>OY754310.1:8433466-9795966 GCA_963573325.1 Astragalus glycyphyllos | reverse complement strand
ACAGCGCTTCAAATGGTGACATCTGGATCATAGAGTGAAAATAAGAGTTGTACCAAAGCTCTGCCAAATGATGGAGCTTGTAATATCAACAGGGGTGGTAACTCGTGAGACAACTGAGGTAGGTTTCCAAGCTTCTGTTAACAACCTCCGCCTAACCATCCTTCTTAGGGTGTTGAGCTGTGTTGTGCTTCAAAGAGGCTACCTAAACATGAAAGAGTTATTTCCAAAAAGCACTCAAGAACAAAGGATGTAGATCTAAAACAATTTATTTTGGGACGTCATGAAGGCGACAAACCTCTACAAAGAAATGAGAAGCCATTACTATAGCAGCAAACTTGGTTTGTAAAGCCAGGAAGTGGACAAACTTGGTTAGTCTGTCACAAATGACCCAAATAATTGTGTGACCAAAAGAGCTTGGAAGGTGGATTAAGTCTGGTATATTGTTGTTTCTTTTTTGACCTGTATTTGTTGTGTAGGCATACTGAACAAGAGCGATACTTGTGCCTGTGTTAGTTGAACACCCGAATGACTTACAAGAGGAGTTTTGTGATATTCCTTGAGGAGTGTCTTGCGAAGTTTGGGAAGATCAGATACATAAATTCTTTCCTTGAAATATAAAAGACTATTTGTAAACCTGAATAGTTGTTTCATTGCAGCATTTGTCTATAATTTGGAAACTAGATTTTGACCAGGTGTTTGTTTTGTAGTATTCTATGAAACTGACGATGATACTAGGTGTTCGGTACTGGAGTACAAATAGTTACCTTGGATGAATGCACGCCGCGAGGACGAAAGGATGACTTCGGGTGGCTGAAACTGGACCTCGGATTGGCCGAGGTGTGCTTCTCCCGCGCCTCGGGTGGGGTACCTGCAAGCACTCTGATGCCTAAGTCAGCAAGGAAAGTGAAGAGGTGATAGAGACGGGAGTTGAAAGCGTACCTGGAAATGGTGAGCGAGTCCCACTTTATAGAGCAGGGTTCTGTGCCTGCACCGTTGGATAAGATTAGCGGGTTTGGTCCGTCGAATGCGGATTCGGGGGCGGGGAAATCCAGCAATGGGTTGAGCCCAAATGCCACAAGTTTGGCCCAGTCCAGAATAGTGGCCCCCCAAGCTGAGGTCGAGCTGACCAGGGTCGGGCTTGGCTTGATGAGGTCGGATCTGCGTTTTCCTGTGAATTCCTGCAAAAAAGGCTTGACAGAGCATTTAAGATCGGAATCAAGTAAATCTTGATTGAGCGTTCAAGCTCAAAGTCAATTGCGTCTTGGTTGAGCATTTAAGCTCGGAGTCAAGATTTTTCGAAGTTGCTGTGGACTTCTTCCTCGGTCCCGAACTGAACATCGAAGCTCCGAGTTCGGAAGAAGGCAGGTGCTCGTTAGAGCGGGGTCGAAGCTGCCTGGGATTTCTTCCTCCATTCTTCGTCTCAGCATTTATGCCAAGCCGAAGAGGAGGCTGTCTCGTGAAGAGCAGATTCGGGGTCGCTGTGGACCGTTGCGCTCCCCCGGACTTAGCATTTAAGCTCGGAGTCAGGAAGGACGAGTGACTCGACGGCCTCGCCTCGCACCGTAGTCCGCCGAGTGGCCAGCTCAGTGTTGGATGAAGGTGAGAGGGGCGTTGTCTTTTGTTCGGATCTGATGCTGCTCCGAGTCCTGCAAGTGAGGAAAAACAATTGATCGTTTCGAAATGTTTTTTATTCAGGGACACTGCCGGTCCGACATCATGTAACATTTCGAACCGGAACGGGAACAGGAGCATTTTCCCTGGAGACCCTCTCCAAGGAGCTGATACCTCGAGCTGATACCGGACCCTCCCAATTGGGTGCAAGCTTACCTTCGCAGGCGTTCTTGTTGCCGACATCCGCACGCCTAATGACGAGGTCTCCGACGTTGAAGTCTCGAGGGATGACTCTCTGGTTGTATCGTTTGGCGATGCGGGCTTTAACGACGGCCTCGGCGAGTTGAGCTTTATCTCGAACCTCTTGCACGAGGTCGAGCTCTTCCCTTGTGGCTTGGCTGTTGGCGCCGTTGCTGAGGGGGTACAACGTTCTCCAAGTAGACTCTCCGACCTCGACCGTGATGACGGCCTCGGTCCCGTACGTTAGTCCAAAGGGGGTTTCGTTGGTGGTAGAGTGCGGGGTCGTCTGGTATGCCCAGAGGACATATGGCAGCTCGTTTGGCCAGGCCCCCTTTGCCCCTTTCAACCTCTTTTTCAATCCTTTGAGGATGAATTTGTTTGCTAACTCCACCTGTCCATTGGTTTGAGGATGCTCAACCGAGGTGAAGGATGTTTGATGTTCAGATCAGTCATTAACTTTCGAAAGCCCTTGTCTGCAAATTGCATTCCTTTGTCGGTAATCACCCCGGAAGGAACTCCGAAGCGGGTGAGAATATTCTTTTTGACAAACTTGATGCAATTGTTGGCCGTTATCTGGGCGAGTGGCTCCACTTCGACCCACTTAGTGAGGTAGTCGACTGGGACAATTAGATACTTTACTCCGCCTTGGCTAGGGGAGAAAGGTCCGAGAAGGTCTATACCCCATTGACTTAAAGGCCATGCTGCCGATAAGGAGGAGAGCTCAGCGGGTGGAGCATGATGGACATCGGCGTACCTCTGGCAGGTGTCGCACCTCTTGACGAGGTGCTGTCCGCATATCCCTTCGTGGATTTCTTCCAGCACATAACCGACCTCGTTCCCTTCAATGCATTTCAGGAGGGGGGCAGAGAACCCGCGTCGGTAGAGTTTTCCATCTATGATCGTATAGGATGTAGCCCGTCGTCAGAACGTAGTGGCTTCCTTTGGGTCGTTTGATTCGACCCCTGATTCAATGTAGTCCCTGATAGGTTGGATCCAACCCGGCCCTTTGTTAATGGCATTGACCTCGGCAATGGTAGTCGGAGATAGGTCTACGCTTGGTTTCGTCAAGTTCTCTTGTAAGATGCTCCGGAGATTGCCCGTTGGCTTTGTGCTGCCTAGCTTAGCTAGGACGTCAGCCCGTGCGTTCTCAGCTTGAGGTACGTGCTTGAGTTCTGCTTGGTCGAATCAGAGGAGTAGCTCCCGAACTCGAGCTAGGTATCGTTGTAGGATAGGGTCATTTGTCACGAACTCCCTTTTGACCTGAGATACTACTAACAGTGAATCCGTGTTTAGCTCGATGATCTTTGCTCCGAAGTCCGAAGCCAGTTTCAAACCAGCAATGTAGGCTTTGTACTCTGCCTGATTGTTTGAGGTGGTGAACGCGAAGCTGACGAAGACCTCGATCATTAGTCCCTCGGAGTTTTCCAGGATGAGGCCGGCACTGCTGCCCCTCGAATTTGAGGAACCATCGACGTGGAGTTTCCAGCGTAAAGGATCCGTCTCGGGTTGAGATGGCGTCATTTCTGCGACGAAATCAGCTAGGACCTGGGATTTGAGCGGGGATCGAGCATCATACTTAATGCTGAATTCGGATAACTCTACTGCCCATTTGATGATTCTCCCCGCAAGGTCAGGGCGATGTAGGATTTGGCGGATTAGTTGGTCCGTCCTTACCACAATCTGATGAGCAACGAGGTAGGGTCTCAGTCTCCTGGCTGGAATGACCAGGGCCAAGGCCACCTTTTCTATCTTCTGGTACCGGGACTCGGCTCCTTGTAGCACTTTGCTCACGAAATATACTGGCCTTTGTCCTTCTTCAGTTTCTCGTATGAGCACCGCGCTCACGGTCTCCTCGGCTACGGCAAGGTAGAGGTAAAGATTTTCGCCTTCGACCGGCTTTAGCAGTATTGGGGGCTCAGGGAGTATTCTCTTGAGCTCGGCGAGGGCGCTCTCGCATTCAGGCGTCCACTGGAACTCCACGCCTTTCTTCAAGACTTTGAAAAAGGGGAGAGAACGATTGGCCGCCCGGGAGACGAATCTGGAGAGGGCTGTGATCATGCCTGTTAACTTTTGCACTTCCTTTTTAGTGGTTAGGGGGCGCATGTCGGTCACGGCCCGACATTTGTCTGGGTTCGCCTCAATGCCCCTTTCGGTTAAACAAAAGCCAAGGAACTTCCCGCCTTGGACACCAAAGGTGCACTTCTCGGGATTGAACCTGAGGTTGTTCTTTTTGGCTTCGTCAAATATTTCTTGGAGGTCGGCTAGATGGCCATCATCGGCTTTGCTTTTTACGATCATGTCGTTGATGTATACCTCCACGACCCGGCCAATTTGTTTGCAAAAGACCTTGTTCATCATCCGCTGATAGGTGGCCCCAGCGTTTTTTAGCCCAAAGGGCATCACTCTGTAGCAGTAATTCCCTTGGTGCGTCATGAAGGCTGTTTTCTCCTGGCCCGGATGATTCATCGCGATCTGGTTGTAGCCGGAGTAGGCATCTAGGAAGGAGAGGAGCCGAAATCCGGAGGCGTTGTCGACTAGCCTGTCAATGCTGGGGACGGGAAATGCGTCCTTAGGGCATGCTTTGTTGAGATCGGTGTAGTCCACACACATTCTCCATTTTCCGTTGCTCTTTTTGACCAGTACCACGTTAGACAGCCAAGTGGTGTATTTCACTTCTTTGATGAAGCCTGCCGCAAGGAGGTCGGCCACCGCTTTTGCCGCCGCTTGGGCCTTCTCATCGCTTTGGGCTCGGCGCCGCTGTGCCACGCACTTGCCATCGGGATTGACCGCCAAGTGATGACATGCTACTTCAAGGGGAATTCCAGGCATTTCGGAGGCGGACCACGCGAACAGGTCGGCATTTCGTAGCAGGCAAGTGACTAGATTTTCTTTGAGGGCCTCCCCGAGGTCGGCACACTTTGACGGTCTTTGTCGGATTGCTCCCTAGGGGGATTTCGATGAACTCGCCTTGGGGCTCGGGGCGCTTGATTCTCCTTTTTAGCTCCCTGGCCAAGTCGTCGTCGTCCTTATCTTCAGAGCTGCCTAGGTCGTATCAGGCATCGACCTCGGTGAGGTGCACTTCGGCGGTGGCCGCTGGCAATTTGGGGAGCTCTTGCAGTCGGCGTTGATGTCGGCCAGGATGGTCACGACGCTTCCTGACAGAGTGTGAAACTTCATCTTCAAATGCACGGTGGAGGCTACAGCTCCGGGCTTGGCCAACGTCGGTCTTCCGACGACGCAGTGGTAGGGGGTGACGAGTGGTATCACCAGAAAAGTGGTTCTGATGGTCCGGGCGAGTTTCTTCCTCCCATAGGTTACCATGCTGTCCAGGTAGCCTAGAGGGCGGGCCCGCTGCTCGCCCAGTCCGGATAAGTCAGTTCCGAGGTAGGGATTCAAGTCCGCGAGGGATAGGCCGAGCTTCGGGAGGAGGTCTTGGAACATGATGTCGGCCGAACTCCCCTGATCGACTAGGATCCGTTTTACCTCGACATCGAACATGTGGGCCAAGATGATGAGGGGAATGAATTTGTTCGGCTCGCCAAGGAGGTAGTCTTCGTCCGAGAAGAAGAGTGGTTTCCTGGGTGAAGCCGAGGTCGGGGCTGGATTGGAGGTCGAGCTGGCTATTTTTCTCCATTTGCGCTTCAAAGACTTTTTGGTTTCCATGGTAAAAATGGATGAGCCACCCGAGATCATGCCTAGGGAGTGATCACTCCCACTGTGGTCGCCAATGTTCGGTACCGGAGTACAAATAGTTACCTTGGATGAATGCATGCCGCGAGGACGGAAGGATGACTTCGGGTGGCTGAAACTGGACCTCGGATTGGCCGAGGTGTGCTTCTCCCACGCCTCGGATGGGGTACCTGCAAGCACTCCGATGTCTAAGTCAGCAAGGGAAGTGAAGAAGTGATAGAGACGGGAGTAGAAAGCGTACCTGGAAATGGTGAGCGAGTCCCATATTTATAGAGCAGGGTGCTGTGCCTGCACCGTTGGATTAGATGAGCGGATTTGGTCCGTCGGATGCGAATCCGGGCGCGGCGAAAGGCAGCAATGGGTTGAGCCCAAATGCCATAAGTTTGGCCCAGTCCGGAACACTAGAAACTAGAGATGAAACAGTCAGCCAGAGGTAGCTTTCTTCTATGTATTGATGACTAAGGGCGTCAGCTACTTGATTGGGTTTTCCAAGTTTAATAAATTTCAAAACTAAAATCTTGTAGCTTAGATGCCCACTTCTGTTGCTCTGGAATATGAATAGTTTGATTCAACAAATTCTTTCAACTCTTCTATTTTTGAATATGTGAAAATGACTTCCAATGAGGAACTAACGCCATTTTTTAACTGCTTTAGTAACAACATACATTTCTCAAACATAGACTCAAGATGCTTGCAAATGGCTACACATTTTCTTACCGAAGAAAGTCAAGGGATGCCCTTCCTGTGTCAATACAGCACTGATCACAACAACTGAGGCATTTATTTCCACAATGAAGATCTTGGAGAATTCTACTAGTGCTAGTACTGGTGCATTTGTCATTTTGTTTTTGATCTCTATAAAAGCCAACTCGACCTCTATACTCCATGTAAATTTAGTGGAACGCGACAAATTGGTGACAGAAGCGGCGAGAGAGGTGTAGTGGCAGGCAAAACGCCTGTAAAATTTGGTCTTGAGGTGTAAAAAAACCCTGAAAGTCGTGACTGAACGTGGTACCAACCAATCTAAAATAGTTTGAATTTTGTCCAGATTGGGGGCACACCATTTATAGATATCATGACCTAAGTAATCAACTATAGGAACTACAAAATCACACTTAGATAGGCCTGGACATTGCAAATGTGAGTCATTTTGTTGATATAGGGCGTAAAAAAAAATGGATGGGATTGAAAAATTTGTTGATATAAGGCCTAATGGTCTTAACAATTTTGTAGGGTGATGAGAACATTAGGAAGTAGGCCTGGACATTGCAAATGTGAGTCATTTTCAACCATTACAGAAAAATTGGGTATGTTTATGGACAGTAGTTGTAAGTGGGATGCAATCCTAGGCTATAGGATATTGTGTGTGCTTCCTATGTCAATGGGGTCCATAAATGTAAGTCCATCAACCATGCCCTTAAATTTCAAGGTTTGTGGGGAAAATTGGCCTGTCAAAGCTTGGGATGAAAGTTGGAAATAGGTTTCAGTTGTTCCAAGTTGTAGGTCTGGTTCATCAGGTTTGTCATCAGTCTCCATTTCTTCAATTGGTTCTAATATTAGTTAGCAATAGAAACCTGCTAGAGTTTAAATAATTGTGCCTGGTAAATTTCAAAACACCCTTGATAATCTGAAACTGTGTCGTGTTGGCAAAGTTTAAATAATTGTGCCTGGTAATTTTCATATGTTGAGGGACCAAAACATAATTCTAAATCCCTTGAAAAAGAGAACGAGTCAGTCAGCAGGTTGTTTTGATACATCCACTTATGTCAACTTAGTTTATCACCATTCATACAGAATGCAAAAGCAAAAAATTGTTCAGCCAGAAAAACCCATTCTAGAGGGTCTGTTCCATTAAAGATTCCCACCTCTCTTTTAGGAGTCTGAATTGTGGGGAAGTTGGGGCGAAAATTGATTGTGGGAAATATTTGAAAAATTGTGACGCTGATAATTTGGGTTGTAGTTGCACCAGCAAGGGTAATTGATGTTAATCAGACCTCATATATGTCTTGTATTGTCACTATATTGTATATTCTTTGTCTCGTATATGAAGCTGAGAAAGTATCAGTGCTACATTTTGATTTTTTTAAATGCGTGATTCTTGAAACATACTTGTATGAACAATTTAGCACACGAGAGCCTGTTTTACTCCCTTTTTATTTTTTTGGATTTGCATCTGTCTATTGCTCAAAGAAGTGGAAAGCTGCTACTCGATTAATACCCTTTTACTCAGGGTTTGAAGGTGATAGTTTAAGTTAAGCGTTGGGAGCTGTGGACTTTTTCTAAATGTAGCAGAGAAGAAACTTTCCCCTTTGTTGTAGTGTCTGGGTTTGCCTCACTATTACAATAGGGAGCCATTCACAAGAGCTTTACCATGTCTGCTGCCAACTATAGACTAATCACTACTATGATGGTAATAAATACGACTTACATCAATTGTCTTTGTTATCACAGGGTATGGTGGATGAGCTAGACTAAGAGAATGCTTTGATTTGGATATTTTTGGTGGCAAAGGAAATTGGATCAGAGCTGTTTTTTTGTTGTGACTTTCTTGAAAATATAACAAGCTCATAATTTATATAAGCACTCTTGATGTGAAGGAAATTTGGTTGTAGAATGGCGCTAGGCTACTGCAGATGGTAATTTATAACTGATGATCAACATTCTGCTTCAAATAACCAAATGGACTATTTTAGCCAGCTTGTTTGTTTCTTTTGAAACAGATGTACAAAAATTTGCTTAAAACAATTGATTGTGCTCAGAATATTAAAAAATGGGCCACTTTTGAAATTCTGAATGTTTCTATGGTGAGCAGAAAACTGCTTAATGTACGTATCTTTTATTTTGATTCTCCTTTTCTATAATAGTTCTTTGCTTGAATTTGGTTTGTCAAAAGGAGTGATAATTGCTAAGGAGAATATGACCAAGAACTAGCAAGACAAGAAAGAGAGAAATATGAAGTTGCAGCAGAGGCCAATGTTTTCGTAGGATCTTTTAGTATAAGATTGTTTTAAGTTATTATAGATTTTGAGTTGTTTTGCATTGAATATTTGAACTACAAATGTTTCATCTGAGAGTGAAACTACATATACAATTATGTATCATTATTATATTTTAAATAAAATTTTGAGTACTTTGATTAAATTATCATGCTTATATTTATAATGAAGTTTTGAGTACTTCGTTTAAATTTATTGAATTTTGATATTATATATAACACATGGGTGCTAGTAATAAAAGCTAATAATGAGGTGAATTGAAGACCTTCTCAATAATAAATAATAACAAAATAGTATTAAGATTCTATATAAAACATTTAGGGGAGGTTAAAAACCCTGTATTAAAACCCCCACTAATCGTGGGGGTTACGCCCCCCGGGTAATAAAACCACCGCAAACTGACTTGATACCAGCATTTTCTAAAAAAAACCATAGTTTAATTTCCTGGGGATAAAAACCCCCACTAATTGACTTAAAAACCCAGGCTATTTGATTCATTTTTTGTGGTGAAGGTCACCCCGTCTCAACCCCTTACCTGGGACCACAACACAACTGCTAGAGCCATTGACTTGGTAACATTGAGGACTGAAACAAAAAGCAACATAAATTTCTCTGAGGAAACCCCAGTCAACACGTTCGTACGCTTTTTCATGTCTAGCTTGATGGGAAAGCCTTGCTTAGCACCCCCATTTCTCTTCATCAGGAAGTGGAAAGCCTCCCCCCCCCCCCCCCCCCAACAGAGGCCCTTTGTTGTGGAGAGATGAGCTCCCCAAGGAAACGCTTAAGTCTGCTGACCATAATTTTTGAGGTAACTTTGTAGATAAAGTTATAGCAGCTGAAAGGTCTTAGTTGGCAAATAGACTCGGGACTAGGAACCTTTGGGGTAAGAGCCACAAAAGTAGGCAAAATATATCCCGAGGTCCCTTAACTTATTTTCAGATAACGAATAGGTCCCTTAACTTTTTTTTGTAACGATTAGGTCCCTTAAGTTTTAAAAACGTTGCATCGTAGTCCTTTTTAACAGTTTTTGTTTAACTCCGTTAACTAGTGACTGATGTGGCTGTTTGACTGTTAACTTGACATGCCACATATGATATTTATGCTTATGTGGCAGCTGATTAATTATTCTTTAATTATTTTTAATTAAAAATAAAAAATGACTTAGATGCAATTTGCAAGAACCCAATTAGCCAGAACCCTCTTCTTCCTTCATGTTCTTCGTTCCCTCCCACCTCTCCGTCTCCTCAACCGCCACAACACCACCACAATCCGTAACTCCACCATGATTTAGATGATAGTGAAATTAACAAACAGGCATAAGCTTTCTCTTGAGATGAAACTTGCCCACCACAATCCATACAAAATGAGAAATTTGCAATCTCAAAATTAACCAAAAAGAAGAAAAATAAACTTTAAAATCAATTTCAGAAAATAAACCAAAAAGGAATTGGTGTGTGGGCTTGCTCTGCCACTCATTAAATTCTCAATATTGTTATGGCTTCCACCTCTTGCTATCACAATCTTGCCTTGCCCAGAAAATTGTTGTTGTTGAAGGCAGCAACAATAAACGAATGAGATTGACAATGAAAAACACAAGGAGAACCCAGATCTGTGCTTCAATGTTGTGCCCAGAGCTTCAGATCTGTTTTCATCTTCAAGTGAACTTGTATTCGTTTTCAATGTCCTTTCATGTCCTTTCATTTTTCGGGTCAAGGTTCTGAATATTTGAAGTCAAAGGGTTGGTAGATCCAGATCCGTGAAGTTCTAAACTCAATTCCAAATTAGGCAGTGAAGCTTTCCCAACGATGAAACTTTTCTAACGAGAGAGAAAGGAGAAATGAACGAAGTTGCTTCGATTGGGGATCTGTTTCGATGAATAACGAAGTTGCTTCATGGTGAATATGAACAATAATTTAATTTTTTATTTTTAATTAAAGAATAATGAATCAGATGCCACATAAGCATAAATATCCTATGTGGCATGTCAAGTCAACAGTCAAACAATCACATCAGTCATTGGTTAACGAAGTTAAACAAAAACTGTTAAAAAGGACTATGGCGCAACGTTTTTAAAACTTAAGGGACTTAATCGTTACAAAAAAAGTTAAGGGACCTATTCGTTATCTGAAAATAAGTTAAGGGACCTCTGGATATATTTTACCCACAAAAGTATCATTCACAGCATCAACCAACTCACCAAATCTAAAGAAAAAACAACATCAACAACATCAGATTTAATGATGTCCCAGTTATCTCGATAAAACTCCCCATTTATATCATCTGGGCCAAAAGCTAATACTTTATCATCCATGACACACTAGGGGATAACATTAAGATAGTCATTCTCAACTGAGGCATTGGATTTAGTATAGATATCTTTAATATAATCTTCAATAGCATGCATAATATCCCTTTGCCTTTCCTCCCAATCACCCTCCTTATTCATAATACTACTCAATCTGTTTTTGTCTCTTCTCTGGACTGTTGATGTATGAAAGAATTTTGAGTTTTTGTCTCCAAAAGCCAATCTCTTCAATCTAGACCATTTCCCCAGTACATTTCCTCTTGTTTCCATAAGCAATCAATTTACTTTCTAATTTTCTTAATTTCATCCCAATTAGCAGATGAATCCCCCTCATTTAACAAAATTTGGAGTCTAGTCTTCAATTTTGTAATCTCCACATCTGCATTTTTGAAAGTTTGGTTATGCCAAGAGATGAGAGCTCTTTTGAAATTCTTAGTCTTAGTATTAAAGTTTCCCCACCCTTCTTTAGGACCACCATTAGAATTCCAGTCAGAAGCCACCATTCCTCTACAATCATCATGATCTTCACAAAACAGACTCATATTTGAAATATCTAGCTCATCTAGTGGGGGGTGAGGGATGACCACTAGAGGAGAGTGATCTAAGTTAATAATGAGGAGGGTTAATCCTACAACAAGTTGATACACATCTCTCCACCCTAGTTAACCAAAATTATGTCAATCTTTTGTTTAGTAACCACTCCATTTCTAGGGTTGCTGGTCCAAGTATATTGGCTACGATTTAGATATAGATCCATAAGACTAGTGACATTGAGCAAATATCTGAAAAAATTCAACCTAATAGGAGCAATAGGTCTCGATCCATCCTTCTCAATAATGGAAGACATCTCATAAAAGTCCCCCACACAACACCTAACCCCACCATTCCTAGGCATTAAGTTCTCAAGTTTCCTCCATAGGTATCTTCTCTGGCTAAAAAGAGGATTTCCATAGACAAAGGCCATATCAAACAAGTGGCCAGACTTCTTCTCCTTCACACAAGTATGGATGAAGTTCTTCTGAGATTCAATCATTTGTATTTCATGGGAGTTATTCAAAAATAGCCCCAAACCCCCAGAGGTACCAAGGGTAGGGACACAGAACATATTCTGAAACTTGAATTTTCTTCTAACACGATCTAGTATTTCCTTATGGGCTCTGGTCTCCATTAGGAACAAAATGGCAGACTTTTGACCCTTTATTAGGTCATGAAGCTCTCTACTTGTCGTGGCAGCCGCCAAACCATGACAACTCTAGCTTATTGTAGTCATTTGGCTTTTGGGGGTATGTTTTGGTTCACCTCCTCAGCCTCACTATTGTGGTAACCAATACAAAAGTCTCCAAAGGGATTCTTACTTCCCATATGATAATCACCATCACTTGTTGGATCTCCCATTGTGATAATTTTCACCTTTTTGTTGTTTTCTCCCACAACTCCCTTATCATAGTTTGAGTCAAATTCCCCATGTCTTCTTTTCTTCAAACTCATGATAGATACCATGTTAAGGGCCAAGCTTTCTTCAATGTTATCTAGTTGAACTTGATTGGGGTTGTCTTCTGGTTCCTCCTCATCTGGGAATTCCACTACATATTCTTTCTTTGATACAGTTTTCCTTTCCTCCCTCCACTCTCTAGGATCAATAGCTAGCACTGCCTTACGAGCCATTTTTACTTGAGCATCAGATAGGTTGGAACCTTCACATCTAGCACCAGGATTAGTAGGAGTGGGAAAATCCTTCAAAATGATTGGTTCTTTTAACCCAACATCTCCCTTGTGGAGCCCTAGTAAGAACATATTTTCTGGTCCAAGCCCTGGTTGAGAAAGACCAAAGATAAGGTCAATCTTAGTGAGATAGGGGGGACTTGTAGGGGTTGATATAGTGACTGGCCTAGTAGGAAGGTTGATATTGGAAGGGGAAAATAGAGATTTAGCTATTTCATTTTTCTTTTCCCATGGCTCTCCAAAGATTCGAGGGGGACGGTTAGGGTTAAGACGCTTCTGTACTTTAAGTTCTGCTAGATATTTGGTGTGTAGGTTCACAGCTATATTATGATAATGTTCCTGAATGAGCATTTCATATTCAGTGGGGACTTTGGATCCACCATTTTGAGGAGGGGACTCCTTTTTGCGTTGCTCTTTTCCCAGAAACTGGATTGATCTAGGGGCACCAACACTTAGATTCGGACCATACTTAGGTTTTGTAGGGTCAAAAGTAGCCATAATAGGGGGTTGTTGACCGTGCTTCTGGTCATGACCAAGAATGCCATAAGAAAAGCATAGAGATTGTAACCTTTGATATTTATACACAACCCAAATATTAGGTAGATCTTTTCTTGGAATCCAGCAACCCGTAGGGAAAGGTTTCTCAAGATTCATCTGAACTTCACATCTCATGTAGGATCTTAATATTTTCCCTTCAACAATAGAGTTTTCCACCTCTATGAAATCCCCGACATTACTTATGAGGCGAGTTGCATTTGTAACATTCATGTTTTCCAGAGGTAAGTTATGGATTTGAATTCAAAAAGGAGCTTTGTCAAAGGCCAGCTCATGACATGCTTCATGGGGGAGCCAGTACTCTAATCATAGCAAGTGGTTCATTACAAACCATGGAAATTTCCTTAGAACTTCAGTAGCATCAGCCTCATGTTGGAAACTAAATAAACATATTCTTGCCCAGTTTGGCAATGTGTAGACCAACAAACATAGAGACAACTAACTTTTTCGTTAGGGCTTTGTTAACCCTTATTTTGCCAACTAACGCTTTTTTGTTAATGACAGGTTGACCGATTCATCTATGTAAGTAACTCTTCAAACAATTCAAGATTCTCATAGGAGACACTCTTTTGAGACGAGCATAAGGCCATCAAAGCTAGACATGGAGACAAGCGCAAACCAGAGGACAGAGAAGACTTACAGAAAAAGTAGGAGAATACATAATCGAGGCGACAACAACAAGGATTATGAGGAGACTAGACAAACAAAAGATTAGAAAGACTATTTTATGACTTTAACATGGACAACAGGGACTATATTTGAAAAGTGGACATTATAAGTCTATCAAACTATAGACGCCAAAAGGTAGACAGCACGCGATTTTTTTTTTGACAAGAAGACAACACACGATTTTAACTACTCAAAAACATCCAAAATGCATAGACACCATGGTTGTCAAAACCGGACCGGGTGGTTCAACCGAGAATTGGACCCCTATCTGGTCCAAATGAACCTGAGAACCGCCTGGGGAGAGAACCGGATAACCGGTTAAAAATCGGGAACCGGACAGAAAACCAGCCAAAAACCGGGGAACCGTGCAGAAAACCAGATTTGGTTTATTTTCCTTAAAAAATTGTATACCATGTTGATTTTTTGAAAAAAATGATAAATGATGTTGATTTTTGGTATATGAGATATTTTTTATTATTTTTTATAATTAAATTGATGAAATAAATAAATAAATAATTAAAAAACAAATGTGTACACTAATATTACTATGAGAGTACTTATATTATAGTATCTAACTATCTATGATTGTTGAATATTATAGTTTTATTATGTCATACTATGGTTTTTTTTGTTTTTTATCCATTATATATTGTAAAAAATATATATTAAATAATCTATTTAATTAATTCCGGTTCAACCCCCATTCAACCGGTTGAACCCAAGAACCCCTGAACTACTACCTCTTCCGATTCAATGTCCGGTCCGGTTTTGATTACCTTGATCGACACTCTTGAGTAGGTAATATATGAGAAACTAGGGTAGAGAAACGATTAAAAACTAGGATAACAAAGACCGAAGGTAAGATATGAACGACAGACCATCTTTAGATTATAGATTATAGTTCTGAGAAAAGACATTGATAGGGATTGAAATAACAACGCACAGGACTACAACACACATTAACCATGCTCATAAGATTTGGGAAAACCCTAGAGGACAGTCCTTAACGGAACGACCTTGATGGAACAAACCCTAGCGGACAAAGCATAGGAACTTTACATCTTTTCATCTTTGTTAGTACTATGGTGGTTTGATTCACTTAATCATAAAATGACTTTATCAAATATTGATTTTTAATTTATGTGAATGCATGAATGCAATGGGACTTAGACGGCAGAAGAATTTGAAGTCCATATTTAGAAGTAGTGGTCATGATTGCATTATCTACTTAGAATAAGAAAAACTACAAAGGTCAAAATTTCTATTTTTGGGGAAATAAAGGTCACAAATGTGTGCAGTGCATTTTTAAACAAAAAAAATGAAGGTTTTTTCTTTTAAAATAAAATTAAAAAAATAGGAGCTTGAGTTGTGTCTGAAATGTGGTAAAGACACATGTAACTACCAAAATGGTCTAATATGATCCTAAATCTTCTCGAAGAAACATGGTGACAAAGTTTCTCCCTCTTCCAATCTCTTTTTCCTATCTTGTCAATTGCATTCCTCCCAAGAACTTCAAAGTACCATATTTTTGTATAATCAAAGCCTTCAGCATCATTATAGTAAGTTCCTACACAAATTGTTTTTTCATTTACTTATTAGGATCTCTTATAGATCAATTTTTTCATATTTCAGATATTATAAAAATGAAATTTTCTTCTACCTTATGGAAATGAGAATGAGAGAAGTTGTTAGAACATGATTAATTGGGAATGCGATTGCTGAAAAACATATATTATAACTCATTCAAAATGTTTGATTCTGGTTACAAGTCACAGTATATTGGAGGCCAGAAGGAAAAGTTTGTGAGGTATAGAATACAAAACAACATTAATTTTATGTTCTATTTGTGTCACATGTTTTAAACAATTGATTTTGCTTCCATATTTTTTTATTAAATTTAGAGGATTCCAAAGGCTATTTAGTTTTTTAACAAACATAAGTGAGTAGAATATGATTTGGCAATTTCAGCAACATGGTGACAACGACTCATGGGTTTGAACTCGGGTGTGAGTAGTGATAGTGTGTATGATGTTTATTTATCATTTCGGCTGAACTGACAAAAATAAAACATAAGTGTCTCTACTCTAAGACTAATGAATATAGTGGATGATGTAGGTTGGATGATTTGAATTCCAATTTGTCAATGCAGTCTAGCTCCAAAGGGATGAAAAGATTAAGATTTAACTTAGATTCTTTACCTATACCTCTTCCTGGTCGTGGAAGAAAAAACGCATCGAAATCGTTTAAATTCGGAGTTAAGAGGGGATCAGATGGACTAAGGACAATTGGAAGATCACTCAAGAGTGGAGTTGCTTGGACAGTTTTTCCAGAAGATCTTAAAGTGTCAGAGAAAAAAGTATTTGATCCTCAAGATAAGAACCTCCTATATTGGAATAAGTTTTTTGAGATATTATGCATTGTTTCTATAGCTTGTGATCCTTTCTTCTTCTATCTTCCTTATTTCAACCACAAATCATTTTGCCTAGCCATTGATAACACACTAGCAAAAACTGTTGTTATATTGAGATCAATATGCGATACCATTTATCTCCTCCGCATAAGTTTCCAATTTCGCACCGCGTTCATTTCACCTTCATCTCGAGTATTCGGAAGAGGTGAACTTGTCATAGATCCTGCACAAATCGCCAAGAGATATTTACGACATACCTTCATTATTGACTTCCTTTCTGTATTGCCCGCACCACAGGTTTGAGATACTATCCATGCTCACCTTTTAGCTTCTACTTTGCATATGTACATGTTTTTTTGTGATGCATAATGTTTCATCCTTTCCTTGAATGAAAAATGAATGAATTACACTCTATTTGGCAAGGTCAAACTACTTATATTTAGCGGATAGCTTCTAGCAGATAGGATGATGTCCCTGAGTAAGATTTGGAAACTTTTTTGCTAATGATGTTCAATTATCTTTGTTACTGCAGATTGTAGTGTGGAATTATATAATCAGTGCAAGACATACGACGATATTAACAACAAAAACAGCATTGTTGAGAATTGTTATCCTACAATATTTGCCAAGATTTGGACGTTTTATACCATTGGCTTCAGAAGTTAAAAAGACAGCCGGTGTTTTTTCTGAAAATGCATTTCTTGGTGCCATGTACTATTTGATTTGGTATATGCTTGCTAGCCATGTAAGTGTATGTCTCCTAAAATGATTGATTGCTCGGTTTTTTTTTCTCTGACGACAGAGTGATAAGTGCCACCTGAAACTCAAACACGCAGCTGTGATGTTTCGGGTTCGAACCCGAGACATGATATTCAACCTAACGATTTCGGTATTTTTCAGTTGAGCTAGGCCTTACTGATGATATCGATTCTCCTTTTACAATACATGTCGATTTTTAATAATTATTTTTTTCTTTTTATTTTTCAGTTTTAAAGTTCATTGCAACATTAATTATTATTTTGTCAGTAATATAACATGAACTATTTATCACAAAGAAAGAAATAAGTAAAATGAGATATAAATAGTTAAGTGTATTATAGTAAAAAGACAAATAATTCAATAGTTTTCTCGATATGTATAAATAACTTTAAAACGATGTTTATTGTGAAACAGATTGAATATTAAATAGAGGTTTCTATACTAATATGCATGAAGTATTGAGTCCATTATTTTTTTGGCTTTATCTCATAATTCTACAGATAACAGGTTCAGTATGGTATTTACTAGCCATAGAACGTAATGATACATGCTGGATGAATGCTTGTAAAGCAGTTGAAGGATGCAATACACATTTCTTGTATTGTGAGAAGTCAAACAAACAATTGCAAGGGTTTGAAGAATGGAAAAAAATCAGTGAGACTGTTCTTAAAAGCAAATGCTTTGTTCAAGATGATAACTCAGAATTTAACTATGGAATCTTTTTACAAGCTATAAAGTCTGATATTGTTGCTTCCATTAAAGTCTTTCCTAAATTTTGTTACTGTTTATGGTGGGGCCTTCAAAACTTGAGGTATATTCCTTCCATGATTCTTTTGATCTATATATAATAGGATTAAATATGTTTTTGATCTTTCAAAAAAATTTGACCTACTTCAGGTCCCTCGCATTTTTTCATTAGTTTTAGTCTCTCGTGACTGTTAGTAACACTTATAAGCACTATAAAAGGCTCAAAAAAAGGGCTACTAAATGTCATGAAGGACTAAAACTGATAAAAAAACATGAGGGACCAAAAGTAGATGAAAAACTTTAAGGGACTAAAACCAAAAAATACAAATTTTATAGGAACCGCAAACATATTTAATCCTTTATAATATTATCTCCATAAGTCTTCTCATATCTGTAATAGCTGGCTAGCTGCTAAGTACCCACCCCAATGGGTCTAGAAATTGAAATTCTGATTTTTATATGCGACACATTCTGTGTTACAAAAAGAAAAGTTTAAATTTAAGAGTGGGTAAAAACCTTGGAGCAATACTATCTTGTTTTGGGTTTTAATGTGATTATTGAGGAAAGACAACTTGAACTATACAACATTTAATTTTAAAGACTTATATACCATTTTATGAATTTTGCACCCATATTATCTTCACGAGTGTCTGCATCCAACATGTTTTTAAAAGCCTAATCAACTTGTGTTTTGTGTTTCACAGTACACTTGGTCAGGGGCTTCTAACAAGTACCTACACAGGAGAAGTTATGTTTTCCATAGTAATAGCTATTATGGGGCTTCTCCTTTTTGCTCTTCTCATTGGAAAAATGCAGGTAAACAAAAAGTTTGCTCTATTAAGAATGATTATTGATATCTTGATATGTAATATAACAATGCAAATGTACAGAGTTACCTTCAATCAATGTCAATTCGTCGTGATGAAATGAGGATCAAAAGGCGTGACTCTGAGCAGTGGATGCATCATCGTTGGCTTCCTCCAGATCTAAGGGAGAGAGTGAGACGCTATGACCAATACAAGTGGTTGAACACTCGAGGAGTAGATGAAGAGAGCTTAGTTCGGAGTCTTCCAAAAGATCTCAAGAAAGATATTAAACGCCATCTTTGTTTGAATTTGGTCAGAAGGGTTAGTACATTATTGAGCAATGAGATTATGACAAGGAGAAATGAGATTTTGACACCAATCGACACTTAATTAGATGGTTAACGTAGTTAAATACGTGGTTATTGAAGTTACATTGGTGGTTAATAGATATACCAGTTAACGAAACTCGTTAACCACATGTAACTTCATTAACAATGAAATTTAACATCGTTAATTAACCACAGTTCAAATCATTGGTTAATACATTGGTGTTCAAATCATGTTTCAACATGATTTGGACACCTAATTAGATAGTTAACATAGTTCAAATATGTGGTTAACGAATGTGGTTAATGAGTTTCGCTACCTGTTATATCTATTAACAACCTAATGAGCATCATTAAACCGTGTGTTAACCATCCTATAAACTGTCGAGTTTAGGTGTTCTGATAAGAGGGCTATTGTTACAAGTCTTCATTTTTTCTCTTACTATTTAGTCTTTTGTATATATATGAGATAGATATTTATATATATTTATTCAGGTTCCTCTCTTTGCTAACATGGATGAACGTTTGCTGGATGCAATATGTGAAAGATTGAAACCAAGTTTATATACACAGGGGACCTACATAGTTAGAGAAGGTGACCTAGTTGATGAGATGTTATTTATCATACGTGGTAGTTTAGAGAGTGTTACTACAGATGGTGGAAGAAGTGGATTTTTCAACAGAGGAGATTTGAAAGAAGGTGATTTCTGTGGAGAAGAGCTACTAACATGGGCACTAGATATAAAATCTACTGCTAACTTACCATCATCAACTAGAACAGTGAAAGCTGTGAGTGAAGTAGAAGCATTTGCTTTAGAAGCAGAAGAGTTGAAATTTGTTGCATCACAGTTTAGGTATATACATAGTAGACAAGTTCAGTATACCTTCCGTTTTTACTCACAGCAATGGAGAACATGGGCTGCAACTTATATTCAAGCTGCATGGAGGAAACATTTAAGGAGAAAACGCAGAAAGGAAGAAGAATTGTTTGAAACTGATGATTATGAAGGAAGTGATGATTCTGCAAAAGCCTTGGTTCATCCGCGCCTTAAAAGTTCATCGAAGTTTGAACTTGGCTCGACCGTCTTTGCTTCTCGCTTTGCTGCTAATGCCATACGGGCAATCAAAAAGCCCCCAGAACCTGACTACTTCGGTGTTCGTAAATCTGATGATGAAGAGTAATCATGTTCTATTTCACTGCTAAAATATGAGAACTAACTAATATATTGGTGAGTGTCCTTCAGTAGGATACTATTTCTACTTGTCATAACAATATATGGTGTGACACAAATTTTGGTTCGATGGACAGTTAATATTAGATATAGATATGATTGCACAGCATTTTTTACACATTTACAGGCTTGCTTGTAACAACTGTGATGCTGTGTCAATGATCTTTGTGTATTCTTGCAATTATACGAACATATTGACTCACTTGATTCAGTTTATGCAAATTGATAAAGTACGGAAAGTAATCCTGTATTTTGTATGCAACTATGTAAAACTGTAAATCAATACATATATGGAATGCATAGTAAAGGAATACAACTTGATCCTGCATAACAGAACAGAATTGCATGGTCCTCTTAGGGATATGCTGTATCCCTGTTATACACACTAACAACTATGATGAGCTGGTTATTGCCCATTTTGACTATTGAATATGCTAAGTCTCATATTACTTTGCCACAAATAGGTCATATCCGTTTCAAACTGAAGGGGGGAGAATGCGGAAATTTACATAATATTAAGATAAAACTATGTAGGAGAAGCCTGCCTTTACTGTACGAGAGCAGTCGATGACCACCACATGCGGATGCTATGAAAAACACCAAATTTCCTCTTGTGGAGTACTTACTCAATTCCGCCATGCAGAAGATACTTCGATATCAGAGTCTTCTTCCCACCACGTGCTTGACTGTGATATCACAAGATATAGGTATCAGATTTAGAGACATGGTCAAGTAAGATTTAAGACCCTTGAAGGAATAACTACTTTATAGTTCAACCATAAACCATTAGTACTTATTTGAAAACAAATAAGAATGGCGGAATAGAACAAAATCTGAAGGCACATGGAACCTCAGCTTTGTGATCGCACCTGTACAATTGAAAGATACAGTGTAGGGCCATGGGAATATGTAAATACATAGAGGAAAAATAACATTAAAAAAAATTCCAAACATATCAAACAAGACACAAACATGGATAAAATTAACAGATTAAGTTAAAGAGAAACCTTGTAGCCTCTTCGAAGAAATTCTAAAGAGCTTCCCTGTTCTTCCTGAAGTCCCAGGACCCTCAATAGTTCTTCCTTGGCCTAGATAAGTCAATAGATTAATATGAAAGTACTCATAATCAAAAAGAAAACAAGGTAAAGTTCATGAGTTTACTTCACCAAGGGTGAAACGGGTTGCACTTTCTGCTATGCACGCATAAGAACCATCTGCTTGTTTAAGCATCACTTGCCAAGGACCTGGACAATTTATGAAGAAAATTTAGTTCATCATTCAAACCTTTGGACAATAAAAGTATATTAGTCACACAATAAGAATGAAATATAAAGTACAGGATTAGGGTTTTAAGTGCTGGCAAAATACGCTTTATGCCAGATACATTAAATGAATGAATGTCCAGCGTTTTTCATATTGACATCAATACCCTGCTTTTTAGGGGAAAGGGGAGTGATATGGATATCCTGTCTTTAGTTACCATGTAATATGCTCTAGGAATGAGCAAGAACAACAACACCAGGTTTTTTTCACTAGTAAATGGAATTAGCCACAACAATGAAGTGTTGACATTTAAAAACTGATGAGCCATAGGAGGGAATATAGCCTTACTCCAATTTCCCTCACTAATTAGGTGGTTTTTGAGAAGAAAATTTGTCCCCGGGACCAAACGGAAGTCAAGTGCGTATTCACATTCTTCTATAGAAAATCACCAAATGTTGTTACATAAACAGCAAATATGGTCTTCCTTGTAAGGTCTGATGTTATTATGTTAATATTAAATAACTGGTAAAAAAGCAGTAGCTTATGATACTTTTACCATAGCTTTTCTTAGCAGTGTATTCCATTTTAATTTTAGTTTTTAGTACCCTTAATATTTGATTTATATAATGTATGATCACCGTCTTAATGGATAGACATCATTAAGATCCAAGCAGGGTGTATGCAATCGCGCATGTACACATGCATAGGTATGCATGTAAATATATAACTGTACCAGGGTACTGACGGAACACAGCTCCACTGTAGTTGACAATGTAAGGTGCTATTGGAACTGTCTTAAAAACAGAAAAAGTAAACAGTCAATGCCTATTATTCGAGAAATGATCAATATCTAGAAGCTATTTGATAAAATGGGGTACCTTTGAATAATCTCTGATTCGTATGTAGAACACTGGGGTGAATTGAGAAAGAAAGCGGTAGTGCAAATTTTTGGGTGGGAAGCCTAGAAGGCCTAAATCAGCACTGTAAATTCAATATATAATCTCTGTCAAAGTGTACGAAGTAGTTAAGTATTGAGGCGAGCATGTAAACTCAGAAAAATACAAGTGTACAACATATACCGCAGTGTATCTAGTTCAAGATTAAATAAAAGTGTCGGTGTTGACTTAGCAAATTGTTCCTGCAAAATCCATGTAGTATCAATATTAGATATGCATCATACTAAAGCAGCTTGTCAAACCCAGTGGACAGCATAAAATCCTGTTAAAACACATAAAATTAGTTAATTGACAATATTAAGAATCACTCACAACAAAGGCCATCAAAAGCAGATCCTAGTTAATTGTGGCAATTTTTTATTATGATTTCTCTATCGAGGAAAGCAAAATATGTTAAAAATATTCATTTTCTTATACAATGAAGCTTAAATTTCAACTTCCTATTATGAATTTTGCAAGTCCCTGCCTATTTTATGCCTTGAGTTATGCCAGTATTTCAATTTCATCAACACACTATTCATGTTGGGTGTTTGTTATTTTGGGATTTTAGAAATATAGAGGAGACGTTCCTTATGTGTTCCTGTTGTTATTTTATTCTTAGGCTTGCCGGACTAAAGGAGTATCAAATTAGAAGCCTAAGAGTGGGTTGTGACAACAGGCGTAGAAGATAAACTAGATTGCAGAATTTTGCATGCTGACAAAAAATCAAATGAAAAAACTCAAGTCATTACCTATTATTGCACATTACTTATCAGCAATGATCAAAGTAAAAACAACTCTGATCAAAGAATCCAAGACCAAAACAATGCAAATAAGAGTGAAATTTCATTTGCACATAAAAGATTTGAAAGAAAAAAATAAAAGACTCAGGAAACCTTCTAATGGCAGAGACATCATACCACATACTTCTCTATATAACCAAGCTCACGTGTACTGCAATTAATGAATATATAGAGTGCTGGAGGTTCACTAGACTGCCAACGACCTGCACTTCTAAGAAATTTAATCGTCAAAATATTATTTTATTATGCAAAAATTTTACAGAGAAACATTGCTTCACCAATGTAGTCTCAAGAAAATAAATTGATAAATCATAAGTTTCAAATATGATAACTAGAGCTAACCTTCATTCTCATCTTCAAAGTCAAAATCAAGGGTGTTCCTAACGGATCTGAAAAATGAGGTCACAGGTCCTGCAGGGACATCATCTAAGGAACCTATGGTAATCCCGTCGACCTGGGAGAAAAACAAATATGACACCTCAAAATACGGAAGTCATTAGTCATGACCATGATCAATGCCAATCATTCATGAAGGCACGTGTTTAAATACTTACGAATTTTCTACTAGTGTGATCATTTGCTAGCATAATTTTTTCTTTTTCAAAAAAGGCTATAAATTAAATGGAAACGAGTTATTAGAAAAACGAGGACTAAATTCACAGTTATTTTTCTTACCGAATCCAGAGCTGCTTTGAACAACTGAGAGGCTCTGAGCTTTTCTGGCTTATCAGGGAATACCTACAAAAAGACCCAAATGTAGTGACATCTCAGAAAAGAGCATAAAATTCAAATGAGAAAACAAGTTATTCTAGCTTTGCAAGGAAAGTAAAAATGGTGTCTTCTTACTATGCAGGCTGTGGTCTCTTTTTTCTCCCGGAGCTTTCTTACAATAGCCAAGGCAAATTGAATGTTGGCATCAATGAAATCATCTGAAGATCCCTTGAAATATTTAGGAATTTGAGAAAATTATGTGCAGTGTATTCAGACAAGCATGCCTCAAAAAGGTCAACTACTAAATGTCAATCGAAGCAGTTTCTTGAAGCATGAAATCAACTTAGTCCAGAATATAGTAAAGACATAAAAATAACTAAGCAGACTAATATGATGAAAAGTTGAAATAGGGTGCTAATCAGAAGAAGCAAGAGATGAACTGAGGTATGAAGGGCCATAATAAAAATATGCTCCATGATAGGACAAGGCAGTGCCTGTCAATACTAACACTGCAAGCGACAAAATCATCAATAATTTGAAAATGTATAACTTAGCTTCTTGGCCTATTAACTTTGGGAACTTAATATTTAGTAATTTATAGTAAGCGCATCCACAATATAGCACCACACATTGGGTTGCCCAAATGGGTCCCACTAATACACATAACTCATTTTAACTTTTTCGACTTAAACACCTCATAAGCACCCAATCCTCCCAATTCAGCACCTCTAAAAAATTTACCAAATGAGCCCCACTATATATTTTATCAACAAATATTAAAAATATTAGCTGAGCCCACTAAATGGCAAGAGAGAGAGGGTGCTTATAGAGGTACCATTTGGAAATGGCATCCAATGGGGGTACCTAATAACCCACTTCTTACTATCTAAGTTCCCCCGTTTGAAATTCTTTTAGTACTCTTTGCAAAAAAGCACGCACCAAGACACACTGAAGGACCAAACCTGACAATAATTAGCCACTTTTGTTTCATGAAAGAAAAGAATAGTACCTTATATGAAGAAATGTTGCTGGGCAAGGGCCTGCAGACAAAATACCCAGGAACAAAAAAAATCAGAAAAAGAAAGCCAGCAGATAAAGGCCACAAGCAAAACATAGCTTAGGCTGAGTTTGAATTACAGAGATTTTGAAAAACCAAAAAACAAGATGTTGAAGATGTAGGTTAAAGTTAACAAATTTGCCTATCCACACATAAATTTTGTTAATATTTAACATTATAAGGTCTGTTTGGATTGATTTATTTGGATTACCTATTGGCATAAATGTTTGTAAAACTGTTTGGTAGAGCTTATGGAAACAACTTACGACATGTTTATTAGTTGTTTCTAGCTTATTTCCATAAGCTCTCCACTTATGAAAAGAGCTTATAGCATATAGGAAAACAAAGTGACTTTATTTTATGTTGGATGAGGCTACCCCCCTCTCTTAGGCTATTAGCACCCCATATTTTAAAAATTAGAATTTAATGACAAAAGTACCTTTACCTCTTTAACCACAAGTTAAACCTCTTTCTTCTCTCAACAGTCAACATCTCTCTCTTTTCATTCTTACTCTCTCTCACCTGTTTCCATTGGTGAAATCTTCACCCAAAGTTGAAGAAATTCATCAAAATATATATATATATATATATATATATATATATATATATATTTTGTGTGTGTGTGTGTGTGTCCCTCTCGTGCTATATATCACTGGTAAGTCAAGGTTTTTGCTGTTAATGGTGTTAGAAACTTTTTTGAGTTCCCGTGGCGCTAGTAAACTCAGCTTACGTGTCCAAAATCAAATTTTATATTATCGGAACTGAGTTCACGATAGTACATGTAAACTCAGTTCACGCGTACATTAGTGAGCTCAATTCACTATAAGGTAGTAAAAACTGAACATGATCGCGAACTCAGTCTATGGTGGCCTAGAGTAAGTTGAGTTCACTATAGGCTTGTATCAACTTAGCCTAGACCTTATAGAGAACTGAGTTCACAAGCGGTCACGTGAACTGAATTCACTTGTACACTCGTGAACTCAGTTCAATATAAGGTCTGGGTTTCAACTTTTACAAGTCTATAGTGAACTGAGTTCCCTATAAGGTCTGAGTTTTAGTTTTTATAGGTCTATAGTGAATTCAGTTCAATTTGCCCATTATGAACTCAGTTCACGATAGTGGAAGAGAACAAGTTCACTATAGCCCTTCCGAAGTAAATTAACAATGGTAGTTTGGGAAATGTGTAGGGGAAGAGAGTGTAACTAGCCTAAATGGGGTGGGGATAGCCTCAATCTGTTATCTTTTATTACAAAACTAACTTATACATAAGCATTTACATCATAATCGCTTATACTATAAGTACTTAATTAAGTTAATGTAAGAAACATCTTTCTATTCCTTAATGTCAAAAAGAAGAAGAAAAAAACATCTATCTATTCCCATCCCAGACAGACTTTATACACTCAATTTCAACATTCCCATAATTGCAAGTAATCTTCACATAACTGCAGGTCTAAAAGATTAAATTGGAATGCAATTTCTCAAACGATATTAATGGTCACATAAAAACCTTAAAACCATGCATACACAATAAATTAGAAAGCAGAACTAGTTTTCCGCATTGAACTCAAATTTAGGTTTTTGAAAGCGAATAATAATAGTACATACGGGAAATCGATCTCGAGTCGAAGTTTTCCATCTTGAAGTGCAGAAGCGAGGGAATTAGCAGCATCGGTAAGGAGAACTTCATAGGATTTAGGTTTATAAACGGCAACACCAGCCTTTGGATCAAAACCTGAACCTGGCTCTGTTGGTGGTGAAGCTTCTGTTTCGGTTTTGAGACATTGGATTTTGAAGGAGGTGTTTCGGAGTATTGGAGTGGTGTAAGAAGAAGTGGAAGATTTTGAAGAATGTGATGAAAGAAGTGGGCGAAGAAAAGTGAGGTTTTGAGGTAGAAATGAAGTAGTGGTCATGGAGAATACCATCATCGTCTTCGAGTGGCACTGGTAGTTCTAACACCAGCACACGATGATGGATAGATAGGATGCTCACGTGTCCTTTTAACAATATCATCGTTATTATGAATAGAGGCTTAAATGCAATTTTCATCCGAAATTTTATCAAATTTGTAATTTTAATTTAGCTTAAATACGTTTTTACCCCCTGCAAATAGGGGGTGTTTTGCTTTTATTCTCTATAAAAAAAATTTTTTAAAAAAACTTCTTGCAAAATCCTCTTTTTTGGTTTTAATCCTTCTGCTGGACGGACGTTACAAAAAAGCCTACGTGTCTAACGGATGTCTGATGTGGCATTTTTATTTTGTTTCTTTTATTTTAAATACTGATTATCTCCATCTCTCTCATTGAAAAGCCCTTCTTCTCCATCTTCCCCCTTTCTTCTTCATCTTCACGCACAACCAAAGCTAAAAAAACATAAACCCCATTATCTGATTATCTCCATCTCTCTAAATCAAAACAAGAAGCACCAGTAACTCCATAATCAAAAAAAGAAAACAAAACAAAACTCCATTATCTCCATCTCTCTAAATCTTCTTTCTTTCCCAGAAACCCATTCCACCACAACCAATCGCAACGGAGCCGCAAGTTGGCGATGGTGCTTCTGGTTATGGTGCTCCGATTCCTCTCCCCTTACGACTGCTTCTTCTCTCTCTCCGGTGCCATGGTTTTTTTTCTTTCACTGGTTCTATCTTTCTTTGTTGAGAAAATCATAAATCTATGTGCAAAGTGGTGTTGTTGCGGCGGTGAACAGATCTGGCTCACGTGGTCGTGGTGGTGGCGGTGGCTCCCGGAGCGGAGTGTGGTGCATTAGATTTGTACGAAGGAAGGAAGTAAGAGAAATAGAAATAGCTAAGAACAAGAATTAGGGATTTGGGAGAAAATTTCTGGGATTTCTGAGAGCCATGGCAAGGAGGCCAGAAAAAAGGAATTAGTGAATGGGGATGGGGATTTTGGAAATGGCGAATGGAAGAAGAAGAAGAGAGATTTTGGGAGAAGGGCTAACGATGGATTTTGCAGGGGTAAAAGAAAAACACCCCCTATTTGCAGGGGGTAAAAACGTATTTAAGCCTAAATAATAATGACATGGAAACTCAGTCAGCGTTAAAAAAAATTGGAAAAGGATAAAAAATGCCACATAGACGTTTTTTGTAACGTCCGTCCAACAGAAGGACTAAAACCAAAAAAGAGGATTTTGCAAGGTGTTTTTTAAAAAAAAAATTGCCGGGGGTAAAAGCAAAACACCCCTATTTGCAGGGGGTAAATAAGTCTTTTAATTTCTCTATTTTACTTTTTTAAAATTTGATTCCCTAATTTTATTAAATCCACAATTTTGGTCCTCTTGTTTTTTTCTCACAATTTTGAACCTCAATTTTATCAAATCCGCAATTTTAGTCCTTTGATTAAACTGTCACTCAATTATTAACGTCAATGCTGACATGACACCAAATGACACCAGCACGGCAGCGTCTGCTACGTAAGCATTTTTGTCAAAAACTGAATTGAAATTTAACAAGGAGACTAAAATGGTGGATATGATAAAATTCGGCAAAATTGCGGCCAAAATTACGGATTTGATAGAATTGGAGGATCAAAATTGCAAAAAGTAAAATAAGAGGATCAAAATTGCGGATTTGATAAAATAGGGGGATTAAAACTGCAGTTAAGCCTTGAATATACTAGACCCTCCCCCCATGCGATGATGTGCGGGTAATGTTGATTAAAATTATATGAAAAATGTTAGTGATACTCTCTTTAATACACTTTCTTCAATACGCTGTCTATGATTGGTTGAAATACATGTAGGCCTTACCATTTTGGAAATAGGCCCCACTAAATTAGTAGGACACAGATGAAATTCATCCAAAGTCACATGTAGGGATTGCAATTGAGTCCATGTCCATTGGGCACCTCCAACGGATGGGTAATTACCCGCCCAAATTAGTGCGAGCTCGGGTTCGGGCACTACGGTACCTGGCCCGTTCTGGCTGCATGCGCACACACAAGTATATATATATATATAGGTAGTTCAATAGGTATTTCAATAGGTATTAGTACCAATAGCTATTTCAATAGCTATTAGTACAATTGAGCACCCGCAATGGGCTGGTAATTACCCGCACAAATCGGTGCGGGCTCAGGTACGGGAACTACGGTACCCGGCCCGTTCGGGACGCGTGAGCACACACACACACAATAAATATATATATATATATATATATATATATATATATATATATATATAAATAAAGGCTTAAATATATATGTTCGTGCCCTACACACACACAATTGATTATAGTACAATTTCAAATACAATAAAGGCTTAAATATATGTTCGGGTCCTACAAATATGACCATAATCCATTTACGCCCCTGTAAAAAACTTTAAAATGGTCCTTGCAAATATTAAGCGTTTACCGTTAAGCCCCTCGGTTAACTTTCTGTTAATAAAAGTGATGTGGCTAACGGAGATGACATCAGCAATGACATTACTGCCACATGTCACCATATTATTGGGCCTCTGTGCCACGTGGCACTGACACCACGTCATCATCACATGTCATCATGGACACATGGCACTGACAGATGCCACATCAGCAACCAATAATCAGTTGCCACGCGGCGCTTACTTGGCAATGTGAGGCGCATGGTTACCAAAAAATTCAAGCAATTTATGGAATATAGGTGTTGAACTTGTGACCTACAAGTTTTGTAGGCCGGTGTTTGCTGGTGTTTTTAGCAAACAATCACTAGTTTTATTAGAAGGTTTGTGAGATCAAACTAGAAAAATCTCAAAGCAATTGCCTTCGAATTGCTCATGGTTTTTTGTTGAAGAAAACGTAGAAAAGGGGACGATTTGCAAATGATTAACAGAATTGAAGAGAAAAGAAGCAGTAAATGGTGCAGGAATTGTAAAGAAAAGAAAAAACAAATTGCATTGAATCATAAAAATGGTACACGATCACGTACAGCGATTCTTCCACTCGTTTTTCGCTCTGGCTTGGAAGTTAGAGTTTCAGGAATCAGGTGTGTATTGTGATCTCGCGACCCCTGTTTCTTCTCAGAAACAGTTATTTATACAAAGGAAAAGAGGGGGAAATTTGAATTAAGTAACTGCCTAACAATTTGAAAATAAGTAACTGCTCCTACTTTCGACCAAGTAACTGCTCCTACTTTCGACCAAAACCGCTCTATCACGCTTCGACCAACTGCTAGTCTTCAACGCATAACTGCCCTGATTTCTGTCTGTCGAAAGCCTGTGTCGATTTTCCTCTCTCTTGCTTTTGCTTCCCTGGAAACTTGTCGAGCTTACCTTGCGCATGACCATTTTCTTTGTCGAAATAATATGGTCTTTGTGAAATAAATATAAGTCAGGCCATGTTGACCATCTTTAATGAAGCCTGTCGAAATTACAGGCTAACAAATTGCCCCCCAAAAATGTCTTTTTCGACTGAACTTGAGGATTAAGAAGAGAAACACATTTTTGAATTCACCATCGAAATAATTTTGCACTTGAGTAAAATAGCTGTATACCTTATGTCACCACTTTTAAGTGTTGTTTCCATATTCAAGCCTTGAACTTGAACAGCCTGTAAATTCGGCCTTTGACTATGTTTTGGCAACTTAAATGCCATGTTTTTACGCTTTCTTTATATTTATTCCAGCGTTATTTTAACTTCTTGCAACGTTGGCTTATACTTTTTCAAGTATTTGCCATTTATACGCAAAATTCTTTCATCAGCGCCGATCTCTTCGACCTCATATGCGCCGTTTGAATAAACTTGTAAAATTTTAAATGGTCCTTCCCAACTTGGGGACCATTTACCAAAGACTCTATCTTTTTTATCCATAGGCAATAGGACCTTCCACACTAGATCACCTGAATTAAAGGCTTTAGACTTAACCTTTTTGTTATAAGTTTTAGCTACCCTCTCTTTCTGTCGAATAAGCGTATCTAAAGCTAATAACCTTTCTTCATCTAAATCAACCAATTCATCAAGCATCATATTCCAATAATAATCAGAGGGAATCTCCCACTGTCTTTGAATTCTTGTTGATTGTAGACAAATTTCAACAGGCAACACTGCATCGTGTCCAAATGTTAGCCTATAAGGAGTAGTGTTGATAGATTCTTTGGGTGAATTTCGACAAGCCCATAATGCTTGATCAAGGGTATTATGCCAATTTTTTGGTTTCTGCCCAACATGTTTTTTAATCAAATTAATAATGACTTTATTGGCAGCTTCTACTTGACCATTGGCTTGCGCATAATATGGTGTCGAAGTTAATAACTTAAAACCAATTTCAGAAGCAAACTCTACCATTTTCCTACCAGTGAAAACTGATCCCTGATCTGTAGTAATGGTTTCTGGAATTCCAAACCTATAAATGATATGATTTTGAATAAACCTTATCACTGCTTCTTGATCAACATTGGCTAAAGGTATAGCTTCAACCCATTTGGTGAAGTAATCAATTCCCACAAGGATATATCTATGGCCCTTCGACGAAGTTGGCTTTATCTCTCCAATCACATCTAGAGCCCAACCTCTAAATGGCCAAGGTTTGACTATGGCATGCAATTCATTTGCAGGTACATGTTGTATCCCAGCATGCTTTTGACACTCTTGGCATCCCTTAGCAAATTCTATGCAATCTTTCAGCATAGTTGGCCAATACATTCCTTGTCGAAATAATAACCACTTCATTTTGTGGCCTACTTGGTGTGAACCACACGCTCCACTATGTGTATCAGAAACTGCTAAATATGCCTCATTTTCACTAAGACATTTTAATAGTACTCCTTCAGGAGTCTTTTTAAACAATTCGTTTCCAATTATCACATAGCTCAAAGCTCTGTATTTTACCTTTTTATTGGTATTTCTTGTGGGATTTTGCAAATATTCCACAATAGGCATTCGCCAATCATTATTGGTCATATTGTCAAGAGCAAAAATTTCTGCTAAGTCAAAGTCACCAAACAATTGACGTTTTTCGACAACGACTAGTTCCTCGTTTGCGTTTTTATCTGTTGCCCCCCCAGTTGTTGGTGTTGACAATAGTGACGAAGAATAGTCATCAGAAATGATTTTATCTTTTATTTCGATTAACTCTTCCAGGCTTTGTTTTGAAACTTTATAGCCTGAAGCAATTTGTGCCAATTCATTTGCCACTTGATTATCAATTCGTGGTAAATGTTCTAAGTGAACAGACTCAAATCTTTTTAACAAAGCATTGGCAACAACAAAGTATCTGATAAGGTGCTCTTTAATGCATTTGTACTCTCTTGTCAATTGTTTGACAACCAACTCAGAGTCACCTTTTATTTCGACATGACTTGCCCCCAGCTCAAGTAAAATTTCAAGGCCTACTATTAAAGCCTCATATTCAGCTTCATTATTGGAGCAAACATCTCGAATTTTAAACTTATACTTCGTTGGAATGTTAGTAGGAGATATTATTAAAATACCAATCCCAACTCCATGTTTATGGCTTGAACCATCAAAGTACAACCTCCAAGGATATACGTCTACAAAACTTAATGTTTCTTCGACAACAGAATGGTCTACTATGAAATCAGCAACCACTTGTCCTTTAATTGATTTTAGAGGTTGATAAGTTAAGTTGTATTCTGACAAAGCTAAAGCCCATTTACCAATTCGGCTATGCATTATTGGTTTCGACAGCATATGCTTAATAACATCAAAATGCGAATAAACAGAAACATCAGCTGGTTTTATATATTGCTTTAACTTTGTACACGAGAAATACAAACAAAGGCACAACTTCTCTATAGGAGTGTACCTCGTTTCGGCGTCATTTAAGACCCTACTGAGGTAATAAATGGCTCTTTCGACACCACTATCATCCTCTTGTGCTAACATGCTACCTATTGTTCTATCAGAAGCTGCTATATACAATTTGAGCACTTTGTGTTTAATAACAGGCAACAAAATTGGTGGTTTGGTCAAATAAGACTTGATTTCATCAAAGGCTGCTTGATGCATCGGTTCCCATTTGAATTCTTCTTCCTTCTTCAGTCTTAACAATGGCGAAAAAACTTGTGTTTTGCCACTTAAATTTGATATAAATCTTCGAAGGAAATTGATTTTCCCCAGCAACGACTGAAGCTCTTTTTTGGTCGAAGGGGTCTTCGTTTCCATAATTGCCTTAGTCTTATTTTGATTGATTTCAATGCCTTTTTTGTGCACTATAAAACCCAAGAAATCACCTGCACGCACACAAAAGGCACATTTTAATGGATTTAATTTCAATCCATATTTCCTCATTCTTTCAAAAGAACGGCGAAGATGGTCTAAATGACCACTTTCTGAGGAAGATTTAACCACCACATCATCTATGTATACTTGCATAAAATCATCAATAAAATCATGAAACATAGAATTCATGGCCCTCTGATATGTAGCACCAGCATTCTTTAAGCCAAAGGGCATTACTACCCATTCATAAACACCCAATGCCCCTGGACATCTAAAAGCAGTTTTCGACACATCCTCTTCAGCAATGAAGATTTGATTATACCCAGAATAACCATCGAGCATACTAAGATAATCAAATCCTGCTGCTGAATCTATTAGCATTTCTGCCACAGGCATTACGTATTCATCCTTGGGAGATGCATTATTTAAATCCCTAAAATCTATGCAAACTCTAAGAGTCCCATTTTTCTTTATTACAGGAACTATATTGGCTAACCATTCGACATACCTGGCAGTTCTGATGAATTTGTTTCTGAATAGCCTTTCGATTTCCTCTTTGATCTTAGCCAACACTTGAGGAGCAAATCTTCTTGGCACTTGCTTCACTGGTTTCTTCCCTGGTTGAATTGGTAATTGCATTTCCACTACTTCTCGACTTAACCCAGGCATCTCGTCGTAATCCCAAGCAAAGCAGTCTTTGAACTCCCTTAGCAATGTAATGACTTGGGTTTTTAGAGAAGCATCAATATTTGCACTAATATAAGTTGGCCGTTTTATTGAGCCATTTCCCAAATCAACCTCTTCTAACGGGTCTTGAGCTTGCATATGCTTTGTCAAATCTCTAGGATCCTTTTCAAAACCTAATGGATCATTATCATAGATACAGTCAAGTCTTTCATCTATGACTATGCCATTTTCTTCATGTAACTCACTGGCTTCAACAGCCATTGTTTGTTGAATAATTTCGGCCTCCATAGCCGCTTTAAACTTGTTTTCGGCCATATAAGCCGTAATCTTGTCCCATGCATTGGGCACTGACATAAGAACACTTTCAAGAACCAATGTTCCACCCCGTTGGTCGAAAAACACCATCAGGATAGACACTATCATCTCCCATTATTTCTCTTTCCCAAACAAAACCATAATTTGGGTCAAGATGAACTGAGGCAAAAACATTATCCGCAGGAACATATGCCTCATTAGAAGATGAACATGGCGCAATCTTCGCCATTTGTTTCTCAAAGTTTTCCTTGGTAACTTGGTTCACATCAGCACGGAAGTAGCTCTGATCGGCTTCAACATACTCTACCAAACCATCTTCCTTCCACATTACTAAACGTTGATGCAAAGTTGAAGGGACAGCACCAACTCCATGGATCCACTCTCTACCAAGGAGTAAATTAAAATTCGTTTTAGAGGCTATCACTAAAAACAATGTAGTCCTCTTTATGGAACCAACGATTAAGTCCACCTCAATGGCCCCCAAAGAATGGCCAGTTTTGCCTTCATAGTTGCTTAAGACAATGTTATGTGGCCTGAGGTCAGTATCGAACTTACCAATCTTCTTCAAAAGACCATGTGGCATTAAATTCACTGCAGCTCCACCATCCACTAACACTTTGTTAATTCCAACACCATTGACTTTGGCTTGGACATACAGGGGTTTCAAGTGGTTTTGCATACTCATATCTGGCTTCTCGAAGGTAGCCATTTGGTCTTCGACACAACCATTGTTCATCACATAGTAACACATTGGCTTATGATGAGCCATATCCTCTGTAAAATCCTCTTCAACGTCATTTGGTACTGTGATAACATCGTACTCAAGAGGCAGTATTGATACCACATTGCAAACAACATCGAAATCATCTTCAGAATCATTAAAATCGGACTCCAGGTCTTCATCCATGTCGAAATCAGCATTTCTTTCTTTCACTGTTGACAATGGAGGAAATATTCTTTCAAGAGCAGGCCTTCTTGGCTTTTCTGTTACCACAGCCTTGCCTTTGGCCTTATTCGCTGCACACACATGACTAGCAACATCAGCATTCCTCTTTGTGGCAACTTCAGCTTTGTGAACCTCACTCTTCGCCACTATCATGCTGCGTGGAACTTGATTATTAGCCAAATGACTTGGAACCTGGTTAATGTCAAAGTGTGCCTTCTTCTTCTGTTGTCTTTGGTAACGACGCCACTGTGTTCTAGTCATAGGGTTCTTACCCTTATAGTTATTCTAATAATTAAACTTAACAGCATCGGTACCTGGCTTGACAGCTTTAGCACGTTGATTATTGGGCACCCACGCTTCGACAGGAGCACTAGCACTTGGGACAAAGGATTTATTTGTTGACAGCTTCAAATACCCTTTTGCTGAGGACTTCTCCTTAGCAAATTGTCGTTTACTTGTTGAAGGCTTTGCTGACACATTAGCCTCATAGCCAGGAAGATCTCCTTTTGCAAAGTCAAATTTTGGCCTGTTATCAAGCCATTTTCTTTTGCGTTGTTGTTGATCCTGATAACCTTCGACAGCTTTAGCTGCTTCTTTATCGAAGACAGCACTGCACCTTGGGCAAAGCATAACTTCAGAATTATTCCACTTACACCGATTAAGGAAATCTATCAATTCTTCCTCAGCCTTTGGATACACAGCGTGTATCTTCCCATCATATTCTTTTAGGGTCACCTCCTGTTTCTTACCTTCAGCATACATAAAACCTTTTAATTTCTCGGAGGCAGTCTTGACACACTTAGCAGGGTCTGCCATTTGAGCATCCACCATGCCTACATCAGCTTCGACAGGTTCAGAGTACATAGCTTCAGCCTTAGGCAATGGATCAACATCAATCTGCATAGGAGCTTTCATTTTCTTATCAGCAAATTTGAGTCTTCCTTCGTCAACTGCTTTTTGCACAATATCCCTGAAGAGCACACAACGGTCAGTGTTATGTCCCAAAAAATTATGGAACTTACAATAACCCTTTTTCTTTCTTTGGTCAAGAGTTGGTATTTTAAGGCCTTTAGGCACTAATATTTGACCATCAGTTACTAAAAGATCAAAAATTTCATCACATTTAGTAACATCAAAAGTATAAGTCTTAGGCATAAATCTATCATTCTTAGGCTCTACAGGGTTATTCCCATTCGCAGGCCTTAATAATTTACAGGTATAAGGAGGACCAGGCTTAAGTTCAGCCACGTCTATTTCCTCTTCTTCGACATTACTATATGTAACGTCAAATTCTTCTTCGACATATGCCACTTTTTCTTTTTTATGATACCTATTCGACCTAGATTTTTCCTCTCTAAGCCTTTCAACTTGTCGAACTCTATCAGCCAAATGAGCCATATCTCGCAAATGAGATGTGTCTAATTTCTTTCTAATTGAGTATTCAAGGCCACCAGCAGCCATTTCGACAATCTCATGTTCAGGGACTTGTGTGAAGCAACGAGATTTCAACAGCCTAAATCTGTTTAAGTAATCATCAATAGTTTCAGGCATTTTGCGCCGAACACTAGCCAATTCTTTAAGACTAATTTTCGACCGGCCCATGTAAAACTGTGCATGGAATGCCTTTTCTAATTGTCCCCATGTGAACATAGAACCAGGGGGTAAGGTCGTGAACCAAGTAAAAGCATTTTTAGTTAGAGAATTTGGAAAGTATTTCATCTTCAAATTCTCATTTTGTGCTAAGTCCCCAGCCTCAGTCAAGAAACGAGCAATGTGTTCGACTGTGGACTCATTTGTATCACCACCAAACTTAGTAAACTTGGGAACTTTCCATCCCCTTGGTAACTCAGTTTGTAATACGTATTCACATAATGGTGATACGAAGTTAGGCCTTTGTAAACCTATGTTAAGGCCATTTTGAGCCAAAATTGTTTCGACTAAAGTAGCTATATTGTTTTCTGCGCCAACATTGTGTTGTTGCACTTGTCGAACGACTTCATCAGCGTTCTGGTGTCTATTTACCAAAACTACTTCAGGGACGTGGTTTATTGCCCCTTGTAGTTCGCCTACAACTGTCGACGCTTCGACTGCAACTGCTTCTTGGGGGTTAACTGGCGACGCATTACCCGCAATAATAGGAACGTGCCTATTATTAACCGCTGGAACCCCAAAAAAGTCTGCAATCCTACTCATCTGATTTGCCAACATTTGGTAACTGTTATTGGTATTTTGAATCAATGGATTGAAAACTGTACCAATTTATTGGGTAAGCATATTAACCATATCGTGATTACTCTCGTCTACTTGCTGTCTTAAGGCCAACAAAGACGTATTGGTTAATGCTGGGGGATTTCGACCAAAAACACTCTCAGAAGAGACATGTGTAGGGGAAAAGGTCGAAATATGTGGCATTCCAGTAGGCATGCCATACATTCCCAGAGGAAATGGGGGTAGATGCACGTTATTCAAACGTGGGTTTAAACCGTTTCCCATTGCCATGTAGGGGCTATGGAGCCCTGCACTTAACGGCAAAGACATAGGCAGAGATGCCATTTCTGACTGCGTTGAACCAACATTAGTCATTGATAATGAAGGAACGGTTATCGACGATGATGGTCCTGCGCTAATGCTTGCAGAATCCATTGTTGTCCCTTGCCCTTGTGAAACCACAGGGTTGGAACTAGATGCATTATTCGTACCAGAACGAACCATTTTACCACTTCTTAAGTGCATACAACAGCGAATACAAATAAGAGAGTACGAAAATGAACAAAATCAAAGGCAAAGTCCCACTGGGCGTGCCAATTTGTTTGCTGGTGTTTTTAGCAAACAATCACTAGTTTTATTAGAAGGTTTGTGAGATCAAACTAGAAAAATCTCAAAGCAATTGCCTTCGAATTGCTCATGGTTTTTGTTGAAGAAAACGTAGAAAAGGGGACGATTTGCAAATGATTAACAGAATTGAAAAGAAAAGAAGCAGTAAATGGTGCAGGAATTGTAAAGAAAAGAAAGAACAAATTGCATTGAATCATAAAAATGGTACACGATCACGTACAGCGATTCTTCCACTCGTTTTTCGCTCTGGCTTGGAAGTTAGAGTTTCAGGAATCAGGTGTGTATTGTGATTTCGCGACCCCTGTTTCTTCTCAGAAACAGTTATTTATACAAAGGAAAAGAGGGGGAAATTTGAATTAAGTAACTGCCTAACAATTTGAAAATAAGTAACTGCTCCTACTTTCGACCAAGTAACTGCTCCTACTTTCGACCAAAACCGCTCTATCACGCTTCGACCAACTGCTAGTCTTCAACGCATAACTGCCCTGATTTCTGTCTGTCGAAAGCCTGTGTCGATTTTCCTCTCTCTTGCTTTTGCTTCCCTGGAAACTTGTCGAGCTTACCTTGCGCATGACCATTTTCTTTGTCGAAATAATATGGTCTTTGTGAAATAAATATAAGTCAGGCCATGTTGACCATCTTTAATGAAGCCTGTCGAAATTACAGGCTAACAGCCGGTGTTTAGAGTTTTTATGAAGAAGGTGCACGATTGGTACGCACATGAGTTTGATGAAGCAGTAGTCCCACCACTCCAGTTTCCAAACTGGGTGCTATCTGATGCAGGGCCCAATGAGCTACAACTGCTACTTCTGCACCCAAAAAGAATAAACACTTTGTGCCTCCTGCTAAGAAGACTGTTTCTGAGATTTTACTTGAAGCTTCTGTTCTTAGTTGAAGTTTACTTTAAGTTTAGTTGAGATTTTACTTTCCTCTGTTTATGTGTTTGTTCTTTTTTCATTATATTTGAAGAGTAGGCATTCCAAAAGTGTTCTTGGATGATTTTACTTTTCTCGGTTTACCTGAAGCTCTGCTTATTCTTTTCCTTGTTTTGGCGTTTGTTTTAAAACTTTTGTTGTAGTGCATATTCACATGAAAATAAAAGAAAACATAAGAAAACGTGAAAACATAAATTTAAAAAATAAACAAAATACAATATGACCTACAATTATATATATCTGAGTCGGTCAATATTAAAGTGCAATCTTCAAATTTTCTTTCAGCAACGTTCGCATCCTTTAATTTATGATGCCACAAATTTTTTCTAATCTTGGCTCCATCAATTTCCTCCATTGAAATGTTAGAAGAGGAGGACGGAGGTTGAAGTTCTATCACATGAAGTGATTTGATTGAGAGGGTGTGTCGATTTGAAAACTTTGAAACAGAAGTTTGTGAGAGGTTTGTGTTTGAAGACTTTTGAAGAACAAGGGGAAGAACATTTTTGTGGGTGAGCCTTAGTCTTCTCGAGCTATGATTGCTGATAGATTAGAAGCATCGACATAGATATAAAGCCTAACCACAAGACCGTATGGTGTTAAGGATACTACACTTACCGCTGCAAATATTTTACAACACATGTATTCTGAATATATATCAAATATATAATATATACATCTTATTTTTATATTAAATGAAATTATTCGCTTATTAAATTAAAGTTAAAATAGTTATTTAAATTTATTAACATAAATTTGGAAATTAAAATAATTTAATACAAAAATGCTTATTTAAATTAATAGATATTCAATCAATTAAATGTGCAGTCTTGCGCGTAGAGTATACCGATTTGCACCAAAAAAGAGCTTCAATGAATCAATTATATAAAAAAATGATTAAATATTGTTGAACGAATGTAAAAATTGAAAATTTAAATTACATATTATTTTAAATACTTCATGCATAATAAAATCAAACATGTTTAATTATATATGCTTGTTTAAGAAAATAAAAAAAGCTAAATACTAGCTCTATGTTTAGTATTTTGACATATATTTTATTCAAAATATATATTAAATATATAATATATACGATATAAAAAAAGTTATATCAAATTAAATTAGTAGTTTATTAAATTAATTAAAATAATATTTAAATTTTTTATACAAAAAAATGGAACTGAAAATAAGATTTTAGAAAAATGTTTAGCTGAGTTATTAATACATAGTAGTTAATAAGTATAGTTTGGTGAAATAAAAGAAAAAAATAAATGTTGCTGAATGAATGTAATAACTAAAAGTTTTTTTTTTACAAAACAACAAACAAACAAAGTTTAAATAACATATCATCATGAATACTTAATGAAGAATAAAACCAAATACAGAGCATAAAATTCTCATTTATATATGTCATAAAAATCTTTTTAGGAGATGTGACAATAATACATAGCATAAAACTCTCGTTTATAAATGTAATGAAAATATTATGAGGAGATCAGACCATAATAGATAGCATAAAATTCTCGTTCATATATGTCCGTGAAAATCTTATGAAGAGACTAAACAATAATACAAAAGCCGTTGTCACCACATTTGAGTTGCATGTTCTTGACGAATTGGAGCCAATAATTTTCAACATAAAGCTATATATAATAATTATTCGACAATTGATGTAAAAATAGTTATTTAAAAGCTAATCAAAAATATTAAAAGTGTAGTTTTGGATAATCATATATTAATATTTTGACCGTGGATTAGAGAAAATCTAGCTAGTATCCACAAATTTTATAACAAATAATTCTTTAACCAAAATATGGATATTAGTGAGGCCAATCTTTGTGAGGATGCTCCAATTATCTATATGTCATATTTTTAATGGGCAGTAAACGCATTATGTAAGGAACTATGTGTAAGTTCAAGCCCAAAAAAATTGGATTCCTGTCGAATTGTAGGTTTTCAATTTTCAGTTTGGATCCAGGTTTTAGCCCAATTTTCATGCAGAACGGTTCTCAAGTTTGCTTGAACCGATCAGGGGACCAGTTCAACCAGTCGAACCTCCTCTATTCTATCTGGTTTTGACAACGTTGATAAAAAGTGTCCAATTTACATGTCTTACCTCCTTCAACACAAGCTTGTTTCCATTTTCTGTCATAAGAATCACTACTCCTATGCCCACAATCTTGCTTGTGACATGATTGCCCATCTTTACTGTTCCAAAATCTCCTTTTTAATAAGATGAAAAGAACCCTTCATGAGGATTAACATGGAAAGATGCTCCAGTATCAACTATCCAAATGCAATCATCAAAAGCAACATTTAGATAATTTACCTCACCAACAAGGAACACATTCTCGTCATTTGATGCAACTGCTGTTGTGGTTTCTTCCAACTTCTTTTTGGGACCTATCAGATCGGGATGGACTGTTCCGGCCTTCTAATCTCTCTTCAAGAATCTGCACTCTGGCTTCTTATGACCATCTTTTCCACAATAGAAACAGGTCAAACCTCAAGGGCGAGACTTGGATCTTCCTCGTGATTTCCCACAGCTTCCTTTGCTTCTATGCTCACTCCTTCCTCTATTCTAGACAACATTGGCTTATGAGTGACTACCCATTCCTCTTTCATTCCTTCTAGAATCTTCATTTAGCAAACTATCGGTGATAGTATCCAGGCTAAGCTTTCCGTCTGGTGTTGAGTTGCTGAGAGTGACAACTAATGTGTCCCAGCTCTCAGGTAGAGAACTAAGGAGTAGAAGAGTTTGCAATTCATCATCAATTTTCATATCTGCCTTTGTTAATTGATTAATAATACCTTTGAAAGTGTTCAGATGCTCGATCATATTCTAGCCGTCAGAGTACTCCAATTTCACCAACCGTCTGACAAGATGAGCTTTGTTCCTGGGAGTTTTCTTTTGAATCATAGATTCAAGCTTCGTCCATAACTCATACGCTTTTGTCGATGTACTTCCGAATCATAGCAACAGCTTTCCGATTCAGAACGTCCCATTCTTTTTTAGTCTTCCCTTCTGGCACGTTCTCATTTGTGATTGGCTCATACAAATCCTTGCAGTATAGATGGTCTTCCATCATCGGCTTCCAACATGAATAGTTATCTGCAATTAGCTTGAACATGTCTCCATCATGAGCGAATGTTCCTTCCATCTTGAGTTGCAAAGCTCTGATACCACTGTTGGGAAACGACAGTATCTATTCCCTCCTCCGTGAACGCAAAATGGGTACTATGCGGAAGCGTAAAAATAAAAGAGTAGAGAAGACGAAGACACCAGAATATTTACCTCTCGGGAAAAACAACGGTACCTAGTCCAGTTAAAAGATCTCCACTATGAAAGTAGGATTACTAAGTGTTTCTCTCAATCTCTGAGGATCTCTATGAATCTCACCCTCTCGGATAGTATATAAAATTTTCTCTCTAAGGAACTCTCCCTTTCTCTCAAAGAGGAATACAAAAGAACTCTCTTAGGATTTCTTCACTTGGATGTGATTGATGAAACTCTTCACAAGCTCTCCTATTTATAGAAGAAGTATGTGGCTTCTCCAAAAAGAGTGATTAATAGAGGCTAATTAATTTCCACAATTCCAATGAGGTCTAGAAACACCCAATGCATTCTTCAAAGATGAATGTACATATCTCAAGGCCAAAGAAAAATTCCAAGACCTTGGAATAGTCATCCCCTTTCCCATGCATTGTGACCTGTGCATCACAATTAAGGAGGGAATTCCAACACAAAGCACCATACAATTGACGGAGGAGTACCAAAAGAGCCAACAAATTAAGTTTTCAATTAATAGGATACTAAATAATTAGCAATTTTGTTTCATGGTAGAAAAATTAGTAACTGTCAAATGGACCTAGTCTTTTCAATTAGAGATTTTCTTTTGTGTTGTTATTTATATCAATTATTACATCATCTTTTTAATTAGGTCATATCAATGAAATTAATATATAAATGGTTAGTTAATGTTTATAGTCTATAAAACCATTGGGAGAAATTGTTCTACAATATTTTAGATAGAAATTATCTGTACTACTCTAAAACATCATTCTTTGATAACTACAAGCACTTAACCAATTGTGCTGCAAGACTTTTGATTTAACATACACTAGCCGTGTTACCCGTGCCGTGCACGGGGGGCGAAAAAAAACAGAAGTTGCGACACAAAAGGTCTAAATATTACATTCCCATAGTAATAAAAGTTTCAACAAAGGTTTGAAGATAGAGCAAAATAAACAAAACAAAGATAAAATGTCTTGAAGGGACATGCCAATAAAAAAAGTCATTACATAATAATAGGATTGTGAGCACTTTGGCCAACTTCTTCATGATGAGAAGAATTAGTCTTATGAATGGGACGGCAGCCTCGATGAGGGTAGAGCATCTAAATTGGAGGCGACTGATTGCGCATTATTCTAAGACGAACACGTCCAGCAGTCATCGGACAATGGATTTTGAAGCAACCCTTTGAAACATAGGTTAAAACGACCTCACTCCTAGTAGGTGTTCCGATCAAACCATCAACACCAAAGAGATTCATAATCTCAGTAGTCTTGCTCTTAATATAAGGCACGTTGTGTTGCTATTAGGTTGTTAGCATACCCACCATCTGCACAAGCACTGTTAACATTTCCACCATAAGCATTTTGATTAAGATACTCCACTTGGATGGAAGGTCACTGATTACGCATAACACGTCGTCAACGACGATCAACAATAGTTGTCAAGGAACATGAATATTGAAATGCCCTTGAGATACATAAGTGAAATCAAAAAAGTGCAGGACCTTCAAGCAAAAAGATTCATTATAGCAGTGATTTTGGTCTTTAAGTATGATTGCCCAGTCTTATTCACACAAAGAGTATACATCAACATAAAATGTTTCTCAAAACATAAAGAAAGTGATTTTAGAGTACTAAAAATGCCAAACCTTTAGTAAGTGACACACATTTTATCAACTTCCCAATTACTGAGCCTGACCCAAAGTGGGTTTCTTGATGACAAACCCATTCAAACTAATTTACAAATTTAAATATGATTCCAATCAACGACTTTCAAAATTTAACCCCTACCAAACCTTTTACTCGCCCCAAAGAAAACAATCTGAAGACAAATCAAACTCTACTCGTTACAAATTCAACACAAGAAAAAGAATGATATAAGACGTCATCACTCTACTCTCAAAGTGTGGTGTTTTAAAATGTGGTGTAGAATGATACTGCAAACTTTTGTCCCCTGTAGCTTTAACTTTGTCTTCATCTTCATCAACCCACCTTGTAATCCTATGAACAAAACAAAGTTTTCTGGTTAGTGTCAACTTATTATAGGCCGTAGCTATTCACATGCTAGAAAAAATATCCAAGTTTTATAGGTTTATAGCTGACCTTTATCTTAAATAAGTGGCATTGGCACGGGGTAAAAGCTCTAGTTAATATAGAATTGTTATTGGGTAAAATTTGTTGTTTAAATTGCAACATGAGAAAACTTTGTTTAAATTGAAGGTAAGTATAAACTAAAAAAATATTTATTTAAAAAGGCAATTGCGGATTTAAAAACTAAAATAGAGTGTGTACATATTTGTCACGAAATTATTATTGCTCACTAAATCGGTTATTGAGTGAGGAATGGACTCTGAGTACATGAACGGTAATTTTTTTTTTCAAACACTAAAGTACCCAAAAATACATTGCTTAGCATTACATTTTACGTATTTTATCATGAAATTATATATTTTTTCACTAAATCGGTTATTGAGTCACAAATTTTTGACATTTGAATAGTAGATTTTTTGGAAACAATAAAGCATAAAAAATAAACTACTTAACATTGTACTTTACATTTTTTTGAATTTTTTTTTCTCACCAAACCGGTCACTGAGGAACAAACTTTGTGTATTATTTAGGAATGAATTTTGAGTATTTGAAAAAGCATCACAAAAACACACTGGCCAGCATCATAATTACATAATTTATTATGAAATTAATTTTCATTTTTTAGCAATCCGATTATTGAGGAAAAATTATTATTTTTTTGACAACTAATTTTGTTTCGGACTCTAAAGAACCTCAAAAAATTGCTAGCATCACACTTTACATAATATATCATGAAATTAATTTTCGTTTTTCACCAATTTGATTATCGAAATTTTTTTTTTAATGTAATATAGAAAAGGAAAATATTAAAAAAAATGGGGGGTAGGAGGGGGGGGGGGGGGGGGGGGGGGGGGGGGGGTAGAGGGGGTGGGAGTTTTGGAGGGAAAGTGGAGTGGGAGACTCCACAAGATTTATATTTTAAAGATTACATTAAATATGTGTAATTTTTCGGTGAGACCTTGGTTTTGTATAACTTGAACATTGGCAACGTTGACTCTATAAAGCAATCCACAAGCAAGGTTTCAAATTGCGGACCGCAACAAGTGTTGCGGCCGCAATATTGCGGTTGCGGGAACCGCCGCAACGGCATCCCACCGCAATTGCGCTGTGATCCTAAATCACCCGTTTTTTCGCAACGCAACCGAACCGCAACAGACCCGTTTTCACCAAATTAATGTTAAATAATACTCTATTGACTTGACAATACAATGAGACAAATTTGGCAGAGAAAAACAGAGATTCTCTTGTACTTTTTGACTTTTCTTTTGCTCCACTTTTCAGTTTACTCCCATTTAAAAGAAAAATTAAATCTGGATGAATTTTTCCTCTCCTCTCCTATGCTTTCCTTTCCTCTCTTCTTCAAGAATCGTTCAGCCCATCTCTCTCCTTGTTCCTGGTAATGTTTCTCTCTTGATCTTGTTTTCTTTTCTTCTCATTTTCTTGATGCTCCACCATGATTTGTTGCCTCTGTTTTATGTATTGTTTTATTTCTTCTGATATTTGAGAAGTGTGGGGTCGTGTGTGTTGTGATTTGTTTGTGTGGTTGAGAATGGAGAGGGATATGAAGGGATTGTGGGCTGGGTTTTGGGAATTTAGGGAGATGTGGTTTTGACTTGTGTGTGTGGGAGTTTATTAGTTTATGGTAGTGTCTAGTGGGTGGTTTTGTGACTTGTTTTTATTCTTCTAATCATGCGTGGGCTGTAGTGGCCAGTGGGTTAATTTAAAATTTGTCTTTTTTGCACAATTTGTTTGCTTTTTTGTGTTTAGATAATCACTAATTCATGGATGATTCAAGTGAAGAACCATTTCCAACGGAAAGATTAGAGAATGCTCCAAGTGACGATATTGGATGACATTTTGGAAATAAAAGGTGGCATTACTAGACTGAAGCAACATATAGCACACATGAAAGGACAAGTCGCAGGTTGTACTAGAGTAAATACTATGGTGAGGGAAAATATGTTGAAACTCTTACTTGATGGGAAAGTAAAGAAAAATGATTCTAAGAAAAAAGAAGAAGAATTTGAAGCACGTTTGAGAGGAGAAAGTGAAGAAGACATCGATGATCTTCTTGATGAGCAAGTAAGACTTGCTAAACTTTAAGATATTAATTAGGGATTTTATCATTGTTTTGCAGTGAAAACACATCTCTAATTGGTGGTGACAATATGACGTTGCTTTTTACAATCATATTGTATGAATTGTAATTTCAATTTGACTCTAGTTTCGTTTAAATTAAAACCATTTGTGACTTGGTTTGTATTAAATGTTATATATTATATACTATGAAGTTCTTACTTCTTTATACCATGCTTATATTTGCTTAAATAATAGATTTTAGAAAGTTTATCATTTAGATCATGTTCGTTTCACTATAATTAATGATCTAATGTCCTAAGAACGAATGAAAGTTTATAAAAAACTATAAATAAAAGATATATAAAGAATTACAAATGTTATAGGATTTTTTTAAAATTTTTGTGCCAATATAAAATTATTTCACGCCGCATCGACCGCAATACGCATCGCAGCGACCGCAGATGGCCGCAACTACTGCAACCGCAACCGCGACGCGTCCGCAACCACAATTTGAAACCCTGCTCACGAGCTTAAAATTTAAATACTGATCAATGTAATTGAGGAAGGTAGGCATGGACACAATCTCAATCTCGTTGATGAAAGCATAAGCATTAGAATGATTAGTGATAGAATGTTAGCAAGATTTTTTTAGTCATCTTTAATTTAGTGATAGAATGTTAGCAACATCAGAAATACAAAAGCATTAAGAAAAAAACTATGCATAGCAACAACATATTCACTTTTTTTAATTTACTTGCTTTCTATTGCTTCTGTGTTTCACGTACCAATTTCCAGTTCATACTCCAGCAGGGACATTTTCTACACCAACACCTGCTGCACACCAATTTCAAGTTCACAAGCCAAACTACACCTTCAAGATGAAATCTTATTTTCATAAGAAGTTTTGATTCTGAAACAAAATTTCCTAGAATATGAAAATGCAGTATATACTTATGTAAGTTACTACAAATACTTCCCTCCAAGCTCATGTAGTGTATACTTTATGATCGTATGTTTTGTATTCTCTATGAATATGTATACCCATCACCAAAATGACGTTTCACTAGAAGTTACTAAGAAAGAACTACTACACAAACCTATCATCATGGTTAAGTTTGTCAATTTTTTCTTTGGTAATAGCATTTGAAATATGTCTAATATTTATTTCCCACGCCCTCTTTTTTCACTTGTGTTTCAAATCAATATCATTTCCCAGCCGGATACTTTTCAATATCATCATGTATGTATCTACCAAGTAGACCAACAAATCATCATGCAAAGTCCATCAAGAATGAATGCGAAACTGTCTAGTTGAATGCCTCTCTCTTTAATTTTCGTCAAGAATGCAATTGCCTTGTAAATTTGATGGCTTTTGCATACGATGTCTAAGTAAGTGATTACATCAGCTAGTTGACCTATATCATTCATCTCTTCAAAAACTTCCAAGCACAAGTTAGTTTATGCACAAACCATCAACTAGAGTCAGCTAAATGTAATTACCTTCGTATACACCTCACCTTCTTTTTTTGTGGTGAGAATACACCTCACCTTCTTATGAAACCCCTACTTCCTCTCTTTTTCTTTGCGATTGAAAACATTAACTTTCCATTCTAGAATGTTGAACCATGTTGTCTATTATGAATTTCTGCACGCATACAATCAATAAGTTTATTATACCCAAAAATCTAGAAATGTGGCTCATTGACACAACAACTACTCACCTTTCCTTTCTGGAAACCCAGAGGCGTAGTTGGATGAAGTCTTCTAAAACTAAATAAGAAATCACAAGAATTAATTAGAATATAAAAAAACAACACATATTGATGAAAATTTTGGAAAGGTGACTTTGGCTTATGTTACTAAGCATTTTCCTTAGTAACTCTTACTAAACAAATAATAGCCATTGGATTATCAAACATTTAATGAAATTTAATCTAATGGTTAGTATTGAATAAGGGCATTGTTGTCACAGTTATTATTTGTTTTAATTAAATTAAATAATTAAATTAACCATTAAATCAGACCCTATTTTCCAGGGACGGTTACAAAACTAAATCAGAATTTGTTTCCACGTTGTTCTCTTTCACGTTTCCTCTTTTTTTCACATTCTTTGTCTTCACGTTTTTCTTCTCTTTTCCACGTTCTTTTTCGCACGCCATTGCATCATGCAAAGGCAGTCGCAAAAACGCACTCACGCAAGGAAATAGGCTGTGACGCACACCGTTGATGAAAAAACGGACACCGTTGAACCACACCATTGAAGCACACTCTTCCTTTACGCCATTGATGTCTCATTATGCAGGTTGATTTCTTCTTCTTCTTCTTCTCGTTTCCAGGCTGGTTTTGCTGCACTTAATCATTGTTATGCAAAACTGTGGTTAGTTTGGAATCTAACCACAGTTATGAATATCTGTAGTTAGTGACCACTAACCATTGCTATGCACATGTGTTGTTAGTGACATCTAACCATTGGCATCTAACCACAGTTATGCATATATGTGGTTAGTGGCCACTAACCATTGCTATGCACATTTGTGGTTAGTGACATCTAACCACATTTATGCATATCTATGGTTAGTGGCCACTAACCATTGCGATGCACATTTGTGGTTAGTGACATCTAATCATTGTGGTACAAATCTATGGTTAATGAACGATTTTATTTTTGTGTGAAAAAAAAAAACCCAGAATTTTTTTGATAAAAGATGAAACGAGAGGTGTTTTAGCAGGAATGGAAGAGAGATGAATTGGTTTCAGTGGTGAATCGTTTCAGAAAATACGAGAGAGATGGAACGAAAGTTTGAAACGTGATAGTAACGTTTTGATTTTATTACCGTATCTGAAGTGAAATTTTAGCCAAAAAAAACTCTCAGAAAATAGGGATATTGATTAACCATATTTTTAATTACTAGATAAGTTACCTATGTACCCCTTTAGTAAGAATTACTAAACATTTCTTTAGTATTGTAAGTCATACTCGGAGGATTTACTATCTTCGAGAGTCTCAAATTTTTAAATTTTCTAATTTGAATCAAGCTGGTGCATATTGTTCGTGCTGATTTTTCTTTTCAGTCTAAATTTATGTTAATACCAAAAATAATTAGGTCGTAGGCTGAGGGCTAAGAGGGAAGAAAAGAGTAGTGGTGTGAAGGCAAGCCATACGACAAGTTCCAAAATGGGTGTTTGCCAAATAGAGTGAAATCAAGAGAGGTCCTCGGGGCACATTAAACGATATAAAACTCCCCGATGAAGGTTTACACCCGAGGGCCAGTGAGCTAAGCCGAGGGAAAGTGATAGCCCAGCCTATAGAGTGCCAAGGTCCAGGTGGCTCGGGTGCCTAGGCTATTACCTAAAGGGGCTAGTGCGGCCGAGCCATCGAATGGCCGAGGCAAGGCGGGCATTGCGTGGAAGGCAAGGAAGACGTGGCACGAAGACAGAACGTGGGAGCGATTGAAGTTCAAGCGGGAGAGCGAGGCCTGAAAACGCGGAGCGACGAGCATTCACCCCACTACGCGTGCCAGTGGGATCGTGGGTGGTTACCCCGCCTCTTTGAGGGCCTAGGAAGCAAAGAGAGCCGTTGATATTAGATCAATCTGACGACAGGCAAATGTTGGCTAGCATAGTGGCCGACGAGGGCCTGTATATATATAGCAATAGGGTAATTATACAAACACACATCCAATCAATCAAACTTTATTTCAATTTATCTTTCCTTTATCACATTTTTTTATCCTTTATTTTACTTTATGCATTAGCCAGTTGTATAATCCAACATTCGCGTCTCCCTCTCACCTTGCCCGACTCTTTCTAGAGGAGTCAGGAAACCCACAGTCGAGGAGCAGAGTTCCCTCCTTGACGCAATTGCTTGAAGAAACGGGGAATCAAAAGACTGTCCAAACCTCTGGCCGACACCACGGCTAGGACCTAAGAGTTTGACTACAACAATTTCTCAAGTAGTATTTTTTCATCCATCAGAGCTATTTTGTTAGCCTTCATCTTGATTACTATGTCAATAGTTGTGTCGTTACTTTTTGCTTGAAGTCCTGGATAAAGAAGTAAAAAGGAAATTAATCAATAAAAATAACCTGAGCTATGTTGAAGCAATGTGTATAGGATGTTACCTCAATGAGTGGGTCATATCCATCAGTTATGGACTCAAGAAACTCTTTGTAACTTTGAGTCCACGGTCGGATAGGAAGTTCCTTGATCCTAAAAGTTCACTCATCTATAATTTCTACATCACCCTCGGCTATATAAATCCCTTTCTGGTCAGTTTTTTCAATTCTTCCATCAAAACCTCGGTACCATGGAACCATTGATACCATTTTTTTACCGTTCAACTTACGCTTCACATTGGCAACAACATCCCCTGGATTATAGTCAGGTATATAAGAACTTCAATCAGTTCTAGTACCCTCACAGCCATTGACAAGAATCATTGGTATAATAATAAGAAGATACCTATAGAATTTGAATAATTTCTTTTGAGTATATGGTGTTCCTTTGTTGTTACATGTTACTAATCCATAAACTTAATTAAATAGAAAGACGGGAGGAAACAAATTACCATCCAGGTTCAATTGACCTCCCATCCTCATTCAAGTATTAAAGAATATTGTCATCGCTTTCAAGGAATAGGCCCTTAGTAATAGGATTTAATTCAGTGTAGATGTATCTACCACTTGTATGGTCTTTACCTCCTTGAAGAGCAAAAATATAATACCAACCATAAATTTTCAAAAAGAATGGCAGTTACAGACTATTGCAACAAAATATAAGGCAACTTCAACTCACCAAGTTACAATTACCAAATTAACCGTTTGGTTTGAGGAGATTGATGTTGCTGCTGCCCACGTGATTCTGTGTCATTCCAATAATTGTACTTACTAAATTCTGGTCACCATGATTATAATGAGAATGTTCAGACACATATCTGCTTAAGTGTCCAACAGTAACTTCTTTAGTCAAATTTTTCTGAAATGCATAGAAAAGAATCTTCCTTTGCCCAATCTTCAGGCCATCAACCATCGTGGGAATGGACCTCTGAAGATCAGCCATGGAGTACAGTACTAAGTATTTGTCTACAAATTCCTTGTAATTTATACGTTTGTCTGCATGATTACGACAAGTGCCAAGCTGCAAGAACAAATTGGTAAACCTTTGCAATTCTTGAGATTAGTAGATACAACAACTTCGTGTAACATCCCAAAATGACTAATCTCAATTCTTGATATTAGTAGTTGATTTTGTCCATTGATTTCTTTTATTTGGTTGATTGAGTATGTTTGAAAACATGATTTCTAATTAGAATTACCTAATTGAATTAAATATGTTCTTTTGGTGGAATTATTATATGATAGATAGAGATTTAAGTGTGTAATTGAGAGAAGAGACAATAGGGTCATTTCACTAGTTTTAACTTTAGCTCATTAAAACCAAACCCACACTCCCACAAGACACACCAAAACCCACACAACACTCCCTCATTTTATTACAAACCAGAATTTTAAAGAGAGAAAGGAAAGAAAAGAAGTATAGGGAGAGGGAGAAGAGAGTTCACAAGAGAAAGAAGAGGAGAGTTCTCAAAACTCCTCCATTGCATGCATCTCTTTTCTTTCCCAAAGAAATCACCATTTTCTTCTCTTTCCAAAGACATACAAAACTACACCAATGTTAGATTAGATCACTTTCATCTTCCTCCTCTTCCAGTTCGAGTTCTAGTGGGGTTTTGGGAGAACTTTGGGGAAAATTCCGGGTTCTTTGCAAAGTTGGAACAAGTGAGGGTTGTTTGAACTAGTTTTGGGCAATAGAGTAGCTAGAAGAGACAACTCGAAGGTTTGGGGTTGCTGTGGGTCAGTTTCGTGAAGTTTGGGAAAGCTAGGATTTCGGTTTTTCGGTTCGTCAAAGTCTCGAGTAGTTCGTCAACCGGGTGAGTGTCCTCACCACGTTATGTATTTTAAATGTTGTGTGTATTCTGAATTGATAGCATGAATTGAATTTGGTTGCTGAGATTTGGATGAATTGATGGTGTTAATTGGGTATAATGTTGTTGTGCTGAATTTCGGTTTGGGACTGTTTTGATATATAAGGCTCAGTGTTTCTGTGATTGTGAATTTTCTGTGTCCAAAAATTGTAGGGTTTGTTTTTCTGGAAACTAGACACAATTTAGGCACTGAGTTTAATAAATTTGGGTAAGTAGGATGGGAGAATTTCTTATTGCAAGTCGTGTGAAAAATTTGGGACTGTTTTGGGTATAGGTTCGGTGTTTTGCTCGTAGCAACTTAGGCAGGGCTCCGTTTGGAATGATTTCTGTTTCATTGGAAACTAGACTCGTTTTGCTTCAATTTGGACTCTTGGTTTGCTAAATTTGGTTGCAGTAAGAAAACTGAGTTACATGTTGGGCAACAGTTGTTGTCATGTTCTGCACCCCTTGGTTTTCAATGAATATTTGTTTGCTTAATTTAGATATTGTTTGCTATGTTAAAGAAATTGTTGAAATTTACGTACTACTGCTGAAAATTTACTACACCTAGAATGTCTATGGAAATGCTTGAATGGCTATGTCTTGGCTATAGTTTCTCCATGATTATGAATGATATGATTAGTAATGATATGAATGCATGATTGGTGACCATATGATACTTAAATGTGATAATTGAATTGTCGATTGTTCGAAATATTGAGTAACGAATGAGAACCCTTTTAAAGTATATAAAAATGGATTATGAGTTATCCTTAACCGAATAGTATCCACAAGAGGGATAACCCCAGAATATGATCATAAAACTTGATTACATGCTCATTAGAGTTAAGATTAAAGTTTAATGTAAAGTTAATGATATATAAATTATATCGAGTATAGGGTGACGACCCTAAGTATTAGCATACTAGGGGAGGGGAGGTCATGAGCCCTAAAACCTAGGCCCAATTTAAGTTTACCCGTTAATCAAATATTAGCGAGGGGTTCAACGGTAATGGCGTGGTCATTGTCGGTGATGTGCTAAGAATGAAGTTTGCACGTAGTTATCCCCTTGGACTACGATCATATAAGGCATAAAAATTAGAAATTAAAAAGAACGAATGAGAGGAACCGTAAGGGGTCACGGAGGCGCTCATTGAGATTTGTAATCTCACTGTTTATGTTTTTTGGTTTTCAAGTACAAAGTCTCAGTGTGGAAGCTACTCCAGTTGGATTTTCGTTAGAGGGATTTTTGGAGGACGGATACTCAATTTATGGGGTAGTCTTTGTAATTTGATCTTTGGATCGAATCTTGGCCCTTTAGTTAGCTGTTGTGGATTCGGTTTAAGTTGTTTATCTCAAGTTTGTTTTATGTACCAACTTGTATTCCAGGATATGGTGGTCTATGGACCAAGACAAATGTTGTTATTTTGGGTCGATCCCAATATTATGTTAAGTTTTAAATTGAATCCAAAATAGTTTTGTATATTCTCTGAGTTAGGGCATAAAGTTGCTTTAGTTAATTGCGGGGTGTTACACTTAGCAAAGTAAACGCCTAATTGCTAAACATCAAACCTCATAATTGAGAATCCACTCTTTCTTATCTTTTGCTTTTGCCTTAATGAATCCTTTTTCAATAGCTTCTTCATCTCTTTCATCTTGCCAGTAAAATTCTTTATTGTGCCTATCTTCCAAATGCCGAAAATATGTTCTACCTTCTTTCAAGCCCTATAAAACACCAACTAGCCTCATCACCCGTGCGATGCACGGGGTTGGTTAAATTTCTTTGTACAAATGAGTATTAAAATGTTTACGCGAACTCGAGAGCACTGAGTCAACCCCGTGTCCCAGGGTAGCTTATGTCAGTGGACCAATGGTGTTGGTTTGTAAAATATATAGTCAAAGACGCTGAAATTAAATATCCATAGAGAATAGGAAGAAAATATCTAAAACTTTTAATAACATAATCCATATTAATCAATTGTAAATATAAAAACTTAACCCATAATTAGAACATAAAAAAATACAACACAATTAGAAAGTGAAACACGTATGGGTTGGATGGAAATCACCAATAAAATAGAAATAACTATACAAAGTTGAAAGAAGATGATAGAAGTTTATTGTAAACTTGACTGAATTTCCCATGAATAATAAATATATTATTATTATTATTATTATTATTATTATTATTATTATTATTATTATAAAGCACTTTACGTATTTTGTCACGATTTTTCTTTAACCAAACTGGTATCAAGGAACAAATTTTGTGTATTTGAAAAATTAAAATTTATTCTAAATCATAAAGTACACCAAATTACACTGTTTAGGATATCATTTTAAGTACTTTGTAATAAAATGAAGTTTTTTTTATCCAATCGATTATTGAATAATAAACTCCACATAAGTAAACATCTTAAAATTTTCAAGACGGTAAAGTACTCCTTAAACCAAAACCTTAATATATAAAAGAAAAAAAAGAAGAAATTGAAAAAAAAAGGAAAAGAGAAAAGAAAACAAAAAAAAAACAGCAAAAAAAAGCAGTTTGGCGCCAACATGCCAAGCCGCATACATTAAAGAGATGAATAAATAAGATTAAGATAGAATTCCCAAACCGTATAAAACACCAATGAATAAATAAGATTAAGATAGAATTGAATTCTATATTATGTATGAATATATGGACGGGGTTACTTTTTATTATTTAATACTCCAACCAAAACCAGATGCATTATGCCTCAACCCTTTTTCCACGAAGTAAGCCGATAAATATCAAAACCTTAATAGCTTCCAAATGCAAACGGAAGTTATTATAACTCATTTCAAGATCTTCAAGAGTCTTCAAACACAAACCCCTGCAGAGCCGGTATTGGGATTTTGGAGGCACCGGGCGAAATGAAGGCATAATTATAAAACACAAATTAAATGTCTAAATTTTAAAATACGAAAACTAAAATTTTGAGTTTTTGAAAACACGGACCAAAACTATACTTTTATTAGTGCTATTATTATTATTACTATTTTGACAAAAATTAGTGCTATTATTATTAAATGCCATAATAATATGTGAAATAATTCGTTAATGTATATTTATATGGTAACATTAATCAACTTTATTCAATCTTATTTTATTTTCTATTAATATATCTCATAAAAATCTAAATTTAAATATTTTAATAAACAAAAATATATATTTTGAAAACTTTATTTTTCAAATTAACTATTAATCATTGTTATTCAAAAATAATTCTCAATAAAATAGAAAATAACATTCCATATACCTGCAATACACGAGTCACACACTAATTTTAATATAGAATAAAATATAGTGAGAATAGAAAGAAAAGATATACTATGCAAGTTAATGAAGGAGAAGAGGTGACTGAATAATGTTTTATAAGGTAGAGTGGCATTGTTATATCATGTATGAGTATCACGTGACAATCATATTTGCTATCAAGCAACACTATTATGTTTTCTATTTAAAAGTTGTTATTAGTTATCATGTAAACATGCAATTCTACTTGCAAAAAAACATGCAATTCTAATGTGGTAGCTTTTAAAGTAAAAAATAAATAAAGACATAAAGTGACTTGTATAGCTAGCATTTTAACTATCATGTAACTGGTTAACCTTTTCTTTATTTTACTATAGCCTATTAAAAGATACATTGATAACTACTCACTAAAAAAAGTACATTGATAAGTTAAAAACAATTTACCAGAATCTTCTTATAGCATAGGGAAGTCAACACTAAATTGCATGTTCTTATGCATTTTGCTGGTCTCTCACTGCCTTAGGACGATCCTAGGATTTTTGTTATCCTAGACGAACCAATAATTTGATGCTATGTAGTTCGTTAAATAATATTCTCATTGCATTTTTGTTGAAAATTATTAATAATTTGTCCATAATTAAAGTTTTTTTAAGAATTATTTTCATCAAAAACTAAAGTGAGACAACTTTATCTAATTAAAGTTTTTAACAATTTCAATTTAGAAAAATATTTTTTTTGTAACAGGAATAGTTAATATTATGTTATATATCTGCAACCATTAGGAAACAATTAATTGTCTTTAAACAATTAATGGTAGCTTCACCTAGCTGCACCCGTTGCTCCTCTCCCATGGAGGATGTTTTCCACTGCTTCTGTGATTGCCCACACTCTAAGGAGCTCTGGCTTCGTTTTGGTATGGTTGCTGCTCATGATTTTTTCTCTCACTCTGATATTAGAACTTGGATTTTCACTATGGCCGAGAGTAATTATGCTTCGATTTTTGTTGCGGGCCTTTGGCATGCTTGGTGTTGGCGCAACAATATGATTTTCGAGGAGCAACACTGGCGTATTCATGAAGTAGTTAAGAAAGTTTTTATTTCTCATGATGAGTTTCTTGACTGCTTCATTGGGCGAGGTGTTGTTACTATTTCAGAGAGGCGCTTAGCCCGATGGTTCCCACCATCTAATGGTGATATTAAAATCAACGTGGATGGCAGCTTCTTGGAACATTCCTTTAATTTGGGTATAGGTGGCCTCATTCGTAATCATGGGGGAGATTGGATCGCTAGTTTTTCCTACTTCAGACCAAGCGGGGATCCCTTGTTAGCTGGGCAAGGTGGGAATTTCATTTGCTCATTCTAAAGGGTTCTCGCACTTTACTTGTGAAAGTGATTGCTTGGAAGCTGTCAACATTATCAACAACCTAGGCAACTATGACTTCCTCCTGCATGCCTCGGTTATCCTTCAGGTCTTGAATGCTTTACAGAGAAATGGAAATATCACTGTTGTCCACATTCTACGGGAGCAAAACAAATGCGCTGACTTTTTGGCAAAAGAAGGTTCACACTGGATGTACGACACAAACTGGGACCACCCTCCTCCACGACAACAGTCCCTCATCCTTATTGACAAGCTTAGCTAGCCGCTTTTCTTTTCTTTTTTCCTTTTTTCGTTTTGTTACTTTGGAACACCACCAAAAAAGGAATTCAATATAATATAACTTGAACCGTACCTTGAGGTCTTCCGCATGGATGATCAAGGGATGGGTCGTCTGCTACTGTAGGCTGAGGATGACCTGAACGCGTTGGGGGGTGTACCTGCAACGACACTCCGACGCCCAAGTCAGCTATATCGAGCTACAGTACAATCTAGTGAACATTCGAATCAATTGCGTACCTGACACCTGGTGACTGATGTTATTTATAGTGATTAGTTCGCGAGTGGGCTGATCTGGATAGCCCAATTGTACTGGGGGCCCAATACACGGTCGATCTTATCCTCAATAAGCAGCTGATCTTATCCTCCTCTTGCTGAGTTGGATGACCACTACTAGATTGGGCCCAGTTGGACTGATCCTTCCCTTGCTGGGTTGGATGACCACTACTGGGTTGGGCCCGGCGACTGGCCCAGTCCAGAAAAGTTGCCCCCCAAGCCAAGGTCGATCGTTGAGCGGGCGTAGGCTTGATGTGTGGTCCGGATGGTCGTGCCCCCAGTCGTCGATTGTGAAATTTTTTGTTTTAGCGATCGGGATCGTATCGGATCATTAGATAACTGATGGGTGTTTTTCACGTCGTCTTGACTTCACAGAATTTTGGAACATTTTTTAATGTTTTTATTAGGCTATTTTCTTGGGCCCATACATAAGGTGGATGAGAGGGGTCTTTTCTTTCCCCTCATTCTCACCATCTATTTCCAAGACTCTTTCTTTGTTTCAAAATTTCTCTCTGGGAGGACCTATTTTCCCGCGGACGATCACCATCAAGGGCAGCACGTCCTTCCTCGCGGAGACTTCACCTCTCACGGGCGACCCATCCCCCACGGAGGTCGTCCCTTCTGGGCGATTAAGCTCCCTCGGTGATCGTCCCTTCCGGGCGACCTGCTGCTTATCCACAAGCGCTCCAAACGGGCGACCAGCTTCCTCCTCTTCGCGGATGATCACAACGAGGTCAGATCCATTCCTCTTGCGAGCGTCTCTCCCTCGGACGACCTGATCTGGGCAACCCGCCCGCGTGGTAATCATTTCTCTTTGGGCGATCTTCTTTCTTGCGATCCGTGGTGATTTCGCGAAGGGGCTTTACGGCGACGATCTGCACTAACGTGCGAGGACGACCTGGACTAGCGGGCGAGGACGACCTGAACTAGAGGAGGTGAGGGCGACCTGCACACTATTGGGCGACCTGCTTCCATCTCGTTCCCTGCGTCGATCTACTCTTGGGGCGACCATCCCCCCATCGGGTCGGTTTTGACGGCGATCTATCCCAAGTGAGCGACCTGCACGTCTTACCCGTGAGCGACCTGTTCTTTTCCTCAGCGGGCGAGCTGCTCTTCTCACCGAGCGATCCGTCATCACAGGTGACCGTCATCACGGACGACCACTGTACTTGATTTCAGGTTTTTTCCCCTTCAACTCTTAGTAATTTGGTAATTTGGTAGGACCTGAATGCCTTAGAAATTTGGTCTCTTTGCGATTTGGTTGTTTGATCTTTAATTCAATTCGAACTAGCTCTCCTGGAATGCTACATTGTTTGTTATTATTGGCTTGCGGAAATTGTTTGTGCGTTATAAATTATAACTCCTCGTTCTGTTGTCCTCCTCTGAGCCTGACCATAATCTTCTTTCTATCTTCAGTGAGTGGTCTAGATCGCGGATGCTGGATAGTACATCGGTACTAGGGGCCCAATAATTAGTTGGACTGATCATCCCCCTGTTGGGCTGGACGACCACTAATGGATTGGGCCTGGGCGATCACTTCGTGAGCGTCCTGCTCTCTTCGTGAGCCATAAGGGTGAGCCAGATCTGCTCCCTTCGTGACAGATGACCACTTCGTGAGCCATAGAGGACTACAACTTCATGTATGGGACGATCACTTCCTTTCTTTCTCTGGATGATCACTTCCCCTCTTGGGCGAGCGATCACTTTCTTTCCTTGGTCGATCACTTTCCCTCTTTGGCAATCACTTCCTTTCTTTCTTTAGATGATCACTTCATGTTTGGGACGACCACTACTGGGGCCTCATCTTGGACGAGCTACCCTTCTTGGACGATCTAGAGTTGGACGATCTAGATTTGGACGATCTAGATTTGGCTAGATCTCCTGACGAGCTGGTTGAGGCTTTAGGTTTGTTGTCTTCTTTCTCTTATGACTTGGTTCTTGTATCGTTGCCCACAATCTTTTGGTCGCCTCGCGAGCATGGTCGCCCATACTCCTCGGGTTGCCCGTGATCATTATTTTGCTTAACATCTTTTCTTTGTAACTAATGTTTTTCTCTTCTTCTTTTGCAGATAAGATGGTGGGTAAAGGTTCGTCCTTCGCTTGGATGCTTTCCCGGGCTGGGAAAGGACCTACGGAGGGTTCGACCTCTGCTCCTCCTTCTACCCCATGGAATCCAAACGACAGCTCCCACACAACTCTGGAGGATCCAAATTTGCATTTCGTCTGACTTTTGTAGTAATCCAGACTTTGATCGCCAAGAACCGTACCTTGAGGTCTTCCGCGTGGATGATCAAGGGACGGGTCGTCTGCTACTGTAGGCTGAGGGTGACCTGAACTTGCGGGGGGGGGGGGGGGGGGGGGGGGGGGGTGTACCTGCAAGGACACTCCGACGCCCAAGTCAGCTATATCGAGCTACAGTACAATCTAGTGAATATTCGAATGAATTGCGTACTTGACACCTGGTGACTGATGTTATTTATAGTGATTAGTTCCCGAGTGGGCTGATCTGGATAGCCCAATTGTACTGGGGGCCCAATACACGGTCGATCTTATCCTCAATAAGCAGCTGATCTTATCCTCCTCTTGCTGAGTTGGATGACCACTACTAGATTGGGCCCAGTTGGACTGATCCTTCCCTTACTGGGTTGGATGACCACTACTGGGTTGGGCCCGGCGACTGGCCCAGTCTAGAACATAACTTGATTTTGATTAGGTTGTTAAATTCTCCCCTAATGATTCACAATTATTCAAATATATAATTATAATTCTAGTATCATAAATCTTTATTTCAATATATCTATATACTACTAAGTAAAAGAATTTTTGGTGCCCCTCACAAAATGGGCCCTGGGCGGTTTGCCCCTCTCGCCCATGCTCAGGGCCACCCTGAACCTGTTTCAGAGTCTTCAAATCTACAATCCCTCTCGATCAAATCACTTCCTCTGTGATAGAACTTCAACCTCCGCTCTCCTCCTATAACAGTTCAATGGAGGAAATTGATGGAGCCAAGAATCAAAAGAAGAATCGTGGCATTGATAAACTAGAAGATGCAAACTTTGTCGGCGGAAGCAAATATGAAGATTGCACCTTGATATTGACCGAAGGCGACTCAGTGAAGGCCCTTGCAGTATATGTAATTCGGGGTCATAATGTTTATTTTTTAAACTTATGTTTTCTTTTATTTTCATGTGAAGATGGTTTGGGCATATTGGGTCGAGACAAATTTGGTGTCTTTCCATTAAAAAATTTGAGACTCCCTAAGATAGTAAATCCTCCTCACTTTTCAATTTCCTAACTTTCCCTCGACACTTGAGGTCCTTCACCAGTGAATAGCTTTGAACTGTTTTTTTTTATATAATTGGTCATCCACATCTAATTACGAACTTAACTTGGCCTCTAACATCTAAATACATTTCACACCATAGCATGCACATATATAGAAAGTTGGCAACCTATAGACATAGAGAAACTATTCTTATTTATAACTCATAATAACAAAGCACTAGAAGTACTCATCAAATGAAGCTAAAAGGACAAAGCGTGCATGTGTTTCTAGGAAAGATGTTGAGCAGAGCCAATCATTAGGCAAGTAGATGAGCTAATGTTTAATTTTTTTTTTAAAGCAAAAGAAAGGGAAATGGAGCATCGTTAAAACCTTCTGATGCAAAACCCTCCTTAGGGAAAAAGCAACAGGAAGGAAAGAGTACTCCCCCTAAACTTTATTAATAAAAAAGAGAAAATATACAAAAAACATGGGGGGCGAGACCAATACCCATGAACATAAACATTGTTATAACAGAAAAGAAATAAAAGCAGTCCTATAGAGGTGTGCAAAAGCATCACTATAACGACTCTCATATCCTAACCAGGTTAGCACCAAAGTCATTAACAATCATTTGCAGCACACCAAAAAATAGGAGGCAGAACAGGAACCCTATCTATCTAAAAAGGAAAGAATTAACAAAACCTGTAGTTAGGTAAACCTAATTAACCTATTCCTGAAAAAGTCCTCTGCGATGAAGCTTGGGATGAGGTTCCACCAAGTAAAACCACTTGAGTTCGTTCCATGACCTGCAAGCTTATCAGCATAAGCGTTACCTTCTCTATAAATGTGAGTGCAAACGAAATTCATCTGAATAGTCAAGTGTAAACAGTTATTCCATCTGTTTCGAAGCTTCCAAGGAACAACATTACAGTTCTTAAAGGCGGAAACAACTAAGTGAGAATCACACTCTAACCACAAAAACTTCCAGCCATTATCAAAAGCAATCTCTATAGCCAACATAGCCCCAATAAGTTCAGCATGCAAAGCATAATTGTTGCCTATGGGGGCCGAAAAACACCCAAGGACGACAGCGCTTCTGTCTCTAAATATACCACCACAAGCAGCTAGACCGGGACACCCTTTAGCAGCACCATCTGTATTGCACTTAATCATGTAAGGAGCAGGGGGAATCCAAATTACCTCTTTGATGGTTGAAGTATTTTTGTAATTACCAATGATATTAAAGGCCTTTATAATCGTAAATTCAGCAACAACGGAAGACATAGTAGATTTAGAGTCATTTCCTGCTAAAGTCATATTGGAAGTAATTAAATTGATAGCAGTAAGTAAGGAGATCGCATGATTATCATATCTAGCATGATTTCTGCAATACCAAATAGCCCAAAAAATGTTTACAATCGCAGCAGAGACGATGTCGCTCATTTGAGGGCTCCAACCATGAGAAGTCGAGGAGAGAATGCTCTGAAAAGAGGAAGTGTCTATCTGGAGGCTCGGGATTCCTCCGAGCCAATTCCAAATATGTTTGGCAAATGGGCAGGCAAGGAACAAGTGCTGAGAAGTCTCTGAATCACTACCACAAAGGCTGCAAATCGAAACCACAGCGCAGCCTCTGATCCAAAGTTGGTCATCCGGTGGCATTTTATTATGAAGAGCCCTCCAAAGAATAAATGATTTTGACGGCGGAATAAAATTCTTCCAAACTGTCTTGGTCCAGGGAACTACTTGCCCAGCAAGATTGTGAAAAAGAAAAGAATCCTTGAAAGTCAAATCTCCTGAATTAGAGTGATCCCACATCAATTGATCCTCCACCGGAATATTGGGAATAACTATTTTCTGAATTTCAGAGTGAAGCTGGGGGAAGTGATTAATGAAATCCGCAGGGATAGACCATCTACCGTTTACTATAAAATCACTTAGAGTAGCTTTAAGATCCCTGTGCGAAAAAAAGGTATGCCGATGATATCAACAATAGGCCTAGAGAGCCAAGGGTCGGTCCAAAAATTTATTCTAGCACCATTTCCAAGCTTCCAAGTTGAGTGCTCGAGAATCGCAGAAATACAGGATTTAAATTCTAGCCAAATAGAAGAAGAGACATGATAGTTTACCAGCTCATTATTTTTGTAGACCCTAGCTTTCAAAAGCCGAGTCCGTTGTAAGTTGGTAGAGAAGAAATTCCAACCAAGCTTTAACATACCAGCCTTATTAATTGTTTTGATAGATCTTAGACCCAGACCGCCTTCTTGAAAAGGTTTACACACCTTATGCCAAGCAACAGTAACAATTTTACTAGTATTCACATCTCCTGACCACACAAAATTTCTAATCCAGGTGTCAACAGTATTGAGAAGATTAGCAGGTCACGCGTAAATGCGAAAGCTATAAACCAACATGCTCAGAATAACAGAATTTACCAATTGAACTCTACCCATAATAGATAATAACGAGCCTTTCCAGGAAGATAACTTAGCCTTAATTCTACCACAATAAGTAACAAATGAATTCTCTAAGGTTTACCTTTGAATAAAGGAACCCCAAGATAATTAAAAGGGATAGATCCTTTGGAGAACCCAAGCAAAGCTGAGATGGCGTTGATGCGGGAGGGGGATATGCTGCCAGTAAAAAAATTCGACTTCTCTTTACTAATAAACTGGCCAGAGACTTACTCATAAGAGGAAAAGAGATCCAGCAAACTATAAATACTCTTTTTAGTGGCTCTACAAAATATCATTATATCATCAGCATATAACACATGACTTGGTATTCGGAAACCTCTCGGGCCTACCATGAGCTGAAGCTTACATTCTTCCATAAGTTTGGAAATGCCTCTACTAAGAACATCTTCAGCCAAGCAAAAAAGAAGAGGGGACAAGAGATCTCCTTGTCTAACTCCCCTCTTGCAACCAAAGAAACCAACTGCAGAGCCATTTACAGAAAATGAGAGCTTATGACAGCTGATGTTTAATTTAATAATAATATATAAAGTAGAAGGCATCTAACTTCCTTTTACTCTTAAAGTAGACCTCTCGCAATCATTTCACAAAGAAGTTTATATGCTTTGTCATTCTCATCTTTCTCAAAGAGACTATAAATAATTGTTTCATAAGTCACAATATCAGGAAAGCAACCCCCGTCTTCCATATTTGACAACAAGTTCAAAGCTTCATCAAACAAACTATTTTCACAAAGCCCATTGATCATGACATTATATATTACAACATCTGGTTTGTACCCTTTAATCAAAAGATCCTGAAAAACCTCTTGTGCATCCTTGATTCTTCCAACTTTGCAAAGTCCAACAACAAGTATACTAACTGTGTAAACACTTGCCTGAATACCCCGATCTTTAATTTTCATCAGTAATACAATTGCCCTGTCAACTTGATGGCTTTTGCATAAAGCATCTAAAAAAGTATTATAAGTGATTATATTAGCTGGTTGGTCTCTTTCATTCATTCATCTCTTCAACAAGCTTTCAAGCAATGGTTAGTCTACCTGATTTACACAAACCAGCTATAAGAGTAGTGTAAGTTACTGTATTAGGAACCATGCTTTTGGAATACATTTCTTCAAAGAGATTCACAGCTTCGTCCAACACTTTAATTTTACATAATCCATTAATAAGAATATTATAGCTATGAACATTGGGACTCACTCCCCTTTGGGGGATAGTGTTGAATATATACTTGGCTTTGTTCACCTCATCAACTAGACAATACCCATCCATTAAAGAACTATAAGTAACGACATTGGGTTCTACACCTTCTTTCATCATCACAGCTATCACACTTGTAGCTTCTTCCAGCTTCCCTCCCTTGCCTAGAGCATCTACCAGTATATTAAAAACATAAACATTGGTGCTGATGTTTTTCAATGCCATTTCATTCAAAAATTCAAATGCTTTTTCCGTCAATGTAACAATGTTTGGCGTAATTCCAATGAGTTCCATTTGTCTAGAAAGGGAAATAACATTGGAGTATTGCTTCAACTTTGCAAGATTACCTAAAATTTTACCAAATTCGAGTAAGGGTGGGGTAGGACGCATTCAAAGCATGCGGTTGAACTAAAAACCGAGATGATCATCAGCATTGGGAGGGAATGCAAATGAAGGAACAAAGTGGGACAGAGAGTGAGAACGAAAACAAAGAAGAAGAAAAGAGGGCTTAGAGAAAAACCTAAACCCTAAAAATGGCGACATTGGAAGAGAGACTGAAATGTGATTTTGCGATAGCGAGAGTGAGAGGAGCTTAATGGTATAGCATCCGCAAATGGTGTTTTAGAATTCACGAACAAAAAAACACCGCTTGGTTATAAATGTTATTGTATTGTTTTTGGTCAAATATAAATACATAAATGCTTCTTTTTTTTTTGAGAAGAATACAGAAATGCTTCTTATTTTTTTTTTTGGTAAATGAAGAGGGCAACGTCCGAAACAAAAACAAACTAACAACGAGTTCTAGAAATACGAGGCATAGGCGCCCCATTTACATCATTAGCAATCCTAGTAGGTAATCCCTCAGGAGGCTCCTCTAGAAAAATGGTATCCATGCTTGCATTCTAAAGACTATGGTTAGCAAGCCAGTCGGCACACAAGTTGCCTTCTCTCCAGGTATGGTTGATCCGCACCTCCCAATCTCCCTCAATCAGCCTCTGGATGTGCTTCACTAGGGTTGAATGATTGTTAGCGTCACTACCACCACTAGTCAACATATCCACCAAAGTTTTGAAATGCTTCTTAATTTGTACGTTTTATTTTTAAAATAAAATGCTTGTTTTGCTCAAAATAAAATAAAATAAAATAAAATAAAATGCTTATTAGTAGTTAGTAGTTAGTATTGTTTTTAATGGACAATTGATATTTAAGGATTAACAAAACTGTGGCTTGTTTATTTATTTTTATTTTTATTTTTATTTTTATTAATAAAGGAGAGGGTATGGGAATATGTCATTTATTTATTTTCTATCCAAAAAAAGTCATTTATTTATTTTTATTTTATTAATTAAGGAGAGGGTTGTCATTAGAGTGAGAGACTAATAGAGGTGCCAATTTTGGCATTGTCTAGCGGGCCGGCTTGATAGCCCAGTGCTCAGTGTTTGCTAGACTCGAAAAACATAGGCCCAAAAAGAACAAGAACATTATGGCCCGACCTAGTTGTTCCATGAGCCAGGAACTTGTCTTTTTATGCTTTTTTGAATAGTTTTTGTGCTTTCCTTTGTTAAAAATTGGACTAGATTGGACCAGCCTGCTGACCCAATGTTTTGGAATGGCTGGGCTACAAAAAGCACAACCCAATAGATAACTAAGATAGCCCCTGCCCAACCTGTTTTTGCACTTTTGGCCCTGTGGCCTGGGTTGGGTCGGGTCGGACGACCCAAGTTAACAACTGTAACAGGGCATCTGTCAAATTGAGGTCGAGCCAAACTTTTTTTGAAAACTATTTTACTAAAAAGGTCGGACTATTAACCATCAAAAAAGTCTTAGACATACCAACATGGTATAGCACAAGTGGTAGATACTTGAGCTCCTTAACCATTTGGTCACGAGTTCGATCCCTAGTGCGTATGGAAAAGTACCTGCTGGGAGAGGTCAACCGCTTAAATGGATCTCAATACATCAGGATTAGTCTCTGCAATTACGCGCAGGGGATACCTTGGTTTACCAAAAAAAAGGTCTTAGGCATATTAGGTTGACCTACTTAAAAAAATATAAGCAACATGTTTATTAGTATTATTATTATTATTAATTATTAATATTAATATTAATATATCAATTTTTATTTTGTGTTAAATTGTAAACTTGCTAACGTTTTCTGGAATCTAAACGTTATTGTAAAATATTTATTTTATCATATAAATATAATTTGCTTTTTTTTTTGACACAATAAATATAATTTGCTAAAAGGTTATGTTAAATCTCAAAATATAACTTAATTTCATTGACCTTTAGTTTATTTTTAAAAGCAAGTAGTATAGGCTTTTGTAAAATATTAAAACCACTGTGAAATAGATTCGTAAATATGTTTTCAAAATGGTTAGTCCTTAACCAACTTTCGTTTCAATCTCAATAGATAGTGATATTTTCTAGTGCTCATAGACTTCAACCCAGTAGACTTGTTATAAGGTCTGTATGCAAGGCTTCTTTCAGAGGCCAAAATGACGTAAGTCTTTCAAGTAGTCCATCTGTTGTGAGATCTATAGATGACAACCACACTATTGAGAGACTTTCCAACGTTATGAGCGCAGGTCAATAGCTAATCACAAGTATAGGTCGAAAATATCTGGAAAACAACAATCAATTACGTCTTCATAGTTCCTTTTGAAGTTGTGAACGAACTAGTATAGTCATTCAAAATGACTTTCGAGTCGGTATCTACAGTCGCCGTTGGCCCTTTTGAACATTTCTCCTCCAACCCAGCCTATCAATCATCGAAACAGCTATTAAAACACAATTCCGCAATTTCTGATAAACACTCGGTACCAAAATATCGAAAATGCTCGAAACCTTGATACTCAGTGCACAAAAGGGCATGTTAGCATATTTACTTGGTACCAAGCACATTCAGTTCTTAGTACCAAGAGTGTATCACGGATTCGGAAACATACACGGAGATACCTTAGTACCGAATTTGCTCGGTATACCTTAATTCTCCATGCATCCAAAACTATTTCTTTTCATTTTATCTCTAATTTCCGATTCTCCGAAGTTGTTTACACATTACATGAGTAGGGTTCGCCGAAATGCCGCAGCGGCACAAGAGGTACGATGCTCCTGAATTAGCCGACAAGGAGGTGACGGCAGCATAATCGAGCCGTGGTAATCATCTCTCAGCTAATCTATGAATGTTACTATTACTAGCATCCATCTAACAATGCATGCAACAAAAAACAATTTTTCACGTGTCAAAACAATAAATTCAATAATAAAATTAGATGTTGAGAAATTTCAAGTTAGAGAAGTAATTATTCAAACCTAGCAGTTGTACTATATCATAAATGGTGCAGCGATAATTGCATTACATTACATATTGTTTGGTAATGTGATGTAATTCTATCTAACCATAAAAGTTATTGGTTGGTTGGCTTTTGGATTTGGTCTTTGGGAATGAAGCAAATAGTGTAGTGTTATATAAGGCCTCAATTTCACAGTCATAGCATTGCATAGTTTTTGATTTCTTTCTTTGTTTCATAGTTATTTCAGCTAGTTAAAATTCTATTCCATGGTCAGTGTATCTTCTTTGCTCACTCCCTCATTTGTCCCTCTCATCCCTCAAATTCCAACTAAACTTGTTTGCTTTAGTGCTGCTCACAGCAACATCCATGCTTCCCAATCTCTCACACCCAGGTCTGTAATGTGATCCCTTGTTGTCCAAAAGTCTTTATTAGCATTTAAGATTCGGCCCAATTGAGGAAATAAATTGATTTATATATTACGTTTGAGAGTTACTTTGTTGTCCAAACAATTTAGACAATTTGCACTCAAGTTTTCCACCTTATATAACTCCAAGTCTGGGTGCGAGTGGTTAACGCATTCCGTCTAAAGTGACGGACTTAGCTAGTACCCAGGTCCAATCCCGACGATGGAATAAATTGAAGTCAGACTTTACTTACTTCCTGGCCGAACTCCAGATTAGTCGGAACTACTTTCCCTTAGACATTAAAGTGGGGTCAAAGACCTCTAGACCTAAAATTTTTTTCGCCCTATATACGTTTGAGTTATTTTCATTCTCTAAGAGAGTCTACAACTCACGGAGTAGTTACTAAAGTTTTATTTAGATTGCGATTGTAGCTATCCTTGATTTAGTTGAAAGTTTTTGGATAAATTTATGTAACTGAAATTTTGGTTTCTATACAGCTGTGAAACCTCAAAAACCTGGATAGTGTGGCTTCAGTTGCAGTTATTTGACAGCAATAAAAAACCACAACGGCTATTGTGTTAAATTTAAATAATTGCAATGCAATTGCATCTACAATTTAAAACCAAACCATGATGTTTATAATGTGTATAATGTTTCATGCATTCTTATTGATTTTGGACTCTTATTTCCATAATTTCAAGTCCTTATTTTTTGATGTTTCTTTGCAGGTTTGTCCGTAAAGGATGCAAGCTGGTTGGATGTGGTTCAGCTGTGCCAACTCTCGAGATTTCTAATGATGATCTTGCAAAAATAATTAATACATCTGATGAGTGGATATCGGTTCGCACTGGGATTCGTAAACGGCGAATTCTTTCAGGTTAGAGTATTTTGAATTATCAGTTAGTTATTCAGTTGGTTAATCTAACTTAGTTAGTTTTACTCCCTCAATATTTTGTTAGAGTTTGTTGGATCTAGTTTAAGATCAAGTCTGGCTATATATAAAGCCTTTGTACAGCTTCATTTTTGTATCAATCCATTTTTCCATAATCAATAAAAATCAGAGAATTTTTTTCTCAATTGAGAAACTCAATACCTTACTTGCTTTTGCTCTCCATGTTGTGTTTGCAGGTGGAGAAAACTTGACAGGTTTAGCGGTAGAGGCGGCAGCGAAAGCTCTTGAGATGGCAAAGGTTGATCCTAATGAAGTTGACCTAATCTTGACGTGCACATCTACTTCGGATGATCTTTTTGGCGATGGTCCTCAGGTTCGTATGGGTTAAGGGTGTTTGATGTGTTATTTAGGTTTAAATGTTGTACACGCTTTCATTAATTGACACATTGGCAACGCTTAACGTGATACCTCAACATTTAACGAGATATGTTAAATGGAAATGGACGAAGTGACTAACGTATCCCTGGTTTGAAATGCTAAGGGACTATTGCCGTACTATTTTTGTCCTCAAGGATCAAATTGAGTCGTGTGATTTTTTCCGTGAGTTTCAGATTTCAGAACAACTTGGCTGCAAAACAAATCCAGTGGCTTATAACATTACAGCTGCATGTACTGGATTTATCTTGGGTTTAGTATCAGCTGGTTGTCACATTAGGGGTATGTATGACTATGAATGAATTAGTTATTCTGTTTAATTGAGGCTCTATTAATATGTAGTGAATAATAATGTTTCCCTTTATAATAAATGTGAATGAATAAGCAGGGGCTGGATTTCAAAATGTTCTAGTAATTGGGGCTGATGCTGTTAGCCGATTTGTTGATTGGACAGACAGAGGGTCCTCTATTCTTTTTGGGGATGCTGCTGGTGCTGTACTGGTTCAGGTAAATATATACCTGCTGTCATGGTTTTAAATTGCGGTTGCGGCTGTTGCGATGCGTACTGCGGTCGTTGCGGCGTGAATTTATTTTTCTGTGACAAATAAAGATAGAAAAATAATTCACATGACAATTGTATAATCTTTTACAGTCTGATGCGGCCGCTGCACCCACTGTGTTGCGACCGTTGCAGCATTGTCATGCGGATTTTTCTGTGATTTTAAATCGCAATGCAATTGCGGGCTGATGATGTTGCGAACACTACCGCAACAGCAATATTGCGGCCGCATCAGGTGATGTGGTCCACAATTTGAAACGCTGATTACAAATAAATTACCTTAGTTCTCAAAATATAATCTGTTGTTCCTATATATCTTATGAATTCGTTATTTTTGGTACAATTTTGTGAACTGATTATTTGCTTGTTATGACTAAAAATGAACTCATGCTTTTTTACTGAAGTAGAAGACATTTATAACAGAGAGGAATCAATTTTTAACGTTGCTGTGGCGTTATAATTGCAGGCTTGCAACTCTGAGGAAGATGGTTTATTTGGTTTTGATTTGCATAGTGATGGTGATGGACATAGGTTAGTATTCCATATATATATATATATATATATATATATATATATTATTGTATATGCTGTAATTTCATTGCTTTGAAATTAGTCAATGCCTACGTGGCTAGTGATGTGGCACATTACTAAATCTAATTGTATGCCACTTATAAAAGGCACCATTAGTGTAATTCACAATCAACGAATTGAATAATACACTCCTTTCAATAATTCAGTTTTAGTCAGTTAGCCGTATAACAGAATTCCCAATTCCCTCTCAATTCACATCTTTCTCCAACATATATATATACATATTTCAAAAAAAATGTTTTAATTCTGTAAACTACATGATTAATCATCTAGCTTCACTTGATACAGGCATTTGAATGCTGAATTTAAAGAAGACAAAGTTGATAATGCACCACATTCAAATGGTGGGTTGTTGGGCTTTCCTCCAAGGCCGTCCTCTTATTCGTGCCTTCATATGAATGGCAAAGTAGTCTTTCGCTTTGCTTTACAAAGAGTCCCACAGTCAATTGAGTCAGCCCTCGATAAAGCTGGTCTACCTATGTCTAGCATTGATTGGTTACTTCTTCATCAGGTACACAGAGAAATGATAGACCAGATATATCATTTATTCAATGAATTTAAAATTGTTGTTTTAGAGTTTCAGAAAAATATTTCAGAAAATCAATCCACCGAAGAAATTACTGGGTTGAGTAGCAGACTAGGTCACTCTCTTTAAGACGTTTCGTGGCACTGCTCAAAATTGTGCAGGCAGGCTATCAACCACGACGTCCCAGGATAAAACAGCCCAGTCAAAACTGTTACGAAATATTACTGCACAGTGAAATTTCGCTCAAGAAATACACCTTCAATATGGTTAAAAAACCACTCTCAATATGGTTCGTAGACCACTCTTGAATACGGCTCGTAAGCCACTCTAAGGAGTAGAAGAGAAGAGAATTATCGAGGGAGAAGAGAGAAAACTGGAGGAAGGACTTATCATCCAGTGGTGTAAGGAATGAACTGAGGGAGGGTCCTATTTATAGGAGAGAATCCGACTTGCTGCGCAACTAGGTTGTGGAGAAAAATCCTCAACGGATAAGAACGGAGAACTTGCGCTGCAAGTCAACAACGGATAAGAACGACCACAACGACTCTATCAGATGCGCAATAGTTAGTTCATCATATCTGGTTTGTTCAACGAATCTGGACGAGCAACGCACCAAAATAAAATAAAATAATTATTTTCGCAAAAAAAAAGAAGAAATTACACCTCACAACCAAGGCCCGGCCGGCGGCGCTCACGCGTGTGTGGTGGTCAGTTTATGTGCATTCTCTCCATTTCACAAAATTGGGTACCCATTAGGCTCCAACCCAAGGTGTGAAGTCCACACTTATAAACACTCTTAAAGTGTTTATTCTATCCAATGTGGGACTTTTTCAATTCACAACTACCAAAGTTCCAACAAAAACTGCAATTTTTTCTTATAAATAAAAGGAGTAATATCTAATATCTTATAGTGTATTGTTACTTGTTAATGAGTTTAGGCAAACCAGAGAATTATTGATGCAGTTGCAACTCGATTAGAAGTTCCTTCAGAAAAAGTGATATCAAATTTGGCTAATTATGGTAATACAAGTGCGGCTTCTATTCCATTGGCTTTAGATGAATCAGTTCGAAGTGGGAAGGTTAAAGCAGGCCAAGTTATTGCAGCTTCAGGGTTTGGAGCTGGTCTTACTTGGGGATCAACAATTTTTCAGTGGAGGTAAAGGTTTGTTTGTCGTGTCATGATCATGTTCATGACATCCAAAAGGGGGAAACCTAGAGAGATAACAGTGATAAAATTGCCTTTGGCATGTTTGAGTATTTTCGAGTAAAATTAATTTTGTTTCTAGAGTTTGATTCTAACTTGAAGCTAGGATTTGTAGCTTTTACTTAATAAAGTGATTTTTACTCTCATATTTATTGTTTAACTCGTTTTTAAATGAATCTATCCAAACATTAATCTGTTTTCATTTGACTTTCTTTCTACATTCAACTTTCATTCAAACATAATTTAGTAGTCTTTCGTTTTTGTAAAACTTGAAGAATAATAGGTGGGTGATTTTTTTGTTTTGATTTATAGTTTTACTCTGTGTTTTCAGTTTTAGTTATGACAACTATAACTATAACATGGGCTTTTTCTTGCACACTCCATTTGGTTAAATGGCGTACGCTAATTCAAAATGTAACTATTTAATACATTATTTTATTCTTAAGGTATTAAAAATAATAAAAAGTTAATATTTTTCATGAAAATCTTACAAAATTAAAAATAAGCACACAATATTTCTTTGTTTAAATAAATTGAGACCTCTGTCATCTCATCCAAGTGCTCTTGGGTTGCGAATTTTGTAAACCAGATCAATTTGAGGCAAAACATTATTTTAGAGAATTAATTTAATTCATTTAAAATTAATTATTTTTTTGTTCTCGCAAATATCCCTCACCATTGTTCAAGGCACAAGCATTAAATTTCGTCACACTATGGGTGACCATCTCCTTTCGCTAAACTTAACTCTTTTTGTTTACTGTGTTTTTGGTGTTGTAACACCCTAAATTTCACACGACATATCTACCACATATTCAGCATAGCACACGAGATTTTGAGGAATTCATATAGAAAACAAAATTAAATTTGTCCTTTCAAATTGTAAATGTAAAATAATCTAGCTTAGTCAATAACACAATTCCTTAAATCTAGGACTCTGATTGTGATCCGGTGACTGACACTCTACATTGGACTGCTGACGAGCACTCCGGAAATACTCTTCAGTTTTCCAATGTTATCTGCTGCCTGGAAACATCACCCCAAACATAGTGAGTTTTACAACTCAGTAACATAGAATATATAAAAAAAAATTAGTTGACGTTTCCAGCCATATCCGTGTGCGAGATATGGAAAATCCTCTCTGCAACATAGAAAGTATAAATCACCTATAAATGTTCTTTATTCCGAATACAATTCCAGACAATGACGAAAGAAGCTCAACAATAAAGGACAAAAATCACGTTGCATAAAATGATCGCAATAAGATTCCGTGCGCGTATATCACATATCACATATATTACAAACAGGACACTTATTATACTATGTGCACATAGACCACATTATCTCTTCGTCGTGGCAAACGGTCATCACAGGCCGTATTATCTCTTCGTCACGGCAAAACGGTCATCACGGGCCGTATTATCTCTTCGTCACGGCAAAACGGTCATCATAGCCGTATTCTCTCTTCGTCACGGCAAAACGGTAATCAAAAAGGGCTATGAGCATTTAGCTCATAGGCTGCATTATCTCTTCGTTGCAGCTAACGGTATCCAACAACAACATGCTCAAACAAACACATAAAATAGAAATACTTTTCAACTCATATTTGAGAATAAAATTAATTTAAAAAAATGTGTTTGCTTCTCCCACAAGAAAATAAATATAAAAAAAATTGCCACATTGTAAATTAGCTACTCACGTATTACTCTCCAAATGTAATTCATGTAACCATCATGTTTAATAAGAATTTAAAACACATAGGAACTCATTTTGCACAATTCGAGTGTCATTACACTCATAATCATCTATGCAGAATTTTCAACAGCAATACATCAACTTCGGCAATTTATTAAAATATCAAACGGTGTCGGATTTGAGCAAATGACCATCCGTTGGAGAGCTTAAGATGTCTATATTATGAATATGATTTTTATTCTTCAAGATAACTGACCAACAATTACAGTTTATTAAAAGAATATGCATAGGTGCAGAAACAAAACAAAATATCTTGCTCAACTTCTAACATGATTTTCTCTACCAATTCTTAACCAAATGCAGCAAAATAGGTGTCCAACTTGAAGGGAAATCAGTCTAGTTTCTAAATAAAGAAAAATCATTTCGAAATTACTTTTGTAGAAATCACAACAAGCCAAAAACTAGATATATGTCTATACGGGTTTAAGGTAGCACCCAGCTCAATCCACTTTCAGTTCAATTTCTACGGCTTCTACTAAATCATACCATCAATCATCAGCCAAACAGGTTATAAGACACTTAATTTCAAGCAACTGAAAAGGGTTCAAGAGTTTCTAAGAGAATCTTAGCACCACAAATCATTTCCTCAATAACAACATTCATATATCTCAAGATTGGCATGCATAACATCTAATTTTAGCTTAAACTTAACTAACCCCAATTTCTAATATGTAAATAGGGCCTTTCTTCTTACTAAAACAATACATAACAGAGATATGACCATTTTCACAAACATACTCATTTCAACACAAATCATAAAACTGAAATTCTCTCACAATAATTAAATCAAACACATTACAAGCATATGCACTATTCATTCTATCTTAAATATCATGTAGGAACATCTCATCACTCAAACACGCAAAACAAATTAAATTCCTAAGCACACCTATGAGAGGTTTTGAAAGGGGATTCTATGTTACCTATTGCACCTTAGAAGCTTTAGGGTGAAAACCCCCAATTTTTGAACTGTGGAACCCTAGCCATCTTCCATGGAAGTTGCTTCCTTGGCTTCAATCTCCATTTCCTTTGTTCAATAGCTTAAATTGGGGCTGAAACATTTTCTTTGATTGAGCTCCACCTTGATTCTCTCTCTCTCTCACGATTTTTTTTTTCTCTCTTTTCCTTCCTTTCTTCTTTCTCGTTTCTCTTCTCTTCTGTTTCTATTTCTTTCTTTCCTCTTTTCTTTCTTTTCAGCGTGAGGATAGGAGATATGGGGTAGGTGAGGAATGTGAGGGTGATAGGGTGGGTTATAAATAAGTGTGGTGTATGGTGGAATGTAAGACAAAATTTATTAAAATATTATTACTCAAATTAAAAGAAATTTAGGACATTACATTACTTCCCACCTTTTAAGAATTTTGTCCCCAAAATTCGACCTGCCTTCATACCTTATTCTCCTGTAGAATTCATTCTATGTGCTTTCGCTGCAAACTCCAATCTTCACTTGAGCTAGGAATACAAGTAGCAAATACACTACTCACATCTTAGAATTTCCTTTATGTTTAGTCATCTCTAGAACCACACGCACCCATGTCAAGACAACCCAAAATACAACTTTCAATATAAGTTTAAGTGAGAAAAAGAAACATTCTTAATGAGTAGAAAAGTATAAAGGCAGAGTAGATGCACAAACACACCATAGACCATATACATAAGAAGCAAGGAGGGGAAATACAAACAACCCAGATAGCCAGTTGCGCATCCAAACATTGAACAACCAAGTTGAGCACACATGCAAGTGGAGCAAACACAATAACAACAACCGAACAAGTATTCAGAAGATGACATTTAAAATCACAGAGGCACCTCTCTTAAGACAGTATCATAGGAAATATATAAAATGGTAATGAAACTGGCAAAGTTATATACAATACACAATGAATGCAAGTTGACAAAGAACACAACAGAAAAGGTTGCAAAGTAAAATTAACCATAAAATATTCACACTCATATACCCATCTTCCTCTTTTCTCACTTCCCTGATAATATAAATGAGACAAGAAACTAATTAGACCTTATTATCCAAATGCTCTTCTTTGGTATTCTATGTGACGTTGATGTTAGGTGCAACGTGATCCATTGGTATTTATTCTAATGCTACAAATAACAAGACAAACAAGCAATTTTTGAAAAATGACAACAATGCATATATTATTAAGAGTTGTCTTAATCGGAGGAATGGACCTTATAACTCTATGGAATCAGAAGATCTTGACCTACTTGTAGACACCTTAAACGAACAAAAACAGTTGGCAGACAATTAAGTAAAATTTGGGCGATTCCCAGCATTATCAATTAGGTTTATAGAGCTGTCGACCAACTGCAATCTCCAACAACAACAACATAAGCAACTAGGTATGTTCAGTTCAAGTAAATAAATATTTAGTAAGCAAAGACGCCGAAAGGTGTCAAATAACTGAAAGACAATGAGAAAGAAAGGTATACATCACAAACAATACATCATATCATACATCTTAAAAAATTTATATCATGACAATGTATGACGAAAGTAAAATTGTACATGTTGAGACTTTTACATCTTTAAATCACATGAGGTCCTTCCATTTCCCCACTAATACATATTAATTCAAAAAAATTCAGACATGCCTTCATGAAGACCAAACATTGAACTAAACTTATATCTTCTCCATTCATGAACACAAATCATTGTTAAACATGATTTCAAGAAAATAAATACTTCACACTCTTAAACATTTGAGAGTTTGAAAGATTAAAGTAACCACTTCAATTAAGATTATGAAAATTTCCAAGTCATGTTTTAAAAACAAAAACTACATATTGACATTAAAACCAGAGTATTATCTCTTATATGTGAAATTTGATTATATTAAATGATATAGTCACATATAGCACAATAATCATTTGTTGTTCTTTTTCAAGTATAAAATAAATAAAAAAATGATTTATTTCTGAAAATGAAAGCTATCGTAAATCTCGGGTAATAAATTGTGATCCAATTTGAAAAGAATCCAGGTTTGATAAGGTGGGACTACAAATAATGAAAGAATTTATACTGCCAAAGTAGTAGTAATAAAAGACTTTTAAACATGCATAACTTAATAATATTCAAATCAAGAACAAAAAGCCTACCTAACAAGAAAGTTTCACTGCTGAGGTCTGAGAAAAGTAAATTGAGATATAAAGCAAGTGTCATTTCCTTCTATTTAGAACTTAAAGGAATTTTTGGATGGAGGAGTGTGGTGGAGGGGATATACGGTAAAATTTTCATTATTAGCTAAAACAAAATAATTAACCCTCTTTCCCTTCTACCTCCAAAGTGGGAAACCCGTCCATTCAAATATTCCATGAAAGCAAAGTTTTCACAAATTTTGTCTCTACCTCTGTAAATCATTCACATCAATATATCCATCTATCAAGGCTGGCGTGGGTTTAACTTAGTATAGGTCATGTCAAAGAATGATAAAGATATCAATAAACATCCGATATGCCACTTAAACACATAAAAGGCAAACTCAGTTTCAAGTGTGGTCACTCTAGTAGAGCATTCTTCCTATAATGCAGTAAGAAAACCATTTTTTTTTTTTTATACTTAGAAATTCTACTAATAATTGACAAGCTTTATATAGATAGATAGATAGATAGATACCAAACCAAACATCAAAGCAACTTCCCAAAAGAGAACCACAGAGTACCTAAATAGTCGCCATTCAAATTCCACACAGTCATCAAGTTACACCCATTGAGTCACAATCAAAAGCCTCCAACTTTAAAAGCATATTCAAAACTACCATCATTTAATGATAAGCACACAATTTCATTTTACCTTTCACTTCCAACGAAAACTAGTCTTAAACTCATATTTATCTTAATTTGGGAAGCGTTATTTACCTAACGCTCAGTGTGTAATTATTCTTCTCCGTTCATCGAACAACTTGTTGAGGTGGCCAGCCTTAACAACTTGATCAACGGACTTCGAAGGATAAATACACTACAATAGACTAATGATAGACATCCTAAGCCGGATCACTTCTAAACACACAATTCACAGTCCGATAGGATCGAACTGCTCTGATACCATATTGTAACACCCTAAATTTCACACGACATATCTACCACATATTCAGCATAGCACACGAGATTTTGAGGAATTCATATAGAAAACAAAATTAAATTTGTCCTTTCAAATTGTAAATGTAAAATAATCTAGCTTAGTCAATAACACAATTCCTTAAATCTAGGACTCTGATTGTGATCCGGTGACTGACACTCTACATTGGACTGCTGACGAGCACTCCGGAAATACTCTTCAGTTTTCCAATGTTATCTGCTGCCTGGAAACATCACCCCAAACATAGTGAGTTTTACAACTCAGTAACATAGAATATATAAAAAAAAATTAGTTGACGTTTCCAGCCATATCCGTGTGCGAGATATGGAAAATCCTCTCTGCAACATAGAAAGTATAAATCACCTATAAATGTTCTTTATTCCGAATACAATTCCAGACAATGACGAAAGAAGCTCAACAATAAAGGACAAAAATCACGTTGCATAAAATGATCGCAATAAGATTCCGTGCGCGTATATCACATATCACATATATTACAAACAGGACACTTATTATACTATGTGCACATAGACCACATTATCTCTTCGTCGTGGCAAACGGTCATCACAGGCCGTATTATCTCTTCGTCACGGCAAAACGGTCATCACGGGCCGTATTATCTCTTCGTCACGGCAAAACGGTCATCATAGCCGTATTCTCTCTTCGTCACGACAAAACGGTAATCAAAAAGGGCTATGAGCATTTAGCTCATAGGCTGCATTATCTCTTCGTTGCAGCTAACGGTATCCAACAACAACATGCTCAAACAAACACATAAAATAGAAATACTTTTCAACTCATATTTGAGAATAAAATTAATTTAAAAAAATGTGTTTGCTTCTCCCATAAGAAGATAAATATAAAAAAAATTGCCACATTGTAAATTAGCTACTCACGTATTACTCTCCAAATGTAATTCATGTAACCATCATGTTTAATAAGAATTTAAAACACATAGGAACTCATTTTGCACAATTCGAGTGTCATTACACTCATAATCATCTATGCAGAATTTTCAACAGCAATACATCAACTTCGGCAATTTATTAAAATATCAAACGGTGTCGGATTTGAGCAAATGACCATCCGTTGGAGAGCTTAAGATGTCTATATTATGAATATGATTTTTATTCTTCAAGATAACTGACCAACAATTACAGTTTATTAAAAGAATATGCATAGGTGCAGAAACAAAACAAAATATCTTGCTCAACTTCTAACATGATTTTCTCTACCAATTCTTAACCAAATGCAGCAAAATAGGTGTCCAACTTGAAGGGAAATCAGTCTAGTTTCTAAATAAAGAAAAATCATTTCGAAATTACTTTTGTAGAAATCACAACAAGCCAAAAACTAGATATATGTCTATACGGGTTTAAGGTAGCACCCAGCTCAATCCACTTTCAGTTCAATTTCTACGGCTTCTACTAAATCATACCATCAATCATCAGCCAAACAGGTTATAAGACACTTAATTTCAAGCAACTGAAAAGGGTTCAAGAGTTTCTAAGAGAATCTTAGCACCACAAATCATTTCCTCAATAACAACATTCATATATCTCAAGATTGGCATGCATAACATCTAATTTTAGCTTAAACTTAACTAACCCCAATTTCTAATATGTAAATAGGGCCTTTCTTCTTACTAAAACAATACATAACAGAGATATGACCATTTTCACAAACATACTCATTTCAACACAAATCATAAAACTGAAATTCTCTCACAATAATTAAATCAAACACATTACAAGCATATGCACTATTCATTCTATCTTAAATATCATGTAGGAACATCTCATCACTCAAACATGCAAAACAAATTAAATTCCTAAGCACACCTATGAGAGGTTTTGAAAGGGGATTCTATGTTACCTATTGCACCTTAGAAGCTTTAGGGTGAAAACCCCCAATTTTTGAACTGTGGAACCCTAGCCATCTTCCATGGAAGTTGCTTCCTTGGCTTCAATCTCCATTTCCTTTGTTCAATAGCTTAAATTGGGGCTGAAACATTTTCTTTGATTGAGCTCCACCTTGATTCTCTCTCTCTCTCACGATTTTTTTTTTCTCTCTTTTCCTTCCTTTCTTCTTTCTCGTTTCTCTTCTCTTCTGTTTCTATTTCTTTCTTTCCTCTTTTCTTTCTTTTCAGCGTGAGGATAGGAGATATGGGGTAGGTGAGGAATGTGAGGGTGATAGGGTGGGTTATAAATAAGTGTGGTGTATGGTGGAATGTAAGACAAAATTTATTAAAATACTATTACTCAAATTAAAAGAAATTTAGGACATTACAGGTGTGAAGTAACTATCAACTTTACTAGTGACTAATATGTGTCGAGGAATCTGGCTGTCTAGGTATTTGTTGGTTTACGTGGTTCTCCCCGCCCAAAATGATTTTTACCGCGCCCAAAATTTTTACCACCCGAACCAACCCATGGTGGTTCGCTAAACTCAACTCTATTAGTTAATATTAATTATTTAATTTTGCTTTCATGATTGTAATGACCGAACATGACACAAACTCAAGAAAAGTCGAAGCAAAAGTTGCGACGGAAATGGAGAAAGTGTTGGGAAATCAATTATAATTTCTAAATAAGTGTACATGGGTGGAAGTTTAAGAGATACTCCCTCCAGACCTATTTATAAGCAAACAATCAACTTTTTAGGTTCATTGAAAAACTGATGTACTTGGACTCTATTATAGTCCAAATATATCAATTTTTGAATGAACCTAAAAAGTGATTTTTTTTGCTTATAAATTGGTTCAGAGGGAGTACAATTCAAGAGGTAACTCTACTATCAAAGAGAGATGATACTTAGAAATGTGAGATAATTAATTTCTACCAAGTTACATACATGAATGAATGCAAGTCATGCTCTCTCTTATAAATAGAGAGACTTGTGAAGAGGCGAAACATCCCTTCCTCGGTGATCATGAAGACTGAAACATCCCCATCCCGGGGCGTTCATATAGAGAGTTAAAGAAATTCCAACCATGTCCTAGTGAGAGGAGAGTGTTGGTGATTATTTGTTGGGTGAGATGTGAGTGTTATATATGATTTTTTGTAACTATTAGAGTGAGAGTATTGTGGAGTGATGCACATTTGGTTGAGTTACAAATTGTTGTACTTTTTGAGATGATGAATAAATTATGTTGATGGGTTTCCATGAATGTTGGTAAGATGTGTCGAACCACGTAAACCATCGTGTGTAAAGATCTTTGGGCGTGTGAGTTAATCTATTGACATGTGCAGACTTTCCTAGAATAGGTTACGTTAGCAATTGTTGTGTTATCGTAATCAGTGTGAAAGCTGCAACAGAGATGGAGGAAATTGACGAAATCAATGTCGTATAGTTTATATTGTTGTCTTTAACAAGTTTTCTTTTAGACACTTATTGGAAATACTTGGAATAAAACAAGGGACTGAGTTTCAATTTTCATAACTTAGAATTAATTGAATTAACCTGGTATTTTGGCTTTTGTAAATTATTACACCACCGAAAACAATTTTTTTCCTTAATTGGACCAAAACATGTTGAGGGAACAACCCTTTTTTAGGTGGATAGGGAACAACCCTTTTGAATGCAATGAGTAATGATTAACCTGGTATTTTGGCCGATGCTCCTGAGGTTGCTGTTTTGCTGCTGTTGCTGTTGTTGTTTTGTTGCTGTTGTTGTTTGACTGCAGTTGCTGTTTGCTGCTGCGGCCGTTTGTTGATTTGCTTCCACTTTGGTTTATTGTGGTTTGCTGTTTGTTGTTGCTGTTGGTGTTGGTTGCTGTCAGCTGGGATTTTGAAGGATGTTTTTCGTTGCTTAATTTGTCGCTGTTTCGTTTGTATTTCGATACCCGTGTAATTGACTTTGTCGCCTTGTTCTCCTTTGGGGTACTCTTATTCATTTAAAATTAATTATTTTTTTGTTCTTACAAATTTCCTCCACCATTTTTCAATCACAAGCACTAAATTTCGTCACACTTTGGGTGATTAGCTCATTTCACTAAACTTAACACTTTTTGGTTCCTGTGTTTTTGCTGTGCAATATCTATTGACTTTACCGATGACTAATATACGTCGAAGAACCTAGTTGACCATGTGTTTGTCGGTATGTGTGGTTCGCCCCGCCAAATAGAATTTTTATCACACCTAAGATTCGAACTCAAAACCTTTTAGTTAATATTAATTATTTAATATAAAAGCTTCATAGGTACGTATCTTTTTAAATTTTGCATAATTTCATGATACTACACTAAAATCTTGAGTAAATGTCATATTCAGTCTTTAGAATTGCAGAAGTTATTCTACTTTCTCCATTTTAAATTGAGAATTGTATTCGCTAATAGAATAAGCGCCGTTTGGATGAACTTATTTTTGAGCTTATGGAAAACAACTTATGGAGATAAATAAGTTTTTATGTTAACTCATAAGTTCTCACTAACAAAAGTTATATCTCCATAAGTTGTTTTTCCATAAACTACATTGACAAGCTTATGATAATACATAAAAGTTTATTTATTTGCATAAGTTGTTTTTCATAAACTCAAAATAAGCTCTATCCAAACGGGCCCAAAGATAAATTAGAATGCGTTTTAAAAGCCGAGACAACCAAACAATTTAACCGATTAAATCATGAATCAACACTATCTACAATTTGATTATTCCAACCGTTTGATTGCAATTTCATTCGAAGTCAAACAATTTAAAATAATTGAACTATATTCCAGAAATCTCACCGATTCAATGTTTAGTTCGGTTTAGACTAAAATGACACTACTTTACAATCTAATATCTAATCTAATATAACGCCCCTCTCACCCGAATCCGACTGCTCTCCAGCCCGAGTCAGGATGGCGCAAGTAGCCGCTCTCCAGCCTGCCATCCGACTGCCACCTTCTCCGGCTCAGAGAGCCGTGTCCCGAAGGCACTGCTCGCCACCTCGGCACAAGGAAACTCCAAAGGACATCTCCCCAGTACGAAGGGAGAAACATCGCGGAAGGCCTCCAACTCCCCCATCTCCGCCGAGGTCAGATTCTATGAACAAGTCTGGCAACTCCTCTTCACACTCCTCATCCTCCCAAAGTCCGTCTCCTTTGTCGCCTCATAGGAAGAAGGCTCACAAATCAAAGAATCAGCGATCTCGGGCCAGCCCCTTTATCTAGGAAATTGCCAACTGCCGCATTCCGAAGTCCCTCGAAAAACCTCCCCAGCTGAATGTGTACAACAGAAGGGGGATCCAGAAGAACATGTGGACACCTTCGATTTGATGCTTGACTACCGTGATGCATCGGACCATGTCCGATGCAAGCTTTTCCCCCTCTCCCTGACCAAATGTGCACTCAAGTGGTACCGAGACCTCCCTCCGGCCTCAATTTCATTGTGGAAGCAATTCACAAAGCTGTTCTCGGCACGGTTCACGACCTCGAGGGTAAAACCCAAGTCCAAGGACGTGCTGAGCGCGGTTTGCCAGTGGGAAAAGGAATCACTGAGAGACTACATAGAAAGCTACAACCAGGAAGCAGACGAGGTCCATCAGCTGTCTGACGACGTTAGGGTAATGTTCATGAGGCACGGCCTAAGGAAAGCCACCCTCTTTCAGATCAGCGTCGGCCTCCGCAAACCAAAAACGCTTGACGAATTCCTGAGGCGTGCCCAGCACTATATTGATTATGAAGAAGCATCTGCTGCGGATACGCCCGCTGCAGGGCAAACCTCAGGGAAAAGGAAGGATGGCAAAGAGAAGAACAAGAAGGACTACGGGTCCGGCTCGAAAGAGTGGCGAGGTAGGTTCGCAGAGTATTCCGACCTAAATGTCCCAAGAGAAAGCATCCTGGCAGAGTGCGCCAACACCGAGTTCCGTGACATCAAGTGGCCAGCGCCAATTCCTCACGTGACAACACAAATAAGAAGACCTACTGCAGGTATCACAGGAGTCACGTCCATGATACCGACGCCTGCAGGGTTCTAAGAGACGACATAGAGGACTTAATTCAGAGAGGGAAGCTGAAGCAATACCTCAAGTCAGACGGGAAGAAAAGGGAGTGATCTCCCCGATGCTCGCCACAAAAGTCTAAGGCCGTGGTCAGTGAGGTAGCTAAGACCCCTGATGATGATAGCAGCGATTCGGCCTAAGATGCTCCGAAAACGCAACGACAGCGACCATTGGCCACGGTAATCATGGGGGGCTACTCCTTTGAGGTCGGGCAGACAAAGCGGTCGGTAAAGAGACACTGGCAGGAGATTCTGAGCATCGGCAGGGACCCGATCCCCCCTCTACTAAGTCCAGCAGATCTCCTTTGTCGTTCACCGATGCCAATCTCCGTAAGGGGAAGGCAAATGAGGAAATCCCGCTCACATTTCTGCCGTCCTGAACGGGGTCGACGTGACGTCAAAAGGATCCTAGTCGACCAATGAAGATCAGTTGACATACTGTTCAAGGAACTGCTCCCAAAGCTGAAAATCACCGAGGCTGATATGTCGACGTATGACGTTTCCGACTTGGTTGGGTTCAATGGCTCCCGGACCAAGCCTTTGGGTTACCTCAAACTACGGGTCACATACGGAGAAGACAAACTCTCGAAGACGGTCAAAACAAGGTTCTTAGTGCTGCCATGCGCCTCTCCATATCACTGCATCATTGGCCGCCCGACATTGGGGAAGCTAGAGGCCGTCGCCTCCACTGTGCACCTTAAAATGAGATTTTTCTCAAAACAGGACGAGGTAGTCACGGTGTCAGTCGACCTTGACGGAGCAAGGAGATGCCAGTACTTGTGCCTTAAGTCGGAGCGGCAAGCGGGAAAACAACAAGCCCTTGCCGATATGAAGTAGGAAAACGGGAAAAAGGAGTTTAAAGAAAGGCAAGCACGTTGGAGATTGAAGACGGAAAAAGAAACACAAATTCCTAAATGTACTGAACCGTTTTCAATAAGAAAAGAGTGCAGAATTTCGCTGTCATTCAAAGAACACCCATGCCCTCCCCGACTCCGAGCTTAAATGCTCAGTCGAGAAGCGTACATCGGCCCACAGCGGCTCAGCCCCTCAGAGGCCCTGACCTCGTCCTTGCGCGGGCAGCCTTCCCTCTGATCTCAGAGCTCAAATGCTCCATCAGAGGCCGAAGGAAGAAGTCCACAGCGGCTTCGACCAAAGGCCTTCCCTCTGATCCCCGAGCGCGACGCTCCATCAGAGGCCGAAGGGACCTCTGATCCCCGACGCTTCCGATCTCCGAGCTCAATGCTCTATCAAAAGCAGAAGACTCCTCTGATCTCCAAGCTCCGCGCTCAATCAGAGGGAGAAGACCACTCTGATCCCCGAGCTCCGCGCTCCATCAGAGGGAGAAGACTCCTATGATCTCCGACCTCCGCGCTCCATCAGAGGCAGAAGACTCCTCTGATCTCCGAGCCGCGTGCTCCATCAGAGGGACCCGAGGCGGATTCAGGCTTTATTAGCTACCCCCTCTCAGCCCGCTCTCGACTCACCATGGCAACGGATCGCTCACGAGTAATAAATTGCAGGAGATTGTTTAAACAAACTAAACTTTCATTCATTTAAAACGTATTACAAAAGGTGGGCCACGGGCCAATATGTACAAGCAAGGAAAAAATAAAAACATGTAGTCATTCAGACTCCTCTGGGTCAGACTGCTCAAACAACACTTCGGCCTTTTCCAAGGAGGCACCGGGAACCGGTCTCACTAGCTTCCCTTCGAGGATCTCGTTTCCGAGTTCCAACAGCTCAGACGGCAAGTTTGGGCTGACTACGGCTAACAAACCTTTGCAACGGTTAAACCCAAGCACAATAGAGTTCTCCAGCTTGGCCACCGCAGCTTCATGCTCACCCTTAACCTTTTCCATCTCAGCTCGGAGTAACCTGACCTCCGCCTGTACCCGTTCCTCTGTCTTTTTGATTTCAGCAAGTTCCCTTTGAAGTGCCTCTGCTTGATCGGCCTTGTCCTGGTTCGCGATCATCTAGGCTTCGAGTTCGGCAATCAGCCCGTTCGCGGAAGCCAAAGAATTTAGGACACCCTGGAGGAAGAGGCTCTCTTCGATCAGCTCCGGAATCCTCACGTCCCAGCAGTATTCCAACTTATCAGCACGATCTTGCAGGTCCCCATCGAGAGACAGATTCTTGTCCTCGACCTCGCCGAGTCTTCTCTCAAGGCGAAGAGTCTCCGGGTCCGATTCCAGCTCCCGAAGCTCCTCCAACAGGCGGAAGGCAACCTCAGTAACCCTACCGCAAGCCTCCAGCTCGACGGCAGATGGAACCTCAATTCCTGAAACTCCACCAAAATCCGAGTCTTCAATAACTATTGGTTTTTTATAAGGGGGTGGGGCTACTGTGCTGGAAACAACCCTCTTCCGACTTGAGCTACCCTTCACCTTGGTAGAGCAGGCTCTGAGCTGGACTCCCATCACAGGAGTGTTGGGATCGGGCTCGGGACAGTCAGCTAGCTTATCTGTACAAAGTAAGTGCGAGGTGAGTCACGGAATAAAAAAGGAAAACAAATAAATAGCTCAAGTAACGGTGCTTACCCAGAGTAGTTTTCAGCTTGGCTGCAGACTCGCCCCGTCTTGAATAATGGAGGCACACTCAAATTTGAGGCCGACTCTGAGCAGCTTATCCCCCCAGTTTTTGAGCAGCTTGTAAGGGGCGGCGTCCTCGCCCCCAAGGGACTCCGGCTTAACAGCAAAAGCCTTAGTGTCCCGATCAAAATGATCTCCGGACCAGGACAAGGGGAAGTGCATCCTCACCAACTCAGAACCATTATATTCTTCAATGTCTTTTTTAGCCTCCTTATTCACGGCTCGGACATAAAAGAAGACGGACTTGAACCCCTTGTTGGAGTCATCACCGGATTGAAATATGCCCGGTATCGGGCACCCCGAAGGCAGACATGACCCTGCCGGCAAGCATCTTCCTTCTCGGGTTAGCAAAACACATCGAAGACAGCAAAGAAGACCCGCACAGAAGGAAGCCGCCCCATATAGGCCATCACGGTCTCAAAAGATTTAACATACCCCCAGGCATTGGGACGGAGCTATTTGTAGGTGGTCGAGCACGCCCTGCTGGAACACGGACAAAGGCACCCGGATTCCCATTGTGTCTAGACACCGGCCATAGAAGAAGTAGTCGACCTCCTTCTTTGGTAGCCTGGTGCAAGCCGGCAGTTCTCCTGTGTCCTCTAACCTCCGCTTTTGACTGGTAGGAGCGGTCACGTACTGCTGGAAGTCGGATAGAGACTGGATTTTCAGATTGGCCGTGGTCTCAACGACCACGGCGGAGACCCAGCGGTACTCCGTCGGGTCAAACCTGTATCCTTCCGCTTCGCGGGCACCAGCAGTTTCCGATGATCCCTCCACCACAGGACTGACCTCCTGTGACAGATCCTCTTGAACAACAGACGAGCCTACCATCTCAACGCTCGACATCGGCAAAAATGTTGATCTCGGACGCTTAAATAAAGAGCTCGGTGAGGAGAGATTCCAGAAAGACGGTGAACTTTCAGGTCGGCATGGCAGTCGGAGAATTGAGAGGAACCATTGGGTATCGTCGACGAGAAACTAGGCTAACACTCAAAATGGCAAAGTAAAAAATGGTGGATCCCCACGAAAACTTATATACTTCTGGGACTCGGAAATCGAACCGGCACGTCCAATCAATGCGTCAATTCAATTCTGACATAGGAAATTGAACTGCAATTATGGCGCCTCCACCTCAGTTCCTCAAACGTCACCTCCCTGTTCCCCCTCTGAACAGGAGACACGTGGCACTGCAATCATTACCCCCTCTAAAAGCCAAAATGGTCCAATCAAGCCAAGCTCGACCTCGTCCACTCGCCGACCTCGACTTGGGGGGCCACTTTTCCGGACTGGGCCCAAGACTCACTGGTTCGGGTTAGACCCATTTCCGCACCGGGGATAACCCAATACACATGAGGACCGCATCCAACGGTTAAAGGGCCCGCACCCGCATCTAACGGCTCAGCAACAGCGCTTCGTCTATAAATAGGAGTGCGGCCCCTCACTTCCAGGTACGCTCTCATTCCACTCTTACCTCTCCACTTCCCTTGCTGACATAGGCATCAGAGTGCTTGCAGGTATCCCACACCCGAGGCACGGGAACGGCCTATCTCGGATCATCCGAAGTGAATCTTCAACTCCAGGAAGCACAACAGGTTGTACCCCGGACCCGACGTCCAGGTACCGAACACATCTAATATCTAATATCTAAAATATATTTATCTAATCTAATATCTAGTCTAATCTAATATATATTTATACAACTACTACTCCACTAGGATTACCTATATAGTCATTTGGGAAAACTGACACCTATACTAATTAAGGATAAAAAGGTAATTAACTCACTAAAAAACAAAAACAACTTTTCACTTTCTGCAACATTTTAACTTATGCCTATAAAAAAACATTTTAACTTTATCTTTCTTCTCTTTTAACACTTTTTCTTCTTACACTCTCTTTCTTTTTTCTTTCTACTTTACTTTTAGAGTTTACTTTTCCCATAAACAATTCTTCTCTTTCTCTAATCACTTCACTTTAGTTTTTTTTAACTAAATTTCTAAATTTATACAAACATTACTCTACTAAAATTTTAACTATCACTTTTTTGGAAAAAGTTATCACCTTAAAATTTTAATTTTTCTCTCGAAAATATGTTTACACTCATATTGATAATCTACTATCACCTCTTATTGATAATCTATTGTATACCTTTTACTATCAACTATAATCAACTAATCAACTAAAATAATCAATTGAAAGTACGAGATAATTGCACTGATATATATAAAAAAAATATGGGATTAATATTTGCCATTGATGATTATAATTTTTGAAGACTACTATAAACCTACTATCTAAGAAAACAAGAAGGCTTAATGACTATTTAAACTGATTAATATTTAAAACACACATGACAAATATTTGTCACTAATAACCTAAAAATGACAAATAATTGTCACTAATATATAAAAAAAAACACTGAATAAATATTTCTTATTGATAATCTACTATTTATAAAAAACACGGGATAATTACACTGATATATAAAAAAAACACGAGATTAATATTTGTCATTGATAATTAAAATTTTTGAAGACTACTTCTATAAACCTACTATCTAAAAAACAAGAAGACTTCATGAATATTTAAACTACTAATTAATATTTAAAATAAATATTTCTTATTGATAATTGATCTGACCCCTAGTGTGCTTGACCGCTGTTTCACAGATATCAGATCTCTGATGTTCTTCTGGTCGTGCTCCGAGCTCTACTTCAAGGGGCGGGTGTACCTGCGAAGACACTTCAACGCCCAAGTCAGGAGCGAACGAGCAGAGTATAGGTCTCAATGAATAGTGTGTACCGGACAACTGACGCCATTAATGCTTTTATAGCGTTGGTGGGCGATCCTCGAGCGTTGGATCTATGCGTACGGACCAATCGGGGCCGTTGATCCGGTTCTCTACTCCTTTGCCCCTTTATTGCTGGGCCGGTCCAGGTAGAGTCACTGGAATGGGCTTCGGCCCATTCCGGAACAGTTGCCCCCAAGCCAAGGTCGTTCGTGGAGCGGGCGTAGGCTTGTTTCCTGACCGTACCGATGTTCGCTCCTTTAAGACACGAGGTTGTTTGGTCGATCGTTCGAAATAGTGATAGATCCTGCCCCGTTTGTATGACACGTGGCACCTTTCATGAAGCGACGTTTCACGTCCTTTCAAGGATCGTTAATGGTGCCTCGAAATTCGAAAAGGCGGCGCCTGGTTATGATGACGGTTCAGTTTTCAAGACACGTGCAAGTGAAAGGTCACGACGTTTCGTTTGCTTGCTCCCTAAACCTTATAAATATGATGCCCCCCTCTCCTCATTCTTCACTCTTTATCCTGAAGCTCTGAAAGCGGTCATACTTTTGCTCTCGAGACGAACAACAGTTTACTGTTCTATTCTGGCCAGGTGCTCGCCCGTGCACGACTTCCAACTCAGGCGATCTCACTCGTCCGGTCGCTTGATTTTGCTCATCAAGGAGTATTCTACCTTGAGTCCGAACTTTTCTCCTACTCCAGGTATGCACTTTTTGCTCGTTTTTCTTTAGTTTGTTCGATTCTTTGTTGCGTTGAGCGAGGAGGGGGTGTCAGGCTTGGGGTCGACCTTGTCGCCCCCTTCTGCAAATCATCGTTTAGGGTGAGCCTGACTTCCCTCTCCTTGCAGGGTAAGGCAGTGGCGCGAACAAAGAAGACTGTGAGGATATCCGGCCGTCAATCTGCAAATATGGCTGAGTGTGCTGCTCGCTCTGGAGATACTAGTGCGAGCGGGCTTCCGTCTGAGACTTTCTTTTCCACCGATCTCTCTACTTCGTCATCGTCTGGTCACTCGTCGAACACTGTCGACACCGTTCAATCTCTTCGAGTGAACCCTGCGCCTCCTCCCGTTCCGACCAATGAGGTGCTGCCTGAAGAGCACGATTGGAGGGGTAGGCTTGATGATGACCGCTCTTGGATTTCTTCCGCTATAACCAACGAGCGTTCGGTCTTTCCACCAGGTGATGAAATGTTGCCGCTTTTTACTAAGCTAATTGGTTATGGCGACCAGGAATGGCTAGCTGAGGGTGTGCCGGCTCACGAGCATGCCGCCATGATCCCGACCTCTCTAAAATTTATCATGTACACCAATGTTCTCCGAGATTTGAGGGTGCGACCTCCCTTCACATTCTTCCAGAGACGCGTCCTGAGAACCCTTAGGGTCGCCACCTCTCAACTTCACTTCAACGCTTGGGCGCTTGTTAAGTCTTTCGAGATAATAATGGCTGCTCTTGACCGGGAAGTGAATTGCCTTCTATTCTTCTCCCTATTCGATGTTAGTCGTACCGTGGAGATGAAGAGTGAACCCAGGCGATGGGAACAAGTTTCTTTGAAGGGACGAAAGGGCACGATCAGACTCTTCAAACCTTTCTGCGAATCGGCCAAACCTTGGAGGCATGCTTTCCCCTGGGTCGTTCCAATCAATGATCGGGCTAAAGAGATGGTGGGAACTGTGGACGCTGAAGGTCATATTACTTCGATGAAATTCCCTCTGGGTTGGTCGCACTCACACTATGACCGCGACACCATCCACTATAGGCATCAGAGGAGGCTGAGTGATTACGATATTGAGAGCGTCTTGATGCTAGAGACCCTGGTTACTTGGCTGCCCGAAGGGGTTATTCCTTGTAACAAATTCGCTTGTCTTAGGATGTCTGAGCAAGCTGAAAATAAACTTGGTGTGCTTTTACTTCTTCTTTTGTTCGTTAGCTTTGATCGTTTTTACTTCGTCTTGCCTCTAACCCTTTCTCTTTTCAGCTGAAATGTCGGGCATAGGCTTTGAAGCCCTTTTGGCCAAGACAAAGTCAAGGAAGCAGAAGAGGGTGACCTTCGCTTCCTCTTCTCAACCTCTCCATGCTGAAGGCGATTATAGACCTCCTGTTCGTGACCAAGAAACGAACTCCGCTTCTAAGAAGAGAGATCGGGCTCAGAATTCTGTGGACGCCGTTGCGATTGACCTTGACCCTCCCCAAAAAAGAAGAGAAACACCGAGGAGGTCGTCCTTGGATTTGGACGATCTTAAGGATGTAGACTTGTAACGCCTTCGAGTAGACCCTCTGCTGTTCGTTGCAGAAATTGCTCAAGCCGCTTCTCAAAAGCTTGCTCGTTATAAATCTGAGGAAGCTAGCCGTCAAGCAGGTATGCGCTTACTCCATAGAAACTTATGGTTGGAGGGTGACCTCTTGGATAAAACTGACAAGTATAAGTCCGCTCTTGGTCATATTACAGATTTGCGGGCAGAACTCGAGAGTACCAAGAAAAAGCTTGAGGATGCTGAGGTCGCCCTCCAACCGACAAAGAACGCACTTGGCTCAGTCACTGCTGTACGAGACGCGGCCATAACAGCCAAGGTAGATGCTGAAGCCAAACTTGCCACCGCTACTGCCAGTTTGACCGAGCAATCTACAAAGGTGAATCAACTGGAGGAGCAGGTGGTCGGTCTAAAGGAAACCTTGAAGGCCGTCGAGGACGAGCGGGATCGGGACAAGGGCGAGCTAGAGGCCTTGGAGGACATGACTATTTCAATCGCCAAAGGGCGCTTCGACGAGGCTGTTGCTCAGATCCAGTATTGCTATCCTTCTCTGGAGATTAACCCTGAGATCGTGAGCAACGATCATTTTTTGAGGAACGGCCAAATCGTTCGTCTTGCGGAGAAAGATGAGCATGGGAACGTCATCCAAGAAGAAACAGTCATCTACAGCCGTCCTGAGTGACTCGCCCTTTTTTGTATTTTCAACAAGTGTACTTTATGTTTTCTTGTAATCTTTATGGAGCCCGCGCGCCTCTATGATCGCATTTTTTCTTGTAAGCTTTTTAGATCCCGGCTTTCTCCGGGCAGACTTTAATGTTAACTATCTTTACTTTTTCTAAGTTTTGGTTTACTTTGCTCGCGGCCTACGGGCTTTATAATACTGTTTCAGCCCTCGTTGGGCCGATCTTCATAGGGATCCCTGTAAACAGCTTACCAAGTTTCTACTTGAGATTTAGCTCGTTTACCGGGTGTGTTCGTACTTAAGATCGCTTAAGTTTCCTCCTAAGCAGTTTATCAAACTCGGTTTGAACTTAACTCGCTTAAGAGGTAATTGGTTAAGATCGCTTAAGTTTCCTCCTAAGCATTTTATCAAACTCGGTTTGAACTTAACTCGCTTAAGAGGTAATTGGTTAAGATCGCTTAAGTTTCCTCCTAAGCAGTTTATCAAACTCGGTTTGAACTTAACTCGCTTAAGAGGTAATTGGTTATTGGGTCGATCAACATCTTTTAAAGAGAATCAAATTAAGAAATACCTTCGCCATTCAAATGACGGGCGAGCGGGCCTCGATAAAAAAACCTCGTAGGGAAAAAGAGTGTCCCGCTCGTTTGATTTTTTATTCATTGTTCAAGCAACAACATGACATTTTTACGAACTATCAAGTGAAATATCTTCTAAGATTTGCTGCATTCCAAGTATTTGGAATGATGCCTCCGTCTACATTCTGCAAGATGTACGCCCCTTTGCCCGTCTTGGCCGCCACTTGGTAAGGACCTTCCCAATTTGGGGCAAGCTTTTCTTGACCGGCATTTCTTCGGCCAATATCTGCCCTTCTTAGGACGAGCTGCCCTTTTTCGAAGGCTCTAGGAACGACCTTGGCGTTGTGTCTTGTGGCCATCGCTTGTTTTACTAACGCTTCCCTGAGGGCAGCCTTACTCCGTAACTCTTCCACTAGATCGAGCTCTTCTCTGGTCGCCTGTTCGTTTTCTGACGACGGCATAGGATTGCTCGTTCTCCAGCTTAATTCTCCTATTTCGACGAGAATCAGCGCATCCGTTCCATAGACCAGTTTGAAGGGGGCTTCTCCAGTGGTTGAGTGTGGGGTTGTTCTGTACACCCATAATACTGAAGGGAGCTCTTCTGCCCACTTCCCTTTAGCTTCATCTAGTCTTCTTTTGAGGCCCCTCAGGATGACTTTGTTGGCTGCTTCTGCCTGCCCGTTCGTTTGCGGGTGTTCGACTGACGTAAAACACTGCTTAACGCCTAGTTCCGCTAAGGCTTCTTGAAAGTTTCGGTCGGTGAACTGTGTGTCGTTGTCCGAGACAACGACCTCGGGGATCCCAAACCGCACCAAGATGTTCTTTCGGACGAACTTGAGGCAATTCCTTGAAGTAATCGTAGCTAGTGGCTCGGCCTCGATCCACTTGGTGAAGTAGTCAATCGCGACAATCAGAAACTTCAACTGACCAGGGGCGAGTGAGAAAGGTCCTAACAAGTCAATACCCCACCATGAGAATGGCCATGGGGCGGTCAAACTGTTGAGCTCGGTTGGAGGTGCAATGTGAACGTCGGCATGCCTCTGGCACTTGTCACATTTCTTCACTAGGTCTCTTGTGTCCGCATCCATGGTCGGCCAATAATAGCCCGCCCTTAATGCCTTTTTTTCCAGCGCTCGCGAACCCATATGATTCCCACAGATGCCTTCGTGGATCTCCTTTAGTACATAGTTTTCTTCTGTTGGAAGTAGGCACTTGAGCAAGGGCATAGTGAATCCCCTTTTATAGAGTTGCTCGTTTATGATCGAGTAGGATGTTGCTCGTTTTCGAACGAGCACAGCTTCTTTAGGGTCCACAGGTTCTTCCCCATCCTTTATGTAGTTAAAAATGGGGTCGATCCAGGTTCGGGCTGAGTCAATTTTACACACATCTGCTCCTAGTGTGGCCTCCAGCCTTACGCTTGGTTGAGATAGAACTTTTTGTATCACACTTCTGTGGTTGCCAGGGTTCTTCGTACTTGCGAGCTTGGATAAGATGTCCGCCCTAGCGTTTTCTGCTCTTGGGACGTGCCTGACTTCGGCGTATTCGAATTTCTGCATCAACTCCTTGACTTTTGCGAGGTATCTCTGGAGGATCTCGTCTTTGGCCGAAAAGATGTCTTTGATCTGGGATACCGCTAACAACGAGTCTGATCGGAGTTCTACCTTCTTCACATTGAATTCCAGAGCGAGCAACAACCCAGCCAAACAGGCCTCGTATTCAGCCTGATTGTTGGACGTTGGAAAAGAGAAAGCCAAGGAGACCTCGATAGTCATTCGTTGCTCGTTCTCAAGGATCAAGCCAACTCCGCTGCCCTTGCCGTTGGACGACCCATCAACATGCAGCGTCCATACGTCGTGGACCGGGTCCTCTGCTCCTGTAGTCAATTCTGCAATAAAGTCAGCCAAGACTTGTCCCTTAATGGTCGACCTAGGTTCGTATTTGATTCCAAATTCGGATAATTCTACAGCCCACTTGATCATTCTTCCCTCCAGATCAGGTCTATGAAGGATATGTCTAATCGGTTGGTCGGTTCGCAGAGCGACCTGGTGGGCTACAAAATATGGCCTCAATCTTCGAGCGGACACGACCAGAGCTAAAGCCAACTTCTCAATTTTTTGATATCTAAGCTCTGGCCCCTGTAGTACCTTACTAACGAAGTAGACCGGGTTTTGCTTCGTTCCTTCTTATCGTACCAAAACAGCGGCCAAAGCCTCGTCTGTAATGGATAAGTATAGATAGAGCGTTTCCCCGGGCTTAGGAGTGGTCAAAATCGGTGGTTCTGCCAAGGCCGCCTTAAGTTGTTCGAGCGCTTGGTCGCATTCGGGCGTCCAGTCGAACGCGATTTCTTTCTTCAACAGCCTGAAAAAAGGTAAGGATTTGTTTGCGGCTTTGGACATAAATCGTGAGAGAACGGCAATCATGCCATTTAGTTTCTGTATTTCTTTCTTGGTCGTTGGCGGCTTCATCTCAGTCACTGCTCGACATTTGTCTGGGTTGGCTTCAATCCCTCTTTCGGTGAGGTAGAATCCAGAAATTTGCCCGCCCTTACCCCAAAGGTACACTTTTCTGGGTTGAATCTCAACGAATTTTTTCTGGCTTCTTTGAACACTTCTCTTAAGTCGTCTATGTGTGTTCGGTCTTGCTTGCTTTTGATAATCATATCATCCAGGTATACTTCCACCATCTTCCCTATCTGATCGTGAAAAACTTTGTTCATCATGCGCTGGTAGGTCGCTCCAACGTTCTTCAGCCTAAAAGGCATAACTCTATAACAGAAATTTCCCCTGTCCGTCATGAATGCGGTCTTCTCCTGATCTGGTGGATGCATGGCAATTTGATTGTACCCAGAATAGGCGTCCAGGAAGGACAAGATTTTGTATCCACTCGCATTATCGACCAGACGATCAACACTGGGGACGGGGAAAGCATCCTTCGGGCACGCTCGGTTGAGGTCAGTATAGTCTACGCACATTCTCCATTTGCCGTTTGCCTTCTTAACCAGGACGACATTAGATAGCCACGTGGTGTATTTTATTTCTTTTATGAAGCCTGCATCGAGCAAGTCCTCAACGGCCTTGGACGCTGCTCGCGCCTTCTCTTCTTTCTGAACTCTCCTCCTTTGAGCAACCCATTTCGCTCCTGGGTTGACTGCTAAGTGATGGCATGCCACTTGCGGGGGAATTCCGGGCATGTCCGCCGCGCTCCAGGCAAACAGATCCGCGTGATCTTTTAGGCATTGGACAAGCTCGTCCTGAGTCTCAGGGGAGATATTCTTTCCAATCTTGATTGTCTTCTTTGGGTCGTCCCCTAGTTGCACGTGACAAAACTCTCCATCTGGCTCTGGTCGCTTGCTTCTGTTCTTCAATTCTTTGGTCAAAAGGTCGTCTCCTTCTTCTTCCTCACTATCTGGGTCATAACGAGTATCAAGATCTACCAAATTTACCTGTCCGCTGCTTTTCATTGCTTCTATTTCTCTTGCTACTTTTTTACCTTTTTCCTTTAGTCCCAGGAGGAATGCTCGCTTTGCGGACAGTAAGTCAGCTGGGACAGTTGCGACCTCCTCAGACTTGGTGTAGAACTTCATCTTCAGATGGACGGTTGACGGCACTGCTTCTAAACGGGCAAGGGTTGGCCGCCCAATGATACACTGATAGACCGATTTGCACGGCAAAACGATGAAATCCGCTCTGACCGTCCTGTAGAGGGGATTTTCTTCAGTATCATCTCCAAAGGTCACCATCAGCTCTAGCCGTCTGGTGAGAACTATTCCTCTGTATGGCCTTAGGTCGTCTTTTGAAATCTTCAACGCGTCCAACAGGTCTTCGAATATTATATCTGCTGAACTACCTTGGTCCACTAATATTCGCCTAACTTCAATGTTCGCCATTACTGCGACGATCACCAAAGGTACTTCGTAGTTGGGCGTTCCGTCGATGAGATCATCGTCTCCAAAGGAGATGGATGGTCGTACAGAAGGCGGCCGTGGAGTGGAGGTGGAGGCGACGCTCATGATCTCGTCCCATCTTCTTTTGATCGATCTGTTAGTCGAGGCTCCGTGGGTATTCCTCCGGATATGACCATAGCGACCGATCTTCCCTTCGACTTCCTAGCGCTCATGCTATTCTCTTCATCGTCGTCCTCTTCTACGACTTTGATCGTCTCATCTACTTCTGCTTTTCCCCTTCTAGGTGAACGGGTAACCTTCCGCTCTTCTCGTGATTCCACATCATCTTTAAGTGTGATGATTCCTCAGGCCAGTAAGTGTAATCAGATGTGGTTGGAGTCTTTCTCGGTGGGGTGGCTGCTCCTCCTCTTCCCCTCCTCGGGGGTGGAGATCGATGGACCAGCTGCCTTGCGGAGGCCACCGATGAGGCCTTGAAGGGCGTGCTCGCACGGCCGAAGCTCCCTCATGATGAGGTCGCTGCTCTGGGGCCGTGTGTGCTCGCCTCGAGGCGATCTGATCTTCTAATTGCGTGAGGCGGTCTTTATTGCGATTCAGAGCCTGGTTTCGGTCGTGCAGTAGTTCTCGCAGCTCTTGGACCAGGTCGGCAGGAAGCTCTACTGTGACCGGCTGTGCAGGGACGGTGTTGTTGCCTTCAACACCCGCTGGTGGTGGTCGAGTTGGGATCTCGGCCACACTTTGTAAACGAGCCGTGGCCTTTGGTCGGCCTCGGGGTGCCTTCGGGGGCATCTTCGGGATTGGTGGAAAGCGCGCGGGCTCCCACTGTGGTCGCCAAATAATCTGACCCCTAGTGTGCTTGACCGCTGTTTCACAGGTATCAGATCTCTGATGTTCTTCTGGTCGTGCTCCGAGCTCCGCTTCAGGGGGCGGGTGTACCTGCGAAGACACTCCAACGCCCAAGTCAGGAGCGAACGAGCTGAGTATAGGTCTCAACGAATAGTGTGTACCTGACAACTGACGCCATTAATGCTTTATAGCATTGGTGGGCGATCCTCGAGCGTTGGATCTATGCGTACGGACCAATCGGGGCCGTTGATCCGGTTCTCTACTCCTTTGCCCCTTTATTGCTGGGCCGGTCCAGGTAGAGTCACTGGAATGGGCTTCGGCCCATTCCGGAACAGTAATCTACTATCTAAGTTTTACTATCTACTATAATCTATTAATGAACTCAAATAATCAATTGCAACTATTAGATAACTGCATTGATACATAAAAAACACGGGACAACTGCACTGATACATAAAAAATACGGGGATAACTGCAATGATATATAAAAACTTGGGATAGCTGCACTGATATATAAAAAAACACGGGATAACAACACTGATATATAAAAAAACCCAGGATAAATGCACAGATTGTTTTTAAATGATACTTTTACATTTTTAGATTTTAATATTTATCTATTTTTTATTTGAAACTTCTTTTTCATCTACTTTAAATTTGTGTTCATTTTCACGAAATAATATTCAGACTATTTAAATACTGTCTACGTTCATTCATAAAAAGAATACGGGTACCTTACTAGTTTCATGAGGAAATTGCGTATTCAGTCCTGAAATCTATAATCTCCAAACGGTTAGATTGGATGTGGAATCTCCAAATGGACAATAATATATCCACACGAATACCAAAACACAGATTATAAATGGACGTCTCAGATTCATTTCTCATTTTCTTTGTTTCGATATTGAGAAAAAAAAAAAAAAGAAACGTAACATAACGTCTGAATATGAATGAATGAACCAACCAACTCATTATTCTTTCTATCAAAATCTAATTTCTTCTTCTATTTCATGCAATTTCACTTCTTCTCTCTGAACCTTTCTTCACCATTTTAACCTCTTCCATTCTCTCTCCTTGTCTCTTCTCTGAAGAGTGTTTATTTTCTTCTTGGAACGAAAATGGCTGTTGCTGTAACTGCTTGGAGTCTTGGATTTCAGTTCAGTGCTACTGTTAATAATAGATTGAGAGCTTTGCAAAAACCGATTTGCTTCGTTCCTTTCTTCAAGCTTTCTTCAAAGTTTACTGCTACTAAGCCATCTTACATCTTTCACACAACAAGGTAAGCTAGTTGAGATCATTTCAACGGTTACTTAGGGATAACATTATTTTTATTTGTTAGTTAATCAATTGAATTTGAACTTCAATTTGTTGTTATTATATTAGTGTTTGTGTTATTTTTCTGAATTCTAGTTCAGTTACTGTTATATTCTAGTGCTTTACTTTAAAATTTAATTAATAATTGATTGAATCCATTTATTCTCAGGAGAACTTTTGATTTACTTTATTTATTTATTTTGGAACGCTGATTGAATTCACTGATGTTTGATTTGGATTTGGATTGTGTGCAATTGGGGAATTAGGCATTTTTTTGCATTTAAGCAACATGAGTTTTTGAATCAAGATTGGATGGCTCTAGATCCAACTTTGGTAAATGGGATTCTAAATTCAAGGTTGAGTTGCTTGACTTTAGTAAATTCACCATTCCCCCAACTGCAGGGAATCTGGATTGGAAACGGATTCCCTACTGTAATGCGATTACACGGTTTAGATTTCGGCTGACCGATCAAGACTTAGTTTAAAGTTAATCCAGTGAAGTTGTAGTGTAGTGTAAACCGTTTGATCAGATCTGCCGGCTAACATTTCTTACTGTGTATGTGTTAATTCTGGCAAGTGATTTATTTATTTATTTATTCAGATTTGGTGTTGTTAGCTTATACCTTGTCAGATATGGATGCAAAGATTTGGAGGAGATGAGTATGGTTGACTAATTAAGGCAGAAGATTAGGCTAGATGAGTGCTGAAAAAAATTAACTACTCTTACTTTATAGTAAACATTTAAAACTTGGGAAGTGAGTGTAACCATCAGATAGGATTGCACCACAGTGATGTGTTCATTCTCTGTTGTGTTAATTGTATGTACCATTTTGTCAGATTGTCATCTTCTGGAACTAGTTTTATCACTCGAGCAGCACCTGTTACTGATGTGCAGGTATTCAGCATGATCAACTTATGTGATTGTCATTAATTTGGCCACTAGTTCATTTTTATAATGCTTGTAGATTGTGCTCATTATCAGTAAAAAAATTGTTTTGTATTTATTTTATGTGGAGAACAGGATGGAAATCAAGGTGAGACTGATACCATTCCAACCCCTATAGTCATAATTGACCAAGACTCTGATCCAAATGCAACTGTGGTGGAGATAACTTTTGGTGATCGGCTTGGGGCTCTTCTTGACACAGTAAGCCATTTTCTGAGTAAATCTATATATATGTGCTTGCTCATCTATTTCGTTTTAAGGGGCTATAGTTTTACATTCCCAATACTGAAACGTATTTGATTGTGTACTATTATTTAAAAAGACTCAAAAACTTGATTCTCTTGTGCGGCAGATGAATGCATTAAAAGATTTAGGCCTCAATGTTGTTAAGGCAAATGTCTTTTTAGATTCCTCTGGAAAGCACACCAAGTTTTCAATCACAAAAGCGTAAGTGTTACATGTTTTGCGCACTAGGTATGTGATTTATATAATGCATATGTTACTGTTCAATCTTGTTATTGGTTTTGTATTATTACTGATGTATGATAATTTGATAAATGGCTATTAACAGTCATTAAAAGATTTTGTAATTGGGATATATGTTTTGTAGTCTGAGATAAGCTAGTGATAGACTATTGGCAAGCGTACCAATCACACAACTAATACAGTAACGAGTTGGGTATTTTTCTCATGAGTATTGAATATTTCAATTAGCAATTCATGAAGAAACTTACTTGTTGAATTAGATTGGAAAGCAATTGTGGAAGGAGATATGAGATTGAGTACAGATAGATTCATCCTAAATTGTATCTACTTTATATCCTAAATACATGCAATTTATGTTGAAAGGACTATATAAATCCACCTTTTCTCTGGTTTTATCAGCTGGCTCCTAAATCATTGGATGGAGGCAGAAGGAATGAGATAATTGCAAAAATAAGGATAAAAAGAAGATGAATGATTTCAATCAGATGATTTTTTAATTACCATTAACGATTCTTAGAATCGTATATTGCAAAATCAACACAATAGGCACTAGTGTTGCAGGGGAAGTCCTCTGAATGGCTTCTAAAGTGATATTTTTCTTTGGCTCAGGGTGTCTAAATTAGGTATATTTAGTCAGACTTCAAAACTGACCTGCCTAAAAAGTATTAGAAAGTTAAATTAGCTCTAGAACAGTGAAACTTGTTGGGCAACTTGGGTTTACTTTTTCCTTTTAAGCAACAAATATCTTTGATCGTGTTTTTTGACTAGCTTCCGCTTCTCTGGTAATTCCTTGAATATGATGGTGGAACTTTGTTTGTAGTGATACTGGAAGAAAAGTGGAAGATCCAGAGTTGTTAGAGGCAATCCGTTTGACAATTATAAATTATCTGATTCAGTATCACCCGGTATGCTTACCAATTATCCTCCTTTTCACTGGACTGTGATTTGGCTGTATTGTATGCCAACTTGCAATTCTTACTTCTCGGCTAATTAGAGTTTTCAAACTGACGGTGCAGGAATCATCATCTCAGTTAGCAATGGGAGCAGCTTTTGGGCTTCTACCTCCAAAAGAGCAGGTGATGAATGTCTATACTTTTTAGTTTCAGTTGTACGTATGATATTTCATTCTTTCTGGTAACACGAAGACAAGTTCTGTGAAGTTAAAAGGTGCCTTACCTGGAATCTGGAATTTCTTTATGTGTCTGTGTGAGTTCAAGCGCAAGATAAAAACCCAAGATGTTAAGTATATACTGCTTCGTGTTTCTTAACATGCTCTGACTTAGGCATGCTAGGTTTCTCCTTGTTGCAATTTAAATCTATGCACTGCTCATCAACTATCTGTCACAATACTATAGAAAACAGAATTCCAAGTGGTGATGGGTTGGGGACTCGGGGATAGTAAAATGAAGCAATACTGTGTTTGAAAGAGCTCAGTGCCACTTTTGAGGATGGACTTATTTTCAAATGTGAGAGAAACTTTTCAAGGAGAAGATGTGTTTTAGGCAGTAGGATAGCAGGAGACCAGAGGTAGAATGTTGGAAAAACTTAATTAGAGAGTTGGAGTTGTGTTCTGATACTCCTTTAATCTACATTTGAATTCTTATTTATCTTGTTTAGTACGGATAATTGCAGTTTCCACATTTATTTTACTAATATCAGTGGAAAAACAAAATTTTAAAGGATATTTACCAAAATTATGCCAACCGGTTGTTTGATTAGAAGGTAGAGAATATATTGAGAAAGCTTTGATGTTACCACATGATGAATCACAATAAAATGTTATTACATCATGTGTTCGTCTTGTAACTATATGTCTCTGATTTTAGGGCTTCCATCTACCTCATTCTTATTTATCGATTTCTTTCAGGTTGATGTGGACATAGCAACCCAAATTAACATTTCTAATGATGGCCCAAATCGAAGGTAATGCTTCATTTGTTTCTTCCTTAACACAATAGATATTCTGATACAAATAGACAATTGCTTAAGGTCTTAAAAGGATGCGTATTGCAGTACTTCTGGCCAATACATATGCTGTTAATTATTGGTTTTCTATTTTGTAGTTTGCTGTACGTGGAGACAGCTGATCGGCCTGGATTGCTCGTCGATCTTGTAAAAATAATTACTGACATTGACATTGCTGTTGAATCTGGAGAATTTGACACCGAGGTATATTATATATGTCATTGTACGAATTGTACAAAAAAAAGAATTTGACCTGGTCATTATTTCAAAATGAATATATCAATTTTAATTATTGAGCTCCAATATCAGTCTGATATAAAAGCTATGTTGTTGAACCTAGGGGCTCTTGGCTAAGGCAAAGTTTCATGTTAGCTACAAGGGCAAAGCAATCATCAAGCCTCTCCAGCAGGTAACTTCAATCTTATACTAAATTTTGTCCGTTAAGAGTCTCTGTTAACGGAGGATGACGTGGCCGTTAACTGCTAACATGGCACAATTAACTTGTTTGTATGTGTGGTAAATGTTAATGTTCTACGAACATATGGTGGTAGAATTCACATGTTGTCAGAAAGACTCTTCAGTTTCTGAACTGATTTAGATTCATCTTTACCATCTGGCAGGTTCTGGCTAACAGCTTGAGATATTTCTTGAGGCGTCCGTCAACTGAGGAATCCAGTTTTTGAGGGGGGTCTCTTTCAATTTCAACAAACTGCATGACATTGTATTTTCTATTGGAGTGAAAGCATCATGGCATTGTATAATGTTTCCATTCATTGTTTCCTTTGGAGGACAAATGAAGAATATGGTTACCGGATAACCAGAATGCATTAAATCATAAAATTGGATTAACAGGAATATGATTGTAAAGTTACTAAAGTCAATTTCTTTAATAAATTTATTTTCAAGTTCAAATAATAATAAAATGCAGTATTAATGATAAAGACCATTGTTCATATAAAAAATGTTTAGAATCACTGATAAAAGTTTTGGACAATTAATGAAATTATGTAAGAATAGGAGTTTTTGACTCAAGAAAGTATTAAAACACTCTACTTTCACAGTTTATGTTTTCTTCTGGGTAACTCAAAATGGGAATTTCTAGCCACAGGAAAAGTTGGAAAAAATATTTTTAAGATTAGGAAAAAAAAAACAAAGAGCATCGCTAATGTAGGATAAGTTATGACAGATGGCTGGATTATTTTCAGGCATGTGACTTCTATGTAACACTTAGTGGATAATATGTGTAATCTGAAAACTTTAAGACTTGACCTTTCTTATTTGTATGATACATTCTGTTAAATGTTATCTTATTTTAGGTGGCGGATCATATGCACAACTTGAAAACTTGTGCATTTTGCACAAGACCGCCTATTAAAGGTTTGTGGGTCTTTGTAATATTTATATTAGTTACCCACAATGACTTAATAATTGTAATTATGGCCATTATAAAAACGACTATTATATTTTAGGGTAAAATATGTTTAATCCCTATAAAATTAGACTCTTCTAAATTTAGTCTCTATATTAATGAAATAGGTGTTTTAGTCTCTATCTTATTTTTCCGTTTCTATTATTAATCCCTGATGTTAATTATTGTTCATTAGGCTAACGAAAATGGACATGTCACGTGGATATTTTAATTGATGTGGCGTTCATGTGGACTCATATTTTTTATTACTTATATTTCAATTTAAATTAATTAATTTTAAAATTAAAAATTACAAAACATTTAATCATCATCTTCTTCGTGCTGAACATCATCATCATCATCATCATCACTCACGTTTTTTCTTCACACACCCAGACCCAGATCGCAAAAACGCAGGCAACATCACAAAAACTAGGCCCTTTCTTCTCCATCCACCCCATCTTAGAATCCACAAGTAGAATCATGCTGACTGGGCTCTATCTTATTACAATGAGTTACAATAAGTGTGACCTTCAATCTCCAGCGTTCCACCTACAATCTTAATCCAGAATGACGAGGCCTTCCGGAAATCGTTTACAATGAGTCACCTTCCAGCATATTCCATCTTCCAATCTTCCATCTTCCATTTCTCTTCTCATCCTCAGAATCTCCATTTCCATTCATTCCTAGAATCTCCATTTCCTGAACACGATTTTGAGAACACAGAGGAGGAGAAGAACGTGATTTCCAGAGAAGAAAACACGGAGGAAGAAGAACACACGATTTCGAGAGAGGAGAAGAACAACGAGATTTCCAGAACACGTTTTCCAAACGATTTCTTCAGTTATTGAAATCAGCAAATCCCTAATGTTCTGGAAAATCCCCAAAGTTGCGATTTCGTTTTTGACAGATCTGGATCTTGATGGACCTTCAACCAAAAAACAAGTTTTATATTCAGAATCCTCATGTCATCCCTTCCGAAAGCCCTCAAAAAAAAATTGGGATCGGATTACCTCCACCAGCGACCACCGTGCCGGAGGTCATCTACACCGCTTCTGCTGCCGGAGGAGTGGAAGAAGAAGATAAAAGAAATTGAAAAAAAAAAATTTAATAAAATAAAAAATTTTGGTAAAAAAACGCCAAGGCCTTGTGGATACAATAGTTAGTTAGTTAACTATAGTAAAATTGGGGTTAAAATTATAAAAATGACAACTTCAACAGAGACCCCTTTTAGCAATTCACTAAATATATGTACATTACCACCTACAAAGGTGGCCACGCGAGATATCACCCACACGTTCTTTAAGTCACAGAATTTGGTGTCAAAATTTAGACAACACTTGTGTAAAATACACAAGTTTTTGAACTTGTGCGGATGATCCGTCACCGTTATTTAGGTTGGTTTTGCTTTTTTGCTTTATAAATTTACAGCAAAGAAAGTTCGAGTTGCAGGAATTTATAACTAAGATTGACCTTTTTCCTCTTTTGGTTTTTCACTTTTTGCTTTTCTTTTTTTTCTTTCTTGATAAGAAGACACAAAAGATTGACCTTTTTTGCTTTGCACTACTCTAAATTTTGACACCAAATTCTGTGAAAAAATAGGACATCAACCTCTAAGATATGATCTGTGGGTATTTTCATTTAGGTAAAATTATACCAGAGGACCTTTAAATTATTTATTTGTAACAAGTTGGCCCTTTAAGTATTTTTTTATAACAAATAGGCCATTTTAGTGATTATTCTAGCTTATGTATTTTGATGTAATGCTACTTATTACTCTAGCTTATGTATTTTGATGCAACCAATCATATTTTGGTGTATTTTGATGTAATCAACGATATGACATTTTACTAAAATGACTAACGGTGTCAACGTTAGGTAACTTAAAGAGCCTATTTATTACAATTTTTTTTTTTAAAGGACCAACTTATTAAAAATAAATAACTTAAAGGTATTCTGATGCAATTTTCTCTTTCATTTATATGATAGTGAAGAATAACAATGAACAACCTGACTTAGTTTGTTTATATATTCATTATATTTATCTTTTGTAATTTAGACTTCTTCCTTTTCCACAAAAAAAAAAATGTAGACTTCTTCCTTAGCCATCCTCATAGCTCATATTTAAAACCCCAACATACTTATTTACACATCGTTTGAGAATTATTATTTACACGTGTATAACAGAGTAACAAAAGTAAGAAAAGACAGACTTCAACCAACCATGATTGTGTCTAGCGGAAGGGGCTAGACTCTCATAACATGGTGAATCCTGTTTGAATCCTTGCTAGGAGAGAGGTACTCACATTTAGTGTCTGACATGCCTTAAATAGCATTAACCCTGGTGGAGGAAACCAATGAAAAACCAAAAAAAAAAAGATGGACAACATGAGATACTAGATTCTTTTTTGTTTTGGTACAAATAGCTAGATTCTCTTGAGTGTGCAACAACACACTTGAAGTCAAGTGTTTATATTATAACCACTAAAATTTTAACTTTATGTGATACTTTGATTCCATTCATTTTGTTTTCTTTTGCTATTTCCATTGGTTAAAGGGTATTTCTTTACAAACTGGAAGAGGCTAGTCTCCTACATCTCATCTCTCTTTAATAAGCGAGTTGGTATGAAGGGCGCTAACCTTCAGCCAACAATTCATCCCCCATTTCAGCAATAATTACAATAATTGTCACTCCATTTTTTAAATTTTTACCACTCATTTCAATCATATTTACAACCCATACCATTCTTTTATTTTTTTTATTCTAAACTTAAATCTTTTTGCTTCATTTTTTCTTCATATTTTAATATGGTGAAAAAGACAATAGTTTCGTGACAAAATAAAAAAAGTGTGATACTAAGAAGTGTGTTTGGGGGTACTTTGACGTTTAGAAAATACGATTCAAATACTACTTTTTGTTCGTAAAAAGATTTAACTATTGAAGTACGTCAAGTTCGTTTCTCAATAAACAGTTGGACAAGAAAAAATTAATTTTATGACAAAATACATAGAGTGGGATACTAAGCAGTGTGTTTTGGTATACTTATGGATCTGAAAATAATTTAATTGTCCCAATACACAGAGTTTCTTCCTCAATAATTGATTTGGTTAAAAAAATAATTTTGTGTCAGAATCCGTAAAGTGATATGCTAAGCAATGTCTTTTGAGATATTTTAGCGTTCAAAAAAATTTAGGTGTTCTAATACGTGAAGTTCAATGTCTTTGTTATTATTATTTTTTTAACTTTATAATCTTCTTATTTAATTTATAGCTATAATTTAATTTTTATTCACGGAAACTTTAGCCACATCAACAATAGAACCTCATTTCGTATTCTTTCAACTTTCTATAGGTGATTCTATTTTATTTATGGTTTTCATCCAGTCTTGCATGATAACCACGTGTTTCACTCTCTATTTGTGTTGTCTTCTATATTTTTGTCATTTCACACCAACATTTATATTTGAGTACCGCGTTGCATTCATCAATAACAGGTTTGGTAAAAAAACAATAATTATTTTTTCAATTTTACAATAGAACCTCCATCACCTTCTTTCAACTTTTTTTTCATGTTTCACTTTTCTTATGACGTTGACTTCTTTTCTATGTAATTATCGATTAACCCGCAGGAACTTTAACCATATTTACAATAGAACCCATATTGTGCAAAATATACTAAGTTACAATACAACTCCCATCATCTTCTTTCAACTTTTGTATTGTTGCTTCTATTTTATTGGTAGTTTTCATCCAACTCTGCTTGATACTCACGTATTTCGCTTTCTAATTGTTTTGTCTTATTTTCTTTCTAATTATAGGTTAAGTTTTTATATTTACATATGATGAATATTGATTATGTTATTAATATTATTTACACTTTTTTCTTCTTATTTTTTATGGATGTTCAATCTCAATATCTTTATGATAATCTTTTGATATATACGAATATTGTGTTCACTTATTTATTTGACTATAGCGCAATTCGTGTGCAACCCGTGCATCGCACGGGTGATAAAACTAGTAATGTGGAAAACTAAAGTCTGAGATACCTATATTTCGTGAGCGAAAGTGTCTCGAACAAAATTATCTCTGATGGAGAAAACATGTGAAAACCAAAAAAATGTATATTTCTTCTAAGAAAAGAGATGTATTACGGAAGCTGTTTTTTTTTTTTGACAAGAAGGAAGTAATAAGTTAATTCCAATATTGCTCTAATTAAGTAATCATTAGAGATATACAACCTAATTAACCATAATTCATTATCACTTCATGTTACACTTACATAATTTACATGTTAAAGTTACAATAGCAAAAAGACAGATTTTACATAGTACATAATGTCAAAAATCTCTAGGATCAACAAATATTACTGATGAAGAAGTTCTATAACTAGTGAACCAATCAAAGGTCCCACATTTTTCATGAAGATCCTCTTTCTCCTCACCAAGATTCTTAATACACCACATGTCTTCAGCCCAAGAGAATTTGCTCCAATGTGGAACCACTTCTCTAATTGGGTCCCTTTGACTAAGTTCAGCAGCAATGGCCCCACAACCACCTTCATCTCTAGCCATATTATGCACAAATCTACACAAACCCTTCATAAGTTTCTCACCACACTTTCCTTCCATGTGTAATCCATACATAAGATAAATACCAAATGGCTTAAAAACATTAGGAAATGAAGGTAACCTTAGCCATGGCATCCATTCATCTAATAATCTTGTTCCTACACAACATGCATGTGAAATTGGTGATACCCCTTTAACTTGTAATTTGAAAACTTCTTTGGTATTCCACACACTTAATATTGCATAACTTGGTGGTAGAATTCCCCTTTTTGGATCACATTTTGTGATGTACTTTTTTGGTATAGCCATGAATGTGCCCAAATTTAATTTGTTTGATAAAATTAAGTCTATGTCTTTTGGATAAAATTCTGAATTTGCAAATATTTGGTTATATATGGACTTGGCTTGGCTTGGTGGAAGTTGAAGAATAGCCACATTGGTACTAATTGGTTTGTAGTGGGCATGAACAGGTTGCACTAGCATGGTTAGGGTTCTGAATTTTGAGTAGCCACATTTTTTTGTGAATAGGTTGATGGATGGTTCATTTGTACAATCTGTTGCCATATATGCATATTTAGCACCCTTTTTCTTGCACCACTCTTCTAAATGTTCCACTAGTTTTGTGCCAATGCCAAATCTCCTGCATGTGATAAGATAAGCTTTTAGCTTATTGTTGCCTTACATATAGAAGTGTCAAAATTACTTCTTTTTAGTGTTTTGAAAACAAAATCCGATATCGAACTGGTGAGACATCTAGGTTATTGTTCAACTGCTTTAAACCGCTCAAATCTAGATGAAACCACACTCAAATAGTTGAAATGACCAAATTATGTTTTAACTGGTTGGATCATGTTCAAACCGGTTGATCTGTTGGCTAGTTCGATTGGTTTTTAAAAATCACTGCTTTTGTCTTCAATGTTTCAGTTTTTTATTACAATTTCTTTTATAAAAGTGTAAATGAGGGCGGCCCAATGCACAAGACTCCCATCATGCAGGGTCTTTAGAGGGTAGCCGCTCTCGCAAATAGACGATTTGTTTTAAGGATTTGAACCCGTTACATCTGTGTCACTATACAACACTATTGTGCCAAGATATATATAATTAAAACTAATCAAAGATGAATTAAAATTAAGATTAGGACAATGATGAGGATGATTTGAACTGAAAATTAAAAAGTAAAGTATTTTTTTGTGGACCAAGTTGTCTAGATGAAGAATTTTGTACCAAATTCAAATGAGAATATAGTTAAAATAAGAATAATAACACATCCTATCCAATTGCAAGTTTCTTAATAAAGTAGCCATCATACAAGTGTCAAATGACAGGCTAGCTTAACCATGCTTTTTCATCTTTCCATGATACGAGGAACATAAACTTTTTTTTGTTTCTTAGAATCTAATCCCCCACCACTTCTTTTTCTGATTTTTTTTCATTTCCCTTTTTATAAGGCTAGAATGAGATTAGAACCAAGAAAACACACAACAACTTGTAGAAAGAGAGAGACAGAAAGGAAGTGAAAAGAAGAGGATTTTGCAATGGCAAACAAGCAAACGTTTCTGAAATGACTTGTGTGGATGTGAAATAGGATCATGCAAAATTGTTTGCTTGACTCATGGTTTTGCTATTTTAGCTCAAAAACACATGCACAATAACATCCAAAGAAGTATTCAACAGCTCAATAGCACTGTCACTTCATGTCAAAGACGTGTCTGTTGTTCAACACGTATTGTGTCAGACACGAACACTGACACTTCAATTACTTCCATTTTTCAAGTTAAACTGGTGTCTATTTCTTTGTGTCAATGGCGTGTCTGGTGTCTTTTTGTGTCGGTGTTTTTAGACAATGTGCAATGTAATAGAACAAAAAACATACGAAAAAAGTGGCATAGAATAGAACCTGTGTCTGGGAGAGACTCTGAGTCCCAAAACATAAGCCAGTTTTACATAAGCTGAATTCCCTCTGTTAACTGTTTTCACACATCCTCTTATCACTCCAACAACTTCACCTTCTTCTCCATATTCTGCAACCTATTTGAAACAAATATAACATAACAATTATTAGTCCATAACCAAATATTCATAGTTCAATACTGAAACTATATAATAGAAGTAATATAGTACTACATACCAATATGCACATTTGTTGATATAGTATTTTTCTAGTTATATAATTCAAGTTAGTTCAAGATAATGTTAAACTGAAAAAACAGTTATGAAATTATTAATTAAATTTTGTCTAGTTATAGATATATAGTTATACTTACCAACATGACATGTAATTGAAAGTGACGGATTCTGCATATGGGGTCACCCATGAGATCAGTAACAAGAGATGGTTTTCCTCTCTGTCCAATTTCACAAAGCCTCTCCAATTTCTCAACTGCCACCTTGTGTTTCTCTTCATCATACTCTCTTACCACTACCGTCGGGTCACGAGAGGAGCTTAAAACACCAGAGAGATTTTCACATTGAACGAATGCTGATGTTGATGCTATCTTCATAGACATGGTGTTTAGATTTTTAGAACTAAGCATAAGAGAAAGAAGGTTGATAGTAGTTAATATATATATATATATATATATATATATATATATATATATATATATATATATATCACTTGTTTCTTCTTGGTAGTGATTAGCTTCTATGTTGAGATTTCAATGACTATACACCATCCTATCTATATGTGTCTATATATACATCTTGCAAACCCTTAAGAATATGAAGACGTGGCACCTCCCCAAAGTTTAGTGGGCTTTTTTTATTTTGGCAAAAAATGTGAAAATAAAGAGGAAAGAAATCTTAACATGCATTGCTTTGTTTCTATTTCATAATAATATTACATCATTCTAATGTCTTCTGTATGTACCGACTGATCCAATAGAATCCTCTCCATTTAACTTCTCTGCATTCCCCTGAATTTACACTATTATGTCGGGAGTTTTTTCTCTTTTGCTTACCCGAAATCTCTCTCAACATTCTCTCTCTTAAGCATATTTGTGCTGATTTTAGGAGACTGCAGTTGATTGCAGTTGAGGGTATTGTGGTCTAAATTAAATATGCACTATCGATACTTTTTTGTGAGACGTAATACATTACGCAGATCATCAAGAGAGGTCGGCAAAAGTTAAGTTCAATATGACATCTACCAAATTTAGCAAGTTGGTTTGCACCAAAATTATCTTCTCGAAAAGTGTGATTCGACGGAAGCGTCCACTCAAAAGTCTTGAATGTTTAATCATCATATCTAAAATGTACATTTTGCTACAATTATTTGAAAAAGTATTAATACTTTTCTATTAATCATATCTACCATGAGTTTTGGTTTATGCCCCATTAATTATTTTGTTTTAATTGTTTTTCCTTTTTTCTTTAGTAAATTTTGTGACTTAGAATTTTCTTAAAAAAAAAAAAAAGAAAGTTGCTACAATTATTCTAAGTTTATAAGATATACTAAACTCATTATTTTCGGTTTTTGTTGAGTTTTGAAAGTTCATATTTTTGTGGCATTTAGATTGAATGTGAACAAGGGAGCGAGAGAAATAGCAAAAATAGGTACACTACTATTAGTCTTAATGTTCACAATGTGCAATGGCAAAAAAAGGAGTATGATGTCTTTACAATGATAAATAACAACAATGACATAATGACATTTTTAGGTAAAGTTTTATCCAAGTTGTAGGCTAACTATGCAATAATTGACCTTTCTTAATCCTTATAGAAGAGTAGTTAATTATCTCTATCTATAAAATTTTCTCGAGGTTAGAAATGAGAGAGATTTATCATTATTCATAGAAAGCAAACTAAACTAAGTGAGTTATTGAAAGAGCTAGCATAGGTGCAGCTGGGGAGGGAAGGGGGAGAGGGTTCATTAGCATTCTTTAATTAATTAATTAATTAATTAATTAATTAATTAATTCTTTAATTAGAATCATGATGGCAAGTGTTTCTATGAGATGCATCCATGTGTTTAAGAAACAAGAAGCCTCTCAAACTTAGAGAAACAAAACAAGCCACCCCCTTATCTTATTACTTTATCCTTTCACCAATTATTGAGGGAGGTGGTGTGAAAAAAGTATGCATGCCTTTCACCATGTTATTGGTGAACATGTGGGAAGTGGATCTTCTTGGAAACTAAATAGGGCCATGCCTCACATTTTTCCTTTTTTAATAGGTATACACAAATAGTATAGTATTATTTTCATTTTATAAAAAGAAATTACAAAATTCACACATATTTCTAAGTTTATTAAATATTATAAAAACTGAAATGTTATATATCCCAAATATTGTATAGTCACTATGTGAGTTTTTAGTAAACAGACACCTCAAATGAAATTCAGGAGAGTCATTTGCTATTCTGACTCTCAATATGTAATAGGCTTGATTAAAGATGCAAACCAAGATTTTTATAAGTTTGGTAGTGAAATTGCCACTATAAAGAGATACATCAAGAGAAAGGGATTTCCAATTATTCCATACTTGGATGAGAGTGCAAAGATTGGAGTGCAAGATGATAATAATCTTTGTATTTTAGATACCCTCTTAGTAGTTTACTCCCCTTGCTAGCGGCAGACGCTCGGGGTGAGGTTTTTGTAAGACTTTAGGCATGCTTTTATTTTTCTTTTTTAATTTTCTATTCATCCTTTGTAACAAAAAAAAAGTAAGTAGACACCTCACATAAAATATAGGTATAAAAAGAATTTTAGCAATATATAATGCATCTTGAAATGAGTTTTTTTTTAAATAATTAGAACCAAAAAAAGACATCATTTTTTTCTCATAATAGGGATCAGCAAACTATATTATATCTGTCATTCATATTCTAATTGTTTAAAGTAGCGCAATGGTCAAATTTTGTGATAAGCGAAAGTAGGATTGAATTCGATCTAAGAATTTTTCGCATTCCAGTTGTATTTATTACGTGAAAAATTAAACCAAACAAGATCGAACTACTCGATCAAACCACCACAATGATCGAACTACAACCCTACAATCACTACTCGATCAAACCACAATGCTACATTAAAGTTTATGCCAAAATAATGAAAACTATTTTACTTAATATTTTGGCCCCCCTCCTAAAAGTCTTTCAAGTTGTACAATTGTGTGGGGTGCTACTATGAAAATTCAAAGTAGGGTGTTGTGTGTTTATCATGATCACTATCATCATATGCATAATTGCATATATTAACCTCTTTATTTCAATTGTTAACCGTACAACTCTTTTGTTTCTTTATGTTATAAAAGAATGGTGCCAAGTAAAGTCTTCAATGACTATACCACGTCCCTAGAAGCTTCACTTTACCCCATATCATATATAAACTGATGTGTTTTTACTTTCTAAATTGGGATGAAATTTTGATGTTTTATATCTCCTACATTGTGGTCCAAAATGTACTACAACTTACCTATTTGGGAATTGAAAATTTGATCCAAAACTTTCAACATTTTGAGTCTTATCACTACAACTACTTGCTTCAAATGATACATACAAATGGTACAAAACGAAAAAGGACTCTTCAAACATAAAAAAAAAAAAGGGGGTCTTTGGTAGAGCTGTTAAACTGGTCGCTCGGCCCGGTCCTACATGATCCAATGGCTCAAAGTGAAAGAGCGGATTGAGTTGGGCCAGCCAATTATCTATTGGGCTGTATTTTTTGCAGCCCACCCCAAAATACTAGACTAGTGGATCGGCTCGGCCTAGCCCAACTTTTAATAAATGAAAACACAAAAAACGTTCAAGAAAATTAAATAGATAGGCCCAATCTAGCCCATGGGACAAATGGATTGGGCCGAAATGTTCTGATTCTTTTTAGGCCTCTATTTTTATCCCGACCAAGCACTGGGCCATATGTCGACCGTTAAGCTGGGTCAAAATTGACACCTCTAATCTTTGTTTAAGATGAAATTGAAAACTTTTAATTTTCATGAATGATTATTGTTTACTTGAATTTTTTTCTTAAAACCAATAGTGTGAACATAAAATTGTAATATGGAAAACACCTAAATGGCCTAATTATGAAAGCCAGAGATAAATATCCTAAAGTTTTATTGTCAAATCTTTTGCATAAATTTGATGCCTAGAAAACTTAGGAAAACTGACGTGACTGCATTAATGTTGCATATGACCTGCCTGCCAAGTCTTTGGTACTCACTACTAACTTTCCTATCTGCTAAATAAAGAACATGGGTAAAATGTAAACTGACATTTACCAACATTTTGAAAGGGTAATGTTTCTTTTTTAATATTATTTATGTATCCTTCAAGTCTAGCTACTTTTCTGTTAGGAAATAAGAATTTTCCGTACTCATTATGAGGATATATACAACATGGAAGAATAACTACTACAAATGTTCAATGGAATGGAACCATACAGTGAATGAATGGTCATGGGCCATGGCTGAAAAATAACAGTTATATCTTTAAATTTGTATGCTGGGTTCCAGAAAAAAAAACCTTTTTTAGTTTTTAGGGTTAAATATGTTTTTAGTCTTTATAAAATTTGTTTTTTAGCCCCTCAAAAAAATTTCACCAACTTTTGATTCCTATAAAATTTGGGTTTTTTCCTTTTAGTCCAACATGAATTTTAATAGTAAGTGCTTCAAGACTTTTACTAGTGTTTATAAAATGTGAAGTAAGCGCTATTAATTTTGCAACAAAATCCATGGTGGACCTACCCTCTAATGAGGGGGGTTAACCGTACACACAAAAAATAAAATTACGCCCACTTCGTATGAAAAAATATATTTTGCATACACTCAAAAAATTATTTGCACCCAAAGATCTTAATTTTGCATCTAAAACCCTAAATTTTGCATCCATTCCACACTATATCACACTCACACAATCACTCATATCAATTCATCTTCCTCCCGTGTGCATAGAGAATAATTACGAGTTTTGTAATTTAGTTAATCATATATGTTAAAAACTTATTTTTAATGATGCATTATTTTAAAAAATTTGAGCCCCCGACTCTGAGTCCTAGATCCACCACTTCCTTCCCCTCCCTTCGATTGATATCCATCCTCTCACCCCACCGCCACCCCCACGTTATTTGAACCAAATAGATCCTTTGTGGACTAAATATATTTTTTTGTGACAAAGTAAAGAAAAGTGAAAATTACAATTTACCTCCCTGAGTTATGAATAAATAACATAACTCTCCCTCGATTTTGAAAATCAACACTCACCTCCTTTATTTGTTGAGAAAGTTACACACGCATCCCCTTAGTTTTTTTTAAAAGACACAATCCCCCCTCCCTAAGTTATGACTAAAAGGCATATGTATGTGTGTAACCTACGGGAGGTCCATGTCTTCTATCGAATAGAGGGAACGTATATGCTATTTAGCCAGAACCAATGGGAGGTGAGAGTAATTTCCCTAACGAAAATATCACATACACATAAAGTAAACGAAATCTCTCCCACACATATATGATTACTTTTATTAAAATTAATGCTTGTGATTAATTTCATCTTACAACAACATCACCATCTAATAGTAAAATACAAGTTTTGTGTAAACACTAAATGTGGGTTCAAACCCACACTGCCCTGCTTTTCCCTCTATATCTTGACCTCGACCTATTCACGATTTTAGTCTTCAAACTTTTTTTCACGCTTTTGGTTTCTCAATTTTCCCAATTTCTGAAATGTTATCCCATGTCAAAATTGGTTAACACAAAATGTGATGTGTCACCTCATTAGGTGACGTGCAAGCCAAATGTTTACTCAAAGTACATGTTGGCATGACATGTCACTATTTGAAAAATAAAAACACAAAACTCACATTGTATAATAACAATGTGAGATTGAATCAGCACTTCTCAAAGTGAAACATATACAGGAACCCAGAAATCACATATATATACACCCAGAAACTATACGAACACATTACCCATTTTACCACTTCACTCAGGTCTCCAACTCTAGCCTCTGAATAGAACCAAATAAAAACACCATTCAAATTAATTTCTACACCTCCCAAAAACCATTCTTTGAAATCACCATTTTAACATACACAAAATGTTAAGAATGGTCAATGATGACCTGATCAGTGAAGTGGCAAAACACTTGAATCGTTGTTGTGTTCCACCTAAGAAGAACATAAGTGTTTTTGTGCAGAAATTCTGTCTCAATCAAATATTTCTTTGCAAGTAGAAGTAAAAGAAGACTAGCCGTCTGACCAGTGCTACGCACGGGGTTGACTAATTTTTAGTTAGCAAAATTAAAGTAAAATCGGAAGGGGAAAACTGAAAACCTCTTTAATAAACCAATCATTCAAGACAACAGTTTGCTGTCCACTGCAGGAATCAAACTCGAGAGCACTAAGTCGACCCCGTGTCCCAAGGTAGCTTATGCCAGTGGACCAATGATGTTGGTTTGTAAAATATATAGTCAAATAATTGTGGATTGAAATTAAATTATAGCTATAAATTAAATAAGAAGATTATAAAATTTAAAAAGAATATTGACAAAAAACGTTGAAATTAAACATCCATAGATAATGGGAAGAAAATGTCTAAAACTTTTAATAACATAATCCATATTTATTAAATGTAAATATAAAAACTTAGCCCATAATAAGAAAGAAAAGAAGACAACACAATTAAAAACTAAAACACGTGGGTATCATGCATGGTTGTATGAAAACTCATGATAAAATAGGAGCGGTTATACAAAGTTGAAAGAAGATGGTGGAGGTTGTATTATAAATGTGGCTGAAGTTCCCGTTGAAAGGAGATAAAAATTTAAACACCAATTAAAGTATGTTTTTAATATCGTTTGATGCGAAAAGACAAAAATAAAGAAGACAACACAAATAGAAAGTGAAACACGTGGGTATCGTGCATGGTTAGATGAAAACCACAAATAAAATAGAATCACCTATAGAAAGTTGAAAGAGGGCGATGAGGGGATCTATTGTAAACGTGGCCGAAATTCCCGTAAATAAAAATTAAATTAAAAAACTATAAATTAAATAAAAATATCATAAAATTAAAAAGAAACATTAACAAAGACATTGAAATTCAACATCCATAGATAATAAGAAAAAAAACGTAAAGAATATTAATAACAACAAATACATTGAAATTGAAAATCCATAGACAATTAGAAGAAAAAGTTTAAAAAACTGTAATAACGTTATCTATATTTATCAAATGTAAATATAAAAACTTAACACATAATTAAAGAGAAAATAAGACAACATAATTAGAAAGTGAAACACGTACGTATAGGTATCATGCAGAGTTTGATTTAAAACCACCAATAAAATAGAAGCACATATACAAAGTTGAAACTATTTTTGAAGAAAGAAGTTCGCATATTTGAATAAAATAGAAGCACATAGAAACACTATTTAGTATCGCACTACATATTTTGTCACAAATTTTTTCCACCAAACGGGTTTTTGGAATGAGCTTTGTGTATCCGAACATGTAAAAAAATTTGAATCCTAAAGTACCTCAACAAATTGTTTGGCATCACATTTTACGTATTTTGTCACGTATTTTTTTTATTTTTCGTCAAACAGGTTGTTGAGGAACAAACTTCACGTATCTGAAGATTCTGAACATATAAAATTTGTTCTGGACCCTAAAGTACCCCAAAATTCAATGTTGGCATCACACTTTACCTATTTTGTCACAAATCTATTATTATTTTTTTGACCAAACCAGTTATTGAGGAAAAAATTTCGGGTGTTTGAATAGCTAATTTTTTTCTGAATCCTAAAGTGCCTCAACACACACTGGTTAACATCGTACTTTACGTATTTTGTTAAAAAAATATTTTTTTTCACCATCAAGTATACCAAAGCACACTGTTTAGCATCTCATTTTATGTATTTTGTCATGAAATTAATTTTGTTTTCACCAAATCGATAATTGAAAAACAAAATTCGCATATTTAAACATCTAAAATTTTTCGAGACCGTAGAGTACTCGTTAAAATATTAAAAAGGAAAAAATGGAAAACATTAAAATAAAAAAGAGGACAAAACAAAAAAAAAAAGAAAAAGAAAAAAAAACTAAAGTTAAAAAAAAAGTGCGGCAATTCCCGCACGGGGTTGGCTAAATTCTATCGTATATCGAGTAATTAAATTTTTTCGAAAGACTAATATCTCATTGTGCTTGAATGCAAATTTTGCACTGATCAACACTGAGTTTGTCAATTGTGAGAATCAAAATCAGGAGCACAGGATCGACTCCCGGGCCCCAGGGTAACCTATGTCATTGGGCAAATGGTGTTAGTGTGCAAAATATAAAATCTAATAACTGTGAATAAAAATTAAATTCTAAATTTAAATTTTAATAAAAAGATTATAAATTTTAAAAAGAACATTAACCTTTGATAAAATCAGAAGGTCTAAAAAAATTTAATAACATAATCCACATTCATCAAATGTAAATAAAAAATTAACCCATAATTAGAAAGAAAAAAAAAGACAATACAATTAAAAAGTGAAACACGCTGGATATCAAGCATAGTTGAAGCATAGTTATACAAAATTGAAAAAGATTTTGAAGATTTTATTGTAAATGCGACTGAAGTTCTCGTTGAAAGAAGATCATGAAGGTTGTATTGTAAATGTGGCTGAAGTTCCCACAGAAATCAATGCAGCAATGTTGTACTCGAATTTTAAAGAAAGATAAAAATATAAACACCAACTAAAGAATGGTTTAAATACCCGTTGGTGCGAAATGACCAAAACATAGAAGAAAACACAAATAGAAAGTGAAACACGTGGTATCGTGTAGGATTGGATGGAAATTACAAATAAAATAGAAGCACCTATAGAAAGTTGAAAGAGTACGATTGAGGGACCTATTGTAAATGTGACTAAAGTTTACGTAAATAAAAATTAAATTAAAACTATAAATTAAATAATAAGATTATAAAATTAAAAACAAAAGGTTATTGAGGAACAAACTTCACATATTTAAACATTTTAAAAAATTTCGGGACCCTAAAGTACCCCAAAATAAGAAGATGAGGAAGGTTCTATGTAATATGACTGACGTTCTCTCAGGAGTCAATGTAGCAACGTTGTACTCGAATTATAAAGAAAGATAAAAATATAAAAATATAAAAACCAATTAAAGAATGGTTTAAATACCCGTTTGGTGCGAAATGACCAAAATAAAGAAGAAAACACAAATAGAAAGTGAAACACATGGAATCGTGCAGAGTTGGATGGAAATTACCAGTAAATTAGAAGCACCTAAAGAAAGTTGAAAAAGTACGGTTGAGGGATGTGTTGTAAATGTGACTGAAATTTTTGTAAACGAAAATTAAATTAAAATTTTTCGGGACCTTAAAGTACCTCAAAATACACTGTCACCATCCCACTTAACGCATTTTTTCACAAACTTATTTTTTTTACCTCACCGGTTATTTACGAAAAAACTTCTTTGAAGAGTTAAATTTTTTTGAATCCCAAAGTACTTCAAAACATACAACTTGACATTTCACTTTATCCATTTCGTTACAAAATAGTTTTTTTATACCATCAAGTACACCAAAGCACACTTTTTGACATCTCACTTTACCTAGTTTTTCATGAAATTAATTACTTTTTCAATGAATCAATTATTGAAGACCAAAATTTACATATTTAAACATCTAATTTTTCTCGAGACCGTAAAGTACTCTTCAAAATATAAAAGAAGTAAAAACAAAAAAAAAACTGAACAAAAAATTGAAAGAAAAAAAAGAAGAAAAGAAAAAAAAGAAACAAAAAAGAAAAAAAACTGAAAGCAAAAAAAAAAAAACGGGAGTTCCCGCGCCGCATGACAAGCCGCATACAATTAATAGATTAAGGGTTCATGAAGGTTTTATTTTTAAAATTGTTTTACTCAACAATAATTATTAGCAATTAAAAAATTATAAAAAAAAACATTCTTAATTCCTAAAAACCAAAGTGAAAAGCCAGCATGTAGAAAAGTTATAAGTGTGTAGCGTCGCATCAGTGTTTTACTTGACACATCAGACTGTGACTAGCTAGGCCAATTTTGACTAAATTTAAGAGGAGCAAACATTTTAGAAATTGAGAAAATAGAGCGACCAAAATGGTGAGGAAAAAATTTGGGAGACTAAAATCGTGAATTAGTAATTATAAGGTAACTGTTCTGGACTGGGCCAGTCGTCAGGCCCAATCCATAGGTGGTCATCCAACCCAACAGCAGAATGATCAGCCCAACTGTCTATTGGGCCCTCAGCGCAACTGGGCTATCCAGTATCAGCGATCCAGACTAACCACTATAAATAAGATCAGTCACCAGGTGTCAGGTACGCAATTCATTCGAATATTCACTAGATACTGTTCTAGCTCGACATAGCTGACTTGGGCGTTGGAATGTTCTTGCAGGTACACCCCCCGCGCGTTTAGGTCATCCTTATTCAACAGCATCTGACGACTTGTCCCTTGACCATCTCCACAGACGACCTCAAGGTACAGATCATTGGCGACCACAGTGGGAGAACACACGCTTTCCCACCACATCTCTCATGCCTCCAAAACCGCGAGGCATACCACCGGCGATGCCCCGCCTGCAAAGCGTGGCTGAAATTCCAGTCCGACCAGTTCCAGAGGGTACAATGATGACCAACGTTGAAGTCGTTGCCCCTGGTTCCCAGCCAGGCACGACTCAGCAGGTCGATGTTACCCTCCCCGCGAGCAAATCGCCTGGCAACACGACCTCCTCACCCAGATGGAGGATCAGGTGGCGTCCAGACGAGCGAACACAGCACCCGAATTACGTAGTCGCAACAACAGGTCGCCCAGTCCACGGGCCGACCTGTCTAGGAGACATCGTTCGCCTCCCAAAAGACAGCTCGTCCACAGATCTCCACCCCGCAAAAGGGGAGGAGGAGGAGGACTAACCCCACCTAGGATCACTCCCTCCACTTCAGACTACACCTACTAGCTGGAAGAATCTTCGCAACAGGAATCCTCATATGATTCATCTGGTTCACCCGGCTCACTCACTCGATCGCGTAGCAGGTCCTACGAAAGGTATCCACGCCACCATCCAAGAGACAATTCTGAAGAAGAACGACGTGGTCATCGAGGCCGACACTTCGAGGACCGACCACATCGTAGGGGTAGAGTAGACATGAGCTTGGAGCCGTTCACCAGAGAAATAGACGAGTTTCCCATTCCACGCTCGCTAGAGAAACCCCCCTCCGGCCTAAAAATGTACAATGGCGTGAAAGATCCTGACGCTCATCTGAAGCACTTCGACCTTATGATGAAGTATAGGGGGGCGCCCGGGCCTGTGAAGTGCACAATTTTCCCCTTTAACCTTGGAAGGATCAGCCTTGGAGTGGTTCACTGAGTTACGGCCTAACACTATCTCTTCAAGGGTGTTTTCTGCCCGTTTTACAACTTCAAGGGTAAAGCCTAAGTCTCAGGATGTCTTGATTGCGATCAGACAAGGACCCAATGAGTCCCTTCGAAGCTATGTGGAGCGGTTCAATTGGGAGGCTGACCAGGTGAGAAATCTGGATGATAACCAAAGATTGTGGTTCTTGAGGACCAGACTCCTCCGATGGAGTAGATTTGAAGTAGAAGTTGGCCTACACTTGCCAAGAGATTTAGAAACCTTCCTCCGCAAATCTCAGAGATTCATGAACTATGAAGAAAGGACGATGGTCATTGAAGCCGCTGAGGCAGGAATGAATCGACAACCTCGAGAAGAACGCGACCAAAAACCAAGAAGGGATCAGGGTGGACCCCCAATAGACTCTAAGATCTGGAAGTTTACGAACCGAATGAAACTGAATACCTCATATGCACAGATCCTATCAGAGTGTACGAACGCAGAGTTCAGAGATATGAGAAGACCGGACCCTCTCGTCATCAAGGAAGGGCAGCGGCCATCTAAGAAGTGCTGCCATTACCATAAGAGCAACGAGCACGATACCAACAACTACATGGCCCTCAAAGACGACATCGAAGAGCTGATCAGAAAAGGGAAACTGACCCAATATGTAAAGAAGGACCAAGCCGACTGGATGGATGACAGGAAGGAGGTGCGATCACCTAGAAAGGGAAAGGCACCGACCGACGAAGTGGCCAAAGTCAAAGAAGAATAGGAGGACGAGGACGATGATGTCCCGGATACCAGAAGATCAAGGGGAAACCAAGTTGCCATGGTAATCACTAGAGGCATCCCCACTGACGCCTCAACTAACAAGTCAATGAAAAGAAGATGGGACCAGATCATGAGTGTCGTGTCAACGTCCGCCCCAAGGGTCCTCTCAAAGAGACCGCCCATTTTGTTCGGGGACGAGGACCTCATTGACGGGACACCCAACAATGAAGTGCCACTCGTGGTGGTTGCTGTCATGGCCAACATGGAGGTCAGACGAATACTGATCGACCAAGGGAGCTCCGCAGACATCATTTTTGAAGATCTTCTAGACATTCTGAAGATATCGAAAGAAGACTAAGGCCGTATAAGGGAACAGTTGTGACTGGTTTCAATGGAGCATCCACCACACCGATTAGACGAATTGAGTTGATGGTCACCTTTGGAGACGACACTATGGAGAAACCCCTGTGCAGAACGGTCAGAACAGATTTTTTAGTGTTACCGTGCAAATCGATCTACCAGTGCATTATCGGGCGACCAACTCTGGCACGGTTAGAGGACGTTCCCTCCATAGTTCACCTAAAAATGAAGTTCTACACGAAGGATGCGGAGATTGCCACTGTTGAAGCTAACCTGTTATCAGCAAAACGAGCATTCCTTTTAAGTTTGAAAGACAAAGGCAAGAAAGCCTTGTAAGAACTGATTGTATGTCATGAATGAAAAGACGGGCGGAACACTGTTTTTCCCACAGGGTTTTTTATCGAGGTTTGCCCGACCATTAAATAAGACAAGGCATTTTCTTTTATATATGTGTTCATATGTCTCTTTAATTACGAACGGCCAATCAAGAACGAAGCTTAAAGGTTCGACCTACCGTGCGAGTTAAGTTCGAACCGTGTTCGATAAACTGCGCAGTCAGGATACAACACTTAAACGAATTTAAGCACAAACGAAGCGGCCTAAGATTGGTCGTATCCCTGAGGACGAGTTAAATCCGGGTAGAAGCTCGGTAAATTGCCCAAAGGCACTAAAACGAATTTAAGTACAAACGAAGTGGCCTAATATTCTTCGCACCCCCGAGGGTGAGCTAAATCCGAGTAGAAACTTGGTAAGCTGCCTAAGGGGTAGGGTCGAGGCCCAACCGGTTAAAAACGATTAAACAAATAAAGACGACCACTCCGTGTGGAACGATCGACAAGGTGAGCGCCCATCCTTTGGGAGCATCAACTCGCAAGGGGGTGACCATGCTCTTCGACCCCTACTGGTCCCCCAAGATTAGGGCGCCCGCAGCACGAAGACGGGCACCCGGAACCTTGGAGGGCTGTCTAGTATAGAGCCCATAACTTCGTCCATGTTTATCCGATAGGGGCGTGTGAGCATGCGATGGAAAGCTGAGAAGAAGAGCTACAATTCTTATGTTGAGCTCAAAATCCAATTCTGACGTCCTCGACCCCTGATGGTCGCCCAAATTTGGGGCGCCCACTTCTTCGTCGCCCGCGTGCAACCTTGGAGGGCTGTCTAGTATAGAGCCCATAACTTCGTCCATGTTTATCCGATAGGGGCGTGTGAGCATGCGTTGGAAATCTGAGAAGCAGAGATACAATTCTTATATTGAGATCAAAATCTAATTTTGACGTCCTCGACCACTGCTGGTCGCTTAAGATTGGGGCGCCCACTTCTTGGTCGCCCGCGCGCAACCTTGGAGGGCTGTCTAGTATGGAGACCATAACTTCGTCCATGTTTATCCTATGGGGGCGTGTGAGCATGCGTTAGAAATCTTAGAAGCAGAGCTACAATTCTTATGTTGAGCTCAAAATCTAATTCGGACGTCTACCTCTGCTGGTCGTCCAAGATTGTGGAGCCCACAGCACGAAAATGGGCAATCGGCACCATGGAGGGCTGTCTAGTCTGACAACCTTGGAGGCATGGGCAACCCAAAGATACTGAGCACCGATCGTGCAAAGATGAAAGAGCAAATGTACTTAAAGCAAAAGAAAATCAAGCGTGCATCAAAGTATCAAAAGCACAAACGATCAAAGTCTGGATCACTACAAAAGTCAGACCAAATACAAATTTGAATCCTCTGGAGTAGCGTGGAAGCTGTCATTTGGATCAAAAGTGCAATTAAATCTTTATTTTTATTAATGTCTTTCTTCAAGCTTATCAACTTATTGGTTGTTGAATCTTTTAAGAGATACCTCTAGTTTCTGTACACACCGATTAAAGGATTAAATCTCATGGCATCGAGTAACCTAAGCATAACCGTAGCTAGGTTAGTTATATAGACTATTATCATATGAGTGAATCAAATCTTTCATAACAAAACTTGACAAAGGATTTGCAAGACGGGTGCATGTTCAAAGAATGTGCCACTACTTAAAGTAACATTCCAAATTAGAGGTAGGCATGCATGTAGCTAGTTTATTGGTTCAAGTTAGTTTCTTGGATTAAATATTGGTAATCTTTCCTTTATGTTGGGGCGCTTGGCATCACATGAACAAAGTGGTCCATCATTCTACCAATAGGTATTATATGACGGAAGTTTGATATAAAAAATGTGCACAATTAAAATGTTAAACTATACTTTTCGTCTATTATCTTTATTTAAAGTTTTAACTTGGTTATTCTTTTCTTGTTGTTCCCATCCGGACTGGCCGGCATATACATTCACTCGACTGTAGAAGGACTTCCCCTAATGACTTACCGATCGGCTCAAAATATCTCCCCTCTACCTCTCCTAGAAAGGAATGAAGCGTGATCATATGAATCAGAGGGAAATATCCCTAATTTCCCTTCCATTTTGTTTGTAACAGACAACTCGACTATAAATTGTATTTATTGTCATTTAATACTTCTTAATGTTCAGTAGTAGAAATGTTAATATTCAGATTGATAAGAACGGATGTTCCAGATCGATAGCAGTACCAATTATTTGGCTGCAAGAGACTATGAAAATGAAAATAAATAGACTATAAAGAAAAAAATATTAACTTGGAAAAGTCTTGAAAAATCCCAAGGGTTTAGGTGAGATTGTTTTATGGGTGAAGGATTTATAAATTGTACTAACAAATCCCACAAAATCCATCTAGTAAAATAATCACTTAAAATTCATGTGTTTTTTAATACCAACAAACTGATTTTAAGTTGTAAGAAATCTTAAACGAATACCAACGGATTTTGTGAGACTTTTTAAAAGTATTTTAAAATCCTGATTGAATACCAGAAGATTTTTTTACATTTATTAAAAGTCCTGATTGAATACCACAAGATTGTTGTAACAAAAAAAAAAAGTTTTTTAAAATCCCAAACCAATACACCCCCTTTAGTCTTTCAGGGACATTTAGCTCGGGGTGCATGTGATACAGGAATTTGTAATCCTCAAAGTTTTCTCCATCTATGGTAAGCCTCGCAAATTCTCCGCATATTAGAGAAGTCATTTGGACTAACACTAACAGTGCAGCTAAAGGTTCTCATGGGTCATTTCCCAAACCAATACACCCCCTTTAGTCTTTCAGGGACATTTAGCTCGGGGTGCATGTGATACAGGAATTTGTAATCCTCAAAGTTTTCTCCATCTATGGTAAGCCTCGCAAATTCTCCGCATATTAGAGAAGTCATTTGGACTCACCCCCCCCCCCCCCCCCCCCCCCCCCCCCCCCCGCGTTACTGGGTCAAATGTAACACTAACAGTGCAGCTAAAGGTTCTCATGGGTCATTTGGTTGTGGCAGAATTTTCAGAGATCGTATGGCGACGATTCTCGGTTGTTTCACAATGAACACATGTAATACTTTTGCTCTTCAAATTGAGATTCTGGGTGCAATTAATGCCATTGGGATCACATTCGACAAAGGTTGGAATACTCTTTGGCTTGAGTGTGATTTCCTATTGGTGGTGATGATTATTAAAGATTCATCTATTGTTCCATGGAAGCTTAGAAATAGATGGAGGAAATGTTTAATTAAATACTCAAATATGAATTTTTGAGTAACTTACATTTTTAAAGAAGGTAATTCCTGCGCACCTTTGGAACATGTATATCAAAAGTCTTGATATGACTTTTCCGTGAATTAGCCTTATAATCGTCCTAGTAGAATATATCAGGTATCGTCTCATAGGAATTTAGTAATATTAACAAGTCGTTCAACTATTCTTATACTCAAAGTAAGAAAAATCCTAGTATTGGTTTGTCTTACCATTTCCGTGAATTAGCCTTATAATCTAGAGGTAAGTTTATGATCCTTCGTTAATCCAATATAAATCCTAGTATTGGTTTGTCTTACCATTTCATCCTACAATGTTAATTTCTTAATCAAAGTAGAAAAATCAATTGAATTAGACAATTAATGATTCCTCAACCAATTGAATAAACAAAATAGTATTAAGATTAGGTAACAAAGGGGAGATCGCTCCCTTGTTCACATTCAATCTAAATGCCACAGAAATTTGAACTTTCAAAACTCAACAAAAACCGAAAGTTTAATATATCTTATAAACTTAGAATAATTGTAGCAACTTTCTTTTTTATTTTTTTAAGAAAATTCTAAGTCACCAATTTTATTAAAGAAAAAAGGAAAAACAATTAAAACAAAATAATTAATGGGGCATAATCCAAAACTCATGCTAGATATGATTAATAGAAAAGTATTAAGACTTTTTCGAATGATTGTAGCAAAATGTACATGTTAGATATGATGATTAAACATTCAAGACTTTTGAGTGGACGCTTTCGTCCAACCACACTTTTCGAGAAGATAATTTCAGTTCGGGCCAACTTGCGAAATTTGGTAGATGTCATATTGAATTTAACTTTTGCCGACCTCTCTTGACGATGTGTGTATTACATCTCACAAAAATGTGTGCACTCTCGAGAGTGCATATTTAATTTATACCACGATACCCTCAACTACAATCAACTGCAGTGTTCTAAAATCAACACAAATATGCTTAAGAGAGATAATGTTGAGAGAGATTTGGGGCAAGCAAAAGACAAAAAGATCCCTATATATTTACTTCACGTTAAGAAAATTAATAAGAACTTCTCACCCAAAAAAAAGAAGATTAATAAGAACTTTGAACAAGTTTTGTCATCTATTGGAAGAGATGATTTGAGTATCTTCCAACTTAACCAAAGGTCATGTGTTCGAATCCATCCCTAAGAATACAATAACATTAAATTCTTGAGAGTTTTAATTTGCCGCACATTATTATCCTACCTGACTTAAGCCAGTCTCTATAATTGCGCGCATAGGATACTCAATTTACACACAAAGAAAAACTCTTTAGGGTTAAAATGTTAAACAATGCCTACGGCAAAAACAAATTCAAAAAATTATAAAGAGCTATATTAGAAGTACAAGAAGTACAATAGGAAATCATGGTTAAGAGTTAATGATATCTTCTTTTCCCCCCATTTGATAGAGTTGCGAGTTAGATAACTTATATATCAGACTACTAGTAATTCATATAAGTTTTATGATTAACTATTTAACCTTCAATGTCATTGGTAATTATAGAAGTTCTTTAAACATTAAAGAGGTTATTTGTTCTCTACATGATAAAGACAGAAGTGCTGCTATTTTTAGAGACAGAAGTGCTGCTATATTTTATTATTTGTTTCCCTTTATTGGAAACAGTTATGTGTTTCATGCAGAACTTATGTGGGCTATGTAGGCTATAGTGATTGCTTTTGAAAAAAGTTGGAAGTTTTTGTGGCTAGGATGTGATTCTCAGTTAGTGGTTTCTACTTTCAAGAATTGTAAAGTAGTTCCTTAGAAGTTATGAAGAACACTTGGAGGATTCTTTTAAAGTCGAGAATTGGAAGATTTTTGGATCTTTGTCTTCATCATTGGGCTCTCCAAAAAGCTTCAAGCCCAACAAACTATTAATTACACCTTTCCATTTATTTTGCACCCTCCTTTAGCTACTCCTCCATACTTCAAGTTTGGTGCTCCTTGGAGGTACTCAATGGGTAATATACTCTATGGTTGCTTCATGGTACTAGTTTTGAAGCAACAAAACCAACAACAGTGTCCCTATTTAAATGTTATCCATTATATTTTGTTGCATTTATTTACTCTAAAACAAGAGGTCTACCATCAGTTTAGTGTGTTTTTGAGAGATGATCTTATATCTTGGAATTGCAAACAAAGCAATTGTAGCTTCTCCTCAATTGAAGAGTTTTGATTTATATAACCCCCACTTGGCTCACATACCCCCCATTTCATTTTATTCCTATTTTACCCCTTACCAAAACACACTAAATTGGGCCAGTTTTTTATTTTTTTCGGAATTACGTCTTTGGAAGCCAAAATTGTAAATATTCCCAGAATTATCTGTAAACACATAATTCCGAAAAGTGTAAAGTGTGTTCCGGATTTAAGTGTAAGACATAATTCCAAAAGTGTTTTTTTTCCTATTCCGGAATCAATTTGTTGCTTCCAGATTCATCTTTTTTTTTTGTAGATCCAAATATATGATGTTTTTTATTTTTTTTTTACTTTTTTTTATGACGACATTGTTGTTGCTGACACTTTTGATCAACGGTCAATATCCCACCAACATTATTGACGACATTGATGTTGCTGATACTTTTGATCAATGGTCAATATCCCACCGAAATTTTTTATGAAAATCCCTATAAATACACCCAGCGGAAAAATCACCACAAAAGAAGATGATGTCTCATTTGAGTGTCCAAATCCTATTTTATGCAGGCTCAAGCACGACATCGCCTTAGCTGCTTTGAAAGATAAAATAGAGTGTAAGGTTCAATAGCAAGGTGATGGCACTGAGAGGTTAGTAGTATTACTTTTCGCAAACCCGCTCGTGGAGATGATGGTTGTGTTTACTGGTCCTCCATGAATGTTAAGACTGAGGATGACGTACGAAACATGTTGAACATGCATGGCGAGTATCAAAATCTTAATCCTTTAGAGCTGTACGTGGAGACTCAACGAAGCGTCAATGAGATTATTTTCCTTTTGAGAACGCTTTCGCAGGAAAGCAGGAAAGGACCGTCGCAGCAGGGAAAAATGTCTCCGGTGGATCCTAGTGTGCACCACTACAATAAAAGAACAAATAATTATTATAAATAGTTAATACAACAAATTAAAAAAAATTGACTTGAATACTTCTGGATTTACGTATAAAAGATAAATCCGGAATTATATTTTGGATTTATTTTTTATGCGTAAGTTCAAAACTATTGCGTATGATTTTTCCTGGAGATACCTAACACGAGATAAATCCGGAACAGTAGTTCACTTCCGAATTCATCCCATTTTGATACTTCCGAAATTATCAAAAAAAAGATAAATCCGTAAGTGAAATAATGTTCCAGATTTGTCTCCTATTGAGAAATCCGGAATAAAAATAATTCCGAATTTATCGATTTTTTGATATTTCCGAGAAGAAAGAAAAAAGTGACTTACTTTGGGTTCCGAAAATAAGTTACTTTGTGAAAAAAAATTGTTTTTTATAACTGGTCAGGGGTAAAATTGGAAGTGGGGTATGTGGGTCAAGTAGGGGTATGTAAATTAAAACCCACTACGGAATTGTTATGGATCAAGCAGGTTTTGTGGACCTTCAATGTGTCCACCAAGTCAAATATGGAGCTCTATAACAACAAACCATTCATTTAGCTACTAATTCTACCTTAAATGATAGATTCAAGCATACAAGAATAGATTTCCATTCTATCCATCACCATGTGAAACCCAAGTTTATCAATCTCATTTGCTCATATAAAAGACGAAAAGCAATCTTTGATCCACTCGCATGGCCTTCTCCAAAATTCAATTCCACACCTTAAAAGCTAAGATTAACTCGACATTTATTTGACCAAAAAAAAACTCGACATGTGAAAGTTGTAGTTTTTTTCTTATAAATATGACTAGAGGGAGTATATTTTTAACTAAGATTGTAAGTTTCCCGAGACAAACAATCATATTAATAAGTTAATTCCCTCGTTCCATATCTTTGAGTGTTTAATGTTATAGTAAACAAATTAATATAAATTTAGACTAAAATGCCCTCATTAATTCTTTTACTTTTATCAAAGTTATTATAGTTTTCAATGCAAATACTACTAGAAAGTATAAATTATCCACTAGAACAACCTAAAAAAATCAAATGATATAATAATTACATTCGAGGGTATAATTAAAAAAACTTAATTATGTTTTACCATTTTTTTTTGGTATCGGACCCTCGCGGGCGACCCATGCAGTGTCCCAACGCTGTCAACGAAGGACTAATCTGCACTCGCTACTTGGGGCTCTTAATCATTTCGCTGGCCAACACCCTATTTGACGTAGGCGGGCTCTTAATTATGTTTTACCATTTTGAAACATTAATGTTTTTTTTTTAATTTGCTATTCACCCTTATAAATATAGATATTTCCTTTTAAAATATTTATCTTTATTTTTTGGTCTCTACTAACTATATTTGATTATTTCCTTTTGATTCTTATATATTTGTTAATCTTTGATAGTAGTGCATAAAATTATAATTAATTTCAGTTTTGGTCCTTAAAATATAAAATTCTTCTAAAAAAAATAGATCTAAGTCAAATGTTAGGATGTAGAGTAACTTAATAAAATTGAAATTAAAAATTAGATTTAAATCAAAAGTTAGAATATATATATATATATATATATATATATATATATATTACAAAGGTGAAAATAAAAATATTTATATATTTTTTTGGAAGATAAACATTTTAATAAACAATAAACAAAGACACGAATTAGTATCTTGAGAGAGAGCTTTACGGCCCATTATGGCCATATCCGGTTCGAGAGATTAGGCTCTGCAGTTGCGCACATCCGGTTTATAAAAAAAATAAACAAAGATATGGAAATATGGTGAAGTCTATTATTACTAGTTTTATCACCCGTGCGATGCACGGGTTGCGCACGGATTGTGCTATAGTCAAATAAATAAGTGAACACAATATTCATATATATCAAAAGATCATCATAAAGATATTGAGATTGAACATCCATAAAAAATAAGAAGAAAAAAGTGTAAATAATATTAATAACATAATCAATATTCATCATATGTAAATATAAAAACTTAACGTATAATTAGAAAGAAAATAAGTCAAAACAATTAGAAAGCGAAACACGTGAGTATCAAGCAGAGTTGGATGAAAACTACCAATAAAATAGAAGCAACAATACAAAAGTTGAAAGAAGATGATGGGGGTTGTATTGTAACTTAGTATATTTTACACAATATGGGTTCTATTGTAAATATGGTTAAAGTTCCTGCGGGTTAATCGATAATTACATAGAAAAGAAGTCAACGTCATAAGAAAAGTGAAACATGAAAAAAAAAAGTTGAAAGAAGGTGATGGAGGTTCTATTGTAAAATTGAAAAAATAATTATTGTTTTTTTACCAAACCTGTTATTGATGAATGCAACGCGGTACTCAAATATAAATGTTGGTGTGAAATGACAAAAATATAGAAGACAACACAAATAGAGAGGGAAACACGTGGTTATCATGCAAGACTGGATGAAAACCATAAATAAAATAGAATCACCTATAGAAAGTTGAAAGAATACGAAATGAGGTTCTATTGTTGATGTGGCTAAAGTTTTCGTGAATAAAAATTAAATTATAGCTATAAATTAAATAAGAAGATTATAAAGTTAAAAAAAAAATAATAACAAAGACATTGAACTTCACGTATTAGAACACCTAAATTTTTTTGAACGCTAAAATATCTCAAAAGACATTTCTTAGCATATCACTTTACGGATTCTGACACAAAATTATTTTTTTAACCAAATCAATTATTGAGGAAGAAACTCTGTGTATTGGGACAATTAAATTATTTTCAGATCCATAAGTATACCAAAACATACTGCTTAGTATCCCACTCTCTGTATTTTGTCATAAAATTAATTTTTTCTTGTCCAACCGTTTATTGAGAAACGAACTTGACGTACTTCAACAGTTAAATCTTTTTACGAACAAAAAGTAGTATTTGAATCGTATTTTCTAAACGTCAAAGTACCCCCAAACACACTTCTTAGTATCACATTTTTTTTATTTTGTCACGAAACTATTGTCTTTTTCACCATATTAAAATATGAAGAAAAAAAGAAGCAAAAAGATTTAAGTTTAGAATAAAAAAAATAAAAGAATGGTATGGATTGTAAATATGATTGAAATGAGTGGTAAAAATTTTAAAAATGGAGTGACAATTATTGTAATTATTGCTGAAATGGGGGATGAATTGTTGGCCGAAGGTTGGCGCCCTTGATGCCAAGTGAGTTATTAAAGAGAGATATGTGGTTTTCAATCGTTGTTAAATGGCGTCGGGTCCGTGATTCTATTTTCCAGGAAGAGCAAAAAGAAAAAAACATATTTTAACCTCAATCAATGAAAGAGAATCTAAATCTAATCTGAGAGGAACACTGATAGATTGCGATTATATAATTTGTTGTGTTTTTTTTACTGGAAAAGTAGAGTGAAGAGTGAAGAAGAGAGTAATGGGAATTGCAGCAGCTATTGGTGTATTAACACCATTTCCATTCTACTACTGTCTCTGGAATTGGCCTCAATCATGGGTAGACCTTTGTGGTAAAGAAAGAGACCCATCAAAGATTATGGCTTATGTTTCTCATGTCATTAAACTAATTCAGATTATCTCTCTCTTATCTGTTTCTTCATTCCATTGGCCTCCTTTTTACTTTTGGCCCCTTTTTGGATTTGGTCAATTCCTTAACTTCAGGTATGTGGATTTTACTTATCTGTGTTTTTTTTTTATTGTTTTTTTTGGTTTTTGGTTTCTGGGTATGTTGAATTTTTGTGGATCTAATAATGGGGTTTTATAAAGTTTGTTACTTTCGTTTTGTATAATTAATTCTATGTGTTATTTATTGTTTTGTATATGAGAATGAGAGATTATTTATATTAGTGACATGTTTACTGCCAAAACTGAAATATGAAAACAGATCTTAAATGTGTTTGTATTAAGCTACTGACATTAAATAATTGTTCTGAGTTTGATTAATTTGATATGCATATTAGTGCAATGGAGATGTATTAAATTCAATATGCTAGACATTATATATATATATATATATATATATATATATATATAGATTTCTTGAAGAGGATATCTAGTGATATGATTTTCTATGACTGTATTCTTGGTAATTGAGTTGTGAGTAAAGAATGCTATGGTTTTAACTTTTAAGGATAAGGATATATATAATTACTAATTAGATCCTGTGGCTAAGGATATCACAATTGCAGAAGGAATTTTTTCTCTTATTTGAGAATTGCAGAAGGAGTGTTTTTATTTTTATTGCCAAAGGCTCACCAAGCACACTGGAAAATACAAAACTCTTAGTATATGTGATTTGTTTTTAAAGTTAAAAATAAAAAGACTGTGTTTTACTTTGGGAAGCAGTTCAGCAAACTATGTACCCCAATAAAAGACTATATGCATGTCTGGAAACCCTTTGGAACTGCGTCTATTCGATAGTGAACGTGAAAGCTTCAATATGAAGCTTCTATCATGCCGCACATATCTTGATTGCCGTCGCAGATCCAAACGTAGGCTCTGTTTTACTTTGGGAATCAAGAATGCTGTTTGTTTTTGTGAAACATTGTATGGTTTTAGATAGCTCTCGCCCGGATCCTCCATCGATATTCATTTTAGAATGTTTTGATTTGCCCAAATGTTCGCATTGTGTCTTATTTCAAACTAGGGATACAATTACTTGACTGTGTTGCTTTGAAGTTTGGTTAATCATAATGCTGATGTTGTGAAATAACAGGGTTTATCAGCTGCTAGGTGAAGAGGGCACATACTACGGTGTTCGCTTCGGAAAAACGATTCCTTGGGTAACAGAATTCCCTTTTGGGGTAATCAGTGATCCTCAATATGTTGGCAGCATCATGAGTCTTGTTGCATGTCTTTCATGGGTTCCTTTTCAATACATTCTCCTTTGGATTTTAGGATATGTGTTTATGATGCGCGTCGAGTCGAAGGAAGATCCCGCTACTCGTGCCAAACCACTCCATTGATTTGATTTCTATTTTTTAGATATAGTTTAGTGGAGTTAGCAGCATTTGTAGTTTAATTTCTCTATTGATATGTTCTGATTTCACAAGAAACATATTTGTGTCTCAGACACTTGTATTTCACGCTTGTCAAAGTGTAAACTGATTTATGTGATGACTTTAATAAATGCAATCTTCCACCTTTGTAACTGATTCAACTTTTTTAGGTTTTGTGTAGAGAAAAGAAAGCACCTTTTTTTTCTATATCACAAGATCTGTGCTCGTGCCCCTCATAGTTTTCTCACCGTTGTTTTTGCAGTCTTTTAACTTTCATTTTCATATACTCCCTATGGTCTCATTTATAAACAAAAATGCATTTTCTAGATTTTTCGAATAACTGATGTATTTGGTCTATATAGACCTAGAAATTGCATTTTTTTGCTTACAAATGAGACCGGAGGTAGTACTTGGTTTCTTATTCGGAGCAGCTTGAAGGAACCGTAAATTTGTAGAGATATACATCGGTCTTTATTATAAATTCTAACAACAGTTAACATAATCACTTAACTTGAATTACAGAAAACCCTTCCCCTTTGCCCTCTTCTACTACGCAAAAGCTAGAGATAAATTGAAAGTTTGAATTGCATTTTTTACAGACTCAACATCTATATCAATCAACTTCCCAGTCTTGGATGATATCACAATACATTTCTTCTGTTCAGCCTGTGGAACAAACTTGTTTCCCTTCTCTTCAGAAGAAAATAGTGCAATACTGCATAAAATGAGATATATTAGAAAAATGTGACTGTCATGAATTTCTTAAAGGAACATTTGATACAACTTCTAAATTTAGAGAACCATTATAGTATTTATGTGAATGATAAAAGTACCTAGGTTTCTCGCGTGCATTTGCAAGCTGAATTGCAGCTGTATTGGTAGCTATTACTCCAGCTGAGTCATTAATAAGAGCAGCCATCTAAACAATACAACCAGAGAATGAAATCCTATCAGTATTGTATGAACAATATAATACCTGCTTTTTGTTTTTCATTTGCAATGTCTCAAACTTACCTCTTTGCAAGAGATGCAAATAGAGAACCTAGTATATAATAGATATATATGCTTAAAAGCCTATTGTTCTGTCCCTTAATACTTGTTTCTGTCATTTCACTTCTTTTGGTATTCCTTAATTTGAAGGAACTTATTAGTCATGTATTCATTCAATATTTCACAGTTTAAGTTTTTGACATTTTGTTTACTATATGGTTTTTCTTTACATGTTTGTTACATCCAAAATAACTAGAAGATGCTTGAGTACCTACCTGCCCAGGGGTGGTGATGAAGATCATGGAGGTATCTTCTCCAACTATTTCCTCCACATTTTCCCTTTCTTTCTCATGTGGAATGACAAAAAGTGGCGTAAATTCCCTGTTAATCGAATACTAATGGTTAAAAATATTATCCATACCCGACAATGAAAGAAGGTAAGTAGAAAATGCTTCAGAAACACTTTATACTATGAATACAATTAAGGGTGCATTTGATTTTGGGTAAACAACTTAATTAAGCATTTATTGAATAAGCACTTATCAAATAAGCGCTTGTGTATAAGCTATTTCTATAATCAAAGAGCGAATGCGGTTGAACTGCTTTTATATAAGTTGAAAGTTTTCTCATAAGCTATCTTGAAGATCATATTGAAATGAGCTAAATCAGCTTATAAATATATCATAAGTCATTTTCATAAGTTTTCCCAAACATTTACGCAAATACATCGCATAACACGGACTTTAGTGCATGAATACTTGGTTGTCTCGAATATCAACGGGCAACAGTTCATACCTTACAGCATCAGCAATTTCAGCCCACACTTCAAGTGGTAGTAAGCTATCAGGATCACCTCTAGACTGCATGGAAGCCTTTGAATCAGATGTTATACCATGAATCACAACATATCTTCCTTTCTTTACACCTGCTTTTGTGTATTTCTCCTCCACAACCTCCTTCAACTTCCTTGAAATTGATACCCTAAGAGGTGGCACAACTTGCCTCGGAACACTTCGAGACGGTCTTCCTAGCCAGTCTTCCATCTGATGATACCTAGTTCAAGAAACTCATTGGAAATGTTGCTCGGTCACAACATGTTACACAAAAATGTTCAAAAGAAAAATGTCATTAAAATCTACCTAAAATATAAAGACAAAATCATCTGAATTGTAACATAAACTCACATATGATATCCTCCCTCTGAAAGATTTAGACTATCAGGTGTGAATGTTTCTGATAAAAACAATCCTGCTCCTGCAGAATTCACATCTGGATAGACATAGCTAACTCTATCTCGAGCAGTTGTCATAAACAAAAATGATGCATGGCCAATGCCTGCCAATTTGGTGCTTAAGACCATGTCATAGTACCTATTCTGTTTGCATAAAGCAGCAATGCAATAGTTACCGGAGAAGTTCAAATGTATGTAATCTAGAAAGTGGCAGTTAAAATCTGGAATAGTGGTTGCAGTTACGCTGCGAACCTTGATATTGCGGACAGATGTGGTTGATGTGGCCGCAATTGCGGTTGCAATGCCATTGCGATCACTTCCAAAACCGTTTTATTGCGGCCACAATTTAGGTTGCAGACTACAATTTAGAATCAGAGAGACCCAACCAGCAAGTAGTACAAAATACATTTGAATTGATTGAAAAAAGTATTTCTTAAGTTTCTACATATCAGGGAAGCTCCTAACCCCACAAAATGCCCTATAAGTTTTCACAAATGCATGGAAGAAATCATTAATCACATCTTCTACTATAAGGAAAAAGCTAAGTGCAATGTTATCTACAAAGTCAAAAGCTTTTCATCTTACCTTGAATTTGATCTTAAGGTTATAATATTACTATTAGGTTGTCATTATTACTTCCTGGAGATCAATAACATGTTCCATTTTTGAGAAGCATCAAGGGTGTATTGGTATCAGATACGTATCCGACATAGATAGGTTTCAATTTTTGAAGTATCAAGACTTTAGATAATAACATGTTCCATCATGTTTCCCAATCTTACCATATCACAATAGGCTTTAAAATAAGGTCAGCAACATCATCATTTTTAAAGTCTTTGTGACCATCGCGTGACCACGGTTGAGGCTTCCTTTGCCACAATCAAAATACTACTACTTCCGTGGACTAAAGACATTGACTTCTGTTGACTCATTTTGCTTATATTTAGGGGCGGAGAGAGTACTTCTTAAAACTTGTTTAAAAGATGGGAATATGGGAAAATATGATTGGATTTTGATATTGTTACTATACATTTGCTAAATTCATTTTTCTATAACTGCATGTAGAATAGTGTGATCAATTTTCTGTCCCATAGTTCTGAAGACAAACAATAACAAAAGACACTTGACACAAAATATTTGGAAAATATGGTAGCCAACCTTGAGAACTCCAACAAATTCAGTATACTCAGCAGGTTCAGGAAATTGATCATCAGGATCAAAAACATTTGCCCATCTAACATTCTTGTTAAGCTCATAAGTCTGTTTCCCTCTTTCAGAAGCCACAACATCAATCAGAACACCCGGGTACCTATCCTTAATCAACTGAATAGTTGGAAAAAACAAGAGATTCTCATAAACACCACCAGATATAACACAACAACATCTCCTAACATCTCCTCTAACTTTCAATCCCAATGAAGCTATCTCAACTGAATAACCAGCTGGAAATTTCAAGAACCCAGAAGGACTATTTGGATCATCTGGTGGCCTTGGATCTTCTTCTTGTTTACCTTCTGAAAAGAAAGAACCATATTCAATATTGGGATCTTCTCCATCGTCAAAAGGGTCTAGCCAAGGATTCTTCTTTTTGACATTTGTTCGAACATTTGGTCTTCTAGTGAAAGGATAGCTTAATAAAGAAACATGGGTAGTGGGATTAGTAGAAGGAATTGAAGGTGGGTTTGTATGGAAATGTGAGAAAGGTTTTGGATTTGTTGGGAGTAAATAATAAGTTGTAGCCATTGATTGAATTTTTCTGCAAAGTTGTTTGGTTTTTTTTGCCTTGTTTGTGTTACGTAGTAGTAGTAGAGTAGATCAGAAATTAGAAAACGTTATTGAGTGTTTTTGAATGTGTGGAAAAGCGTTGGATAAGTGGGTCCTATCAATCTTCTTTGTCAAGCTCACAAACGACTACAACTTTATTGCCGTTTTGAAGGAAGGAACTAAACTTTGTCCAAACCAACCTTTTGTATTGTTGAAGTGCAACTCCTGCTCTCTTTTTTTATAAATCGGATATCTTTTGCGTGCAACTGCAAAAATTAGTCTCTCAAATCGAGTAGAACCAAAATTGGTGGTATGCCCAAGGCTGGATTCGAACCCAGGATTCGTGCTCTATTTTAACTTTGAGCTTAGTGTTATAATTGATTTTAAAATTATTTTTAATTAAAATGAGTTAAATGCAGACCGAGTTGGTGTGTGGATACATCTACTATAAATTGATGCCAAAAACCCACTAACAAAATTACTGCACTACCCCCCTATAATTTGTTGATAATTCAGCATAACAACACCCTTTTTATTTTGAAATACAAACTTGGTGCCAACAAATTTAAAAAAATTCCAGCTTTTGAACGGACAATGAACAGTGGTAAATGGTTATATCAATCTCATTCACTTTTTTACCTTCCACATCTCCAACACGCCCTCTCCCTCTCTGTCAGAGGTGAAGCTTTTAAGGGGCGGGCGGAGGCCATGGCCCCACAAAAAATTAAAAATTAAGTGATATATATAGTAAATAGGCAATATTACACTAGAGGTCCTTTAAATTACTTAATTGTAACTAGTTGGTCCTTTAAGTTTTTTTTTTTGGTACCACTTAGGTCATTTTAAGTTACATAATGTGTACACCGTTAGTCCTTTTTTCATTTTTCGTTACAAAAAACTCAAGTTGACACTAACAGAGCTGACGTGGTCATGACAGAGTCTACGTGTCATCTATCTGGTGACAATTTGGTCATTTAAGACTACTGTCATGTAACAATTTTGTACTTTCAACTTAATTTTTTTTTTTAAAAAATGGTTCATCTTCTTTTTCATTTAAGTTAAAAGGACCATACTATTACATGACAATAGACTCTCTCTCTCTCTCTCTCTCTCTGTCTCTCTCTCTCCCTCCCTCCAAGGAATTGCTTTGTGAAAAGACATTCGAATCAACAATTTTGTAATTTTTAATTTAAAAATTAATTAATTTAAACTGAAATAAATATAAGTGATAAAAAATATGAGTCACCATGTGTTAACACCAAAAAATAATTAAGTCGTAGGCCGAGCGCTTGGAAAAGGGAAGAAAGATTGAGGTGTGAAGGCAAGCCACACGACTAAGATAAAAGGGGCACTTGCCAAATAAAGTGGAGTCAAAAGGAGGTCCTCGGGGCACATTAAAAGATCAAACTCCCCGAGGGAGGGTCAAGCCTGAGGGAGAGTAATGACCTCAGCCTATAGAGTGCCACAGCCAAGGTGAATCGAATGCCTAAGTTATTACCTAAGGGTCAAGAGCAGCAGAGTGAGGAAGTGGCTGAGGCAAGGCAGGCGTTGCTTGGAAGGCAAGGAAGACATGGCACGAAAATAGAATGTGGGAGTGGTTGAAGATCAAGCGGGAGAGCGAGGCCAGAAAATGCAGAGCAGCGAGCATTTACCCCACTAACTGTGCTAGTGGGATTATGGGTGGTTACTCCGCCTCTTTGAGGGCCTAGGAAGCAATGAGAGCCGTTGATCTTAGATTGATCCAACGACAGGAAAGTGTTGGCTCGCATAGTGGCCAACGATGGCCTGTGTATATATATATATATATATATATATATATATATATATATATAGCAAATAGAGTAATTGTACAGGACATCCCAAATCAATCAAAAACTCTAAGTTTATTTCACTTTATTTTTTTTTACCGCACTTTATCTTTTAATTTCATGCATTAGTCAGTAGTATAATCCAACCCTCGCGTCCTTCTCACTCAGACCCTTTCTAGAGGAGTCAGGATACCCACAGTTGAGGAGCAGAGTTCCCTCCTCAGCGCAATTGCTTGAAGAAACGAAGAATCAAAGACTGTCCAAACCTCTGGCCGACCCCACGGCTAAGACCTAAGATTTGACGACAACAAAGATTAGCACACCCGGTGGGACAGGAACGGGTGAGCAAACGATTCCGTTTGATTCGCCTGGACTGGATTATAGTTGGCATATGCACCTAAGCTCTCGCAGGAACCTAAGTATGGAGCCAACATCGGCATCAAAAAAGGGAACTGCTCCTAAAACAAAAAACACTAAGCCAGTAAGTGTTTCAGGGACAACACCCCCAGCGGTTAATGCTGAGTCTAACGACGGTTCCCCTCAAGATTATGAGGAACCCGTGGTCATGTCCATGTTGTTTATCCTGCAGAAAATCGACATGAGGATACACGATATCATGTACCAACTTTCTCACCAACTGGCTGACGTAGTTAAACCTATGGTGCACAATGAAGTGCAATAGGCCAAAGAAGTGGAACAGAGGCGTGCTACGCAAGCCAGTAGCACCCTGAACTATGTTGTCTCCGGCCAATCAAAGGGAGGACAACCTTCTTCTATGGGGGGAACGCATTAGACCCTGTTGGACCTCAGCAGGCATCCTCTATGGGAGGCATGCAACAGTGTCCACCGAGTGGGAGCATGACTGGGCCTCAGCAGGCGTACTTTCATCACATAAATCCTACTCCTGTAATTCCTCAATCTTGTACTTTTTCCACTGCCAACACTGGGGGGCAGTTTTTGGCGAATGTCACTAATATGGCTTCTCTTCAACAGGGACAAGTGCAATTGGCCAGAAGGCCGCCCGAGGCAGCAGGCTTGGTGGGTCTGCTGCAAGGATCATCCTATGGATGCTCTACCATGGCTAACTACCCGGCTTATGCAGCGGGCAAGCCTTCGCCCCGAAATCAGGGAATGGCAGGATCGACGGGTATTGCCCGAGTCAGCAGCCATGGGACTAGAGCTCACCTGGCTCAACAAGCCTACCTCCTAGTCAGCCGTACCCTGGAGGACTCACTACCTACCCAGCGGGTTCCTATATACAGACACAAATGAATGTTTCTCCGGTTGAGCAGCCATGGAATCAAATTCCACCTCACTGAGGCACGCAGGCATCTGTACCAGAAACTGACCTTGTTAACCTAGCCCAAGTAGTGCCAGGCCAGCCATGAACAGATGCTCCACCTCAGGTACCACCACAGCTAGGGGCATAGGGTCCCCCAGATACACTGTGGCGATCAACGCCTCCACCTGAAAGACCGTCGGGGCTCCAACTCCTGGATCCTAATGTCATCGCTGACACCATCAAAAAGTTATTCGGTATTCATTTGAAACCTCTCGACCGTCCAGTGTACAGGAAGCCTTACCCTGAGTGGGTGGATAGATTGGTGCCTCTGCCCAGAGGATTTAAGACCCCTAATTTCGCCACATTTTCCGGGGATGATGGCAAGTCTACTGTTGTGTAAAAAGGTGTGCAAGTATACACAGTCTAAAAACAAGTAATACAATGATAAGAAGAGATCGTACCCACAGGGATTGGATTAATTTTTGAAAGTTTAAAGTGGTAGCAATACTAGTGATAATAAGAATCAAAATAAACTAAGGTATGAGTGAGGTGTGTGTAAACAGAATTTAAATTAAACAAAGTGGAACTTGTTGTGAATGAATTAAGAGAAATGGTTGGAATGCTCTCTTCTAAGTAATTTACTTTGAAAGCATTATGATATATGTGATGCTCCTGCAATGGATTTGTGCTTTTCAACAACTATCTTCAGGGTTTCATTACAAGTCTTATGTTTAAGCCCTAAATAAGTTCACCCTTGTATAATTAAGCTCCCACAGTATCACCCTATGGACTATGCTATCCTATGTTTAGGTTTTAGCATGGAATTAACAAAGTTTCCTTTTATTAAAACTCTTATCCATATTAGTTCTTGATTTCAAATCATAAACCATGTCTGTATTTATGACCCTACTTATTCTAGGTGATCAACCTTAAAATAAGTTTGAAAAAATTATAGCACAAGAACTAAATTGCATACATCAATATAACATTATAACTATTCAAAGATTCATTACAAAGTTAAGGCATCCCAACCAAGATGTTTAGCTCATGCTTGACAAAACTAAGCACATATAAACATAAGAATTCATGTTCATATGAAAGAAAATACAAAGGAAGGAAGATAAAATATAAATTACACAATTGAAGATCTTTTGCATAATCTGCCTAGTAATGCTGGGGCAATTACCTCACAACAATGAATTCAGCAACAAGAAAATGATAAAAGAGTAGAGAGAAGTTGTCACTTTCTCTCTTTCCTTTACACCAAACAATCTATTTTCTACTTAGAACTAAACTTGAGATGGAAATTGTGAGATGATTTCGAATGAGGAAGAGGGGATGTATTTATAGGCTCCATAAAGTGAAGTTGTCTTGGTCATCAAGGTGGTTTTTTAGGGTTTCTTCTTCCACTTTTCTTCAAAAGTGTGATTTGATCATCCACCAACTAAGAAGAAGGGGTCCAATGGTGTATGGACAAGTGTCTCTAAAAGTTCCCACTTGTTGCCTATGATGACTTGAACTTGGTGCCGCATCCTTCCACTTGGGAAACTTGCACTTGCAACTTGACATGCTGACATCATCATCAAAATGCTGGGGCCTTTTGTGTTGTGAAAATTGTAGGTGCAATGATTGTTTATGCAATTGATGCTCTTTGTATTGTTGGTGCAATGCTTCTGTCTTCTGTTATAATGATCATTGCAGGAGCAATGATTGCTGGGGCAATGATTGTTGTGCTTATTGCAGGGGCAACGATTGCTGCAGCAATTGAACAAACACATCAAAAAATACCACAAGTCATATGAAATAGTTATGATGTCTCCCAAAGGTCTTATTCATTCTTTTCCATTGTTTTTCTTTATTTAACACAACTTAATTACTGAGTTTCTTGCAACAATTTGTTTTTAGGAACGTAAATAACTCTATATAAAATAGAGTTATCTTCTACTATGGAGTACATCGGCCGATTCACGACCCAGTGTGGGGAAGGAAACTAATTCAAAATGTTGGCTGACCCACGGCCTAGCAAGGAGAATAATGATTAGTCTCTCTTCAGAGATACAAAGCCTGTTGGATCGACTGCACCTATTCCAAATCGAATCCAGCATCGAAGAGGCTATGTTTGGTGCCGTGTATGGAGAAGATGAAGGCTCGGAACACTCATCCCAAGAGACTTCGGACTACTTTAGTTACAAGACGTTGGTCGAACCTCCCTATATAGAGCCTATCCAAAGGAGAATACCCACCTTCGAGACCCAAGACCCCCTGGTAGTGGTAAATCTAGGGACCGAGAGTGAACTGAGGATGACACCGCAACAGCGTGACCAGGTGGTAGCTTTGATAAAGGACTACCGCGACTGCTTTGCATGGGACTACCATGAGATGCCAGGCCTTGATAGAGCCTTGGTGGAGCATAGGTTAACCATCAAAGAAGGTTGCAAGCCTCACAAGAAGCCACCAAGGAGGTTCAACCCGCAACTGATGCCGCAGATCAAAGCTGAGGTAGAAAGGCTGTTGAAGGCAGGGTTCATCAGAACTGTCAAGTACGTAGAATGGCTGTCTAATATAGTCCCCGTGATAAAAAAGAATGGTCAGGCCAAGCTTTGTATTGATTACAGAGATCTGAACTTGGCCACTCCAAAGGACGAGTATGGCACGCCTGTGGCCGACTTGCTTGTCGATGTCGCGACAAACAATGCTATCCTGACTTTTATGGACAGCTATTCTGGTTATAACCAGATTTATGTGGCCGAGGCTGACACCCATAATACTTCCTTTAGGTGCCCAAGCGCCTTAGGTATTGTTGCACCCCGAAAAAATCCGGTTTGGACCTTTCATCGTACAACGTGAAAATTTGTGAAGCCGCCATCAACATTTTTCATTTAGGGACCAAAACATTGAAAAAGGGTCCTTTTTAAGGCGGGTGGCCCTTTGAGAACTAGAGATGTAGGTTCGGGGGTCGGTTAGGTGTGGGGAAGGTATTAGCACCCCACACCTCCTTTCTACCGAAAGGGAACCTTTAACTTGATATGCGGTTATGACAGAGTTGATTTGAAACAATTCGTTCTACTTCTTTTTTATTTGAGAAAAGTGTTTTTGAAAACGGGGGAAAAGAAGAATCTTTTTATTATTTTTTAAAAGTGTGCTTGACGGGATGTGACCCGCTCCTACGTATCTCCCGGTGCGATGGAGAATTCAAAGCTTACGTAGTTCTCCTTAGTTGAGAAACTTTGTGTTGGTGTTTTTTATTGTAGGGGTTTTCGGTCCTAGACTGTACAGTCCACTAGACCTAGAACAAAGACAACCCCGCCTGTACAGACGACGTGCCCCCTACTTATTGAAAATGTTTTTTTTTGATTAAGGAAGAAAAAGATTTGTTGTGAGGTTGGTTGCTTTTATTTGAGCAAGTATCTTAGGCTCGCACGAACTGTACAACTCGCTAACCCTAAGACGCTAACCAATACCGGATGTACATCCGACTCGATTCCTTACTCATTTTTTGAAATAGGGTTCAAGTTGTTAATTACTTGTTTTGATTCTCATAAGTATCCCAAGATGTTTGAGCTGTACAGCTCCGATCTTAGGACGCTAGACAACACCGGCCGTACGTCCGACTTGTCTCCTTATGAGTTTTCAAAAAGGTTTATTGTTGATCTTAGAAAGAATTTGATTGTCTTATGAAAACAATTTGAGAAAAGATTGAGTTTGGAAAAAAAGCTTTAGAAAATGATTGATTTGAAGAAAGGAGAAGGGAGTTTGAGGGTGACATTGGTCACAAAAGGTTTGTTGGGATGGCGTGGCATCCAAAAGGAAAAGAAAGTAGAACATTCAATCAATTTACAAGTCAAGAACCAAAGTGCAACATTTAACAAATTGCAAGCAAAGCAATCAACAATGTAAGCATAAGCATAAACATTACCAATTACAACATTTGAGCACAAGAATGACACTTAGTCATCAACGTCTAATGGCATGTATATGTAAGATCAAAAATAAGCACACAAAGAGATCATACAAAAGTTCAATTCAATTAAGTGTCAACACAAGATAAAACACAAGGTTGAATCCCTTTTGGTAATCCTTGACGCTTGAGACAATGCACAAGTGCATAAGTGTCTAGTCCTTTTACCAAATCATCAACATTAAAGCATAACATTGACCTAGAAAGAACATCACATTTGCAAGACCAAAAGTGACCAAAAGAGGGAATTAACAAGTCATTTTTGTAACCAAAATTGATTAATCAAGTTAGAAAACTAGCATTTGCATTTTCAAGCAAGAATTGCACAAAGAAAATTGAATCATCTTAAGCAATCCTCATCACTTAAAATGAAGTGCCTGAGGCACAAGTGAGAGTCCTCTTGCCAATCCTCAACATTGAATAACTTTGCAAACAAGTTACTAACAAGCAAACCAAAGTTTACAATCAAAGCACAAGGTTGTGTTGAATCATCTTAGGCAATCCTCAACACTTAAAGTGAAGTGCACAAGGCACAAGTGTGAGTCCTCTTGCCAATCATCAACATATAACAATTTGCAAGCAAGATACAATCAATTAGCAACAATATTTTGCAATCAAAACATCAAATCAATTGCATTGAATCATTTTAGTCAATCCTCAACACTTAAAGTTAAGTGCTCAAAGGCACAAGTGTGAGTCCTCTTGCCAATCATCAACATAGAGTAATTTTGCAAACAAGTTACTAACAAGCAAACCAAAATTTTCAATCAAAGCACAAGGTTGTGTTGAATCATCTTAGGCAATCCTCAACACTTAAAATGAAATGCCTAAGGCACAAGTGTGAGTCCTCTTGCCAATCATCAACATAGAATAATTTGCAAGCAAAGTACATAACAACCAAACCAAAACAACTTGAGAAATCATTTTACTCAATATTGCAAACCCATTTCACAAGAAAATTAACAAACCCTAATTCTAATCATGATTTGCGACACCAACATAGAGCTAAAAGCTCATTTTATTCTTTGAAAACAACAAAATCATGCAAGCAAATGACATAGATTAAGCTTTTTGGCAAGGATTCACATGATTAAGCAAAGGAATGCACTAAAATCACACAAACCCTAATTTTTCTACAATATGCGAAATGAAACATAATCCCAAATCACAATTTTATTCATGAAAATGCAAGCACAAAATGAAAATAGCACCAACACACAATTTATTCCAAGAGAGAGATGCATTTCAAGCATCCAAACCTCCCAAAGTGTTTGTCAAAATGCTTGAAACACATCTCTCATTCAACAACAACAATTATATCAACATTTCAACAAAAAAATAGAGCACTAAAATGCAAAGAAATGCTTGATATGCAAAAATAGATTGATGATCTACATTTTTTATGCTAAAATTTTGATGATGTTGAGAGTGAGAGTATACCTCAACTCCAAGCTAGAATAGCAAAAGAAATAAGGTGAATGAACACTAAACCACTTGAATCAACCCTCTAATCTTCAATCTTGAGCTTGATTCTTGAGATTTGAAGATGGATCTTTGAAGAGAATGCAAGGATGATGAAGGATTTAGGACTAGAATGTTGATTTGAAGTGAAAAAGTGAAGAAAGGAGGTGAGGGAATGAGGGGGTGGTTTCGGCCAAAGGAAGAGAGGAGAGAAGAGGTTTGTGTGCTAGGGTTTTGAGTGTGAATTGTGAGCCAACCTTGTGAGAGGTGAGGATATGAGGGTATATATAATGTGCAATTAGGTTTAGGGGCATTTAAGTCATTGTGTACCTCATCTCATTCTAGGATTGCATTTTAATTTTGAATCAAGGGTGAGGATTGAAACACACTTTGATGAGGGGCAAAAAAATGCAAAATGAGAGGGAAATGAGGGGGAGTGAATTCGGCCAAGCAAGGGAGAGAAGAGTGGTGCCCAAGTTTGCTAGTTGGCAATTGTACTATTGTACCATCCATGAACCTTCCAATTATCCTCTCCATTTTGATTATTCTTTTCAAGATAATTGTACATAAATCTAACCATTTTGAGCCATATACAAGGTATCTTGAAGAATATGCCATTTTTGAAAATGAGAGATGACCAAAATTGCCAACAAAAATCTTATCATGTAATTTTTGGGAATATTCCTTGTACTATTTTTTTGAAATGCTTTCTTGAATTAATTTGAACTTGATTTTTTACTACACATATAAAATATGCGCATAATTTGAAAAATGATTTTCTTTATTTATTTATTTTTGTTCAAAATAATACAATTTCATTAAATAAATTCCCAAAAATTAATTAATTGGATTTTCAGCTAGCAAAAATTTATTAAATTGAAATTGACCAAACAATGCCCCTTTTAAATGCCCCAAAATTCCTTAATTTCTCAAAAATGATTTTGAAAACCTTAGAATGCTTGGGTAAATACCCTAAACCCTTTCTCAAATAATGCATCACTCACAAAATTATTTATTTTTGCTGAAAATTAGGGTTTTGAAACTAGGCGGACAAAATTAGGGTATGACAGGTATCTATGAATGGTTATTAAGCTTTCTCTCCGAGCTATCATCATATGTGTGAACGTGACATCATTTTTTTTACTAGAACTAATCTTCAAAAATAAGTAATGCAGAGCTTGTTGCATTAAGCCCGTCATAGAATCATGAGATTCCTAAGTAAAAAAGTACTGCTATGTTATATGTTAATATGTGGAACCCCAAAGATAAATAAGAAAAAAATAAATAATAAATAAATAAGTAATTTGAGATGAGCTCCATCTTGACTGAGCACACCTAGGATCTCACAGAATTAATTGTTATTACACGTGGTTCACAAAACAAGGACCTGACTCAAACAATTTTTTAGTTAGTACACCAAGTCAATCTTCAACGGAGCAGACATCGGATCTTGCAGAATGAGCTTTTATTACGCGTGGATCACAAAACAAGGACCTGACTCAAACAGTTTTTTGGTTACTAACACCGGTTATATAAGGTTGAGATTTATTAATGTTGGAATGAAAAATCGATTACAAACATAATATACAATGCATTCGAAAATAAGAAGAGAAGATTGTAAGTCGTATTGAGTTAACTGCTCCCATTTCTTACTTCTTCTGTAAATATTTTACAACATTTTTATTGAGGTTAAATTGTTTATATACTTAATTTTCAAAACAAATACTCAGACCCCTCATTACGTATGCATCATTCGTGTTTTTAGAAAGGATGCTTAATTTGATAACATTTTCAAAAACCTAAAGAGGTTCACTTAGTTATCTTCATCGAAGTTTCTTTCTCCGGTCGTTAGCAATGAAAATTTCTTTACCAGAAAGTCAATAAACTTATTTCCTTTCTTCCTTCTTTATAACACGTTATCAGCTTGATTTCAAAATCATTGTTGTTTAAGGGAAAGTTCTGGCTAGGAAAGACTTGCTACTTAAGCGTGTCCATTGTGACCCACCTCTCTTTCCTGGGAACCTACTCGGAAAAACAATTTCATCTTGAGCCGTTTGCTTAGCTTTAAGTCTAGCTGCCCCCTCTTCTTCTAAAGATATCCCCATCATGAAACCAGAAAGATTCTCGGACGGCTGGGTAAGTGACTTGAACCCAAGTTTAATGTTCCTTAGATGTGAAAAGGAAGGCATTAATAGTTGAATCACGTATATCTAATAATAAGAAAGGAAAGGAAAAAACAAAACAAAATAAAGAAACGAAAGAGACGTTACTGTTCCTGAATAACAACCTCGAAGAAGCTGGTGAATTTGCCTCTAAGTCAAAATGAGAGGGTAAGGAGAGGCAAAGGGAAACATCAGCAGCAACAGACCTACAATATGACTCAAAATGAGTTAGTAGAAAAAAGAATAAAAGAGACAAAAAAAAACATAGAGTTCAATATATATTTTACTTGTGTACAACTAAAGGGAGAAATATAAGGTTCCAACATCAAAGTGAAAGGCAACACTATCCGGGAGAGAAAGCTTCGAGACGAGAGAGTGATAGAAATGCTTACATCTTCAAATCTGGTTGACATGCTTTAAATTTTGTTTACATATGCTCCTGGACAAGATATTCAGAAGACAATTTAGATAAGGCAATAGAGATTAAACTATTTATGAATTATACCAAACTTTACATTGAAAATATGACAAGTTTCCTATAGCAGAAACTTGCTTTTCTCATAAAACTATTTAGGCAGAATTATGATTTAGGATCTCACGTTGCAAGAGATAACAAAATATCTACTGTCCAGGTTGTTTTAATACTACCCGATAACAATAATTTCCTTTGTCCGTCCCAAACGCCATTTTTCCTTGGTTGGACAAGTGCATCGAGATTTGATTGTATCCCAAGTACGCGTCCATGAAAGATAATAAACAAAAACCAGAAGCGTTATCAACTAGTTTGTCTATGCTGGGGACGGGGAAGACGTCCTTTGGACACGCCCTATTGAGATCAGTATAGTCAACACACATGCACCATTTTCCATTAAATATTTTCACAAGAACTACGTTGGATAACCGGATTGTCAATAGTAGAAAAACAGTTATTAGCGTCGGCCGATAGCCCACTCTAACAGGGGATTAGAGTCGGATTAGCATTGGTGTCATGTCGACGCTAAAATGCTCAAAGCTAAACTGTAGCGTCCCCTAAATTCTAACCGACACTACTTAAGCATCAGCTAAGCCCACGAAATTCGATGCTACGGTCAAATCTTGGAAAAGTCAACTATTTAAAGTTAGTGTCGGATAGGCCGACGCTAAAGTCAACGAAAGAAAAGTTAACAAGAGTAGCGTCCATTTGCTCTATCACTTTGAGTAATTCTAATCCATGGCGGACCCAGGACCCGGGTTCAGGGGTGTCAAATTTTTTAAATACACAATTTGCTAAAAATATAATTAAAAACAACTATAAAATATTTAAATAAATAAATTATACATTTCATAATTGTCTTCTACGTAATTTCATATTCTGAAATCGTTGAATAATAAGCTCAGTCAATTTTATTGAATACATCACTCTCAATGTATGTCACCAAACAGTCATTCATCCATGAATTCCCATCCGGTTACGCAACCTATTCTTCAAAATATTCATAACAGAGAAAGCTCTTTCTATAGTTGCTGTTACAACAAGCAAAACTTGTGTCAGCTTCAAAAGAAGACTTTATCAGGTTCAACTTGTGTTGCACTAGACCAACACAAAGTAAATAGCACTAATAAGTTTGTAAATACAAATTAAATAACACTAAAAAAATCAATATATTCAAAAAATACAAAACAAACTCAAATTAAATAGACTTTTTTTTGTTACCGGTTTAGTCGGTGACTATTCTTGTCCGGGGGACCTAGCTAGCTATCGGTATACTCGGCTTTGCTCGTCTGTGTGGTGCTCCCCTCCCAACTGAGTTTTTGCCACACCCAAAATTCGAACCTGAGACATTGCGATGGGTTCCAAGTTACTACTCAGATCAACTGTTGTTGGTAAAAAATTCAAATTAAATGGACAAAAAATAATCAAAATAAATTAAAGAGCACTAACACAAAATACAAATTAATTAAATAGCATTAACACAAATTACCAATTAAATAGTACTAACAGATTCAAAATTAGGATAATAAGAACAAGGACGGATCCAAGGAGATAGAGAGATAGAGAAACTTTTTTAAAATAAAATATAAAAGTGTGAGTGATTGTGTGAGTCTGGTGCATTAGAGTGATGCAAAATTAGGAACTTTGGTGCAAAACTAAGAACTTGGGTGCAAAATATATTTTTCGGGGGATGCAAAAATATTTTTTCCTAGTGTATCGCTGCTAATTTTATTTTTTCAGGGAGTTTGCTTTCTCTCCGAGCTATCATTATATGTATGAACGTGACATCAATGGTTTTTTTTTTGCAAAAACTAATCTTCAAAAACAAGTAATGCAGAGTCTATTACATTATGCACGTCCTAGAATCATGAGATTCCTAAGCAAAAAAGTACTGCTATGTTATATGTTAATACGTGGAACCCCAAAGATATATAAGAATATAAATAAATAAGTAATTTGAGATGAGCACCATCTTGACCGAGCACACCTCGGATCTCACATAATAAATTGTTATTACACGTGGATCACAAAACAAGGACCTGACTCAAACAACATTTTAGTTTTTTTTGACAATAAACAATATTTTAGTTACTAACACCAAGTCCATCTTCAACGGAGCACACATCGGATCTCGCAGAATGAGCTTTTATTACACGTGGATCACAAAACAAGGACCTGACTCAAACAGTTTTTTAGTTACTAACACCGGTTTATTAAGGTTGAGATTTATTAATGTTGGAATGAAAAGTTGATTACAAACATAATATACATTGCATTCGAAAATCAGAAGAGAAGATTGTAAGTCATATTGAGGTAACTGCTCCCATTTCTTACTTCTTCTGCAAATGTTTTACAGCATTTTTTTTGAGGTTTAATTGTTTATATACTTAATTTTCAAAACAAATACTCAGACCCCTCATTACATATGCATCATTCGTGTTTTAAGAAAGGATGTTTAACAATGATAACATTTTCAAAAACCTAAAGAGGTTCACTTAGTTATCTTCATCGAAGGTTTTTTTCTCCCGTCGCTAGCAATGAAAATTTCTTTACCTGAAAGTCAATAAACTCATTTCCCTTCTTCCCTTTTTTGGTGTATATTTCTTTCCCATTTATTTTAAGAGTTAAAGAAATGTGCGGCATTGTAGAATTTATTTGCACATTCATCCAATAAGATCTCAATATGTAGATGTTTATTTACATATTTTTATAAATATTATAATAAAGTGAAATCATAGTGATTGGACGAATATGTAAAAATATTATTTTGTAATTTTAATTACTCAATATTGTTATTCCTTATCTTGATGATGATCCATAAATTCTGGTAAAATTTTGTCAACGAGTGATCATGCAAGATGCAACAAGTGGGGAAAAGAAACAAAAGAGACCAAACACTAATAATGATGAAGACTATGAAGAAGACCTCATCAACCAAGTACCAGATGGAATTCTTGAAGCCATTTTGTTTAAATTGCCGATAAATGAAGCTTCTAGCACCAGCATCCTATCAAGAAAATGGAGATAGGTCTTTACATATAGCAATGGAGATCATGTATGATGCTGCAAGACAAAGATATTTTGGGCATCTTTCAATATATTCTTCCATTGCACTTGTTTAAGCTTGCAAATTATAAATCCTTGTGTGTCTTGCGTTTGAAGTTCATTACTGTAACCAAATATAGCTTTTATCCCCTATTTTATCCTACCGCGGTTTTAGTCTCTTGATTTTATCAAATCCACAATTTTAGTCCTCTCATTTTTTCTACAATTTTGGTCCCCCTATTTTTTAGACAAGTTATGTTTTGTTATGAATAATAAGAATATGGATGGCCATGAATTAGAAGAGTTATATACATAGTAGAGGAATATTAGAAAGCAACCATTTATGTAGATTATTATTCCCACTACTAGAAATCTCGGTATTACCTGCGGAAATATTCTGCAGGTAACTTCTGAGAAATTTTCTGCAAATTTCTAAAGTATGCAGAATATTTGCTGGGCATTTGATTTGGCAGGAAAGTTGGCAGGTAATTTTTGATTTTCCTGCGAATTTTCCTAAGAACTGCAGTTTGCAGGATATTTCTTTTATTATTATTTAATAAATTTAAAAAAGCTGGAAATTTTTCTTTTTATTTTTATTTTTTTAAATCTTTTTTTTAAAGAAAAACTTGTAAAAAGTAAAATAGAATTTCAATACCCATTCACGTTCATTCTCCAACTCTTTCTTTTGTGTTTCCTCCCTCGATCCATCTTCTTCAACCTTTCTTCAGTGTTTCCTCTCTCGATCCATCTTCTTCAATGTGACAGTGTGGAGTGTCACTCAGTATTTACTTTACTATTTACCTTGTTTTTTACCTATTGTACTAGATGATAGTACTATTAGTTGCTATTTTCATTTAGCATTTTATTTCATTGTACTACACTATTCTAGAAAGGTGTACTACACAAAATTGGGATCCAATGATTGTACTCTTAAATACTATTCCTGAAATCTATGAAAGATACCAATCATTACCCAATTAATATCTTCTTTCTAAATTCTCTCTGTACTTGCATTCATTCATTCCATTTCGAGCACCATTCTTACTCATTGGAGCTCCTAGTGTGAAGTAGCACAGGGTTGTGTCCGGAGCTCCCTCCCTTCCAATCCAAATTAGATACCCAATTGGTAACATTCAACCGATCGTCTTCTTCAATCAGAGAAAAACCCCTAACCTTCACTTTCACTCATCGTCTTCTTCAACCAATCGAGAAATTGAAGGTTCGAACCTTCAACGAAATCAACAATGTGAACTGTCACGCTCACCTCGCGCTCCGTCTCGTCTTTGTCCTGGTTCGTGCTCTCATCTTCTCTGATCATGCTCTCGCGATCCGGATTTCATCTTCTTCTGTGAAGGTAACCCTAAATCTACGCTTCTTCCACAGCTTCAAACCCTAACACTTTTTCTTCAAAATTCTGAGTGAGTTACCAATCTTGTTTGTTAACTTAAATCGTTTGTATCGTGTTTATGAGTTACCAATCTTCTGCGTATACTGATTATGAGCTTGAATCGTGTTTGATTGACCAATCTTCTCTTGTTTTGTTTTATAACTGCTTCTTGTTTTGTTTTATTAAGTGTTTAAATGACTACTGTGTAAATATCTTAATTCTGTGAATACTGATTTATTGTGTTACTGATTATAAGCTTGAATTAAGTGTTTAAATGAATCATCTTGTGAAGAATGTCTTGTAGATATTGTCCCAGACCTTAATCAATCTGTGGAGCTTTCACAAAGAGTGAAGCCATTGAATCAAACTCAAGATGAAACAACTTGGTAATACATAATACACATAATGAACTCATTCTCTCAATACTAATGCTTCTTAATTATTTTTGTTCCAGATACTTTTATTATGAATCTGATGTTCAATTTTGTGTCGCTCATTTTCCCCCTTGAAACATTGTTGCATCTGGTTTATGTGATTTTGTTTTTGTATATTTCTTGTTCAGTTATGGTTTGGAGAAGGAATTTAGAGATGATTTGTACAAGGATTTTGAACAGCTTACTCTGGATTGCTGCAATTTATCTCTCTGTTGTAAATGTAATGCTGATTAGTGATCCCTTTGGTTTAAGACTCGATGCAATTTATCTCTCTACAGTTTTTTTTTTGTTGATTCTACTGGTTTTTCTTACTGCCTATATCAAAATTTCTTGCAGAATCTGATGATGGTGGTAAATTTCTTGTTTACAATAGACGGGGAAGGGTAGGTATAAATTTCTTGTTTACAATAAATTTATTGTTGATTCTACTGGTTTTTCTTACTGCCTATAGCAACATTTGATCCTCAATCTGGCGTTGTGTATGTATCTGACTTCATATGTATTTAAAACTTGTAGAACACCAAAAAAAAAGTAATAAGTTTTTATAGTATTATCTTCTCAAGAGAAATTGCAATTGGACCTATACCTGTAGAGTCACTGCTATTATCTTCTCTAATCCAAAAGGTGGTTGATTCTGATGTAAATCATGATGGCTACAGAAATGTTTTCACAGTGACCTTATTATTTACTGGAATTTTTGAAGTTGCATTTGGAGTTTTCAGGTGGTTTCATCATTTCATTGTGAAATTTCTTATGTGTATGTAGGTTTTATTTTCTTTCACATGCTACCCTTCTAGGATTCATTGCAGGTGAAGCCATCATGTCATTTTTGGTACTAAGGAGGGTGTGAAGTTTTCCACTAACGGAGATATTGGAACTGCAAATAGAGTCTGTAGGCAGAATACTACCATGGACAAGGTAAGATATTGATTAACATCTTGTTCTCTGTTCCAACAATCAGTGCTTTTTAAGCTTTGCAATTCATTTTGTGTTTTTATTTGCATTTGATTGTTAACATGCATGCTAATCTATGTTTTTTTTACTATTATGGAACAAAACAAACTTGTTTTCAAAATTTGTTTATGTTAATGAGAAGTATTTCAATAAGATATCGAATTCATGATGATGTCATGTGCTGAATTTTTTGTTTTTCTTCACTAATTTTTTGTTTTTCTTCACTAATTGACTGAAGATGGATGAGATTGCTTTGGTTGGTTTGACTGATGTATTTACAGATATCAATTCCATGTATTGCATAAGTGGAATTGGTTGTTTCCCATTTGATTGCTTGTCTTGTTTGGCTGAATAGCTCCTATCTTGGTATTGTTGACTGTTGAGGCTCAAGTGATTCAGATTATTCATTTAACTAGATACTAGATAGCTTGTTCTGAACTTTCAAGCTTCAATTTGTTGCTTAAATTTGGCAGGATCGCATAATTGCTCGCCTGCAGCAGCCATATGCCCTAGATTGCATTCCTGTTGAAGTAGAATATCAGGTTAGTGAACATAAATTGTGATTCAAGTTTGGCTACTTGTTGAACTAGAAAATCCATACGATGTGTGGTTGATTTGATAAACAGATGGTCATCCAATGGCTTGCACAGGAAGTTGTGTATGCATGCGATGTTTTGATTGTATTAGTGGCATTACTCATTAGTACACATGTTGGTGAATTTACTTCCTGATTTTGCTAGGTGTAGTCTGTAGTGTGATAATTTTATTACTGTTAATAGCTATTATTTTGTTGTTGTTGACAAAAGCATTCTTTGAATTATTCCATTACCATAAAATGACAATTAAGAGAAGTGAAACTTGTCTTCTTCCTCAGACATAGCCAGGACCAACATGGAATACCGTTCACAAACACTACAACATGCCTGTTCTTCAGCAGCATTGTGCTATTGGTATCAATGTTCAAGGTATAATAATAATGATTATGATTTCTATCATTTTGTTGATGATGGAGGTGCTATTGGATTCAATAAATGAAACATCATTTCCTATTGCTGTGTCTTAAAGCTGTGATGGATGTGCCAAGTTGAGTATTGAATTGAATCATAATGCCATTAAACATTTAGAAGTACAAAAATGCATTAGTTTTTTTTCCCTGTAAACTTTTCTTTATTATGTTAAATTGTTAATTCCTGTTTGGGCTTTGGATTTCATAAGTCAAAATCTTTCTCTCAGGTTTGCTTTCCTGTACCTTAAATATCCTCTGTTTTGTTCCTATATGTGAAAAGTTTGAGACCAAAGTAATAATTGATGTCTTAAGTTATTTCCTGAATTGCACACTTGGAGAAAATTTCTGTAATTTGAGTTTATTTCCAAAATAAATAAATGGGGGTATTTTCCCTCAATTTTTAGTTAGTAATATTCAATTAAGTCTAAGACAAGTCAAATTCATCTTGAACAACTTAAGCTTGCATTCCTCAATAGAGAGTTTATCATCTCTTACCACATTGTGAGTAAATTATGTTTCTAAGGATAGATTCTATTTCTATTTGTTTAATGGGGATGTGCGTTTATTTGTGCCTTTTTCCTTACATGTTAGTAAGTTACTGTTCTTAATAAAGTTATATTTTTTTTCTTCAATTAATCCTTATATGATTATACTGGCAACTAATGCATCTCAACTAATTTATGATGTGCAGGGCGGGAAAAAGCTTAAAAAATCGAGACGGAGCCATGCTTCTTTTATGATTTGTAGGATTTGCTTTTGACAGTAGTTTTTGATGTGTTATTTTCATTTGTAAGCTTTTATCTATATATAGCAGTACTGTCATGAACAGTGAAATGACCCTCATGTTTTTGATCCTTATTATGATTATTGTAAGTTACAAGGCTTGTCCTATAAATAGGACTCATGTAGCTATGTAAATGATACCTTCAAGAGTATAATACAAGAGCCATCTTCTTCTTTTCTCATTCCCCCATTTTCTTGTTCTTCTTCTTGCTCTAGTTTTAGTTAGTTTTATAACACGTTATCAGCACGAGTCTCTACCAAAATGATAGCTTAATCTGCTTGAAGACTTTTTTGCAAGATATGTTTTATTTTACTTTATTATGTTAACTTATTATCATGTACTTCCTCTTAGATTTTATTTTAACATGTTAATATTTTATATTTCTTGTATAGAAATTTTCTTGTATAGAAATATCCCAGAAGGAATTTTATATAGCAACGAAGATCATGTATGATGCCGAAAGACAAAGATATTTTGGGCATCGTGCAATATGTTCTTCCATTGCACTTGTGCTTGCAAATTATAAATCCTTGTGTGTCTTGCGTTTGAAGTTCATTACTGTGACCAAATATAGCTGTGATCCCCTATTTTATCCTACCACGGTTTTAGTCCCTGATTTTATCAAATCTACAATTTTAGACCCCTCATTTATTCTCACAATTTTGGTCCCCTATTTTTTAGACAAATTATGTTTTCAATTATTAAAAAAGTGGAGCAGATGCTAATAATATTTTTTAAACAGCTTCTACTTATACATTTACTTTTCACCTATTACTGGAGTAGCATTAAAAACAAAATATCGTAACTACTAATCCTGAAACAACAAAATACGATAACAACTAATCTGAAAGACAAATAAATTAACGGTCAGAAAGAACAAAATATCATAACACAACAAGATATGCTTCCATGCGTTCGACAAATAATTTTTAATATAAGCATCTAGAGAAAATAATGATAGCAAGATCAATTGCTATGTTGTCACTCTTCGTTCAAATCAGCATCATAATGAGGATGGCTAGCACCACAAGATAAGCATCCATGTGATCGACAAATAATTTTTTCAGTTCATGAAGATCATTTTCTAACTTCTGTGAACGCTCGTTCGCCTATCGAGCGTCTTGGGCAGCTACTTGAGCTTGGGCTATTTCATGTTGAGCCGTCTGCTCAGCTTTAAGTCTAGCTGCCCCCTCTTCTTTCAAAGATATCCCCATCATGAAACCAGAAGGATTCTGGGACGGCTGGGTAAGTGACTTGGACCTAAGTTGGATGTTCCTTAGATGTGAAAAGGAATGCATTAATAGTTGAATCACATATCTAATAATAAGAAAGGAAAGGAAAAAACAAAACAAAACAAAGAAAAGAAAGAGACGTTACCGTTCTTGAATAACGACCTCGAAGAAGCAGGCGAATTTGCCTCTAAATCAAAATGAGAGGGAAAGGGGAACATCTGCAGCAACAGGCCTACAATATGACACAAAATGAGTTAGTAGAAAAAAGAATAAAAGAGACAAAAAAACATAGAGTTCAATATATATTTTACTTGTGTACAACTAAAGGGAGAAATATAATGTTCCAATATCAAAGTGAAAGGCAACACTAACCAGCTTCGAGACGAGAGAGAGTGAGAGAAATGCTTACTTCTTCAAATCTGGTTTACATGCTTTCAATTTTGTTTACATGCTCCTGGAGAAGAAGATATTCAGAAGACAATTTAAATAAGGCAATAGAGATTAAACTGTATATAATTATACCAATCTCTAATAAATTGAAAATATGACAAGTTTCCTGTAGCAAAAACATGCTTTTCTCAAAAAACTATTTAGGCAGAATTATGATTTAGGATCTCATGCTGCAAGAGATAACAAAATATCAACTGTCTAGGTTGTTTTAATACTACGTGAAGGTTTTTTTCTGAACACTGTAATATTAACATAGCACCTCTTTTGAGAAAACAAGAGATTAATTTAGTATGTAGTATAAACTAGAGTCTTCCATCAAACAATCTCATAGTTTTAATGCGTGATGAAGTATATCAGAAGATATGCAAATGTGAGCATGCTCAAACTTAGTTTAATTAGGAAATACTCAAACATAGTTTAAATGTGAGCATGCTGTGACATTTAATTATCAGAAACTAGATCATTACTCGTGCGATGCACGGGGAACAAAGACTTGTGGATAAAAAATCTCAATCTCGAAGAAAAGCATTTATTTGCTTGACTAAAATAGATAACAATGGTATATTATCAATTAACCTCGAGAGAACTACATAACAATGTCATTCAAATAGAGATGACAATAGGGCGGGGTAGAGAGTACTCTCCCGCTTCTCATTCCCGCCTCCCGAATTCTCGCCCGTCCCCGTACCTCATCCCTAATTCATAGAGGTTTCCTCACCCATCCCTGTTTTTACGTCCTCGTGGAGACCCCAAAAAATTATTAAAATTTAGCAAAAATATGAATTAATATATATATATATAGTAAAATTGAAAAATTATATTAAAGTAAGCCTAAAAAATAAAAATTTAAACATTTTAATATAAAATTTAATCTTACTTCGATATTTTAATATTTTAAAAGTATAAATGTAACAAGAAAAATATAAAAATTAGCACAATTTAATATTTTTAATTAAAAATACATATAAAAAGACAAAAAAAACTTGATTGCCCATTTTATTTGCAACTGCACAAAGTGAGCTAACAGTTAGTGAACTTCTCTTTTGGACATAGCCCCGAAAAAATACTTAGAATAGAAAAGAGATAAAATAGTAGTAGATAAACCAGCAGTGCGAAGAGAGAAATTCAGAATGACACCCATAAATACTCCTACGGTGCCACACTTATTTATTTCCATCAATACTATGTATATTATTTCTCCTTGCATTGGAAAATTCTCTATCAAAGTGAACAATATATTTCCCAATTTCGTGATGCCTTAAAACTCAGTAGCAACAACATATTCACGATGTGAAGCTTTCAAACCTAACTTTGATTACAACGTAGCATCAAAACTTTTTTGTCAACAACGACACCATCGACGCGCACCACCTCCGAAACATTTCGACCAATATATATAATCGTTGTCGCGTCGATCGACACTAACCACTCTCTTCAGCCTGTCATTCTCTCGGACTCTCAAATGATGTCGACACCAGCACTTCTTTGGAATTGTTGGCTTGCTACAAAAATGATAACTTCTCCTCGAGTATGGCTCATGGTCCTTTAGATATCAAAGCATCAGATGAAAAACATTCATGGATTGAAGCAAAACGTGAAGAGGATCAACGAAACAAACATAAAAACAGAGAAATGCTGGGACATTTGAAGGAAGAAAGTATAATTGAAGCAAAAAATATAAAATGTTGTAAATAAGGATAACATATATTTATATATTAAATGTTGTAAATCAAATTGACGACGCTGAATAAAAAAGCAGGTTACCTGTGTGATTTGCTAGGTTTTTTTTTTAGATAAGCAAATATATTAAGGGGCGCACAAGGGGTGCACCAACCCCTTACACCTAGAGGGCCTCATTAAAACCTCCGAGGGCCAAAACCCAATGGGAAAAAGACCCAATGAGGGAAAAAGAGTACCCCAAATACATCAATGTCTACAAAATGGAGTTACAATAAAGATAAACATCCCAACGGACAATTGTACCAATCCGACCATTCTATCCTACAACTGCTCCCCTTCCTTGCCTTGAACCAACTCCATACGCAATACTTGATACCCGTTACAATTTCGGAACTTGAAGCCATATCTCCGTTGAAAATTGCATTGTTTCTTGCCAACAAAATTCTCCAAATAGTCGCCAACCAAATGAGATATATAACACCTTTTTGCCTTTTCCCTTTTCCCATCCATAAACAAATTCGCCGCCACACGAACTTGGACACCTCAAAAGATACAAATAAATGAGTTGAAGTTTCGGCCTCACTGCTGCAAAAAACACAGCAAGCATCATCTTGTTGCTGAATTATTCCTCGTCGGTGAAGTACTTCTCGAGTAGCCACCTTGTTCAATAACACCCTCCATGCGAAAATGAGAACCTTGGATGGCGCATCGTTTCTCCACAATTTTCTGCACGCCGAAACCAGATGATGGTCTTCGAGTTCCCTGCCACCTGCGAGATAAAAAACCAGTGCCTCGTAACATGATTTCACCGTGAAACCAACGACCGAATTCGGTAACCAGTACCATCGGTCAGACTCCTGCTGTGCTGGGCAAACACCAGCCAATAAATCCTTCAAATAATTGATATTCTGCTCGTCAGATTGCAGGAAATCGTTTGCCCAAAACCAGTTCCAATTCCAACCATTTTCGGACCAAACACCCATGTCCTCAATGACAGCATTTTGCGTGTTGCAGCTGCTGAAAAGAGAGGGAAATAACGCAGCAAAGCTGTCCCTACCTAGCCAGCTATCCGTCCAAAAACGCACCAAATTTCCTCGGCCCACCTTTAATTTAACAAGCTCATCAAACCATCCTTCCTCCATATTTGTACCTTCACCTAACAAGCATAAATCCCTCCACCAAATGGAGTTTTTTGTCCATCCTCTCCTATACTCATTTTCTTTCGACCATCTACCACTCAAACCATATCTCTCCATTAAAACTTGCTTCCATAAAGGGTTACCTCTTCCACCAAAATTCTCCATCTCTATTTTGTTAAAAGAGCAACATTAAAAGCCTCCAAATTTTGTACATCAAGCCCTCCTTTATTCTTGGGCAAACAAACCAAGTCCCACTTCACCCATGCCATTTTTTGCTCTGTAAAACGAAAATAGATATAAAGGCAAAGATGCAAGCACCGAGTTTATGAGTGTTACCCGACCCCCTATAGATAGTTGACGACTCCTCCACGAGTTAAGCCGGGCTTTTATCGAATCAATGACCGGCTGCCATGTACTTGCTCTTCTTGGATTAGCGCCCACGGGAATTCCTAAGAATTTAAATGAGGCTTCTCCCAAATTACATGCAAGAAATTGTGAAATCCCCTCCATAACTCTATCTTCCATATTACCACCAATGACACTACTCTTTGCAAAGTTGACTTTAAGACCCGAAACCAATTCGAAGCTTCTTAGAATTGCCTTCAAGCACCAAATACTCTTCTCCCCTCCATCACAAAACAAGATTGTATCATCCGCGAATTGAAGTAATTCAACAGAAAGGACGTCGTTCATTTTGAATCCTTGAAGGTTATTAGTTTCAACCCCCTTCCTTACTAGCCCCGCCAAACCTTCTGCCGTTATCAAGAATAGAAATGGAGCAAGAGGATCACCTTGCTTTAGCCCCTTATGTGCCACAAATTCATCGGATGGACTCCCATTTACCAAAATCGATATAGAGTTAGAAGAGAAACATGCCCGCATCCACCTTCGCCACATCTCCCTGAATCCCATCCTCCCCAACATATATTCTAAATAACCCCAACTCACCGAGTCATATGCTTTTTCAAAATCAGCCTTCAATACCACACACTTTTTTCTTCTTCTTTTTGCCATGTCCATTACTTCATTTACCACAACCACTCCATCTAAGATATTTCTCCCCGCCAAAAAAGCACTTTGACAATCCGATATCACTTCCTTCAATACTTTCTTCAAGCGTCCCGCAAGCACCTTAGCAAGCATTTTGTATAAGCTTCCAATAAGAGAGATCGGCCTATACTCGCTAAGGTCTTGAGGATTACACTTTTTTTGGGATAAGTGCTAGGAATGAGGCACTCACCGCTTTTGGTAGCCTCGCCTCCCGATGAAATTCGTTAAAGAATTTTACAACATCTGTCTCTATGATGTCCCAACAACCTTTCATGAAATTAAAATTAAATCCATCCGGCCCCGGGCTTTTGTTACCATCGCAATCCCAAACCGCTTCTTTTATTTCCTCCAAGGAGAATGGCGCCATCAACATATGTTTATCCCCCGTAGAAACTTGCTTAAATTCGATACCTTCCAACTTCGGCCTATGATAGTCTTCTTCCATGAAATTTTCCTCAAAATGATCTTTTACTGCTTTTTTAACTCCCCCCACATCATCCACCCATTCACCATTTACCCTAAGCTTTAGCAATTGAGTTCTTCTCCGGTTACCTCTTATGCATGCATGAAAAAATTTACTATTGGAATCCCCCTCCGCCAACCATCTATTGATTTTTGTGCAAGCAAGCTTTCTTTTGCATGGAGTTCCTTCCAAAACTCATTATTCAATTGTTGCCTTTGTTCATCATTGATACCTCCCCCTTCCGAAGCTAGTCTTTGAATCTCATTTAATTCTCTTACAATGTGTTCAATTTTGAGGTCCTTAATACCAAAGACCTCTCGGTTCCACCGTCTAAGCTTTTCCTTCAACATTTTCATTTTCTCCTTCAAGACAAAAGAGTCATTCCCTACCACCCGTGAAGACAACCAACATTCTTTAACAAAATCTTTAAATCCTTCATGCTCCAACCAACAATTATTAAACCTAAAGGGCTTGGGCCCCCAATTCAATGTCGATGTAATAAGCCACACCGGACAATGATGGGATATTTCTCTTTCACCTATCCAGTGAGCGCTAATTCCCCATCTCGAGATCAATCCTTCGGTCACTAGGATTCTATCAAGTCTACTCGCTCTTCCATCGGATCCAAAACATGTAAATTTTTTTCCCAATGTCGGGACATCAACAAGTTCCATGTCTTCAATAAAGGCTTCAAATTCCCTCATTTCTATGTTATTAAAATTAGATGCACACCCAACCCTTTCCGATCTTGAGAGAACTGCATTAAAGTCCCCCGCTATACACCATTCACCCTTCTCAAATTCATCCCTCAAGCACCTCAAGCTTTCCCATAATCTCCTCTTTCCGGACATGTTACAAGCAAAATACACGTTCACCAAATAGCATAGTTGACCTTGTATCTTTGCGCACAACCCAATAAAGTGTTCTCCTGAGAACGAGAACATTGATTCCAATATTTCTGACTTCCATACACTTAGCATCCCACCTGATTGCCCCGCTGCATTCTTACTTTGCCAATCAAAGTTAGAGTCACCCCAAATACTAGTAATATTTCTCTTATTTAGATCACTACACTTAGTTTCTTGAATCATGCACAAATCAATTTTTTCATCCACTATCATCTTCTTAAGGCGCCTTCTTTTTGCCGCGCCCCCCCACCCTCTCATATTGAATGTTGCAATCTTCATTGAGACAAATTTTTATTCCCCCTCCTCCCTTTTGCATTCTGATCCCTGGCCTCCATTTTTTTGATTCTCCCCGTGTACACCTCATCTTTACCTTTCCCTACAACTCCAAGGCTTCCTTTAGCAAAACTCCATACCTTGTTTGCTATTGAAATTTCATGTTCCGCAATATTTCTTTCATTACAGCAGCGAATTTCGGAATCACCGATAGATGATTCACCAATGCTCCTGCCACAACCACGTTTCTTGTCATTTAGTGAGAGTGACTGCCTGTTGCGCCCGAAAAATCCGGTTTGGGACTTCTCGTTTTGCAACGTGAAAAATAGTAGAGCCGCCACCAATATTTATTTGGGAAAACATCGGAAAAACCCTTTTTTTGGAAAAGCGAGTGGTCTTTCGAAATCAGAGATGTAGGTTCGGGGGTCGGTTACGCATGGGGAAGGTATTAGCATCCCATACGTCCTTTCTACTGAAAGGGAACCATTAACTCGATGTGTGGTTTGACAAAGGTTTGAGTTGAAAGCGATTTGTTCTACTTCTTTTCTTTTCTTTTCTTTTCTTTTTTTTATTTGAAAAATCGTTTTATTGAAAACGGAAGACAGGAATATTTTTGTTATCTTTGAAAAGTGGAAACAGAACAAAGATTTTTTTTTAAAAAGGTGCTTGACGGGACGGACCCGCTCCTACGTACCCTCACTGGGTTGAGGGATCAAAGCTACGTAGTTCTCGGCTTTTGCGTCTGAAAACGGCTTAAGAGTTTTTCGCAATTGGGTGAGCGTTTGTGAAGACCGAACAACAACGGTTAGAATGGCCTCACTACTAACTCTTTTTTTGAAAATACAATCATCATTAACGATCCAAACGGCAACAGCGCGAGTGATCATCAATGACAATTTGTTTTATTTAATGGAGGAAGAAAATGTTTTCGCAAAGCAAGGAGCGCTTGAAAATGAGTTTAGAAAATGGGTTTTGGAAAACAAGTAGAACATTATTCAATCAATTCCAAGTCCATAACCAAATGAAACCATGAGTGAACAAGATTCAAACATACTCACCAATCAAGCAATCATAAACATGTTGATTATTAACCAAGATTAAGCATGCCAATATAATCAAGAGATCCAATTATTAAGGATGCAAGACAAAGCTCTCAAGACAATTGTGTGTGTGTGTGTGAGAATTGCTACGGGACGGGCAACAATCTCAAAGGGGTGCATATACCTTAATGACTCTATGCTACAACCGGAAAAGTAGGGTTACGTCTTCATTAAGAATACATACTAGTGGAAGGAAGGGCACACAATTAAATCAAGTCATTCAAATGGCATCAAGAACAAGTGAACACAATTGATCATAGGCATAGAGTATTCTAGGTTTAATGAATGAACATGTGAGCGATGATACATGATTAAGCAAGCATGTGAATGCATGAGCATACAAGAGAATGCATGAATAAGTATACAAGAGAATGCATGAGCATACAAGAATGCATGAGCATTTATTATGCATGGTATACAAGTATGAGTGAATGTGAGTGCAAGCATGCAAGGTGTCGCATAGATGATGCAAATAAGTGAAATGCAAAGTTTGAAAACGTTTTGAGTAAGAAGTGGTAAAAATGTTTTGGGGTTTTAAATGAGAAGTAGTAAAAGTTTAAAATGCAAATGATTGAAATGTTTTGGGATTTTTTTTATGCAAATTTACAAGTGGTAAAAAGTTTGAGTGAGAAGTTAATGAAATGGTAGAGTAAAAATGCATGAGGTAAATGGTAATTATTTAATGAGATGGTAAAGTAAAAAGGTAAAAGGGTAAAAACACAATTGCACAATTGCATTTATTCACACAAGATCAAAACAACACGTTTTCAAGCACAAAATATGCACAAAAGTGGCCTAAGGCCGAAGCAATGCTAAGCACAAATCACCATCAAATTTCATGCTAAAATTCACGATTAATACATGAAACAATTCACAAGACTAAACCCTAGATCATCATGCCATGTTCTAAGGTAAGCATCAAGCATATCATGTATTTTATTCTTCACAAAATCAAAGAAGTAAAAAGGCAACAAAAACCCTAGGTTTTGAAGCAACAACCCGAGGCACCCAACACCAAAATCAAGCCAAAATTCAACTTAAAATCATGAAATGAACAAAATGAACACAAGAACCCTAAAATCCATGCTATGGCCGAAGCAAAATAGGTAGGAAAACAAGATTTTATTTCACCAAAATCATGCAAATGAGGTAGAAATGCAATGAATGATGAGAAAACACAAGAATCTTTCCTTCAAGGCCAAGGACTCATCTCAAACACCCAAGGCTCCCAATGTCCTTGTCCAATAATGTTTGAAATGAGTCCTCAAAGCTTCTTTCAAGAAGTAAAGAGGAAAAGAAGAGAGATTACATGATGAAAATTAAAGAAAATGCAAGGGTTGGTGAGCTTACCTCTAGATCTAGCTAGAAAATGAAGAAGGAAAGAGAATAGAAGCAAGAACACTTGAAGAACACCACAAGAACCTCTTGAACCTTTCGCAAATGCTTGATTCTTGATGGTTTTTGATGAAACTTTGATGATTATGCAAGTTTAGAAGTAGATTTATTGAAAGGATGAAGAATAAACAAGGTTTGATGGTTGATTTTTTGGAAGAATTTTGAAGAAAAGAATATGGGTATGGTGGCTGGTTGCTTCGAAGGAATGAGAGAAAGAGAGGAGATATTTGGGTGCTAGGGTAAAAAAATGAGTGTCCTCATCATGGTCTCTTATTTTGGGTTTTATATGAGGTGCAAAATTAAGGGTATATAGGACATTGTGCTTTTGCAAACCATTGAGATTTGAGCTAGAATTTGAATCAAAGGCCAAGATTGCAATGCACATGGATTAGGGACAAGGAGAAAACACAAATGAGTGAGGAATAGCTGGTCATACACAAAAATTATGAGTTTTTGTTGCACAAAAATTGTTGAGGGCACCTAGGTCATTCTACACAAAGTTGTAGCCTAGGATTTGATCTAGAATTTTAATCAATGGCTAGGAATACAACTCACATGGATCAAGGGCATGAGGAAACACAAAATGAGGTGAAAATGAGCTGGAAAATTCGGAGCAAATGAGGCCTTGGTGCCCAAGTTTTGCAAGCTTGTCAAGAAAAATAGTACATTTTGTCTTATTGGGGACACTTCCTTATTTTCACCATTTTTTATTATTCTTTTCTAGATAATTCCATAAAAATCATGCCACTTTGGGCCATATCCTAGGAATCAATGATTGGGCCCAAAATTCCATGATATCACCCTTCCCAAAATTGATTTGAGACCTCACCTTGATGGAAATTCCCATTTTGCCCTTTTGCTTAAAATTTGAATTTTATGCCAAAAATCATGCATGCATGCGCACAAAAATTCATAACCCAAATCATCTAGATCCAAATAAATTCCTCTGAGATTGAACAATGATTTTTGGTGAGAAATTGCTTAATTTTGGAAATGACCAAAATACCCCTTTTGCCCAAAAAACCCTAATTTTGCTCCAAAAGGCATTCCAATCCTAAAAATGATTTTAAAAGCGCTGAAATGACTTTTAGAACCCAAAAATGCATGCTCATAGTTCTTCACATCCTTCAGAATGATGCTTCACTTCATAATTTATTGCTTTTTGTGGAAAATTAAGGTTTTGTTCCAAGCCGGACAAAATTAGGGTATGACACTGCCCAGACTTGTTTTTAACCGAAACGTATTCACCAGACCCACTACTCAGTGATGGAATTAAGCTTCTTGCTTCATCATTGATTAAATCGATTGTAACACTATTTTTTCCTCCAAACTCTTACTGTGATCTTTGCTTTTTTTCTTCTTTATTTTAACGCCATTTTCTCTCTTCTTTTCCTTTCTTGGCCCAGGATTTTCGTTGCTCCTAACCATCATCACCTGATCAATTGGCTTTGATATTGGCCCATCGTTAGAATTAGTAGGCAGCCCACCTTTGTCTCTCCCTAAATCATCATTTTGGCCCAAAACATTAATTGGCCCACTTCCACCACACCGAATCAAAAGACCACTTGCATCTCCACCTATCCCGGACCCACAATCCTCCACCTCCATCTCATTATTATCCTGAGAAGTATTTGCCACATTTTGAGGCTCTTGGACTTTTACCCCAGCCACTTCATTCGCCGCTTTTTTCTCTTCCACATTAGGTGCCTTTATTTCATTTTCCATCAAACCACTATTCTCCTTGATTTTTTCCCCTTCCCCAGCCATCATGTTATTTGCACGCTGGAATTCTCCAACTTCCTCAACATTTTCAACTGCCACTTCCCCATGCACACCTTCATTATCATTATTATTTTTTTCTTCTATGCTCACATTAACACCTTCATCTAAATTAACAATTTCTTTGGTATTCTGAAACTAATGCCGGAATGATACCATCTTCCATCTCCTCCAGTAGAACCAGGTTGGCACCAATCGGAGTTACCTTGATGGCAAAAAAACCTTGCATGTTGAACCACTCCTGGACCATATGTGCGTTGCCGGCGTTCTTGACTTTTGCCACATACATTTTTTTAATTCTGCTCAATTCCTCCTCTGATGCATTGTACCACCGGTCGCATAGATTTTGTTTCCTGTAGTACACGACCTTCTATTCAGGCGAATTACCATTCCACTTGCCCTTCCAAGCTTCTCTTCTTTTCCACCTTTCCTTCACATTTCCACCTTCCTTTTTTTCTTCTCTGTTTCCTACAACTCCAGTGTTTCCTCCGCTATTAACCTTTCTCCACACCATGTGGTTTTGCCATATAGTTTTCACGTCACCATCGGGACCCTTGCTCTTCTCCAGCCTCAAACTCTTCATCTTCTCCTCTTGCTTCACCCTTTCAAACCTTGGTAGGTTAACATGTATTTTATTTGCTTCGACGATCATGTTGTCCAGTTTCATGGCGAAGACTCTAGGATCTTGAATGTTTGCAAACCTTGCAAACCCAAACCTCTTCCCCCATTTGTTTCTCCTTGGTGGAATGACTACTTCCACAATCTTGCCGTAGAAAGCAAACGCCCTGAGCATAATCTTGCCGTCTCCTCTTTGCTGCCATAACCGTTATTCGCAATATCCATTCTTCCCATAGCCAGATTGCGCTGGGAAGAGTTCTTCTTTCTGTTAACACCTTGCCAAGCGCCACCGCCGTCTCTGTTGCCGCCGTTGCTTCCGTCTCCGTCTCCGCTCATTTCTTAATTTTTGTTTGAATTTTGAACTTGTGTGAGAATTGTAAAAAGTCTCACATTGGATGCTTTTGGCTCATTTGTTCTAGGAGATATGTCCGTATGATTATAATATTGTTGCCACAATATCATTCGTGTGTGATTTGCTAGTTGTTAGATTGGTCGCAGCTGGAGTGCTGCTTACACTCATCAATTAATAGGTAATCATATTGTTCTTAGCCCTCAGATAATTTTATATGGAGAAACTCATTATAATCATAACAATAAAGTCATTGTAAAATCGGATTCAAACTTCGTATAGAAAAATATTGATAAGAAGACAACCAAATGGATACTTAAGAGTAAGATAGAAAATATTAGATAATGAGATGCAGAAATGAGAAAGAAAAATATCATTATAATCATAACAATATATTCTTCAGTGCCCAATGCATTGGAAATAAGATAGGTTAGTGATGCAATAATTGCAAGTGGGCCCGACAATTAATATTCAAGTAGTAATTTACAATAACACCCTCTGCTTTGGCGGACTTTTCCCGCCAAAATGACCTCTTTTTGGCAGACTTCGTATTCTAAAGATGTGTTGCATGTAGAGATATCAAATCCAAATAAAACCCCGGGAAAATATGGCATCACTGCAAAACTCCTAGAAAACATTGACAGGTTTATAAACCATTAAATATTTTCACATCAGAATAAGAGAGGATCAAGTTATTATTTCCGAAAAAGGCAACAAGCAAATATGAGCCATTCAAAGGCAAAAACACATTTAATAGAACAAGGAGAAAGATAATGTGAACACAAGGTGCCATTGTCAACATATGTTGTTAGAGATACTCACAAAACCTAGATGATAAATGTCACAGCATGGTGTTTGAGTATTTCCATTAATATTTGCAAACCACATTGATATGTTTTGATAAATATTTGGTTTATGTGTAAGATTCTCAAACCTAGATGTCAGTTTCAAAGAAATTGAAACGTTTAAATGATCAGACCTCAATATGAGAAAGATGATAAAAAAAAAACTAAATGTGTGTTCACAACGCAACATGAATATGTAATTACAATGACACGAGCGAAGCCTTTCCCACCAGGCAGGGTTGACTACAAGATCAACCAACGCCATAAAGTCCTACAAAGATTTTCGAAAATATAAGAGAAAAAAGGGAAAAAGTAGACAAAATACATACCACTGAAACCAGTGTCCTCGCGAATGCGATGGCGTTCAAGACCAGTCCAAATCGTTGCCGACGCGGAGGCATTCTTCGTCTTCTCTGGCGGCGTCACCTTTGGGGATGTAGTACATTTTCTCGAAGTTTTCGACGTGGAGAATCCAAAAACGATGTCCGTTTTCACAAAAGATGACTCTAGTTTCAGCCCATTCTACTTACAACAACCCTTTTAGGGTTTTTTTTGGTACCCCCACACTCTTCCCATCTACCCCCAAAAACATTTTTGGACGAAAATACCCCTTAAAAATTTAAGCCAAAATCGTATATACGTCACCCTATATATATACGACTTTCAAAAATTCAAATCGTATATACCTAAAAATAATGTAAATACGAAAACTAAAAAAAAACAAATCGTATATACCCCCACACATACAAGTCGTATATACCTAATGGGGGTGTATATACGACGTTGTAAAATACAAGTCGTATATACCCCCACACATACAGGTCGTATATACGTATGTGTGGGGGTATATACGACTTGTATTTTACAACGTCGTATATACACCCCCCATTAGGTATATACGACTTTTTTGAAAAAAAAATGTTGATCTAACGGTTAGGATTTGACTTCCAATGTTAATCAACGGTGTAGATTGCACGGATAGTATCAACGGTTGATATTCATTCACCAATTCTATAAATACCCACCCCCACCCTCATTCTTTTCACACCAAAATTTCACTCTCAATTACATTTCTCACACATCCAGAATGTAGATTTGTCTAACACAACGGTCTGTTGAGAATAGGCTCTGTGGTATACATTATGGGGGCAACATCACGATGAGAGAAGATGGGGTCTACTTTTGGAGTCCGAAGCCGGCGTTATGCCGAATCGACCGCGCCATGGGGTTTGATGGGTTGAAGGATAAAGTGTGGTCAAAAGTTCAAGTGATTGGGGACGACCGTGACGTCACTAGTATCACTTATCGGAAACCCGATCGTGGAGATGATGGCTGCATTTCCTACTCCTCCATGTCTATCAAGACCAACGAAGACGTGGCGAACATGTTCGACATTCATGACAGGCTTATGGGGTATAAGCCATTGGAGCTGTACGTGGAAACACAACGGAGCGTGAATGAGATATTACGTCATCTGCGAGCACCGGAGTATTAGGATTAGGGTTTAGTTTGTTATGTTTTATCTTTTATGTAACTTTATTTTATCGCATGAATGAAATGGACTGATATGTAACGTTGTTTTATCGCATGAATGAAATCGACTGACCAAAATTTGAAGGAAACTCGCAAGAAACGTAGAAACATAAAATAAAAGTACAAAAAGAATCCAGAAAAGCCGACACATAAAATCCAACAACTGTGTAGAATACATAAAAGTAGCCTCCTAGTCATCAAGACCTAGCCTCTGCAACAAATGATAAAGCTCTGTGTACGTGGTGGTGCCCACACGGATATGTCCACGACGAAGCCCATTCCTAACCAAATCTGCCATACTGTGCGCCCACTCCTTAGGTGGTGACGGTGATGCCTGTGCTGCTGGTGGTGCTACTGTAGGTAAGAGCCTCGGAATCGACGCAATCACGTACCAATGCAAGTAGCCTGGACCAACCTCACCCAACTCCTCAGCAACATGGGTAGTGGCCAGAACGGCATGCACTAACGGCAAGTACTGCGCAATCTGCATGAGGACTGCTGCATGGGCCGGACGACCAGTAAGAGGGGTACGTGGGATGACCTGCACAAACCCAAACTGTCGCAGGCACCTATCAGGCATGTAGGGAACTCTGATGTCTCCCCAGCTGATGAAGCCCCTGTACAGTAAAATCATCTCAAACTCTCTATCCCCCCGGAGCCCCTCAAAGGGTCGCCAACACACATTATCGGAGGTCAGCCCATCAAGCAGCTGCCTATAATCTAAAAGCTTCACGGAGTCAGACTTCTTCTTCCTCCAGCGTCCACACAGCGGTCCCTCCGTCACACCACTTGGCCTCCTCTCAACCAAGGTAGGAAAATACCATAAAATCCAGGCCTGAAATCCAATAATAAATAACAACATGGTTAATTAAAAACAATTTATCAAAACTCGAAAAAAATGAAAAAACAATTTAAACTAAATACCTGCAGTAGGCTCGCGTACCCTCCTATCTACTGTGCAGAGTCCACACAGGAGTAGTTCAGTGCATCATACATGTAAGCTACTGCTACTGCCCCCCATGCATACCCTCCAACAAGCTCTGCACTCAAGTCATCAAGAAGGAGCAGCCAGTTAGCCTCAGCCCTGTCTCCAGTCTTGCATGTGAAGATGGAGTAGCTCAGAGGCAGAAGTATATATGCCCTGACAGCAGCATCCATGTTCCCCCCCAAGTAACGCATCCAGCCACTCATAACGGAAGTATGGACCAGTAGTCCTACCACACCCCATACGAGCCTCCTCAATACTCACTCTTAGATATGCGTGTGCCAGCTGGATGGCCTGCTTCGTAGTCACAGAAGTGGGTGGAGCTCTGAAATAATTTCCCTGGATGGGAAGATGAAGCAGACAGGACACATCGTTAAGAGTAATCGTCATCTCACCAAATGGTAATTGAAATGACGACGTCTCCGGGTGCCATCTCTCAACGAAGGCGGACAATAGCTCATGGTCCACCGTGGAATGTCCGGTGGAGATAAGGGGGGATAACTTGGCACCTCTGACATGGCTGAACAACTGCTCGTTCTGGCAATAAGGAAATAGTCTGGTAGTAACTGTGTTGCCATGGTTCCACGCTTTCACCACACGTCTATATGTCTAAATTAAAAAAAAATTAACAAAATAAGACTACGTACAGGAATAAATTAAATTAACAACACAATGTAAATAAATTCAACTTACTGGGTCTACTAGTACACGAGAATAGACATGACCCTCACAAGTAAAGAGAGGCTGCTGCTGATGGTGCTGTTGCTGATACTGCTGATGCTGGTACTGATGCTGCTGATACTGGTGGTGCTGAGACGTAGACTGGTCCTCAGACATTGTTGCGTTAAAAACACACTTAGAGCAAGTGTACTCTTTCGCAGAAGTAGTATAAAAGATTATCGTCTCCACAGGGATTAATTAACAAGTACCAAACTACTTAAGATTTATTACTATTTAGACAAGTGAATAATTGAGATGTAATTGAAACAAAGAAATAAAAAGTAAGCAAATAATAAATAATAAAATGCAAGATTTAATAGATGGAGAGAGAGGTCTAGGGTCGCAGTTTCACTTACAAGCTTCGATTCCTCTATGTGTAAATAAAAACAATAGAATAATATTAATTGAAATAAAAAAAGGAATTCAAATAAAAAATTAGAACATAAAAGGTCTCTAAGCAAGCAAGATTCACCTAAGACCCTAGCAGAGGATTTAGGTATCCATAAGTATCAAGAACAATAAAATAGAAATAAAGTTCATGAAATACAAAGATAAGAATAACCCGGTAATTAGAGAAATTTCTGGTCTAAGTCTTCAATCTCTTTATTCTGCTCCAGAGCTCTTTCACGATGTTAAAAACCGGTACCCAATTCTTCACTCTCCCGGTGGTAATCACGTCGCAGCCTCCAATATTTGTTAAAAACACGGCTCCCTCCTCCTATGCACTTTGCGGCTCTTCTTTCTTAAAGGGTCAGTAGGTCACGTGCCTTTCTCCCCAAGGTAAGTGTGGACCCCTTTCTAATAATAATTCCTTTTAAAAACTTGCACTATCTTTGTTTTTTTTGGTCGTATCTTTCTTTCTTTCTCTCCAAGGTTTATTAATTTAATATTGGGCCTCCACTTCTTGCTTTTCAAAGTCAACAATTGGGCCATTAAGCCTTTCTCTAATGAGCCTTTATTGTCTCTGATGACTTTGGTTGAAATTTCATTCTTTTTGACTTTTTCCTATTTCTGCAAAACAAATAGTAAATTAAGTCAATTATTTATATAATTGTTACTAATTGCTCTAAAAAATGACTTGAACATGTCCCTAAAAATACACTAATTTGGAGTTTATCAGGCATAGCCTGGTCTGAGGACATAGACTGCTCCTCTGTAATCGTATATATGTCTGGATAGGTATATACGATTTCCTCTGTAAAATCTGGTGGTAAATTGTATGTAAGTAAAAAATAGTAAGTGTTTTGTAATTTTAAAAAATTTTAAGGGTATTTTGGTCTTTTCGCAGGGGATGTGGGGGTATGAGGGAAGAGTGTGGGGTTACAAAAAAAACCCACCATTTTAGCACCTCCATAGTCTTTGACCAAAAAAAAACACCTCCATAGTCCCAAAATAATTTCTAAAATAAATATCATTTCAAATAATTATATTCTATTAAAATAAAAATATATCATTAATACAATCTAAAATACAATTACATATCAAATAATAATAAATAATTAACCATTTAAAAATACACTTAAATATCAATTCAATACATTAATTAAATGATCCAAACACCCAAATTGGTATAAAAATAATAGTATTAGTAATAATAAAACTAACTCATGGATACCCCAAAATAAAATAATATGATGATAATATACTTCTAAAATATGTTGATTATTAAAATAAGCGCACACAAAATTACTAATATATCCACACATTTTAATAAGAAAATCGGGGTATTATAGCTTTGCTCGTGATATAAAACACAACTTAAGGAACATCGATGGAGTTAGGCGCGGCAGAGTGATGATAAGGTGGCAACCTCCCCCTGCATGAGTGGACAAAACTAAATTGCGACAAGAGCTGCAAACTTGACACAGGACATGCTGGTTGTAGTGGCCTTTTGCAAAACTGTGATGGAACATGGCTGAAGGGGTATGCTTGCAACAGTGGGACGTGTAACGCGTTACATGCAGAAATGTGGGCAATGTGGCTAGCCATAAAAATGGCAAAAGAAATGGGAATCCACAAGCTGGTAGTGGAGAGGGACTCCAAAACCTTAGTTGATATGGTCAACAATTGTGACCAAGATTCCGGAGCCACTTATACAATGACTAGTCGATTACATTAGTTTTTCTTATAGACAATGTTAGTTTTTAATCGTTAGAGAGATGAAAAAATGCTACTCTCCGGAGTTTGAATGTTGGACCTCTCTTTTATACTCATTTGGTATCTCTTAACTCGCTAACTGAACTACCTATTTGCGATAACTTAATTTCTTTTGTTTCTCTTTCGGCGAAAGCCCTCCCTCTTTATATCATTTTCTCTTCTTTTTTTTTTTGTCATCTCTTCACTAACCAAACAAACCATACTCCGTATATCAAATCCCCCCATTCACAAATCAAAGAGTAATGCTATTTGGATCCAAAAGTGTACCAAAGTATAATACATTTATTTTTTTATTTTAAATTAAGTTCAGTGTTATACACATATAATATATTTAATTTAAAATAATATATTCCCTCCGTATCCCATACATACACTCCTAGTATTAAATGCGATGTAATTTTGAGTCTGATTCCAAATAAATCCTTAATTTTTATACTCATTATGTGATTTCACTGCAATTAATATACTTTGAAAATTGTATTTTTTTCTTATAATTAGGAAAAAAAATGTAACAAATTTTTTTTATAATAAAGACTGAAGGAGTATTTTAGTGTCTTTTTTTTGTCCAAAATAGCATTAATCTAAATCAAATCCCGCCTTAATGGAAACAACCTATTCATCTCTCTTCTAGCAAAAGATACTCTTCATCTCATTCCTCTTCATCTCTTTCCTACGTTTCACTCTCTCTCTCTCTACCCCGTTCCTTTTTTGATTCGTTGCTTTCCCCACCAACTTACCATCAGAATTTTCCAATCATATTATTCTCCAAAATTGATTATTATTTTTTAAAAAAATTACCTTTTACTTTCTCACTCTTTCCCATCCCAGCAATTAGGGGTGAGCAAGACCCGGCCCAATCCTAAGACCCGTCCCGTCCTTGTCCCATTAAACCCGTAAAATATCGGGTTTGTTCGGGTCTAAAGACGGGTTAGGGTCTAAACAATTGGCCTGACCAAAATTTAGGGACGGGTTAGGGTTAGGTATAACCCGTCCCATCCCGTCCCTTACTCACTCCTCACTCTAATTTTTAACTCTATTTTATAAATAAAATATTCAATTTGAAATCAATGTTAGTTTAAGTAGAAACATTATTGTAAAGTAATATTGTAAAAGTTATGTTTTAAGTTTGAATTCATGATATAATACTAAAAAGATTCAATTTATCGCTTATAACTTTTAGTCATACTTGAGTGACCACCTTATAGTTTTATTTTAATTGTCCTTCGGGCCAACCCGATCTCGTCCTAAATAGACCCGGTCTTACTTTATCCCTAAAAACATCGGGTCTATTCGGGCCTAAAGACGGATTAAGGTCTAAAAAATGATCCTATAAAAATTTAGGGCTGGGTAAAGGACAAGTGTAATCCGTCCCAACCCGTCCTTTGCTCACCCCTACCAGCAATCACTCACAAACTCCCAATTCAAACCTTCTACCTTTTTTTCACCCACACAACAACCCCAAAAAAACTAGAAACTCAGCTCAATTTTCAATTTAGCGTTTTCTAGGGTTTTACATTCCTCAATCCAAACCCAATAACTAGAATTTTTCAAATCTTCAAAAGAAAAAACATTTTTTTAGTTTTTTTCTTCAATTCAGTGTGTGAGAGCTTTGAATTTTGAATTGTAGTATTCGGCATTGACCTGAGAAGAAAGTTCTAGAATCTAGAGTGAAGGGTTTGCAATGTCGGGCCCACCGAGAGTTCGATCCATGAATGCGACCGTCGGCGACACGGACGCACGGCCGGTACTCGTCCCCGCCGGCAACAAAGCTCGCCCTATTGATGGACGGAAGCCGTTGAAGAAACCAGCGCCGGAAACGGAGAAGAAACCTTCAAATCCGCAATGTGCGGTTTTGCCGGCGGCGATTTCGAAGCAGCGACAGAATAATCATCATCATCATCATCTGGCTGTGCTGAAAAACCTTTCGATGAACGCTTCGTGTTCATCGGATGCGTCGTCGACGGAGACGGATTCTTCAAATCACAGTAGCGGCGCGTCGTCCAGTGGGAAGGTAGTGAGGCGCGCGAAGAATAAGCGGATTGGTTTAAAGATTGAGAATGTAGTGAGTACTGATGCTGTAGCTGTTCCTGTTGAGATAGATTCAAGTGATAGCTTGGAGGACAAGAAAAGGTGTGCTTGGGTTACACCAAATTCAGGTATATTAATTCCTTCATGTTCCTTATTTGTTTAACTGGTTGTGAATTGTGAAATTGATACTATTGGTTTGAGATTTTGACGTATATTTGTGTGAATTTTGTGCTGCACATGCTTGTTAAGTTGTAATTGACTGCAATGTAGAAAATGAGAAGTTTCTGGAATGGCTTGCAAGCACAATGTTTGTAAATTTTTTACTTTACTTAGATGTAATGAGCCAGCTTGTAATTTAGTAGTTAAGTGAGTTGATTAGTCATTTGACATGGAAATCATGTGGAAATTTATGCATAACAGACTGTTTGTAGACAACATTCCATTTTTGAGCTGAGTATTAATTCGTCCTGTGCGTGATGTTTTTCTGCATGTCATGACTGGCCAAATAAATGGTTAAGAGTTAAAGATTGCAATTTATAGTTACAGCTGTTTAAGGTTGTCACTGACATGCTAAACAAGGGTTATAGAGATTTTGCTCCTTGCATAACTCTGGTTTGTTAATGTTTATTGCTCAACCTTTTTAGTAAATAGGGTTATAGTAACAAGCTTTTACTGCTAGCTTGGCAGACTGATAGCTTTTATAAAGGAATCTTAAACACTTCAAAGTAGTTGCTATATTGGGTCGCACTGTGTCCAGTGTTATCAAATAGTGGCCATGGCGATTTGTGGTGGCAGTTTTTTTCCAATCTCTGACCAATTAGTGAAGGATGATGGCGCCATAGCATTTTATGGCGGAAATAGTGGCTTAAAATAGCGGAATTTTTGCCTTCCGCTATGGTCCGCCATCGATAACACTGTGTGCGTCGGACACTTCACAAAAACCTCAGATGCTCCCAACTTCTATTAGTAACTTTTTCATATTTACTTTTTGAACTTTGATACAGATACAAATACCTATGGGGATACCACAATAATTTAAATCACGTTACTTTTATAACATTGGTTCTCTCTTTTGATTTAAGATTCATACTTTGTGTTAGTTAATATTAATTTTAGACATTATAATCAATCCATGCTCTATAATTGGCAAGTCAACAATTTTGGCAGTTAGTCCTGTTAACTTGGCTTATGATGCTTCTACCCTACCTAAATTGGGAAGTCAACTGTTTAGCAGTTTGTTTAATTAACTTAGCCTATGGTATTACCGACATGCTCCCATAATTCCTGTCACCCCGAATATATGCCTTCAATGTTTCATAGATGACATACAAGCTATAAAGCATGAACAGAGCATTATGGTGCTATGCCTCTAGGTTGAACACATTCGGGACAGATACACGAATGTCACTTCGACGACACGCGTCCAACACATGTCTATATATAAGTTTCCAATTAAAAATATATTTTATTCTGATTATAAATGGTAGTATATGTTAGTAAACATTAAATGTTCTACTTGCTCTTGTACATGACTAGTTATACAACGACAAGTTCATTAGGATTTTTTTGAAAAATGTCAAATGATGTTTAGTGTTCTTAGAGCGGCCCATGAAGTAGCCAATATTAGCATATATGACAAAAAGAAATTGTAAACCTTGAAGCTTTTGGGTATGTGTGTATGTATAGGTGAGGATCTGCTTACTCTAGGAGTAACCCATGTCATAGTTATTATGCTTAGTAATTTTTTGGTGACATTAAATTCCATCAATCCAATAGTTGATTATTGTCCTATTATTGTCGCAATTATGTACACCAGATTTCACCAGTTGAACCACCGAATTAATATTTCTTATTTAGAAGATCAAGCTTACAAATTTGACATTAACTTCCCTTTCTTTGTTTTCTATTTTTGTTTCCACTAAAACTAAGAAATATTATATTATAGATAACAAATCACCATTTTCAGAAAGTTTGAAAATGGCGAAAAAGTTGTTTTCATTGTTTTCAAAAATATATTCTCTCTAAATACTCTTCCATTTTCTCTATTGCAAGAGTCTTCCATCTTCTTGTGAACAACTTTAAAATGAGTACAATTTTTATAAAATGAAAACAATTTTTTTTTAGGACATACCCTTAGCGTTTGGTGTATCCCATGTCTTGCTGCTTTGCGGTGTATGCCTGTGCTTCATAGCATGCTAGGGTTCTCCCTACCTTGCTTCTTCCGTGGTTTATTATTTTGTCCCAGAGCTCTTATTTAGCAACTTACCATTGCTTTTTTTTAAAGCTTTCCATTGCTATTTTGTCTTGTCAATTTTCTTAAATGAAGTCTAGCAAAGACACTAGTGTCTCTAAGTATCACTGCTTTTCTTTCATTCTTCAACCTCAGCTATCTGAGGTGAACGTATAGCGACGTCCTTTATAAATGAATTGGCTAGACATTATAATCAAGTGCTTCTTAGTTTCACAAAGCACATACTCATTGGTTTTGATGATTAAAGTTTACCTTTAATCCTGGTGTAAGAGGATAAATATGATGTTGAATTCTTCGAGTGTGAATGTTTTTCTAAATATAAAATATCAGTTATGTTAACATTATAATTGTATATTTCTTGTCCATCTTTTTCGGCCTAATTTGTTCTCATTTGTTTCAGAACCATGTTATATTACTTTTCATGATGAAGAGTGGGGAGTTCCTGTTCATGATGACAAGTATGTGAATTTCTTCTGGTGTTGGCACAATCTTCAATTTTCGTTCTCATCTTCCAGATTGCAAATGTCTCAGTACGTGAATTTGGTTTTTGTACAGGAAACTGTTCGAGTTGCTCAGCTTCTCTGGAGCCTTGGCAGAACTTTCATGGCCCACCATTCTCGGCAAAAGGCAGTTATTTCGGTACTGATATTTTATCTGTAAAATATAATTATACTGTTGTCGTTTTACACTCACGCCAGAAAAAGGTTGCTCATTATATTTCCTTGCATGTGCTTCTATGTGTCATGTATCAATAAACACAGGGAAGTATTTTTCGATTTTGATCCAAATGCTGTTTCAAGGATTAATGAGAAAAAGATAGTTGCACCTGGAAGTCCCGCCAACTCATTGCTATCAGAGCTCAGGTTGCGATCCATAGTTGAAAATGCACGTCTGATATGCAAGGTAAATACTCCACTATATTAGTTGCGTAATCTTATGTATAGCATGTGTAAAAGTTGCAACTTTTCGTTGCTTGGTCATTCTAACTTATCTGCTACCTACTTTGAAAATATTGCGAGTACACAACCTGCTCACTGACCCACAGATGTACCGTAAAAAGAAGACTGTGTTGAAAATATTCTTAAATCAACTTGTTTAAAGCGATGGTTATAATATTCTCAGTCTATAACCGTCAAAAATAGAGGTTTCTTAGCGTCTTTATGTACACATTTTGATTTATTTATTTTATCTTTCCATTGCAATGCAGGTAATTGAAGAGTTTGGTTCTTTTGACAAATACATTTGGAACTTTGTGAACCACAAATCTATAGTCAGCCAATTCAGGTACTCACGCCAGGTACCTGTCAAATCTCCAAAAGCAGAATTCATAAGTAAAGACCTTGTTAAGAGAGGATTCAGGAGTGTGGGGCCAACAGTCATTTACACTTTCATGCAAGTTGCTGGGCTAACAAATGACCACCTTATCAGTTGCTTCAGATTCAAGGAGTGTACCTCAAATGCAGAAGCAGAAGGTAAAGAAAGCTCCCTCAATACTAAGATCAAAGAGAAGGCAAATGAGGAGTTAAATGATGTTGGTCTCTTGCTAGCTGTGAACAAGTTGAACTTTGGTTAATAGTCATATTGTATTGTTGTTAATCAGGTAGTTGTGAGTGCACAAAAATCCACACAGATATGAATGAATGAAACAGCCAGAAGGGTAGTTGTATTTGAAATGTTAATGACCTTTGGCAATTCTTCATATTCTAGTGTATCAACTAATGTATTTAAGATATGTTGAAAAATAGTCGTAGTTGTTGCATTTTTCCTTTCCTTTATGTTAAGCATGTGGTCATCAATAACTACTAATAGTTTAGTTCCATTATGCCCTTTACCCTATGATAAGGGGGACCAAACCAGCCATACCGTTCAGTATGGCAATTTGCTTTCTAGCTTTTAATTAAGTCTCTGGTGTCTCACTGTCAACTATGTCCAACATGCATTACCTACTTGGTTAGTGGTCATCAAAGTTCACGCTGGACTCTTGAATTTTTGGTTGAATAGATGAGTTACTCTATACTTTTTACCTGCTAGGCTGCTACCTAATATCATGAAATCAATGTTATAATAGTGCCGTCTGAAATTCTAGCTTCTAGACACTTGGGCCAATTTGGTGTGAAAAATTAGGGAATGGAGCTCCTCCGATGCAGTGAAATCTCAGTCATCCATTGAATAAGACAGAGTGAATGAGTAATATTAGAAAAGAATGAAGAGAAGAAAGTAAAAGTGTAATCGTTTTAGATTAAAAATTTAGGAATTGATCTTTTCCAGTTTATAGTACAGTGAAATATGAGTCATCCAATGAAATTAGGATTAGACAATGGAACCCTAATATTCAAATATCACCTAATTAAAAATCTAATCCTAGTTTCCTGATTTGATTTAATACCTAGATAAAATTTGAAATGACAAGAAATTTAAGGCCTAATTAATTAAATAATTATATGGGCATGCACCTTTTCTTAAATAATTTAAGGCCTAATTATTTCATTTTACTTGTCATTTTCAAAGATCAATGTCAATAATACTCTTAACTATTTATTGCAGAAAGAGAATTACTATTTATTGCAGAAAGAGAAATACGTAGAATGAAATAAAAAATAGTTGTTCCTCTCTATATCCTGGAGATGAACTAGACCGGACACAAGTAATATGAAAATGATGATAATCATATGAAAAGAGTATCGAGATTGAGTAAAAAGTGTGGGATCCTTCTTATTGGCCTGAGGGCTCTATATATATAGTATAAAGGCTGATTATTGTTATTAATTGCAAATTATGGTTGTTGTGGCCATTACAAGACATAGGGAAGGGATATAGAGATCCTAATTAATGCCTTGTCGGCAGTTACTGATGAGTCGACCGATTGATGTAGGAGTCGAGTGACTAAGGGATGTGGCCGACCAGTGGAGTGCTTATGCTGTGTTCTTTCTCCTTTGGGTGCAGTACGTCCGACCGAACCTTCTAAATACCAGTCAGTTCGGTTGGGAACAACGGCTAAGGGTAATCTATTAAAAAAATAAATACTTCAATTAAGAAAAGTTAAATTTATTAGTCTTCACTGTAAATAACTCAATTCATTGAACTAAATTGAGTTACAAGTATTTATATGGAGTTAGCTTCATAACTAACTTCTATTTGAGAGTTCTATTTTAACAAGTTGTACAGGTACAACTGAACTTAAAGACTAAACTACAACTTTAGTCTTACAATAAGAATAGGAGTAGAACTGGTGTTCTCTATTACCACGGGTATTGTGAAAATATCATAGAAGATTACTCTCCCAAAGAGAATACCAAACCTTGATCGAATTTTCCACAACTAAAGATATTAAATGAAGCAAATGCCATTGGCTGCTTCAATGCTGATGAAGACATCCAATTAAAATAGTTGCTGCTCCATGAGCATAACTTTTGTGTCCACAATAGTCTTAGAAGCTTTGAGTATGGAATGAGTAACGTAACCTCTAATTTGGCCTTTAGGTTTTTTTTAACAAAAAAATAGTTTTATATTATAAAATACTTTATCTAAAAAAGATTTGAACTTTAAAAGGTTCTGTTTGACTAGTCAATAAAAGGGTCCTGTTTGAAAAACGTGTTTCTTTTCATGTTATTTTAATAACCACCTAATCTCATTTAAACCTTAGACAATTTCTAATCATATATAATTATATACCATTAAGACCTTAATGGAATCATACTAAAAGGATGCTTTATTTGTGCTAGCAGCGAATTGTTTAACTATTATTTGATGAGTAATATTTCATAACAAGCAATACATGAATTTTTTTTTACCGTCTCATTGGTACGCAGTATCCATTAATTTTGCCGATGACTATAGTTTATGCCGAGAAACTTGGTTGGCCACGAGTACCCGACGCCGCTAGTTCTCTCCTCAAGGTCTTGAGTTCGAATATTGGGTATGGCAAAGTTCTGATGGGACGCAGTATACTGTGTCTTTCTAAAATTGAAAATCTCAAGCTAGGAACATAATAAGTGTATGTATTAAACATTGAGAAGTAGAAATGGCTATCTAGAGAGAGACACACACAAGAGTTGTGTTGCATGAAGTAAATTCTTTCCTCTTGCAGAAAGTTTTTAACAAGAACTAATTTGGAAATCTGATTCGATCCATCCTAGATATTTTGGCCAAAAAAGGATCAAATTGATAAATGTGTTCCAATCTTCTATGTTTTATTTACATAGAGATCCTATATATGCTCTTCAAAAAAAATGATCCATTTTATGGAACACTTAAAGCTAGCTACACTTCACCAAAATATTCCATTTCAATTCTTATGCATAAGTCTTCCTGATATTGCTGCAACAAGTGCTGCTCTAAAATTTGGATCAGTGGTCAAAGAATTAGCCATATGATCCACCAAATTTTGTGGTACTTTGGGTGAATCCTTTCTGGTTTCTGTGTTCTTGGAATCCGTATTGCTCTTTGAATTTGTTAAGTCAAGTGAAACATTAGTTGTTGGTAGTGAAGAGCTGAGAGAAGCTGAAGATGGTACTGACCCGAGGTTCACGCCGCCGCGACCTAAACTCGATGTAGCTTCAATTTGAGAAGGTTGAGGATGATTGTGTTCTCCTTCATAAGTAGCAACAAGAACAGATTGATCATCCACACTTCTTTGCACCTAAATAAATAAGAAGTAACCATAGAAGTTAGTTTGACACCAATTTACACTATGGAATTTGAATAACATGTTTCAAGTTTGTATTAATTTTTACCTTCTTTTTGACGGGGCAACTTGGAGCAAAAGAGCATTTGAAATAAGCTCTTGGACAAGGGTTATCTCTTGTCACCTTCTGTCCATATTTCCTCCATTGATATCCATCCTTAACAATCTGAAAGAACACACGACGAAAAAAAAACTTGTCAAACTCAAATACTTCCACCTAAGTATTTTTTAGTTTTTTGAACAAATCAAAGAAATGGCTAAATCTCAGTACATCGTGGCAGCAAACCTAAATATTTTACTAAGGTTTCTAGTTTGCAGTCGTATCATAATCCTTGATATTATAAAGAATTACAGTCAAATACAGCTTATGAAAACAATCATGTTGCAGTTGCAGAGACCCCAAAATCCCGTCACGGCCACAATCGTGGTCATGAATGGTTGTTGGAGTCGCAAAAATATCAAAAACCATGATGAGTTGTATTGAATTAAGAAACTTACAAGGCCTGTATCATGTGCTTCAGTCCTGACATAAACTCTTGAAATCTTTGTCTTAATGTTTTCTTCCTTTGGTTTCTTGCATGATTCTTCATCAGTAGAGCTACTCTCAGAGTTTCCATTGTTAATTCCCATCAAATTGCTATTGTTATTATTATTATTGCTGCTTTCAGATTTCCTTTTCTTTGATGAAGGACTTAGTTCCTTTTCAGGATTTCTTCTCATGTATTCCATCAAATGGCATCTCATAGTGTTGTAGTTTTCACAAACCACTGAAAGCATTTCCACTAATTTCTTGTTTTCCGCAGTCACCCTCTTTAGTTCTTCCTCCAATTCACTAGTATTTGACTGAAATTTAGAACCACTAGCACATATTAGGATTATAAATATAACCATTCTTAGAATCATAAAATTTAGGGCAATCATAGCATTGATACTTCTAGTTGAAGACGTGTCTGGTGTCCGACACGTATCGTGTTATACGTGTCGGACACCTGCACCTACACAAAATACTTCAATTAATTGTATTTTTCAAACTAAAATTGGTCCGATGTTTGTGTCTGTTATTCAAGTAAATGGTATCTCATGCAAAGAGAACAACCTTAAAGTAACAATAACATGTAAAATCTCAAAAAACAAAATTAAGGAAAGAAAAAGGTCAATAACTAATTAAGTAATTGACTAAACTAACCTCTTCTTTCATAGAAAACTTGGTCATCCCCAATGAGAAAAGTTTCTTTTCTACAGGAACTTCTTCATGAACTCTCTGGGAATTAATGTTAAGATCCAAGGTAGTGTTAATATATGATGAACAATCCATAGCTTCCAAATAAATCCAAAACTTGTTGCTCAAAGATTATAAACCAAATATTGCTAAGTTTTTTTTCTTTCTTTTCTGGAGTTGAATATATGAAGTATTATGAAGATAGAATATTTGAAGTCATGAATAAATTGAGATAAAGTGTATATATAGAAGAGAAGAGGTGGATAGATAGGTATAGGACTTGAAGAACTCAAGTTGAGCAAGGAAACTCAGTGGAAGGAGACACATGGGAAATATATCAACCCACTTGCTTATTTTATTATTTATTTAAAAAAAAGCTGGCATACACACACGAATGTTAACAAATTACAAAGACTTTGGTCTTGTTATTTTGTTTTTTTGTGTTATTTTCTTATATTTAATACTTGCCTAGTAGTGTAATATAGATAAGAAGAACGTGACGGTATTATTTGTTTATGAATATATATATATATATATATATATATATATCACTACTAGAATTTTCGTCATTTCCTGCGGAATTTCCTGCGGAAATTGACTAAAAATTCGCAGGAAACGGGTTTCCTACGGAATTTTCTGCGGATTATGGTTCCCAGTTATTTTGTTCGTGGATAATTGTTTCCTGCGGATTTACGAATTGGCAGGAAATTTCCGCAGGAAATTCCTAAGGAAAATCCGCAGGAAGTCCGCAGAAAATTCCGCAGGAAATATCCGTAGGAAGTTCCGCAGGAATCCCGCAGGAAATTCCGCAGGAAATTCACACTTTCCCCAGGAAATTCCGTAGGAAACGTTGTTCCACAAAAATTTCATAGGAAATTCCGCAGGAAAGACTAAATCTGATGTAAGTGGCATGAGCACAACCTTGCTCAAGCATCTGATAATAAAACAATAGAACAACCTGGTTATTTTTCCAACATCAATGTTATTATAAACAGAACCTTCACAAGCTACTACCAATAAACAGCAAACTAACAGAATAACAAGTTCGATTAGATGAACACCAGCTAAATGAAACTGTCTGATGCAAGATTATAGTCTTGTACAAAACTAAAAATCAGCAACAAGTTCAAAATAACAAGTTAACTCTACAAATCAGCAAGATGCTAGAAGTATAACAAGTTCAAAACTAGAAAACTGTCTGAGTGCTAGAAGTCTCTCTCCTTCCCTCTACAAATCATACTATATCTGGTCACTAACTTGATCACTGTCTTCAACTACTTCATCACTATCTTCAACATATTCATCACTATCTTCATATGGGGGCGATGAAAGTGGACGAGAAGACGATGCGGCAAACCCAAGATGCTGCATTAATGCTGCAAACTCCGTTCTCACTTCTGATTTAATGTCTTCTTTCATTTTTAATTTCTCTTCTTCTTGTCTCTGTAGGGATTCGTTTAACTGCTGAACCATACTCCTCAAAGAGGCGATTTCTTCTGAATTATCCGCTGAATTGTGTGAAGTGGGCAGCATGATTCCACTAACCGATCCAAGGCCAGAAATCTTGCGGCCCTTCTTCACTCCCACTGTTTCTATCCATAATTCTAAATCAGATGGCATCTGAACCTGGGGTTGACTGTCAGCCTCATTCTCACCCAAAGAACATGCTGGAATTTGAGAAGCTAACTCTTGCTTTTTTTGTTCAAATTTATCCTGAAAAATATGATAACAGTGACATTCAAAACAACTACATAATATGAGATTAAGTCATTAATTATATGATTTATTTTGCAGCACTCAAGTAACAGCCAACCTAAATTCATAACCTACAGTTCTTCTAACAGTGAAAATGAAGCAACATAAAATCACAAGCAGAGGTCACTGAATTTGAAAGCAGCCTCTGCTGTATTTTTCTATATTGGTATTAGACCAAAGAAATCAGTAGCATTTTAGCATTCATATATAGCATTTTAGTAGTTGACTTACATTGATACAATAAAATAGAAATACATACAGCTGTCAGCTATCTAATCCCATATCATTCCATTAAGGAATCAATCAATTAACTGATACCAAAAGTCAAAAATGAGGACTTACATAAGCAGCTTTCGCATGATCACCCACCCAACTTTTATCCTTTTTCACATGAGTGCGAAAATAAAAATCTACCAATGACGGATCTGCCCCTTTTTCTTGCTTCTGCAATTCAGTTGATAAAAAAAATTATCATCATTAATTTTGAAAACTAAATTATAGTATAAAAAATATTTTAATAGTACCATTCTCTTCCAATGCAAACGATGAGGAATTGATCCACCGGTATGAAGTGAAGCACCGTCCAAAGACTCGCGGTTTCTTCGATTTGTTGTAGATTTCTTTTTAAATGATGAAGACCTCCAATAAACCTTCAATTGGCCCCACACTTTATCTCCCATCCAAGTTGGTTTTTGATTTAAATCTTTACGAGCGTCTTGCATTAACTGGGACATCTTAGCTGCCCCTCTCTTCTCAAAGTTACGCCTCACCTCGTCCTTATATTCAGGTGGCCATGTAAACTTTTTCTATATTATAAGAAATGACATTTACTTAGTCACTAGCCGAAACTGATTCTAATACTAACTGAAACCTTCTACTAATATTGAGTGTGTAAGGGACTTAAATACCTTAAAATATTTAAACCATTCATATCGTGTATCCTTTGAAACCTTCTTCCATGATGGCTTTCCCTCCTCCAAGTTAGTACGTATAATTGAAGCAATCTCCGAAACTACCAATTTGTGTTTGTCAAATCTATGTAAAACAATAAGAAAATGTGATTAATAAAAAGCATAATGAGAGCTATCATAAGCTAATAAAAATATAACTTACCCATCCCCTTCTGGGAGTATCGGAATTCTATTTCCATCAGCTTCTCCACTAACATGACTAGATGATGAACGGACTACATTTCCCATTGGATATTGGGTAGATCGAGGTTGGGTTTGAGCTTTAGGTGGAGGTGGAGGTTGAGACTGGGTAGATCGAGGTTGGGATTGAGTGGATTGAGGATGAGCTAGGGGTTGAGGTCTAGAATGTGTGGATTGAAGAGTAGGTTGGGGTTGAGGTATAGATTGAGTGGATTGAGGTTGAGGTTGATGTAGAGATTGTTTGGATCGAGATTTGGGTTGAGGCATAGATTGTGTGGATTGAAGAGGAGGTTGGGGTTGAGGTCTAGAATGTGTGGATTGAAGAGGAGGTTGGGGTTGAGGTATGGATTGAGTGGATTGAGGATGAGCTAGGGGTTGAGGTCTAGAATGTGTGGATTGAAGAGTAGGTTGGGGTTGAGGTATAGATTGAGTGGATCGAGGTTGAGGTTGATGTAGAGATTGTTTGAATCGAGATTTGGGTTGAGGTATAGGTTGTGTGGATTGAAGAAGAGGTTGTGTTATTGAAGTAAAGATGAAGGGGATGGAGTTGAAACAGGTTCAGCGTTTTTTCAAGATTCTTGGAGAAAGAAGAGCGAAGTGGGTCTCTACTTCACGTCACAACAAGAGACTCCTCCTTACTGTCTTTGAATTACCTGTTAAAATGAAGTACCACACATTATTAGTAAACAAGAGACCCCTCTATTCCTACACAAATCCTCAAATGCAGAATTGAAAGATGAACTCTCCAAAATTCTCTACAGTTTCTTATTCTAGAGTAAATGACAACACTAACTACAAGCCTATGAGTTGGAAACGCAAATGTGGGAACCTTATTTTACCAAGCAAATGGAATTTATTTATCATACTATGAAAAGATAAAACAAACATTCATTGCATATAAGAAACACACTCAGTGAACATGATGAAATAGCATAGCTTATGCTAACGACACATTGGTAGAGAGCATCACAAGTGATTATTCTTTTGAACTCTATAGCATGAATATTGTGATTCTTGAGTGCAGAGAGACATGGTTAATACAGAATTGTTCCAGCTACAACTCTTGAACACAGTTAACTTTATCATTGTGACATTTGACAAACTGAAGCTGAATCAAATAGGATAGTTGATATAAAAAATAGAAATTGAAGGACTAAATCTGTGTAAATCCAATATTTCAAGGATTAAAGCATTCATTACACTAAATTTGTGCACTTTGATGAGACTAAATCTGTCCACTTTGATTTAGCATATAATTTCCGCAATCAGATTCAAGCCACAATAAGCTGGACAATGACATCCAAATATCTATCTCAAATACCATTTTGTATAAATACATACACAAAACAACGAATAACGTGATATTCTTAATTCAAACCTGAAAACCCAGATTCATATTGGATATAATTACACACCTGAATCCCAGTTGAAGCTGAATAATCAATACTGGGAGACTGAGAATGGAAATATAAGGCTCTTCAAATGAACAATGATGAGATTCTGATATCTTGCTAATGATGAACTAAGGAACTGAAAATTGCTATTTATCAAATTCCTAGAAAACACAAACAGTATACAAGTAAAGGCATGGAAATAATCTCATATTTGAAACTTACAACAAACAAGAACAAAATCTCTAATTTTCAAACAACTAAACTTTTTCGTTTAGCCTAGAATATTAGCTTCTAACAGTTGAAATAAATACACAAGATAGTCACAAAAACAATAACCAAATTGTTAAGAAGCTTATATAAATATGATTAGTACAATTATCAGGTTATCAGTGAGGACCACTAGTATCTTCTTAATTATCAGCTGAAGGATGCAACAAGGGGCCATTACCAAAAGCATTAACATACTACCTTCTCTATCTAGCTAGCTAGGATGAACAATGCCTCAACTCAGGTGAATCAACAATCATGGCGTGCATCAAATGCACATGATCTCAGGGCTATTCTGCAAAAACGAATATACAAGAAGATCTGAGCCTATGTCAAAGTGAATATACACAACAAAAAAACTTAACACGGGAACATAAAACACCACCTCTAAATAAAATATTTCCTAAAATTTTATGAAAATTCAAAAACGAAAGTGAAAGGAGTGAGATTAGAAGAAGAAAAATGACCTTATTAACGGCAAAACAAACGAACTTGCATTCAACACCAAACGCTGTTGATTTCGCCGCGAGATTCTGGAATCGCCGTTGATTTCTGAATCACATGGTTGATTTCCTGTTAGGGTTGATTTCGTTGAAGAATAGTGAAATTGAAGGTTAGGGTTGATTTCGTTGTTGATCGAGATTTCGTTGTTGATTTCTGAGTTTGAAGGTTAGGGTTGATGGAGAGTGAAGGTTAGGGTTGAGGGAGAGTGAAGGTTATCGTGCGTCTGAGAGTGAGAGTGGAGAGTGAGAGTGGAGGTTATTGTGGAATTCGTAAAAAAGAAAAAGAGTTTAAAAAAAATTCAGATTTTTAAATGTTTTGATATTTTTGCATTAGAGAATTTCACGAAAGGAGCGCTGGTTAAGTGGTAAACACCCACGTTTTTCGCCTGGAGTCAGGAGTTCGATTCCCACTAGGTGCTATTTGTTTTGTATTTATGTAAAAAAAGAGACATTTCCTGCGAACTATGGCGCTTAGGAAATTCCGCAGGTAAATCAAAAGTTACCTGCGAACTTACCTGCCAACTCAAATCCGCAGCAAACATTCTGCAAATTTAGAAATTTGGTAGGAAAATTCTCAGATATTTCCTGCGGAAATTTTACGCAGCAAAATCCGCAGGAAATGCCGAGATTTCTAATAGTGTATATATATATATAATATAATTTATTTATGATTAAAAAAGATGGATAGGTGACGGTGAAAGTCTTGATACAACTAAACGATGGAATCAAAATTTCAAAGTCAAATCAAATGATAAAATAATAATAACTTCTGGACTCAATTGGACCCACCTATCTCCTTGACAAGATTACCAAATTTTAAATTTTAGAATTTTAACATTTAATTGTTAATTTTTTTTCATAAATAAAAATTTAGGATGAGAGAATAATGTCTCAATTTAAGGCAAAATATATATCTGAGTTAGAAGAATACTTACAAAACAATATTTAAATTTAACCATCCATTAGATTAGTGACATGGGGATTCGAACTTACAATCCGATAAATACAATACTTGTCATAGGTAATATTAACTAACCCACTAATATACATTTTAATAAAATTGGTTTAGATATTTGGATGAGATAGTTCAGTTTCTTCTGGTTTAACTAGTTTCGAATTCAGTTCTAAAAATACAGTAGTGTTAAAATTCTTGCGGGAGAATTTTGTCAATTATTATAATTTTTTTTTAAAACTAAAATAGTATTATTAGCGCCCAAATAACTCAGCATCATTGACACTGGTCTTACCTGGTTAGAGAGATTAATCTCTGCAGTTGTCCATCGAAGATATCGAGTTTGAAAAAAAATGATATAAAATTAGGTAATTCTCTTTTCCAAATTTGAAATATTCATACAATGCTTGGAGTGCTTTTTGAAAGAAGTTGTATATTGACCAAAGGCATAATGCCGTCATCATAATTCTTTGATATATTTACTTTTTACTTTTTAAAATCAAATAAAGTAGTATACCATAGGAGTGTTTTGAAAGTGGCCCCCTCTTCTTTTTGTTTTGTATTGTTTTGAAATGTTTTCCACGTTGCATGTATTATTTTGAAACTAATAAACTTTTTGAAGACCTTGAGGTTGTTTACTTCTTATCTCCTACTACGCGTAATACACACACACACACTTGTTGCCACTCAGTTTTTTTTTTTTATTTTACAAAACACAGTTTTTTGTCTTCAAAAAATAGTAACATTTTTCATCTATAGTATGTATGTTATAAATATTTTTTTGTTTAATTACGCTTTTAGTCTCCCGAATAACTTTTAGTTTGGCAATCTTGACTTGTCTATTTTATTTTTGGCAACTTCGGTCCCCATACTTTTTAATTACAAATTTTGGTTCCACAAAATTCTGAATTCTTTTTATCCTAAAAATCTTGAATTTCGAGAAAGTAGGCAACCTATGCATAACACAAAAATTTTGTGGAATCACCAAATTGAAAAAATTGGGAGACCAAAATCAGCAAAAATCAATTTAGGAACCAAAATTGCCAAGCTGACAAAGTTGAGGGGCCAAAAATGTAAATAAACAAACGTTTTATTTATTTAATTAAATTAATTACACATATCATAATAGCTCTAATAGCTTATCAACTATCATCATGTGATGAAAAATAAGAAATCTGATTTTTTATTCCATTATTAAACTTTCTAAGCTTATAACAACTTCTTTCCTGTCATTCATCCCAAAATCTAACAATCCTTAGAGCTTAAAGGAGTACAGGCCGACTTGTTTGATAGAATGCTTGTATAAGATTCTATCTAAGGTTTTGGCTTCTAGATTGAAGAAGGTAGTGAAGAAGATTATTTCTCCTTGTCAATCAGCTTTTATTCCAGGTAGACAGATTTTGATGGGGTTTTGGTAGTTAATGAGGTGGTGGATTCAGCCAAACGAAGAAAAGATGAATGTTTGTTGTTTAAGGTGGACTTTGAGATGGCGTATGATTCTGTCTCATGGAGTTTTATGAATTACATGATGAACAAAATGGGGTTTGATAAGAGGTGGATTGAGTGGATGCAAGCATGTGTTTGTTCCATTTCTATGTCAGTTTTGGTCAACAGCAACCCGAAGGAACAATTTATAGTTAACAAAGGTTTAAGGCAAGGTGATCCCTTAGAGGCTTTTCTCTTTTTAATTTTCGCTGAAGGTCTATCTAGTTGGTGCATAAAGCTGTCAATGTTGGAAATTTTGAGGGATATGAGGTGTTTGATGGGCTCAACATTTTCTCGTTACCATTTTTACCATTTGGAGATGACACTATATTGTTGGGTAAGGGATCATGGAAGAATTTATGGAGTTTCAAAACTATTTTCAGAAGTTTTGAACTTGTTTCCGGGTTGAGAGTAAATTTCCACAAAAGTAAACTAATATGATTAAATCTTAAGGAATGGTTTTTGGATGAGGCTTCTGTTTTTCTTGCTTGTTGTGCAACAGGGCTTTCATTTATGTTTTTGGGCATACCAATCGGAGCAAATCCTAGGAGAAAGGCTACATGGAAACCGGTGGTGGACTCATTGCGTGCTAGCTATCATCATGGAGTTGGCGACATCTATCTATGGAAGGTACATTTAATTTAACTAATTCGGTATTATCAAGTTTACCTCTTTACTTCTTTTCCTTCTATAAAGTCCCTAGAGTTGTTATCAAGGAGAAAAATTTGTTAGGTGGCTTGGGATACAGTTTGTAAACCAAAGAAGGAGGGGAGCTTAGGTGTGAAGAATTTAGAAGTGTTAAATATTTCTTAATTTGCTTGCTAAATAGAAATGGTGTTGCATTCATGATACCAATGTGGTGTGGAGGGAGTTTCTACCGTTTAGATATGGTGATTTAACATTTAAAAACACACCTAGTGTTGGTAGATTGTGGGGACCAAAGGGTTCACTTTTGTGGAGGGATTTAAGGTTGTTGGGATATGGTAAGTTTGGTAATAAATTTTTCCATAGAGCAGTGAGTTGTTGGATGAAGATAGTCTTATAGATGGAAAAGGAACATCCTCAAGTCCAACTTGTTCACTGTAAGTTCTTGCTACTCTCCAGTCTTGAGTTTGTTCTGTTGGGGAGTTCGAGGGAGCACCGGTAGAAACACCGAGCTATCCAATGAACTGGACCACCAAGAGATTTGGACACCACATCTCCACCCAAAACCTTAAGGTGTTAGGTATATGAGTCCCCTCTCTTATATGTCCTTTATATAGCTCATTCATAGCCGATGTGGGACTTATAACCACTCACACTTGAATTTCCAACATCTCCCCCCAAGTGTGAGTCACCCACATCACTATACTTGATCCAAACTAGGATCCACTCCCGCTCCCCCACCAAGCCGAACCATGGCTCTGATACCACTTGTTAGAGAGTCCGGGGGGCACAGGGAGAATTACCGAACTATCCAATGAACTTGGACCACTAAAAGACTTGGACACCACATCTTCACCCAAAACCTTAAGGTGTCAGGTAAATGGGTCCCCTCTCTTATATGTCATTCATATAGCTCATTCATAGCCGATGTGGGACTTATAACCACTCACACTTGAATTTCCAACATCTCCCCCCAAGTGTGAGTCACCCACATCGCTAGCCGCTCCCCCACAGAGCCGAACATGGCTCTGATACCACTTGTTTGGGGGTCCGGGGGAGCCCGGGGAGAAACACCGAGCTATCCAATGAACTTGGACCTCCAAGAGACTTGTACACCACATCTCCACCCAAAACCTTAAGGTATTAGGTGTATGGGTCCCCTCTCTTATATGTCTTTCATCTAGCTCATTCCTAGCCGATGTGGGACTAACCACTCACACTTGAATTTTCAACAATCTCCCCCTCAAGTGTGAGTCACCCACATCGCTAGCCGCTCCCCCACAGAGCCGAACCTGGCTCTGATACCACTTGTTTGGGAGTCTGGGGGAGCACGGGGAAAAACACCGAGCTATCCAATGAACTGGACCACCAAGAGATTTGGACACCACATCTCCACCCAAAACCTTAAGGTGTTAGGTATATGAGTCCCCTCTCTTATATGTCCTTTATATAGCTCATTCATAGCCGATGTGGGACTTATAACCACTCACACTTGAATTTCCAACATTGTATGGGTCCCCTCTCTTATATGTCCTTCATCTAGCTCATTCCTAGCCGATGTGGGACTAACCACTCACACTTGAATTTTCAACAATCTCCCCCTCAAGTGTGAGTCACCCACATCGCTAGCCGCTCCCCCACAGAGCCGAACCTGGCTCTGATACCACTTGTTGGGGAGTCCGGGGGAGCACGGGGAGAAACACTGAGCTATCCAATGAATTTGGACCTCCAAGAGACTTGTACACCACATCTCCACCCAAAACCTTAAGGTGTTAGGTATATGAGTCCCCTCTCTTATATGTCCTTTATATAGCTCATTCATAGCCGATGTGGGACTTATAACCACTCACACTTGAATTTCCAACATTGTATGGGTCCACTCTCTTATATGTCCTTCATTTAGCTCATTCCTAGCCGATGTGGGACTAACCACTCACACTTGGATTTTCAACAGAACCGTGATCAGCAGTCTAGTGAGATAACAGAAATGTTGTCTGCAATTTGGAAATCTGTGGTGTCATCCAAAGTGGCTTTGTTTGAATGGCGTTTGTTTTTGGATAGATTACCAACCAAGAATAACTTAGTTTTTAGAAATGTGGATGTAAACAATTGTTGATAATTGTTGGTGTCCTCTATGTGAGATCAATGTGGAATCAAGTATTCATATTTTTTTTTTATCATTGTTCCTTTTCAAAAAGAATATGGCAGCATGTTATGACATGGATGGTGTTGCAGAAGGTAATGATGGAAGGGGTTGAACACTTTTGGTATTTTGGAGGGCTCATAAGGAATGGCACCAACAAGTTTAGATTTCTGATTTGGATGGCTACTATGTGGATTATTTGGAAGGAAAGAAACAATAAAAATTTTGGTGGAGAGTTGGATGATACTTTTATTGTTTTGAATAAGATTAAACATCTTTTTTGGGGTTGGTTTATGGGTAGAGTAGGTGTTCTTGGGGGTGGTTTTGTGTCCGGTTGGTGGAACTCTCATTGTCTTGTATTGAGCTGTCTCAGCAAAAATCATGAGACATTTTGTATAGGCTTGGAGTACCTTTAGTACTCCCTTGAATATATTTTTTCTTATAAAAAAGGCTTAAATGCAATTTCAGTCTCCCTATTTTACTCAATGTGCAATTTTGATCTCCTTATTTCTTTTTTGGCAATTTCGCTCCCCTTCAATGTGCAATTTTGATTCTCGTATTTTTTTTGGCAATTTTGGTCCCCATATTTTACAAAATTATGCTATGTTGACCAAATTGAAATTTCAAACTATAAAATGTTACTGATATGTCAACATTTTAATTGACATGACAATTTTTTTTTGATAGGCAAGGTTAGTGGGCAGGTGGGGGAAATGTTAGTTTCCTATATTTGAACCTGCTGGGGCCTCCTTCTTGCACTCATTTGGTACACTCCTTCGGCATCCCTTAGCTCACCAACTGAGCTGCCTACTTGGGATACATGGCAATTGACTAAGCCTTGTTGGCATGCCACTTCATTTCTTTAAGTAAAAACATTTACTTTATTAATTCATGATTCATCAGTTCATTGATTACTGAAAAACAAATCAGTAAACAGACTTGTTTCCAATCTTGCAAATATTGTTGTGGCAAATTCTCTTGAAATCCATTTCTCTAATCATTCGTTCATTACTAAGGAAACACGACAATGTTTAGTATTTACAGTATCTATAGCATAAGTTGCTTTTGTGAATTCACTTGAATTCTACTTCTCTTGTCATTTACTGCATTTCATGATTTTTTTTACAAGTGGTTGACTGAAAATGAATCACAGGCTTTGGGTTTAGATAAAATTGCTTCTATTCTTCTGTTTCAATTTCCATAAAATCACATTATATTTATTTTGTCAGTTACTTTTTTTTTGATAGATATAGTAGTTTCTATTATTTTTTATTATAACTTTCAAAATAGTATTTAAATAAAAACAATATGGTAATTAAATTACAAATTTGAAAATGAAAATATAAACTAGGGGGATCAAAATTGGTCAACATTGCATAATTTTGTATAATAGGGGGACCAAAATTGCCCCAAAAAAATGGGGGATCAAAATTGCACATTGAGTAAAATAGGGGGACCAAAATTATCAAAAAGAAAATAAGGGGATCAAAATTGCACATTGAGTAAAATAAGGGGACTAAAAGTGCATTTAAGCCTAAAAAAAGTGACATATTTCAGTTTTTTATCACTAATTTTGGTCACTATTTTAGTTATTTCTACTAGTATTGGTCTTTTGCAATCCTCAATCGTGTGATCTTTCTCTTTGTTCTCAATTTTTGATCCCTATGACTTGCAATCTTTGCGATTCACAATCTCTACGATTCATGATTTAACCTGTTGTTTGTGATCTTAAATCTCTATATTTCTTTTTTGTGACTTTCGACAAAACCCCAACCATAATAAGTCGTCCTTCTCTAAAACCTCTCCTAACTCTACAACTATACTCGTCATCATCTCTAGTTCTTCTCAATCGCACTCTCAGACTACTTCTCAAGATCATCTTGATTTTTCTACTTTTCTTTTTGAAAAGAGTCTCGCTAAAACCTTCTGATGCAAACCCTCCTTAGGAAAAAATCATCAGAAGGAAAAAGAGCATTGTACCATATATTATTAAAAAAGGAAAAAAAGATGGAGTACAATTCATCTCTTGTTTTGGTTCCTCTTTCATAAGAAGCATCTAATTTTCATGGTCAGGGGAGAGAGTTTTTTTAAAGACACGTGTTAATGGTTAATAATTAGTTAGGGAGTGGGGGAAGTATTAACTTTCAGGATTTAAATTCGAGACCTCAATCTTCAAACTCCTTCATGTATCTTAGTTTGTTAACTAAAGTATCTTCTTGAAGTTACGCGAGAGTTGGTGTCTATGACTCTTCATATATAGGAAAAAAGTTTGATCATGGCTCCATTTAGAAGCCTAATGAATTGAATTCTAAACTCAAGTAGTGGAGTAAGTTTTACTACATGGAGTGTGATTTATGGTTGGTTGGTGGTGTTGGGCGTACAACATGATGATGATGTTATTGCACATTTGTTTCAACATGGGTTATGAATATGACATGCTAGGAACACAAACAATCTTATTTTCAAAGGGAAAATTACTGAAATGATTAAATGAGACTGTTGAAAACGTCAAATTGGTCTCATGGATTTGGTTTTTGGCTAGAAGGGGAAAGAATGCAAGATTTTCTTATCTAGATTGGTGCTTGAATCTCATGGGGTGTTTCCATTTAAGTACCCTAACATATCTTTGATTATTAAAAAAAAAGGTTAGTATAAGGGGAATTGGGGAAGTGGAGCACAATTCAGTGGAATTATGTCGTTTTGTTTTTGGTATAAGAAGTAAATTTTAGATCTATTTTGTTTTTGGAATTATCTCTTTTGTTTTTGTTCTCTAAATGTTAGATCTAATTTCAAAATTTTAAAAGAAAATGTTGAGGAAATATTGGATCAATACACTGTTTACTAGTTTATCGAGTATCACAGAGTAGAGTAGTGTTTCCATCATTGTTAGTTAACCTTTTCATGCAAAATCATTCTTAAAAACATCAAGAATTAAAAAAGTATTTCTTCTAAATTTTATTGATAAAAAAAAGACAAAAAACGGGACTAGGCCATTAACTATGAACAAAGAAAATATTAAAACAAAAGAAAATAAAATCAATCATATTAAACGGAAACTAGTTCCAAGAATATTTATAATAACATGCAAAAACATCATTATAATGACTTCTGTCCTAACCAAGTTGGCACCAAAGTCATTAACAATTATTTGTAGCACACAAAAACTAGAAAACCAAAGGAAAGCTCAATCCGTCAAACAAGGAAAACATTATCCCAAGAAAGAAATCAACAAAATTTATAGCTAGACAAACCTAACTTATTCCTAGAAAAATTAGATCCCACCAAACAAAACCACTTATACTTGTTTTATGAGTGAAAACAAAGTTCATTTGTCTAGTCAAGTATAAACAATTATTTCGTTTATTTCTTAATTTCCAATGAACTATTTTGCAATTCTTGAAAGCAGATACCACTAACTGAGAATCACACTCTAACCACAAAAATTTTCAACCTATATCAAAAGCAATTTCAATAATCAACATAGCCCTCATAATTTCAGCATGAATCGCATAACTGTTGGCGTCAAAAAACAACCAAGAATAGTAGCACTTCTGTCTCTAAAAATACCACCACATGTGGCCAATTCAGGACAACCTTTAACAGCACCATCTGTATTGCACTTTATCATGTAGGGACCAATGGGGAATCCAAATAACTCTTTGATGTTTGAAGAACTTCTATAATTATCAATGACATTGAAGGTCTTTATAATCATAAACTTACCAACAAAGGAGAATAATAAATATTTAGAAGCATTTCCTGCTAGCTAAGACCGTGTTGGAAAGGGTTAATTTGAAAGCCGGGTGTAAGGGGATCACATGATTATCAAATCTAGCCTGATTCCCGCAGTACTAAATAGCTCATAAAATATTAACAATAGCAGTAGAGACAATGTCACAATTGAGGGCTCCATTATGAGAAGTCAATGCTAATTTTTTAAAAAAGAGTATGTATCAATATGAATACTCAAGATGCCTCCAAGCTTACTCCATATATATGATAGGCAAAGGGGCATGCAAGGAAGAGTTGAGAAGTTTCTAAACCATTATCGCATAAATTACACGTAGAAACAATGGTGCGTCCTCTACATCAAAGTTGATCATCTGTTGATATCTTATTGTGAAGAATCCTCCAGAAAATAAAGGATTTAGAAGATGGGTGAAAATTCTTTCAAATTGTATAAACGTGTTTTTTCTTTCTAATTACATAAAATATTGACATAGATCCTGTTATGGTGAGAGCTTTTGACCCTATACCCCCTTTTTCACATCTATTCACACCCCTCAAAGGCCCAATATCAAAGGGCCCAGTCCAAACATCAAGGGCTCAGATCAAATCGCAAGATCGGATGGCTCTAATCCTTTGGGACAAACCCCACCACACTTTATAAATACAACATTCATTGCCTCATTAATGGTAAGCATTCTCACACATTTTACTCTGCCATGACTACCTCACTAACTTGAGCGTCAGAGTGGCTTTGCAGGTACAACACCAGCTCGGATCGGATACAGTTATTAACTAAGGACATCGACCACTAACTACCTCGGACCATCCTTCAAGGTCGGAAGTACGGTGAAGAACATTGGCGACCATAGTGGGAGGTCTTAAACACAAGATCCTCTCCCCTCACCTTAGTGAATGATGACTCGAAATCTCCGTTCTAATGATAACAGCCTCGCGCCGGGCATCCCACCCGAGCCAAATACGAGACCGACCATAGCTCAGCTAGCCGAACCTCAGCCAACCCCGGAAGGATTTGGGGAAGACCTTCTGAATTCTACTCAAGCACAAATCCAAAACCAAATTCCGAACTTCGTTCTGGTCACCGGAAGATCCGCCAGAAATCATCTGCCTCCTCCTCCACCTCCACTTCCGGTCCCGGCCGATGCTGTTCAACAGCTCGTCCTTCTGCTAAACCAACATGAAGCGGCCAATCAAGAAAGAAGCTACCAATTTACGAACCTCGAAGGACAAGTGACAGAACTCAGGGCCCGAAATATTCCGGACCAGGAATCCCCCGATCTGGATTCCCCTGAAAGAAGAAATCCTGCCCGAAGACGCCACCGATCTCCACCCAGAAGACGCCGCTACCATCGCTCTCCTCCACGTCGGTGCCGAGGGAATGGTTCCCGTTCCCCCGAGCCGAATTCTACGACGATGGAGTAGAGGTCGATTCTAGCATCTTCTTCTCCAAAACGACGTTCGAAAAGCAGGGAGCATTCACCACACGAATATCACCATCAGGACCGCAGGTACCCCGACCCTCATCATCGGAATCATCCACCACATAGGGCCCAACCAACAGGACACAAAGGACCATTCACAGGAAAAATCGATCGATACCCGGTACCCATGTATCTAGAGAAACCACCAGAAGGCTTAAAAACGTATGACGGGACAGGCGATCCGGACAGACATTTGAGTTATTTTGACACAGTAATGAAGTATCAGAATGTCCCCACGGAAATGAAATGCCGAATTTTCCCCTAACATTGGAGAAAATAGCCTCGGAATGGTTTGAGGTCCTCAAAACAAACACAATTTCCTCGTGAGACCATTTGACTAAATTATTCTCGACTAATTTTTCCCACTCCAAAACAAACCAAAAAAAAGAACGTTTTAGCGTCTATCGTCCAAGGAAGTTCTGAATCTTTAAGAGAATACATAGGAAGATTTAATAAATAGGCAGTTCAAGTTTGGAACCTCGACGATTCTTTCCGAGTTTACTTTATGGGGATGGGATTACGCCTGGAAGCCCGTTCAAGAAATACATAAATACTTGGGAACCAGATAACCTCCAAGATTTCCTCCAACTATCCCAGTGCTTTATCAAAGTAGAAGAAAGCGCCATGACCGGTAAAAATCCACTGCTGATCGAACCATGTAGGCCCCAAAATGAAAGAGACCAAAAGAACGACGGCCGAGGCAACAGGGACTCCCGACCTCGGAACCGTCATCAATTTTATACCAAGCTCAATGTCACCTAGGCACAACTTTTGGGTGAATGTTGGAACACGGAGTTTAGAGACGAAAAGTTCCCAAAAACCGCTCGCTCACAGACCGGTCAACGTTCCAATAAATACTGCCGATACCACCGGAGTAACGGTCACAACACCAACCACTGTAACGCCGTGAAAGATGACATTGAGGATATGATAAAAAGGGGAAAACTAGCCAGCTATGTAAACAAACCCGGGCGTCAAGCTGCCGAGATTAAAGAAGAGCGGGATAAGGAGCCAAAAGGAAGGGGAAAATCAAAACCGAATCCGATGACGACGACCTTGATTCGAGAAAATCAAAGGGACGGTCAGTCATGATGTGATCGCAGGAGGTTTTTCCCACGAAGAATCCGGGAAAACAATGAAACGAAAGTGGAAGGAGTTACTCAATGTAGCCTCCACCTCGGTCACACAAAACCCTTCAAATCGACCTCATTTGTCTTTTAGAGATGAAGACCTTCTAGATGGGAAGCCCAACAAACACGTACCACTCTTGTGATAGTTGTAATTGCTAATAAGGAGATTAGAAGGATTTTGGTTGATCAGGGAAGTTCTTCCGATATTATCTTTCTTGACCTAGTGGAACGAATGGGAATCGATAAGGAAGACATCGCTCCTTACCGAGGATCCGCACTATCAGGATTCAACGGATCTCGGACTAAACCTCTTGGACAATTAGAACTGATGGTGTCTTACGGTGAAGAACCCTTGGTAAGGATCGTCAAGACAAAATTCCTCATCGTACCATGTGAGTCCATCTACAACTGTATCATTGGGAGACCGACTTTGGGAAGACTCGGAGCAGTAACCTCCACCACTCACTTAAAAATCAAATTCCACTCCCTCTACAACAAAGTGATTACCTTAAACTCATATCTTGAATCCGCCTTAAGATGTTTCTTCTTGTGGACAAAAGCAGAAAAAAAAGGCTCAAGACAAGGAAGGGGTTCCCTCTGTGATAACCAAAAAAGAAGAAGTTGGAAGAAGATCCACCGAAGTCAGCTTAACTAACTTGGATGCGAGATACGACCCAGACAGCTCAGAAGAGGAAGATGATGATGACTTGGCCAAAGAGCTCAAAAAGAAAATGAGGAGACCCGAGCCAGATGGGGAGTCCGTCGAAATACAACTCAGAGGCGACCCTACTAAAACAGTGAAAATTGTACCGGACCTCTCCGAAGAGTTGAAAGTCAACCTCACTCAGTATTTAAGAGATCATGCTGATCTTTTCGCTTGGTCAACAGAAGACATGCCCGGAATTCCGCCGGAAGGCGCATGTCACCAACTCGCCGTTAATCCAGAAGCAAAATGGGTCGCCCAAAGGAGACGGGCGCAGAGTGGAGAGAAGTACGAGGCCGCCGCAAAAGCTGTTGAAGATTTAATCAAGGCAAACTTCATAACAGAGATCAAGTACACGATTTGGTTATCAAACCCAGTACTAGTTAAAAAGAGCAACGGTAATTGGCGTATGTGCATCAATTATACCAACCTGAAAAGAGCCTGTCCAAAAGACGCCTTTCCTGTCCCAAGTATTGATCGCCTCGTCGATAATGCCTCGGGTTTCCGCCTACTTTCTTTTATGGACGCATATTCCGGTTACAATCAGATCGCCATGTTCCCTCCCGATCAAGAAAAAACTGCTTTCATGACGGACCAAGGTAACTTTGCCTACCGAGTTATGCCCTTCGGCTTGAAAAACGCCGATGCCACTTATCAAAGAATGATGAACAAAGTATTCCAAAGACAGATAGGCAAAACAGTCGAAGTCTATCTTGATGACATGATTGCAAAAAGTGAACGGGAAAACACCCACGTTGCAGACCTTCAAGAAATTTTTGCAGAGATCAGGAAAAACAGCATGAGACTAAACCCGGAAAAATGCACTTTTGGTGTCCGAGCTGGAAAGTTCCTCGGTTTCTACTTAACAGAAAGGGGAATTGAAGCAAACCCAGACAAATGTCAATCCGTGGCTGAAATGCGAACGCCGACATCTAAAAAGGAGGTCCAAAAACTCAATGGCATGATCGCGGCTTTGCCCCGATTCCTATCAAATGCGGCATTTAAATCTCTCCCATTGTTCAAACTTCTGAAAAAAGAGAAGAAGGAGGGAGAAGAAGAATTCAATTGGAGAAACTAGCAAGATGAAGCTTTGCAACAGCTCAAAAAAGCACTTTCAGAACCCCCAATCCTAACTCGCCCACGCGAGGGAGAAACTTTATACTTATATCTATCAATCTCGGAGGAAGCCTTGGGCGCCGTCCTCATCCGGGAAACACAGACCGGTCAAAGCCCTATTTATTTTGTACGAAAAGCTCTCCAGGGACCCGAATGCAGGTATCAGCAAATAGAGAATATCGCCCTTGCCTTAGTCGTCGCAGCTCGATGCCTCCAACCATATTTCGCGCGCACCAGATAGTCGTACGTACCAACTATCCAATAAGGCAGATTCTACACCGGCCCGACCTTGCCGGAAGAATGATTAAATGGGCCATAGCAGATTCTAGCAGATTTTGTAGCAGAAATGATTCCCATCGATCCTGTTAACGACATCTGGACTTTGCACGTTGACGGATCTTCCAACCCCAAAGGAAGCTGCGCAGGTTTGATGTTGGAAAGCCCGGATAAAGTCATCATTGAAATCTCCCTTACCTTCGCTTTCCAAACAACTAACAATCAGGAAGAATACGAAGCTTGCATCGCAGGTTTACGATTGGCAATTGACCTACGAGTCACTTAGGTCAATCTGTACATAGATTCACTCTTGGTCGTTTCACAAATCAACGATCAATTTGAGACCAAGGATCCGACCCTGCAAAAATACCAACTTCAAATACGAGAGTTACTCGCACAATTCAAAACAGCCGAGGTAAAACACGTCCCAAGAACGGAGAATCAAAGGGCGGATATCCTATCAAAACTTGTCAGCACCAAGGTCCCCGGTAATCACCGGACGGTCATCCAAGAATTACTCCGAAGACCTAGTATCTCTCTTGATCCGACTTATATCGCTACAATTTGTGTCATTGAAGAGAGCCAAAGTTGGATTACTCCGATATTGGAATACATCGAAGAAGGAACCGAGCCTCAAGACTCAGCTGATGCGAAAATCGTCAGAAGAAAAGCCTCGGGCTTCTCAGTCATTGATGGTACGTTATATAGAAGGAGCCTCTCCTCACCATTGTTAAAATGCATCGAAGGGGAGCAAGCGGACTTCGTCTTAGCCGAAATTCATGAAGGAATATGTGGATAGCATCTTGGCGCCCGTTCCCTAGCTCGAAAGGCCCTACGTGCAGGATATTATTGGCCGACCATGGAAGGCGACGCTAAGAACTACGTAAAGAAGTGCAAAAAATGCCAAATCCACGCCGACGTTTACATCGCTCCACCAACTGAGCTCCAAAGTCTATCCTCGACATGGCCCTTTGCACAATGGGGAATAGATCTCCTAGGTCCTTTTTCAACTGCTTCAGGCCAAAACAAATTTCTCATAGTAGTAATTGATTATTTTACCAAATGGATTGAAGCAGAACCCTTGGCCACCATAACTGCGAGGAACTGCGTAAGATTTTTTAAAAAGAACATCATGAGTAGATTCGGGATCCCTGAAACAATTATTACTGATAATGGAACTCAGTTCGCCGACAAAGGTTTCAGGAGAATAATGTCTGACTTTAAAATTAAGCATCATTTCACATCGGTGGAACACCCACAAACCAACGGTCAAGTATAAGCAGCTAACAAGGTAATCTTTAATGGTTTGAGAAGACGACTAGACGACGCCAAAGGAAATTGGGTAGAAGAACTCCCATATGTCCTCTGGGCTTACAGAACCACCTCTCAAAGCTTGATAAACTCTAATTTAGTGCATTTTTTAGAGATGTTTTTGAGTCATTTTTAGAGTAATTATTATTGATTAAATAAATAACTAACTTAAATTACTCTATATTTGCAGAAAGGTAGAAAAAGAAAAATGACACAAATATGGGCTGAAATTAGAAGAAAGACTAACAAATAAAAGAAAACAAACCTAAAGCCTATTAATGCAAGAAGGCCCACAGTGATAAAAAGAAGAAGATCCTCTTGGAGATTTCTATTAAAAGTGATGCACATGTGACTTGGAGAGAAAGAAAGACGCATGGAGTGGAGAGCAAGCAACACATATTTAGGAAGGATCTAAATCCTAATATTTAGGGATTGGCATATCTTGCAATTAAAAGTGGAAGCAATCTTGACTTGATCCTTTACTTGGAGAGAAAGAAAATGAACTAATATAAAAGGAGAGCTTCACTTGTGAATGGGGGAGCCACACACCACATAAACAAACAATAGTTACACAAACGCTACGGAAACGCTACGGAGGGAGAGAAGAGTTTTTCAGCACCGTGAAAGAGCTTTGGAGTAAAAGAAGGAGATTGAAGACAAAGATTAAGACTTTCTCTATTTCTGGGTTATTCTTATTTCTGTAATTCACGAACATTATTTTTCTTTTATTGTTCTTTATTATTATGGACACCTAAGTCATCGTCTAGGATCTTAGGTGGATCTTGCATGTTTAGAAACCTCTTTATGTTCTAATTTCTTATTTGAATTCCTGTTTTTATTTCAATTAATATTATTCTATTGTTTTTATCACATAATTAGGGTTAGCTACCCTTTTCATGTTAATAATCAATTAGTTGATCAGTGACCGTACTACAATTAGTTGGTGGACCTATAGGATAATTGGGGCTATAATTAATGCATGACCAAACTTTAATTTAGTCTTCCAATCATTCAACCTTTTTGTACTTTATGCTTTTCTTAAATTTAAATTCTAGCATGACCAAACTAGGCTTAATTTAGGAAAAAGAATATTAATCGCGAATGACCAAACGGATTAGTAGCTTTAGTAAAGGGATTGGTAATTGAATAAAATAAGGGAATTCAGGTAGAATTAGACATAGGGGAATCGAAGCTTGCAAGTGAAACTGCGACCCTAGACCCTTCTCTCCATCTATTAAATCTTGCATTTTATTATTTGTTATTTGTTTACTTTTTATTTCATTGTTTCAATTACAATTTAATTATTCACTCGTCTAAACGTACAATAAATAATTTTAAGTAGTTTTGTACTTGTTAATTAATCTCTGTGGATACGATATTTTTTTATACTACTTCTGCGAAAGAGTACACTTGCTCTAAGTGTGTTTTTAACGCAACAAAGCTCTACGGGAGAAACGCCGTTCTGGCTCTCTTATGGCAGCGAGGCGGTCATACCGGTGGAAGTCGGCGAGTTAAGTTGGAGAGCCACAAATCCCAAAACACCATCTGAAAACCACCAAGCTTTGAAAGAAGACCTCGATCTCATCGACGAAGTTCGAGGACGAGCCACACTTCGAGAAACCATCATCAAACAAATGGTTGCAACCCGATATAATGCTAAGGTCGTTCCCAGAGATTTTGAATCCGGCGACTTAGTACTTCGAAGAGCCGACGTGGGTTTGAAAAATGCTTCCTAGGGGAAGTTAGCACCCAATTGGGAAGGGCCTTACCGGGTTAAAAGTAAAACCGGTACAGGGGCTTTCAAATTGGAAACACTTGACAAAAAGGAGATCCTCCGAACTTGGAACGCCACGAAGTTGAAGAGCTATTACATTTAAGGACACGACTGTTTTCCGTGTCTCAATTTTGTGTAATGTGTACTTCCTACCATTATAAATAATACGAAAGGTTTGAAAGGTCTTCTCGAACCTTCTCAATACCTACGTTCCACACTTATCTTTTTGATCCTATCAAAATTATAATGTACGAACTAACTCCCTAATGGACGGGTTATATCTGGGCCGAGTCCTGATAAAACTATCCTTGGGTCCGATCCTTTGAGATCTCCCTACGTGACCAAAGCAGTCACAACCCTTAGGGGCGAGTTCAATCCGGGCCGAGTCCTCGTAAACTGCCCCAAAGGTTCGAAAGGTCCTTTAAGGGTTTCTTCCTTAAATCGATCATTGGCCTTAGTAGCCAAGAACCCTAATGGACGAGTTATATCTGGGCCGAGTCTTGGTAAACTGTCCTTAGGTCCGATCTTACGTGATTTCCCAACAGGTCCAAAGGTTTGAAAGGTCTTCTCGAACCTTCTCAATACCTACGAGCAGTATTATCCTCGACTTGCATCTTACCAGAATTATGGGACTTCTCAGATCGTCCGCATAAGCCTTCAAAGTCTTCAAGTCACTGACGGTGTTGCTAAGGACTTTGTTCTTTTCGGCCAATTCTTTCAGAGCATTAAACAACTTGGCACGCTCAATAGTTACCAACTCTGAAACAAGCAAAAAATAAAGTCAATAACGTAGGTAACAATATAACAAAAGAGTTATTGGAAGAACTACCTTACCTTCGTGACGACGTTCCAACTCCTCCCTCTACAGCTTAGTGACACCCGCTAAATGAACAAAAAGCTTCGCGGCCGCACTAACAGGATCGATGAGGTATTCCTCCACGTTTTTCTCCATAAAAGACGCATCCACAGGAACAGGGGTAACTTTCGTAAAAGATTTGTGCTTTCTGGAAGACTTAGGATCACCTTGCAACACCCCCTTCTTCTTCTTATCTTCGGCTTGCCGAGCTATTTTTGGCTGCTTGGTAGAGGTTCCCTCATCCACCGACTTTCTCTTGCGAAACTGAAGATCGCCTACCGGGTTTCTCCAGCTGTTCCTCCTGAACGGTCCTAATGGGGGAAACATGGATAGCAGCACTAAGGTCGGGAACACCTTGTGGGACCCCTTGGTTTACATGCTCGCCTTCCACAGCATCCAAGCTCTCCAGCGCCATTCTTTTCAACATAGCAATCTGATTCCCTGCCATCGTATCTAAAAACAAAAAGCGACAGGACGAGTCAATATACTTGACAAAAAATAAAGTGAAGAAAAATGAATCATAAATCATACTATTCAAAAGACGACTCTACCTAGAACTCTCATAACCTTTCTTTTGGTGGCACACTTAACCATGCGATCGGCAGGAATACCTCGGTATTTATGTTTGGTATAAGGAACTTGGGAGGAGATGAACAACAATATATCTCTGGTCAGAATGTCGGCACGACAAAGATGAGGCTCACCAACATGGTAGGATCCCGAAGATCGGTTATAATGTCCAAGGTCCCATCCTAGGGGAAACTTGGTAGACTCCAAAGTCCGCCCGTCCGGACCGAACTTCCCAACTTTGTCAATTGCTTCATCATTTACCGGCTCCACAAAATAGAAGAGCTCTTTCCATCTCCCATTCAGCGAATCTGAGTAAGCCCGGAAAACCATAGCGCCTCTCATAGACCGAAGGCTCACATGCTCTGGGGAATTCCCTTCAGCACCTTTTTCATAATTCCTGTTGACCTCGAACAGGTGAAAGAACAGGTCGGCTGACACAAGACGATCGAGCGCAAGACACATCAGTTCGAACGCTCGAAGAAATGCCCAACTGTTAGGATGAAGTTGTGATGGGACCAAATCCAACCTCGCCAGGACAGTTTGTTGGAGGTTAGTAAAAGGAGGATGGATATGCATATCCGACACCAGAACATCGTACATAACAAATTTCAAAGACCCTGGCCAGGTCGCAGCATGCTCATCCGATTTCATACCTTCAACATTCCAAAGTCGACCCCGAATGGATAACTTGTTTACGATAGCACTCATATCTTCACCAGCTTCGTAAAGAGACCTAGTTTCAGTAACGGAAGATGCAACCCAGTTGAGAATACGGGGAACGTTCACATCATAAGGCATAGGAAGATCAATTCTTCTCGGGCCAGTACTTGAGTAACCATCGGTCAAAGCAATAGAACGATCACCATCCTCGGCATCTTCATCCTCACCGACCTCATCATTCCTTTGTTGCGAATAATCCCCTCGATCCTCAGCTTCTTCAACGGCTCTTTTGCCTTTATTAACCTCGGGCTTTGTATGGCTCTCTTCTCCTGTCTTGGTAGTTGACTCCGAATCCAACTCTGAACCTTCCACCTCCTGAGATTGGGAAGACCCTTGTTCATCATCGGATTCAGTTTTTTCAGAAGAGTTCGACTCCACCATAACTACATCGGCCTGGTTGTCTTTTACACCAACGATTACCACGTCCTCAGAAGATTGCTCTCCACCATCAGGTTCGTTGGTGGTATCCTTAGGGGAGTGACGATCAACCTCAAGGTCATCCTCTACTTGTTCGCTAGTTGGAGCAGAATCAGGATGGTCTAGAACTTCGGGAATAACGGGGGTGCTTTCAGAGCGACGACCTTCAACACTCTCCCCTCCAGAAGCCATAACCTTTGCTAATTGCGGGGGTTGCTGCGAAACTTGCCTACGGGTTTGTTTGGTAACCGCCAGTTTAATACCTGTAGGAATGGGGGCATAGGGAAGACAGGACTAACTACCTGACGGGTCCATGCCGAGTTTGAAACCCAACCTGACGACCCCCACCCTGTGACGACTAAACAAATGGGGGCGAGTCCGACTTAAAAAGAAACGAGGACGAGACTGATTCAAAATAAAAAAAAAACACAACAAACAGTTAAGAGGGAATAGAACTAACCTCGTCCAAAAGAAGCTCTCACCGGTGTTCTCTTGCGAAACTCAAGTAGGGATGTTCAAAACCGAACCAAACCAATAGAAAACCGCAAACCAAACCAAACCAAACCGAAAACCGCAAAAAACCACTTTTGATTGGATTTGTTCGGTTCTTTTTTTCATTACACCGCGCGGTTCGGTTCGGTTCGCGATTTTGATTTCAGATACCAAACCAAACCAAACCAAACCGCAAGTAACACTAAGGCTTGTTGAATTACAACCTTCCTTACTAACTTACTAACCCAAATGCGACTAAAACCCAACTCTCACTCACTTACTAGCCCAAATCCAATTAATTTTTTGACGCACTTACAAACAATCCATATTGTTATGCTATATTTAAAAATTACAATAAAATATTTAATTCAAATTCTTTTAAACATTGTCTTAGCTATTTTAAACGAATTAAAAGAGAGTAATTTATATACTACATATATTTGAGTAGATTTTTTCTTAAAGATTTATGTTAGCCATTTCTTATGCTAGTTAATTTAACTTCATTTTAAATTATGTTTTGTCTTGGAAAAAACCGAACCAACCGAACCAATCCAAACCGCATTGATTTGGTTTGGTTTTACTTTAGAAAGCCAACCGAACCAAACCAAACCACATGTAATTTTACCTTGCGGTTCGGTTCACTTTTTGTCTTAAAACCGAACCAAACCGCACCGCGAACACCCCTAAACTCAAGCACTTGAACCCACTGGAACGGAGAAACACTAGCCACTATCTCCCAGATCAACAAACTCAAAATCGGAAAATGAAGATCGGTATGCAGAGCAAATTGAAAATCAGCAGTAAAAGAGGGGAGCTGAACCCCTCTTTATAGTGGGCCTCATAGAACTGGATTGGGCCTAAATTGAATCGACGCATTCCATCAATAATCTTCAAAGCACGTGCATGCCTACCAAAGCGTCACCATCATTAGCCACCATTGGGAAACATGTTCTGACAGGTGCTATAAATGCAAAAGCGCGAAAAACGAAACGTCACCTTCAAAAATGCTACAACGGTCGAATCACTGTTAAAAAATTAGACTTGGTTTCACACCTGAAGAGTTACAACTCATCCAGAGGTCGGTAAAAGCACATCATAAAGCTCGTCAACAAGTCAAGATCGCCTCTAAGACGACCAGACTTGGGGGGCAACTGTTATGGTGAGAGCTTTTGACCCTATACACCCCCTTTTTCAAATCTATTCACACCCCTCAAAGGCCCAATATCAAAGGGCCCAATCCAAACATCTAGAGCTCAGATCATATCGCAAGATCGGACGACTCTAATCCTTTGGGACAAATCCCACCACACTCTATAAATACAACATTCATTGTCTCATTAATGGTAAGCATTCTCACACATTTTACTTTGCCATGACTACCTCACTGACTTGAGCGTCGGAGTGGCTTTGCAGGTACAACACCAGCTCGGATCGGATACATTTATTAACTAAGGACATCGACCACTAACTACCTCGGACCATCCTTCAAGGTCGGAAGTACGGTGCAGAACAGATCCTAATCCTATAAAAGATTTCATAGGATAAAACAAATTAATGACAATAAATAAAAAAGTGAGAAACACATTGGAAGAAAGTGCATGAAGTGAGAGACCCCACTGATGGACCATGACCGAATTTAATCAAGCACCTCCCCTGGCCAACTAGCTATTTAATTCTCTGCGTATTCCGCTACTTAATTGGTCAATCCATTGAATTGAACCTTGAAAAAAATACTAAGCACCAACGCATGTTCACATTGGTAGACAAGTTTTCTCTACTATGTCCACGTCCAATTAATTACAGCACCCCAATTATAGAAAAATAATAATCCTTGGAATTCAAATGTTGTTGTGGTCTTAGTTTCCAACACATGGTTGAGAAAAAAAGAAAAGGAATGGATTGGTTCAAGTTCAACCACAAGGTGTTTGTTAGTTTGTCTCTATACGGTGGGAGAGGGGTCTAGACTAGTGCTCAATTGCTAGACTGCTTGACCAAAAACCTAGACAAAAATTGGTGGGTGTCGTTGACTCTTTTGTGGTTAATTTGGCTTTGATCACAAATGGGTTATAATCCTTTCTCTCTAGTTACTCGACAGTTTCAGTAGTAGAAGAGAAAGGCTCGACACATAAAATAATGATATTTATTTATAAATATTATTAGTTTATTTATTGATTGATTTGTTGATCCTCATCCATCATAAATAGGGATTTTTGATTGATTTTTCATTGAAGAATTCTATGATACATTTGAGTTTTATTAAGTACCGATTATTGAGTACCAATTTCTTGCAGGTAAAATTAATTTTAATTTTGAATTTGTTTTTAAAATAATTACATATAAAAATGATATATTATTAAGTGATTGGATGTTGGTATCATATAACTAATAAAACTCTTGAGTATCAAAGTGTTCATATTTTTTATTTTAGGTAAAAGGAGGGGAACGCTAACATATAGAGTGTGGCTATTGGGTGTCTTGGGATAAGGTGTGTAGACCTAAGAAGGATGGTGGTTTGGGGGTGAAAAATTTGGAAGCTTTTAATTTGGCTCTTTTGAGCAAGTGGAAATGGAGGTGTTTAAATGATTTTACTGCTAGTTGGCGGCCACTTCTTTATCATCGTTATGGGGATCTGAGATTTGTTTTCACGGGAGCTATTTCTTCCACTTGTTTTTCTGTGCAGGTGCTCCCGGTTAATGTGGACTTCTATTCATAATTGGATGGGCGTTACGGATATGGATTCTCTTGTTGGAGTTGCGCATTTTAAAGCTCATGAGCTCAAGTTGGACTCCAAGAAGGCTGGGAGACTGAAGTTTTTGCTCTAGATGGCAGTCACGTGGTGTATTTGGGTCCATCGGAACAATATTCTAATTAGGGATCAAGTTTTTAATGCTCAAGTGGTTGTCAATCATGTCAAAACTATTTCCTGGAGCTGGTTTATTAGCATTGACGGCCGCAATTCAACTTTTAAGATCTCTGATTGGTGGGGAAATTCTATTATTTGTATGAATTCAGTGTAATCTGGACTTTGGTCTCATTACTCCTGGGGTACTCTTTCCTCTTTGGGTCTTTTTCCCATGGGGTTTTGGCCCAATGAGGTTTTAATGAGGCCACTTGTATCTGTAACGGTTAGGGTGCCCATTTGCACCCTCTTTAATATAATTTTTGCTTATAAAAAAAAAGTGTGGCTTTTTGTTGTTTTCAATTCAAAGAGAAGCAAAAAGTACAAAAATTATATATTGCACATTATTTGACTTATGACCGACTTTCTAGATTCCTTTGTGACCTTTATCATATGTTTAATTATCTTTTTAATTTTTTTGTATGCTTAAGTATTTTAAGATAAGTTTATATTTATACCGTATTAAATACCCAACAAAACTCAATGGTATCATAGAACTCTCCTTTTTAGTTTTTTATAATAGTAAAAGTTTCAAAATTTAATTAGTAATTACTTGTTTTGTAAGACTATATTTTATTTTTGAAACTAAAAAATCAAAATAAATAATACTTGTTTTTCAAAACTATTTTATAAACCATTTTTTTAAAACTCAAAAGTAAGTAGTTTAATAGAGTTTAGGGTATAATAGATTGGTAGGACATAAAAAACATAAACCTAAAACATAACTTGCTCACAATTTCCTAAAAGAAATTGAGGGTCAATTACTAAAGTTTTAGGTGTAATATTAAAATACACATTCCTTAAATATGTGACATATGTTTCACATTTATGTGCAACAATATTTCCAAAAATTTAGTAATTGACCCTCAATTTTGTTAATTCATTTGTAAATGGCGAAACAAAATAAAGGGTATGGTTGTGACTATTATGTGATATATGAACCAGTAAATTGTTTGAATAACCGACTCTAAATTCAGTTCTACAAAGTCTTTTGCAGTCTTAAGAACTTACATATATGTAGTCTGTGCGCATGATATGTAGAGTCAGAGGTTTTTATATTTGACTCCAAATCTAGGTTTTTAAAACTGCAAAAGGCTTTGTGCATCCACATTTGGAGTCGTTCTTAAAACAGCCGACTTCTAATGTCTTACTTTTATTGACGAAAGAATATGAGTCGAATCTATAACCGTTTCTAAATGGTCAAAATAATCAACTTTAAATATTATTGTAGTAATCTGCGCATTTGCTGATGATGCTTTTGCTTTGTAGCACTATACGAAGGTCAATATTTGAATCAATTTTTTTAGTTTTGGTGTAGTGAAAAAAGTCTATGAGATGCAAAGCAAGAACCCAAAATTTTAGGGACCAAAACTCTGTACCAACGAAGGTCTTACCGGTGGGTTATGTAAAACCGGACCGAGTTTTGCATGTTTTTTTAAAGTGTTTTGGAAATATATTCATCAAAAACCCACTGGTGGATTTGAACCTGCGACCTTTTGACACTTTCTTCATCTCAAATATATATAATTGATAACTCTTTTCAAAAAAGTCAAAGGATTTACGCTTATCCTCATGTCCATGAAGTTGTAATATTAATATTATGTGAAAATTAGTTAAACAAACTTATTTAATATTAAGTTATTAACTTATGAAATTTATTTAATAGTAGTTATCTTAAAAAATTTATTTAATATATACCAAGCAAATAAAATAGGCATGGTGTGTAATTTTAGCAAATTAAGTTGTACAGGTATGAAATTTGTAGGTCCTAAAAATTCGTGAAATTTTCAACTGAGACCAAATCATAGCCATGCGATTCAACTGTCGACCCCTCAGTCCGACTCTTGACCCAGTGACCCGATACCATCACCGAGTCAGTCACCATTCCGAGTTTTAAAACATTGCTAACTCAACCTATTTGCACTTTTTTCTTATTAATAATGATTAACTGTGATGATTTTGTCGGCAATGAAACAAAAACGTTATTTCTTGGCTGCTTTTTAAGTGCTCCTATATGGGTTGTTTGTATCCTCTCACCAAATTGCAGTGGCAAAGTAAAATCCACTTTCAATTAAACTCGTAATTTTTGCATGTTAATCATGCATCGTGTTTAAACTACCTATTCGAACACAACATGCCATGCTAATAACTAAATTGACCGGATCAACTCACCAAGGATGCTTCCAATTTTTCAAAAAAAAAAAGATCACTTCCTTTTAGATTGTACTCCCATTGGTCTCATATCAGTGGCCGATCCAGGATTAAAAAATAGGGTGTTCCTTCAATGACACTAAGGCAGGATGTATTACCACCAAGTCAAGGTGGTGTTCCTTCATTGACATTAAGGCATGATTTATTACCACAAAGACAAGATGTTTGGGGTATATTATCACTAAGGCAGGATGTTTGGGTTTTCCTGGGAACACGGAGAACACCTCCTAAATCCGCCTCTGTCTCATATATAAAAGTAAAAGTAATTTTAGATTCAACTGATGTATCTGTCTTCAATGAATCAAAAAGTGTATTTTTTCTTTTATATATGAGATCACATAGAGTAGTTATTTGATTTATCTGGTGTGCAATTTTCCCTTAAAGTGCACTAATTATTTTGAGAAATCAAAGAAAAGTTTAAGAAAATGAAGGAAGTTAGATACTCCGTCATATCTATTTTAATTGATGCTTTAGTAAAAAAAATTGTCTCATTTTAATTTTTGTTTTATAATATCAATGAAACATAAATACTTTTTTCCAATTTATACCTTCAAAGCATTAATGTAGTTTTTTTTTCAATACTTAATTATTAAAAGATAGATAATAAAGGGGTTTATTACTTTTATTACCAAAGTATAACATAATTATCATGAATTTGCACTATCAACTTTTTTGTTAAACTTTATGTCACAACCTTAAATGTCACATAAGATGAGAAGTAAGTAGGTCAATGTTATTTTCTTTAGTAAATTATATAATAATAATATTTTGAAGAGTAAATGTCCATTTTAGTCTCTCACAATTTTTTAATAGGACTATTGGTTCTTGACAATTTTTTGGGACAAATTAGTCTCTGACATTTTTAAAACTGGAACAAATTAGTCCTTAGACACAGGGACCAATCTGTCACCGTTTTGAAAATGTCAAAGACTAATTTGTTTCAAAAAATTGTCGAGGACCAATTTTTCATATAAATTTTTTTTCATGAACTATGATGGGCTTTACTCTATTTTGAAATATGTGTATACTATATTAATATCAACGTGCAATAGAAGACACATATCTAAGACTTACATATGACTTCATTCGGTCATACTAGTTAAGTTGGGAGACTGGTTGCAATTTGCAAAGTGATGTCATGCATGAGATGAGCATGTGCATTTGTGCAAGTGCAACGCCATCTTAATTTTGTAATGCCCTCCACGACGACTTTGTGCTGGCTTCTCTATTCATTAGTCAATTTCTTTATGCTATATATCTTATTATGATATTTATCCTTTTCTAACTAATGCAGCAATTTGGGTGAGAATATCTAGTCTAGTTAATGGCCAGAATTACTCTTGTGCCTTTTACCTTAATTAAAAGTATTGCATTAATATAGTCCTTTATTTTCTTAATTTCTCAAAGTATTGCATTTATCCTTTTACCTTTAAGTTTTAAAATGTCCACATCGTTACCCTTTTAGTGATTTTCTGTTATAGTCGGTTAAAAATTACCAAAGTGGCTGTTTGAGTCGTTGACTAGGATGTCTACGTGTATCTTCTTTCTTCATCATTTATTTTCTTCTCCATTTTTATGTGTTATTTTCCTCTAACAAACCCTAAATTTACAAACCCAAAATTAAGTCCCAAAATAGAGTGATGAGAAAAAAACTACACAAAATCTCAAATGCTTGTCTATTCAGTTCTCAAATTAATTTCCATTAATTTCCTTCCCCCCCTCTCCCACGTGTTTAGTATTGGTTACTAAATGGGTAGAAAAGTAATTTACCTAAAAATTAACAAAAACCCGTGCTCTATAAAACCAACAAATTGTAAAGTCACTAACCACCACTAACCACAGTTATGCATGTCTGTGGTTAGTGGCCATTAACCATTGGGGTATTAATTTGTGGTTATTGCCACTTACCACAAATGTGCATGATATTGGTTAGGATTATAATTTGCTCTTAATTATGATGTGCATAATTTATTTAAGCTACTAATGAAGAAATTGAATTTCTAATGTACTATTCTAATGAAGACATTGAGATTTATGGTATTAACCACTGTTACACTATTCTGTGGTTAGTGGCCACTAACCATTCGGGTACTAATTTGTGGTTATTGCCACTTACCACAAATGTTCATAACATTGGTTAGGATTATAATATTTATATTATATATAAATATATATGTGGTGGTTGTAGGCGGTGGCCGTCAGCGGAACTCTGGCGACCTGCGCGGCGGCCGACGGCGGAGCTCCGGCGACTGGCGGCGGAGCTCCGATGGACGGCGGCGGTCATGGTGGCTCTCCGGCGACCGGCCGGCGGCGGCGGTGGTGGTGCTATTTATTTTAATATATATATATATTATCCATCGACACCCTTATTTTTTTAAAAAAAATACAACACCTTTATTTTTAAAATGACAACAACACCCTTATTCATTATGAACCATTAGATTAAATTGGATTAACAAAAAAGTGATCTAATGGCTAAAATGAATTTAGTAAGAAAAACTAAGGAAAAAGCTTAGTATTGTAAACTAGGTCCCTCCCAAATGGTGGGTTTGGGAGAAGACAAAAGAAGTGAAGGGGTAGCGGAGAGAGAAGAGATGCATGAACCGGTTTTAGGCAGGGCAACGAAGAGTAAAGCAAATGTACACGGCGGTGGTGGCGAGGTCGTTGTGGAGAAGACATACATGCAGTGGGGAGCAGCTCACATGAATAAGAGATGTTGGATTGCCGTAGTTCTAAATATTTGGTATCTTTTAAGAAGATATCGAAGACCCTAATTTGATATTTGGGTTATTTAAGAGGAAAAACCCATAATTTTTTTTTTTGAGATTAAATAAAAAATTAAATAAAATAAGAAAAAACCCTAATATAAATTAAATAAAAAATGACATGAGAGCCACATAGTGAGTTCAACAGCCACATGAGTACTTTTTTAACGGGGTTAGGCAAAAACGGTAGAAAGGGTATGAGGGTCAATATTTTGAAACTTAAATGGCTAAATTGGAAAAAGATAAAAAAGAAAAACTATCTAGTATTTTAAATTAAATAAAGGACCCAAGAGTAATTTACGCTAGTTATGATGAGAAATAAAACATATTTAATCATAGTTATGAAATTAAAATTAATGGTTTAATTACATCATTAGTTACAAAATATCACGTGATTATTGCATTTTTAATTAAAGATTACATATTTTCCAACGAGGGAATTAGTCACTGCATTTGGCGGTGGATACCCTGGTCTCGATAAAAAAAAAAAGATTACATGATATTTTTAAAATATTGGATGAGATTTTGTAATTAATAATATATTCTGGATCATTATTTAATTTAAAAATTATACTTAAATTTTCTCATTTTTCACAATAACTAAGTGTTTTTCTCCGACATAGATTAGTTATCGGCAAAGCCAGTGGAAACTGCGCACCAAAACCATAGTAAAAAAAATAACTGAGTGTTTTCAACTAAATCCCCTCAGCTAATTATGATAAGGTTAATAATGTATCCCTCACTACTTAACAACGTCACAACTTCTAGAAGGGTTTTTTTATAACCCCACCCCATCCCATCTATACCCCCACAAATTTTATAAAACCCAAAAATACCCCTCATTTATTACACAATTTTGACTTTGGACCAGATTCCCTAGTGGGACCCACAGTATTAGCAAACGGATTTACCTGCAGGAAAGGTAAATCCGTTAATCATTAAAAGCGTAATAAATAAGACAACAAACGGAAGTAAACGGATGGACATACATCCGTTTCCACCAAAACGGAAGTATCTTCGTCCGGTTACTTCCGTTTTGGCATTTAAGATCTGTTTGGTAAAAAGTAGCGGATAGCGGATAGCGAATGAGAGATTAGCGGTTAGCGGATGAGCTAGCGGATAGCGTATAAGCTAGCTAATAGCAAATGATGTGTTTGGTAAAACTAGCGGTTAAAATAGCTGATAAATGTAAAATGACATAAAAGGATATTTAATTAATGATTAAATTATTTAATGATGACAAAGTGTTTAGCGAGGAAGGAGAAGTAATTTAATAAAAATAAGAAGGGTAAAAATGTCAAAAAAGTGAGACGCTATCCGCTAGCTTTTGAAAAAACGCTACTTGAAGTTGCATCTGAAAAAACGCTAAACGCTAGTGCTTACCAAACACGCGTACTCTTCACCCGCTACTTCCATTCGCTAGTTTCGCTATCCGCTAGCGGATGGGACGCGCCAAACAGAGCCCTAATTTTCTTCCCAACGGATCTACCAAATATAATGTCGCCCTAGTTCGCTTATCTTTGGGACAGACATTTATTTATTTTCCTTTGAGAGGTACTTATTCTTCGTCTAAGAGTCGCAGCATCATATGTATTCTTCACGTGAACCATAACCATTGGGTGCATGTTGCGCTCTCGCCTGACTGCCTGTTGCCTCCAGTTGGTCTTCAATGGGAGCAGCATACATCAGATGAATCTACTTCATGGTTGGACTCGTATACCGGCCGTTTAGCCCTATGTGTTGCTCAGGCTCCGGTCATGCCCCCACCCTCTCATCCGCCCATCGTTGTAGACTTAACAGACACTTCAGATGGTTTAGATTGACATTTCATGTATTTATTTTTGTACCACTTTTTTGTAATTATTTATCCATATTTATTATTTATAGAGGTATTTAATGTTTATTGCTTTTTTTTTATTATTTTTTAGGCAAAATTACACCAGGGGACCTTTAACTTATTTATTTGTAACAAGTTGGCCCTTTAAGTTTCTTTTGTAACAAATAGGCCCTTTAAGTTACCCGACGTTGACACCGTTTGCCCTTTTAGTAAAATGTAATATCGTTCATTACATCAAAATACACCAAAATATGTTTGTTTGCATCAAAATACATAAGCTAGAGTAGTCACAATATATAAAGTAGCATTACATCAAAATATATAAGCTAGAGAAATCATTAAAAGGGCCTATTTGTTACAAAAAAAACTTAAAGGTCCAACTTGTTACAAATAAATAACTTAAAGGTCCTCTAGTGTAATTTTGCCTATTTTTTATAAAGACGGATTTACCGTGTTAACAGGTGTTTACCTTGGATTTTGGTAAACACCGCGAGTTTGAAATTGCTTCTGCTTGCAGGATCAACTAGTAAATCCTAAGACCGTTTGTGTTTAAAGTTTTTCCAGAATTGCGCGTTTAAAAGTAAAAAGAAGAAGATAACCGTCGATTTCTCCGGGAAACCGTCGAATTACTCCAAATGAGGGAGGATAAAACAAAGAGAAAATTTGCATGAAACGTAAAGAAAAGGAAAATTAAAATTGCATTAATTTAAAGGGGTGGTGCACAAGATCATACATGCGTTCCTTGTACTCGTTTCTCAGTGCGTGTCGGTACTTTGAGCGTGGGAACTTGGTATGAGAGATTGTGACCCGTTTTTCCTATGAGAAACTACTATTTATACAAATAGAAAATAACTGTACAAAGTTTAAAAAATGTAACTGCTACGTGCTCTTGGTAACGGTTACTTGATCCTACTTCGACATCAGCCTCCAACTCCTTCTTGTCGAAATATCTGTCTTCAGCTTCTTCGACTTAGCCAAATCTGAGGTCGAAATCTACTTGATGTAACTTGATAGCTTAATTCATTTCAGTGTCGAAATTGATACTTGTCTCTTGAAATACAAGGTCAAACTTTAAAAATAAATCAAACCTCGTTGACTGCATTTAATTTAGTCTGTCGAAATTACAGGCTAACAAATTGCCCCTTCAAAAATGTCTTTTTCGACAGGAGTTATGTGAATGGCAGAAAAAGAGCATTTTTGAACTCAATGTCGAAATAGGTTTTACATTTGATTGGAATATCTCACCTACCTGACGTCATCACTGTTAAATGTTGTTGGCGTTATTCCTATATTGGTGTACCATGTGGCCTTGCCACGTTCTGCTTGTAATTCTGATAATGCTCATATGGCAATCACAATTTCTTTTGAATGTCACGTACTTACGCTTTCTTTATCTTTATTCCAGCGTTATCTTAACTTCTTGCAATGTTGGTTTATATTTTTTCAAGTATTTGCCATTTATACGCAAAATTCTTTCATTAGCGCCAATCTCTTCGACTTCATATGCGCCGTTTGAATAGACTTGTAAAATTTTGAACGGTCCTTCCCAACTTGGGGACCATTTACCAAGGACTCTATCTTTTCTATCCATAGGTAAGATAACTTTCCAAACTAAATCTCCCATGTCGAAAGTCTTCAATTTGACTCTTTTGTTATAGGCCTTAGCCACTCTTTCTTTTTGTCTTGTGAGCATATCTAATGCACTGAGCCTATCTTCATCTAAATCAACTAATTCATCTAACATCATATTCCAGTAATGATCAGACGAGATTTCAAATTGTCTTTGAATCTTAGTTGATTGGAGACAAATCTCTGCTGGCAATATTGCATCATGCCCAAAAACAAGTTTAAAAGGAGTACTATTGATTGACTCTTTGGGAGATATTCGACACGCCCATAAAATTTGGTTAAGTGTCCTATGCCAATTCTTGGGTTTTTGCCCAACATGTTTTTTAATCAAACTAACAATAATTTTATTGGCTGCTTCAACTTGACCATTTGCCTGAGCATAATATGGTGTCGAACTTAACAATTTATACCCATTTTCAGCAGCAAATTCGACCATTTTCTGACCAATAAAAACTGAACATTGGTCTGTGGTGATAGTTTCAGGCACACCAAATCTATATAATATATGGTCTTGAATAAAATTAATCACTATTTCTTGATTAACATTGTTTAAAGGAACAGCTTCCACCCATTTAGTGAAATAATCTATTCCTACTAATATGAAACGATGGCCTTTCGACGAATTTGGTTTAATTTCACCAATTATATCCAAAGCCCATCCCTTGAATGGCCAAGGTTTTACAATAGAATGCAATTCATTTGCAGGTACATGTTGTATTCCTGCATGCTTTTGACATTCTTGGCATCCTTTGGCAAACTCTATGCAATCTTTTAACATAGTCGGCCAATAGACACCTTGTCGAAATAAGAGCCATTTCATTTTATGGCCTACTTGGTGAGCTCCACAAGTTCCACTGTGAGTATTAGATATTGCCAATTATGCCTCATTTTCACTAAGACACTTGAGTAAAACTCCTTCAGGGGTTTTCTTAAACAACTCATTGCCCATGATGACATAACTTAAAGCTCTATACTTGGTTTTTCTATCAGTTATCCCTGTGGGATTTTCCAAGTAATTAACAATTTGTCTTCGCCAATCATCATTTGACATACTGTCAATGGCAAAAACTTCAAACACATTATTACAATAACCTTTGTCGGAAACTTCATCATTAAAATTTTTAATAAAATTTTCACTTTCACTTGGAGGTAATTGACTTAAGATTAAAGAGTAGCTCTCTGCCTCCTCCAATTTTTTTCTTGACAAGGTTTCTTGTGTCATTGCTGTCGAAATTAACTTGTTTTTAATTTCGATTAGCTCTGTTAATTTTTCTTTAGAAACTTTATAACCAGAAGCTATCTGTGCCAGATCATTGGCCTCTTGATTTGCAATACGAGGCACATGTTGAATATCAACGCTGTCGAATTGTTTCAATAAAGTATTGGCAGCAATAAAGTAAGTAATCAAATTCTCCTTAATGCACTTGTATTCTTTTGTTAATTGTTTGATTACTAATTCAGAATCACCTCTAATTTCGATCTGTTTTGCCCCCAAGTTTAACAGAATTTCAAGTCCTGCTACTAAGGCTTCATATTCAGCCTCATTATTGGAGCAACTTTCTTTAATTTTATACTTGTATTTAGTTGGAATCCCTTTAGCTGAAATGATTAACATCCCAACACCAGACCCATTTTTATGGCTGGAGCCATCGAAGTACAATTTCCAAGGTCGAAGGTGCACAAAATTAATTTCTGATTCAATTATTGAATGATCAGCAATGAAATCCGCAACGACTTGGCCTTTAATAGGCTTTAAAGGTTGGAATGTTAATGAATACTCAAGTAAAGCTAAAGCCCATTTGCCTATTCTACTATGTAGGATAGGTTTCGACAGCATATGTTTAATAATATCAAAATGGGAATAAACATACACATCAACAGGCTTAATATATTGCTTTAACTTAGTACAAGAGAAATACAAGCATAGACACAATTTTTCAATAGGGTGATATCTAGTTTCAGAATCATTTAAAACCCTACTGAGGTAATATATGGCCCTTTCTACACCATTTTCATCCTCTTGTGCTAACATGCTACCTATTGACAATTCTGATGTTGCTATATACAATTTCATTGTCTTATTTCTAATAGGAGGCAATAAAATAGGAGGGTTAATCAGATATGTCTTGATCTCGTCGAAAGCTACTTGATGTTCGACATCCCACTTGAAAACATCATCCTTCTTCAGTCGAAGTAATGGCGAGAATATTTGAATCTTGCCACTTAGATTTGATATAAATCTTCTCAGGAAATTGACCTTTCCTAATAATGACTGTAATTCTTTCTTTGTTGAAGGAGGTTGTGTTTCCATGATAGCTTTTGTCTTGTTTTGATTTATCTCAATGCCTTTTTTGTGCACAACAAAGCCCAAGAAATCACCTGCACTTACACAAAAGGCACATTTGAGTGGATTCATTTTCAATCCATATTTTCTCATTCTTTCGAATAATAGTCGTAGATGATCTAAATGACCATTTTCTGATGAAGACTTAACAACTATGTCATCTATATAGACTTGCATAAAATTTTCTATAAAATCATGGAACATAGTGTTCATAGCTCTTTGATATGTAGCACCAGCATTTTTTAAACCAAATGGCATCACCACCCATTCATAAACACCTAATGCCCCTGGGCATCGAAATGCAGTTTTTGAAATGTCTTCTTCAGCAATAAAAATTTGGTTATAACCAGAATATCCATCAAGCATGCTTAAATATTCATAACCAGCCGCTGAATCAACCAACATTTCTGCCACAGGCATTGGGTATTGATCTTTGGGAGTAGCATTATTTTGATCTCTAAAATCTATGCAAACTCTAAGCGTACCATTTTTCTTAATTACAGGCACTATATTAGCAAGCCATTCGACATACCTGGCAGTTCTGATGAACTTGCTTTTCAATAGCCTTTCGATTTCCGCTTTAATCTTCGACATGATTTCTGGTGCAAATCTTCTTGGTGTTTGCTTCATAGGCTTTTTCTCTGATCGAATAGGTAATTTCAACTCAACCACCTCTCTTTTCAGCCCTGGCATCTCATTGTAATCCCAAGCGAAGCAATCTTTGTATTCCTTTAGCAATTCAACAATCTGCGCCTTCAACTCTTGATCAATCTTAGCACTGATGTATGTTGGCCTTTTTATTGAGCCATTTCCCAAATCAATTTCATCTAAGGGATCTTGTGCTTGGATCTTTTTGGTTGAACCCATTGGATCTTTTTCAAAACCTAAAGGCTCGTCATCATAGACGCAATCAAGCCTCTGGTTTTCGACAATGTTGTCTTTATTTTTATCTTCAGCGGCTTCATCGACTAATTGTTGTTGTAAGTCAGCTTCTAAAACCGCTTTTTGCTTATTTTCGGCCACATAGGCCGTAATCCTATCCCATACAGTGGGTTTATCCATAAATAACTATTTATGGTCCTTCCCACCCTGTAGGCTTGACATATAGCCTTGTGGGTAGTTGTCTTCGTCAATGACCTCTCTATCCCAAATAAATCCATAGTTGGGATCAAGAATCACTGAGATCCTCACATTATCTCTGCTTTCATAACCATGTTCAGAGAAAATGCATGGCGCAATGCTCGCCAGCTTCTTGTCGAAGGTTTTCTTGGTGATAGTATTCACTTCAGCCTTGAAATAGCTTTGATCACCCTCAATGTTTTCAACTAGGCCATCTTCTCTCCAAGTAATGAGCCTCTGGTGAACTGTCGAAGGAATTGCCCCCACAGCATGGATCCATTCCCTTCCCAATAGCATATTATAATTTGCCTTGGTTGAAATCACCATAAACATAGTTGGCCTTCTAATGCTTCCAACAGAAAGGTCAATTTCAATGGCTCCAAGAGAGTGGCCACTTTTACCTTCATAGTTGGTAAGGATTACGTTGTGTGTTTTCAGATCCGTTTCACACTTCCCAATCCTCTTTAGCATATGTTGTGGCATCAGGTTCACAGCAGCGCCACCATCAACCAAGATCTTGCTTACCCCAACATTGTTCACCTTTGCTTGGATATACAAAGGTTTGAGATGATTCCTCATCCCACAATCAGGTCTCTCAAAGATAGCGTGTTGCTCTTCCACACATCCATTTTTCAAGACATAGTAACAAATGGGTTTGTAAGTGGTTTCTTCGTCGAAATCCTCTTCAGCGTCATTCACCTCAGAAACCACGTCATACTCAACTGGTAGGATCGAGACAACACCGCACAGGACGTCGAATTCTGACCCTAAGTCTGCGAAATCAGATCCCATTTCTTCGTCTAGATTGAGACCTTCTTTAATCACTGAGAGAGGTGGAAATATCCTTTCAGATGCTGGCTTTCTAGCCATTTCAAGAGATTTTGAAGGTATTTGTTTACCTTTCTCTTTGTTGGAATTTTCCACCTTGCCTACAACAGCAACCTTTTTCTGGCGTTGATATCTACGCCATTGAGTTCTCGTCCTAGGGTTCTTCCCTTTGTAATTATTGTTATAGGCATACTTGTTAGATTCAGTTGCCTTATTTTGGTTAGTAGCACTTGTGCTCCCTTTAACCATCTTTTTCATATCCTGTTTCTTTTCGTCATACTTTCCAGCATAATATACTAGGTAATAACCAGTACTTTTTCCACCGGAATGTACCCATTTTTCGACAGGAGATCTTGCTGGAGGAACATAAGTTTTAATGTGTCCCTTCTGAAGATTCTTAGTCGAAGTATCATTGTATTGGATACCTCTGTTATTGTAACTAAACTTTGGTCTTTTGTCAACCCTTTTTCCTTTGCGTTTCAGTTGAGGCTTAAATCCTTCAAAACTCTTAGCAGAATCTTTGTCGAAGACAGCACTGCACCTTGGGCAAAGCATAACTTTAGTGTTATTGATCTTGCAGCGATTGAAGAAGTCAATCAATTCCTCTTCAGCCCTTGGATACACTACCTTCATCTTCTCAGCATATTGGTCTTCAGTAACCATTTCGACACCTACCTTGTCGACAGCTTCTTCTATTTTGGCATTTTCTGCAATAACCTCTGTGACCTCAACCACATTGAGATCAACTTCAACCAGCAATGCATCAGCTGTTGGCAAGGGATCAGTATCAATCTTCATTGGTGGCTTAGATTTGTCACCAAATTTCAGCCTTCCTTCGTTGATAGCATTTTGAACCAAATCCCTGAAAATGACACAAAGGGAAGTGTTATGACCTAAGAAACTATGAAACTTACAAAAGCCTCTTTTCTGTCGTTGTTCTAATGGTGGAATCTTTAGGCCTTTAGCCATTAAGATTTGACCATCAGCCACAAGCAGATCAAATATTTCGTCACATTTAGATACATCATAAGTGTAAGTTTTTGCGACAAATTTATCATTCTTAGGTTCCACAAGATTTTTTCCATTAGAAGGTTTTAACAATTTGCAAGTATAAGGAGGTCCTGGTTTTAGTTCTGCAATGTTGACCTCTTCTTCGACATCTTCATAAGATATATCGTATTCTTGGTCACTGTCATTAGCTTCGACATAAGCAACCTTTTCTTTTTTACTTTGGAATCTACCAGTTCTGGCTTTTTCGGCTTTGAGTCTTTCGACTTGTCGAACTCTATCAGCCAATTGTGCCATATCTCTTAAATGTAGTGTGTCTAGTTTCTTTCTTATAGTATAATCTAGACCACCAGCAGCTATTTCGACTAACTCATGCTCAGGCACTTGGGTAAAACACCTTGCTTTGAGTAGTCTAAATCTATTGAGATAATCATCAACATATTCTGCCCCCTTGCGTCGAACGCTAGCTAGTTCTTTAAGACTAATTTTGCATTGGCCCATATAGAACTGCTCATGGAAGGCCTTTTCTAATTGATTCCAATTAAAAATTGAATTTGGAGGCAGTGTAGTGAACCATGTGAAGGCATTCTTAGTTAGAGAATTTGGAAAGTATTTCATCCTTAAATTCTCATTGTGTGCCAGATCGCCAGCCTCAGTCAAATAACGAGCCACGTGTTCGATGGTAGATTCACTGGTTTCTCCAGCGAACTTTGTGAACTTGGGAATTTTCCATCCCCTAGGCAGCTCTGTTTGTAAGGTGTATTCTGACAAGGGCGACACAAAATTAGGCCTATGTAAACCAAAGTTAAGGCCATTCTGGGCTAAAATAGTTTCCACCATATTAGCCAGATTGTTTTGTGCTCCAAAATTGTTTTGTTGCACTTGTTTGACCACTTCGTCAGCATTTTGGTTTCTATTCACCAACACAATTTCAGGGATTGCCTCTATCCTCATAGGCTCTTCGACAATTTGTTGTTGTCCTTGGTTTCCCTGATTCATAGGTATTGGAATGTTATGTCTTTCAACAGGTACTTCGACAGGCCTGACATTCTGAATTTGGGGAATTTGCTGGTGATGTATGGGTGGAGTACCAAAGAAATCAGCAATTCTTCCCATTTGTGTTGCCAACATTTGGTAACTGTTATTAGTATTTTGTATCAAAGGATTAAACACAGTACCAATTTGTTGTGTTAACATATTGACCATATCATGATTGCTATCATCCATTTGTTGTCTTATTGCCAACAAAGATGTTGTAGTCAAATTAGTTTGGGCATTTCGACTATGGATGCCCTCCGTCGAACTATGAATAGGAGAATACCCTGTACTTGCATTTTCTGCAAATGTAGACGAATTTGTCTGAAGGCCTGCCATCAATGCTGTTGGCATGCCATACGGTAAAGCCCTTCCACTCATAGTAAATGGCATATTTCCAATCATTGGATTTGCCATCAAAGGACTCGTTGGTCCTACTATTGATGGCACAGAAGCCATTGTATTAACATTTGTTAATGCTGCAGTGGTCATCATTGACACAGGAGTAATTATGGGAGAAGTTATAGCGGTTACTCCCATTGTTGTCGAAGAAGGCATAGCGACGGTTATGCCTGCGACATTTGCAGCGTTAACGTCACTAACTGACGCTTGTTCTTGTGTACTTTGTGCATTTGATGCAGAAGCATTACTTGTACTAGAGTGTGCCATCTCTGGAAGATGTTTACCACTCCTTAATTGCATGTACAGACAAACACAAAGTTTAAGAATTTAACGAAAAACTTTTAAAATTAGCACAAACGTCCCATCGGGCGTGCCAATTTGTTTACCTTGGATTTTGGTAAACACCGCTAGTTTGAAATTGCTTCTGCTTGCAGGATCAACTAGTAAATCCTAAGACCGTTTGTGTTTAAAGTTTTTCCAGAATTGCGCGTTTAAAAGTAAAAAGAAGAAGATAACCGTCGATTTCTCCACGAAACCGTCGAATTACTCCAAATGAGGGAGGATAAAACAAAGAGAAAATTTGCATGAAACGTAAAGAAAAGGAAAATTAAAATTGCATTAATTTAAAGGGGTGGTGCACAAGATCATACATGCATTCCTTGTACTCGTTTCTCAGTGCGTGTCGGTACTTTGAGCGTGGGAACTTGGTATGAGAGATTGTGACCCATTTTTCCTATGAGAAACTACTATTTATACAAATAGAAAATAACTGTACAAAGTTTAAAAAATGTAACTGCTACGTGCTCTTGGTAACGGTTACTTGATCCTACTTCGACATCAGCCTCCAACTCCTTTTTGTCGAAATATCTGTCTTCAGCTTCTTCGACTTAGCCAAATCTGAGGTCGAAATCTACTTGATGTAACTTGATAGCTTAATTCATTTCAGTGTCGAAATTGATACTTGTCTCTTGAAATACAAGGTCAAACTTTAAAAATAAATCAAACCTCGTTGACTGCATTTAATTTAGCCTGTCGAAATTATAGGCTAACAACAGGTAAATCTGTTTTTGAAAAATACAAAGCGGATTTACCCTGTTAACAGGTAAATCTGTCTCCTATATTTTGTACAGACGGATGTAAATCACTGGCACATACATCCGCTTTGTACTTTTAACAAAACAGATATACATGCTGTTGGTACATTGGTTTCGCAGTTTTCTCATCTAAACGGATCTACCTAAATCCGTCTTTGTGTTATCTGTTGGACTATATGATAACCTTAGAGGGGGGGGGGGGGGGGGGGGGGGGGTGAATAAGGTTATATGCTAAATATGACTTCTTTTGGATTTTCGAAAAATTAACAATGCTAGTTCAAATCGAATGCGGAAAATGGAATTTAAACTATATGCAACAACTTATGCAAACTATAACAATGACAGAAACAATTATAATTATAATTATAATTATAACGATAATCAAATCTGCGCGTGATAATAGCAAGTGCGACGACAGTTAACAATTATAAAAGAAAACGCAAAGTAAAGATAAGGGATAGGAGTACACCGTGATTTTTACGAGGTTCGGGATAAAAGCCCTACGTCCTCGGCCTCCGGCTTTGCAACCTTCGGACTTGATAATAACCACTATATGAGAAGATACTTCTTCAACGTCTTACAAGCAAGCAACTTCGCTATAGCTACCACGCCAATCTCAATTTTCCCCAAATTGAGAACCAAAGCTCCCCGCTAAGGATTTCGTTACAATTCAATCTCCCCGATTGAATTACCCAAGAAAACTTCCCAGGATTTCACAACAACCAATTATAGATGATTACAACTGAAAGCTAGGATCCAATCACTCAAACAATATAACACGATGTAGTTGAGAGAGATGAGAGATTTTGAAACCCTAGATGAAGAACGTGAAGAAAGAATGTGACGGTGAGTGTTTGCGTTCTTTTCTTTTTGATTTGTGTGTTGTGTATTTGATCGTAAAAACCCTAAGTGCTATTTATATAGATTGTAAAAATATGACCGTTGAAGCACTTTTTAACTCAAATTTGATAAGTGAAGAATCGATTAATTGCTTAAAAGAAATAGGAGAGAAATCGATTTTCTTCTTTAAAAAAACAAGTAACAATCGATTGCTTGCTTCAAAAAACAAGCTAACAATCGATTGCTTGCTTCAAAAAACAAGCTAACAATCGATTGCTTGCTTCCTAAAGGAAGCCAACAATCGATTTCTTTCTTTTAAAAAGAGAAGTGAACAATCGATTTCTTTCTTTTAAGATACAAGTCATAAATCGATTCTTTCTTTTAAAAACAAGACATAAATCGATTTGGAGCTTTCAAAAGACAAGCAACAAATCGATTTTCTTCTTTGAAACACAAGTTAAAATCGATTGCTAGCTTTAAAACTAGAAAGTCATGAATCGATTGATTTCTTTCCAAAACAAGTTCTTTTTTTTTAAAAAAAGTAAGCTATGAATCGATTCTTATCTTCAAACCTACAAGCTAGAAATCGATTTCTAGCTTTAAAACAAAGCAAAGAATCGATTTCTCTCTTTAAACAAGGAAGCCATGAATCGATCTTACACTTTAAAAACAACAAGTCATGATTCAAACCCTTTCTTTAAAAACAACTTGTGCCTAACCAATTTAATCATACTTTTATATAAAAGATTTTAACAAAATAGTTCTATTTTAAAAAATCATCTCTCAACTACATAAGTCATAAAGTTTAAGTGATAGGATCTTACACGCGTCCTATGCAAAGAAAAATAACACATAAGTCTTGAACGCTTCAGTAGTTTCTCCTTCGAGCTTCTACACTTTACGATATCATATCATGCCAAGCGCTTTGGTTCATTGCCCTGTGCTTTGGTTCATGCCCTGCGCTTTTGGTTCATTGCCCTGTGCTTTGGTTCAACTATAACCATTAGTAAACAAATTGTAATTTGTTATCATTCAAAACAAAGAGTGTTTGACCTTGGTTCAACATTATCTACAAACAAATTTAACTATTAAACAGGTAAATCCGTTGAACTAAAAATCCTTCTAGAAAACTAAGCGCGTCAACTTCTCTAGGCACCAGAACACCTACATGGACCCGAGCATTGCTTTTACAAATTGGGCCATACTTCGTACAACCCCCCTCTACTAAGTGGACACCCCCAAAACCAGCGAAAAGGCCAAATTGCCATTAATTCTGGATCTACGAAGGTTCGAACTATAAGTTCCAAACCAGCTCGGATCTTAAGCACCGAGTCTTATGTATTTACAGACACCCCCTCAATTTCTGATTTTTTAAAGGTTCGGAAGTTTGGAACCAAACCAGTTCAGAACCAAACTCCCGAACCACCGTAAACCCATGCCAATCGTGATATTTTCTATGAATCCATACCGCTGTTGGGAAGACCACTAGAATGGAACACTGTCACAGATGTACAACAAAAGTAATAAGGCCTCACTGACTGCTGGTTTTGTGCAGATGTACACTAACAATTTCCTCAACAAAATTAACTTTATCTAAGAATTAACCCTCCCTTTCAATTTCCTCAACAATTGTTTGCTTTATTATGAAGCTTTTCATTAACTTTATCCGTATTTTGATTTATGTGGATCTCATTTTTCTTTGTTATGATTTTATATTTGGAAGTGGAATATTCAAGTTAAGGAACAATGGTGTGGCCATAGCAAGAGACAGAGATAGAGGAATAGTGGAGAGAAAGGTTATTCCAACCGTGGGGGGTTCCGTGCTAAACTACCGATCAAGTTCGGTGCTAAACTTCCAAACTGGTTCGGTACTTTGGTACCGTACCGTACCAGTTAAAATGCAGCATTGGAGGTTTTGGAGCGCGTTTCACGTGAGAGTATTTTTGGGATATTTAAGGGTTGGGGTTGTCTAGTGAGTAGAGGAGGGTTGTATGAAGTATGGGCTTTACAAATTACTCAACTTTATTACACATGTTGAAGCCAAATCCAAACTGGCCCAAGTCACGAAAAATAGTCGCATCAATATTACATTTCAAACTTCGAGCAATTTTTCTCCCAACACTTTTAGAGGTTGCGTAAATTAATTTGTGGAAAACAAAATACTGCGTTTTGAAAATAAATTTCAAAACCTTTTAAAATTTATTTTCTATAATATAAAATTTTGTAGTCTTGAAATTAATTTCTCATGCAGTTAATCAAAAGTTACAAGTTGTGAAAATTAAATAAAAATGAATTGTTTCAGATTCTATAGAGGGGTATATATTTCAAAAATATTAACAATGTGGTGGCAGTATGTAGAGAAAATTGGGGTGTTGTTAGTACTTTTCCAAAGAAAAATACAAGCCAAAAATTCAAAGCCCGTTCACAATTTGTAAAACAAAAAGCATGTAATCCAGCAAAGCTCCTTTCACTTTCTCTCTCTTGATCATCATTCTGCGTTCTTGATTTCCGATCAGCAACTACAGGTAAGTCCTCGATTTACATCTTCCTCTCTCAAACTCCAATTTCTATTCATAATTTCCCTTTCATTTTTTGCATAGTTTCAGTTTTTTTGATGTAAATCTCTGTTGTTCTGATTTAATTCATTAAGTAGGTTTAGTCGCTACCCATTATTTTATAGCAATTGGGTTTTTAATTTTCAAGTTCAAAATTGAATCTTGTTCATTGATCTCTGATATGTTGTTCAAAATAGTAATTGGGGGTTATTTGATTTGATTTAGGTTTTGTCTGAGTATAGAAGAGAGAAAAAGATGTCGGGGCAATCACAGCGTTTGAATGTGGTCCCCACAGTAACAATGTTGGGAGTGATGAAAGCACGTTTGGTAGGAGCAACAAGAGGGCACGCACTTCTGAAGAAGAAGAGTGATGCTTTAACAGTGCAATTTCGTCAAATCTTGAAAAAGATTGTTTCCACAAAGGAATCAATGGGTGATATAATGAAAACCTCTTCATTTGCATTAACTGAAGCTAAATATGTAGCTGGTGATAACATCAAGCATGTTGTGCTTGAGAATGTTAAGGAAGCTTCACTTCGAGTCCGTTCTCGTACCGAGAATGTTGCTGGAGTGAAGCTTCCGAAGTTTGATTACACTGCAGATGGGGATGCCGCGAAGAACGACCTCACCGGATTGGCTCGGGGAGGTCAACAGGTGCAGCAGTGTCGTGTTGCTTATATTAAGGCGATTGAGGTTCTTGTTGAGCTTGCTTCACTTCAGACCTCTTTCCTTACTCTTGATGAGGCTATTAAGACCACTAACCGTAGGGTTAATGCGCTTGAGAATGTCGTTAAGCCGCGAATTGAGAATACTATTAGTTATATTAAGGGTGAGTTGGATGAGCTTGAGAGGGAGGATTTCTTTAGGTTGAAGAAGATTCAGGGTTATAAGAAGAGGGAAATTGAAATCAAGATGAAGGCTGCTAGAGAACAACAACATGCTGATAAGTTAGCTTTGGAAAAAGGGATTTCATTCGATTCCTCTCACAACTTATTGTTTGCTACAACTGGTAAAGATGAAGATATCATTTTCTAAACAGAGAACGAGCGAGACAAAGAGTTAGATGGTTTCTTGCTCCTTCTTGTGTCTCGGTGCTGCTGCTGCTGCTTCGGCTTCTGGTGGGTAAGACTTCTGTGCAATTTGTTTAGGTGATATTGTTTTGTATCATGAATAAAGGTGCTTAATATGTGTTTATTTATTTCTTTGTATTTAAGGACATAAATTTTTATCATGTTCAGAGGCATTCAGGCAATCATGGTTTGAATAAGTTATTGTGAGTAGCTTTAGATATATTTTCAAAATCAAAATGTATTACATCTTGATAGTACATTTGGCCAAAGCATGAGTATTGGTCATGTTGAATAGAAAGTTTAAATTCAGCTGAATCCTTCTGGTTGCCTTAATTTTATAGTTACCTTTCTCTTGTATCAAATTTGTATTGTATTGTATTCTTACGCTTGTGCCTTTCATTCATATCTTACATTAGTGACTGCATATTTTTTATTTTTGGTTTGCTGTGAATTTTTTTGTTTAAGGGATTTGGTCTTTGGAGATCATCTTATTAGTTCCATTCCATTTATTGCATTTGTTCTTTGCTGGTTTTTATTGATGCATCTTCAAAAGATAGTGGGAAGCATGTTATTACTCTGTCTGAGATAAGTTTGTGTTATGTAAACTGTAAACTATAATCTTGTCTTGAAATGTAAAAACCAAACCTGAAATAATTAGAAACATCTTCCTCTCTGGAAGTACTATCTGCTAGGAAAGTCAAGTAGATCTGTCTTGAAGTAGGACTGTTCAAAGAAAAATCATTTCTTTCAAGTACCCCTCTAGCAAAATAAAGACAAGGCTTCCAGCCCAAACCAGAATTTGGGTCCTCAGAACCCAAACAAGCATGATTAACAGAACAACTTCTCTTATGAAGAGACCCTCCCCAACCATATGATGTTGGACTTGAAGACAAGTCTGAGTGAGTGTTAAACAAGTCAGAACCTATGAAGCACCGATACAGACATGGATACTGGACACGGCACCGAGACAGACACTTAGACACCGGTTTTAATTTCAAAAATGAAAGTAATTGAAGTGTCAGTGTCCGACACAACACAGACACGTGTCAGACACCCGACACATCTTCATCCTGAAGTATCGGTGCTACAAAGGTCAAAACTAAGAAATACCATCATTCGAGAAAGAAAATTGGTCTTGTAGTTGAAAATAATCAATTGGATCTGACCGTCCATTTGTATAGTGGTAAATCATCTTGGTTTTGAAACTCAGAAAGAGTAGCCCATGAAGGTGAACTAGAAGGATTTGGAATAGTAAGAGAAGGAGGAGGAGGAAGGTTACTAAGTCTTGAAGAAGTGTTTGAATTCTGTAATAGAGGTAGACTTGTTTTGTTAGTTTTACATGTGGTTTGAGGATGAAAAGTGAGAATAGATTCATGAATAAGGAGGAATCGAATCTCTCAACCAATGAGAAACCCTCCAGTGACATTATTGTCCTGTGAGATATCTACCATTGATTAAAAAAGAATAGAGACTTCAACAAATGAGAGAGAGAGAGTATTGAATGATCAAGATCATTCACCGGACAACCTCTAGGAAAATTCGAAATGGAGAGAATCCCCTCCCCGCAACCAATTCATCACGACATGCTTACATAGTAGAGTACCATAGATTTGGCTTGCTTTTCCTTGTTCTTTGATGTTAGCATAATATAAATAGCAAAGTATGAATAGCTGGATTGCAGAGCACTTTATTTTGTATGTGCATCTGTTGTTTGGTTTAGTTGGTTCAGAACACTTGTTTTGAAAAATAAAAGGGAGAGAAAGGAACTTGGAAAGAATTATGAAAAAAGAGGAAGACAAATTTGGGTCATTTTTTTTATAAATAATTTTATTTTGAATGATGTTATTCATAAGACATGGAAAAACTTACTTATTAACTAATTTTATAACTTTGGTTTGCTGTGTCTTGTAAACACTTTTAAAATCATAGAAGTATATTTATGCTATAAAGCCTGGGTGCTTGGCAAATCAAACATGCCTTTATTATCTCATTTGCTCTATTTGGTAAAAAGAAGCGGATAGTTGATACTTACAGTAGATAAATTAGTAGTGTGAACTGAAAGTGTTAGATAAAACAGTTGAACTAACTTACGAATATAAGTCTTTGATGGATATTTTAGAATGGAGCGTGATAGAGCGGAGTTTCCATTACATTGTTTGGGTAATTTATGACATAACAGAACAAAGTTTTCATTACATTGTTTGGTGTGTGCGAAATAGAGTTATTAGCTTTTGTTCCATTTTAACCCTTATTTTAAAAACATTATTATGTAATCCTTTTAAAATTTTAGGGACACAAAAGTAATATGATCGTTATAAAATTATATCGATGAGCTTTTCCATTCCATATCTCCCAAATTGGAGGAGAAGAAAAATGAGGGTAAATAATGAAATGAAATGGATTTCATTAGTTATCAGTTTTTTTCATCAATTTTTTTAAAAATTCAAACAATGGAATACTATTCCATATTCCATTTCATTCTATAGCCTAAATGATATAAATGAGTATTTTTAATTAATACTCAAATGAAATGGAGTGCAATAGTATCGTATTCCATTTATCATCCATCATAAATCTGAAAAATATGCTTCCAGAATTATCTATTACATAGATAATTTGGGAAAAATAAAAAAATTGGAATTCTTAATCAAATTTTGAATATTTTTGAAAGGGTAAAATTGGAATAAATGAAATGGGGGTATAAAAATCAAAAGCTGTGATAAAACCATACTCCCCTCCTTCGGTACCTATATATGTGCAAGAGCTTCATAACAACAACACCTTCATTTTATATAAAACACCCTGACTCGCACTTTTTTAAATCCCCAAACTACCCCTCTCCCTTCCCTCCCTAAATCTCTTTCATCCCACACCATCTTTCCTCCTTCCCAATAAACCTCCTCGCCCACATCTCCCCTCAATCGTGTGATTCCCTCTCCTATGCACCACACCATATGCACCTTTTCTCTTACTATAATGTTTTCTTTCTATTTTCGAAATTATGTTTTTTAAAGAAATTGTTTTTGCTTAAAAAAAAAAAGAAATTGTTTTTGCTAAGTGTGCACCTTCACATTTATGAATCAAAATGAATGTTGATGTCGTTTGGAGTAATTGTGTGACCTTATATTTTGAGAAAACCACCTACTTCACCCTTTTTTAAAAAATATTGGGTAACATTATTGTGGATTTTATGAAATAAAAAGGATATCAAAACAAGACTTGTAGTAGCTTAGTGTTTAAATAGGAACTTGAACGATAAGCTACTACTATGAGTCTTGTTCAATGATTCCTTTGGAATAAGTTTTCTGATTAGAAACTAGAGTTAAGACATATGGGTAAAAAATTGGCACAAGCCCACAAATATAGATAGAAATCTTTGTGTACATTTAACATGGATTAGGATTCCTTGGAGTTGAATTCAATTGTAGGACCTGCATTTGGGTTAAATTAGGCTACTCCCCCCTATTTTTTGCTAAGTAGTGTTACTTCGATATCACCCGGAATACTCAATTTAGTATAAATGAAGGGCCTTTTAGTTTCACTCGATTGTAGTTGTACACCTCAATGATAACACAACTGTAATGTAGCTTTAATATAGGTGTCATAAGTCCATGTGTTGTGAAGAAAATAATCTGAGGCTAACAGCCACCATGCTGAATTAAAGCACGCATTTGAGCAAGTCAAAGTACAAATAACACGACCCTGACTTTCTTCACTTGCTACACCACAACATTTTGACCCAAATACAACATCTGAAAACCTCTGCGTAAAGCCAAAAAAATGTTGTCTTTACTTTTGGCAACGGTTTTGAAAACGTTGTTTTCGCGGGCATTACCTAAACTATAGGCGACGGTTTTTTGTGACCAAAGGCAACACAAACCTAAAATGTTGCCATTGATAACTTAAACGCAACAGTTTAGATTTTCACGCAATAGCAACGGTCTCAAACTGTTGCCAGTTATGGCATTACTTAAAAACCGTTGCAGATATGGAAACACTTAAAAATTGTTGCCAGCTATGGCAACATTGGAAAATCGTTGCTTATTAATTTTAAAGAATACGCTCTAAAATCAGTCTCGTTTATAAAGTAAAACTGTTCCTATTAATAATTTACAGAATACATGTCAACGTCGACGGTATAAAACCGCTGCTATTAATGACAACAACAAAAATGTTGCTATCAACGACATCAAAAAAAAAAAACCATTCTCTATAATGATGTGAAATCATTGGTATTAGTAGCATCACTAGAAAACTACTTTTTAATTCTAATCATTTCAAAGGATACATAAAATCGTACATAAAATAAAACAACAATATAAAAGATTGGACAATCAAAATGATCCTTTCATAATCAAAACCTCATGAAACAATACAAAACCAAAGCCACAAATAGGCTGTCCATACTGCCAGACATTTGCAGAACTATATCTTCCAATTGGCATGCACTTGGAATATCTGAGCTCCACCATAATCTCACAACAGGACCAAATTATTACACACATGCAGTCCCACAACTCGCTTAAATTGTTGGATATTGAGGTGTTATATTGGGACCTATGCGAACCTATAATTCTTCACTATTACCAAGAATGGTTATACCCTTCCATAATTCCATTGAATTATAAGTTATAACCATTCCTATACGAAAGTTTGGCGCCCATCTCCTTGTGCAACGTTATATGTAAGCTCTAGTAAAAAGTGCTCCAAAATTGCAGATCTAGGAACCAATCATCCTTTGTCCACGATAGATCTATCTTGGGAAATGCCCTTGTTTCTTTTTAGTTGATTAATCACGTGAAGGGTAAATCCTCGAGCAAAACTAGTGAGGTAGTAGCCTTAGAAATATATATATTAGTAAAGCATTTAATCGTGTTGAATGACTTTATCCGAGGGAGGTAACGGGGAAGATGTGTTTTTCTATGACCTGGTTAAACGAATTATGATGTGTGTTTTTTTTTTGTCAAAAGTTATATGATTCCATTGATAAAGTGGGCATGGCCCAAACCATATAACTCAAATGAACTACAACGAATTATGATGTGTGTTGAATATGTTACCTTGGTAAATCAGGAGCCTGTTGGGCCTATTGGACCAAGGAAATGGCTGAAACAGGGGGACCCTCATTCCCTTATCTTTATATCTTGGGTTTTTTTTTTACCCCCATCAATCTTCACATATACAACCACAGACCTGCGAAAAGACAAAAATACCCTTAATAGTTTTACAAATTTACAAAACACTTACTATTTTTCACTTACATCCGTTTGACCAAAGATTTTCTCAGAGATTATCGGATTTAACCTACCAGAGATAGATCCGGTTTCCTTTTTTATTCGCATCGAACCTATCTACTTCCGATTTCCAGCCAGAAAATCGAAAAAAGTGAGTCGGGCTACTTCCTATTTACATCCGATTTCCATTTTTCATTTGCATAGTAGGATTTAGCTACTTCCTATTTGTTTTTTTAATTTTGTATGTGCTTAATTTGTTTTTTGTTTTTAGTGTCCCGTAGGTACCGAGGGGAGTCATCGGCTCGACCGACTCAGCAGGAGGCCTCGTCGTCGTCCTCTGCTCCGAGTACACGCACCCGTACCAGAGTTGTGGGACATGCTTCCACGAGGCGTAGGCGTGTTGTATGCGAGACATAGCAGCAGGTGGAGGAGGCCCCGGAGTTTCATTATGAGGAGGGCCAGTAGCCGCACCCATTTGATGACCACCAGTCTATGTCCTCAGAGCAGTCTATGTTTGAGGACCAGTATATGCCTCAGCACCATCAGGAGCAGGGCCAGTATATTCCTGAGGAGCAGTACCAGGAGGAGCACTACCAGCAGCCTCAGCACCATCAGGAGCAGAAGCAGCCTCCTCTATTGACTACGCTTGAATCTCATGTTTGTACCCTTATACTGAGAGACCCGGTAAGTTGAATTTATTTACATAGTCTTGTTAGTTAAAATTATTGCTTTACATAGCCTAATTTATTTACATACGAGCGTAAGATGAAGATTCAAAGCCATGGTAACAAGCTTGGTCAGAGACTATTTGGGTATTCCCAACACCTCCAATTGTGGGAGTATATCACAGGTTCTGGATTAGCCCCCCTCGTCTCGACCGGACATACAAAATTGGACCATGAGCTATTGTCAGAGACATTGTCATTTCACTCAGAGACATCGTCATTTCACTTACCATTTGGTGAAATGACGATTACTTTCGATGATGTGTCTTGTTTGCTGCAACTTCCCATCCAGGGCAATTATTTCAGAGCTCCACCCACATCTGTGACCACTGAGCAGGCCATCCAGCTGGCACATACTTATCTAGGAGTGACTATGGAGTAGGCGGCTAGGGAGTGTCGAGCTTCTTCTGGTCCATATTTCCGTCATGAGTGGCTGCAGGCGATAGTTAGCAGATCATCCACGGAGGCAGACATGCTTCCTGCTGTCAGGGCCTTTATACTTTTGATTCTGAGCTACAGCATCTTCACTTGCAAGACCAGAGACAGGGTTGAGGCTAAGTGGCTGCTCCTACTTGAGGACGTCAGTGCAGCTGTTGTTGGAGGGTATGCATAGGGGGCAGGAGGACTAGCTTTCATGTATGACCAGCTGAACTTCGCCTGTTTGGAGAGATCGCATCAGTTAGGAGGGTATGCAACCCTGTTACAGGTAATAATTTTTAATTAATTTTTTCCTAGTTTGGTTAAATTTTTGTTAAATAGTTTTTACTTAACCATGTTTATCTTTGCATTTTAGAGCTGGATTTTGTGGTATTTTTTGCAGCTAGTGGAGAGGAGGACTGGAGTGCCGACTGGAGCATTGTGTGGGTGTTGGATGATGAAGAAGACAGATGCAGTGAAGCTGGGGGCATACAGGTAGAGGATTGATGCTCTGAGCTCAGATGATGTGGTATGGCGACCCATTCTTTCATGCTTTGCCTTAATACAGCTCAACGAACCCCAAACTTAGTTTCTTATGCTACCCTATATTTTTAGTAAAAATTTGGCAGCTCCCATGGTCCACCAAACAGCTAGTTTAGCTACAATCATCTCTAGGATCACTAAGTTCCACTTGAGTTCATGTTTTAAGTGTGGAAGCAAGAGTGCACTAGTTCATTCACCACAGGGGTACTATTCGCTCAATTCTCACCAATTCATCACTAAGTTTGCTCAACTCTTTTTTTTTTCTTCTTCAATAATTCGCTACATGATTGCACATAATCCATGACACTGACACTGACTTGACAATAGGTCCTCCCCCCGCTCAAAACTTTGCAGTGTCCTCACTGAGTAATTTAGGGGAAGGCCTATTTACAGAAACAAAAGCAAAACAAAAACAGAATCACATAGCGACAACTAACTAAAATAAACACCAAAGTACACAACCAACTAATGCAAGGATAAGGGAAAGAGAGAAAATACCAAAGCGGTGAGTAGACTACTCAACCGCGTCCAGGGTCTACTGCGGAGGTGCCTGAAAGATGTCAGCCTCCGGGTCCAACTGTCCTCCACTCTGAACCGTGCACATGGCTCTGTAGAGGGCTCTCATCCCAATGATCTAAACATCTCAGAGTTGTACTCGGAATTATGAGTTTGGGATGTCGAACCACGACCAACCGTCTTCCTCTTCTTTCCTTTGCCGGCCATATCCTGTTCACATCATAATAAAATTTTCGCGCACAAGATTGGTCAAGGTTAGTGCACAAATAAACATGACATAACTCTTCTTGTTCAACTATAATCACACATAATTCACCTTTCAAGAAGGTATTGAGTTCACATAACCAAATTCTCAAACTATTTTCAAGCACAAGGTTGTTGTTTACAAATGCAAGCATGTTGTTCATGGTTTCTAGTTTAAACATTTTATCAAACAAGTGGTGTGCACATCCACTCCACACATGAACAACAACCTACAATCAACTTAATCAACCCCAAACTTGATTTTCATCACTTTCTCAACACATAAATCAACACAACAACAACCATATTACAATTTCTATCAAAATCATCATCAAAATTTGAGTTTACCCATTAAGTGCAATGAGATGAATCTTGAAAGAAATTAAGTTTGAGAAGGGAATACTTACTTGATAATTGATGTGGGTGAAGACAATAAGGTGTAAATTCAAAACCCCACAACAAACTTTTAGATTAAAGCTCCTTGGATCAAGAAAATTTTAGAAAACCTAAGATTGGAAGATGCTTCACGCGTGAGAGGATGCCCAGCGCCAGTGGCGCGCGAGATTTATACTTCCAGTGGCGCGCGGGGCGCCACTTACGCGCAAGTGCAGCGCGAATTGGCAGAGATCATTTGATTCTTGCAAAAATTGATTGTGACTAACATGCATCTTAAAGTACCTAATTTAAGAAAAATAATGCGAAAAATTAAAAAGATAAGGGTTGAGAAAATTGGGTTGCCTCCCAAAAAGCGCTTCTTTAACGTCACTAGCTTGACGTTGCAATTCCACTCTCTCAAGGTGGAATATATGACACAAAGAACACATCATCCTTCTTCTTCCGTTTATGAGGCAGGAACTTCATGAACTTGAGGTACAATTGTGTATGCTTCCATACCCTCTCAAGGTGAATGATGTCGAACAAGGAATGGAAGGAGTCTAAATATCGATCAAGGTCTTCACTCCCATATTCCTTACTTCTCAAAAGATGCGTAGAGAAAATGATTTGTTGGGAGATTTCTTGTTGGATTTCCACACCTTCCCAAGATTGAGAATTTTTAGCTTCCCTCCAAACACGAGGATCCTCCCGTTCAATTCTTTGTTCTTCCCCATCTTTCTTTTTCTCCCATGATTCTTCTATTATTAAACCCTGTTTTTCTTGTTCTGAATTTTGATTAAGTGGTTGTTCATCTACTAACCAATCATCAGCCAACCAGTGATATGATTTGTCAATGACTATCAATTCTGGCTCCTCAAGAACTTTAGGTTGAGCCAACCAAGGATAGGACTCATCAATCAGTATCCATTCTGGTTCACAAGAACAATAAACAAGATCCTTCCCACAAAGATCACAATAGGAGTATGTCTCACAATTGCCATTTAAATGGGGTCCTCCACAACAACAACAACGAAGTGGCGGTAGTGTGGACTCCATGATTGATAAAGTATTCACCTGGCTTTCATAGAATCAAGGGAGTAAAAGTGGTAAAAAGATAAAAAAAAATGTAAAAAGGAAAAAAAAAGAAACAAGAAAACTAAAATAAAACTAAAGTATGTACAGGTTCGAATTAGCAGTTGCCTTCGAATTTACTGGTAAATGTAATTTCGATCCCCGGCAACGGCGCCAAAAACTTGTTAATATTTCGGCAAGTGTACCGAATCGTTGCAAGTAATAAAACCGGTAAGACCGGGTATCGTCCTCGAGGATCGAATTAATTTACCAATTACGTTAACAACAACTAAACGAACCAAGTTGAAATAAATTTCCGATTGGTATGAGTGAGCGACTAATACTAAAGTAAGCAATTAAATATTTCTTTTTGTGTTTTTAATAAGAGAAAACTAAAATGCTTAGGAGAAGATACGATGGGAAGAACGCTAGGGATGGATGCCTGTTGATTTCACACTATTGTCACTGATTTAATTTCGAAAGATCACCTCTCTCTTATTTTGCTATCAACCCCTCAATTCTAACTAATTCCTAATTCCTTAGGTAACTAGTCCTTTTGCCGATAACTAAAGCCCTAATTCCTTAGGCGATTTCAATTAACAACAAGCATTAACAACGAGGATTCGCAACATACAACAATTCTAAGAGTATTCCTAAACTACGAATGGTAGGAATTGAATTTCAAACATTCAATAATAAAACTTCCATTCGATCATTGAATAAAATATCGTTCTACAAGTTTTCCAACCATAGAAAGCGTTAAGCATAGAAATTCAATTCACAAAATATAAGAGAGTACGACATAAACATAATTTTAAACCAGCAACAATAGCGTTACGTCAAAGTTAATTCATCCCTAACATTAGGGTTTAGCTACACATGATAAGGGAAGAGAGAAAGGAAGAATTACAAGATAAAGATGATGATGAACACATATGAAGCTTCAATTCTTGTCCCCAAGCCTTGAATCTTCAATACCGGTGAGAAGGAATGAGTGCTCTTCGCGTTCTAGCGTTCCAAAATTCGTCGACCCCCTTTCTCCCCTGGCCTTACGTGTTTTTAACGTTTTTCACGCTCAGCTGGCGCTTAAGCGCCACTTAAGCGCAAGCTGCGCGCCTCTGCTTCTGCCTTCTTGCGCGTGACTGGCGCTTGCGCGCCACTTGCGCGCCTCCTGCGCGCCCCACAGCACGCCAATTCTGTTTTCTTGCGCGTGAAGCACCACCTGCGCGCCACTCAGCACGACAAGTCCTTGGCTTGTACCACTTGTTCTTCTTGCTTGCACCACTCGATCTTCAATTCGATCTAGTTCCTGCACACAAAAACACGAAGAAAACCAACATAACTACTGCATAACAAGCCAACTTCCTAAGTTCACAACTTCTTAAATTTTCATCAAACTTCTTATTTTTATTCATCAAAATCTCCAATTAAACTCCCTCCTTATCATTGAAAACTATCATGTGATGTGGGTTCATCACAACCCCAAACTTAAACATTTGCTTGTCCTCAAGCCAAGACAAGACAAGACAAGACAAAACAAACATCAGATAACATGCAATCACATAGGAATCCATCACTTAACACAAACATCAAGGAAACAAGTTGAGCATCAACTTTCAGACTGGTCCCTCAATTGCAAACCCACATGTGGTACTTTTACTAGCACATTCTTGCTCAATAGTGCGTGTGTGACACTTAACTCAGTTGGAACACAGCTAGTTTCAAAATGCGTTTAACTAAGACTAGAGGGCTTTCTTCCGAGACTGCCAAAGATGTTTCAAAACAAAAGGTAGACTAACAATTCTCGCTCCGAATGGGGGTTAAGCATGACAAAGGGCTTTGATTTAGCAATTCCGAACTCTAGGACAGTGCACTTATTACAACTTCACTGAAATGCTGCAGCAATATAAACTAAAACAGAATTCAAAAACTAACAATACTTGACATTTATGTTGCATTGCCCTGATTCTTTCCTCACTTTTCTCACAGGTTGATTACTTATTTCGACTGAAACCAAAGTGTGTTACCACAAATTGGCCTCCCTACTTCATAATCAACCTAACTACCATTTCTCATCTTTTTGACTGAAACTATAATGTGTCTCCACAGAATAGCCTCCCTACTCAGTTCAAAATGGCAGCTTATTTCACTCTTTTCTTTTCTTTTCTTTTCTTTTTTTTTATAGGCAATGACAACAATGACACATATTTACAATCACAATACAAACATTCTAAGCTATGTGCACTTGGCTTAATCCCATTCTTTCATGCTTTGCCTTAATACAGCTCAACGAACCCCAAACTTAGTTTCTTATGCTACCCTATATTTTTAGTAAAAATTTGGCAGCTCCCATGGTCCACCAAACAGCTAGTTTAGCTACAATCATCTCTAGGATCACTAAGTTCCACTTGAGTTCATGTTTTAAGTGTGGAAGCAAGAGTGCACTAGTTCATTCACCACAGGGGTACTATTCGCTCAATTCTCACCAATTCATCACTAAGTTTGCTCAACTCTTTTTTTTTTCTTCTTCAATAATTCGCTACATGATTGCACATAATCCATGACACTGACACTGACTTGACAATAGGTCCTCCCCCCGCTCAAAACTTTGCAGTGTCCTCACTGAGTAATTTAGGGGAAGGCCTATTTACAGAAACAAAAGCAAAACAAAAACAGAATCACATAGCGACAACTAACTAAAATAAACACCAAAGTACACAACCAACTAATGCAAGGATAAGGGAAAGAGAGAAAATACCAAAGCGGTGAGTAGACTACTCAACCGCGTCCAGGGTCTACTGCGGAGGTGCCTGAAAGATGTCAGCCTCCGGGTCCAACTGTCCTCCACTCTGAACCGTGCACATGGCTCTGTAGAGGGCTCTCATCCCAATGATCTAAACATCTCAGAGTTGTACTCGGAATTATGAGTTTGGGATGTCGAACCACGACCAACCGTCTTCCTCTTCTTTCCTTTGCCGGCCATATCCTGTTCACATCATAATAAAATTTTCGCGCACAAGATTGGTCAAGGTTAGTGCACAAATAAACATGACATAACTCTTCTTGTTCAACTATAATCACACATAATTCACCTTTCAAGAAGGTATTGAGTTCACATAACCAAATTCTCAAACTATTTTCAAGCACAAGGTTGTTGTTTACAAATGCAAGCATGTTGTTCATGGTTTCTAGTTTAAACATTTTATCAAACAAGTGGTGTGCACATCCACTCCACACATGAACAACAACCTACAATCAACTTAATCAACCCCAAACTTGATTTTCATCACTTTCTCAACACATAAATCAACACAACAACAACCATATTACAATTTCTATCAAAATCATCATCAAAATTTGAGTTTACCCATTAAGTGCAATGAGATGAATCTTGAAAGAAATTAAGTTTGAGAAGGGAATACTTACTTGATAATTGATGTGGGTGAAGACAATAAGGTGTAAATTCAAAACCCCACAACAAACTTTTAGATTAAAGCTCCTTGGATCAAGAAAATTTTAGAAAACCTAAGATTGGAAGATGCTTCACGCGTGAGAGGATGCCCAGCGCCAGTGGCGCGCGAGATTTATACTTCCAGTGGCGCGCGGGGCGCCACTTACGCGCAAGTGCAGCGCGAATTGGCAGAGATCATTTGATTCTTGCAAAAATTGATTGTGACTAACATGCATCTTAAAGTACCTAATTTAAGAAAAATAATGCGAAAAATTAAAAAGATAAGGGTTGAGAAAATTGGGTTGCCTCCCAAAAAGCGCTTCTTTAACGTCACTAGCTTGACGTTGCAATTCCACTCTCTCAAGGTGGAATATATGACACAAAGAACACATCATCCTTCTTCTTCCGTTTATGAGGCAGGAACTTCATGAACTTGAGGTACAATTGTGTATGCTTCCATACCCTCTCAAGGTGAATGATGTCGAACAAGGAATGGAAGGAGTCTAAATATCGATCAAGGTCTTCACTCCCATATTCCTTACTTCTCAAAAGATGCGTAGAGAAAATGATTTGTTGGGAGATTTCTTGTTGGATTTCCACACCTTCCCAAGATTGAGAATTTTTAGCTTCCCTCCAAACACGAGGATCCTCCCGTTCAATTCTTTGTTCTTCCCCATCTTTCTTTTTCTCCCATGATTCTTCTATTATTAAACCCTGTTTTTCTTGTTCTGAATTTTGATTAAGTGGTTGTTCATCTACTAACCAATCATCAGCCAACCAGTGATATGATTTGTCAATGACTATCAATTCTGGCTCCTCAAGAACTTTAGGTTGAGCCAACCAAGGATAGGACTCATCAATCAGTATCCATTCTGGTTCACAAGAACAATAAACAAGATCCTTCCCACAAAGATCACAATAGGAGTATGTCTCACAATTGCCATTTAAATGGGGTCCTCCACAACAACAACAACGAAGTGGCGGTAGTGTGGACTCCATGATTGATAAAGTATTCACCTGGCTTTCATAGAATCAAGGGAGTAAAAGTGGTAAAAAGATAAAAAAAAATGTAAAAAGGAAAAAAAAAGAAACAAGAAAACTAAAATAAAACTAAAGTATGTACAGGTTCGAATTAGCAGTTGCCTTCGAATTTACTGGTAAATGTAATTTCGATCCCCGGCAACGGCGCCAAAAACTTGTTAATATTTCGGCAAGTGTACCGAATCGTTGCAAGTAATAAAACCGGTAAGACCGGGTATCGTCCTCGAGGATCGAATTAATTTACCAATTACGTTAACAACAACTAAACGAACCAAGTTGAAATAAATTTCCGATTGGTATGAGTGAGCGACTAATACTAAAGTAAGCAATTAAATATTTCTTTTTGTGTTTTTAATAAGAGAAAACTAAAATGCTTAGGAGAAGATACGATGGGAAGAACGCTAGGGATGAATGCCTGTTGATTTCACACTATTGTCACTGATTTAATTTCGAAAGATCACCTCTCTCTTATTTTCTATCAACCCCTCAATTCTAATTAATTCCTAATTCCTTAGGTAACTAGTCCTTTGCCGATAACTAAAGCCCTAATTCCTTAGGCGATTTCAATTAACAACAAGCATTAACAACGAGGATTCGCAACATACAACAATTCTAAGAGTATTCCTAAACTACGAATGGTAGGAATTGAATTTCAAACATTCAATAATAAAACTTCCATTCGATCATTGAATAAAATATCGTTCTACAAGTTTTCCAACCATAGAAAGCGTTAAGCATAGAAATTCAATTCACAAAATATAAGAGAGTACGACATAAACATAATTTTAAACCAGCAACAATAGCGTTACGTCAAAGTTAATCCATCCCTAACATTAGGGTTTAGCTACACATGATAAGGGAAGAGAGAAAGGAAGAATTACAAGATAAAGATGATGATGAACACATATGAAGCTTCAATTCTTGTCCCCAAGCCTTGAATCTTCAATACCGGTGAGAAGGAATGAGTGCTCTTCGCGTTCTAGCGTTCCAAAATTCGTCGACCCCCTTTCTCCCCCTGGCCTTACGTGTTTTTAACGTTTTTCACGCTCAGCTGGCGCTTAAGCGCCACTTAAGCGCAAGCTGCGCGCCTCTGCTTCTGCCTTCTTGCGCGTGACTGGCGCTTGCGCGCCACTTGCGCGCCTCCTGCGCGCCCCACAGCACGCCAATTCTGTTTTCTTGCGCGTGAAGCGCCACCTGCGCGCCACTCAGCACGACAAGTCCTTGGCTTGTACCACTTGTTCTTCTTGCTTGCACCACTCGATCTTCAATTCGATCTAGTTCCTGCACACAAAAACACGAAGAAAACCAACATAACTACTGCATAACAAGCCAACTTCCTAAGTTCACAACTTCTTAAATTTTCATCAAACTTCTTATTTTTATTCATCAAAATCTCCAATTAAACTCCCTCCTTATCATTGAAAACTATCATGTGATGTGGGTTCATCAGCAGGTCATCCCACGTGCCCCTCTTACTGGATGTCTGGGCCATGCAGACTGCATCTTTCAGATTGCCCACTACATGCCGAGTGTGCAGGAAGTTCTGCGGACTACTCATCCTGCTTAGGAGTTGGGTTAGGTTGCTCCGGGCTACTTACAGTGGTATGTGAATGCATCTATTTCGAGACTCTTACGGGCTACATCACCACCACCACCAGTATAGCCAGCTGCACCACCACCACCTGGCAGGGGAGATGCAGAGTGGATGGAGATTATGGAGGACGAGATTCGGAGGGGGCTTCGGAGCGGAGACATTCGTATGGGCACTCAGACATACGTTTGCCTCACGCGGTTGTTGGATATGCTACCGAGGCATGACTAGGGGATTTTATGTTTGTATTTTTGTGGGATTGTATGTTTGAACTATTTCTTGCTTATTACTATTTCTTGCACTTGATTATTACTATTTCTTGGTTATTATATTTGATGAGTTTCATTAAAATTTCGATTTCATTGATTCGATAAAACAAAGTTACATAAAAGATAAAACATAACCAACTACAATAAAAATAGACGGAAAAATTTTCCTAATATTCCGGATCTCGCAAACGACGTAAAATCTCATTCACGCTCCGTTTAGTTTCTACGTACAGCTCCAACGGCTTATACCCCTGAAGCGTGTCATGGATGTTGAGCATGTTCGCCACGTCTTCGTCGGTCTTGATAGACATGGACAAGAAGGAAATGGGGCCATCGTCCCCACGATCGGGTTTGCGATAAGTGATGCTAATGATGTCATGGTCGTCGACGGTCACTTGAACTTTTGACCACACTTTATCCGTCAAACTTTCGAACCCCATGGCGCGGTGGATTCTACATAACACTAGCTTCAGACTTTAGAAGTAGACACCATATTTTCTCATGGTGATGTTGCCCCCATGATGTATACCGCAGAGCCTATTCTCGTCCGAGCGTTGTGTTAGGCAGATCTGCATTCTGGATGTGTGAAATAAGCAAGTGAAATTTTTGTGTGAAAATAATGAAGGTGAGTGTGGGTATTTATAGATGTCGTCAATGATTATCAACCATTGATATTGTCGGTGTAATCTATACCGTTGATCAAAATTGGGCAGTGAAATCCTAACCGTGTAAATTAGTACAAATCGGATTTACCTATAGGGGATGTAAATCCGCTTTGAATTTAACAAAGCGGATGTACCCCCATCATATGTAAATCGCTTTGATTAAATCCTGAAGCGGATGTATCTCGCATATAGATACATCTGCTTTTATTTTTATTAGAATCGGATTTAAACGAAGCTTAGGTAGATCCGATTGACATTTTTAATGCTCATCGGATTTAACTAACCTATAGATAGATCCGATTTTGTAAATAACAAAGCGGATCTATCTACAGATTAGCTAAATCCGATTTGGTCAATTATTTTTAGAGGTACTTTCGTCATAAAAATTCATGTGGGGTATATAATGGAAGATGATGGGGTAAAAAAAAAACCCTTATATCTTAGGTATGCAAGGCTTGATTTCTTAGATAAACCAAGTTGAAAGGCACGGTTCTCTCCATATAATTCAAATTTGTAGAAGAGTCGTTATCGCCATTCACCTTTTTGTAGATGACTACTTTGTATTTCTTTTGGGCCCAAGAGCATGATGCACAAGCAATGAAAGACATCCTAGCTGCTTATGAGAAGGCCTATGGGAAGTTAATTAAATTCTCTAAGCCTGAAATGTTTTTAGCACAAAGTTGAAATGACTAGTATTTTGGGAGTTCCAATGAGTCTTGACACGTGCATATATCTTGAACTCATTTCCCTGATTGGAAGAAGTAAGAAGGAAACTTCCAAGTTCATCAAGGATCTATGGAGGAAGATTAACCCTCCTAGAAAAGAGCTTGGAGGAATGGGATTCCTTAATCTTTATGCTTGCAATCTATCTTTGCTTGGGAAACAAGGATGGAGACTTATGGCCAACCCCAATAGCCTCTCTTGAAGGATTCTCAAAAGCTAAATATTTTCCTAACAGTGATTTCATGGATGCCGAACTTGGCAACAACCCTAGCTATTCTTGAAGGAGTATATGGAAATCTCAAACCCTAATCAAAGAAGGTTATAGGTGGTGCATTAGAAAAGGAGACACAATGAGAGCTTTCTTAGACCCTTGCCTTCAACATGGCTCCAATTTGGCGCCAATACCCGTGCGAAGGATTGATGTTGCAGACTTGAGAGTTTCCAATCTCTTTATCCAATGTACATAGTCTTGGAATATGTCTTTTATCAATAATGCCATGTCTCCTGTAAGTGTAGGTGCAATTAACAAGGCTCCAACCCTCAACGCAATTAGGAAATATAAGATGGTATAATGGTGAATAACCAAGGCTTATTCATGGTAAAGATCGTTTACTATCTATGCTTGAACAATTTGGTAGATATTTCTCACTTAAAGAACAATGGATTCGGCATGAGGTGTGGTGTGGAAATTTCCTATTCCCCCTTGTGTCAAAACTTTCCTTTGGCAGCATCTACGAGAATGCTTTCAACTCGGTGAACATTCTTATCAAGGGGGGTGTGGCTTACGCAACATCATGTTGGTCTTTGTGTGGCACATGTGAATCACTTTTATCGTCTCTTCCTTGTATGCTCTAAAGATTAGGCAGGTTAGGAAAAGGAAAACTTGTGTGTGCGGGAACTTGGTCTTACGAATGAGGTATTCAAGATGTATTCTAAATTATAATAGATATCAGGCTTAAATATATGTTACCCCCTGCAAATATACCTAGATAGAATAAACTATTCCAAAGTGAATCCCACATTTGGAATTATTATCTTTGATTGTAAAAGCTTGTTATCCTCCTTATTTCCAAAATCTATTGTAGAATCCAGGAGTAAAGCTAATGTATTTACTCACACATTCAGGTCGTTCTAAACAATTTGAAAGTCCTGTTCAAGTCTAAAAATTTAGACCCCTATGTTATACCCCAATTTTGCCTGCTCTTTGTTTTACTATAGCCATTTTTATTTTTACTAGTTTTGTGTGTCGTAAGTCTCAGGTCCTATTACCGCAAGTTAGTTTTTGGGCCTATGTTAGTTTTTGGGCCTATTTCATTTTATTGCGTCTGTACTTAGTAATTCACTTTATTGGGCCTATGTTAGATTTTGTCGTTTGGGCTTTGGCACAACTTGTCCTTTTTATAGATTTGTTTTTTTAAAATAACCTTTACTCCAATTTAAAAAATAAGTTTTTTATTTATATTATCACCAAAACAAAAATAAAAATAAATAAACAAAATATAAAAAACGAAAAATAAAATATAAAATAATAATAAATAATTACCAATCACAAATCTCCCAAAAAAACAAAAAAGGGGTGTTAGTAACATCAACTTTTAGCCTAACAAGTCTACTTGCCCAGCAAGTCAACTTGGCTAACAAGTCTCCACACCTAACCCTTCACCTATAAAAGGAGAGTCAACTCCACAATAGAACACAGACCGAGCAATTCAACAAGAACGCTCAAAATGTTCTCTCTCCCCCCCCCCCCCCCCCCTCCTTTTTTTTTTCTTTTAACTAGTTTATTTTGTTTAAATATTAATGATAATTATTTTTCACTAGTAGTACTCTTCAATTTTCTTCTTTGTCAACTTTCCATTCATGTTCAAACACAAAAATAAAATATTCCTTTTCTCTCATAAATAAATAGATACTTTCAAAATAAATAGGGGATTAAGTCAGTTGTACAATTGAGTTAGTCAGCTTTTTAGGATGAATGATCCGTACAACTCCAAAGTCCTGAAATCCCTATTAAACAAAAATAAATATCTTCATTTTAAAAACACAAATACGTAAACAATTATCCTTTTAAAAAAACCTAATTTTCATAAAACAGGGGATTAAGCCGATTGTACAATCGGGTTAGTCAGCTTTTTAGGACGAAAGTCCTAAATTCCCTATAAAACAAAAAAAAATTATTAAAAAAAAAGAAAAAAGAAGACATAAAATATACCAAGGGGGACTAGACCAAAATCCAAGGCATGAGAGAAACTAGAGACAAATAACGAAAAACAGAGAAACAAAAGAAACGGCTAAAAAACAAAACAAGATCAAAAAGAGTCAGATATAGAATTCGCTTTTGAATGAGTATTGTATCTAACGACCAAATTCTTTTTTTGCTTCAATTTCTTCCTATATAACAAAATAAATAATTTCATTAAAAAAATCAAACATACAAACTATTTTTCTTTCTTTTCTAAAATCAAATTTCTAAAAATAGGGGATTAAGTCAGTTGTACGACCGAACTAGTCAGCGTTCTAGGACGAATGAGATGTACAACTTGAAAGTCCTAAAAACTCTAATTAAAAAACACAAACAAACAAACCTTTTTCTACCCAAGAACTTTGTAGTTTTGATTTCTCCATCGCACTTGAAGATACATAGAAGTGAGGGTCCACTCCCGTCAAGTACAAAAAATAAATAATTTTTATTAAGGTTTTTTTTCTTCCACAATAAAAGGGTAAAATAATCATTAACACAACTAGTTAGAAGGCAACATTCCTTAGGAAGGATATCGCAGGGTGCTAATACCTTCCCCGCGCATAACCGACTCTTAAACCCAACTCTGGTCTCACGGACCCTATCCAGCTAAAAAGGTTTTTTTTTCAATGTTTTCCCTAAATAATAAAATATTGGTGGCGGCTTCATTTCAAACTTCGAGGAATACTTTCTCGGATTTTTCGGTCGTTACAAGTGGCAATTTCGCTGGGGATAATTTTAGAGTCAAACCTAATCCATTTAGTTGTAAAATTTGTTTGTCAATTTAATGTTTTTATTTTTCCCTTCTATTTCATCTTTTATTCTTTTTGCATGTTATACTTTCATATGATATGTGAACTTAGGATAGAAGATAGTATGTCTTTTGCATATACGTTTCTTTGTTTTACAGCTTAGGGTATACTTTAAATATCGCTTCTACACAGACTCCACTCTTACACTTCATCACACACGTGACTATAGTTCGATACCCGAACTTGAGGATAACCTAAGTTAGTACAAGGTTGCGTAGTGACGGCCTTCTGGATGTACGTCCAGTTTGGTGGTCACGAAAGCCTCACCTAGAGTTTGATTTCTTTTGAGGATGCTATCACTCCTAATAGTTTACCTATTGTTGGGATTGACATTCTTAAATGGGGTCCTTGGTTCTAGGTACCTTATTTAGGACTTTGTAGAGCTACCCTTGAAAGGTTCACTCAGTAAAAAGAATCTTAGATCTATTCCGAAAGGAACCCTCCTAGGTCACAAAGGAGCTTCATACTCTTGCAGTAAAAAAAAACACTCATGCATCCGATGTCCCTTTTCCAAAAAGAAAAAATATATAACCTTTTTATTTATTCAAAAAAATCATGTCGAGTACGATGCATTTTTTCAGACATTAAAAATCACTGCGAGTATCTTGGATTTCTTTTCCTCGCTTTAAAAAAAACATTTTTTTAGCCATATAATATAAGAATCCCATTTATCATACACAACCATTCATTCATAACCATTCACAAAAAATATCATCAAATAGTACAGGCATCACATCATTTACAACATCATTATTACGAAATACATGTTAAAAAATGTCGTTATCATACATTATTTCACTCATATTGTCATCCTAGTTCAAATGCATCATTTCTCCAAGCATACATAATTTCAAAACAAAAAGAAAAAAGATAGTGTCATTATTCTTGCATCATTCATCATCCAAAAATATATATATTAGGTAGCATTCCATTTTAAATTATAAATGAGACTTTGCATCATCTACATATTGTATTGCCTCTAAAAGAAACAAATAAAAAACATTTAGAGTAGTTGGTCTTTTCAGGTAATTATTCCTTCATGCCTTTGATGCATTTTCATCATGCATATACATTATCATGTGTCCACTTATGCATTACATTGTTTTTTAAAATAAAATAAAAATGCCATGAGCATACTTTTAGAAAAATTTGTTTGATGAAAGATGAGACGTTCTTGCGAAATACACTCTAATTGATTATTCTTCTATGGAGAAGTTTAGCCTTATAAACAAGGTCGAACTTAATTATAAACTCAATGTGTTTCAAGGCACTCAAGTTTCCAAGAGAATAAGTTATTCAGTGTTTGCAGCTCGTTCATAGTTTTTGTTAGCAAAGCGATGCATCTCATCCACCCCATGATAATGATCAAAATGGTCCCTTCTATTAGCTAACATGATTACCAAAATTTGTTCTCTAATGTTAACTCTCTATAAAGCATTTGTATAGTGAACTTGCATGACATGTGTATTTACTTCTGTTTGGATCAGCTACTACCCCCCCCCCCCCCCCCCCCCCCCCCCCATCTTTGCATCTATCCTCATTCCTCGTCCATGTCTAATCCCACCACGACTACCCATAGAGTGTATATTCCCCCACACCAGTACCTAGTTGATTGTTTGGCTTGTTCCAATGATGAAATTTCATTAAATTGAACTTTAGGTCTTCGATGCTTGGGCAAATTTGTGATCACTAAAATACCTTGTCAACATTATATTCACTTGGTGCAAGTGCAAGTCTTTTGCAAAAAAACTAAAAAAAAATTAAAAAAAACGCCTGTTAGGCTGAAAACTCGTAAGACTAGCTTAAGCAAAAATTCAAGCATATAGAAAGAAATAAAGGAAAAGAGCAAGTATATAAAAATAAATAAATTTTTGCCCTTAAGTTAATTTTTGAGAAAACAAGCAATCGTGATTTGAAATGAAGTTTGGCTATCTTTCTATATCATCAAAAAAAAAATCCTTTGCTACCCACTTTGAGCCGACAAATCAAAAATTTCTTTCGATCACCCTAGACAGGGATCAATTTCATATTTAAGGATCGTATATTGTTTTTATCAGTTTATTCAGCTCCAAAGAAAGGTAAAATCACAAAAAGTAAAGAAATGAAATTCACGAGACAAAAAAGAGGATTAATAAAATATTCTGAATAAAAAAAAACAAAAGCAGTAGAAATTGTGAGTTCATACATCATTGATAGGCCCGCAAGCGCACGGTTCTACCGAGTAGTAAAAAGTATCGATCCCACAGAGAGTTAAGCAATTACCAATCTAATTTTTAGTTTTGATTAGCTGAAAGAAATATTTTTTTAGGAAAGAGAGTAATTGTTGATTTAAAATTCAGAATATAAAAATGTCCCAAGATTGTGGTGAATCGGAATAACAGAATCTAAATATCCCTTAGCTATCCTTTATCTTATTTTGAAATTATTCTAAGGACAAGGTATTCTTTTGGTGTAATTCTAGTTTCCTTTCGGAATACTAGAATGTGTCTCGAAACAGTGATCAAGCCTATTCTCATGGTTGATCACCGCAGAGACCCATTAAGTACAACCTTATTGTCCCAAGACGATCAAAAGCATTTTCATGTTTGATTGTCTTGTCTAACCTTGTGGATCCAATGTCAAGCTTCACCTCTCGGTACTTCGCTTAACATTTGTTATATGAATTATTACAACGAGGTTAGATTAGGTTTAATTTCTAACAAGATAAAGTCTAGCCTTGGAATTGATTAAGGGATCCATTATCGGATTGTGTCCCACAATTCCAAGACTAGAAAATCTACTCACACATGATCATAGTAGATGAGGGAGAAGAAATAGAAGGCATAAAATATAAACTGCGAAATGTAAATAGCGAGAATGTAAAGAAAACGATAAATAGCGGAATTGTAAAGTGCAAGAAATAGTAAGAACTGGAAGTAAAGAACAGAAATGAAATGACAAGAATGTAAAAACTGAAAGTAAAAGGAAGCAATAAACAAGAGCAGAAACTCTAGAGCAAAAGCTTAAAGAAACATAGAATAACAAAATCTCAAAGTGCAGGTATACAAGTCAAGTTGGGAACCCTTTACATCAGAAAAGAAGACTTTATATAGCCAACAATCAGAGGAGAATGGCTTCAATTCGCAGAAGTGGCCATTAAAACCATTAAGAGAGGAATTGGAAGAATTTTGAAACTGTTTTCTAAATTCTGAAGAGTTGCACGGAGCGTGCTAAGTTGGCACGGGGCGTGCTACTTGAGAAAACTTGAATTCCTGAAACATTTCAAGGCTGCACGGGGCGTGCAGAGTTTCGCAGGTCTGCTGGTTGGAAGGACTATTTTTGAGATTTTCAAATTGAAACAAAATCTTTTCTTCTCCTACATTAAATGCCATCTTACCTTGCCTTACATCAATTATAGCACCAGCAGTAGCGAGGAAAGGCCTCCCCAAAAGTATTGGAACTTGGGAGTCTTCCTCCATTTCCATAACAACAAAATCAGCTGGTATAAAAATATCTCCTACTTTGATAGGAATGTCCTCAAGAATGCCAGCAGGATGCTTAATGGAACGGTCAGCTAGTTGTAAAGTCAAGGTGGTTGGTTCGAACTCTCCTATGCCTAGTCTTTGGCAAAGGGACAACGGCATCAAGCTCACACTAGCGCCTAAGTCACACATAGCCCTCTCAATAGTCTCGCTCCCTATAACACAAGGTATGGAAAAACTGTCTGGGTCCTTAAGCTTTGGTGGAAGTTTGTTTTGAATTAAAGCACTACATTCCTCCGTCAGAGCCACTGTCTCATTGGCCTCAATTTTACTTTTCTTGGATAAAATTTCTTTTAAATTTTTTGCATATGAGGGCATTTGAGACAAGGCATCCGTAAAAGGAATGTTAATGTAAAGTTTTTTCAGCATATCAACAATGTTTTTAAATTGTTCTTCTAGCTTAGACTTGGCAAACCTTTGAGGAAATGGTATCTTGGGCTTGTAAGGGGGTGGTGGGACATAAGGTGGTTCTTTCTCTTTTTCAACGTCAACTATCTCATTCTCATTTTGAATATCTTTTTCTTTCTCATTCCCACTCACATTATCCTCACTAGTTCCCTTAGGTTCTTCTAATTGTCTACCACTCCTTAAAGTGACGGCGTTAAGTTGGCCATTGGGGTTTGGTTCAGGTTGTCCAGGAAACATCCCAGTGTTTCTTGAGGATGAAGCGACTTGTTGAGCCACTTGTGAGATTTGAGTTTCCAACATCTTGTTATGGGTTGAAATTGAATCCACTTTTGATGTTAATTTGATGAGAGTATCATTCAAAAATCCAGCTTGGTTTTTAAATTCTTCATTTTGCTTTGTTTGAGATAAAACAAAATTTTCCAACAATGTTTCCAAATTGGATTTTTGAGGAACTCTTTGATTATTTTGATTTTGAAATCCTGCGGGTGTTCTAGCTGCTGGTTGGAAAGAGGGGTTGGATGGAGGATTTTTATAAGAAAAATTTGGATGATTCCTCCATCCAACATTATAAGTATTAGAAAATGGATCGCCCCTCTGAGCGTAATTTGCTTGCTCAGGGCCAGCAGTAGATACCCCTAGTTGGCATTCAGCGCCAGTGTGGCTAACTATGCCACAGATTTCACAAGGTGGAGTAGCTGTAGTAGAGGAAGGTGAAGCAGCATTTACACTCAACTTATCAAATTTAGCAAACAATGCATCTGCCTTAGAAGCTAAATGATCAAGGGCAGAGACTTCGTACTTACCTGGTTCTTTCTTTTGTGGAGATGGAGAAGTGATAGCTCTCTCGCTTGTCCATTGGTAGTGATTCTGCGCCATGTCCTCAATCAGCGCGTAAGCTTCTTCAATGTTCTTGTTCATTAGAGCACCACCAGCTGCGGCGTCTACTGTAATCTTTGTAGTGTACAGCAAACCATTATAGAAAGTGTGTATGATCAACCACTTCTCTAGTCCATGATGGGGGCATAGCCTTAGCATTTCCTTGAAACCCTCCCAAGCATCATAAAGAGATTCCCCTTCATTCTAAGTGAATCGTGTAATTTGATTCCTCAATCGTGCAGTTTTGCTCGGGGGAAAGAATCTAGCAAGGAATGCTTGCCTCAATTGATCCCAAGTTGTGACAGATTAATTAGGCAAGGAGTGAAACCAAGCTCTGGCTCTATCCCTTAATGAAAAAGGGAAAAGTTTCAGCCTTATGGCTTCAGAAGTCACTCCATTCAATTTTAAAGTGCCACAGTACTCAAGAAAAATTGAAAGATGAAGATTTGGATCATCGGTAGCTGATCCAGAAAATTGATCTTGTTGGTCCATAGAAAGTAGAGACGGTTTGAGTTCAAAATTATTAGCATCAACATTTGGATGCGCAATAACACCATGGGACTCTGCCGTAAAAGGCGTAGCATACTCTTTGAGAGTACGATTTTGATTAGCAGCCATTTCTCAGTTATTGTGCAATTCTCTTCTTCTTTGGTGTAAGAATCTTTCATTCTCAGGAATTGGTTGAACAATATCTTCGAGATTTCGGACTCTTAAGCATTCAAGAATAAGAGAATCCAAAAGAAAAGTAACAAAATAAAAGAAAAAATTTTAGTCTAACCGGTACCAAAAAGTCGATTAATATCACTAACTCCCCGGCAACGGCGCCAAAAAACTTGATAGGCCCGCAAGCGCACGGTTCTACCGAGTAGTAAAAAGTATCGATCCCACAGAGAGTTAAGCAATTACCAATCTAATTTTTAGTTTTGATTAGCTGAAAGGAATATTTTTTTAGGAAAGAGAGTAATTGTTGATTTAAAATTCAGAATATAAAAATGTCTCAGGATTGTGGTAAATCGCAATAACAGAATCTAAATATCCCTTAGCTATCCTTTATCTTATTTTGAAATTATTCTAAGGACAAGGTATTCTTTTGGTGTAATTCTAGTTTCCTTTCGGAATACTAGAACGTGTCTCGAAACAGTGATCAAGCCTATTCTCATGGTTGATCACCGCAGAGACCCATTAAGTACAACCTTATTGTCCCAAGACGATCAAAAGCATTTTCATGTTTGATTGTCTTGTCTAACCTTGTGGATCCAATGTCAGGCTTCACCTCTCGGTACTTCGCTTAACATTTGTTATACGAATTATTACAACGAGGTTAGATTAGGTTTAATTTCTAATAAAATAAACTCTAGCCTTGGAATTGATTTAGGGATCCATTATCGGATTGTGTCCCACAATCCCAAGACTAGATAATCTATTCACACATTATCATAGTAGATGAGGGAGAAGAAATAGAAGGCATAAAATATAAACTGTGAAATGTAAATAGCGAGAATGTAAAGAAAACGATAAATAGCGGAATTGTAAAGTTGAAGAAATAGTAAGAACTGGAAGTAAAGAACAGAAATGAAATGACAAGAATGTAAAAGCTAAAAGTAAAAGGAAGCAATAAACAAGAGTAGAAATTCTAGAGCAAAAGCTTAAAGAAACTTAGAATAACAAAATCTCAAAGTGCAGGTATACAAGTCAAGTTGGGAACCCTTTACATCAGAAAAGAAGACTTTATATAGCCAACAATCAGAGGAGAATGGCTTCAATTCGCAGAAGTGGCCATTAAAACCATTAAGAGAGGAATTGGAAGAGTTTTGAAACTGTTTTCTAAATTCTGAAGAGTTGCACGGGGCGTGCTAAGTTGGCACGAGGCGTGCTAAGTTTCGCAAGTCTGCTAGTTGGAATTTCCTTGGCCCTTTTTTCCTTGCTTTGCACTCTTCTTTATTCTCCTTTGATTTTTGGCTATTTTTTCATGCAAAATTCCTCCCTTTCTTCAATGTAATCCCTGAAAATAAAAACTAACAACTTGTAGTAAAATAGCTCAATAAAAGAACTAAATTCTCACAATTCTTTATTCGAATTAAACACTAAAAACACTCTAAATTTGGACTTATCAATCATACATGAAACACATAAGAGATCATTGTCTAAATAAATCCCCAAACACTTCTTGGGCCTATTTATCCTTTTTTCATAAAGCCCTAACCATTGGCCATGTTATAACCCTATAAAAGTCCATTCTGATCATTGACTGATTGCTTTCATTTTCTCAAAGTTTTAACTTAAGAACAAAATAAGTTTATTTATTTACAATATGTTTACTCAAAAAAAAAGTTCAAAAAGAAAAAAAAACTCAAAAGGCTTGCACTCCAAGATTCATTCAAGAAACATCAATATTAAGACAATGTTTAGTGATCACCAAGTGAAGTTTCCATCATAAAAACACAAGACTACATAATCTGTGGGAGTCATCTTAAAGAGAACCAAAAGTTTGTACTAGGACCATCACCTAGATCCCAAAGTGGGGAATTCCATTCATCCCTCATTCCACTTAAACTTGGGGAAATGTGTCCATTGTCTATCCCATTCATATACCACACCCAACCTATATAGCCATTACCCTAAATTAGTCATCTTTCGAAATCTCACTCGAACTAGAGCAACCATTTAAAATATCATTCCAGAGTGGGGCAATCCTGTCACCCTTCACTCCACCTAAAATTGTGGAAATTCTCCCTACACCCATCTCATTCCCTCATTATATTCTCGTCCATAAAACCATATTGGGGCAATTTCTCAACCCATTATCCTAAATACACCCTTTCACAATGTCACTCTAGTCGGGGAAACCTTGTCGTTGTCATAATCGGGGCAACACCAAACTCTGTGGGTTGAAACAAAATCTATCGCTTGCCACCTTTCATTCCAAAGTCAGTGCATTCCCAATTCATCATTTTCTCTACACCCCTAGCTAGCTGTTGTCGTCACTAGACGGGGGAACCTATTCATTCACCGAAAGTCTAAATTGGGGCAGTTCCGCATTTCTTGCCTTGGGGAAAACCTATCTTTCATGAGCTTGGGCAATAAAGCTGTCATTCATCCCTTCATGTGCTACATCTGTCTATACCCTAGAACTCTAGAACCTCTAGTTAACCGACTCATTCATCTATATTTGCACTATTATACATGTTTACTAAGAAATGCTTCAAAGAGATTAAACACAAGTTGATAATGTGATACTGAAAACTCACTCAATTGACTTTTTAGACCTAAAATCCAGTCATCATGGAGCATCATAATCAAGTGGAAGCGCAACGCGAACGAGCTTGCAAATGCAGTCAACTACTTTTGCGCATCAGTGTCTGTAGATAACAACCTTGAGATTGCCAAAGTTTGAATTGAAATCAAATCTAATTTTTCCAAAGAATGATTAATCAAAAATATTCTCCTCTTTGTTTTTCACATCGAAAGTTTTGTATCTCATCTTCTCAAAAACACATCTTCCAACATCATGAATAAATCATAGCATGAATCATTCCACCATGCATTTAATTCCAATCTCAAAACATGCATTCATATCTTATCTGCATCTACTTACACAGTTTATCAACCTTATTATTCCATCAACTTCAGCATCCATTGTCCGCCACATTTCATTCATTACCCCACTTAAAATCAATCATTGCATGTGCATACATTACATGCATTGCATATACATAACATCTATCGCTTTTCAATCAACTTCAAGTGTCGATCTCAATATACTTTCTTTTCTTAAGTCAACGCGATGAGTATTAAATCCTATATCACACACTAGATCGCAATGTTAGCGCCGAGTCTAACATCGATCCTTCAAACCTATTGTTGGTCCATAAATCAGACCAACGGCCATTGGTCCATAAATTAAACTTATGTCGGTCCACAAGTCAGACGGATGTTTGTTCATAAATCTGATTACCCTGTTGATCGTTCAGACCTATAATGGTCCATAAATCAGACCAATTATGGTCCATAAAATCATATCAATAAGCAGACATATGTTGATCCATAAATCAAACCAATTGTGGTCCATAAATCAGAGCAATATGCAGACACATGTTGGTCGATAATTCAGATGTGTTAGTCCTTAAATCAGACCAATTGTGGTCCTTAAATCAGACTTATGTCAGTCCATAAATCAGATCACCTCATTGATCCTTCAGACCAGTCAGATCCCCAGTGATCCTTCAGCCCCTAGTGGTCCTTCAGATCCCCAATGATCCTTATTTATTGTTTTCTCGTTAACACGTCAAGTGTTGACCACTCTCTGTTAATTCTCAAACTCTCCACTTTCCCTTTAATCAAACAAAATTAGCGTCTATTCTATCTTTATTTCTATTCCTACTTCGAAAATTTGAAAACTCTTCATTTTTTCTAGTAGAATATAAATAACAGAGAGTACTTAATTCAGCCATCTCTTCGTTTGAAAACTCTTCGTTTTTGCATGGATGTGTGTTTACACATCCATGCAAAAACACAGAGAGTTATACTATCCCTATCTTTACCACTTCATTATCCTTCATTCATTTTCTAAACCGATGTAAACTGTCCGTAAAGTGCCTAGTCCTCCACAAGAGTACTTAATTCAGCATTTCCCAATGTTGAAATTTCACGAACAACATTTGAACCCATACCGGGGCAGAGCGGTGATCACTAACATTTCTTGTCAACACTCTAAACAGTGCAAGTCCTTTGAGTTTTTTTAAAAAAAAAAGCTCGTTAGGTTGAAAACTCGCAAAAGCAACCTAAGCAAAAATTAGGGCACAAAGAAACCAAAAAGAAGAGCTCGTTAGGTTGAAAACTCGTAAGAGCAGCTTAAGCAAAAATTAGAGCATATAAAATAAATAAAGAAAAAAGAGCAAATATATTAAAATGAAGTTTTGTCATATAGTTACAATTTCGAGAAAACAAGCCGTCATGATTTGAAGTGAAGCTTGGCCATTTTCCTATATCCAAAAATCCAAATACCCTTTGCTACCCTCTTTGAGCCCAAAAAATAAAAGCCAAAAAAAAAATCTTTCAATCACCCCAGACAAGGGTCAATTCCATATCTGAAAAATGGTGTATCACTTTATCAGCTCACTCAGCTCAAAAGAAAGAAAAACAAATCAAAAAAAAAAGTAAAATTCAAAAAAAGAGAATTGAAAAAAATTCCTGGAAAAAAAAGCAGTAGAAATTGTGAGCTGATACTTCACACCATTAAATACATAAAAGATCCTTGTCTGAAATAAACTCTCAAACACTTCCTTTGGCCTAAATATCCTATCCTCCATAAACCCTTGGCCACGTTACAACCCTAAACAAGTCCATTCTACCATGAAGCTCATAAAAGATCCCCTGTCTCAACAACCAACCCCCAAACACCTCTATTGGCCAAATAATCATTTCCTTCATAAATCAATGATCGTTCGCCACATTACAATCCTAAAGTCCATTCCGATCGATGACTGGTTGCTCCCATTTTCCTCAAAAGTTTTAATTCTAGGACAAAATAATATGAATAATTTATTTGCTCAAAAAAAATTACAAAAAAAGAGAGATTTAAAAAGAAGAAAAGGAAAAAAGGAAAAACTCAAAAGGGCTTGCACGCTCAAAGTTATTACAAGAGAAATTTAGTGATCATCAACGAAGTAAAATTTCATCGAATCAAAGACTCTTGACTGTCATAGCTTGTGGAATCCTTCCCAAAGAAAACCACATACCCCTACTAAGGCAGTTACTTGACTTATCATCTCAAAGTAGGGGACTACCCCCGCCCTTCATTCCACTTAAACTCAGGCAAACTTTTCAACATCCCCTAACTACCCTCACCTTTCATCCCGCTCATGCACTACATATACCAGACAAGTCCCGAAACCATTATTTTAACTTTGCACCCTGTCACAATCTCACTTGAAATGGGGCGACCTTTATCTTTCGTGGATTGGGGCAACCTTGTCCTTTTATAGATTGGGGCACCATATCCCTTTTGCCAAAAGAATTCTTTCGTCTCCCATTCCATTCATCCTTAGCCACCTTTTTCTCCAAGACTAGCACGTTTCCCAATCTTTAGGTCAATCTATACCCTTAGGTGTCGTTGTCCTCCTTAGACAAAGGCAAACTATTTGCTCTCCACTTCTTAAAGTCAAAATTGGGGCAGTCAAACAGTGGGGCAAGCTTATCTCTCATAGGCTTCAGCAAATAACCTCATCCTTCACTCCACCACATGTCATATTTGTCCATACCCTATATTTCTTGAACCTTGAGCCAACTGACACATTCATTTGTACTCACACTGTTATTCATATTTATTAAATAATGCTTCAAAGAGGGAGAACACAGGTTAATGACGTGATATTGATAATTCCTCCAAGTTAACATCTTAGACTTAAAAGCTTAGCCCTCATGAGTCATCTTAACCAAATGAAAACCCATTTGAACAAGCCTACAAATGCACATCACAATCTCTAAAAAGGGCACTAACACGGTGTTATAAGCCATAGTCTTTAAAGATGACAACCTCGAGCTTACCAGAGTTCGCCATGAAAAACATCCTTCCATTGAATGATCAGTTCAAAATATTCAGCTTTCTGATTCTAGCATCGAAAGTCTAGTTTCTCATCAAATATTGTTGTATCGTTACAAAAAAGAAAATTTTCAAAAACACATGTTGTCACCAACAAATCACCATGCACTACACATGTCCTCCTTATTCTAGAATTGAACCATGGATCTGATTATACTCATCACAACTCTTTCATATAAGCGTTATACATACATTCACATTTTGCTTGTTTTCTGCTTACACAATCTATTAGCTTTCGCGTCTTGCTTCTTTCGCATTATGCATTGCACATGCATACATGCATTCCTACACATAACATTTATTGCTCGGTAAAGTGCCAAATGTCGATCTCATCATTACCAAAAATCTTTCTACGTCTTTAATCATATCATTGTACCGTGCATTCATACACTCCTTTTATTACCATAACATTTGCATCAAAGCATTACATCATATTCACATTCGCATTTCGTGCATTCATCGTATTCCAAGAAAATAAGCCAAAAAAAGACGATAAAACGGCAAAAAGCAAAAAAAGTCACCCATTACATTTCATTCATTCATTCATCATAAGTTATTGCACGTGCATCCATTACCTACATGCATACACATACCATCCATTGCTCCAATAGACGTCCCGAACGTCAGTCATTTTACTTTTTCTTTGATCAACGCGCCAAGCGATGATTCAACATCGCATTTCAGATCATTCCAGTTGATCCTTCAGACCTGCTACTGGTCCATAAACCTGGTCATTCTTGTTGATCCTTCAGACTAGTTCCAGTCCATAACATCAGATCAACACAGACATATGTTGATCCATAAACCAGACCATTGTGGTCCATAAGTCAGACCAATATGCAGACACATATTGCTCCATAAATCAGACATGTCGGTCCATAGCCAGACCAATTGTGGTCCTTAATTCAGACTTATGTCAGTCCATAAATCAGATCATTCCTTTTGATCCTTCAGATCCCCAATGGTCCTTCAGATCCCCGGTGATCCTTCAGAGCCCAATGCTCCTTATTTATTGCTTTCCCAATTGGCTTCCAGTGTCGATCCCCATGTTTTGTTCTTCTTAAATCAACGCGACGAGCGTTGAATTCCATATCACACACCAGATCGCAGTGTTAGCACAGAGTCTAGCATAGATCCTTCAGACCAAATCGGTCCTTCAGTTCAGTTCGATTTAACACGTCAAAAGGACGGCTTCGAACTCTACCTTCAGATCATAACGTCGCCACTGAGCGCGGCGGATCCTTCAGACCCCCAGTGGTCCTTCAGATTAGCTGTGTCTGCCTAAGACGTAGCGTAAATCCTTCGTGGTCAACATATCAGTTCTAGATCTGATCTTGACCCTCACGACCGCACCGACGTAGGTCACCCTCAGACTGTTTTATTAGTACCATAGCTAGTTGCAGTCCATCAGACCATTTTGGTCCATCAGGCCCAGGCAGCCCTTCAGACCTATCGGTCCTTCAGTTTAATTCGAGTCAATGCGCCGAGTATCGACTAAGGATTAGACCTTCAGACTTATCAGTCCTTCAGAGCCCTATCACTCCTTCAGATCCCCAGTGATCCTTCTTTATTGCTTCTTTCTCCAAGGACACTAGGGCATTGTACTTACTCTTTGCATCAACCTAGTTAACATTTCTCCAAAATTAAAATCACAAAAAAAAACCTTTTTCATGCTTCTTTCTTTAGTTTGCATGCACATGCACAACATTTATTTCATTCAACATACAAAATCATTGTTCCCAAAAAACAAGATAATAAGTCTTCATTCCCTGCTCAAAGCCTATATAAGACTCATGCTTTTGCTCATTTCCATTCGTTCATTTTTTTTTTTTGCATCCATTCATGTGCTCCTGCATCTGGTGTCCCTTTTCTAAAAAAAAAAACATATTCAAAATCATGTCAAGCATCATGCATTATTTTCTTTCCATGCATTCATAATAAAATAAAATCACTACTTTCATATGCATCCCATTATCATGGTACCATCATGCATCTCATCATATAAAAAAAAAACAAAAAAAAAAACAAAGATACCATATATTTGTCCAAATTGCATCATCTTGCATATCTATGCCAAAAAATGTATCACCTTGGTATTATATATTCATTCATCATTTCACTTAAATGCATTATTCCCTCTTCAAGCATTATAAAAAAACAAAAATCATTTATCCCTTTCACATATCCAAATGCATTACTCCCCTTCATGCATCATAAAAAACAAAAATAAAAGTTTTTATTCCTCTTACATGCATATCATATTCCTACATAGCCTCCCACATGCATCAAAACAAAAATTAGAGATTGCTTCTTCTATTCTTGCATCACTCAGCATCATCAAATAAATTCTTTCTCAGTGTCATATCAATGTATCATTCTATCACATTCAAGAAATCATTACACATTTCATTCATCTGCATTTTTTTCCAAATCTAGCAACATGCATAAACTCATGCATTACATTCAAAAACCATTAAAAAAGGATTAAAAAATAAAAAATATAAATAAAAAAACACATTAAAGTATTATTTGGAAACACTGTTTGATGAGAAACGATGCATTTTTGAAAAAATATTTGAATTGATTATTCCCGATTAAAAGAAGTTGTCATATCCTTTGTGTAAATACCTAACTTGATTCACCAACATCAAGTTCTTCACTCTTCAACCCATATACATCATGTCTATACTTGTCACATTTATGGAAACCATCCACCCACTTAACCACCATGTAAATTACCTTTAATGGAATTCACCAATAACCCATTCACCATCATGGTCATTCCATAGGCTTGACCCTTAACCTCAAAGTCGTGTCTCACCAAAGGCATAAGCCAACATTAGTTTTGCTTGTCTTCAAACTCCCGTAGGCTTGTCTCTTAGCTTCAAAGTCGTGCCTCACCAAAGGCATCAGCCAACACCAGTTTGTTTGTCCATTGTAGGTTAGCTAAGCAATATATCCTGATCATCTCGTGATAGGAAGCTTAAATGTCTATTTTGTTAACTTGTGTGGGTCTGACAGTTATAATTGTTCTATTTTAACCGGTGTTAACTCTCTATAAAGCATTTTCAAAATAAAAGTAACATAACGTGTGTTTACCCATCATGTTATTTATACTATCATGTTAACTCTCTATATTGCCACGTGTTATTTGAGACAAGACTTACAAACTCTCTGTTCTGGAGTGGGCCGAAGCCCACTCCAATACTCTAGCGCTAGATCGGCCCAACAATGAGGGGCATGAAAGCAAGGAACCACATCAACGGCTCTGATCTGTCCGTACGATCATCAGACGGCCGAGCGCGACTCACGCTCACTATATAAGCATTCATTGCATCAGTTGTCAGGTACACACTGTTCATCAATACGTATATTTTGCTCGTCCGTTCCTGACTTGGGCGTCGGAGTGTTATCGCAGGTACACCCGCCCTCTGGAGCAGAGCTAGCAGAACGACCAAGGCATACAGAGATCTAAGAGCTGGAAAACAGCGGTCAAGGACATCAAAGGTACAGATCAATTGGCGACCACAGTGGGAGCCCGCGCGCTTTCCACCATTCGTACAGATGCCACCAAAGGCAGCTCAAGGCCGACCAAGGGCCACCGCTCGTCTACAAAGTGTGGCTGAAATCCCCGCTCGACCACCTCCAGCAGGTGTTGAAGGCATCAGCGCCACCCCCGCACAACAGGTTACGGTGGAACTCCCTGCCGACCTGGTCCAAGAGCTGCGAGAACTACTGCGCGACCGTAATCAGGCTCTGAATCGCAATGATGACCGCCTCACACACCTAGAAGATCAGATCGCCTCGAGGAGAGCGCACACTGCACCGGAGCAGCGACCTCACCATGAGGGCACTTCAACCGTGCGGGCACGCCCTTCAAGGGCCCATCGATCGCCTTCGCGAAGGCAGCTGGTCCATCGATCTCCACCCCCGAGGAGGGGACGAGGAGGAGCGACCACCCCACCAAGAAAGACCCCGTCCACGACTGATTATACTTACTGGCCCGAAGAGTCATCGCACGAAGGTTCCTCCCACGGTTCGACCGGTTCTCCCGCCCGTTCTCGAAGCTGATCTATCGAACGATACTCGTATCGATCAAAAGCTTACGCCAATCACTACGGTCAAGATAGAAGGGATACCGGACTTGGACCATATACCAGAGAAATAGACGAATTCCGCATCCCGCGCTCTTTGCAGAAGCCTCCAACCGACCTTAAGATGTACAACGGCATGAAAGATCCCGACGCCCATTTAAAGCACTTTGATATTATGATGAAGTACCGTGGAGCGCCTGGGCCGGTCAAATGCAGGATCTTTCCCCTCACTTTAGAAGGGAGCGTTGGATTGGTTCACGGAACTAAAACCCAATACCGTTTCATCATGGGAACAGATGGCAAGGGTGTTCACCGCTCGGTTCACGACTTCTAGAATTAAACCAAAATCCCAAGATGTTCTGATCGCCATCAGACAGGGTCCGGAGGAGTCTTTGAGGAGTTATGTGGAAAGGTTCAACCGAGAAGCCGACCAAGTCAGGAACTTAGACGACAACCAGAGGTTGTTCTTCCTAAGGACAGGACTCTTAAGAGGAACTCGTTTTGAAGTAGAAGTGGGACTCCACGTTCCCAGAGACCTAGAGACGTTCCTCAGGCGATCTCAAAGGTTCATGAATTACGAGGAAAGAACGACCGCCATAGACGTTGCTGAGGCGGGCATGAGTCAACGCCCGCGACCAGAAAAAGATCAAAGGATTAGGGAAGAGTATACCGGCAATCGCCTGAGCAAGGAAAATAAGGCCAAGAGGTTTGCTGAGCGCACCAAGTTGAACACTTTGTACGCGAACATATTGGCGGAATGTGCAAACACTGAATTCAGGGATATTAAACCACCAGAACCTCTCGTGCTTAAAGACGAGCAGCGCCCATCGAAAAAATACTGTAGATACCACAAGAGCAATGGGCATGACACAAACAATTGCATGGCTCTTAAAGATGATGTGGAGGCCCTGATCAGAAGAGGAAATTTGACTCAATATGTGAAAAGAGATAACGGTGAAACACGAGGAGAAAGGCAAGTGGCCCGTTCACCTAGAAAAGGGAAAGCAGAAGCAAATGAAACGATCAAAGTCGTAGAGGAGGACGACGATGATGACGACGCAGTAGACACAAGAAAGTCAAGAGGGAGGCCAGTCGCCATGGTAATCTCGGGAGGAGTCCCCACCAACGCCTCAACCAACAGATCGATCAAAAGGAGATGGGACGAAATCATGAGCGTTGCTACGACCTCGGCTCCAAGACCACTTAGTGGGCGACCATCCATCTCCTTTGGAGACGAGGATCTCATTGATGGAACCCCCAACTACGAGGTTCCCTTAGTCATAATAGCAGTAATGGCAAACATGGAGGTTAGGCGAATATTGGTGGACCAAGGGAGTTCAGCAGACATAATATTTGAAGACCTTTTGGACGTCCTAAAAATTTCAAAGGATGATTTGAGGCCATATAGAGGAACGGTCTTGACCGGGTTTAATGGTGCCTCGACAACTCCTATAGGACGGATAGAGCTGATGGTAACTTTTGGGGACGATACGGTGGAGAATCCCCTCTGTAGAACGGTCAGAACAGATTTCATTGTTTTACCCTGTAAGTCCGTGTATCAATGTATCATTGGTCGACCCACCCTTGCCCGCTTGGAAGCAGTGCCCTCCACCGTCCACTTGAAAATGAAATTCTACACTAAAGCTGGGGAAGTTTCCACCATCCAAGCAGACTTATTGTCCGCCAAGCGAGTTTTCCTTTTGGGGCTTAAAGAGAAAGGGAAAAGCGTAGCGCGAGAAATAGAGAAAGAAATGAAAAGCGGCGAGCAAGTCAACTTGGCCGACCTAGATGCCCGCTATGACCCTGATAGCGAAGAAGAAGAAGAAGGAGACGACCTTCTGACTAAAGAGCTAAAGAAACGAATTAAGCGACCTGAACCAGACGGGGAATTCTATCACATCAAGCTAGGGGATGACCCGGAGAGAACGATCAAAATAGGGAAAAACCTCCCCCTTGAGGTTCAGGACGAGCTCGTTCAATGTTTAAAGGAGCATGCAGACCTGTTCGCCTGGAGTGCGGCCGACATGCCCGGAATCTCACCCCAAATAGCCTGCCACCACTTAGCTGTGGATAGGAGCAAAATGGGTGGCTCAAAAAAGAAGAGTTCAGAAGGAAGAGAAAGCACGAGCAGCGTGCAAGGCCGTTGAAGACCTGCTCGAAGCAGGATTCATTAAAGAAATAAAATACACCACGTGGTTATCCAATGTAGTTTTTGTCAAAAAGGCGAATGGAAAGTGGAGGATGTGCGTGGACTATACCGACCTCAACCGAGCATGCCCAAAGGATGCTTTTCCCGTCCCAAGTGTCGATCGCCTGGTCGATAATGCAAGTGGATACAAAATCCTGTCCTTCTTAGACGCCTATTCCGGGTACAATCAGATTCCCATGCACCCACCAGATCAGGAGAAGACCGCATTCATGACAGACAAGAGGAATTTCTGTTACACGGTCATGCCGTTTGGGCTGAAGAACGCTGGAGCGACCTACCAGCGCATGATGAACCATGTCTTTCAGGATCAAATAGGGAAAACGGTGGAAGTGTATTTGGACGATATGATTGTCAAAACCAAACAGGACCAAGCTCATGTAAACGACTTGAAAGAAGTATTCAAAGAAGCCAGAAAGAATTCGTTAAGGTTTAACCCAGAAAAATGCACTTCTGGGGTCAGAGCGGGCAAATTCCTTGGGTTCCACCTCACAGAAAGGGGAATTGAAGCCAACCCAGACAAATGTAGAGCAGTAACTGAGATGAGGCCACCAACGACCAAAAAATAAATACAGAAACTTAATGGTATGGTGGCCGCCCTCTCTCGTTTCATCTCAAAAGCAGCGAACAAATCTTTGCCTTTGTTTAAATTGTTGAAAAAGGAGACCACATTTGAGTGGACGCCCGATTGCGACCAGGCCCTCGAACAATTGAAAACGTCTCTAGTAGAACCCCCAATTTTAACGACCCCCGAGCCTGGAGAAACTCTTTATTTATACTTGTCCATCACGGACGAGGCTTTGGCCGCCGTCTTGGTGCGAGAAGAAGGGACGAAGCAAAATCCAGTCTACTTTGTCAGCAAAGTTATGCAAGGACCCGAGCTAAGATATCAGAGGATTGAGAAATTGGCTCTGGCATTGATTGTCTCAGCCCGAAGGTTGAGACCATACTTCGTGGCCCACCAGATCACCTTACGCACCGACCAACCCATTAGGCAGATCATGCATAGCCCAGATCTAGCGGGCAGAATGATCAAATGGGCTGTAGAATTATCAGAATTCGGGATAAAGTATGAGCCTAGATCGTCTGCTAAAGCACAAGTCTTAGCCGATTTTATCGCAGAATTGACCCCAGGGTCAGAGAACCCAGTTCAGGATTCATGGACTTTGCACGTTGACGGATCGTCCAATGGTAAAGGCAGTGGAGCGGGCTTAATCCTTGAGAATGAAGAAGGGACGACCATCGAAGTCTCCCTGACCTTCTCGTTCCCCACTTCTAACAATCAGGCCGAATACGAGGCATGCATCGCTGGGCTGTTGCTCGCTTTAGAGATGCAAGTAAAAAGGGTGGAGCTTCGATCAGACTCATTACTAGCGGTCTCCCAGATCAAAGACGTCTTTTTAGCCAAAGACGAGATACTCCAGAAATATTTAGCAAAGGTCAAAGAGTTGATGAAAAAATTCGAGCATGCTGAAGTCAAGCACGTCCCAAGGACTGAAAACGCTAGGGCGGACATCTTGTCCAAACTGGCAAGCACCAAGAAAAATGGTAACCATAGAAGCGTAATACAAAAAGTCCTAACTCAACCCATTGTGAGGTTAGATACGGCCTTAGGAGCAGAGATATGTACGATCGAATCAACGCCTTCCTGGATCGACCCCATCTTTAACTACATAAAGAACGGGGAGGAATCCAACGATCCAAAAGAAGCTGCACTCGTTCGCAGGCGAGCAACGTCGTACTCGATAATTAACGAGCAACTCTACAGAAGAGGATTCACCATGCCCCTGCTCAAGTGCCTCCTCCCAGCAGAAGCGGCCTATGTGTTGAAGGAGATTCATGGAGGATTCTGCAGGAACCACTTGGGTTCACGAGCTTTGGCAAAAAAGGCTTTAAGAGCGGGCTACTTCTGGCCCACTATGGAGGCAGATGCAAAAGACCTAGTAAAAAAATGTGACAAGTGCCAAAGGCACGCAGATAACCACGTTGCACCTCCAACCGAGCTCAACTGTTTGACTTCTCCATGGCCGTTTTCATGGTGGGGAGTCGACCTGTTAGGACCTTTTTCCCTCGCCCCTGGTCAGTTTAAATTTCTGATAGTCGCAGTGGACTACTTCACCAAATGGATTGAGGCCGAGCCCTTAGCCAAAATCACTTCGAAGAATTGCTTGAAGTTCGTCAAAAGAAACATTTTGGTACGGTTTGGGATTCCAGAAGTCATCGTGTCAGACAACGGCACACAGTTCACGGACCGACATTTCCAGGAAACTCTAGTCGAACTAGGCGTAAAACAGCGTTTTACGTCGGTCGAACACCCACAAACAAACGGGCAGGCTGAGGCGGCCAACAGAGTCATCCTAAGGGGGCTAAAGAGAAGACTGGATGAAGCCAAGGGAAGGTGGGCAAAGGAGCTTCCCTCTGTACTATGGGCGCATAGAACCACACAGCACTCAACTAAGGGAGAGTCCCCCTTCAGGATGGTCTATGGAACGGACGCGCTAATCCCTGTGGAAATGGGAGAGTTGACTTGGAGAACAGCTAATCCTCTACAGCCGCCCGAGAACGAGCAGGCGACAAGGGAAGAGCTCGACCTAGTAGAAGAACTGCGGAACAAGGCAGCCCTCAAAGAGACATTGGTCAAACAGAATATGGCCACAAGGCACAACGCCAAGGTCGTTCCTAGGTCGTTCGATGTAGGGCAGCTCGTCCTACGAAGGGCAAATATCGGCCAGAGAAATGCCGGCCAGGGCAAGCTAGCACCAACTTGGGAAGGCCCCTACCAAGTAGCTGCCAAGACGAGCAAAGGAGCATATATCTTGAAGAACATGAGTGGAGGAATGATTGCAAACACTTGGAATGCAGCAAACCTCAGAAGATACTTTGCTTGAGCCATGTAAAATATGAAAGAATGTCATGTTTCCAGTTAAATAATAAATGAAAATCAAAACGAGCGGGACACTCTTTTTCCCCACGGGGTTTTTTATTGAGGCCCGCTCGTCCGTCAACAGAACGACGGGGAATTTCTTAAATTCTTGATTCTAGTTATTAATCGATCCAACAACGAACAACCCCGAATGCGAGTTAAATTCAAACCAAGTTTGATAAACTGCCAAGGGTCAAACTTAAGCGACCTTAAGTCTGAATATGCTTGCAAACGAGCTAAATCTAAAGTAGAAACATGGTAAGCTGTTTGCAGGCAGCCTCGCGAAACTCAGGCCGATCCACGCGAACATAGAAACGATCGTAAAACAAGCCTGCGCCCGCCACATGAGCGATCTTGGCTTGGGGGGCAACTGTTCTGGAGTGGGCCGAAGCCCACTCCAATACTCTAGCGCTAGATCGGCCCAACAATGAGGGGCATGAAAGCAAGGAACCACATCAACGGCTCTGATCTGTCCGTACGATCATCAGACGGTCGAGCGCGACTCACGCTCACTATATAAGCATTCATTGCGTCAGTTGTCAGGTACACACTGTTCATCAATACGTATATTTTGCTCGTCCGTTCCTGACTTGGGCGTCGGAGTGTTATCGCAGGTACACCCGCCCTCTGGAGCAGAGCTAGCAGAACGACCAAGGCATACAGAGATCTAAGAGCTGAAAAACAGCGGTCAAGGACATCAAAGGTACAGATCACTCTCTAATGAAGTGGTAAAGATAGGGATAGCATCACCGTGAAAACTCTTCGTTATACCCCAATTTTGTCCGCCATCTCTTATTACAATCAATTTTAGTAGTTTAGTCCACATGTCAATAGATGCCACCTCATAAGTTAGGCCGATATCTATATTTTGTTTGTTTGGGTTGAAATGCGCTTAGTGTCCAAATTGAGCGTGCGTTTGCGTGATTGGGCCTACCATGACAATTAGTCCTAATTTTGTTTATCGTTGTAGTTTCCTTTGCAATTGGAGTTATTTTCTTCTAATTGGGCCTGTTTTGACGCATTTTTTGGATTGGGCCGGATGTTTTGTTTTGGTCTCGGCCCAACTCCTTATCTTCATGTTTACTTAACTAAAAATAATAAAACTGCATATCACAAAGTTTTTTATATATAATCAGTTTTTACAATATAGTCCACAGTCCAAAATATACAAAAAATAATATTCAGAATTTACAAAAAATATAAAATACAAAAATACAAAAAAAATAGTAAAAAGGGCGCATCAGCCCAAAACAGCAGCAGCTGGGCTTCTTGGATCCTTGCTCACCAAGTTTTCTTCAACCTTAATCTAAAAAAGGAAAGAAAATCAGGTTAGAATCAAGAATTGATGACAAATAACCTAATTTTTACCTATAAAAAGAGACTGATTTCAGAGGAGAAGGGACAAGAATTCACAGCCGTATTCACGCAAAAACACAGAAAGTCAGAGCAAAAAATATTAGGGTTTCATACCGAAATCCTAATCACGAAACACTCAGAAATTTCAGAAACAAAGAAAGGAGAAGCAGCAAGTGCGAAAATCGGACAGCGGCAGAGGTTCGGCAGTAGCAGACAACCTGAGGAGGCCTATCAGAAGCTGGCGTTTAGGTTGGTCAAATTCTTTTTTAAAAGACATTCAGTTATGTGCTTTCGTTTCTTATTACTACATCAGGATTGAAGCTATGTATATGAACTAAAAAAATATAATGCTTAGTTTATGTTAGAGATATTAATGTTGTGAGTACTCTAGGTAGAATAGGTTCGTTAAAAAAAAAACGTTAACAGCAAAAACAATAGGCATAGAAGAAGGTTATAACAAGAAGAAGAGGAACAGAGATGTAAAAAAGGAAAAACAAACAAGAAGCCATGGACCGAACCTGGGTTCTGGCCGTTCTCCCACTAGCGCCGCCGCGAAACACCGTGGCTCCGCCGGTGTCCTCTTTCATCGCATCCTGTATGTCACCGGCGTGAAAACCCCCACGTCGTTCACGCTGCCGGAGCCTCCAGTCAACACCGCTGTCGCCATCGTCGTATGTGTCTTCGTCATCTTCGAATGAATCTCGCAGTCGCCATCGCTAGCGCCGCCACCACGGTCCTCCCTCCGGCGTTGCTTCCCTCCGCCGTCGCAAGTCCATTCTTCCCTTCCCTTCCCTCTTCGTCTCTCTCTCTCGTTTTCTTTCTCTTCCTCTTCTCTTCCTCTCCCTTTCCTTCTCTCCTTCTCTCTCTATCATGGAAGCTGAAGTTTTCTCTCTTATCTCAAAAAAAAAATGGAGGAAACGGCGCTGAGAGAGGTTGGGAATAGAATTAGGGTCCCTTTCTTTAAAGTTACCTTATATATCATTTTATTATATTACTTTTATTTTTAATTTTAATTTTAAAAACAGATTGCTAATTAAACCCCCTTTTCTATTATACACCCCCTGAAGGCCCAGAACTCCTAGGTTGGAATATAAATTGGGTTTCTTCTTTTTGCACTCCCCTATTTAAACAATACAGCACCCAGATGCTAATTACACCTCCATCATTTCTGTTTTACAACTTACTGTGTTTTGCCTATTTTATTCAATCAAAATCATTTTCTCATAAATAAAAAATACCCAACAGGCCAACACACAAACTTTTTCTACCAAGAACTACGTGTGATTTGATTCTCTACCAGGAGATACGTAGGAGCAGAGGGCGGCCAACCTCTGTCAATTGCACTAATAAAACCATTTTTTTAGTTTTAAATTATTTCTTTCCTATTACTCAAAAAAGAACAAAAACAACTAACCATTTACCAAGTCTTTTATTTAATTTGTAAAAAGGGTAAAAATAAATATATTTGAATTAACAATAGTTTTTTACACATTTAGTTAAAGGGTAACCTTCGTTAGGAAGGATGCCGCAGGGTGCTAGTACCTTCCCCGCGCATAACCGACTCCCGAACCCATATTTGGTTCGTATAGACCTGTCAAGGGGGATTTATCAATGTTTGCCCCTTTAAACCTAAACCTTGATGGCGGCTTCATCTGACACCTCGAAGGATCCCTCCTTCGGATTTTCGGTCGCTACAAGAGAGGCAGCTGTTATACCCCAATTTTGTCCGCTCTCTATTTTACGATGGTCATTTTTATTTTTACTAGTTTTGCGTATCGTAAGTCCCAAGTCCTATTACCGCAAGTTAGCTTTTGGGCTCGTTTGGATGTTATTTCGTTTTATTGGCTATGTACTTAGTAATTCACTATATTGGGCCTATGTTAGATTTTGTCGTTTGGACTTTGGCACAATTTGTCCTTTTTCTAGATTTGTCTTTTTAAAATAACTTTTTCTCTAGTTTAAAAAACCAGTTTTACCAAAACAAAAATAAAAATAAATAAATAAAATACAAAAAAATTAAAATTACAATATAAAATCTCCCAAAAAAACAAAAAAGGGGGTGTTAGTAGCATCAAAAATAGGGGATTAAGTAAGGTCTACGACCGAATTAGTCAGCTTTCTAGGACGAATGAGTTGTACAACTCGAAAGTCCTAAAACCCTAATTAAAAAACACAAACAAACAAATCTTTTTCTACCCAAGAACTACACAGCTTTGATTTCTCCATCGCACCTGCAGATACGTAGGAGCAGGGACCCGATACGTAGGAGCAGGGACCCACTCCCGTCAAGCACAAAAAATAAATAATTTTTATTAAGTAGTTTTTTTCTTTCTTCCGCAATAAAAGGGTAAAATAATCATTAACACAACTAGTTAGAAGGTAACATTTCTTAGGAAGGATGTCGCGGGATACTAAATACTAATACATTCCCCGCGCAAAACCAACTCTCGAACCTAACTCTGGTCTCAAGGACCCTTATCCATCTAAAAAGGTTTTTTTCAATGTTTTCCCTGAATAATAAAACAATGGTGGCGACTTCATTTCAAACTTCAAAAAATCCTTTCTTAAATTTTTTGGTTGCTACACCCTAAACGTAATCTTTCCTTTAATTTGAAGCTTATATTTTATTCTATTATTATATTCATTCATTCTGGAAATGCAACAAATTATAACTTAATATAATATAATATAATATTATACTCATAGGTATTGTAGGATGACTAATAAAAAGAAAGAACCACCGCACCAATTTGTTAAGAGTTCCACATAGGATGTGATATGGCCTGAAAAAGAGTTTATAAGTGGGAGCATCCTTCACCTTTCAAGCCAGTTTTGTGGAGTTGAGTTAGGCCCAAACCACATTCTAAGATGGTATCAGAGTCTATCCAAGATCCGTTGGGCCACCCGTTGTCGGGTCATTCTCCAGATGTCTATTCTTGGGCCACTCGAGTCACGCTCCAGATGTCTATTTTTGGGCGTGAGGGGGGTGTGTTAAGAGTTTCACATCGGATGTACCACATTCTAAGACAACTGAAGTTAAAAAGAGGAATACAGATTGTAGGTTTTTTTTAAGCAACACTTCATTTAACGGATTGTAGGTGATAGAGGCGAGGAAATGAAACTGAAAAGGGATGAGAAATTAAAATGCAGCATTTCAGCTCCATCGCTAGTACATGTGTTTTTTTTAGGCAAAATTACACCAGAGGACCTTTAAGTTATTTATTTGTAACAAGTTGGCCCTTTAAGTTTTTTTTTGTAACAAATAGGCCCATTTAGTGATTACTCTAGCTTATGTATTGTGATTACTCTATCTTATGTATTTTGATGCAACCAAACATATTTTGGTGTATTTTGATATAATCAACGATATGACATTTTACTAAAAGGGCCAACGGTGTCAACGTTAGGTAACTTAAAGGGTCTATTTGTTACAAAAAATACATAAAGGGCCAACTTGTTACAAATAAATAACTTAAAGGTCCTCTTATGTAATTTTACCTTTTTTTTATTATGGATAGTACATCCGCACATACTAAATTTTTTCTATTTGGGGGCCTTAACAAATTTGGACAGGCTGGAGGCCCTGTGTAGTAGCACAGGTTGCTCTGCCTTAGCACCGGCCTTGAACACATTAGTAAAGGTGACTACATAGATGACTAATCCTCAAGATTTTGATAAGATTCCAAATTGTATTGCGGATATTATTATGAATGAATGACATAACCTTTCCCAATTAAAAAAAAATGTTGAGAAAAGTAAAAAGCAATGTTTCTTGAAAAAAGTAAAAAGCAATATTTGAATGAACGACATTACCTTTTAGCGACATGGGGTCGTTGGCTCCCGGGTTCAAACTCGAGTATGACCGGTAGTAGTGTGTGCGCGTTGCTTATTTGTCATTTCATCTAATAAACCAAAATAAAATATTTGTTGAATTATGATCTCGTGTGAGTGAGAAGTACTATTTAATAATTTACGTAAAGTCGTTATATGTGGAAAAGAGCCTTACTATATACTCTCTCCGTTAAAAAATATAAGCAAAAGCTAACCAACAGAAGTTGATGTATCTGGTCCAACCCACGTATTTTTTTTCAACCCACGTATATCACAAACGCAATGTTCTTGAGTTTTACTCATTCCAACCCACGTATTTATTTTTTTTCGACAAAAACGCAATTTTTTGTTTTAAATACATGAAAACGGGATTAGTTTCAATAATTATAGAAAAAGATGGCCAAACTATGATCGACCAACCAATCACAGTATTTTGCAATGCATCTGGGACAAATTCATAAATGGTGTTCCGACCAAAATTGTCCGGCTTTAGCATCCGCTCGGCACTTGAAGGGCTTCGCCCAGAGAGGGACCGATCGGCTCCAAAAGTTAAGCTCTTCTCCCAGAAAAGGAATGAGGCGCAATCAGAGGAGAAATATCCCTGATTTCCCTCCCCTGTCTGTAATGGTCAACTCGGCCATTATTATGTAATAATTAGCATTTATGTACCATGTAATATAAATACTGCCCTCAGAGGCTAATGAAATGATCCAGAATTCATTCTCTCAATTCAAACTCTCGAAGTACACAAACACACGTTCGGTCCTTTCTCAACCAGAGAAATCGACCGCAACATTGGCGCCCACTGTGGGACCTGGTAAAACCTCTCCCACGTCCCACGCGAGAAACTCAAAAGAAATGGAAGACAACTGCAGCAACCTGAAGTACTTCAGATCGGGATACAACGACTGCGGGAGCACCTCAGGGATGCCGCCAGACTAGCCCAGGTCCTAGAGGAAGATTCTGCAAAAAAGGAAGAAAACCATCAGAAGAGAGAATACCAGCTGAGCCTTCAGATCCATCGCACCATGACTCGAGTGCACCACCAGTGAGAGGAGACAGTCGCGGCCACAGATAGGCAGGTCACAACAATCGCCGGTGGATTCGTCGGAGGAGGAGCATCCGCGAATGCCAGAAAAAGGTACACTCGTTCCTTTATGAATTTAAATACTGATAGTCCCTTTGTAGTACCTGGGTACTCTGCAGTTACATTCGAGGTAGGAGACTTCAAGGGAGTCCAGTTGCATGACGGCGATCCCCTCGTAATAACCGTCGCTATCAGGGACGTCAATATCCGCCTGGTACTCGTGGATGGAGGTAGCTCTGTCAACGTCATGTATGGGAGGTGCCTCGAGTTCTTACAGATCCCGCGCGAAGCCGTAAAAGACAATCCCGGCATCCTGACAGGATTCACCGGGCACAAGGCAGGTTCACGGCTACCTAGTCATCGCCACAGCCTTTGGAGGCCCGGAGCGGCAGAAAACAATGGTGCTGAGATACATGATAGTCGACACCCGCTCGGCATACGACCTAATTCTAGGACGACCGGCTCTGAATGATCTCGCAGCAGCAATATCCTACCCGCAGCTAAGCATGAAATTCCCTTTGCCGGACGGCCAGACACTCACTATCAGAGGAGACCAGACGATTGCGGGTAAGTGCTACGCCGAAAGCGAGAGGGTGCAGCTAGTTCGGGATCTCACAATGTAGCCTCAAGAAATAGGGCTGCTGGATCTGGACCCCAGACTATATGACCCGGCGAGGGAAGAAAAACGTCCAAAACCAGCGGATGACCTCAAAGAAATCGTAATAGGACCGATCGCCCACCAGAAGACAAAGATTGGAGCAAGCTTACTCCCAGCAACCGAGCGAGAGCTCGCCAAATTCCTCTCAGACAACCTAGACGTCTTTGCATGGTCTCCTCAGGACATGCCAGGTATAGACCCAAACTTTATTTGCCATCGTTTATCACTAAGTCCTACTGTTAAGTCTGTGGCACAGAGAAAAAGAAAGTAGGGCGAGGAGAAGACACTAGCTGTGAAAGAAGAGGCCGGAAAGCTAATAAAAGCCGGATTCATCAGAGAGGTAAAATACCCCACCTGGTTGGAAAACCCGGTGATGGTGAGGAAGGCCAATGGCAGATGGAGGATGTGCGTCAACTACACGGACCTGAACAAAGCCTGCCCAAAGGACTCTTATCCGCTGCCAAGCATTAACAGCCTAGTAGATGGAGCGTCAGGATACAAGCTGCTGAGTTTCATGGATGCTTACTCCGGGTACAATCAAATCCGCATGTGCCCCACAGACGAAGAAAAAACAGCCTTCAGGACCGACCGATCAAATTACTGCTACAAGGTCATGCCCTTCGGCTTAAAAAAATGCAGGGGCCACTTATCAGCGACTGATGGACAGGGTCTTTAAAGATGTGATCGGCCAAGCCATAGAAGTCTATGTTGATGACATGGTAGTAAAAGCAGAGACGGACGCAGCACACCTCACCAACCTTGACAAAACCTTCCAACTACTGAAAAAGCACAACCTCAGGCTCAATCCCGAGAAGTGCTCTTTTGGAGTACAAGCAGGAGAGTTCCTCGGCTTTGACCTCACCCACATGGGGGATTGAAGCAAACCCCTCCAAATGCAGAGCGATCATTGATATGCGAAGCTCGGAGCAAGCCAAAGAAGTACAAATCTTGACAGGAAGAATCGCAGCACTATCTCGCTTCATGGCCAGATCGGCAGACAAAATCAGACCTCTCTTTCAGCTACTCAGAAAGAACACCTCCTTCCAACGGACCAAAGAGTGCGAGCAAGCATTTCAGGCGATCAGAAGATTCATAGCAACACCGCCCATTTTGACAGCTCCGGCGCGAGGGGAGTCGTTACTACTCTATTTGGTCATCTCAGAAAATGCGTGTAGCGCAGTACTGATCCAAGAGCAAAATAAACGACAACACCCCGTCTACTAAGTAAGCCGGGTGTGGCAAGGAGCAAAGGCAAGATATCAGAAAATTGAGAAGGCGGCATACGTGGTAGTCCTGGTCTCCAGAAAACTGAGACAATACTTCCAAAGTCACCAGATAACGGTCAAGACAGACCTCTCAGTCAAAAAGGTGCTCAGCAAACCAGACCAGGCAAGCAGGATGGTGGCTTGGTCGGCGAGCTGTCAGAATATGACATCAAGTATGAACCAAGAGGCCCGATCAAGGCACAAGCCCTAGCAGACTTCGCAGCAGAACTGGTCAGTGAAGAAATTGAAGAAGAGCAAGAAGAAGCCTGGGTCCTCTCCGTCGACGGCTCCTCAAACCTAAGGGGGAGCGGCGCCGGAGTAACCCTCGAGGGGCCAGATGGAGTACTACTGGAGCAATCTTTGAGATTTGGATGGAAAGCCAGCAACAACCAAGCCGAGTACGAGGCCTTGATCGCAGGAATGACCCTAGCCGCCGAAGTTGGCGTAGAAACTCTGAAGGCAAGAAGCGACTCCCTGCTAGTCACCAGACAGGTCACAGGAACATTCACAGCAAGAGATGATATGCTAATAAAATACTGGGAGAAAGTGCAGAAGCTAAAAGAAAAATTCAAGACCTTCGAACTGACGCACGTGCCAAGGGAACAGAACAACAGGGCGGACATACTATCTAAGCTGACCAGCACTAAGGTACCCAGCAATAACCGAACGGTCATACAAGAGACTATCCAACAACCAAGCATAAACGAGGTGCAAGTTCTTGTAGTAGAAGCGGGAGACAACTGCTGGATGACCGACGTCATAGCTTACCTGAAAGGCGAGGAGTTCCAGGCAACAAGAGAAGAAATGCGGACACTGGAAAGGATAGCTAGCAAATACACCCTGCTTTGTTCTGAACTCTATAAAAGAGGGTTCTCAACACCATTGCTCAAGTGTGTGACGCTCGACCAGCCGAAAGAAATCATCCGAGAAATACATGATGGAATCTGCGGGAGCCACATAGGTGGTCGATCCCTCGTGGCCAAAATCACAAGTGCTGGTTACTATTGGCCAACCATCTAGCAAGATTCCATAGAATTTGTAAAGAAATGTGACAAGTGCCAACGCCACTCTAACATCCTCAGGGCTCCCCCAACAAACTTACAAGCCATCTCACCCTCATGGCCATTCATCACCTGGGGAGTTGACATCTTGGGGTCGTTTCCGCCAGCAGCCGGACAAGTAAGATTTCTGATAGTCACTGTTGACTACTTCACCAAGTGGATAGAAGCCGAGTCAGTAGCCACCACCACTGCCCAAAGGGTGAAGAAGTTCTATTGGAGGAAGCTGATATGCAGGTTCGGGGTCTCGGAAACCATCATAACTGACAACGGAACCCAGTTCGCATCAGAAATAGTAGCCGACTTCTGCGCAACCTGGAAGATCCAACAGGTGTTCGCCTCGGTAGAGCATCCACAAACGAACGGTCAAGCGGAATCAGCCAACAAGATACTGCAAAACGGCTTGATGAAAAAATATTGGACGAATCTCAAGGCAATTGGGCCGAGGAGCTCCCTTCAGTAATCTGGTCCTATCACACTGCCGTACAGTCGGCAACTAGAGAAACGCCCTTCAAATTCACGTACGAAAGTGACACCATGATCCCTGTGGAAATCCTAGAGCCGAGTCCAAGAAGGCTGCTACCTAAAAAAGAGACCAATGAAGAACAGCTGCGAACTGACCTCGACCTACTGGATGAAGTCCGCGCAACGGCGAATGTAAGGGAAGAAGCTGCTAAGCAGCACACAACAAAGAAGTTCAACACCAAGGTAAAGCCGCGGGAATTCAGGCCGGGCGACCTTGTACTGAAGCACACAGTCAAGACCGGAGCAACTGGAAAGTTATCCCCCAATTGGGATGGCCCATTCCGAATTAAAGAAGTGATCGGCAAAGCAGCCTACAAACTAGAAAAGCTGGACGGCGGGAACATCCCCAAATCATGGAACGCCACGAACCTTTGGTTCTACTATAGCTAGAATAATAATAATAATGTACCACTTTGTAACGCTTGAACAAGGCCGCAAGAGAAATGTACGCCCCGAAATATCAATAAAACAATCTTTCACAAACATTAGAATGCACCCAACAATCCCAGACGAAAGTCCAGAAGCGGTAAGGACCGAACAACGTCTCGATGTTACTTTTGGTCAAAACAAACAAGTCCCGACAGGCAATAGGCGGGGCTGACGAGCTTCCGCCCCACCCTTGGGTAAACCTCACGGTAACTAAGCGAAACTGACGCATTCGCCGTGTCGTGAAGAATATTCTTAGATAAAAAGGCACAGCCGGGCGGGGCACCTCAACGCGACCAAAAGGTCAAAGTTGCTCTAAGAATGGAATAACAAGTCCCGATAGGTGAAGACTGGATAAAACGGAAGTTCACCGTTGGGATACCCCGATAGGTGAAGACTGGATAAAACGGGCATTCTAATCATGAAACTCTAAGAAGCGACATTGAAGCGGGATACCCCGATATCTCGAGCGTCAAAAAATAAAAATAAACAAAAGTCCTGGTTGGGCGTGACCAACTGGCATTACATTGAGTAAACAACGCCGAAGTTACATCAATTCTACAAAATGGCAAAGAAAGGAAAAGAAAACAACAATTACATATATTACGAACTAACAATGGAAACCTATCTCCCTTGGCTCATTTTTCCTCTGCAGGACCCGCAGGGCAATGAGGATAGTGACAAGCTGGAGGAACAGAAGAAGAATGGAGCTGCCCTAAAACAAATGGTCTCTCCATTGTGAACATCGGACCCGCGGGAGAACATTCGAAGAGGACTCTTCCCCCAGCAATCGCCTGAGATCACTCCAACTGGGGAAAGCAACTCGGGTTCGCTAAATGCCCCCGAAATGGGTTATCACTTGGGCAGAGGACCGTCCACAAGGAAGCGCTGACGAAAATCCAGAACTTGAAGAATCCCAGCCACCTCCGAAGCATGGCGGGGCTCCCACCAAAGCAACACCTCCAACAAACCGCCTTATATGACGAGAACTTGGACCAGAACAGAAAAGAAGGGAGCAGGAAAACGCCCAAGGACGCCTGGACGAAGAACGCTCCCGCCTCTATATAACAAGGTCCGAGGACAGTTACTGAACCCACACTTATGAGGACACTAGAAACGACAAGTCAAACTGGAAAACCAACGCATTCACTGGTCAAGTCAAGGGTCAAAGAGTCAACACATCAAATCAAACGTCAAGTCTCATCAATAACTTCAGAAATCAAGAAACTTTAAGTCACCGGCCAAACGGGGCACTAGCGCACGGAACTTTCCAAACCGAAGGGCTAAGCGCCAAAAGACTAAGTCCAAATAAACTGAAGGACTGTCAGCAAAGCCGAGCTTCACTTGTTTGAACGACTTCGCACTACGCGCTCACCGCTCGAAGGGCTCTGTTCCGGCCAGAATTGCCCGGCTTCAGCATCCGCTCGGATCTTGAAGGACTTCGCCCAGAGAGGGACCGATCGGCCCCAAAAGTCAAGCTCTTCTCTCAGAAAAGGAATGAGGCGCAATCAGAGGGGAAATATCCCTAATTTCCCTCCCCTGTCTGTAACGGTCAACTCGGCCATTATTATGTAATAATTAGCATTTATGTACCATGTAATACAAATACCGCCCTCAGAGGCTAATGAAAGGATCCAGAATTCATTCTCTCAATTCAAACTCTCGAAATACACAAACACACGTTCGGTCCTTTCTCAACCGGATAAACCGACCGCAACAAATGGAATTTATTGAATATAGTTAGGATAGCAGGATTTTTTAAATACAGCATGGGAATTTAATTCAAAAAAGAAATCCAAGCTAGTAATAATATGTACTAATCAACACCGCTGACTTAGTGGATTAATTTACTCTGGGACACAAAGGTTGACCCGATGCTCTCGGGTTCGATTCCCGCAGTGGACAAACTCAATGTTGGCAAGCGCGAAATTTGATCCTAAGCACGAGCGGAGATTAATCTTTCTTGGAAGTGCTGGGACACTCTGATGAGGAACATAAAGTGGTTTTAGTTCAGTTTTCTAACGCGGTGGGGAGATTTTCAGCGCGGTCGTCGCTGAAACAATGTGCTCGGAATGAAAAATTTCTTGAGGGATAATGTAGAATGCGATGTAGGGATTTCGAATCTAATGTTAGTTTCTCGATTAGAGGTTGATTTTGAGGAAGATGAAGAGAAAGTAAATAGGACTTATTTGAAACGCAGAGATATGCATAAAGAACCTAATTGAAACTGAAACATTAACATTTGCGATGCATACAAACTAGTTAACTGTGTCATGTAAGCTATTAACGACTACGTCATCCTCCGTTAATGGAGATGCACGAAATGTCCAAAAAAAAATTTATGTGTCATGAATTTGAAACATAAATGATCTATCTAAAAGAAAACTTAAAGAACCAATATAAACTTTTAAAATAACTTAAATAACCAAAAATGTATTTTAGCCAAAAACATAAGTTACTACATATAGGCTCTGTTTGGCACATCTGATCCGCTAGCTTATAGTGGATTTGACTAGCTTATAGCGGATGAAAAAAATTAGAGGTGTTTGGCAAGCAGTAGCGGATAGCGTTTTTGAGGTAGCTTATGCCGTTTTTTGAAACGCTACTTCAAGTAGCGTTTGAGCTTATAGCTTATAGCATCTCATCTTTTTAATCATTTTTACCCTCATTACTTTTATAATATCCCTTCTATATCCTGCAATTTATATACGTCACCTACAATTCTATAATTTATCTTTATATAAGATAATTTTTTTCCACCTACAATTCTATACGTCACTTGCCGTTACTATTGATAAAAAACAATACGTCAGTACTTTTGTATGGGTTTTGACCTTTTATTCCCTTTTTTTTTTGTCAAATGATCTTTTCCATTCATTTTTTGTCACAATTTTTTTTACGTTAATGTCGTCGTTAATCTAGTGAACCTATAAATTAGAATGGGATTAGTTTCTTTCTATGAATAAATTACACTAAAATAAATAATTAGTTAATATATAAATTAGACTATTTAAAAAAGTAAAATTTTAGAGTTTAATTTATAAATATCTTAATAGTTAGTTTAATTAAGATGGATTTATAACAATATAATAATTTATACATATTTTATACCATTGATTAGAAAAACCTAACCATTAATTAAATATGTCCATTTATGTAATTTTACATATATCAGCTAATTCAACCACTAATTTTATCAAACACTTCATTTGCCATTAGTTAGCTTATCCGCTATCGACTATAAGCGTATCCGCTATCAGCTAGTTTATCCGCTATCCGCTAGCTAATAGCGGATAGCTTATAGCAAATCAGCTAGTCATATGTGTTTGGCATGACCAGCTTTTAGCAGTTTTTCAGTAGTTTATAGCGTTTTTTGAAACTCTACTTGAAGTAGCGTTTGAGCTTATAGCTTATAGCGTTTCATTTTTCTCTCAATTTTACTCTCACTACTTTAATTAAATTACTCATTTATCCTCCATTAAATGAATTTCTCTCATCTTTTTAAGCTTTAATTACATATGTCTATTTACGTAATTTTATATTTATAAGCCACTTTAACCGTTAATTTTACCAAACACTTTAAATTCAATCTACTAGCTTATCTGTTATCCGCTACCTCATCCGTTATAAGCTAGCTTATTCACTATCCGCTAGTTTATCCGCTATCTGTTACTTTTTATCAAACATAGTCTAATTCTGATTAAAAATATTTTGTGTACCACGAAACAATAAAAAAAATATCATGGAATAATAAATGGCTATAGGGAAGGAGATGAGGATATGAAAGAAAATCTGTGTTGGTGGTCGGTTTCGGAAGAATATAGTTGCCACAGGCTGCTGGGAAGTTGAAAACGTTGAACACAGAATGAGCCTCACACAGATTAGGAATTTATATCAAATCTCAACAGCCATACATACATGTTAGACCTGCGTGCATAGCATATATGGTAGGGGTGGACATCGGTCGGATTCGGGCGGATTCGGTCCCAAAAATTACCATCCGACGAAAACCGACCAGTGCAAATAGCCACCCATATCCGACCATTTGAAGCTTCGGTTTGTGCGGGTTTCGGTTTGGCGGTTTCGCGGTTCTGTCGGGTGGTTTCCGTCGGTTAACAATAAGAGAAGAAAGACGCAAAGTTTTCTCGTAGCAGAGCTTCTATAAGGTTAACAATGGCGTTTTTTCAGGTTGAAGAAACAAACTTGAAAAGTTTCTAAACTTTCTCTCTCATGCTTGTTTAGTTGAAGAAGAAACTATTTAAAATATAAAAAAAAAGTGATAGACAGAGCTGACCAATTAATGTTTTATTATTTTTGAAGAGGAAACCGACGTTTTATTAGAAAAAGTTCTAGTTTTTTAGAATTATAAATTAATAAATTATGTATCTAGGAGGCCAGGCTACAAGTATAGGCATTATTACTTGCCTGCTGACTGCTGCTGTGTTTCAGAATTCAGAGTTGTTATTCACGTGTGTTAGTTGTTGAGAGTGGAAGGTCTTTTCAACTTTCAGGTCTTGCAAAAGCATAGTAGGTACTATCTATCGGTCGGATACGGATACCGCTGGACTTGGTCACCAAATCCAAATCCGACCATACCAATCCGTCTAAGACCGTGAAACTCACCCGAAAACCCGTTTAACCACTTATAGCTGTCCGAATAAGCCCTTTATCCGACGGGTATTTCGGTTCTCAGACGGGTCATCGAATGTTGTCCACCCCTAATATATGGTATATATTTGTACATCAAATCTAATTATATTATTATTATAACAACAATAACAATGTGGACACCTATCATAGAATTGAGACTTGAACAAGATTCCACACCACACCCGTTGCTATTATTAATTTTATATTATTAGCTGTTGTCTACTCGATGTATACACATCATGACATCAACTCGTGTCCCACGCCTTCCACTTGATGCTTTGATTTTTATTTATTAAGCACACCTGCTAAAAACACCGTCCATATATATATATATATATATATATATATATATATATATATATATATATATAATTTAGTTAGTTATTAATTTAAATAATAGTAAATATTATGTAAAGATTGATATTTTATTTAAAATGAGAGGTGTTTTCGATTCTGTTTGTTTAAGTGGGTGATAGCGGCGGAAATTGCGATGCCCTGGTCCATCACCAATGACTTGGTTAATACTAAGACAATTAGCGACGAAATTAGCGAATGACGGGTCTGTCGCTAATTACTTCGTAATTGTGTTGTCTGTTCAAACACATGTCGCAACAGCTGTCGCTAATTAGCCTTTTTAACGATAGAGTCAATTCTGTCGCTGCAGCTGTTGCTAATTAGCCGTTTTAGCGACGGAGTCAATTCCGTCGCTAATAAGTCTTTTTTTGCAATGCTTGAAATGTTTATTTCCATGTGATATATTTGTATCCCTAGTTTATCATAGTTTTATGTATACTTAACTACATAACAGTATCATTTCATGTAAATTCCCTAAAAGAGCAAGTATGTCATTTAATTTAAGAAAAATTTAAAGTTTGTTTTTGAATATCAATAGTAAATTATAAACTAATAACTAATTAAAAATAGGTAATACAATTAAAAAGATAATCACGTAACTCACGCAAAAAGTTTTTTTTGTTGGTATAAATCGGGTATCCTCTGCGCGCAACTGCAGAGACTAATCTCTCGAGCCGGGTTGGACGACAATGGGTGGCAAAGCTCCCCCTCAAGAGATTTAACACTGCTACATGCCCAAGACTGAAATCAAAATCAGGACCTTGATTAAGCTAGAAGAGAGCCCAAAAAGATTTGGCAACTCACAAAAAAAAAGAAATATGGAACTTGGAATAACATATTAATGGTAAGTATTGTATCAAGTAGAAACATGAAAGTCATTTAGGAGAATATATTTTATTCACATAAACGGTAATCAAAACAGAGATTTTTTTTTTTGATAGGCAGTAATCAAAACAAAGATAAGATTTGGTCAAATAAATGGAGAAAAGATAACAATAATTAGCATAAAATAATAATAAAAATAAATTAAAAAATATTTTAGGTGAAAAATTGAATGAATATAGTGACAACATGTGAAATTATTTATGAAAAAAAATCTTACCTTTTTATATACTAGCGGATAGACCAGCACGACAATAACTGTGTCTTTTTTTTTATTATTGAATTTATTATTTTAAGTTAGTTTTGAGAAATTTGATATTGCATATTATTGTATATCTATATCTATGCATGTAAAAAAAATGTATTCGTATGTGTTAATCAAGAGATTATTTGTAAATGAAAAATAACAGTGACCAAATGAACCATGCACACATGTGTTACATGCACGTGCTGAAAAGTTAAATTATTCTAGAATCTGTGAATGAAATGACAATTTTAAAATTCATAATTTGAATTAATAATTTAAATTGACAAATTCAACTTGATAATTTGATTTATTAATATTTAAATTTAGATAACAAGTTTTATTTCAAAAAATTAGTTGGTTCAAAGGTAAAATTTAATTAATTCCAAGATCTAACCGTTTCAAAAGTAAACAGCAAAAAATTAATTAATTAATGAAATTTCATTATATATAAAAAAGATAATAGATTACAATTAATGAAAAAAATACAGACAATAGATAATGTGAATTGTATATGGTAGGGGTCTCTTCCAACTTAACGAATGTCCTGGGTTCGAATCCAATGCAGCAGTGTTAAATCTTTTGAAAGATGTCATCCATTGTGGTCCTACGCGGCTCGAGAGATTAGTCTTTATAGTTCCGCGCAGATAATACCCACTTTATAAAAAAATGTATTTTTTTGACGTGGTGCAATGCATAGGTATATTAAAAAAAACTAGGAGGTGTTAAACGTGTCATCAATATCGTTTTATAAGGTCGCTGTTTTTCTTAGGCTACTGACAAGAGTATAAAAAAGTGAATTTGACTTGTATAATTTTTTATAAAATTTAATTTAATATAGTATCACATTAGATTTCCTATTTTTATTGTCAACAAAAAAGATTTCCTTCTTTTTTTACAATGAGATTTCATGTTAGTGACGTTATTCTAGAATTAGGTCAACAATATATTTTGACTTTTTCCCTCATCGCTCCTATCATAAAATGCCACCTGTTTTATAATTCATAACATGGAGTAAATCAATTGGACTCTTACCTTCGAAGTAGTGCTGGATTGTATCTGATTTGCTCGTAATGACTTTATTTTTGCTAACAATAGTGTCTCCTTCAGATTGATTTTCCTGAAAGCTCAGGGTAGAATTGAAGCTTCGCTGCAAGCTGTAAACGTTGCTCAAAAACTTGATCATCTGGCTCGCAACAGGAACGTGACGAGTGCTGAGTTTTGGATTCCTCCTCCTTTTGGCTTCTTGAAACTGAATGTGGATGGATCGGTGAGAAACGGTGGAGCGAGTGCTGGTTGGTGTCGCACGGGATCACGATGGTGAATTCCTCTTTGCTTTTTCTCTGAAACTTGATGGGTGCCCAGCAATTGAAGCTGAAGCCTGGGCGCTTTTCCATGGTTTACGTTTGGGTTGAGATAAGAGTTACAAGAAGATAAGATTGGAAACAGATTCTTTTTTTTGATACAAATGAAAATAAAAACACCAGAAACTACAATCTAATTCGAACTACACCTATAGCATCAAAAGAGTAGAAGAAATAGCTGCAGGACAATCAGTCCAAATATGAACTCCAGCCTCCATATGAGAACCTTGTTTGGCCAGTCAATCAGTAAATTTATTTCCTTCACGAATGGAGTGAATAAACGAGCCATGCCAGTCCAAATCATTTAGCGATCGAATATAATCAGCAATAGGTGCATACTCGGAGATAAAAGATAGATCAGCCTCAGAGATAATTCTAAACATCTAACTAATTTAATTCCAAGACCTAATATATACTAAATAAATTCTCTAACATTTGTACAAGCTGTATGATGATTTTTTTAAATATATGAATATATGAATAATTAAATATATAAAGACATGAAATATTTTATGAATAAATTAATACCTATGTATTATGTATATAAGTTAAATATGAATACTATATTAGTAAAATTTATAGTTTATTCGAATGTATTTTAAATTTTTTGAATTATTTTTTATTTAGCTTGATTGGATTATGTTCAAATTTTAATTTGTATCTAGTGTAAAAATATTCTAAATACACACCAATGATAACATCATTCAATGATTATGACGTCAAGTGATGTATTTTTAAACTCATTAAACAATGTGTAATCAAGATTATTGATTGTGTAAAAAAACTTATACGGGTAAATGCACATAAATTTAATTATATATACTTTTTAAAATAAGGAACAACACAAGTATTGAAATAATTTGCGCTTTCTATCCTTGTGAGATGTGGTAATCCCTAAATTCCTAAAACCTTTTGGCGTCGCCGCCTCTAGTTCTTATGGTGCTTCTTGCGATTTCCTGCATGGTAGTTGTGCTGCTCTGCGCATTCGAGGTTTCGGGTCTTGCAGCTTTGGCTCTTGCGTGATTTGGTTTCTTGCGGGTTTTTGTGTTTTCGCTTCGATTTGTTTCTCTGTTTCTCTGGTTTTTGTTTGCGGCTTCTGGTTCTTGGGTGAGGTTGTTGTGTGGTGGTTGTCCTACTTCTTGTAGTGGTTGTCCTGTTTTCTTGATTCTCTGTTTTTTTTTACGTTTCACTCTTCTCTCTGTGTGAGAAGGACTTTTACCCTTGCTTCTGCGAACGTGACTATACCCTGTGAGCGTGACTGTACCCTATGCTTGACATTGGTAGTCTCCTTCTCAAGATGAGGAAGATGAAGCTGTTAACGTCCAGCCCCCCCCCCCCCCCCCCCCCCCCCCCCCGGGGATTAGCGAGGGAAAGTTCCCTCGCAAAATGACCCCAATCCCTCGCTAACGGTCATTTGCGAGGGAATTAGCGAGGGACCAGTTCCCTCGCTAAATCCCTCCTCGCTAATTGGATTAGCGAGGGAATTTAAATCTCTCGCTAATTAGCGAGAGATTTGAATCCCTCGCTAATAATCAGAAACACGTGGCCAAGTTCTGACAGCCACGTGTCCTCTATTCCCTCGCTAATTAGCGAGGGAATTCCCTCACTAATTCTCTCGCTAATGCCAAAAAAAAAGTTATACATCAGCTCCTGCCTCCTCATCACCTTTGCATAGTCTACCCTTCAGCCCCTCACTTCATCTTGAGTATCCTTCAGCTGCAATTGAGTAGAGTGCAGCTCCTGCCTAAGCTGCTCTATCTCCGCATCTGAATTAGTAGCAGTTGGTCGACTGCGTCCTCTGCTGGTCCCAGCCCCAGACGAGCCCTTAGTACCCAAGATAGGAGCCATTGGCCCAGTACCATACAGACGACCCTTGTACCAACCAACTAATTTCTCCCAATTCAAGCTTACAAGATCTCTCATCTCAGGAGGAAGTTCACCAAGTGAAGCAGGGTCCCAGCTCCCCTGAGTCAGCTGAGACATGATCTCATTAATCTGCTCCTGTTTTTCATAACCACAGAACATAGCATAATTAGCGCTCCATTTTAACAAAACAACTTTATGTAATACAAATTAAGTTGTATATTTACCTGAGTCATCCTGGCGCGATCATCAACATACTCGTTAGTCCCTTTCCTCAAATGGGTGACTCTATGAAGCTTAGGAGCAGTGATAGGGCGTCCTGCCTTCAAACTCTGTAAAATGAAATACATTTTCAAAAATTGCAAACTAATTAACTAATGTAAAAATAACATAAAGATTTTTAAAATAATATACCAGTCTAAGAGCATGCTGAGCCTGGTTGACGGACCCGCAGGTGTGAAGCGAGCCACCCTTCTCTGAGTTTCTATTCTTCTTGGCTGCTTCAGATTTTGCTTTGGACGTTGCTGTAGCCCAATGAGCCTTAAAGGCATTCCAAACTTCATCGCTCATGTAGTCTGGCCGCTGATCTTTAACCTGCAACTTATAAAGCAAATCTGATAACTGAGCCCTCATCCTTTTATTAAAAAGTCTTTTCACTTCTTCATCATCTTCTTCGTGCCATGTCACTTTACCCTAAGTAAAACAAAAATATGTATTAGTAATTATATTAAACGTTATTAAACATTAAATTTAAACTAACAATATAAGTAATGACATAATTGACACTTACTCTAAAGAAGTCCAACAGTTCCTTCTTTTCCTCGTCAGTGACCTTAGTCCACTTTGGACGGAACTTTTGAAAGTACATTTTCCGGATGACACGGGTAATGTTCGATGAAGCTACCTTTGCAGGAAGAAGCCAACATAATGAAAGATATATCAAACAATCAAATATAAGTCATTCCATAAATTAACTTTAAAAAAAAACAAACAACAAAATACTTACGCGTCACCACTAGGATAAATGACTTTTAGTTTAACACCATCAATAGCAACCACTTCCACTGTCTCTTCATCGATGTCAATATCATCCTGCTCGGGCTCAATATCATCCTGGGGCGATGGGGTAGACATAGATAACCCAGCTGGTCTGCCAGTATGCCCAGATGATGAGCCTATATGTCCAGGTGGTGCACCCATATGCCCAGCTGGTCTGCTAGTATGCCCAGATGATGAGCCTATATGTCCAGGCGGTGCACCCATATGCCCAACTGGTGTGCCCATATACCCAGATGATGAGCCTATATGTCCAGGTGGTGCACCCATATGCCCTGCTGAATACATATATGATGGGCCCATATAATGCCCATGCGAGGGTAAATGAAAAAATCCGGGGCCAGATGGAGACGGAGGTCGTGGGGCAATCGGCTTGGTACCTGGTGAGCCCATATATGATGTATGACCCTGCCTCATGTTGCCAATATTGAGAACCACCTCACGATTACGACTATTACGCCTCCTCTTGGGAGGTTCATCGACAATCTGCTTTCCTACATCACGTCTCGGTGGGTCAGAACCTCCTGGATCCATATCTATGAAAAAAGAGAAACCAAATGTGATACTAACAACATTAATGATGTATATTATAAATTAATTAAAGAAAGTAAATTAACAAGAACAATCATGATATATTAATGATTCTAATAAATTTAAAGACAACATAATGAGTCAACATAAGAAAACACAAGAACAATAACTGTAATAAATTTAAATACAACATAAGATTAATAAAATTATTCATCTTCATTGTCTTCTTCATCTTCATCTTGCTCATCTTCATGTTCTTCATTTCGTCAAATTCATTCTCTTCTTCATCTTCATTATGTTCTTCATCTTCATCAACTTCTGCTTCAACTGCTTCAACTTCTTCAACTAGGAATCGGTCATCACGTAAGGAGTCAATCCGTTCAACTTCAATTACCTCATTTACTCCCGAAATTTCAACTACCCCTTTCTTGAAGGCCTTCTTGTTCTTTCTAAATTTATGATCTTGTGGTAAGAATCTACTATGTGAGTCAAACCAAGAACTCTTGCCCCCGTACTTTAGCGTAAATGCCTTTGTGTGTTCCATGCCAGTTTACCATGAGTCCCCCAACCAGACAACATACCATATGCAGGAAAGTCGTTAATTGTCCACATCAATGCCGCTCTCATCATAAAAAATTTCTTTCGTGCTGCATCATATGTCAAACCCCCCCCCCCCCCCCCCCCCCCCCATCTCTTAAGATCATCAATCAGAGGTTCCAAAAAGATATCAATGTTAGCCCTTGGATTGTGTGGACCAGGTATAAGACAAGTCAAAAACATATACGGCTTAGTCATGCACATCTCAGGAGGAAGATTGTAAGGGGTAACAATGACTGGCCAATAAGAGTAGGGTGACGCCGATGCTTGAATATATGGAGTAAATCCATCAGAGCACAAGCTAAGCCGAACATTCCGTGGGTCTGAGGCAAAATCAGAATGCACTTGATCAAAGTGCTTCCACGCTTCACCGTTAGATGGGTGGCGTAAAATGTCCGAGGTACACTTATTGTCATAATGCCAAGTCATTTTCTACGCAATTTCGGCCGATGCAAACATTCTTTGCAACCTTGGAACTATAGGCAAATAGAACATCGACTTTATCGGGATTGGTTTATAATTACGCTTTGCCCCTTTACGATCGTGATACCTCGGTCTTCCACAGAATTTGCATTCAAGTAGCTCACCATCGTTTTTACCAAATTCGTTGTTGTAAAACAACATGTGCCATTCTGAACAACAATCAATCTTCTTAAAATTCAATCCCAGCTTCGAAATTAACTTCTTTGCTTCATAATAACTTTTGGGCAAACTATCCTTACTAGGTGTCGCTTCCAACATCATTTCAGTCACATAGTCTAAACCCACCTCAGAAATATTACTCATGGACTGGAGAGATAAAAGCTTCACACACATAGATAATTTTGACTGTGGGGAGCCTTCAAACAACGGTTTGTTCGAATCTCTTAACAAGTTATAAAATCTTTGTGCTTCTTCATTTGGAAGTTCATCATAATCGTCATATTGAGGCTCATCAAATGGCACGTTCACCCTAAGACCATCACAAATCATGTTTTCAATCGACTCAAAAATCTCATTACATGCAACACCAAAACCAGAACTGCTTGAAGCCCCTGCGTCAAAATTTGGACGTCGTGTTTCTCCATGTTCCACCCAAATCGAATAATTAGGCTTAAACCCCCAATGATACAAGTGCTCCCTAATTTCATCATCGTCTTAATAGGTATTCCGTCGCATTTTAAGCATGGACATCTAACCCCCTTTTCCCGTCTAGCCAATTCATGTCGCCACGCTACCACAAGAAACTGTTCAACCCCAATTACAAAAGTTTGCTTCAAACCCGCTCTTCTAGGAAATAACCGATCATACACCCAATCACGATTAAATTCATACCAATTCATCTACACATATTTAAGAAAATGTGTTAGATTCCCATAACATTCCCAATAACCTATCAAGTTAGTGGCATTGATATGATCTCAGTGGAGATGATTCCGAGCCGAGTATGGGGGTCAAGGACAGCACAAAACCCTTTTCCATCCAAGTAGTAAAGGAAGTTATTTCATATAACTCCCAACCTTACCGTTGTTAGTATCGTCTCGCAATTATCTCAATGAAGATGATTTCGAGCAAATTACGGGGGTGAGGGACAGCACCTCACCCTTTTCCATCAACAACACACAGTCATCTAACCTAGGGTTCATCAAAACAACAGTTAAACAAATTTCAATTAACAACTCTAAAATAATACGCTTTTCAATTTCAACTATTTGACACAATTAACAACATACACAATTTTTAATTCTCAACAATTTTCAATCTAACTCTTCTCAACAAATTTAATTTAACAAATTCAAATTCACTTTTCAATTATTAACAACAATCATCTCTAACAATATAGTTTCCCAAACAACATTCACTCAATTTTAACTCACATTTCACACTCAATCCTACAATCTTTAAACAACAAATTTATTTTAACAACAACAACAAATTCTAACTCACAATTCACACTCAATTTAACTCACATTTTACAACAATACTTAATCCTAACACTCAATTCTAACACACAACAAAACCAACAACAACACATTTAATTTAAAAACTAACCGTTATGAGATTGAGGTCCGGTGCGGTTGTTCGGTGACGGTGCGCACTCCAGTGCGGTTGTGAGACCTCAAACACCAACAATTTCAATCCTAAATCATTTCAATTTCAAGCAAAAAACATAAATCAAAATAAATTCATTAACAAAATTAAAATCAAAACAATATCATAAAAATAAAAATGAAAACTTACAAAAGGGAGAGATAAGACACTAATTTGTGGTGGTGGTGGTTATGGTGGAGAGAAAAAGAGAGAAAGAGGAAAGAAATTGGGGGTAAGAAAAGAGGAATTCGTAGTTTAGAGAGTAGAGGAGTTCATAGCTAGGTCATGGTGGTTGTATGGTGGTGGTGGTGGTGGTGGAGTGGTGATGGTTGTGTGGTGGTGGCCTGGGGTTCGTAGGTGAGAGAGGGTAGAGGAAGAGGAGAGGAGGTCGTGGGTGATGGTGGTGGTGGTTATTTGGTGGTGGTTCGTGTAGAGAGAGTAGAGGTGAGAAGTGTGAGAAGTGTGAGTAGTGAGAAAGAAGAGACTTAAGTGCTTCTGGAAAAGAAAAAAAAATTAGCAGGGATTTTAATGGTGTATTCCGTCGCTAATTGGGTCACAATTCCCCAAATTCTGAAACGGTCACATGTTTTGCGAGGGATCTTCAGTTTCGTCGCTAACCTTCCTAAATTTTTGTGCCAAGCAGATTCAAATTTGCGAGGGGCCCAAAATTCCGTCGCTATCACCCAAAATTCCGTCGCTAATTTTCAAAATCAACGAGGGGCCCATTTCCCTCGCAAAATCCGTCGCAAATTGTCAATTTTGCGAGGGACCAGTGTTCCCTCGCTACAGTCCCTCGCAAATACTTTGTTTTTTTGTAGTGTTGGTTGAAGGATTCCTTGTGACGAAGGCCATCCATGTTCCAGTGATGAAGGAGAGACTCGCATCGGTGTGGCAACTAGTGAAGAGTGTCACAATCAGAGAGTTAATTAGGGTCTAATGTGTTTCAGTTTAAGTTCTTTCATGTGCGGGATGTTGCTAACGTGTCTCAAGAGGGCCCTTAGAACTTTAATGCTCATCTTCTCAGTCTGAGTATGGGTGTAGGTATGGCTCTGACGCAGGCTCTATTATACCATGCTTATTTCTGGGTCCAGGTATTGGCAAACATGAGAGGTAGAAATAGTTTCATAAAGAAAAACAACTTCCACTCTATGGTCCCAGATTAGGTCCCTTAGCAAAGGAACTGCCGACGAGTGATCTAAGCCACGACAATTCCAACTTAAGATACTCATTACTACCAGGATTTGCCGGTAGTCCTGACTAATCTCACCACATTTCTTTTCCTTGCCTCACCATCATCATTTTCAACAATTGAGGAGAGAGAGATACCTTGTACCAGGTCCCTAGGACCGCTAACAACACCGGTCCCACATGAGACTATATAATACTATTTTCACATGAGACTGTAATACTATTTTCATGAGTACCGGTCCCACCATTCACACTGGTGTTCAGGGGAGATTCAAAGTTCCTTTCGTAACTGTCACCATTACCATTATCACACCCTCGATGATTAGTGGCAGCATTTAACGAGTTGTCACCTTCCTCTCTAAGCTAAGGGCCTCTACTTGCCATACCTAGCCGGCGTCTCTCCACCCTAAGTGGCGATGGTCAGAGACGTTTCTAACCAACGCCCACTGAGCTACCTCACCCCAAACGTCTGTCCAGTCCCCTTATATAAGTATCATGTCCAAACGACTAACCGAATTACCATATGGTTGAAACCAAGTGAACTTACTTCCAATGAGTAGTAAATCCAGGAGACCCGTCTCCATAAAACCTCGGAACTCAAGCATCTCAGACCAACCCGATGAACCATTGACATCTTCGACACCCCTCCTCTCTGATGGCCTCAAGACCACGTTGAAATCCCCCAATACACACCAAAGGTTACCAACAAACCCTTGTCTAGACATCAGAATCTGACCCCAGAGTTGGCGCTTCTCCTCCAAAGTACATTTTGAGTAAACATTGACAATAAAACACTACTTACTTTGAGTTTCCCATTCGAGACAGACCCTTAAAAATCCATACCGTGACAAAATAGTATTTGTAAGTTTTGTTTCAATATATGATTACTAAATAATTAAAAATAAAATTATAAATATTTAACTGATAAAAATAATCATTCAAACAAGCCTTAATTATAATTAGGTTAAATTATACCAGAGGTCCTTTAAGCTATTTAATTGTAACAAGTTGGTCCTTTAAGTTTTTTTTCCGTACCACCTACGTCCTTTAAGTTATTTAATTGTAACAAGTTTGTCCTTTAAGTTATTTCGTACCACTTAGGTCCTTTAAGTTATTCAATTGTAACAATTTGGTCCTTTATGTTATTTAATTATAACTTTTAAAGGCCAAAAAACTTACATTTTTTCAGCCCCAAATTGTTACAATTAAAATAACTTAGAAGACCTAAGTGGTACAAAATAACTTAAAGGACCAACTTGTTACAATTAAAAAACTTAAATGACCTAAGTGGTACGAAAAAAACTTAAAAGGCCAACTTGTTATAATTAAATAAGTTAAGGGACTTTTGGTATAATTTAGCCTTATAATTATAATTAATAATAAATAATCAGTCAAAAAATAATAATAATAATAATTGATTATAATTTCTGTTTTTTTTGAAAGGAATTAATTATAATTTCTAAAAGATGAATTTAAATAAGGTATATTCTACCATACCCATCCAAAGTTGGGTGGGTATGATAGCTTCTAAGTAAATGTAGGCAAAATACTCAATGACACATTTTTTCCTATTTAAATATTTTAAAATAAAAATAAATATTGAACAAATTTTGCCTAGTCTTGTCTAGAAGGTATCATACCCACCCAACTCTAGATGGGTATAGGAGTAATCACCAATAGGGGTGTTCGCGGTGCGGGTTGGTTCGGTTTTGAGAAAAAAAGTGAGTCGAACCGCAAGATAAATATAGATGCGGTTTGGTTTGGTTCGGTTGGATACTAAAAAACAAACCGAACCAAACCAAACCAAACCAATGCGGTTTGGATTGGTTCGGTTGGTTCGGTTTTTGACGAAACGAAACAATTTATAAATCAGCCCATTTAAAATAAAAATTCACCAATCTAAAACAATTCATAAAGCTGTCAAAATAACAATTAAATCCAAATACATTCAACTCCAAAATAACAAACATAAGGTTCTACCAAGTGCCAACAATTAAATTAAATCCAAATACATTCAACTAACAAAATCAAACATAATATAATCAGATTCAACTTGAACAACATTCAACAATAAACATAAGGTTTTAATTCAAGAGAGGCGAGGTTATTAGATCAGAAGTGGGCAATTGAATTGGGCTTCTGCATGAGTGTTGGGCTTAAATTCACCTACTGGAAGTAGGCTCAATTACTGGTGGAATAAAAAAAAATACTTCGCGGTTCGGTTTGGTTTGGTTCGGTTCCTTAAATTCAAACCGCAAACCGAACCGAACCGCTCGGTTGGTGAGAAAACAAAACCGAACAAAACCGATAGATTGCGGTTTTTTGCGGTTTTCGGTTTGGGTTGGTTCGGTTTGCGGTTTTCTATTGGTTTGGTTCGGTTTTGAACACCCCTAATCACCAATAAATTTATACCACTTTGCTAGATATTTTAAATTTTTAATGCCATCATACGCAAACACAAAAAAGGTTAAAAAAGAAAGAGAAAGTAATGACCAACTATTAGCTTTTATCCCCACGTCATTCCTACTTGTGTCTGCATCCGCAACCTAGATTGATCCAAATTTCTCTCTATTTTCAGCTTTTTCCCAAACTCACTTTTTGTTAAATCCAATCCTCATTTCAATCCTTTTTTCCAACCCATTCCTCATTCCTCACGTTTCGCTCTCTTCTTCTTCCTTCTTAAAAACCATCTCTTCCTCACCTTTCTACACCTACTTAATTTCCCCTTTCACATTTCATCTTCTTCACTTCACTTTTCAACGCCAAACATCTCCTTCTCACACCCCTTAAAATCTCTTTCTCACCCGTCCCGTCCCCCGTCTCCCCCCCCCCCCCCCCCCAAATTCTCTCATCCTTATGCAAATTCCATGAAGACATTCAACCCTTCTAAATGCTTCCTTAAAAATGTCGTTTCTTCATCCGACAACACCATATTCCTTAAAAGCCAGAATCTTTGTCATATGGGTATTGCTCACCTTCGTCAATTCAGCATCTTCCTTCTCTCTCGTCCTAATTAGACCTATTCTATTTACACCTCCATAAATTACTTTCTCACCCCCTCCCCCTCCTCCTTTTTCTCTCATCCCTACGATGGATCCCAAAGAAAGCCAACACAACCCTAGAAACATAATATTCAACAAATACGAAATGGGTCGGGTTTTAGGTCAAGGAAACTTCGCGAAAGTTTACCATGCTAGAAATCTTTCAACCAATGAAAGCGTGGCGATCAAGGTAATCAAGAAAGAAAGGTTGAAAAGAGAGTCACTCGTGACGCAAATTAAACGTGAGGTTTCAGTTATGAGTCTCGTTCGTCACCCAAACATCGTTGAACTCAAAGAAGTTATGGCTACCAAAGCAAAAATCTTCCTTGTCGTGGAATATGTCAAAGGCGGCGAACTCTTCGCGAAAGTCACGAAAGGAAAACTCAAAGAAGATGTTGCAAGAAAGTACTTTCAACAATTAATCAGCGCCGTTGATTTCTGCCACAGTCGAGGTGTCACTCATCGCGATTTAAAGCCCGAGAATTTACTTGTGGATGAAACCGGAGATTTGAAGGTCTCCGATTTTGGACTCTCGGCGTTGCCTGAACAACGCCGAGAGAATGGGATGCTTGTTACACCATGTGGGACCCCTGCTTACGTGGCACCCGAGGTTTTGAAGAAAAAAGGTTATGATGGTTCTAAGGCTGATTTATGGTCTTGTGGGGTTATTCTCTATGCTTTGCTTTCTGGTTATCTTCCTTTTCAAGGTGAGAATGTTATGAGGATTTATAGAAAGGCTTTTAAAGCTCAATATGAGTTTCCTGAATGGATTTCTCCACAAGCGAAGAACTTGATTGCTAATCTTCTTGTTGTTGATCCTGAAAAGAGATATTCAATTCTTGATATCATGCGTGATCCTTGGTTCCAAACCGGGTTCATTAGACCTATCGCGTTTTCGATGAACGATGTTGAAGACAACAACAACAACAACAACGTTATTGATTGTGAAGAGGATGTTGTTGTTCCTGAATTAGTAATGGGGAAACCGACACGACCATTTTACAACGCATTTGAGATAATTTCGTCGTTGTCACATGGTTTTGATCTTAGAAGTTTGTTTGAGACGAAGAAAAGGTCTCCGTCGGTATTTATATCGAAGTTTTCAGCTTTGGATGTGTTGGGAAAGATAGAGAGTGTAGTGAAAAAGTTGAATTTTAGGGTAACGGGGAAGAAAGAGTTTGTGGTGAGAATGGAAGGGGCGAAGGAGGGGAGGAAGGGGAAGGTGGGCATTACGGTGGAGGTATTTGAGGTGGCGCCGGAGGTGGCAGTGGTTGAGTTTTCTAAGTGTTCCGGTGATACATTGGAGTATGTTAAGTTTTGTGAAGAAAAAGTTAGACCTTCTCTCAAAGACATTGTTTGGAGCTGGCAAACAGAGTAGACAAAGAGAAGAAAAAAAGTGAAAAGTTTCTCTTTTATTGTTTCTTTAGATAAGATGATCATAGCTTATAGATAGATAAATAGATTGTTTTGTATTACGATTTTTTTTTTGTTGATACTATTGAATTACACACCTTCATTTCTTAGTAGTATGTAAAATTGGAGTTTATGATGGTGTATTTGAACTTTGAAGTGATCAAGCTGATACAATCAAAGGTTATACACTATTTTTTTTGGTTCGGACCATTGCTGGCTACCTATAGAATGTTTCAACGTTTTTAACGAAAGACTAATCTCTGCTCGCATTTAGGATCAAATTTCGCACTAGCCAACACCAGATTATACACTATTTGAGGGGCATGTGTTTTGATATTTTTTCATTCCAACGATAGTTAGAGAGAACTCGGCTATATAAGGAAGAGTCCGAATAGAGTAAAAGGCATGCAAAATTCACAGAGCCTCTATAACCGAGATAAACAAATCGCTATCCGATCTCTTTGTAATACACCGACTTGTTATAAAAATCTATTTAAGTGCAGAACATATTTTAATACGAGAGATACGCACAACGATATGGTTGTGGACATGTGGTGATCGATCATTGTTTGTGTAGAGAGATTTGCAAGTAGAGGACTAGAAGATTTGGATTGGCTTATTAAGTTCTACTTTTTCAATAACTTGATACTTTCTGTCACCAAGCTTGAGGTTTTTGATTGAAATGGAATATTTCTTGGGATATATTTTTTTTTTAACTTCATGACAAATAGTATGATTTGGCAAAGTGGGTGAAATAGGGCTTTCGATCCATAATCCATTTATGATAAACAGTTGAAAGTGGGTGAAAAAAGGGATTAAACCCAAGTACATCAAAAATAAGTAAATTGGAAGATATTGTTGAAACAGTTAATGCGAAAATGAATTTTATGTTATTCATTCAACAGAGAAGTGTTTATATACTGCACTTCTCATCAAATCAGTTACAAACTGTTAAGGGCTTAAAAACAGAATTAACTGCCCTAATACAATGAATTGGGAAATGACTAAAAAACCCTCCTAAAGTCAACATTGACTAAATGAGTTACAACAGCAATTTCCTGACAGATATATAGCTCAGAGTTGGATATTTTTGGCCTCATCGATCATTGTTATTCATGATGATGATGATTATGGTATTTTTGTTGTGCTCTTTTTGCATTAGTGGAGTCTGACTTAGGATACTTAGCCAAAAAACTTAGTAACAAATACTAAAGGGGTATATGTGTCATTTCCACAATAATTAAAAAAATTCGGTAACTACAAATATGAAGTCTGTTGTTAGTGGCCACTAATCACAGACTTCATATTTGTGGTTAGTGGAATCGGTAACCACACTAACCACAGACTTCATATTTGTGGTTAGTGGAATCCAAAACACTAACCACAGACTTCGTATTTGTAGTTAATGGCACCACCATGGCCGCCGCCACCAACCGTCGTTGGTCGCCGGAGCACTGCCGCCGATCGCCGGAGCTCCTCCGTCAACCGCCGCGCCGGTCGTTGGAGCTCCGCCGCCGGCCACCACCTGCAACCGCCACCTATATATTTATGTTATATATAATATATTTATTATATATATAAATATAAAAAATTAATAAATAAAAAGGTTTTTTTTAATGGATGGTTGGGATGTGTAAAATTACATTTGTCTTTTTCTGGGTTAATTCACTTCATTGCCAGTAATCTTTTTGTTGTTTGGGTTTGAGCTAGTATTCTATTAATGAAGTTCATAAAAAAAAAAAGTCAAATTCATAGTTAACGAAATAATGTTAATGATTTTCAACCCCTAATAAGTATATATTTATTAACCATCTATTTAACGTAATTAATCACCTATGTAATGTGTTAGCCATTGTTACCAAAGTTGTCCCATCTTTGTGTTCAAAAATTATTTCTTTTAAAAGAGATGTGCTATTTAGACACACAAAAATTGGACATCGTGTCCAACACTCTATTAATACCACTCGGATGTGTTTGTGGTCGGAATTGAGAAGAGAGAAACACTATATTAAAGTCAAAAACTGTATATACGTAAAGTCTGTGTCGGATTTTGTATCCAAGAAACATTTCCGCTCCTAATTAAAATGAGATGTACTTCTTCTAAAAAAGAGATTATAAAATAATTATGTGACTCGGTTCCTTTTGTTGATATTCATGATACTCACCTCTGAGAGTGATTTAGGTAACCAAGGAAATTCTTAGTTTTAATTACTAAATTAGTATCAGCCATTAGATCTGTATTTTTTTGGTGAAATCTGATCCAAAGGCCATCAATTAAGGAGGGTATCTAGGTAATTTTACACCCCATATTCCTCTATCCCTCCATAGTATCGCGCACAACTCTCTTCATCGCACACCATCCTTTCAACGGCAACCACCACGCTGCACCAGCGTTTTCTTCCTCTCTCCGTCGGGCACCGGTGTTTTCTTCCTCTCTCTATCGCGCACGCCGCACCACCGCAAAGCTCCCGCGACGTCTTCACTTTCGTAAGTTTTGTTCCGCCAGTATACATGTTTGTCGTTTTCTTCCGTAAGCTCCAGAGTTTTGTTCCGTAAAACTCTGCTTCTCTTTGTCGTTTTGCTTCCAAGATGATGTTCTTTTCCAGATAATAGTTTGTGCCCTGAATTCGTGGTTGAAATTCAATATTGAATCTTTCGTTGGTTAGCTCTATTCTAAGTAAAATTGGCTCCTTCTATTGTGTAACTCATTTGACCTTTGAAGGCTCTTTGCCATCAAAATTTGATTCAATTTAGTTAGGGTTAGAGGTAAAGAAAATGGTTGATTCAATTGCTGCAACTTCTCTCTTTGGCCACCGTCCAATTTGTGGTGGAAATTTGATGAGAGATTTATCTGGAAAAAGGAAATATTACAGCATATGCAGGTTCCCAGCAACATAATTTCTTGGTGGAAGGGTTGTTGTTTCACTTCTGTTCCAGTAACCACATATATGTATTTTGTGGTTGCTGTCCAGTAACCACAAAATTCATATTTGTGGTTACTGGAATCCAACTAGTGTTTGATTATGTTCTTGTTTCACATTGAATTGCCATTTCTTTCAAGTTTATTTTTAGATAAAATAATTTTCTCTTAACTTTTATGATGTTGTTTGGTATTAGTGATTATCTCACATTTAGTTTTTGTTTAAGATTTTTGTCATTCTTATATATGTTAGTGTTTGTTGAACGTTACAATTGAAGAAGATGAAGTAGAATATCCAGGTAAAAAGATAAAGGTGCGTCAAAACCCATGCAAGAGCAAGATCAGGTTTATGTCCCAATCATAGAAGAGACATCTAATTTGGAAACAGCAATGCAAGAAGGCGATTGAAATTCAGAAGCAGTCCGAGATTTAGAGAGCAAGATAGCAGTGCCGCCATCACCCGTCCGTCCGTCGTTGCTAGCGCCATAGTTGTTTCTGCTTCTGCCCCCATATTCTCATGATTCCTGTTTCTCTGCTGTTGAGAAAGTATCCAAATTGATCATGGCAATAACTTGTGATAGGTGCCATAGTGCATATTTTTCCTTTGACTTTGAGTTTTCTTCATATCAAAACTCTTTTAAATGGCCTATAGTTTTGGTTTTGTTTTGTTTTATTTTTGGTCTACTGAGATTATGTTTCTGCATTGTCTTCTTTATTTTTGGTTTTTTGATTCTAGTAACCACAAATATGCATTCTGTGGTTGCTGTCCACTAACCACAAAATTCATATTTGTGGTTACTAGATGTTTACTAGTCATTTTCTATGGCTAGATATCTTGCACCGAAAGAAGAGGTGAAACGAGGCTTCCTCCATCTCAAAACAAAACGACATCATGTATCGTGAGATCCGTGAAGAACCCCTTTAGAAACAAGGTTATCACGGGTTTGAAGTTTATCAAGCAACAACCGCCAACCAAAGATGCCCACATTTGAGAGAATTGCAACTTGCCATAAGTCTAGTAGTATAATACCAATGTTGTCTCTAGCATTTTTTTCATCCGAAAGGATCCATTATAACACAAAATCTGTTGGCTTCCACTTGTACTATTCTTGTTGTTATGTTGTTTGTCCTCCGCATTTGCATGAGGCACATTAGGAATTTTACCATCATTCTTCATCTTTGAGCGTTTTTCACGTCTCATTTCAGTTTCTTCATCACGTTTTTGAATAGTATCATCAACACCATCATCAACCTCTTCATCATCATCATCATCATCATTCTCTTCATCATCATCATCATCCGCTTCATAATCATCATCACTCTCTTCACCTTCATCATCTTCATCATCATAATTATCAACTCTCTTCTTCAATTTTTTAACGCATTTCTTGAATGCCTCAAGCTGGTATTGACAGTATTCCAAGTACTCCGGGACCTACAACATCAAATAAACAAAAACATTCCGTGATTAGTGAGCATTTGATGATGTTGTGATTCTGTTGTTATTGAAATGTGAGCATTTTGTTTTTCAAATATGTCACAAACCAGATATATATGCACAAACACTAGTTGGATTCCAGTAACCACAAATATAAATTCTGTCGTTACTAGACGGCAACCACAGAATTCATATTTGTGGTTACTGGAATCCAAAAACCAAAAATAAAGAATAATGACAATAGCTATAACACTCATTCATTTAGTAGCTTATGATATAAAAACAAACCTTTTCTAATGGACACTCTTCAGCTTCCAGAGGAACGAGTGACATAGGACTCTCTAACTTAATTTATGGGCTTAGAGCATAACCAGATGTTATGCCAGCTCCAAATCCAGAAAGTTTAGAAATTGCGTCCATTTTCCTTAACACATGACGAACTCCCCCAGGAAACCTAATCCAATTGCAGAGTAGCGTAAAAGCACCAAACCCAGTTAATGCTAACAAATCTTTCTTGCTATCGAAAATGTTATTCATGAATGTGTAAACCGTTGGTAGTCACACAAATGCCTGTATCGTGCTCCTTCTCGTGCTCTCTTTACCATCCTTACCTATCTAAAAAAACATGCACATTGATTGAAATTAAAATTGAGAGACAAAAAATTAAGCAAGATATCCACAATCACATATCAACTTACACATCGTATCAACAGTATGAGAGACAAAAAATTAGACACCTTCAAAGCAATTAGAGATTAATTCTTGACAATGATACAAATAAACACTAGTTGGATTCCAGTAACCACAAATATGAATTCTGTGGTTATTGGACAGTAACCACAGAATTCATATTTGTGGTTATTAGATGTTTACTAGTCATTTTCTATGGCTCTTAACAGATCAACCGGGCTCTTAACTTCATGTACCTTCAGATTAGTTATTGAAAAAAGGCAACACCAATTAACATCAAACATATCGATCATTCATTTTCTATGGTATCTTTCATTTTATTTGGATAAATCGAAAGAGTATATAAATATAGAAAGAAGCTAAACATTGAGCATAAGTATGCCCAAGAATACCACAAAACCTGGCCACAAGGGCAGCAAAAATTAAACATATGCAAAAGTAGCTCACACAACAAACACAATAAGTACCTAAACATGTAACCAAAAGAAAGCAAAGAAAATGATGTCCCCACACAGAACCATTGACAACAGCAGCACATAATCCAGAAACCAGCTCATAGCAAGTGTAATAGCACACATAATCCAGAAACCAAAAGGTTAGTTGAGTCATTCAAGGATTCACTACTTCATTGCCACCACAATTAAAGACACCAACAGCTACCATTAATAAGATGCACATGCACTTCCAGCAGCAGAAAGAGACATAATGTTGGATAGCATGTCTCTTGACATCTCTCATGAGCAACTATCATAAGCAATTTCAAATAAGCAAAAGATATTTGGCATGCAAGCAAATAAAACACAACGAGCAGTCTCATTTAAAATTGCACAGTGTATCAATTACTTGGCAAATATATTTCAAACTATCAAGTTTAATATTTAATCAAAGACTAATGCCATTGGACTCTTTTAACATCACCACTGGTCTGCTTGAAACTCAATGAAGTTTCAATGGCTCGTAGTTGTTGCTAAGTTACGATAATCGTAAGTGCTAGAGATAAAGTTTCTAGAACTATACAATAGAAAATTATAGGTGCCAGAGACCAAGTCATAAGAGGAAATCAACAAGCAGTATTATTGGAACAAGATTTCAGAAAGCCATGTGTGTCTCAACAAGCCAAATGTTCAGTTTTACATATGCAATATTAATTAATGTCTCTATTAATGGGATTTCCTTTGAATATACAAAATCTAATAAACCAGTACACATACCTCTAAAAGTAAAATTCCTTCCATATAATCAATCACCATATGAACAAGTTGAAAGCTCATCAGAAATAGTATCTTGAGAATCAAAGGGGAAAACCCTAAGAAAACTAAAATTACACAGTTACCTCGCCTAAGCTGAGCTGAATCAAAATTGAAAAGAGGAATCAAAAATTAACACACACTTAATCTCAATTAACACGTGGACATACTTTACCCCGAAAAAACAAACAAATATCATTGCTTATCAAACAAATCTCAGTAAACATCTAGTAACCACAAATATGAATTCTGTCGTTGCTAGACAGCAACCACAGAATACATATTTGTGGTTACTGGAATCCCAAAACCAAAAATGTTACATGCAGCAAAACTTCAGAACACATATTGTAAGATACTTTCACAAATGAACACAGATAAATCACAAAATGAACACTAGAACAGAAATGTGCAGCAACAACAACAAATCGTTATCATATATATTATTAAAAATCGATCCCCTACTAGAACTTGGTGATTACGATTCCGGTGACTGCGAAACCTACGAGAGCTAGAGAGAAGAATGTCGTACCAGAGAAGAACGGCGAGAAATGAGCTTGAGCTTGAAGCAGAAGATGCAGAAACCTACGAGAGCCTGAGCTTGAACCAGAAGATGCAGAAGAACAGCGAGAAATGAAGAAGAAGGTCGTACCAGAGAAGAACGACCGCGAGAAATGGCGCGAGAAGAACGGCGAGAGAAGAACGGCCGCGAGAAATGGCGAGAGAGAACGGCGACAGAAGAACGGTCGCGAGAAATGGAACTGGTTTTCCGACGGGGAAGGTCGTACCAGACGACGGTGGTCGGAGAAGAAGAGTTACGTCGGAGAAGGGTTTTGGGTGGTTCTGGTTATGGCGGAGAAGAAGGGTTTCGCGGGTTCTGTTTTTCGTTTTTAGTTTGAAAATGAATTAATTTTATGGAGTTTTGTGGAGCAGAAGGTTTCTCATAGGGAAATTACTCCCATACCCTTGGTTATTATTTTTTAGTAAAAGTTACTAAAAATTTCCTTAGTTACCTAAACCCAGCCCCTCACCTCTCGGTTAGGGATATATATATATATATATATATATATATATATATATATATATCTCTGTGTGTGTGTGTGGACTCTCTCGGTAGAATTTTGATCTTCTTTACACTCAGATCCCTTTGGATGTACAATTAGAAATTCAGAGTCTATTTCTTAATCCTAATCTCACTGATATCCTGACTTGGGCTCATTCTCCATCATGGACTTACTCTACCAAGAGTGCCTATACATGGCTTACAAGTACCAAATGTCCTTTTCTCTTGCATCAAACTGTGAATCATAGTGACAATTGGTCTTGGGTCTGGAAGTTGAAAATTCCGGAAAACCTAAAACATTTTGTGACTTATCATGCACATGAGCCTTCTTACTAATGGTTTTCGGTACTATAGACATCTTACTCAATATGGGTCTTGTCATCTCTGTGGTGCTGATAGAGAGGATATTATTCACATGTTGCGGGATTGCTTTAGAGCTCATAATGCTTGGAGGTTATTGTCTTTTAACACTGATGCTGCCGAGAATAATGATGATGCTCGGCTTTGATTTAAACATCATGATACTAGTGACCAATGTATATTATCTTTATCGGTTGTTGTTGGTTTCTCTGGATGGCTCGAAATGATGAAGTTTTTAATGATGCAAAACAGACAACTTGGAAGATTCTTAATCAAGCTAAACAATATTTTCTAATGGTGCTGTTAAATTTTTGTCTGCTGGGGTGTATACTCGTCTTCCTAGATTGGTACGTTGGTTTCCTCCTACGAGCAATTGTGTTAAACTTAATGTTGATGGAAGCTCTATGGTAACCCAAGCCGTAGTTGATATGGGGGATTACTTCGGGATCATACAGGTGGTTGGCTTCTTTGTTTCTCGGAAAATTGCGACATTGCTACTAACTTGAATGCAGAGCTCCATGCAATTGCCAAAGGATTGAACATAGTTTGGTTTAATGGTTATAGGTCTATCATTTTTTAATCAGACTCTGAAATCGCTCTATCGTTGATTGCTCGTGAGCTTGAAGATACCCACCTCTATGCTTCCATTATTTCCTACATCAAATCCTTTACTCTTAAGACTTGAGATTTGACTTATGTTCACGGGCTTCGTGAGAACAACTCATGTGCTGATTGGTTAGCAAAGTTTGGAGCTAATATGAACTATATATGGCGATCATGTGTGGCCTCTCTGCCCTACCATTGTTTCGCCTCTCCTTATAACTGATGCTATGGGGATAAAACATGTTAAACTTTAGTCTGTTTTTTTGTTCTGCATTTTCTTTTATTGCTTTCCTTTTGATAAAAAAAAAAGATAATAAAAGATATAATAAGAAGAGAAGAGAGAGATCAGATTGTTGCATCGTGGGGTCTCTGGAACTAAGAAATATACCATCAGCTGACTCGGATCATACTCAGTTATTGTTCAATGATGTGGCTCAAAATAGTTGTTGTAATTAAATACTAGTCCTTTTCTTTTTGGGGTGTAGAGGACTTGAGGAGTAGTGGTAGTGAACAGCACTCATACTCAACTTGTCAAGTTGCCTATTTGATATGAGGCATATATCATATATGAATATGATAGTTCTATGATGTATCTTTCACAATGACTCCACGTCTCCACCTAATTACTTTACTAATTAATGCGTGAAGGATATATCATCGAAAAAATCTAAACACCAATGATTTCATTTCAATTCATATATGGTTAGGTAAATTTGATATGCTTAGATTGTATTAATCCCATTATGATTATGATGAGTTGTAAAACTGAAGTCAGTTGTCACTTATGCATAGTAATAACAACTTATTTATGCAAAAAATTACACTCACTTACATTAAACGTGATTAAATTGCTGGGAAAAAGTGATATCACTATTGGGGAAAACCGTACACGTCAACGGATTAACCCACACGCCTAAGGATCTTTGAGGAAATATAGATAAACACACCGCAAGAATAAATGAAAGAAAAACACAAATAATTTACGTGGTTCGACACCTCTTGCTACATCCACGGGAACACCTCAATACAATTCATTCATCTTCTCAAATATGATTACAACAATTTGTAACTCACCCCCAATATGTGTATCACCTTACAAGACTCTCTCACACTTAGAGTTACAAAGAATGATAACACTCACATCTCACAACAAGTGATCACCAACACTCTCCTCTACCTAGGACATAGTTGGAGACCTTTCAACTCTACATGATCACCCTAGGAGGAATTATTCACCTCTCCAAATGGGGATGTTTCTCTCTCCATATGATCACCCCATGGTGGGGATGCGGGATGTCTCATATCTTCACAAGTCTCTCTATTTATAGGAGAGAACATGACTTCTATGCATGCATAAGACTTAGTGGACATTTATTGTCTCACCTTTCCAATGAGTTCCACTTTTTGACTTTTCTTCAACATTCTAGCTACACCTCTTCGTTTCTTCAAAGGTGTCTCTTGAATTTCCCACCATTACTAATAATAAATATTATTTGGAAGTTTTAATTGAACTCCCAACAAATCCTCCCTCAAATAAATTTCCAAACTTCATATTTTTTTTTGCAATACTAAGTACCTCCACATGCACATTTTGCAAACTCACTTCAAACCAATAAACTTGAGTGTGTTCTTCGCAATATTTCTGATCTCAATGCTCCTCTATGAATATTGAATGGTGACGCTCCACTCGTACTTGCATCGTTGTTAGCAACTACCAACAGGACACGCCGCTTGATCTCCACATTGTCAAGAAAGCTTTCGATACAATAATCCCACATGGATCCACCACCAAACTGGTTGTCATAACTTAATAAATCTATTCATTTGTGTTGATATAAGTTAATAAATCAGCTTTTATGTTATAAGTTGATAAAACCGTTCATAATTTATTCGTGTTGTGATTTGTTTAGACTTTAGATACAGATTTAATTTGTTTGTGTATGCCTCTTCATGCCACAATAGCTAATTGTCTGTAGTTACATATCACAACTTTATTGTTGGTTAAATTTTAATCCATCATCTTCTAGTCTCATTTTAAGCATCATTAATCTGCTTTTGGATTTTTGTTAAGAATTGAGAAATTGGTGTGAGTTTTGGATTTTGTTTTTTGTGATTTTTGATTCACCTATTAGCTGAATATGAAACTACATTTACACTGCAGGCACTGAATTTTTATAGATGCAAGAATCTGAAAGTCAGAAACCTTATACTGCTAAATAGCCAAATAATGCACGTGGCATTCACTAGTTGTATGTGGGTTGTTGCATCTCAAAGTATTAGCACCTGATTTCAGCCCTTTGGTAATGTTAAATTTATAGTTATATTAAGCTGTATAAAATTGATGGATGTTGCTTTAAATAATGTTAAAATTATAGAAATGGCTTACACTAATGCAAAATGTTCTTTTTCTGATTTCTATCTGCATATATTGAGATGGTGTGGTTGACAGATGATCCCAAGAAAATTTGTGGAAAAATATGGAGAAGCCTTTTCAGAAACTATATCTCTCAAGCCTCCAAATGGTGGAGCATGGAAATTAAATTTGGTAAAACCTGGTGGCAAATTGTGGTTTCAAAAGGGTTGGAAAGAATTTGTAGAGTATCATTCTCTAGCTCATGGCCATCTTCTAGTTTTTAGATACTAAGGATCTTCTCAATTTCAAGTACACATCTTTGATAAGAGTGCCTTAGACATCAAGTACCCTTTCAAAAGAGTAGTAGAACCTATAAGTGCCTCCAATGGTAAAGGAATTAAACGTCCAAATGATGATAATTTGGAAGATCACAGAGCAGGTCAAAAAAGAAAAGTTATCTTCATTTGAAGTTTCAAAAGGTAGATTTGCAACCTATTTACAAAAAGTGTAAAAAGGTATAAATTTGTGTGTTTTCATTGTTTCATGAAATGCTTCACAGGTTAACATAAGTTATTAGCTTATGTGCTCCTCAATTTACTCATTTTGTTTTATCATTTTTCTGTGGCATGTACCTCAAGTTAAGTCTAGTAAACCATGTACTTATTTTGTTTAACTTTTTATTGTTATAGGTATTCAATACGAGTCGTCCATTTACATCGGAAGAATTGAAGCACGTTAGACAAGTTTGGCCGGAGTTCTTTTTAAAGTTCTATCATATGCGGAGTGTAAGACAATTAAAAGGAACAACGAAGAAAACAGCTTAAGTGATACTTTATAGTTTTTTAGTGTGTATTTAGTTATTTGTTAAAACTTTGTATATTAGAATTTTAGGAATTCGTGTATATGTTTTTATGTATAGATGAAAGTATAGTACATTAATATAAATTTTGGTTGTGAAATCTTAGAGTCGTTCCTCTTGCTAGCTACTGAAAGTATATATGAATTTGCAGAAAATATTTTTATTGGCAGGGACAAGCACCAAAATATGAAATAACTGTTTTTTTAAAAAATAATACTTTTAAAGTCGGGTGGTATTGTAATCCGGCTTTAAAAGTTCTTAATTTTAAAGACGGGTGGCTCTGTAGTCCAAGTTGAAATGACTTTTAAAGTCACTGTTTACCATAACATACACGGGTAATTAATGTCAGACGCTTAGGGCCTATTTGAAATCTGTTTTCAAAACCGTTTTTAGTGTTCAGAAATTTGAAAACAAAAAAACTTGTTTGAGTGGTTTGTTTTGTAAAATTGTTTTTAAAAACTATTTCTATTTTAGAGTTTTTAAAACTAAAAATAGAAAACAGGCCAAAACTATTTTGGTTTTGAGTTTTCATTGTTTCTTGTGATTGAAGTTGTTTTGCATGTTTTTTTAAAAGCTTGTTGGAAATATATTCAACAAAAATCCACTGGTGGGATATGAACCCCTAACCTTTTGGAATAAGATGCTAGGCGCTAGGATCAAGCTACCAAGCTTTTTTAACACTTTCTTTATCTCAAATATATATAATTGATACCTCTTTTCATAAAAGTCAAAGGATGTACGATCATCCTCATGTCATGAGGTTGTAATATTAAAATTATGTGAAAACAGTTAAACAAACTTATTTAATATTAAGTTATTAACTTATGAAATTTATTCTAAGTATTTATTGAAGCATGATATTCACTTTTAAAGTATAGAATAAAATTTTTTTAATTTTTTTTGACAAATTTTTAAAAAAATCTTAAATAATAGTTATCTTAAAAAATTTATTTAATATATACCAAGCAAATAAAATAGGCAGGTGTGTGATTTTAGCAAATTATGTTTTACAGGTATGAAATTTATAAGTCCTGAAAATTCGTAAATTTTTCAACTAGGACTGGGTCATGGCCATACGGTTCAACTGTCACCCCTCGGTCTGATCCTTGACCCAGTGACCCATGCGGTTCCCCGAGTCGGTTACCGATCCGAATTTTAAAACATTGGGCTATGGTTCTGCTTTCATTATTTTTTTATTACATTGAGGTTGCATTCTACTTTTTTGTTTACAAGCTTGGGTTCTACAACTTTTACTTGCTCCCATCCTTATTCTTAATTAGTTTATTCTAATTTATTTTATTTATCAATTAATTAGTTTCTACTTGCTCTCAAATTTATTCATTTATTTAATTTAGCATTTATCTAATAAAGTATTTTAATTAAATACTTACTTATTTTTACATCAAAAGCTACTCTGTTCCCCTCACCGACAAAGATTGGTTCGAGCGGTTTGGGTTTGAATTACACCCCAAAGTTGCAAATCTGAGTCTTGAGTGTGGCAAAAACTCTATTGAGATGAGAGAACCACACAAACCAGCAAAGCCAGGTACACCTGACCAGCCAAAATTCCCCGGTATTAGAGTCGTCAAAATGAGCCCTGCCCGTTGGGCAGGCCCATCCCTCCAGGTAAAATAGGCGGGTTGGGCTAACAAATATGAGTTCGAACTAATTTTGGTCCAGTCCATGGTGGCCCAAAAATTTATGGACCTGCAATGGGCCAGCCTGCTGTGGGCTGGGCCGACCCAACGGCCCGAAATTAAAATGATTTATGCTAGCACTTTTTCTATTTTTTAAACTTACCCCATTTTAGTTACAATTTCACATTAGTTCCACTTTCAATTTTTAAACTTGTATTTGACAACTCATTTCTCTTACTCATTCAGGTTACACATGATTGCATTAAAAGCCAAATCAAAATGAAAAATAGAGCTTTGATTTGGCTTGATGGTCCACCAAAAGGGGATCTTGGGTTTTTGTGTTGTTTTGTTTGGGAATGAAAATATTTTTTTTTTGGACAAGTGGGGTGTTGAACCCGGAACCTCTCGGATACAACTTCTGTCATGCTCCACTTGGCCAACCCTTTGGGGTTGTAATGAAAGTACTTTGTGATATGAGTAGCAATTATGTTTATTTTTAATGGGATAAAAAAATGTATTGTGCAATTTCTCTAGAATTATCTAACATAATAAATATTACATTAAAAACATTTCTAATTATACTTAAATTAAAATAAGCATATTAAAAAGGAATAATGATAACAGTTAATCCAAACAAGTGTTTGAGTTTTCTCATCTTTAAAACAATTTTTAAAAATAATTTGTCAAAAAGGTTTTTTTTTGTTTTTTTTCTTCTTAAAACCAGTTTTCAAAAATTTGTTTATAAAAGAATTTTCAAAACCTAAAAAAACAAAACACAACCAAATAGACCTTTGCCCGACTTAAAAACATACTCTTTAAGTCGAGCATTTACCCGACTTTAAATCTCTGACATTAAAAGTCGCTTTAATAGAAGTCGGGCTTGCATCCGACTTTGAATCCCTTTTCTACACTAGTGGACTTGCAAATGTTGTTCATGTAGCTAGTGATAGACAATGCGACCAATTATGTATCCGCCGGTAAATTGATACATGACAAGTATGAATCTATTTTCCTACTATTGAAAGATATTTGTAGCTTACCCCATGTTGTAGAGCTTGCTTCCAAGGATTCAAAGGTAACTATATTTGTGAACAATCATATGGTTTTTCTTTCTTGGCTGAAGAAAAGAGAAGGCTGGAAAGAAATTGTGCATCCAGAGGTAACTCAGTTTGCTATTATTTCCATTACGTTAAAAAGTATTTATGAACATAAGCATGATTTGCAAGTTTTGATTAGCGGTGTTCACGGGTTGGTTTGGATAGATTTGGACTAAGTCTGTTGCTCGAACCAATCAAATTTATTCGGTTTGGATTTTGAATTTTTTTCTATAAAATCCGAACAAAACCAATCCGATATTGATTAGGTTGGTTTGGATTGGGCACACGGGTCAACTTTTATTTTGTAAAACATAAGATTATACAATTTTTTTTTATAATAAGTAAAACATAAAATTCTACATTTTGCAAGTTGGTAAGCTAGCTGATTCCCTACTCACCAAAAAAGAAAAGCTAGTTGATTCCCTCTAGAGGCAATATAATAGGTACTCCCTCCGTTCCTAATCTTTGGTACTTTTGGCTTGTTACACACATATTAAGGTACCATTAATTTGTGTTGTTTAAGTACTAAAATGCCCCACTTGTAGTTGTATTATTGGGATAATTGAAGTTAAAGTAAAATAGTCTTGGGACAATTAATTTATGCGTTGGAACTCTAAAAGGATAAATAAATATAGAGGTATATTAGGAAAAATTAGGTGAATTGTACATTGGATTTTTAAAAGTACCATTGTTTTGGAACAAAAATAAAAGGCAAAAAGTACCAAAGATCAGGAACGGAGGGAGTAATATTTACCAATTTTCTCTAATTTATTAATATTCCTCAATTCACATAACAAAGTTCAAAACGAAGAGAAATATATACAGATAGGAGGGAAAAAGCAACAAATTGATAAGAAGTGGATAGAAATTAGAATCATAAAGAAAGGCAACAAAAAGAAATTATAATGGAAAAAATCAGAGGGATGGCGTAATATGCATGTGCGGCTGTGTGAGAATTGAGAAACAACTTATGATCAATGTACATAGGAAATATACGTGATTAATGATTCTAATGATTGGGCGGTGTGATTGATTGTACGCCAGAAGAAGACAAACAATTTCGCTAATAGTAGTACCAGGTTCGGGTTCACGGGCTTTTCAGATTTAAATATAATAATATGTTACCCCAACCGAATTAGTACGGATTTTTACGGGTTGGTCCGGATTTGATCCAAACATGAAAATGATCCAAACCAAACTCTTCCGTTTGGATCAGATTGTGGGTTGGTTTGGATTTGCCCAAACCATTGAACACCCCTAATTTTGATGGTGGACAAACATTTTACTAATCATAAGTTAGCAAAGTCTCCGGCGGGAAAAGCTGCTAATGCTATTATTTTCGATGGCAAAATTTGGAATGAAAAACATTCAATGGGTTATGTTTATGATGGAATGCAAAGGGCAAAGAAAGAAATCAAGCAAATGTTTAAGAATAGGAAGCCTTTGTATAAGCAATACACATATATTGTTAAGGCTCGATGGGCTAAACACCTAAAGCGCAATCTTCATGCTATTGCTTACTACTTGAATCATGTAGTCTTTTATTAAGATACATACTTTGCGAATAAGAAGAGTAGAGTTGTGGAGTCAGTCATTGAAGTGCTTGAAATAAAAGCTATATGTCCTGACATGGCCAAAGTTATGCAAGAGATGCAAGTATATCGTTGTCGTGAAGGAAGCTTCAGCAAAGAAAGTGCTCTAAAATTAAGGAAGTTAATGCAACCTGGTGAGCACTACTATCTTTTATTTAAGTGATTTAGCAACGATTGCCTTTGGGTTCCGAACTCCATATGGGAAAGGAGCGTTGTTGTTTCCGAGGTCTCGATCATTTACATGGACCCACTTCTCATTCCATTTGTGGGAATTTGATGATCTATAAACCGCCCCTAACGAACGATCGCCTCATGTTTGAGCATGATGAATCACTTCGTGCCGACCTGTTGCCAATAAACTTTCCGGCCTCATATGAGAATGGAAAACTGGATAATTTTCTGCATCGGTGGATGAAGAATCGCGAAAATAATGATTTATGGTTGACCATGTTCCCAGAAAAAAGATACTTTAGAGAAACAACGAGCACGACTGAAGTGGCTATACATACAAATCCATTTACGGATAGATATGCTTCGACTGGAACTGGAAGTTCCAAAACAGGCGGCTGGTATACCACCATAATGAAACTGCCTTTTCTTTTTTTTATTCGGATAGGATTTATGTTGGCTTCGTCAAGAGGCTCGCGTAGTTTGTTACGTCAGCTCCAAAAGGATAAGTTGCATTGGAATCGAGAAAGTTTCGTGGAATTCATAATTACATTAAACAAAAGAAAAGGAGTCTTCAACCCTCTCAATCAATTGAGGCTAGATCGGACTAAGGAGAGAGACGATTGAGTACGGAAGTGAAAGCGGAGGGAGATATAGGCTAGCTAAATGCCCTTTGATAATACTGACATGAGTCAGGATAAATCCGAATGACTAGTGGCCATAACTCATTAAGCAATCTTCACCTTTTTCGCTTAGCCTTTCCTCTTTCTAGCGTTACGAGATGCAGTATCCTCTAACGTCTTTGCTTGCACGGGGGACGGTAAGAGGTTTCCTCGTTGCATCTTTCCACACAACATTGGTTCTGTCCCTTACCTTACCTTTCTAGCCCGTCGGGCGTCAAGGTTCGCATTAGATCCCCTTATCTCTCGTATTTTTGCCCCAACAAAAAGCCTAGAGCAAGGGGGCTGGGGGGGATGCATTTCCGGAATCTGAATGTTGCACCACCAAAAGACGAGAACCCAATGCCAATCGCTGATCTGTTAGTGGACAGAGCTTATGGGCAATCAAATCTTTCATTCATGGACGGTCACTTAGGGTATAACCTTATTTTCATCTCCAAAGAGGACGAGGCAAAAACAGCGTTCCATTGTCCGGGTGCTGTTGGACGAACGGACTATTCTGCTGGCAGGTGATGCCCTTCGGTCTGAAGAACGCTATAGTTACCTACCAGTGAGCAATGAACCTCATCTTCCATTACTTTATTGTCAACATCGTAGAGGTTGTGTATATTGACGATGTAGTTGTGAAGTCTTTCCTTCGGGTTATTTGTCTGATCTCAAGACAGTGTTTGAGCGCGAGAACACGGCTTGAAGATGAACCCGCGTTAAATGTGCATTTGGCGTAACAGCAGGAAACTTCCTAAAGTTCTTAGTGCACAACAGAGGGGTTTAAATTTACAAGAAGAAATCGGGCCAGAAGTTGAAGAATGCCTCTCACACAGATGGACAGCAAAGAAGGCCTTCTAAGGCGGACTCTAGCTCTTTCATTTGTAAGAGTCCTCCTCAGGCACGAGATTGTCCGATGAAGAAGAAACTTGCTGGTTGCCGAGAAAAAGAGGGAAGAACCCCTAGGGTGAATCCGTTACAGTTGCGAAATGCGATCACCCATTAGAAGCCAACGTCTGCTGGGCTTATGTATGTTGATATAGTGCTGAATGAAATGGCCAGTGAATCCCGTTCTATCCATAAACACGTGCAATTCAATCTCAATACTAATCGGGTGGAGCCTTATTACTTGATAGAATTGGAGATGTATTTAATTCCTACTTGCTTGTGGTTTCCGAGAGAGCCCGGCCTTGCTGCCAGAAAAGGGACATGCTTACTTCATCTTTACTAAGATATCATGCATACACCTGTGGGGTACAACTAAGTATAGTATTGTTCTTGCCTACATATCTAGTTTCACTTAAGTAACGGAATCAATCCCTTGTTTGTAGTTCTTAAACCCTTGTGAATGAATAGGAATGATATAGCAATAATAGCAGCTCCTAGTAAAACTACTGGCAATATTATATTCTAGAAGAATCATGGGTGGTAGGCGCGGATGTCTTCTTTTTCAATAACAAATCAATTACATCCTCATATGTTTGAATGGACTCAAAATTTAATTTTTTTATATAAAACTATTTCACGATATATAGGCAGAGGCTCCAAAAGATAATCATTTTAATACAAATTTTAAAAAGAGATTTGAGTGTTTCTTATTCGTCTTTCCTCTATCTTGGCAGACTGGGGAAAGCAAAGCTAACCTTTTCACATTTCATTTCATGTTCGCATTTCAAACTTGCCTCTTAACCCTATTCGCTTAGCCAGGTATTTATTCCCGCAGCGGAGGGTAGCCTCATTTTCCGTTCTATCGATTGTTATTATCTTAGTTAGCTATTTAGGGGGCAGCCCCAAATTTATATGGTTATTTAATTTCTGGACTTCACTCGGGACCTCACTCGCCCAATCGTTAGCGCAATAGTAGTCTCAAGTCTTTCCATTATCACTAGTTGATACCCTGTAGGGGGCTAGCTCACACCTCAGCTAAAGGAAAAGAGCCATACAATGAATAAGGCAAGGTAAGCACTCGGTCCTCGAAGTCAAGTTAATCAGTTGGGTGGCTTTCAATTGACCTGATGTATTCCCTGAGCTATAAAGCAATTATAGCATAACTAAGCCATCGGGTGCGCATCATCAGGAGTTCTATCTCCGTCTCCACAAAGGTTCTCTTGAAAGACATCCTATGGCGTTAGTAGATTCAAAGCAGAACAACTCATCGGTAGCCTATCTGCCCCTGCCATGGGTGCAACTGTCCTTCCGTGTTATTATATAATTTTTTTTGACTCTAAGAGTAAGGTACAAGTGCGCAATCCTATACAATATTATTAGTACCATCCCTTGTACAGCTTCCTTTCTCTCTCTGCCCACCGCTCTCCCTGTGGGTCGAGCCTCCTTTTCGGTCGCCCTCTACAACTAAGTAAGTTTAGCTCTTTCGGCTCCTAGACCAGCTGTGATCTTTCCTCCTGTTGGTTTGCTTACTTAAAGATATGCATCGTTAGAGTAAGTACCTTTTTTTGGAGTTCAATTCTGAGCCGGTAAGCAAGACAAAGCAAGTCAACGTGGGGTCTCTCGATGGCCATAGACCTGAATGGTTGAAGTGTGCAGGATCACTCTCGAGACTTTCTTCCTTTGAAATCTGGCAGCCTACTCATTGTGATGCAAAGAAGATTGGCAGGGATACGCTCCTATGTGCACCTGTATTTGAGAGATCCTCCCCCTTCTATGATGAACTTTCTTCACTTCAGCTTGCTAGCGCTTGGCTTACTTTGACTATCAGATAGAGGAATAGACATCTCTGAGGTGCTACCAGTAGGTTGTCATTGAGACCTTTATTGAAAGCCCTTTTTTAGATCTTTAAAAGAAGCCTAATGTGGCACTTCGTGATTGAGTTCTCATGCCTGCTCTCATCTGAGAAGGAGATAGCCAGACGGGAACCTTTCTTAGCGCTTAGATAGATGGTAGTGAAGAGCAGATGAACTAGACCAGACAGCTCAATGGAAAGGATAAAGCCAAAACTCTTGCTCTTATCCATAGGTGGTCGTGATCGATCAAACGAATGCGCCGCCACTGCTTTCTAGAATTCTTATATATAAACGAAGAAAGAGAAAGAAGCAATTCCCCGGGCCATTACACGATGCAAGAGCAAATGAGAAAGCAATTCCCCTTAGCCACTCGGGGTGATCCACTACTTACCAATCAACTCAAGCTAAAGCAAAGGCACCTTATTAGCACGATGCAGGGTATGGTGCTAAATCCGGACTAGGCAATTACCCTTGACTTTGACTAATGGTTCGACACCCGAAAAAGCCAGCTCCTCGATACTGGCAGACGGAAAGAAAGGTCGGTTCCCTAAAAGCTTGGCCAGTGCCAGCTAATGAGACATGCCATCCATTCATAATCCTACTTCTATTGGATCGAGAATGGATTCGACGTTCTTCTAAATGGATGTCTTAAATACATAAGTTAAGAAAGCAGAAAGATAAAGAACTAGAGCAGGAAGGGACAAAAGGGAGGGAAGTCACTTCTAGCTTCTTTCTCCTGCCCGGGCCAGGAGTTAATGCAAAGGCAAAGGCCTTCTTCTCACAGCAGACGGTTCGACCAAAGAGTGCAGCTGGCTAAGCAACATCTTCTACTTTAGTTTTAGCGCGAGTGCTTGAAAGTGACTGTCTTCACTTAGTCCTAAGAGAGGGAAAAATGATCTTCCGTCACTAGCCATTGCTCTAGATGCTCTTGTCTCGAAGAGTCAGAGTCATATGTCGATCTTTATGCCATCCTCGTTACTAGCTCCGGCGACTAGTCCTCCGCTAATCAAATACCTGCAAACAACCCCTCCGAAACAGGGCATTTGTTGTAAGCCCGTTCCTCTGATCTGTTGTTATCTGACCTGCTCCTCGAACATATTTATGTAATTCAATATGTTTTTTGTAGGCGAATGGTGGAGATATTATGGGGGTAGTGCTCCAATTTTGCAAAAATTAGCATTGTGGCTTCTTAGTCAAACTTCTTTCTTTGGGGTGTGAAAGAAGTTGGAGCGTCTTTGAACGCATCCATACAAAGAGGAGAAACAGGCTTGAACACCAAAAGACTGAATGATCTTAATTATTTATGATGCTTATAACCTGCGTTTGAAGAATATGTATAAAAATTTCTCTATCTCAAAGTTACAAATATTTCTCTCACTTTTTAGATTACTTCTCATATTTAATGTTGTAATGATTATTTTTAGGTTTAAACCCAAAAAGACATATGTTTTGATCCCATTGATTATGAATCCATTGACAACATTGACTTTTGGGTGGTTGAAGAACAAGAGCCCCCTGAACTTGATATTAATGAGATTGAGAATGCTCTTATCAGGCTAATGCAATTCCGATTGGTGATACATATTGCGAAATAGTAAAGGTAATATTTAGTAATATTGAATATGTGTTTGTATTTAAGTTATAATTATAGACCTATTGTTATGAATAATTATATTGGTGGATGTCCACTAACCTTCTCCCTCCTTCTCATTACTCTCAAGTGTAGTGGCATTTTAATATAAACCACTCACTTTCCAATCCCCCGTCCTATAAGTAGGATTCACCCTTAAGTGAAAGGATGTACTTGTAATGAGAAATGCAAAGACTACTATATTCTCTCATTCTTTCATCATTCTTTTGTTCTTCTTTTGCTATAGTTTTATAACACCTATCAATTTATTTTGCCTTTGTTATGTAACTAGGTGATGAAGAAGTAGACACTACGGTGAGAGAGGGATCTAAATACATACTTATTGCCTCGACAAGTATGTATAGGACCTCTGTTCGTCTTCACTGCAATTACCCCAACAAGGTCGTATATTTTTTTATATTTTGTTTTCTGCTAATTATTTTGTCAAAATATGTTCTTATAAAAAACAAAGTTGTAAGTTTCAACCAATTAATATATATATATATATATATATATATATATACATACTAGTATTTTACCCGTGCATATGCACAGGTGATACTGTATTTGTTATAATTTGCTATGAAAATATAAATACGTTGAAATTTGCAAAATATAATAGGCTTAAATATACGTTTCGTCCCTGCAAATATACAAATAATCCACTTTCGTCCCTGCAAAAAGAAAACCTTCAAAAAAATACCTTGCAATTACAAAACGTGTTTAGTTTCATCCCTGCTGTTAGTTTTAGACTAACACCGTTAATGAATACTGACGTGGCAGCCAACATGGATGCCAAATCATCATCTCTTTCATTCCTCTTTCTCTGAAACTCTGTTCTTCCCTCATCTTCCCAACAATCTTTCTTCTTCTTCTTCTTCTTCTTCTTAAATCCACAAACAACAACAATGAACCCCAAAATCATACCTTTAAACAACAATTTTTGTGCACAAAATTAAAACAGATTATTTTTGATAGAAAAATTAAAACAGATTGAACCTAACTAAAGCTGGAACAATATTTGAGAATTAAAGTCACTTCCATCCACAATATTATTTCTCTTCCAATGTTCATCTCTCTTCTCATCTCATCCAGAACCCAAAATTTCAGACCTCTCTTTTTCGAATATCTCCCAGACTCTCTCCTTTTTGTTTTCAACGAGATCAGCGACATTTGAAAGAGGATTTCGATTTCAGAAATAGGGTTTTGATTTCATAAAGAGGGGTAACAAAGGCACTCTGATTCGAGGGGGATTGGTACGGATTTGAAACGTTTGTGAGCCAAGGATTCGTAAGGAAGAGAAGAAGATGATTTTGATGAAGATTGTGATGAGAAGAAGAGGGATTCGTAAGGAAGAGCCAGACCACAGATCTGGTGTAGAGAGAGAGAGAGAGCATTTTCTATATTTATTTTCTGGGTTGCAGAGTTCTGTTGAAAGAGATGATGATTTGGCATCCATGTTGGCTGCCACGTCAGCATCCATTAACGGTGTTAGTCTAAAACTAACAGCAGGGACGAAACTAAACACGTTTTGTAATTGCAAGGTATTTTTTGAAGGTTTTCTTTTTGCAGGGACGAAAGTGGATTATTTGTATATTTGCAGGGACGAAACGTATATTTAAGCCAATATAATAAAAGAAAAAGGAAAATCATATGCGCCCCCGTTGGCGCTCCCGTTGGCACTCCAATTGGCTCTCCCGTTGCTAGTCTTGTTGCCACGTGTTTACTCATTTTTTTTATATGATTTAATATTAATTTAATAATATACATTTAAATATAAAAATTGATTTTGCAAATTTTGGCAGTTGTTAAAGTGTTTTTTTTTACAATTCTTAGTGGTTAATAAATTGATTTTGATTTTAATAGTTTTTTTTTTGGTAAATTGATTTTAATAGCTTTATTAGAGAGAGTATAGTAAATAATAAATTTTAGTTGGAGTAAAAAGGAAGAAAAAGGAAAATGAGATTTAAGGTAAAAGATGCACTCCCGTTGCCGCTCTTTATTAATAGTTTTAATAGAGAGATTATAGTAAATAGTAAATTTTAGGTTATTTAATTATTAAGTATAATATTAATTTAATAAATTAATTATTGAAACAAAATAATTTAAAACTTTAGTTAGAAGTAAGTACTTTTTTACAATTGGTGATGGTGAAATTATTTAATTTTAGTAGATTATAAAAAAATTACAATATTTTCTTTAGTCAAAAAAATCTGAAAAAAAAGTTTTAAATTAAAAACAATTTCTGGGAAAAAAATTCCAAAAAAATATGATTTAAAAAACAAAAAAGCGAAAAAAAAATTAGTGGCCAAATGACCATTTTACCCTAATGTTGTAACTAATGGAAGAATGATAGGTTAGTAAATTTGGTTGTGGTTAAATGGTATATAGTTATAGTAGATATATATATATATATATATATATATATATATATATATATCATAATCATAATCATAAGTATATCATATCATATCATAAGTATATTAAATTAGGAGTTCTCCATGTAGACAATCCATGTCGGCGTTCAAAAAATGCCACGCATTATTTTGTAAAAATACGTGGACACCACCTCATCATTCTGAACAATCTGAACGGCTAATAACCGAAGTTACATCATCTCACAATTTGGACGGCTCACATTCGATGAAATTGCGGCTCCCAATTTTAGAAATAAACGGAAGTCCTTTAATAAAAACGGAACTATTCAAAATGGCATTTAATTACATGGGTCAACAATATCAGAACATTAATTATATGGAATCAAAATATTACTATTCTCACCTCAAAAAAAATATTACTATTCCACGGTTATCTATTAATACTTATGTATCAAAATCCATATCAGCTGTACCATTCAGTCTTTCCGGTGAACCTTCAAATATTAAAAGAGGACAAACTGATATAGGACTAAGCAGCGTACTTGCTGTCACACATTTGAATCAATGGGAACCATTCAACAGATGAGATTGTGGCCCATATGCATGCAGATGTATAACTAACTATGAAATTATTTAAATCTAGCTGAACCATTGATTTTCTAATAACTCCTCATTTTTCTCTAAAGTAACTTCCCCACTTCATAATAGCTAAACCCTGGATAATTGGATATTAACAAACGTTATTTGATCATGGCATGCATATGGGACCTCAATTTCCATGGTTTAAGGCCCTTCAAAGAATCCAATGTTGCAACTATGTGTGTAGGTGTGTATCTTTATAATGCAAAAAGAAGCTTTGCATCTTGCCCGTTTGTGTGTCTTCGTGGGAACCTGTATGTATCATCATTGTATTGTTTTAATTGTGAAACTTCAGAGTGATAGAAGTACTTTGGTGTTGCTTTTTCACCTGAGTTCTCTGAAAAAAATCACAAGGGATCTGTAGAGTAGATTCTAAGTTTTTGACATTTGCTAATTGCCTTAAACTATGCTTTCTAGGAGCTTATTCAACCTTTACGTGATAATAGCTGATGCCTTAAACTACTCTCATTTTCATATTGGTTGATGCAAATTATTGTCTACCTAACTTGGTATCTGATTCATAGCTTCCAAATATCTGATTCATAACTACAAACATGCCAAAATGCCAATCAATGGCGCATTACTAAACTTATTATAATTTTAAAAGTACTAATAATGAGCTCATACCTATGATAATATCTCCAAAGAGATAGCATTTCAATATCACCTTTTATTTGGACTTAGTTTTTGAACCTCAAAATGCTTTACTTAATTCATGTTGTGTTTCCAGCTTCCACTATAGCATTTGTCATCTTGGCAGCCACTATTTAATTGATTTTCTGAATTTGTATTTGACTTATATTCTAATAGGATTCCAATTACATGGGCATAGAAATAAGTCTCGCTTTTTATTGTTTTGAGTGAATTGATTGTGACTTCATGTTTTGTCCAACAGGGGAGAAAGTTAGTTTGTCCTTTCTAACCTTCTCATATAGTTGTTTTCTTTCAGTTGTACCATTGGTCTCTTTCAGGCCCAAATTTTATCTTTACATTTGCTTCCTTTATAAATGTTGTCTATATCTGCATATGAATGTCATATGCTGTTTTTTAATTTTTAAATTTTTTTTATTTCCTTTTTTTTAATAGGCTCACATGGATGATGGTGTCTCTAACGATGATCTTGTGGGAACTGCTGTTCAAGTTGATGGGACTCCATCTACCAAATATATTTGTCTCCATCAAGACTAAATCTTTTGAACTCTTTTAGTGTCTGCCAACCCTGTGATTAACCGTGTCTTAAACAAAAAGTAGTTAGGTATTATGTATAGATGTTTTTAATAGTGTTGGAGAAATAAAAGTTATTTAATTCTCATTTGTTGTCTACATTTTACGGGATCAATTCAGTCACATTGCTACCATTCACATTTTAAAGGTGAGAGTATGTTACCACAAACATGCCAATTTGAGTAGCAGAATCCAATGCAACACCTAATGAGATGTCCTGCAGTCATGGAATTGCTTAAGTTTTCAATAAATATTGTTTCTTTTTTTTTTCTTCCTATTATTTTGATTAAAATTTGGCCAAAGTATTATGCCTTTGGTTCTCCTTTTTTGATGTATCTGATGAAAAAAATTATACAGTCATGGCTTGATCTAAAAAGAAGAGACGGATACTGTCAATGATTTCAGCTTTTCCTCGGTAGCCCATATTTGACACCAATGTTGTAAATTGCCAATCTAATTTCTAACTCCCTTTATAGAGTGGAAAATGCACTATCTGGTTCTATATTTTAGTGCTAATTCTTTTTTATGGATTTCCCCTGAAAATATTGATCTCATTAGTAGTAAGACCTTCTGTTGCGTGTAGTTTTTATCCCTTTTGCTGTACCAATCCCAAGGCATTATTACTAAACTAGCCGCCTGACCCGTGCTACGCACGGGGTTAACTAAATTTTAGTTAGCAAAACTAAAGTAAAACCGGAAGGGGAAATCCTCTTTAATAAACCAATCATTCAAGACAACAGTTTTCTGTCCACTGTAGAAATCAAACTTGGGAGCACTAAGTCGACCCCGTGTCCCAGGGTAGCTTATGCTAGTGGACCAATGATGTTGGTTTGTAAAATATATAGTCAAATAATTGTGGATTGAAATTAAATTATAGCTATAAATTAAATAAGAAGATCATAAAATTTAAAAAGAATATTGACAAAAAACGTTGAAATTAAACATCCATAGATAATGGGAAGAAAATGTCTAAAGCTTTCAATAACATAATCCATATTTATCAAATGTAAATATAAAAACTTAGCCCATGATAAGAAAGAAAAGAAGACAACACAATTAAAAACTAAAACACGTGGGTATCATGCATGGTTGTATGAAAACTCATGATAAAATAGGAGCAGTTATATAAAGTTGAAAGATGGTGGAGGTTGTATTATAAATGTGGCTGAAGTTCCCGTTGAAAGAAGATAAAAATTTAAACACCAGTTAAAGTATGTTTTTAATACCGTTTGATGCGAAATGACAAAAATAAAGAAGACAACACAAATAGAAAGTGAAACACGTGGGTATCGTGCAGGGTTAGATGAAAACCACCAATAAAATAGCACCACCTATAGAAAGTTGAAAGTAATGTTAGCTAATAGCTTATACATAGTTGGTTGAAATATATGTGTATCACTCCAGTGCGATGCACGGGGTGAGCTAGTATCGATGGATGTAAATGTATTAAATCAACTTCTTTTTTTACCAAAAAAACATTAATATTGTGAGAAGATGACTATTAATTAGAAATAGCTTAGTAAATGTATTTATTTTTTCCACTAATCCAAGAAAATTAAATGCATAAAACTACTATTCTTAATATGTGTAAAGGTAATTATTTTTGCTTATAATCAAGTCCGGAAGAAGTACATCAATACATCATGCAAGGTTAAATAAAAATCACCATTAAAATAAAAACAACTATACTAAATTGTAAGAAAATGTTGGGGAGTTCTATTGTAAATGAGACCGAAGTTCCCATGGAAAAAAGTTAACTTTTAAATATAAATTAAATAACAATATTATAAAATTAAAAATAAACTTTAACAAAGACATTGGAATTGAAAATTCACAAATAATAAGAAGAAGAAAAAATATAAAAAGTTTTAATAATGTTATCTATATTTATCAGAAATATAAAAACCTAACCCATAATGAAAAAGAAAATAAGACAACACAAATAGAAAGTGAAACATGTATGTAGGTATCATAAAGAGTCTGATTTAAAACTAAACACCAATTTAAGTATGCTTCTAATACTCGCTGGTGCGAAATTATCAAAATAAAGAAGAAAACTCCAATTTGAACATGTAAACATTTTTCTGGAACCTATTTTGTCACGAATGTTTTTTTGCTTTTTCATCAAACATGTTATTGAGGAACGAACTTCGCGTATTTGAACATCTAAAAAAAATTTGGGACCCTATAGTATCCCAAAATACATCGTCTGCATCACACTTTACGTATTTTATCACAAACTTATTATTATTTTTTACCAAACCGGTTATTTACAAAGATACTTCTGGTATTTGAAGACTTAAAAAGTTTTTATGAATCCTAAAGTACCCCAAAACATACTATTTAACATTTCACTTTAAGCATTTTGACACAAAATGATTTTTTTCACAATCAAGTACACTAAAGCACACTGTTTAGCATCTCACTTTACGTATTTTGTCACAAACTTATTATTCTTTTTTAACCAAACAGTTTACTTACGAAGAAACTTCTGGTATTTGAAGAATTTTTTTTTTATGAATTCTAAATTACCGGAAAACATACTGCTTAACATTTCACACGTATTTTGGTACAAAATATTTTTTTCCACCATAAGTACACCAAAACATGCTGTTTAGCATCTCACTTTACGTATTTTGTCTCAAACTTATTATTATTTTTTACCAATCCGTTTACTTTCGAAGAAATTTTTGATATTTGAAGAGTTAAATTTTTTTATGAATCCTAAAGTACCCTAAAACATACTGCTTAACATTTCACTTTACGCATTTTTGTACAAAATAATTTTTTTGCCCAAGTACACCAAAACACACTGTTTAGCATCTCGTTACATATTTTGTAATGAAATTAAATCTTTTTCTCACAAAATGGATCATTGAAGAATTTTTTTTTGCATATTTAAACATCTAAAATTTTTCGAGACTGTAAAATACCCCTTAAAATATCAAAAAGAAAAAATACAAAATTTTAAAGTATAAAAGTAGAAAAAAAAAACTGAAACCAAAATGGAAGAAGGGAAAAAAAATGAAGAAAAAAAGTAAAACTTTAAAATATAAAAGAAGAAAAAGGAAAAAGAGAAAAAATGGAAAAAAGGAAAAAAAAAAAGGAAAGAAAAAAAAAAGTTTTGGAGCCAATTTGAAGTGGCATGACAAGCCACATATATATAAGAGATGCTTCCTGTTACATTGAGTTCTGTTCATTCAGAGGTGTGTTGCACCCCGAAAGATCCGGATTGGACCTTTCATCGTACAACGTGAAAATTTGTGAAGCCGCCATCAACATTTTTTTATTTAGGGACCAAAACATTGAAAAAGGGTCCTTTTTAAGGCGGGGTGGTCCTTTGAGAACTAGAGATGTAGGTTCGGGGGTCGGTTAGGTGTGGGGAAGGTATTAGCATCCCACACCTCCTTTCTACCGAAAGGGAACCTTTAACTTGATGTGCGGTTTTGACAGAGTTGATTTGAAACAATTCGTTCTACTTCTTTTTTATTTGAGAAAAGTGTTTTTGAAAACGGGGGAAAAGAAAAATCTTTTTATTATTTTTTAAAAGTGTGCTTGACGGGATGTGACCCGCTCCTACTATCTCCCGGTGCGATGGAGAATTCAAAGCTTACGTAGTTCTCTTTAGTCGAGAAACTTTGTGTTGGTGTTTTTTTTATTGTAGGGGTTTTCGGTCCTAGACTGTACAGTCCACTAGACCTAGAACAAAGACAACCCCGCCTGTACAGACGACGTGCCCCCTACTTTTTGAAAATGGTTTGAATTACTTGAAGAAAGGGATTTGTTGTGAGGTCGATTACTTTTATTTGAGCAAGTATCTTAGGCTCGCACGAACTGTACAGCTCGCTAACCCTAAGACGCTAACCGATCCCGGATGTACATCCGATTTGATTCCTTACTCATTTTTTTGTTTTTTTTAAAAAAAAGGGTTCAAGTTGTTAATTACTTGTTTTGATTCTCATAAGTATCCCAAGATGTTTGAGCTGTACAGCTCTGATCTTAGGACGCTAGACAACACCGGCCGTACGTCCGACTTGCCTCCTTATGAGTTTTCAAAAAGGTTTATTGTTGATCTTAGAAAGAATTTGATTGGCTTATGAAAACAATTTGAGAAAAGATTGAGTTTGGAAAAGCTTTAGAAAATGATTGATTTGAAGAAAGGAGAAGGGAGTTTGAGGGTGACATTGGTCACAAAAGATTTGTTGGGATGGCGTGGCATCCAGAAGGAAAAGAAAGTAGAACATTCAATCAATTTCCAAGTCAAGAACCAAAGTGCAACATTCAACAAATTGCAAGCAAAGCAATCAACAATGTAAGCATAAGCATAAACATTACCAATTACAACATTTGAGCACAAGAATGACACTTAGTCATCTAACATTTAATGGCCATGAATATGCAAGATCAACATTAACCAAATAGATTGCAAGAATAGGCACACAAATAGATAATGCAAAAGTTTAATTCAAATAGGCATCAACGCAAGATAAAAACACAAGGTTGAATCCCTTTTGGTAATCCTTGACATTTGAGACAATGCACAAAGGCATAAGTGTCTAGTCCTTTTACCAAATCATCAACATTAAAGCATAACATTGACCTAGAAAGAACATCACATTTGCAAGACCAAAAGTGACCAAAAGAGGGCATTAACAAGTCATTTTTGTAACCAAAATTGATTAATCAAGTTAGAAAACTAGCATTTGCATTTTCAAGCAAGAATTGCACAAAGAAAATTGAATCATCTTAGGCAATCCTCATCACTTAAAGTGAAGTGCCTAAGGCACAAGTGTGAGTCCTCTTGCCAATCATCAACATAGAGTAATTTTGCAAACAAGTTACTAACAAGCAAACCAAAGTTTACAATCAAAGCACAAGGTTGTGTTGAATCATCTTAGGCAATCCTCAACACTTAAAGTTAAGTGCGCAAAGGCACAAGTGTGAGTCCTCTTGCCAATCATCAACACAAACATGATTTTCAATGCAAGCAACAAAAACAAACACAAACCCTAATTATCTCATGAAATGCGACACCAACATAGAGCTAAAATCTCATTTTATTCTTTGAAAGCAACAAAATCATGCAAGCAAATGACATAGATCAAGCTTTTTGGCAAGGATTCACATGATTAAGCAAAGGAATGCACTAAAATCACACAAACCCTAATTTTTCTACAATATGCGAAATGAAACATAATCCCAAATCACAATTTTATTCATGAAAATGCAAGCACAAAATGAAAATAGCACAAACACACCATTTATTCCAAGAGAGAGATGCATTTCAAGCATCCAAACCTCCCAAAGTGTTTGTCAAAATGCTTGAAACACATCTCTCATTCAACAACAACAATTATATCAACATTTCATCAAAAAAATAGAGCACTAAAATGCAAAGAAATGCTTGATATGCAAAAATAGATTGATGATCTACATTTTTTATGCTAAAATTTTGATGATGTTAAGAGTGAGAGTATACCTCAACTCCAAGCTAGAATAGCAAAAGAAATAAGGTGAATGAACACTAAACCACTTGAATCAACCCTCTAATCTTCAATCTTGAGCTTGATTCTTGAGATTTGAAGATGGATCTTTGAAGAGAATGCAAGGATGGTGAAGGATTTAGGACTAGAATGTTGATTTGAAGTGAAAAAGTGAAGAAATGAGGTAAGGGAATGAGGAGGTGTATTCGGCCAAGAAGGGAGAAGAGGAGAGGCTAGGTTTTTGAGTGTGAATTGTGAGCCAAAACCTTGTGAGAGGTGAGGATATGAGGGTATATATAATGTGCAATTAGGTTTAGGGGCATTTAGGTCATTGTGTACCTCATCTCATTCTAGGATTGCATTTTAATTTTGAATCAAGGGTGAGGATTGAAACACACTTTGATGAGGGCAAAAAAATGCAAAATGAGATGGAAATGAAGGGGGGTATTCGACCACATTGGGAGAGTGGTGCCCAAGTTTTGCAAGTTGGCAATTGTACTATTGTACTATCCATGAACCTTCCAATTATCCTCTCCATTTTGATTATTCTTTTCAAGATAATTGTACATAAATCTAACCATTTTGAGCCATATACAAGGTATCTTGAAGAATATGCCATTTTTGAAAATGAGAGATGACCAAAATTGCCAACAAAAATCTTATCATGTAATTTTTGGGAATATTCCTTGTACTATTTTTTGAAATGCTTTCTTGAATTAATTTGAACTTGATTTTTTTTACTACACATATAAAATATGCGCATAATTTGAAAAATGATTTTCTTTATTTATTTTTTGTTCAAAATAATACAATTTCATTAAATAAATTCCCAAAAATTAATTGATTGGATTTTCAGCTAGCAAAAATTTATTAAATTGAAATTGACCAAACAATGCCCCTTTTAAATGCCCCAAAATTCCTTAATTTCTCAAAAATGATTTTGAAAACCTTAGAATGCTTGGGTAAATACCCTAAACCCTTTCTCAAATAATGCATCACTCACAAAATTATTTATTTTTGCTGAAAATTAGGGTTTTGAAACTAGGCGGACAAAATTAGGGTATGACATGTTGATGCTACTTGCATATTGGTGACAGGGAAGTTCGAGGAGAGTCAATCGTATCATTTATTATTTATAACTTAATATGTAATCATTGCATTTTTTTATGTAAACGAAGCAAAATGCCATTACATTTAAACACTACTTACACAATCCTAGAGTTATTTTTCCGAAGTAGTGGAGTAGATTCCGGAATTGGATTACTAAGTTTATGTTAATGAAAGAGAGTGACTCGACTTGGCAGTCCATGCTTAATAACAGTTTGAGCCTCTAGGCAGGAAATCATGATGGACATATATAGTACAATGCAAAACAAATACTCAAAAAGTCATGCTCAAAGTCTTCTGAAGAGGAGTACCAATGTCCATGGCTTAGTGCTACACAATAAAAGATAACTCTTGGCATATGGAACCATAAGAAGGATTACACTGAAAGCATCAATAAGTGTTGAGTGTGAAGGAAAATATATCTTTCAGAAAATGTTGATCCAAAACTTGCTACAATGATTGCTTTGAAGAAATTCTTAGCAAGATGAATCAAGCTCTTTCACTAGTGCAAAATCAGGAAAAGAATTAGACATTTAAAGTCAGGCGCTCAAATGTCTGACTTGATACGTAGACGCGGTGGCAAACTTGTAATTAAGATAAAAAACTTTATCTGACGCGCGTGTTTTTAAGTCAAGCGTAAACATACCTGACTTCAAAAGTGAAAACTTTTAACATTTTAAGACAGGCTGGTATACAGCCTGACTTCAAAAGTACTTTAACTATAAAAAATAGAAAAATGTGTTCGCATTCATTCTCTCGAGCTCTCCGCTTCCGTTTCATGCTCAACCTAGTTGGCACTCTCCACTTCTGTTTCACGCTCAAGTCCTCTTCCATTTTTCCAGGCAAGTTCTCTCCATCTCTCTCTCTCCCTCTCTCTGCGTGTCTCTCTCTATTGCTCTCTCTCTCTCTCTCTATTTGTTGCTCTCTCTGTCGCTATGTCTCTCTCTCTCTCTGTCGCTCTCTCTAGGGTTTTTTTATTGTGTTTACTTTTTATTGATTGGAGAAGTTTTATTATGAGGATTTAGGGTTTATGAGGTTTTAAAACTTAATTTGGTAATGATTTAGTAGATACTCTGTATTAGGGTTTTTGTTTTGGAAGGGAATTGATGTTTGGTTGCAGATTCATTTTAGGTTGCAGATTCTCTGTATAAATTGGTATTATGTGGCTTAAGAACTCTAAATTTTAGCTCTTTAACAGTGGTTTCTTTGCCATTCATTTTACATGATAAAATTATTTATTGGTACAGTTATTCTTTGATGGAGTGGAAATTGGGGATTCTAATAGGAATTAACCAGCACCACTCAGTTGTAAAATTGAACATTTCTGTGATTAGAATGTTATCAAATGTGTATCCGATTATTATTTATGCCTTGTGTCATTTGTCCCATGAATTGTTGTGATGAATGAGTATGTTTGTTACATGGTATTTTGTGAGAAAAAAAATCAAATTTACTTTTTATGATTTTTAGTTCGTATGTTTTAGTATAACATTCTACGGATAGCATAACAACTTGTTTGTTTTTACCTTTGTACTGATAATGAAGTTATTACTGCTCTTGTTCTTTAAATCTAGTCCATTTTATCTTATTTGTTCTTGAATGAGATGTTTGTTATTCACAATTGATTGTCAGGAATAGTTTGAGGGAGGAAAAGAGAAAAACATTCAGTATATAGCATTCATGCTATAACATGTGGTGCTCACCTATAATTGAAAAAAAGAGGTTTGCATGGCTGATATCTTTCAGTATAGTGTTCAGGTTTATTAGTGATTCAACACCTTTGCTGATGTTTTGCTACAAGTATTAATGTATGTTTGTCTTCTTAGGTTACTCTTCCTCAGTTGACAGTTTGTGCTCTCAGTCGTGGAACTTGTACATATATATGGAAGACCCTTACCTTGATATTGTAGTATATAATTAGCCAATTCTATGTTTTTCCATTTTAATTTTCACTCCTTTGCAGATCACGGCGCTGTTGTCAACAGTTTAGTTTCTAGCAATTTTGAAGAAGGTACGTAGAATGTTTTCCATCAATTTCTCGAAGATTTGGGTAAACAAAAGTTAAAGGATACTCACTTATTGATTCCCAAAACCTCACTATACTAATTATAGTTCATTAATTGTGATGATAATTGGAAGGGAGACGGGTGGGCTAATCTATTCTTTGCTAGATATTTCGTTTGTTATATTTTGTATAAATGATAATTTTCTATGTATTAATCCTGTAAATCATCAACCAGTGGTTCGGTAATGTATTAGTAAATTCAAGCTTCATGTGGAGCACTTGGTAGAAATAAAGTGATAATATGATAAAATACCGTAGTTATCATCATGTCATTGAATTTTTGAATTGGATGTTAATAGTACCCCTTATGACTAGGTTTTAGCTTCACTTTTGCATATTGGTCTGTTGTATTCATGCACATTGTATGCATATTTTATATTCTTAAGCTGCTCTCACTATTGTTTTGTTTTTTCAAATACAGGATGTACCACTTTTGAGAAAAAAGTGCTATTTTTTTTGCTTTGGCAATATGAGATATAAGGTTGTCATATACAGTGATGCATTAAGATATATCATATGCTAATTTAGAAAGACTTGATCCTCAATATAGTTTGTATAGGTACCTGACTTCATTTGTGTTTATGTACTAATATATTCATGCATTAAACTATAAATTGAGAGTTGAACTGATGTTGTAGGGTATAGGATTTTCTAATTTAGCAAGACTGGATCCTCGATATGGCCTATGTAGGTATATATCTTGGTTCAATTGTGTTTATATATTAATATATTGATAATATACTGATGCATTAAGATACAAACTAAGAGTTTTGACATGAGAGGATCTATTTGAATCTAGAAACACAAGCACTGCTGTTGATAAATTTGAACTGTCGGATGAAGTTTGAAGTTGAATGGCTTATATTTAGATTTTGTGTTATGAATCTGATTTAAGTAGGCTGTGAGCTGCCCAATCTTGATCTAACGGCTTTAATTAACTTATTGAAGTGACTTGTTTTTTTGTAGTTATTCTTGAACTTTGATTTTGAACATGCATTTTACTTTGTTTATTTCTCAATTGAAATTTGATTTGCAGATGCTATTTCAATTCAGGAGGAGGCACTTACTGTGAATCACAGGAAACATGATACTCCTTTGTGTCTTGGAAATGGTCACACTTTACATGCATTTTTAATCCCAGACCAGGACGAGACTAAAGTGTATTTTTATAAGGCAGTTGAGTACTTTCAGCAAGCTATTGAGGAGGTATATTTTTCATCTGTTACCAATGAATGTATCATTGAAATGTGGGAAATATTTTACTTGTGAACTTGTAAAACTGTGTAATAGAGTTATTATTAAATCACCATTGCTCACAACTTTTAATCTACTAGATTTTAAAATACAATTTTTTTTTCCTTTGTATCCGGTCTTAATTGCTTTGGTGACTTGGAGGTAAATTATCCACTTCTGTGTGGATGCTTAATAATATTTGGTTGCTTCCATGACAGAAAGAAGGTACATACAAGGGAAAGAAATTCAATGCCATATGCCACTTTTTCGGATTTCAAGCTCGAGGGACCCTTCAATCAAAATCAAATTTTGATGTTTTCGTCCTGCATTCCTTACTTGAAGTTAGGTATATGCCTTTCAGTATATTAAGATTTTTCCTCTTCCCTATTCAGAGTAATTTATCACAAGACAACTAATTATCTTGAAGCATGGAGTATTCCACTTTATAAAACCATTCCCTACACCAACTAATTTATAAGAGTAATATTTTCCAACTACGTAATCATTCCATGCACTAACTGCTGAAACATTCTATACTAGTGGTCTTATTAGCTCCTTGCTTTGTGCACTTACTGGAACATAAGTTGCCATTGTCATATAACTCTCACAGATATATGGTTTGAAGCATGGAAAATAAATTTCATGGCATTCTAGGAATAAAGTATGAAGCATTTTGAAATTGGTTTTTTCCTTGTAACTAGTAATTGTTTTGCAAACATCAACAACAAGATGCTTAATTAACATAAGAAATAGGGTCATTGTGTTTCTATAGTAGTGATACTTTCTTGTCTTGTGTTTATTTGATCTAAAAAGTGCCTAATTTTAACTGTAGACGTTTGATGTCACTAAACCAATTCTTCACCACAAAACAAGGTATGATAACCATCTTTCATTCTTTACTTTCATTTAATCTTTACCCAGCCATGCAATAGGTTGCTTATTAAGGATACTGAAATGTGATTCAAGTTTCAGGTTGATGCTTGATAATGTGAACCATATTGATCATTTCATCTACTCAACTTGGAGACCATAGTGGACTTAGTGGGCCTTTTGTTGACAATTGTTAAAGTAATTTTTAGTTTGCTAATGATATTTTTGGAGCAAAATTTAGTACTCTTATATAGAATGTGTGTTGCAAGGTTTAATGAATTTGATGCCACTTTTGGAGCTAAATTTGAATATCCAGGGGAATCACCTAATAGCAAAAAGAAATAAAAAAAAATTAAAACTTTTAAAGTCGGGCGCAAACAAACTCGACTTGAAAACAAACACTTTTAAAGTCATGCCGTTACAAGTATGACTTAGAAACGTCTTTGAAGTCAGGCCATTGTCCGACTTCATAACTTATTCAGAGAGACTACTGACCGTCTTTAAAGTCGTGCACAACCTGCACGACTTAAAAACCTACTTACGAAGTCGGGCTGCCGCTTGACTTTAAATCTCCTGACAAACAAAGTCGACTTAATATAAGTCAAGCTGGAGCCCGACTTTAAAAGTCCGTTTTGCCTGACTTTAAATCCATTTTCTGCAGTAGTATCTGGAAGATCAATAAGTGCTAATTTGATTAAACAATTATATGAATTAGTCTATTAAAACTGGCAAAGAAGGGGCTGTCAGAAAAAGAGAGAGAGAAAGAAGGAAAAAGAAATGAAAGAGAGAGTAGAGAGAGAGAGAGAGAAAGAAGGAAAAAGAAAAGAAAAGAAAGGAAGAAAAGAGAGTGAGACTCACATAAAGAAAAAAGAAAAGAGAAAAGAGAGAGAATTAAAAATAAAATAGAAAAACTTTTTACTATAATCTACTCAAACTATTAAAATCGGTCAATTTAACCATTAGCAAAAATTTCAAAAATATACAACAAACACGTAACAGTTAATTGTCATTGATGCCTAAAAACAACAAATAGCTTTCAAAATATATAAAAATGCGTGACAATATATTATTTGTCATTAAAAAATATAATTTTTTAATGATAATATACATCTACTATCTATCTTCTACTATTTATCATAATCTACTAAACACAGGACAAATATTCGCCATTAAAAATTATAATTTTAAAAAACTACTACAAATCTACTCTCGATCTTTTACTACCTAACCTACCAATTTACTAAAACTATTAAATTGAAACACTAGCAAAAATTCAAAAAAAAAATTTACAAAACACTCGACAAATATTTCTCATTAATACCTGAAAAAAGAACAAATAACTATGACTGATATATAAAAAACCATAGCATAGCTATACTGATAAAAACAATCACGGGATAAAGACACTGATTTATAAAAAAAAGTACGAGATAAATGCACAGATATTTAAATTCTATCTGAGTCAATTCATTTCTATTAAAATTAATACAAATTTTTATTTAAAACCCATTTTTTCCTACACGGGACAAGTTTGTCTACTCTCGATCTTTTACTATCTATTATAATCTACTAATTTACTTCCTTAAAAAAATAAATAATAATCTACTAATTTTCTAAAATTAATCAATTAAACCATTAGCATAAATCCAAAAAAAAAACTTTTTAGTCTCTTAGAAAAAACGAGAAGATTTAATGACTATTCAAAGTACTCATAAACATTAAAAAAACACGTGACAAATATTTGTCACTAATACCTAAAAAAATGACAAATAACTAGCACTTATATATAAAAACCACGGATTAACTGCACTAATGTATAAAGAATTGCGGGATAAAGACACTCATATATAAAAAAACACTTGATAACTACATTGATATATAAATTCTATCTGAATCCATTCATTTTTATTAAAATTCATACAAATTTGTATTGAAACCCTTTTAGTCAACATTAAATTTGTCTTGATTTTTACAGGGTAATGTTCGGACAAATTAAATTCTATCGAAATACATTCATATATAAAGGACACGATAATGCCCGTGCGTATGCACGGGTATACTGCTAGTTATTCTATTAAAACATCATCACATTGAACATTATTATCTTCCTTCGTATATGGATATCACATTCGTTCTAAAAGTGATGATTATTACACATAAACTAATCATTTAATAACATTAGGTGCAATTGATTAAATTACTTTCAACCAATTTATTATTATAACCAAAAACTGCAATTACAAAAATTGACTTCCGAAATTTAAATTTTAAATTTTGAATTTTTAAAATTCGAATTTCAAAAGTTTCATGATACATTTGCTAGATTTAAAATTTGGCATTGTAAATTACCCTGATTGTGTAAGTAAGTTAGTCTTACTTTTATTTTGAAATATGTACAAAATATAATAAGTAGAACAATTTAATATTTATAATTACTTTTAATTAAAAATACATATATAACATAATATATATATATATATATAATAAAGATACTTATTTATATAATATATATTTGGGGTGGGGAGCATGGTTCCCGTCGCTATTTTCAAATTGACCACAGGAGGATTTTCCCCGTCCTCGTCCCCATCCCCATCCCCACAGGGAAAAAAAGATCACTCACATACCCCAAAAGTTGCAATACCTACAGGAATTCCCACATACTGAGAGAAATTGCAACTTCTGTTTATTCTTTTTTTTCAACGGACCCATACCATTTTATCGTTGATTTATGTGGTGGTCATTGTGCCTCTTGAACCAAAAAAATAATAATTATATTTAAATTTTTTTGGCAATACAAAAAAAAAGTTGATATTAATTGAGTTATCTATAACATAAGTTGAAAATCGAAACTATCAATACACAACGCCAAAAATATTAAGATATTTATGTTTGAATATATTTATATAAACATACACATATTTATAGAGACACATATTTAACTTAATAAAAATACAACCACCATCAAATAAAACTCATTATTTTTAATTGAAGCCATTTTGTTTTCCATATAATTACTAAACGAATTACCAAAATAGTGTTTATTTTTTAAATTCGAATAAGTCAATCTATAAATATAAATTCTTTTATTTATAAGTTACTCTAAAATTTAATTAAAAAAACATGTATACCCGTGCAGCGCACGAGTCATACATACTAGTGTGTGTGTATATATATATATATATTAACACTTCTTTACTATATTTATGTTTTATATTTCATTTGTTATAAATATTTTTGCTAAATTGTTGAACCGCGTTATGTATAGAGTTGTTGACTCATTCTTCATGAAACTTTGGGTCATACTTTATTTGCGGGGATTATGTTCTTATTTATATCTTAGTGTAACAAACAAATTGGATACTGAATTTGTCAAATAACAACTAAGGGTAATATAAAGGCTTAAATATTTGATCCCCTGCAAATATTCCATTTTTCCATTTACCCCCGTAAAAAAAAGTTTTAAAATCAACCTTGCAAATAATAAGTGTTTCTAGTTAACCCCCTACAGGGGGTAACCGTAAACTTTTTATATTTTGCAGGGGGTAACCGTACATGGTTTTTACCCATTATACACTACATAATCTAACAGTGGGGGGTGACCGAAAACTGTTTATATTTACAGGGGGGTAACCTTAAAATTTTTTTTACAGGGGGGTAAATGGAAAAATGGGATATTTGCAGGGGGTGATCAAATATATAAACCTAATATAAATATAGGAAGTATTGAAACTAGAAGGGGCAAAGGCATAACTTTTATTAATTGTTATATGCAAACACATAGTTTAGTTTAACAATGCTATATATACAGAAGTTGGAATATATGATTCATAACCTTCATTGGTGCAACATAGTATAAAAAAATATAGGACTGAACTGTACGCGCCGCTATACGGACATGCATAGACCAGAACGCATCTGCGTAGAAGACAAAAGAAGAGGACGCGGCAGCTGAACATTTGCTCATACTGAAGTAGTGGTTGTTCCACCACCTCGGCAGCAAGCGCAGACAGGCAGGGGAGACTGATTCCTTGTAACACCGAACACCTAGGACTCTCTTTGTATTATAAATAGCTCATTCCATCATTGTATGGAGGACTCTTGGCTCATGTATTTTGGTAGGTCTCCCTTAGTAAGGCTATATCCGCAAAGGTTGTACTACACCCATTTTATATACTAGAACACCAACCTTTCCCTGATGATCAACTTGTTGAACTCAAGGAAGAGTGATGTCGCTATGTTACCAGTTTTATTCACCAACGAATAGACCAATAACTAAGAAATGTTGGATATATTGTTATTTCTATTGAAAACTAATTTGTGTATGATTATTAGAATTTTGTTGAATCTGATATAAATATACTAAGAAGCTTGATTTTTTGTTAAATTTACAATATTAAGCATAAAAATGCAATTATGTCTGCAATTGATCTGTGTGGAATTATATTATATAAGAGGAAGTGCACGAAAATGTTGAAAATCTTTTGAAAAAGGAACGACTAGCAATCTCTATGGAAGGACTGGCCAACGTGTTGAATAATAAATAAATTGAAATAGGAAGCATTTTTTATACAAAGCACTGCATAGTGAATATGTAGCACTATATACAGAAAGTGTTGCCCATTCCTTAGTTTGCCTTTACAGAAAGCGTTTTTGCAAAAAGCACTACCTTTTCTGATGGAGAATGGTAAAGAAATTTCTAGAAATAAAGGTTATTATGGAACCTTCAAGATATACTACTAGGATATAATTAAGAACTAGTTCATTCTTAAGTTTTCTAGATCTTTCTAGTCATAGGAACTAGAGTATTCATATCTCTAGAGTTTTCTTTGTAATAAATGCTTCTAGATCCTTCTAGTTTGTAATGTAAAGCCATATAAGAGTAGTATAAATAGGGCTCATCACCATGCATTTTGTCATTCAAACAATATCCAAGTAATTCAAGCAATAACAAGTTCTCTTGAGAAATTAGAGAGTTTCTCTCTTTCTCTACTCTTCCCTTGTCCCTGAGCCAGATTTGGCATCAGAGCAGGTTACGATATCTCGGAGTTGAGTTTGAGCGAAGAAATCAACGAAAAGTGAGTTTGAGCGAAGAAATCAACGAAAAGTGAGCAAGGAGTTGCTTTCACAAAACTTCACTTTGCGGCCATTTGTTTGCAAAACTAACACCGCCAAGAAAACATCCACGCACCGCCACGATCTTCATCAAAAAGATTATCAACCACTATTCTCAAAATGCCACCTAGAAGACAAAACGAAAGGTCTTTACATGAAATCGAGATGGAAGAAATGAGGCGACAAATTCAACAACTACAAGAGACTGTCAACGCTCAACAAGCCTTGTTGGAAGCGCAAAGAGGAAGATTTGAAGATGATGGCTCTGGTAGTGACTCTTCATCATCTAGAAGCAGTCGCTCACACCGACGTCAACTTCGGATGAATGATATCAAAGTAGACATTCCAGATTTCGAAGGGAAGCTACAACCCGATGAGTTTGTGGATTGGCTACAAACCATTGAACGCGTATTTGAGTATAAGGAGGTTCCCGAGGAGCAAAAAGTAAAGATCATCGCTGTCAAGCTGAAGAAATACGCTTCAATTTGGTGGGAAAATCTCAAAAGGAAACGAGAGCGTGAAGGGAAAAGCAAGATCAAGACATGGGAGAAGATGCGTCGAGAACTAACTCGTAAGTTTTTACCTCCTCATTACTATCAAGACAATTTTATTCAATTACAAAACCTTCGCCAAAAGTCTTTGTCGGTAGAAGAATACACTAGAGAATTTGAGAAGTTAATGATGAAGTGTGACATCCAAGAAAAGGAAGAGCAAACGATTGCTCGATACCTTGGGGGGCTAAACACTGAAATTGCACACCCAGTCCAACTCCAACAATATTGGTGCTTGGATGAGGTCATTCGTCTAGCCATTCGAGTTGAGAAACAATTACCTAAAAAATCTTCATACCAACCTCTTTCCTCCACCAGAAATTATGTCCACCATAACAAACTACCAACCCAAGAACCTAGTTCCTCAATCAAACCCCAACAAAAGACAACCAAAGAGAACAATTCGAAGACACCCAAATGCTTCAAATGCCAAGGGTTTGGACATATTGCTTCCGATTGTCCAAATCGCAAAACCATCACCATCATTAAAGGGGAGATACACGAAGCTTCTGAAGAAGAAGATATTCATGAAGCGTTGGAAGAAGAGGAGATAGGCGAGCCAATATATGATGAAGAGCCCGTTCCTGCCGATCATGGTGAATCACTGGTAGTTAGAAGAAGCTTACACACAACGACAGCCAAAGAAGAACCATAGCTAAGACACAATATTTTCCACACTCGTTGCACCTCGAAAGGCAAGGTTTGTGATGTCATCATTGATAGTGGAAGCTGCGAGAATGTTGTGTCAAACTATATGGTGGAAAAATTGAAGTTGCCGACAAAGGAGCATCCACAGCCATACAAGCTACAATGGCTCAACAAGGGTAATGAGGTAAGAGTATCTAAGCGTTGCCTTGTATCTTTCTCCATTGGTCAAAAGTACAAGGACAATGTATGGTGTGATGTTATTCCTATGGATGCTTGCCACCTTCTACTTGGAAGACCTTGGCAGTACGACCGCCATGCCTTATATGACGGTCATGCCAACACTTACACATTTGTGAAGGATGGAGTTAAAATCAAGTTGGTGCCTTTACCACCCAATGAATTTGATGAAGGGAAAAAGGATTCCAAACCACTAGTATCTTTGGTCGCAAAGGAACCATTCAAGGTGACAGCAGAGGAAGCACATACCATGAGTTTTGTTCTACTGGTCGAATCAAATGAAGAATCCATTATCCCAAAGGAAGTTGAGCAATTACTTGTTGAATTCTCAGATGTTGTTCCATCAGAAATCCCCGCAGGACTGCCTCCGATGCGAGACATACAACATGCCATTGACTTTACCCCTGGAGTGTCCATTCCTAACAGACCAGCTTATAGGATGAGTCCAACAGAGCATGTTGAAGTGCAACGCCAAGTTGAGGAGCTTCTACAAAAGGGGTTGATTAGTGAAAGTGTTAGCCCATGTGCTGTACCTGCACTTCTTGTACCAAAGAAGGATGGTAGTTGGAGAATGTGCATGGATAGTCGAGCAGTCAACAAGATCACTATTAAGTATCGATTTCCGATACCTAGGCTTGATGATATGTTGGATCAATTACATGGTGCCAATATCTTCTCTAAGATTGATCTTCGAAGCGGTTACCATCAAATCAGAATTCGTCCAGGAGATGAATGGAAGACGGCTTTCAAGACAAGAGACGGCCTGTATGAATGGACAGTCATGCCCTTCGGATTGTCAAATGCTCCAAGTACATTTATGCGGCTAATGAATCAGGTACTTAGGCCCTTTATTGGTAAGTTTGTTGTCGTGTACTTCGATGACATCTTGATCTATAGCAAAAGTAAGGAAGAACATTTACGGCATCTTCGACAAGTGCTCCAAACACTTCGTGAGCAAAAACTTTATGCCAACCTCAAGAAATGCTCATTCTTGACCGATGAAGTAAATTTTCTTGGATATATCATCACTGCTGAAGGGATAAGAGTTGACCCAAGCAAGATAGAGGCTATCAATAGTTGGCCAACTCCAAAGACCGTCCATGACATAAGGAGTTTTCACGGGTTAGCTTCTTTTTACAGGAGATTCATTAAAAACTTTAGCTCAATAGCTGCCCCTCTCACAGAATGCATCAAAGGAGAACAATTCAAGTGGTCAGAAGAAGCGAATAAAAGCTTTAAGGAGCTAAAGAAGCGCTTGACTGAGGCACCTGTGCTAGCCCTACCTAACTTTGACCAAGTATTTGAAGTCAGTTGTGATGCTTCGAACGTTGGAATTGGAGCCGTTCTCAGCCAAGAGGGACATCCTATAGCCTTCTTTAGTGAGAAACTCAACAATGGTAAGCTCAAGTACTCTACTTATGACAAGGAGTTTTATGCTGTTGTTCGTGCTCTTCAGCACTGGAGCCACTACTTGTTGAATAAGGAGTTTGTTCTTTATTCTGACCATGAAGCTCTCAAACACTTGAACTCTCAACAAAAGATCAACCGCAGACATGCCGCTTGGAGTGAGTTGTTACAGTCTTATCCATTTCTACTCAAGCACAAGGCCGGAGTTCAAAATGTTGTAGCAGATGCTCTCAGTCGACGCCATAGTTTACTTACTACTCTTCAAACAAAAGTTATCGGGTTTGAGATTATCAAGGAGTTGTATCCAGATGATGTCGACTTTGGTAAATTTTGGGGTTCCACTGATCTGCAGTCATCTCAAGGATACTACAAACATGACGGCTTCTTATTTAAAGGAAAAACTATATGCATTCCCCAATGCTCTCTAAGGGAAGCAATTATTTGGGAGGCCCACGATGGAGGACTAGCAGGACATTTTGGACGAGATAAAACAGTGGCCTTAGTCAAAGAGAATTTCTATTGGCCTAAGCTGGAAAGAGATGTCAATAGACACATCCAAAGGTGCAAAATCTGTCACTTGGCCAAAGCTAAAAGTCAGAATACAGGGTTATATATGCCGCTTCCAGTTCCTAAGGCACCTTGGGAAGATGTTAGTATGGATTTTGTCCTTGGACTACCTCGAACTCAGCGACAGAAGGATTCCATAATGGTAGTCGTAGACAGGTTTTCTAAAATGGCCCACTTCATACCATGTCAGAAGACTAATGACGCTGTCCAAGTTGCAAACTTGTACTTCAAGGAAATTGTCCGTCTTCATGGCATCCCCAAAACCATCACGTCCGATCGAGATGTCAAATTCTTAAGCCACTTTTGGAGAACATTGTGGAAGAAGATGGGTACTAAACTACAATTCAGCAGTGCCAGTCACCCTCAGACAGATGGGCAAACAGAGGCAATTAATAGGCTTTTGGGGAATCTACTTCGAAGCTTTGTGGGAAAGAATTTGAGACAATGGGATCTTATCCTTGCACAGGTTGAATTTGCTTACAATAACTCCACCAATCAAGCTACCGGGAAGTGTCCATTTGAGGTGGTTTATGGCATGCGTCCCTTGAGTCCGCTAGATTTAACTCCATCACCTAACACTCAGCAGTACAGTGCAGATGCGGAACAAAGGGCCAATGAAATCAAAAAGTTGCATGAAAAAGTTCGTGAAAGAATTGAAAAACAAAATTCAAAGTATAAGACTCAGCGAGACAAACATCGTAGGTTGCACACATTCAAGGATGGAGACTTGGTATGGATCCACTTGCGAAAGGAACGATTTCCTAATAAACCAAACACCAAGTTATCTCCAAGAGCTGATGGTCCTTTCAGAATTACGCAGAAAATCAATGATAATGCCTACAAAATTGAGCTACCAGGTGACTATGGAGTCTTTGCAACCTTCAATGTTGCTGATCTTTCACCATACTTTGGCGATGAAGAAGAATTTCGACTCGAGGACGAGTATTCTCCAACCCGGGGAGAATGATGGAGAATGGTAAAGAAATTTCTAGAAATAAAGGTTATTATGGAACCTTCAAGATATACTACTAGGATATAATTAAGAACTAGTTCATTCTTAAGTTTTCTAGATCTTTCTAGTCATAGGAACTAGAGTATTCATATCTCTAGAGTTTTCTTTGTAATAAATGCTTCTAGATCCTTCTAGTTTGTAATGTAAAGCCCTATAAGAGTAGTATAAATAGGGCTCATCACCATGCATTTTGTCATTCAAACAATATCCAAGTAATTCAAGCAATAACAAGTTCTCTTGAGAAATTAGAGAGTTTCTCTCTTTCTCTACTCTTCCCTTGTCCCTGAGCCATTTTCCCAACCTTTGGTAACGCAAATTATGTGCTACTAATTCTGACCATCTACAATAGTGGATGACTAGGTAGAGCTTGTAAGCTCTAATAAATGCTTAAAATAAGTGTTGCCAAATCCCTTTTCAGTTCCAGCAGATGTAGGTTTTGTAGATCAAAAAATTGATTAATAATGACGACTCAACTATAATGACAATGCTAAATTTTGGTTAGTTTGTGTTAATGTGGTATTGAATATGTTGGGTTATTTGTATGATGTTGCTTATATGGCCAGTATGTTTGAAATGCACAACAATTTTATAATTTGAGACTCGAAGTTGGGGAGTCAATTATCGGTTACAATGTTATGTTATGAGGTTCAACTCTGCGGAGTCAATTATATATTTATATGTGTTTTCTTTGTTAATGATTTGTTGTGGAATCCAACTCTCAATGACCTTATCGTGGGACCAAACTACAATGAGGGTCTTCTAGTGGGAACTAGTCTAATAGGTATTTGTTGGAACAACCACCTTGAGTAAGATTGTTGGAATTTCGCTGTTGTTGTTGAGACTTAATATGCACAATGTTGGTTTTCGTTGCTAGTTATCATGATAATAGTTGATTTAATGATGTTATGATATGTTCCTTTTGTTTTTATTGGTAGTTTCAATAATGGGACTAAACACTGGGCACTTGAAGTGTTAGCATATTGACCATATTGTTGTGTCATTCATTTGTTGCTTCATCGGGTGCAAGGCTATGCTGGTGAAAGATGTTGTGGGGGTGTATTTCGGAAATGGATCCTCTAACTTCCCGATCTCTACCATTTCCTAACTTTAGTCTTTTTATGATGAGAGAGAAAAGAAAAAATGGTGGGAAATGGAAGGAATTAAGATGAGAGAGAATGTATTAGAAGAGAGAGATAGATACAAAGTTAGGGGGAAGTTCCCTCCAAAAAGTTAGAGGTTCCCTCCCAGTGTATTTCTCACACTATTTTGCCCAAAAATTGGGAATGGAGCTTTCATACTCCACGGCCCTCCCAGTTCTCCAGTAACGACATCATGGTCGATTATAAGGTTTGCGATCATAAAGAGCACATTATGCCTCTTCTGAGCAAACACATATGTGGTCTAAGGCTGTATGAATCCTAGGCCAAACCATATATCTTAGAACTCATATTTTAGGAGCTGCAAATGTATTTGTGAACTCTTCTCAATGTCACAACTATGTATCTCCTCTAAAAATATTGCTTCATGATCTCCTCCACTCATTACCCAAGTAACCTCTTTCGTTGCGGTCTCTTGATGACATAACTGTCGTATGTGTTTATCTTCCATTGCCATCTAATAGGGAATGACAAGTGTACAGTCAAGGAATAAAGTCCATGGTGCACTACAGCTAATGGTGATGCACCACATCACTGCCTAAAGTCAAAGTGTTACTGGAATTAGTTGTAACTCAGTTAGACAGTTAGATCTAAAACTGAGTTTGTTAGATTCATAATTCAGTTAGCTAGATTCTCAATTCAAGTGTATAAATACTGTATCAATTATCCAGTTGAATCAATGAAGAATTACACAATTCAATCTCAATATTCTTCTATCATGGTATCATTCACTTCTCACGATCCTGTGAGCCATTTCTTCGTTTCCACATATTCTCTCTAAATCCCAGTCGTCTTCTTCACTAAAGCTTTAATTCGTATCCATGGCAACGACTCCAGAACAATCACCATGTGATGATTCACATGCTAGTGGTTCTATCTTCCAAGGCGCGACTAACTCATCTTCCCCACATCACTTCGCATCTGGTCCAAAGTTGTCAATCAAGCTTGATGACAAAAACTTTCTTCTCTGGAACCAGCAAGTCGAAGGAGTTGTGAAAATGCACAAGTTGCATCGTCTTCTGGTGAACCCTATCATACCACAGAAATACGCCATCGATGCCGATCGTATCGCCGACGTCGTCTCCGATGAGTTTGAGAAGTGGTTGGTGCAAGATCAAACTCTGTTCACCTGGTTACTTTCCACGCTTTCGGAGTCATCACTTTCGCAAGTTCTCACATGTCACTGCTCGTGGCAGCTTTGGGAGAAGATTCAGCAACATTACTTTGCGCATCTCAAAGCCAAAGTTCGTCAACTCCCCAACGAACTCAAGAACACCAAGAAAGGTGTTGGATCTATCTCTGAATTCATTACAAAGGTACATTCTCTCGCTGATGCTATTGCCTCCACTGGTGAAACCATTCCGGATTTGTATCTCACAGATGTGATCTTGGATGGCCTTCCCGAAGAATACAATCATTTTGTTATGATGATTTTTAGCAAAACTGAAAATCCAACAATTTCACAAATCGAATCTCTCTTACTGGTTCAAGAATCACAGTTAGAGAAATTTAGGCAAGAATTAACCCTAGCTAATGTTTCTGCCAATCTTGTGCAAGCAACACCTCAATCTGGCCACAACAACACTCAAGGTGTTCGAGGAAATGCCTCAACTAGTTACAATCGTGGCCGTGGACGCCAAGGCCGTGGTCCTCCTGCAACTGGCACAAGACCTACTTGTCAATTGTGCGGCAGATATGGCCACTCAGTCTTGGAATGCTGGTATCGATTTGATGAGACATTCGTGCCACCTCCATCTGCATCTCAAGGCAATTCTGCAACAACTGCGCCTGCTTCCACTAATGCTACCACTGCTGGGGACTCTGCTACTCCATCAGTGAATCTTGCAGAGGCCTTACCTATGGACTCTACAGGTAAACCTTCTGAATTATTACACTCTAGATCTGATGATGATGATGATGATGATGATTGGTATGGTGACACTGGTGCATCTCACCATGTCACTGCCAATTCTTCCAACATTCATAATAGCAGACCTTATAGAGGCAATAGTTGTGTAAGAATGGGCAATGGCAACAAATCAAGTATTTTAGCCATTGGATCATCCAAATTTACCTCTCCTTTACATCCACATGTTAACCTAGTTCTGAATAACTTATTACATGTTCCAAACATTTCCAAAAATTTATTATCAATCTCTAAATTTGCTCTTGATAACCAAGTATATTTTGAATTTCACATTCCTTATTGCTTGGTGAAATCACAGGTCTCTGATCAAGTTGTCTTGAAAGGCATACTTGGAAGTGATGGTCTTTATGTCTTCAAGGGATTACCTATTGCTAAGTCATCAAAATCAAATACTGTGTCTACTAGCTCTAAGTTGTTTACAAATTCTGTTAGTTCATCTTCTGTACACACTGTTAGCATCACACCTGTTGTTTCCTCACATACACTATGGCATACTAGGCTCGGCCATGCCAATTCACAGTTAGTTTCTCATGTAATGAAACAGTGTAATCTTTCTTCATCAAATAAATCCACTATTGAGTTCTGTACTGCTTGCCAAATAGGTGAAGCTCATCGCATTCATCCTCCAGCATCCACTACACAGCATAACACACCTTTTTAATTAATCCACACAGATCTATGGGGACCCTCACCTATGGCATCTAGTTTTGGTTTCTATTATTACATAGCTTTTGTAGATGGTTGCACCAAATTCACCTGGTTAGCTTCTATAATAACCAAAGCAACCTTTCGACGGAAATGTATTCTATATAGTGACTTTTTTCCGCAATAGAGTCACATCCACCCATTAAATACGACCAAGGTTGTTAAAACTGGACCGACCATTGAATCAGACTAAGTTCAAAGGTTCGATCAACGTCAAACTAGAGTCATACAAGAAATATATTAAATAATATTTTTAAATTTTCTTAGTATAGAATATATTGAATAGTAATCAACGAAGAATAACATAATATTTATTATTTTACAACATTAAAATGAAACTTCGTTTTTCACAAAAGTTTTTCGATTTGACTCTCAGATATCATCACGTTCCATTGGACTGGTCAAAGGTCTGAGTGTCGATTTAATTGATCGGACCGCCCAGTTCTATACGGGTTCCGACAACACATGAGATACTCCATCAAAAATCCATGGGTTTTTTTTTGTACCCAACTTCTTTCCCATATCCCCATAATAAGCTAATGGACCAAAATACCCCTATAAAAACCTAAAAAAAGTACAATTCTCTTCATTTACACGTATATCCGGAAATTAGTGAGTTTCTCTCCCTAAATTTTCCGAAAAAAAATTTGTAATTTTTCCGGAAATATGCATAAATTCGGAAGGCAAATTCAAAATTTTTAAATTTTTTTCCGGAAATACATGTAAATTCGGAATGTAAATCCGGAAATTACATTCCGAATTTACATGTATTTCCAGAAATTTTTTAAAAAAACCTTTCGAATTTACGTGTAATTCCGGAAATTTCAATGTTGAAATTTCCAAATTTACACTGTAAATTCGGAAGGTTTTTGTTTTTTTTTTTTAAAAAAATTCGTTTTAATTCATTTTTTTCTTTTTTCAGTGGCTACCAGTCGAGGAGGAAACTTTGCACCAGGCGAGGCATCTGGATCTACACCTCGAGATGATCTTGGTCCTAGTACGAGGATCAGATTGGTTAGACAGGCTGGTCACGCTTCTTAGCGTCGGAGGCGTGTCCGACAGCGACAGGACCAGGAGCAGCCTGCTCAGCAGCTGGAGATACAGCAGGCTAAGCAGCCAGAGATAGTGCTGCCAGACATACCGCTGCCAGACATACCACAAGCTGAGCAGCCAGATATACAAGAGCCTGCTGAGCGGCCTTTGTGCACCGCTTTGTGGATCACCGCGTCAGTCGACTACTAACCGGGGAGGTAATTATTTATTAGTTTAAATTATTTATTAATTACTTTTATTTTTTTACAGGACTGGGGTACGCTAAAGGTTGCATCTCACGGGGGAAGATATCCACTATTCGACCTGAGGATCACCACCCTCTATTGCAGCATGGTTGGACCAAGCGAAGCTATTTCAGTTGGACGCCACACCTCTCAACAACATCAACCATGAGCTTGTATCTGGTTTTGTTGAGAGGTGGCATTCTGAGACTAGCTCCTTTCACATGCCTTGGGGGGAAATGACCATCACATTGGAAGATGTGGCTGTGTTGCTCCATTTGCCGCTCACCGGCAATCATTTGGCTGAGCCTCTACATCTTTCGCATGCTGAGGCCGTTCAGGCTGGGGTGGATTTTCTAGGAGTAGATGGGGCGGCCTGCTGGACCGAGATTAATGCTTGCAGGACTCCGGCATTCAGATTCAGATTTTTAGAGGATGCCTACAGAGATAACATGCATCGGGGTCAGTTTGATCATGCAGCACGGTGCTATATTCTACACTTGTTGGGGGGCACCATCTTCTTCGACAAGAGTCACACGTACGTGCTTGCTAAGTGGATTTGTCTCATTTGCAATTTTGACACATGTGGCCAGTGGGCTTGGGGTCCAGCTGCTCTGGCATATCTCTATGACCAGCTTAACTTGGCCGCTTACTGGGACACCAGGCAGATTGGCGGATACGCTTCTCTGCTACAGGTAATTAATAAATTAATTACTTTCATTCTTTTAATTGGTTTTATTGATATAATTAATTATTTATTCATTTAATTATTTTATTTCAGTGTTGGATTTATGAGTACTTCCCCACTATCGTCCGGCGGAGGGTGTTCCCTGATACTGGGCTTCCACGTTGCAGCAAGTGGAAGAACTTTAAGTGCGATGATCTGAAGCTTATACATTTTCGGGAGCGGATCGATAACCTGCGGTTGGACCAGTTCATTCTGACGCCTTGGGAGGACCACAGACTGCACGTTCCATTCCACAGCATGGCACATTTCAGAGGTTGACTGCTCTGGGGTGACATTGCTGTGATATATATGGCTGACCGGGTCCGTTGGCAGTTTGGGCGCATCCAGCAGATCCCTCCTGCACCCATCTCAAGACCACGTCCATCAGTGATCTCCATTTTAGAGAGATTGTCGGTGTATCCATCCCCAGCGCGGATTTTTTTCGTACTAGCAGAGTCGCAGGCGTGGCGGGTGAGTGCATCGATGACTATCTACCTTGGTATCAGCGGGTGTCCATTCCACGATTGACTGCAGCTGAGGATGTACCAGAGCAAGATGTACCAGATCAGCAGACTGTAGCTAAGGATGTCGGTCCACGGACCTATCAGGATGCGATGGATGCTGCCGCTGGACACATACTCGATGCTATGGGTTATGAGGGAGGCATTCCAGCCGATGTATATGACAGCCTCCTTCAGGCTTTAGGACACTTAGAATTTCATCCGTAGATGTATTTATTTTGGTTTTCTTTTTGTATATGTACTCGTATTTTATTGACTTTATTATATTATGTTTTTTTTTCCTGATTTGTTATTGTTATCGTACTTTATTAAATTACTGTCATTTATCGAGTTCCATTTATCGACTTAATATCATTTTAAACTAATTTAAACTGATTTTTTAACTAATTTAAACTGATTTTTTTTTTAAAAAATTCACATTTCCGAATTTGTGTAAATTCGGAATACATTTTTTTATATATTCCAAATTTATACGTAAATTCGGAATGTATTTTAAAAAATTGCATTCCGAATTTACACATAAATTTGGAAATTTTCATACCCCTTTTGAATTTATGTGTATTTTTGGAAAAATAAAAAAAACGTTTTTTTTTAATAAAAATGAGGGTATTTTGGTCTAAAATATAAAAATAGGGGTATGAGAGACAAGCTGGGGGTAAAAAAAAAAAGGCAAAATCCATTCCCCTCTTTTGACAAATGACAATCAAATACTTGCTAGTTTTTGAGGCTCTCCGTTTGTTCCCTTCTTCAACTAACTCCTTATTTTTAAACCATTCAAATATTCTGAATTTAGTCCCAAAATATTACAATTATTTTATTTCTTGTATATTATTCTAAAATATTTGAAATTATGATATTATAAAAAATATAAAAAAAAAAGTATATTAATGAGATTTATTCTTTTAAAAAACAAGAAGGAAAGGAATGAGATGAGTCCCTAGCAAACAGAACATTGGGTAATTTCAGAATGAGAGTGAGTGAAGCAACAAAATCTCTAAAACCCTAATAACCTTGAAGAAGCAAACAGTGAAGCTGCTACTACTCCAGCATCAAACCTCACTCACTCTCCTTCCCTCTAATGGCTTTCGTTTCCAATTCAAAGCTTCTCAAATGGCGTCCCACTCTTCATCCCATCATCTTTTCCTCTCCTTCCCTCTCCCGCTTCTCCACTTCCACCTCCATCGCCGAACCTCTCTCCGAACCCGAACCTCAACCCGAACCCGAACCTCAATCCCAACCTCGTTCCGGTCCCACCCAACCCAACGCCGACGTAATAATCTGCCGTATGCTAGCAAACCGAGCCTGGACAACTCGACTTCAACACTCGATCCGTTCAACCGTTTCTGAATTCGATTCCTCGCTTGTCTATAACATTCTCCATGGCACCGCCACAAATCCCGATCAAGCCCTTCGTTTCTACCGTTGGATCGAACGGTCAAGACTTTTCACTCACGATACCCAAACTACCCTCAAAATGATTCAAATCTTAACTCGGTATTCAAAACTCAATCATGCTCGTTGTATCCTCTTTGATCTTCCGGAGAAATCACTCCCTTATGATGAAGACATGTTCGTTGCGTTAATCGAAGGTTATGGTCGTGCTGGGATTGTTCAAGAAGCTGTTAAGATCTTCCAGAAAGTTCCTCAAAAGACTGTTAAGTCTTATGATGCTTTGTTTAAGGTGATTCTTCGCCGTGGGAGGTATATGATGGCGAAAAGGTATTATAATGCAATGTTGAGAGAAGGTGTTGAGCCTACTAGACATAGTTATAATATACTTATTTGGGGTATGTTTTTGTCTTTGAGATTAGATACTGCTATTAGATTTTATGATGATATGAAAAGTAGAGGTATTGAACCTGATGTTGTGACTTATAATACTTTGATTAATGGGTATTTTCGGTTTAAGAAAGTTGATGAGGCTGAGAAATTGTTTGTTGAGATGAAGGGTAGGAATTTGGCGCCTAATGTTATTAGTTATACTACTATGTTGAAAGGGTATGTTGATGCGGGGAAGGTTGATAGGGCGGTTGAGATTTTTGACGAGATGAAGTCTTGTGGGATTAAGCCGAATGCTGTTACGTTTACTACTTTGTTGCCGGGGTTGTGTGATGCTGAGAAAATGGATGTGGCTAGTAATGTTTTGGGAGAGATGGTGGAGAGGTATGTTGCGCCTAAGGATAATTCTGTCTTCATGAAATTGATGGCTTGTCAGTGTAAGTCTGGCAACTTGGATGCGGCTGCGCATGTTTTGAAGGCGATGATACGGTTGAGTATTCCTACGGAGGCAGGTCATTATGGTGTGTTAATTGAGAATTTCTGCGAGGCTAGTGTGTATGACAGGGCAGAGAAATTGTTGGACAAGTTAATCGAGAAGGAAATTGTTTTGAGGCCGCAGAGTTCTTGTGAAATGGAACCTAGTGCTTATAACCCGATGATTGAGTATCTGTGTGACAATGGAAGGACAGTGAAAGCAGAAGCGTTTTTCCGCCAGTTGTTGAAAAAGGGTGTCCAAGATCCAATTGCTTTTAATAATTTGATCCGTGGACACTCGAAAGAAGGCAACCCTGAATCTGCACTTGAGATTGTAAAGATCATGGGTAGGAGAGGAGTTCCTAGAGATGCAGATTCCTACAGATTTCTCATTGAGAGTTACTTGAGAAAAGGAGAGCCAGCTGATGCTAAAACAGCTCTGGACAGCATGCTTGAAGGTGGGCATCTACCAGAACCATCTCTTTATAGGTCAGTTATGGAGAGTTTGTTTGAAGATGGCCGGGTCCAGACTGCGAGCAGAGTAATGAAAAGCATGGTTGAAAAGGGGGTGAAAGAAAATATGGACTTGTTTTCAAAGATATTGGAGGCCCTTCTCATAAGAGGTCACGTTGAAGAAGCTTTGGGACGAATTGATTTGCTTATGCTGAATGGGTGTGAGCCCGATTTTGACCACCTTTTATCTACTCTTTGTGAGAAAGAGAAGACAATTGCTGCTCTCAGACTGCTAGATTTTGTTCTTGAGAGAGACATTGTCATAGGTTTTTCAATCTATGATAAGGTTTTAGATGCTCTCTTAGGAGCTGGAAAGACACTCAATGCATATTCCATCTTATGTAAAATTCTGGAGAAAAGAGGTGCGACGGATTGGAGCAGCCGTGATGAGCTGATCAAGACCCTTAATCAGGAAGGGAACACAAAGCAAGCAGACGTTTTGTCGAGAATAATCAAAGAAAAAGAGGGAAGTCCTCCAAAGAGCAAAGGAAAGAAGAAAGTAGCTAGAGCTGCATAATGTGTTTTCTCTTAATTTTCTTTTTTGTGTTTTAGAGGTGAGAAGAAGTATTAATGGGTTTTGTATTGATTGTAATAAGTATTTATATGAGGGAGAGAATTAACGAATTGTTATTTATTTGTAATCCAAAACTGCGATTCGTTCTGACTGATAATGGTCAGAGATTTGTCTCCACCCTTGCTTTTAATTTTTAACTCTTTGGAGTTTCGAATGACATGACAATGAGAAGTGTAAACTAACAAGGGGTTTTCAATCAAAAGTATCATTCCCAAGTTTACAAGATTATGAATTTTTTTATTTCCCTTTTATTTTGCTTTCCCAAATTTCTGTTTTGCCATACTGAATATACAAGGTGTTGAATCCACCCCAATTCAAAGAACCACCATGATGATTCCCTCTTGCCGAGTGCTGACAAATCTAGTGTTGTACTGAATATTCTGGTTGCTGCTTGTTATGCTGAGTATTCCCATGATCTACTGTGCCCTGCAGGGTGAGACATACAAGTTGTTCCCTTTTAGCCACATACCCTTGAATTAAGTTTTGCTGAGTTGTACATTTGCAAAGTTAGGGCTATAAAAGTTCTTATTTTTAGTGTGATTCTGCCAAGCAATCTCTTCTCAGCACAAAAACAATGGCTTCTAGTAGTGTTGATAGTACTGAGAGAGATACATTGAGAAAGCTTAGAAATTTTGGGAGGAAGCTGCATAATCACTTACATTCTGATCATGAGCTTCTTGAATTTCTTGATGTAATGTCTCTTGCTTTTATCCTTTTGTTCTATTGATTTTGATACATAGATATCTATTTGCTGAATTGATCTTTTTCTTGTGTTTGAATTCTGTTTGATCTTTTGAAATTGATCATGAATTTCTATCTGTTTGCTGAACATTGGTTTTGTAATCTGTTTGTTGAACACAGGTGTTACTGAATTGATCAGTTTTTATTTCTCGTTTGATATAGATGTTTCTGTTGAGTTTTGGTGCCCTAAACTCAAATGGATTTGATTTTTCTGATTGTTAATTGTGATTAATTATTGTCATGATCTTGCAATTTGTTGATAGCATTCAAGTTTTGATTTTTCTTGTGTTTTCTGATTGGAAATCTGTTTGGGCGTATTTCTGCAATACCCTTTTCCAATTTCTGAGTCGTTGGCAGCAAGAAACCTTCTTTAAAATCCAGCTCTTTCATTTGGATTGCAGTGCCTAATTGAATTTAAGCTTCTGAAATGTTGGTTCATTGCATATCTTTTTTTTTGTTACCGTGTTATTGTTTGCCGGTCTGTGTGGTTCTCTCCTCTTATTAGAGTTTTTGTCACATCAAAGTTTCGAACTTGAGACCTTGGGATGGGATCCGAACCCAGTTACTACTCGAACCAACCCTTTTTGGTGGTTCATTGCTATCTAATACTATGTCTTTACTACTCGGACCAACCCTTGTTGGTGGTTCTCCCAATAGCGGTGTCTTAGCATTTGTGTCGTGTCTAGCATCTGCGTTGGAGTCTGTGTCATAGGTTTCTAGTCAAATAAATTCTGCTATATTGTTGAATTTGTTCATGAGATATGCTGCATTTTGATTAGCTGCAAACAAATTTTACTGCTGTCTTAAATTTTTGTATCTTAGGGGTGCATATATAGTTTTCCTCACACAGTTGTTGCCTTTCATATTTGATATTTGAACTCTGATATTTATTTTTTTTTACTGTTTGGGGATTTTAACTTTCAGAAATTGGAGCTTGTATTATCGATAGTGGAACAAAATCCACAGAATTCCTTAAAAGAAGCACTAGTACCTTCAATGAAGGCACTAGTTTCTGATGAACTTCTGAGGCACTCTAATGAGGACATGAGGATCTCAGTTACGGCTTGCCTCACAGAGGTCATAAGGATTACAGCGCCAGATGCTCCTTATGATGATGAACCAATGAAGGTACTCACTTTAATTTGATGATTGTCATTTTTCATTTAAACAATTCAACGTAAATTAAAGATTATGATAATTTTTTTTGTAATAATTGTAATCATATTTTATTGTTCAAATTCTAATAGATAACATCTCATTTCATTGTAAACAGGAAATCTTGAAGCTTATTGTGGAAGCTTTAGAAAAGTTGTCTCATGTGTCTGGCCGGTGCTATGAAAAAGCACTAACAATAGTTAGGAATGTTTCAACATACAGAATATTCTTGATCATGCTGGACCTTGATTGTGATGACCTGGTTGTTGAAATGTTTCGACATTTCGTCAGAATTATAAGGTTAGAGCCTCAACTACATATCTTTAAAATATGTTACTTCCTGTTCCAAACTTGCCATGTGAAATTTAATACCTCCATTTTGTTTTTCATCATTGCTATTACTTACTTAATAATTCATACTCTACCTATGCTGTGCCTTGTTGCAAACCTTTATGACATTGATCATTGTTGTGATGATGGAACTATTAAGTTGTTTCTGGTGTTGTTAATGACATATGTTTGCTTAATTTAAAGGTCAAGCCATCCCAGTAATGTAATTGATTCAATGGAGCAAATAATGACCATGACCCTGAATGAAAGCGAAGAAATTTCACCGGATCTTCTCAGACCTTTATTAGAATGTGTACAAAAGGAGAATCAGGTATCTGCTTTACATTATATTGATTTCATTTCATTTTTATTTATTTATTTATTGCTTGGTTATTTGTTATTTTACATAGTTTTATTTTATTTTGTTAGACTCTTTCACCTATTTCTTGGAGGTTGGGCGAGAAAGTAATAACCAATTGTGCTGTCAAGCTTAAACCTTATCTCATGCAAGCAGTGGAATCCTCAGGCAGAGTTCTTGATGAATATGCAGAAATAGTCGCTTTTATTTGCCAGAACCAATCTGAATCCTCGGAACGCAATCATCCCCTTGGTTCTAACGAGAGACTGGTGCCTTTTACCTGCCATATGCAATTCTCTATCAGATACTTAACATGTGATATCCTTACTTAATTTTGCTGTATGTTGAAGCCTTAGGATTGATTGTGTTTCAATGTTTCAGGTTGAGGCAGTTGAGAACAATCTCAATGTAACTAAAGACGCAGTTGAAGAACCCCGTGTTGACGTAAATCATCTTTTTCCTTTGTCGCTAAGTTATCGGATTATTACATTTTCCTTTACAATTGCAATGCTCTCTCAATCATAGCATTAGTCAATATTTATTCAAAATTAAACATTTATCCTTATTTTTAAAATCAGGTGACTGGAAGGCAAATTATGGATGATACAAACATCAGAAGTACCAGTGCTGCTGCAAAGGACAGTGAAGTGACGAAAAATTCTAAGAACTCCAGAGGAAGCAACGTAAAAACTCAGCTGAATTCAGAAACTCAGCTGGATACTGTGCCGAGGAAGAGAGGCCGTAAACCAAATTCTTTAATGAATCCAGAGGAAGGCTATGATCACTCTTGGATTTCTTTGAGAAGAAGTGCTGGAAAATCATCTCGGTCCAGAAATGCTGGAAAATCATCTCGGTCTAGAAAGGCTCGTGATAGTAGCTCTACTTGTCCACCTTCTAGAGAGGATAAGATTAATGGGAACATTGCAAAACCTGATCAGTCCGGAAAGACATGCAATATTGCCAGTGATTTTTCATCTTGTGAAATCAAGATGGAAAATCATGAACATGTGAGCAAAGTTGATGAACCTAAAACCGATGAGAATGTTGTTGTTGGTGCTCTTACAAATCATCACATTCCTGATGGAAGCTGCTCCGGAAGAAGTCGGCCGAGGAAAATAAGTAGCACTGCAAATAAAGATGATCATCCTAACTCTGTGTCAGTGTTAAAGAAATCTGAAGTAAGGAAAGATTCTGAAGTAAAACCTCATGTACCTATTAGGAAAATCACATTTACTTTAAAGACTGGTGGAAAAGCACTGGTGAATCCTGAATCTGAAGTTGCAAAGATGGAATCTGATTTTTGTGAAGAGAAGGGAAAACTTAAGTTATCTATGAACAATGAGGTACAAGATAGAGAAGAGGGAAGATCCGCAGCTCAAACAGAAGGTAAGAAAAGGAGGAGTCAAAATGCTACTCCGAATAAAGGTCTCAACAACTCATCTGATACGAAGGTATAGTAAGAATCTTTCTACTCTCTTCATGAACAACATCCAATATGTTAGTAAAACCTCACAATTTCCTCTTCGTAGGGGAATTGTACGGAATCTGCGAGTAGAACATCAAGCACTACTGATGAAAACCGACAAACCGAACTGAAGAGAAGGCGCACAACTGTGAGTTTAAAGATTCCCCATTATCTTCATTTCTTACATATATCTTAATTGTACTTACAAGTTGCTATGTCTTTGAAAGGCTTATGGTGTTGTGTTGCCTTTTTTTTCAATTTTGTATCTGTTCATACGATCCGTTCTTTGTCCATTAACTTTTGCCGTAATATATTTCTTCAGGTACCTGAATCTCAAGACCTTGGTAACTCATTGGTTGGTAAAAGAATCAAGGTTTGGTGGCCATTGGACATGACGTAAGCTATTTTTGTTATCTATTTCTATCTCTGCAATCCGCTATTACCAATTTCCAACCAAGATTACTATGACCTTATCTGCATTAGATCATATGATGCTTATGAACTATAGTAATTTTTGTCTGTTTATAATTCTTTTCTTCAGATATTATGAAGGTGTCGTCTATTTGCATGATGCTGTCAAAGGAAAGCACGTGGTGAGAATCCGTGAAACTTTCGTGTTCATTAAGTGATTGAGAGAGTAACACTTATAAGCTTGAAATGCATAAATATTTTGTTAATGTTTCCAATGACTGACTATTCAAAAGATTTTGTATGATGATGGTGAGGTGGAACTCTTGAATCTCAAGAGAGAGCTCTGGGAACTAGTTGATGCTAATGTCTCACCAGATAAGGTTAATACAAAGCTCAATGTTTATTTAATTATTGTTTCTTAAAAACACATGTATTAAACTGATGCTACCAGGAACAAGAAGGACTTGGACTTCAGAAGCATGCAGATGCATCAGATATGTAAGTATAATCTATTTATTTGTTTTCTATTAAACCTTATCTGATTTCTATAGTTTGTCTTATACTGTCAAGTAATTCATAATGTGCAGGGCGGAAAAAAGCATAAAACAATCCGAAACCGTGTCTCTTAAGGGTGTAAAAGTCAATTCTGTCTCGAGGTTAGTCTGCATAAAAAGCGATATATTTGGGTTTAGGGAGTATTTAATTTAATTTAATTTGGTTCCTCATTGCGGTGCAGCTTCTGGAAGCATCTCCAAATCCAAATTTGTAATACTAATAGGTGTGTTTATTGTTGCTGTTGACAGATCTGATTTGGTTGATGAAATGTTTACAAGAAAGAACAAAGCTGAGAGAGACTGATGAACCTAAAGGAAAAAGCTCAAGTGGCTTAGGAAATATATCAAAAACCAAAAGAATGCATGTAGGAATTTTTGCTAGTGAAGCCCCTCAATGCAGTGAGGCTGTGTGTAGTGTCAACTGTCAAGTATCAACCAATACCAACAATTAACTCTAGAATAGTGTAGGAAGTATATGACTATCAGTTTTGTATAGTCTGTTTGGTTTCATATAATTGTCAAGAACCTTGCAACTGCTCTGTATTTAGCATATTTTGATAAATTTTGGTTTCATATTTTTAGTTATAATTTCATCTGTTTAAGGTAGAAGGGTTTGTTTCATTCCTATAGGTATGCATGCCAGGTATTTCCTGAATGGAAAGTGCTCTTGTTGGTGGGGAAATTTGGTTTGACGCTTTCCAAATTATCTATCAACAAATAAAGTGTAAGGATATTGTTGAAAAACATGGCATCTATGGAAATTAGAGAGAAAATCCCTAAAAGTCTATTATATTTAAATTGGTAAAAATATTACGAATGAGAAGAAGATGATTACAAATGAATTTACCATCTACCTTATATATACTAACCACTAATGGGCCTTACTACTAACTAATGGGCTTACTATCTATATTTTAACAGCCTCCCACAAGCTGGACGGTAGCTTCTTCCGGCGTCTCCACAACATTCACTCCAAAGGAATCAACAAACTCCACTCTTCGGCATAACCATTCAAGTGTCAAAGAAGTCAACAAAAGCTTAACCATCGAATAGAAACCACAATTCAAGGTTTATCCACTCGGAGGAAGCAACAAACCAACACTTAACCATCAAGCCAAAACCACAACTCAAGGCTTAATCACTTGAAAGAAGCAAAATGCTTAACCACCATAGGGCAGAAGCAAATATCAACAAGGCCATGGGGCCAAAGGCTTAACCACCAAACAGAAATTATACCTCAAAGTTTAACCACTTGGCAGAAGCACATCAACGCTTAACCATCAAGAGTACTCAATCACTCAAGACAGAAGCAAAATCCCAATGCTTAACCATTTATAGCAGAAGCATCAATCGAAATCGAAATGGAATCGTTGGAATAGAATCGAAACAAAAAATAAACAAGAGATTGCAAGAACACAGAACTGGCACAAGAATCAACTGATTTCATTAAGTATGGAGGGAGAAATCGTATCCAAAAGCATTGTTTTTGAATCAGTAAGAGTTTTGAACCTATGACATTGTTTTCGCCATATCTCACTAAATACCCAGTGTATCAGTTCGAAACCAAAACCATCCGAAACTAGACAAAATATTCTTCGTAATAGACCCTTGATTTGGCAAATTTGGTAAAGTATTGTGTAAGGTATTCAGGTTACAAAACTGGTCATTGTTGCTTCAAAAAACAGAATTTGGAAGGATTTCCCTAGCATCTTGATTTCGAAATCTCCTGTGTTATAGGTTAAGGCTGGAACTCAATCATGAATTGCTTATGGTTACAGAAGTACTCAAGCTAAGAGTGGGAGTTAGAGTCTAAGATTGAAGGCTACCTTGCGCACGATTGAAGTCTTCGGTGATTTTATGACAATGTTGAGCTATTGGTCAACATCATTTTTGAGTTCTTTTTCCTATGTTTTGTGCTTTTAATAATTTTCCACCTTGATTGATAGTGTTCTGGAATGCATGTGGTTTATGGTTGATGAAATGTTAAAAGAGTGTTCCTTGAGCTAGAATGCAATTTGAATGACTTAGAATGCTTCAAATGTTTGTTGTGATTGCATTGAGATTGTGGTACTCTAAATTGATGATTTAGAATATTGTTTGATTGTTTATGGGGTTATGATTATACAAATATTGATTGAAATGAATGATATTGTTTTATGAAACAAACGATGTTTTATTATACGAACTATCGAGTGAGAACATAACTAAGGATATTAATAAGATTAAGTAGCGTACTTGGAATGGGAGGTCATGTCTCCTGCGTTCAAGGCCCATTATGGTTACTCGGATTGAGTCATGGCTCATTATGGTTATTCGGGTTTACTCGGATTGAGTAATGTCTCATTATAGTTATTCGGGTTGGGTTCTCCGCTGTGGTTGACGTTGTTCAATCACTTTTGGATTACGTTACGTTATGACAAGTGAGAAGATTAATAAAAAGACGACGAGAAGTTAAAGGTGAGGGGTCGCGAAAGAACTCACTGAGATTTGTAATCTCACCCTTTATGTTGTTATGTTTTTTTTCAGATTGACAGGTCAAGTTTAAGCAAAGCGAGGAAGAATAGCAGCTATTTTGGGCTACCGAGTCATGGGATCCTTCGAGATCTAGTTTGTTGTTAGATTCCGAGTTAAGAGTTATGTATAATAGTGTTTGACACTTTAGGTTTTAAGTTTGTAATTAAGGATATGTATTAAGTCTAATTCGTTATTTGGATTTGAACTATGTTTTAAGGTACGACATCATGTAAACTATTTCAGTTATGTCAATTATGTTATCCTTTTTGGTATTTATACCACTCAGGACTATGATTATTCAAATCCATTAACGGGTTAGGACTCTGATTGTTTTAAAATGGTTAACAACCTAGACTTTGTGACGTCCAAAGTTCAGGGTGTTACATCGTAGGCCCAACTTTAAGATGGTCTGGCCTTTTTGAAAGCCTAGCAAGGCCTGAAAGCCTCTTTAAAAGGCTGTTTCACTAGTTTTGTTTACAAAAGCCTACAATCTTTAAATGATGTATGCTTTGTAAATAGACTAAGAAGCTAATAAGTCACTGAGATTAAGTTCGATTTTATATGACATCCAGTTTAAATTATATTTATAATAATAACTTTAAATATGTCAAATATTGATGTAGGTCAATATGTTTTAACTAACAAAAAGTATTAGCAAATTAATGATTTAACACGAAGTACAAAATTTTATATAACAATATAATAATAGTAATAAAAATATCATTTATTTTTACTTAAGTAGGTCGGCCTGATAGGCTAAAAATGCTTTTTCAATGGCCCGTAGACTGACATTTTTAGCGAAATAGGCTTTTAAAAAAGCCTAGCTAGGTCTTATCAGTTTTCAGAAAAAGCCTGACCTGGCCTGACCTAACGTAGGCTAGGTCGTAGGCCCCTGTTTGGTGGCCTGGCCTGTTCCCACCCCTACGCACGGGTAAAGTCGTGTTCTTTGCATAAATAGACTCGGACAAAACTGAATTAGTGCACACATACGATGATAAATTGTAAGATTTAATGCCAAAAAAGCAATTTTCGTAAAGAGTAAAACACATATATTGAACGCAATTACAATAAATCTTTCAAGTTGATAAAAAATGAAGTTTCATAATTTAGAAATTTGCTTCAATTGACTTGGTTTTATCGTTAGGTGATTACCAATCATATAGTAATAATGTAGTCCATATGGCAAATAAATATACAGAATATATTAAAAGGTGTAATTAATACAGAATAAAAAATTAAAGATTTTATAACATTTTCTAAGTAATTAAATTATACCAACAAAATGTAACATTTAAAGGATGCTCTCATGGATATGGATGATGATAAAGCCCCTGGTCCTGATGGGTTTAATCCTGGTTTCTTTAAGAGGTATTGCAGTACATATGGAGATGAAATTTTTTCATGTTGTCTATCATCGTTGCATCGTGATGAATTCCCTCAATCTCTGAATGACACAAATCTGGCTCTTATCCCGAAGAATGACAATCCCAGATCCATGGCTGACTGGCGCCCTATTGCTTTGTGTAACGTTGTCTACAAAATAGTCTCAAAGGTACTTGCTAATCGCCTTAAGCATGTTCTTTCAAAGTGTGTGTCCATTGAACAATCTGCTTTTGTATCTGATAGATCTATTCTAGATAATGCTATGATTGCTTTTGAGGTTATTCATTATCTAAAAAATAAGCGGAAAGGAAAAAAGGGTGAAGTTGCCTTGAAAATTGACATGAGGAAAGCCTATGACCGGGTGGATTGGGGCTATATTTATGCAGTGTTGGGGAAGTTAGGTTTCAATGATCAGTGGATTAAGTGGGTGAGAATGTGTGTTGAATCTGTTTCTTTGTCTGTGCTTGTTAACCAGGATCGTGTTGGACCTATCTTTCCGGGCAGAGGTCTTCGGCAAGGGGATCCCCTTTCACCGTATTTGTTTATTTTGTGTTCTGAAGGTCTCACAGCTCTTTTGCATAAGGCGATGGCCATCGGAGATTTACATGGTCTAACTATATGTCGGGGGGCGCCAACGATCTCACACCTCTTGTTTGCAGATGATTGTTTTCTGTTTTTCAGGGCAAATAGAGGTGAAGTTACACAGATTTAGGGCATTCTCGAATTGTATGAAAAGGCTTCTGGGCAGAAAATAAATTATCAAAAATCAGAAATTTCCTTTAGCCGCAATGTTTTACAAGTTGAGAAGGACCTTATTGCTCACCAATTGGGAGTGAATGTTTGCCTAGGCACCAGGAAGTATTTGGGACTTCCCTCTATAATTGGCAGGAGTAAGAAAGCTTTATTCAAGTTTATCAAAGATAGAATTTGGCGGAAAATTAATTCTTGGTGTGGGAGAATGCTCACCAAGGCGGGTAAAGAGGTGATGATCAAATCGGTCTTACAATCTATAGCCACCTATTTGATGAGCCTTATTCTTATTCCATCTACTCTAATTGATGAAATTGAGAGAATGCTAAATGGTTTTTGGTGGGTGATAGCGGTGGTCGTAACAAAGGCATTCGTTGGTTGGCATGGGATAAGCTTTGTATGGCGAAAAAGTATGGTGGTTTGGGATTTCGGAACTTGAAGGCTTTTAATTTGGCTCTTTTGGGGAAACAAGCGTGGCATTTAATGACTCAACCGGATCTATTGGTCTCTCGCTTGTATAAGGCCAGGTATTTTCCAGGTGGTGATATGTTGAATGCGGTCAAGCGTAGCAATGGGAGTTTTGTATGGAATAGTATTATTGAATCCAAATTAGTGTTGCATGAGGGTGTAACTTGGAACATTGGACTGTCAGTAGGTGTATTATTAAGCCAAGGCAATGAGGCTTTTATAATCCTTTCCTTCATGTGGACTATGTCATCAACAGTGACCGTAAAGTGTGGAATGAGCCACTTATTCATTTCCTTCTTGATGATCAATCGGCAGAGGCAGTGCTCAAGCGCCATTATTTCCATGCATGACAGTAGATTGCATCAGCTGGAGATGTGAAAAATCCGGCTCTTATTCTGTCAGAAGCGCGTATCGGTTGTTAATGCAGAATATAGTAAATACGTCTCAACTTCGAATTGCAGGTAATTGGGGATTGTTGTGGAACTTGAAGTTGCCACCAAAGGTTAAGAACTTCTTATGGAGGTTATGCAGAAACTGTATTCCAACTCGCTCTATTCTTGCTCGTCGAGGTGTGCCGGTGCCAAAATGTGTGCCCGTTTTGTAGTGCGAATGATGAAACACCCCTGCGCCTGTTTGCTCAGTGTGTTACGGCACAAACTTGCTGGCGAGTCTTAGGCATGGAAGCTACAGTGGCTGCGTGCGCTTTTGGTGTGTCCACGATCAGCAGCTTCTGTTTTGCAGTGTTGGAACAGCTGAGTGGAAATGATAGATTGGCTTGGTGCATGACTTTGTGGAGTAAGAGTCTTTGGTCAAGTCCAAATCAAATTGTATGGAACAGTATTAGAGACACAGTGGCTACTGTTGTGTTGCGTGGCAGCCAACTTCTCAAGGATTGGATGGATGCTCATGACTATTCAAATGCTACCTCTCATTCTAATATGGTTACTGATGTTGATGGTGTGCAAAATTTTTGGCAAAAACCTCCAATAGGGATTGTTAAATGTAATGTTGATGCCGCGCGCTTTCGATAGTGGAGGTAATAAGGTTGGCTTCCGCATGTCCCTTCGGGATGGAAACAGAAATTTCGTTGCAACAAAGATGTGCTCTTATTCTCCGGTTGTTGAAGTTTACAAAGGTGAGGCTTTGGGTCTATTGCTAGCTATGGAGTGTGTTCGTGAACTTCATTTCAAAGACGTTATTTTTGAAGTAGATGCCAAAGTAGTGGTGGATGACTTTAACAAGTGCTCTCCGATCCTTTCTGATTACAGTTGTATTTTGAATTCTTGTAAGGAAACTTTTAAGTTTATTAGTAACAACTCTCATGTGGAGTTTTTTAGGAGAGAGACTAACAATGTGGTTCATACTCTAGCAGGAGTAGCCTTGTTCTCAGTTTCATCTCAGACTATGTTTGACATCACAGCATGTATTTCTGCTCTTTTGTTGAATGAAATGAAGTAATTTCCTTTTGTAAAAAAAAAAGTAACATTTTCCTGTTGTAACTCAGAAAGTAAAAACTAAAATAATTATTCTGACAATGTGTAGCGCTCCACCAGGTATTCTAAAAATAAAATTATAATAAAAAATAAATTATATGGACCAAATATTCCAAAAATAAATTTGAATAGTAAATCTAATTTATATGCTTTAAGTCAAATATCTTTATAATACTTTTAAATAAAATAAAGATTTATAACATTTTATCAGTAATGAAATTATACTAACATGTCCCCGTTGTATTCAAAAGCAAAATATAAAAAATAATTATTCCGACAATATCTTATGTTTTCTCATCTTGACTCAAAAACAAAATAGTCATTTACAAAAATTAAAGGCTTTCATGAAGAAAAAAAATTATTTCAACAATGTGTAACATTCCATCATAAGGAATCAAATATAATGAAACTATACCAAGAACATGTAATTTTTACCCGATGAAACTCAAAAACAAAATATAACAATTAATCATTTAACAATATCTAGTGTTTTCTCACCGGGACTCAAAAGAAAAATAATGAGTTATAAAAAGAACAAAATATTCAATTATAAAAAAGTAATGTTAATTATAAACTCAACATCTAACGTTTCTCCGTTGGAATTCAAAGCCAAATATTAAAATAACTACTCTAACTATATCTAATGTTTTCTTGTCGAGACTCAAAAGTAAAGTGTTAATTTATAAAAAGATAAAGATATTCATGAATACAAAATATAAAAAAGATTATTCCAGCGTGTTACGTTTCCACAAAAATTTGTAAACACAATCTTTTTATAAAAGTAAAGATATTTATAAATTCATAATAAAAAAATAATTATACCAATAAGATGTAATTTTTAACCGTCTAACTCCAAAGAAAAAATGCTTTTATAAAAATAAAAAATTTGTGACAAAAAATATAATTATTCTAATGTTTCCCGTTGGAATTTCAAAAGCAAAATATAAAAGATAATCATACTCACAACATCTATTCCTTTCTCGTCGAGAATCCAAAGCAAAATAATAAATATATATTGGTTTTTTTTTTTGGTATCGGACCCTCGCGGGCGACCTACGCAATGTCCCAACGCTGTCAACGAAGGACTAATCTGCGCTCGCTACTTAGGGCTTTTAATCATTTCGCTGGCCAACACCCTATTTGACATAGGCGACCATGTATAAATATATATTGGTTTATACATGTATAATTAGTTTATAGATAGTTAGATATATAAAATAGAGATTTTATTAATGAGTGTTTTGATTAAATAGATAATAGATAAATTAAAAAAATGGAAATGTAGAGAGAGAGAGAGAGAGAGGTTGGTATTAAAAGTAAAATAAAAGATAAAAAAAGACGTGAGAGTGAAACCTCCAAAAAGAAAAAATGAGAGAAAATTATTAGAAATAACATATTTGTCTTTACGATTGATGGTGAGTGTCTTTGGTAAAAAAAAAAAAAAGAAGGCTAAATTATAGTTTTTGGTCCTCCCATTTTCAAAAATTCGGATATTTGGTCCCCCTATTTTCAAAAATTCAGACATTTGGTCCCCTTATTTTAAAACTCGGACATTTAGCTCCTCAATTTTAAAAAAGTCACTACATTTAGTCCAAAGTGGGATTTTTTTTTTTTTTTACTGAATTGGCCTTCTGACCAAAAAAAATTGCTGAGGTGGCACTCATTAAATGACGTGGCAGCTGACTCAGCTTGCCCACGTCATTTAATGAAGCCAAATAAACATTACCACATCATCATATTATAATATTTATATAATTAAAATAATAAAATGTTAAATTGAAAATCAGAATTAAAATTAAAAGTAACAATATGCAAGAAGCCAGATTCATAAGCTTCGAAACCCATTTCATAACCTTTGAACCCAGATTCATGAGTTCCACGATTTTTTTTGTTACAATGAGTTCAACGAGATTGACAGTGAAGAAGAAAGATTGTGGGTTTGGGGTTTGGATATAATGGGGATATTGAAGAATAGCAAGAAGAAGAAAGATTAGGTTTTGGGATTTGGGGATAATGGCGATAATGAAGAATCAACAAGAAGAAGATAGATTGTGGGTTTCTGTTGTTGTTGAAGAAGAACCAATGAGTTTGTGTTGTTGTTGAAGAAGATTGTGGGTTTCTTAGAACCAAGAAGAAGAAGAAGAAAGTTTGGAAGGTTATGCAGTTTGGGATTGTAATTTTAAATTTTCGAGTTTTAAAATAGGGGGACCAAATATCTGAATTTTTTAAAATAAAGTGACAAAACTATAAATTAGCCAAAAAAGAATTAATGGTGTGTCTAATTTTTAGAAATAAGTAATTTAATTTTTTTGGACATAACATGTTTCTCTTTAATATTTTTGGTAGTGGTTTGTAACCTATATACTAGATCATTTTGCTCTTACTTTAGATAAATCCGTTTTCAAGAAAAATATTTACGTAAGTCCATTTTTTATATTTTTGCAGACCGAATTTACGTAAGCAATACTATTTTTTTAGATAAGCAATACTTCATTGAAAAAAGCACTAGGGGTGTTCAAACCCAAACAACAAAAGTTACATATTGTTTAGACAATGAAGTGGATCAAGCCACCAAGCAGAAATATCAAAATTTAAATTACAATGAGATATATAGACCAACCAACTCCAAGTTAACTGCTTGATGCGTGACATGATAGATTCAATGTTGGGATCCTCGTTCTTGAAGATAAGAGCATTCATAGCCAACCAAATACTCCAACAGGTAGTCAACCAAATTAAGTGTTTTGTTTTCTTAGCCTTTTTACCTTTGGATAGCTTCCCCCACCAAAGACAATGTTCGAGCAAGCTGTTGGATCCCACATGGTCGATCCTATACCAAACACACACCCGCGCCCAAATATCCGATGCAAAGGTGCAGCTCAAAAACAGGTGAAACTGCGATTCAACTTCATTCCAACATAATGGACAGAGAGCGTCATCGTCCGGTGCGATAACAAGTCGGTGTCGCAAATTTCCGCGAGTTGGAAGAGCATCCCTAAGTAAGCGCCATCCAAAAACAATAACCTTGGAGGGAGCGACACATCTCCATAACTTCTCCAACATCTTATGTAATTCATTTTGATCGCTCCCATTACCTCCCGAAGCATCTCTTTGTAACAAGAACGGACGGTAAATTTTTTCGAAGTCTCAAGCTTCCATATCCAAGTATCCTCAATCCCTTGAGCAAGAGTCACTGGGGCCAAGATTTGTTGAAGATATGCAGCCTCCAAATGATTAACACGCGATTGAGATACTAGCCAAGATTCATTCCACCGCCAAACTCCATCCCTCCACCCTCCAAAGTCCCGCACCACCACACGGTTTGATTCACGGCCCGTCCATAGAGAAGGAAAAAGCCGAGAAAAAGAAGAAGTTCCCAGCCAAACATCATTCCAAAAATCCACCGAAGCGTCATTCCCCATCCTACGAGAAACCTGCTGGCCAAAAAAAGATAGAGGAGAAAACGCGAGATCAAGCATCATCAAATCGCGCCACCTAATAGACCCAACAGAACCTCTTCTTAATGCACCCTCCGACCGTTGTATAAAGGCATCCTTGAAGCTTCCATATCTATGAAATAATAAGCCTTTCCAAGGAGCGAAATCATCAACAAGTGCCCGCCACTTCCACTTACGTAAGCAATACTTAAATCCGTTTTTGTTATTTTTAATAACGGATTTATCTATTATTAGATAAATCTATTTTGAATTTTTTCAAAACGGGAATTTCTGTAATAAATAGATAAATCCATTTTGTAAAATCAGCATATACATCATTCATTCAATGGTTTTTTTACCCCCACCATTTCACTCTATACCCTCACAAAATATGATAATCCGAAAATACCTCTGATACATTTCTTCACAAGGATTTATCTAATTTAAAGATAAGTCCGTTTTTTTTTCCATCAACACCATCAGCACTATGGGCATCAGGAGCAGCATCATGAGCAGGATCAGGAGGATTAGGAGCCTCCTCTCTTGACTGGTTTAGCAGGTCATGTTTGTTCTCGTATACAGAGAGACCCGGTAAGTTGAATTTTTTACATAGCGTTGTTAGTTTAATTTATTGCTTTACATAGCCTTATTTTGTTAATTTATTTTCAATTCAGACATATCAGCGTACTCTGAAAGTTTGGAACCATGGTAACAAGATTCCTCAAAGACTATTTGGGTATTGCCAAAACCCCCATATTTACCCCTATATCAGAGGTTCGAGATTATCCCCCCTCGTCTCCACCGGACATGCCACGGTGGACCATGAGCTTATTTCCGCTTTCGTTGAGAGATGGCACTCAGAGACGTTGTCATTTAATGGTGAAATGACGATTACTCTGGACGATGTGTCCTGCTTGCTGGATCTTTCCATCCAGGGAAATTATTTCAGAGCTCAACCACTTCTGTGACCACGGAGCAGGCCATCCACCTAGCACATGTTTACCTAGGAGTGACTATGGAGCAGGCTCGTAGGGCGTGTGGAGATTCTTTTGGTCCATATTTCCATTTTGACTGGTTGCATGAGATGCTTAGAGTGAATTCCATGGAGGGGGGAGACATGTATGCTGCTGTCAGGGCGCATATCCTGTTGCTTCTGATCTACAGCATCTTCACTTGCAAGACTGGAGACAGGGCTGAGGCTAAGTGGCTGCTCCTACTTGTGGACATCAGTGCAGATGTTGTGGAGGGTATGCATGGGGGGCCGGAGGACTAGCTTTCATGTATGACTCGCTGAACTACTCCTGTTTGGACTCTTCGCAGCAATTAGGAGGGTATGCGAGCCTATTACAGGTACAAATTTTAAATTAATTTTTTCATTTTTTACGAATTTGGTTAAATAGTTTTTAATTAATCATTTTGTTTATTTTTGCATTTCAGAGCTGGATTTTATGGTATTTTCCTAGCCTAGTAGCGAGGAGGCCGGGTGATGTAAAGGACGGACTACTGTGTGCGCGCTGTAGGAAGAAGAAGACAGGTGCATTGAAGCTAGAGGATTATAGGCAGATGATTGATGCGCTGAGCTCGAATGTGTCTGTTGGCGACCCTTTGAGGAGCACCGGGGGGATAGAGCCTTTGACTAGATCTCATTGTACAGGGGCTTCATCAGCTGGGGCGACATCAGAGTTTCCTTCATGCCTGATAGGTGTCTGCGACAGTTTGGGTATGTGCAGGGCATCCCACGTGCCACTCTTACTGGTCGTCCGGCCCATGCAGACGTCATCTTTCAGATTGGCCACTATCTGCCGCATGTGCAGGATGTTCTGCGGACTACCTGTCGTGCTGAGGAGTTGGATCAGGTTGGTTCGGGATACTTACAGTGGTATGTGAATGCATCTTTTCCGAGACTCTTACGTGTTGCATCACCACCACCACCACCAATACAGGCAGCTGCACCACCACCACCACAGGACTGGGGATATGCTGAGTGGGTACAGACTATGGCAGATGAGGTTAGGAGGGGGCTTCGTAGAGGGGACATCCGTATGGGTACTGAGACGTATGTTCGCCTCACGCAGTTGTTGGAGATGCTACCGAGGCGTGACTAGGGGATTTTGTATTTGTACTTTTATGTTTGTACTTTTGTGGGATTGTATGTTTGTACTTTTGTTGGATTCTATGTTTGAACTATTTTTATAGCAGTTGATTATTACTATTTCTTGCGAGTTTCCTTAAAATTTCGATTTCATTGATTCGATAAAACAATGTTACATAAAAGATAAAACATAACCAACACCAATAAAAATAGACAGATAAATAAAATATTGCAACAAAAAACAAAAAGAAAACATAATAGAAACTACCGAGCTGGTGGAGTTAAACGACGAAGGATCTCAGTGACGGTCCTTCTTGTTTCGACGTACTAATGCAGATAACCCATAAAACTAAACTGAACATGAATGGACATCATGGCTTCGACGTCATCAACGTTCTTGACATCCATTGTAGACCAGTGCACACGTCCATCATCCCATTCTGGTTTCCGATAAATTATACGAACTATCTCATGCTCGTCGCCCTCCGATTGCACCTTAAGCAGTATTTTCTCTTTCAGGGCCGCGAATGTTGTGTTGTGTTTAAACGTACACTGCATTGTGTATCTCCCCTCGAAACAAATGCCATCATCTTTGTTGATGATGCCCTGATGATCAATGAGGCCCTGATTAGTAAAAATAACAGTGAGGGAAGCATCTTCTGAGTAGTATTGTGTTAGGGGCATAGGCATTTTGTGTTGTGTGTGTGAAAGAAGTTGAACTTTTTGTGTGAAAATAATGAGGGTGGGAGTGGGTATTTATAGATGTCATTAATGATTATCAACTGTTGATATTGTCGGTGCAATCTACACCGTTGATCAACATTAAAAGTCAAATCCTAACCGTTAAAATTAATACAACTCTTATTATCAAAAAAATTAATACAAATCGTATATACCTATGGGTAGGGGTATATACGATTTGTTAAATTCCAAATCGTATGTACCCCCACACCTAGGTATATACGATTTGTATTTTAACAAATCGTATATACCTCAGCCATACGTATATACGATTTGTTTTTTTAAATCTAATCGTATTTAATAACATTTACGTATATACGATTTAAAATTTTCAAATTCGTATATATCTATGGTGAGATATATACGATTTTGGTCAAATTTTTTGGGGTATTTTCGTCAAAAAAAGTCTTGTGGGGGTATATGGGAAGATGGTGGAGGTACAAAAAAACCCTTTTGTTTATTAACCAACCAACCCACCCCGGCCCACTCAATTGACTTGACGAGAAAAGAATCAACATACCGCTCATTATGTTCGGACCCCCTCTACTTAATTTCCCTTTAATTTCTCTTCATAGTGTAGACAAATATTGCAGGCACAAAATAAAAAATAAGCTAAATTGCACTTTTGGTCCTTTATCTTTGATTTCGGATTCACTTTGGTTCTTTATCTTTTTTTCACGTTTCGGTCCCTCATCTTTCATTTCTAATTTGGTCCTTTTTTGGTATTTTCCATACATTAACTTAACGGACGCCAAACTGGCAGTTAATTGCTGACACAATGTCTTAAGTGAATGGATGACTTGGAATTCATTAAATGATGTGGCAAATGGGGGACCAAATTGAAACTAAAAAAAATAAAGGACCAAATTGACATAAATACAAGAACTTCCATCTTCGCTTTCTACCTCCAAACACCATCTCCATCAAATGTAAGAAAAATCTTAAAGTTGGCAACCTCGTTTTATATTTTAGAGAAGAAAATAATTTTTAAACATCAAAGTGCTTTTATACACATTGAGAAAGATAGAGATAGAAGAGGCCACCAAATTATAATTCTTTTTTACTTATAAATGAGACGTGAGTATTACTTGAACTTAGGTACAATTTTAAGAATTTTTAGCATATTGATAACTCTATTTTATATAGAGTTATTTACACTTCTTAAGCTTGAATTATTGTAAGAACTCAGTAATTTGTTAATCCAAATAAAGAATAATAGTTGAAATCAGCATCATTTAGCTTTGGAACTCATTAGAATTGAATTTCATAATTTATGGTATTTTTTGATGTGTTTGTTGAATAATGTAGCTGCAATGGAGACCGCAATAGATGCACCTGCAATAAGCTGTAAAAAGCAGAAAACAGGAGTATTGCACCTGCATCATACCCAGCATTGCACCTGCATCTATTGCAGCTACATCAACTCAAGTAACACAGAATTGCTCCTACAACCTGATGATGTCAGCAAATGCAAGTGACAAGTGCAAGTTGGCCAAGTTGTTGAAGGTGGCGCCAAGTTCATGAATCTAGCCTCAAAGTGAAAAATCTCACTTTCCACTTGTCATTACACCATTGGACGTCCCTTAATATTTGATGGGGGTTCTTATCACACTTTTTACTTGACAAGAGGAGAGAGAAACAACTTGGTGATCAAGGAAGATGGATCATGAAGCCTATAAATACCACCCTCTTCTCCATTTGAAGGACACTCAATTCTTATCATTCAACAATACATTTTATATTCTAGTTTCTAGTTTTAAGTAGATTTATTTCTCCTGTAAGTTGTAGTACTCAACAAAGCTTCAAGTAAGTGAGATAGTGATACTTCCTACTCATCTTATCTTGTGAAATTGTTGAGGTACTCTTGTGAAGAAGTGTAAGCAACCACATTGCTAGAAAAGAAATGCAAAGAATCTTCTTTTGTGTAATTACTCTTACCTCTTATTCTCTTTGTGTTTTTCTTGTTATAGGCATGAGAAATCTTGTTTGTATCTTTCTAGTTATGTCAAGCATGAGCTGAACCCTTTGTGGTTGAGATGCCTTAGCTTAGTAATGAAACTTTGAAATGTTATAACGTTATGTTGATGTTTTTGTAATTTAGTTCTTGCGTGATAATTCTTTCAAACTTATTTTAACTTGATCACTTAAAATAAGTAGGGTCATAAATTCAGAAATGGTTTGTGATTTGAAATCAAGAACTAACATGAATAAATGTTTTAATAATAGGAAACTTTGTTAAAACCATGCTAAGACCTAGACATAGGATAGCATAGTTCATGGGATGATCTGTAGGAGTTTAATTAGGCAAGGGTGAACTTATTTAGAGCTTAGAAATAAGACTTGTAATGAAGCCCTGAAGATAAGTACTGAAAAGTACAAAACGGTTAGTACTGCATCCATTGCAGGTGCAATCATTGTAACCGCAAGACATTGCAGGTGCAATGATTGTAGCAGTAAACCATTGCAGGTGCAATGGTTGCAGATTCGTCAATTATAATTATAACTTTATACATTCAAAGTAAACTTACTTAAGTAAAAGCATTCCAACCATATTTCTCAACTGATTCACAACTTACATTTACTTGTTTTTAATTTACAATTTGTCTATACACACACCACAATCATCATTCATTTTATATTTTATTTTTGTTATCATTAACTCTACTATTAATTTAAACTTAGTAAAATTAATTCAATCCCTGTGGGTACGACAACCTTCTTATCTCTATATTACTTGTTAAAGACTGTGTATACTTGCACATATATTTTCCACAACACATATGCATCATCATAGCTCAAATTGAAGCATGAGTTGGCACAATGCAACAATAGTTTGAACATCGAAGAGAGTGGAATTTAATGAGATTGATCTTGGGGTGTTGGTTGTTTTGCTAACGTAGGTCTAAGTCAAAAGGCCACCACTTGTCTTGTTTTGACATGTGTAGCGACCGAAAAATCCGGGAGAAGATTCCTCGAAATTCGAAATATGAAGCCGCCACCAAATTTTAGTTTAAGGGCAAATATTGGAAAATCCCTTTGAAATGGATAAGGGTCCTTGAGACCAGATTAGGGTTCGGGAGTGGGTTATGCATGGGGAAGGTATTAGCACCCTACGGCATCCTTCATAAGGAAGGTTACCTGCTAATTAGTTGTAGGAGAGAAAGTTAATTTTGAAAATATTTAATTTTACCCCTTTTATTTTGATTTGAAAGAAATAGAACTTAATAAAATCATTTATTAATTTTTGTGAACTAAGGAAGGAATTATTGCGAAAAAAGACTAAAAAAGGTTTTTTTATTAATGGCTACGTAGTTCTTGGTAGAAAATATTTGTGAACTACGTATCTCTGGGTAGAGAATCAAAGGCTACGTAGTTCTTGGTAGAAAATATTTGTTTGTTTGATGTATTTTAATTAGGGATTTTAGGACTCTTGAGTGATTAGTGCATTTGTCCTTAATCCCCTTTTTGAAAATTTGTTTTTGTTGGAGAAAAATGTTTTGTGTTTGTGTTTTTTATTTTGAAATTGTTTATTTTGAATAGGGATTTTAGGACCTGATCCGTCACGTTTCATTAGTGGTTCCAAAAATGATACTAACCCGACTGTACAGTCGACTTAATCCCCTATTTATATTTTTTTGAGAGAATTTATTTATGCATTTTATAGGATTTTTGGAAAAGAAATAGTCTCTTCTTTTTGAGAGGAAACAAATAACAAAGCGAAATGGGGTGCAATATTGAAACAAAGGTGTAATTAATAACAAAGGGTGTTGTACTAAAAAAGAGAGGGGGTGTGTTTGGCAGCAGCCCAGTTCAGTCTACTTTTTGGGTTAAAAGCCTGTCCTGCGAATTGTGCTTGTACAGGGGGTGCTGTATAATCAAAACGCAAGGTTGTAAGTATTAAATCTGACTTGTTTTTATTGAATATTTAAAATAGAAATTAAAGAGAGAGGACATATAAGGAAAATAAAAGGAGTTGCTAAACCCTAATTTCCATTCACTCTCAGCGCCGTTTTGATGAAAATTGGGGCGAGAGAGAATGGCGAAAATTTCGCCAGAGAGAGAGAGAGAGAGGAGAGCTGCGTGATTTCTGGGTTGAGAGAGGGAAAAAGATGGCTCCGAAGAGATAAGGTCGCGCGAAGGGTCACGCCGGAGATTTTTGTGACGGCGACGGAGGTGAGACGCATGACGGCGGTGAGCGGCGGCTTCGTGAGGGTGACGGGCTGACTTGACGACTGAGAAAGGGAGGTTCACCGAAGAGAAGACGCGTGAGAAAAGGTTCACGATGTTGATGATGCTCGACGACAACGAACGGTGACTCGCGGTGGAGAAGACAACGACGCTGGTTCTTCTTTCATGGTGGGAAGACGCACGTGGTCAGAGGCGGTGTACTCGCCAGCAGTCACGGTGACCGGAGGTAGGATCTATTAACACTGTTTTTTTATGCTTTTTTTTGTTTTTGTTTTTTACTTCTACTCCCTCTTTGCTTTTTACCTTCTCAAAACCTTTTTCTTTTGGTTTTCTATGTTCTTTGGTTCTGATCTATGTCCTAATCGCAAACTCTATTTTTTATGTGTTTGGTTTGTGTTATGTTAAAATACGAAAAAAAAGATTTATTGAAAGGAAACCAAAGAACCTTCTGTTGCGAACCTTCACCCATCCCTTTTTTATTTTTTATTAACAATATGCTATAATTATCATTATCATTATTTACACTTAAGATATGAACAAGGTTCTATACAGACTTAAGCAAGCTAAAAGGACTCAAAGCATGTATTTCCTACGTTTTCAGATTTATATATAAAGTTTTCAGAACACCTATAGTATTTACATCATATGCTTCTAACCATTCTGGTAAATAGAAAAAAAAGCATACAAGAGTAGAAAATGAAAACCAACCAACCTAAAGTCCAGCCTCTTATTTCTCCCTCGTGTTTGTTTTAACACTGCTACTCTTATTTGACTGCTGCTGCTGCTCTACTACTCTTGCCTTTGCTTCTCACCATTTTGAAATTAGTGTTTTTTGGTGATTAGGGTTCTGGTTTAAGCCACTAATCATTTTGATTATTTCTGTATACTTTCTGCCTCCTTTTACAATGAAAATTAGTCTGCTTTTATAGTGAATTTTTAGGTTTAAGAATTAAATTACTGATTTGGTTTTGATCTTTGTTTCCTATTTTACAGGTTTTGGGCCTGTTGAGAAACTTGCAAAGCAAGAACAGCCCAGCTGAAAGGTGTAGAAGCGTTGGTCCTGAAGAGAAGCATGTGACACTTTTAATTTTTGATTTTTGTAATAATTTCTTGGATTTATTTTGTATTTTAGATTTTTGGATTACTGTAAGTTAATTTTTAATGCTGATTTTATTACATTTTTATGCTTTATGATTTTTTATGGTTTTTTAATTAAAAGAAGAAAGCAAACAAAATTGAAATTGGGTCAAACCAAAGATTAACAACTGAGGCCCAATTGCCAATGCTAAAACACGTCTAAACATGAACATTAGGCCTGATTAGAATAAATTGTTAAAACTAGTCCCAAGAACTAACTTGCGGTAATTTGACGAGTAAATTAAAACGAGTAGTAAAAAAGAATTGGACAGAATTCGGGTATGACAACATATAAGTCGAAAAATATTTCTTTTACTTATTTCAAATATAAGCAAAATCTTAAAGTAGGTATCCTCGTTTTACATTTTAGTTAGAGTATAAAAATAAAGTCAAAAGGTTGCTACTTGTACTTTTTTTTGACATAAAGTCAAAAATATTTCTTTTACTTATTTCATATGCAAGCAAAATCTTAAAGTAGGTAACCTCGTTTTACATAGTATAGAAAACTAATTTATAAATACCAAAGTGCTTTTATACACATGGAGAAAGATAGAGATAGAAGAGGCCACCAAATTATAATTATTTTACTTATAAGTAAGACCTTACTTGGACTTGGGTGCAATTTTAAGAAATTTTGGCATATATATGCATCATCATAGCTCCACTGAAGCTTGAGATGGCACAATGCAATAGTAGTTTGAACATCAAAGAGAGTGGAATTTAATGAGATTGGTCTAGGGGTGTTGGTTGTTTTGCTAACGTAGGTGTAAGTCAAAAGGCCGCCACTTGTCTTGTTTTGACATTGCTAACACCCAAAAATAATTAAGTCGTAAGCCGAGGGCTGAGGAAAGAGGGAAAAGAGTTAGAGTGTTGAGGCAAGCCATATGACTAAAACCCAAGAGGTAATTTTCGATTGAGTGAACTCAAGAGAAGCCATCCGGGCACACTACAAGAAAAAACTCCCCGAGGAAGGGGTAAGCCCGAGGGCCAATAAGTTAAGCCGAGGGAGAGTAAAGCCCCAAGCCCCATCCTATAGAGTGCCACGGCCAGGGTGACTCGGGTGCCTAAGTTACTGCCCAAGGACAAAGGGCAGCCGAGTGACCAAGTGGTCGAGGTAAGGCAGGCTTGCTTGGAAGGCAAGATAGAGGAGGCACGAAGATAGAACGTGGGAGCAGTTAAAGATCAAGCGAAGGAGCGAGGCAGTTAAAAACGGAGCGAGGAGCATTTACCCCACTAACTGTGCTAGTGGGATCGTGGGTGTTGCTCCGTCTCTTTAGGGCTTAGGAGCAATGATAAGCGTTGATCTTAGATTGATCCAACGGTAGGCAAGTGTTGGTTCAAGTAGTGGCCGATGAGGGCCTATGTATATATATAGCACAGAGTAAATGTAAAGGACACACATTAATCAATCAAAACTCGATGTTTTATTTCAATTTATCTTCCTTTACTGCATTTTTATCTTTACTTTATGCATTAGGCCAATAGAATAATCCAACCCTCGCATCCCTTTCACCTAGCCTGACCCTTTCTAGAGGAGTCAGGATACCCACAGTCGAGGAACAGAGTTCCCTCCTCGGCGCAACTGCTTGAAGAACAGAGGAATCAAAGTCTGTCCAAACCTCTAACCAACCCCACGGCTAGGACCTAAGAGTTTGACGACAACAGAAATATAAGTCGAAAAATATTTCTTTTACTTATTTCAAATATAGGCAAAATCTTAAAGTAGGTATCCTCGTTTTACATTTTAGTTAGAGTATAAAAATAAAGTCAAAAGGTTGCTACTTGTCCTTTTTTTGACATAAAGTCAAAAATATTTCTTTTACTTATTTCATATGCAAGCAAAATCTTAAAGTAGGTAACCTTGGTTTACATAGTAGAAAAATAATTTATAAATGCCAAAGTGCTTTTATACACATCGAGAGAGATCAAGATAGAAGAGGCCACCAAATTATAATTTTTTTACTTATTACTTGGACTTAGGTGCAATTTTAAGAATTTTTGGCATATATATGCATCATCATAGCTCCACTGAAGCTTGAGATGGCACAATGCAACAGTAGTTTGAACATCGAAGAGAGTGGAATTTAATGATATTGGTCTTGGGGTGTTGGTTGTTTTGCTAACGTAGGTATATGCCAAAAGGCCACTTATCTTTTTTTGACATATAAGTCGAAAAATATTTCTTTTAGTTATTTCAAATATAAGAAAAATCTTAAAATAGGTATCCTCATTTTACATTTTAGTTAGAATATAAAAATAAAGTCAAAAGGTTGCTACTTGTCGTTTTTTTGACATAAAGGCTCAGTTTGCTAAAAAGTAGCGGATAACGGATAAGCTAGCGATTAGCGGATGAGCGGATAGCGGATGAGCTAGCGGATAGCAAATGATGTGTTTGGTAAAACTAGCGGTTAAAATAGCTCATAAATATAAAATGACATAAAATTATATTTAATTAATGATTAAATTATTTAATGATGACAAAATGTTTAATGAGGAAAGTAGAAGTAATTTAAGAAAAATTAAAGGGGTAAAAATGTCAAAAAAAGAGACACTATCCGCTAGCCTTAGAAAAAACGCTACTTGAATTAGTGTTTGAAAAAACGCTACTTGAATTAGTGTTTGAAAAAACGCTAAACGCTACCTGAAAAATGCTAAACGCTAGTGCTTTCCAAACACGTGTACTCTTCACCCGCTAATTCCATCCGCTAGCAGATGGGATGCACCAAACAGAGCCAAAGTCAAAAATATTTCTTTTGCTTATTTCATATGCAAGCAAAATCTTAAAATAGATAACCTCGTTTTACATAGTAGAAAAATAATTCATAAATATCAAAGTGCTTTTATACACATCGAGAGAGATAGAGATAGAAGAGGCCACCAAATTATAATTTTTTTTTTACTTATAAATAAGACCTTACTTGGATTAAAGTGCAATTTTAAGAATTTTTGGCACACATGCATCGTCATAGCTTAATTGAAGCTTGAGCTGGCACAATACAGTAGTAGTTTGAACATCGAAGAGAGTGAAATTTAATGAGATTGGCCTTGAGGTGTTGGTTGTTTTGCTAATGTAGGTCTAACTCAAAAGGCCGCTACTTGTCCTTTTTTGACATTTTTTTTTCCTATAATTCATTTCTATTAAGAAAATAAGTCAATTAACTCAGCATCATTGACACACACTCCCGGCCCAATCATGTGCTGGAAGCTAAGAGGAGCAAAATACACCGAGTTCAAAGAACTTTGAGTACATGGGTGAGAAGCTCGAAAATCCTAAGGAGACAGCTGACAGCCCAAAACAACAAGCTCAAAATCCTAACTCTGACTAAAAAACTAGAAAAGATACATGGAAAGTAAAGGCTACAAGCAACTACTATGACTATCTATATAGAAGCACCTCAAAACTGATTGGCTCGTAGATCAGCAACATATCTAAACATATGATATTGACAAGGCCACCAAGACAGCAAATGCAAGCCGTACACCTACAACAGCACTTGTGATGCAACCCTATGCTTACTCCAGGCAGTTCAAAGACAACACAAACAATATTAATCGCTATTTTTAATTATTGGAACAACCACAAATTGCGAGAAGCAAAAAATCTGAGGTTATTTTTGAGCCTTGCGAGACGCCAATGCTCCATAGCACAATGACCTTCACACACCAAGCTGGAACATTTGGATGCAAGTTGATATTCACACCCTGTAGATCCAAAATCACTTGCATACTCGAGATAAAACCGCGGTTGCAAGCATAAGTCAATTCGGCCAGCAAAAAACAATTTCAGTTGTACCAAGAGTTACTATATGTTTCAGCAGCTATGTACTAGACACCTGTTAGAACAAAATTACTAAAACCAAGTGATGCACCATCACCGAGACCAAGATTTGAACAGTGAAGGGCAACATCAGCTTATTGGTCTATCAATACACAACCAGAAAATCGTAGAAGACAAACAAAGCTCATCAAATAGGAAATAGCTAACATCATAATGCACATCTATGATGGTATCACTCTCCTCCTACTACCATCAAACCACTACTCCCTGAAGAGGTTAAAAAACTGAGCTCTGCAGCAATAGTGACACCAGAACAGACCATGCACTTGGGCTCAAGCCTCAAGCCACCACAAGACACACCAGAAGCTGCTTTCTCCCCCCATTGACGCAAATAGAAGAAGAGCACCTGCAAGGGAGCAAGAACAACAAACAAAGCAAGCAAACAAGGATGGCAAGGGCAAAAATGGCAAGGTCAGATGAGCCTTGTGAGCATGGACCTCGACTTAGACGGCAACTAGCAACAATAACGCAATATGTCTGAAGGTGGGTTGGCACGACGGCGACTATGAGATTAGTCGGATACCCTAGACGGTGGAAACACCTATCTAATGGAAGGAAGGGCACTACGAGTTCCTTCTGGGTTACAAGCAAGGTAAATTATTCCAGCACCCTCAGGGCAAGAACAACCGAAATATCGCCTCACACTCATCTAGACCATTTCACCCAAAGCCCCTCTAGGGAAGCCCCTTCCTCCGCGAGGTTGTCAGCAAGATGATTTAATTCCCTAGTCTGATGGATGAATGTGACGTTTTTTAGGAGATAAAGAAGATTTGTCAGCTTATTACCGTAGAACTGTAAGTTCCCTGGGCAAGTGTCTCTTACCCAGGTTAGCGCTACTTTGGAATCCGATTCTACTATTAAACTACCCTCCTTAAGCCAATCCTTTTCAATTGAAATTTCAAAGACAATTGCCATGAACTCCGCTTCATTGGAATCCCTGACTCCAACTGAGGCAGCAAATTTTGTAAGGATGCAGCCCTTGTCATCGCACAACAGCCCACCTATTCCAGCCGGTCCTGGCTTACCTTTAGCGGATCCATCTACATTCCATTTCCATGTATTCACGGGTGGGGGATGCCACTGAGTTAATTCATGTGATCTTGGGGCTCTTTTCCACGAAGCCTCCCCCGCAAAGTTTGATTCTCGCTTGGGTTATACGGGCAGTCTGGTTCCCAACCCTTCATCTAAGAAACCAGCCTTAGCTTTATTTGGTAGATCTCTTGGTCCCAGACTATCTTGTCCTTTTCGAACACCACTCTTTTTCTCATGTGCCAAATGGACCAAAGGACCAAAGGACCACAACTTCTTACGGAAGGTTCCTTCAATTGCTCCACACCATACTTCAAACCATTGTTCGCAATTTGCCGCGATAGGGAGCTGGATGTTCCACCAATTCAAAACTCCCGCCCATACCCGCCATGAATACATGCAATGTAGGAAAGCATGTTGGATTGTTTCTTCACTGGCATTACAGAACAGGCAGATAAGTCTAAAAATATTTCTTTTACTTATTTCAAATATAAGCTAAATCTTAAAGTAGGTAACTCGTTTTACATTTTAGTTACAGTCGAAAATAAAGTAAAAGGCCGCTACTTGTCCGTTTTTGACATAAAGTTGATTTTTTTTTTACTTATTTCAAATGTAAGAAAATTTTTAAAGTAGATAACCTTGTTTTACCATTTAGAGTAGAAAAATAATTTTTAAATACCTAAGTGTCTTTATACACATTGAGTTTGAGAGAGATAGATATAGATGAGAGACGAGTGATAAATGTAATTGGTAGGTGTCGTGGTGTGATAAGAAGAGAGAGATAAAAAGATTTTTTTCGATAGTTGAGAGATAGAAAGAATTAGGAATGTTAGATGACTATTGACTCTTTTGGGTGTTCAAAAAATAAAGGCTTAATTGCACTTTTGACCCCCCTATAAATATAATAGCCCTCCACGATTTTGGTTCACTAAGTTTTTTCCATGATTTTAATCCCTCTATTATTCCAATTTCTAAAATATTTACCCCTACAAAAATTAGTCAAACCTAAAGCTTTCTTAGAATGTGGTTTACACCTAACTCAACGCTACAAAATCGGCTTGTAAGGTGAGGGATGCCTTTTCATTATATGCTCTTTTGAGACCTTATCACTAGTCAATGTGGGACGTGGGTTTTTCCCAATAAATTTGACGAAATACTCACTTAAATGACGTGACAAGTAATGTTTGACAGCCACATAATTTTTTTTATTAGACAATATTTGTGACAACAATGTTATGTAAATATGACTATTTGCCCTTTTGTTATGCCACGTTATGTCATGTTTCGCTTGTCAAATATTATTTTTTAATTAAAAAATCCATGTGATAGTCAAACGTGGCATGCCATGTCGTTTACGTGAGTACCACATCAACCTTAGGTTTGACAAATTTTTGTAGGGTCAAACATATTAGAAATTGGATTAATAGAGGGACCCAAATCGTGTAAAAAATCTTGGAGACCTAAATCATAGATGAGTTACTATAGGAGAACAAAAAGAGTAATTATACCAAAAATAAAATTAGTATAAAAAAGGAATTGCATCTCCAATTTTGAGAAGAAACCATGAGAAAAGATCCAACCCATAAAAATGAACAAAAGGACTTAGTTTTTTGTAAATATTTTAAGGGAAGGAAATAAGGTGCTCCTTTGTTTCCTCTAAATCCATATCTTGCATGCTTCCCAGCTAGCCTTGTATCCTCAATGTGCTAAGTTCAAATCCTTTTGGAGACCGTTGTAAAATAACCATTAATACCACTTTAATTAATGAAATTTCTCCATTCCCAAATTTAAAAGAAAAAATATCTTGCACTTCCGTAGTCGTCAGTGGATTTCATTTAGTCGCTTATTAAATAGATATAAATGTAAATATATAAATATAACAATAACATTATATGTATATATATATGTATATATATATATATATATATATATAATATGAGTGAAGATAATCAACATTGTTGGTCTAGTGGCGTAAGATATTTTGGGAGGGTCGACGCAGTGCTTCCAAATTCGATTCCCACATGAGTGTGAAGTTTGCTCTTAAGCATGAGTGTAGGTTAGTCCTTCGTTGAAAGCGTTAGAATACTCTGTGGGTAGCCAACAATAATCTGAACTAAAAAAAATATGAGTCAAGATCCATCGACATCAAATGTCTAACTTAACAACTTATCAGGGCCGTCCCAAACAATTTGGAGGCCCTGTTAAAATTTAAAAATTAGGCCCTAATTATATTTTTGGTGTTACACACGCGTTTGACAAATTTCGAATGTGTAACAACGAAACACAAAAAAAATGGAGGGAGTATTAAATATCTATTCATAATTTCTATAAAAATGTGATAGTTAATGTTTTTTAAGAAGGATACTTAATTTGTCAAAAAAAAAAGGATAATTAATATTGTAAAAAAAAAGGATAATTAATGTTTCACCAAAAAAAGAAGGATAATTAATGTTTTTTTTGAATGGATGTATAGGCACTCATGAGCTGAGTTGGCTAAATTAAAAAAATAAAAAAACAATCTATCGTAAACAGTCTCTTGTAATAATAATATGGAGCTTTAACCGCTAGGCTCAGTAACATCTTAGGTTAACTAACGAACGCATTTGTATATATAGAGTACTAACTATATTATTTTTTTGGGCCCTAGATAAATTGGACTGGGCTGAGGCCCTGTGCTATTGCACAGGCATGCACTGCCTTATGGACGGGCCTGAAACTTATATTAATTAATAACATCATGAAGAAAATAAAATTTACCAATCTAATCATTGAATTAAAAGTTAGGCTCTTTTTTGGTACCCACCTCCTTATCACCCATACCCCCTAATTGCCATTTGGACCAAAATGCCCCTAATTTAAAAAAAAACATTTTTTTTACATTTTTCCGGATTTATACATAAATTCTAAATTTAAAATTTCCGAATTTATGTGGTATATTCAGAAAAAATAAAAAAGTGTATCAAATTCGGAATATTCCGAATTTACCCCTAAATTCATAATACATTTTTTTTAAATATTCTGAAATTCGGCAAATTTTTAAAAAAATGTTTTTTTTAATAAAAAATTAGGGTTATTTTGGTCCAAAAACGATTTATAGGGGTATGGGTGATAAGGAGGTGTATAAAAAAAAGTTAAAAGTTATTATAAAGTAGATCATGCTTATCTATTTCATGCAAAAGCACAAACTAGTTGACATAATATCGCACCATTTTATTTGGATATGGTTAACAGGTATGGATCGATAACTTTATGTTAGAGGGGGCGAATTCTTCTCCTAACTTTTTTGATATAATACTCTTGTTCCCTCTATTTGTTTTGGTGAGTTAGGTCCCCCAATTTGTTTAATATGGAGATTTTGGTTCCTATAAGTTGCACACGAAAAATCAGGGAGGATCGCTCGTGCTATTTAATGAAGTCACCATCAATGTTTAATTCTAAGGGAAAACATTAAAAAATCCCTTTGAAAAGAAAATGGTCTTGAAGACCAGATTTTGTATTCGGGAGTCGTTTATGCGTGGGGAAGGTACTAGCACCCCACAGCATCCATTCAAAAAAGGTTCCCTCTGATTAGTCGTGCAAATTATATTAACTTTGAAAATATTTATTTTCCTTTATTATGAAAAGAATTTAAAAAAAGACTAAATGAAAATAATTTATTTTTGTGGTTTTGTTGAGAGCTAGCAAAGAAACATTTTAGAAAAAAAGACTAAAAAAGGTTTTTTATTATTGCACTTGACAGATGTGGGCCCCCATCTGCTCCTACGTATCTCCGGGTAGAGAATCAAAGACTACGTAGTTCTTGGGTAGAAAATATTTGTGTGTTTGTGTTTTTTATTATTTGAAAGTTTTTGAAATTGGAGAACATTCATAATGACCAAAGGAGTAAACTCAGAGTGATCACTACTAATAGCCCATTTGAAAATTAAGTTGTTCACAATGATTGAACGAGTTAAAATCAGAGTGACCAATGTAAAGTACCGATTTGGTGATTGAATGTTTGATTGTTTGAAAATGCTTACTTGGAAACATAATCTAAAAAAATATTAAGATCGTGTGAAAATGAGTTGGACTCATTAGTTTGTAAGATATATGAAGATGAGTTGAGACTCATCTACAAAATATACATCCGGAGGTCTTCTCCACGTAGGATCTTCCACATCAGTTTCCCGCCAACCTTCTCCCCTTTCCCGCCCAACCTTGGGCCAGTAGAACGCCGCTGCGTGGTCCACATCAGCTGCCAGCAGTGTCTCCTCACCATGTCAGCAAGGATTTAGCGCCCAAATCTCCATTCCTCACAGTTGACGTCATGTTGTGTCTTTGCTTTTCTGGTTAATTTTACTTTATTGTGTCAGTCTGCAAATTTCAGTGTAAGAACATCATCCTCGGTTCATTCCAGGAAGAAACTGTAAGAAATTTTAACTGAATTCGACTTAAACATATACATTAACAATGTTTAAATCGCTATAGCGGAAGCAATATTAAATAACATACTAACCTCCAGCCATTGCAATTCAGTTTCGTACTTCACACCACGGAGAACTTGGATTCACAGTCGCCGCCAACGAAGAACTCTGTTACTGTTTCCAAGAACTCTATTACTATTCCAAACCCTCACTCACTCTTAATTCGATGGTGTAATTTTTCTGAATAGAGAAGCAGGTTCAGTAACCAAAACAGAGAGTGGAAGCGGTATTTATAGAGCTCTGCCATCACAGAGCTCAGTAACTTCCAACTACACGTTAAAAGGGCTTAATTTTAGGAATTGGGATCATGGGTTTAGTGGGAGTGAAAAATGGACTAGATACTGAGTTAGTTTATTTCCACCAAAATAGGAGCAAATGCAGAGCACTTTTCCACTCCATAAAAATAGGAAACGTGAAACCAAAAAACTAACATTCTCCCACTTGGTCCATTTAACCCATCTCAATCATAACGAGAAACTTAATAAATGAATCATGGCGATAGGTCCTCTAAATACGAGTATTATCTTCCATGTATTACGATATGTCAAGCATCTCAAAATAAGTCCCTAACTTAATGAATAAACCACATGTTTATTCAAGGTCAAACTTAAATGAATTTCCTCAAATTTAAACAAATGTGTACACAAACATATGAGAAAAATCAAACTGAATATAAGAGTTTCATCAAAGCGATAAATGTACGTAAAATGAAAATCACATCATGGAACCAAGTCCCATGCGCACTACATGATCCTTAAAATTCTTTGGTGGCATGCCTTTAGTCAAAGGATCAGCAATCATCAACTCTGTGCTAATGTGTTCAATAACCACTTTATTTTCCTTAACACGTTCCCTTATGGCTAAGTATTTAATGTCGATATGCTTGCTTCGACTTCCACTTTTGTTATTCTTAGCCATAAATACCGCAGCAGAGTTATCACAGTACATCTTTAGTGGCCTAGAAATAGAGTCAACAACTCTAAGTCCAGATATAAAACTCTTCAACCACACACCATGCGAGGTAGCCTCAAAACAAGAAACAAACTCAGCCTCCATAGTGGAAGTAGCAGTTAGTGACTGCTTTGCACTCCTCCAAGAAACAGCTCCACCGGCTAGCATAAAAACATAACCCGATGTTGATTTGCGGGTGTCAATGCAACCGGCATAGTCTGAGTCAGAGTAGCCAATTACTTTCAAGTTGTCAGTCTGTTTGTACATGAGCATGAAGTCTTTTGTACCTTGAAGATATCTCATCACTTTCTTTGCAGCTTTCCAGTGGTCAATACCTGGATTACTCTGATATCTTCCTAAAACTCCAACAGCATATGCAATGTCAGGCCTGGTGCAAACCTGAGCATACATAAGACTTCCAACAGCTGAAGCATAAGGAATATTCTTCATGTGTTCCCTTTCAAAATCATTTTTCGGGCATTGACTCAAATCGAGTTTATCACCCTTCACAATAGGAGCTATACTTGGTGAACAATCTTTCATGTTAAATCTCTCTAGAACTTTGTTGATATATATAGGCTTCCTGAGACAAACCCAAAATGCCTCTATTTCTATCTCTATGGATCTTAATGCCAATGACATAAGATGCCTCTCCCATATCCTTCATATCAAAGTTCTTTGAGAGAAATTGTTTCACTTCATATAACATACCCTTATCATTTGTTGCAAGCAAAATATCATCCACGTATAGCACAAGGAAACAAATATGACTCCCACTGACCTTCTGGTATATACAATGATCCATGACGTTCTCTTCAAAACCAAATGAAGTGATAGCTTCATGAAACTTTAAATACCATTGGCGGGAGGCTTGTTTTAATCCATAGATGGATTTATTAAGCTTGCACACTAAGTTCTCACCATCACTACAGGAGAATCCTTCAGGTTGTTTCATGTAAACCTCTTCCTCTAGATTGCCATTGAGGAAAGCCGTTTTCACATCCATTTGATGTAACTCAAAGTCAAATTGAGCTACTAATGCCATAATTACACGAAGAGAATCTTTCTTAGATACAGGAGAAAATGTCTCGGTGTAGTCGATTCCCTCTCTTTGAGTGAATCCTTTGGCAACAAGTCTTGCCTTATGTCTCTCAATGTTGCCTTCTGAGTCTCTCTTTGTTTTGAAGACCCATTTACATCCAATGGCTTTTACACCATTTGGCAGCTTGACAAGATCCCAGACTTGGTTTGATGCCATAGAATTCATTTCTTCTTTCATAGCATTGTGCCACAAATTTGATTCTTTAGAATTCATGGCCTGTGAAAACGTTTCAGGATCATTTGCAGCTCCTATGTTATAATATGATTCTTGTAGATACACTTGAAAATCACTAGTAATTGCTGGCCTTCTAGCTCTTGTAGACCTTCTTAATGTTGCTTCAATACCTTCTTGAGGAACTTGTTGTCCAACCGGTTCATCAATAGGTTGTTCAACATTATTTTGATGTTCTTCATTAACAACTGGATCTACATGATCATTCTCAGCAACTTGTGGAACTTCAGCAGTTGGTGGTCTAACACCCGTTTGTACTTGAGGGGTGTGAATGACAATCAACCTATCACTTGATTCAGAGGGTTGAGCCTCATAGCGATCCCTTTCATGAACGGTGTCCTGAAACTGATCACTCCCACTAATCAAGTCACTTTCAAGAAATTTGGCATTTCTTGATTCCACAATCCTAGTGCTATGTGATGGACAATAGAATCTATACCCTTTGGACTTTTCAGCATATCCAATAAAATACCCACTAATAGTCCTTGGGTCTAGCTTCTTTTCTTGTGGATTATAAATTCTCACTTCAGACGGACATCCCCAAACACGTATATGTTGCAAACTTGGTTTCCAACCTTTGAATAACTCAAAAGGCGTCTTGAGACAGCCTTGGTTGGCACTCGGTTCAATATATACGCAGCCGTCTTTAGTGCTTCAGTCCACAAGAATTGAGGAAGTTTTGTGTTACTCCTCATACTTCTTACCATGTCCATTAAAGTTCTGTTTCTTCTTTCTGATACACCATTCTGATCCGGGGAACCAGGCATAGTGTATTGGGCAACAATCCCATTTTCTTGAAGAAACTTCGCAAATGGACCAGCAGATTGCCCATTCTCCATGTACCTACCATAGTACTCTCCACCTCTATCAGACCTCACGATCTTAATTTGTTTTCCACATTGTTTCTCTACTTCAGCCTTAAAAACTTTAAAGGCTTCCAAAGCTTCATCTTTTGAACGAAGTAAGTAGAGATACATATATCGTGAATAATCATCGATAAAGGTGATGAAGTATTTCGGACTACTTGCGTCCATATTTGGACAACAAATATCTGTATGTATGATTTCCAATAGGTTTGAGCTTCTCTGTGCACCCTTTTTAGACTTGTTAGTTTGCTTACCCTTAATGCAATTTATACAAGTCTCAAAATCAGCAAAATCCAAGGTACTAAGTACTCCTTCATTTACTAATCTCTTAATTCTTCCGATTGAGATGTGTCCCAATCTTCGGTGCCATAACATTGAGGATTTTTCATTCACAACACATCGTTTCAAACCAGCAGTGACATGCATAGAATCGTAAGTAGCGTCGTTTTGTAAATTAATTGAATAAAGACCATCGCGTATTTCACCAAAACCAACAATTCTAGATTTATCAGCTAAAGTAAAACCAGAATCCATAAATTTGAATGAAAAACCCAAAGGCGCTAGTCTTGAAACAGAAATCAAATTCTTAGAAAAACTAGGAACATAAAAAGTTTTTTCTAAAATCAAAGTAAAACCGCTACTTAAAGTCAAGCTGCATGTCCCAATGGCTTCAACACGTGAACGCATCTGACTTCCTGAATAGATGTATTGTTCACTTCCCACTGGTTTCCTTAGGTCTTGCATACCCTGCAAGGTATTAGAAACATGGATTGTAGAACCAGAGTCAATCCACCATGTGTTATGATTAACATTAACCATATTAGACTCATAACAAACAAAAGCAAATGGAATACCTTTCCTATCAAGCCAGTTCTTAAACTTCAAGCAGTCTTTCTTCATGTGCCCTTTCTTCTTACAGAAAAAACACTTTGACTCTTTCTTTATGACTTGCTCAGGAGGAATGTTGCCTTTGTTCTTGGCAGTTTCCTTCTTCTTCTTTCCATGAAAGGTCAAGTTCACCTTTTCGCCCTCCTCCATCAACAACCTTTCCTCTTCCTGAACACACATGGTCAGCAATTCATTGATTGACCACTTATCCTTATGTGTGTTGTAAGAGATTTTGAAAGGGCCGTATTGATGAGGCAGAGTGCACAAAATGTAGTGAACCAGGAAAGAATCACACATGGTCACCTCCAAGGTTTTCAGCTGAGCCGCTATATCCCGCATGCGCATTATGTGATCACGCACGCCTTTCACCCCTGTTAGCTTTGTTGTGGAGAACTTAATGATCAGAGTGCTGGCAAGGGCTTTGTCAGATGTAGCAAATTGCTCATCAATAGCCTTCAGAAGCTCCTTGACATTGGTATGCTGATCGATAGAGGCGCGGATACCAGCAGATATTTTGGTCTTTATGAGCATCATGGAGAGACGGTTGGATCTCTCCCACTTCTCATAAAGATCAATGGCATCTGGAGTGCTGATTTCAGTAATACCCGCTGGCTCATCTTTCCTTATAGCATAGTCAATGTCCATCCAGCCCAAATGAAGAAGAATTCTCTCCTTCCAAACCTTATAGTTGTCACCACTTAGTTCCCGAATGTCACACTTAATATCTGAGAAATTCGCAGAATTAATGACTGCAAAATTCAAACATACATGCTCATTATTCATAATTGAGACAAAAATAATTTTCATGTTTTACCAATGCAAACATGTCTTCATTTGTGAATCTAATGACATAACACTTGCCTGTGGGCTAAAGTCTTACTCAATTAGACTCATCATATAACTTAATGACAAAACTATCAAATTATGTTCCAATTCTTAATTCCTGTGGGTAGATTAAGAAATACCATCTGATATTTTATCCTAATTAACCATACAAATAAAACAGAATTCCTGTGGGTAGATTCTATTATATCACGTATGATAAATTACAACTAATGTTTCTAACGTGATCTTAAAACTAATATATAATCCTAATCAATCAAAGATGCTGTGGCTATTCCTTAATTAGCTAGAATTATATTGATCACAAACATTGTCAATTATCTATAAGGAGCTAAATAATTGCATGGTATTCCAAATAATGCAAATTAAATAAATAAAGCTCCCTAAATCTTAATGTGCATAAACAATTTTAACATAACATTGCATGTTTAAATAAATACCCAATTAAACATTCAATATTGTTACTCAAATAAATAAATGAGCACATTAATATAACTTAATAAGAACTAAGACAGCATAGATAAATACTGCACAACACCAAGATAAATTAAGACCAATCAGCAACATATCAATACTATAGCAGAATGGTAAGGCAGCTTATTGTATCCTCTAGGTCGTGGGTTCAAGTCCTAATGAAGCTATATATTTACGCCTGTTAATTCCTCCAATTCCTTTTATTTTATCAACTGGAAACTTAAACAAAAATAAAACGTAAAGGCGGCTGTTCAGGAATCGAACTTGAGACTATTCCTATGCTAAAAGTTATACTTACGCCGCATTACCACTATACCAACCGTATAAGATGTGCTACTTTACGAAGACGTCTAATATATAACTACATAATTTAGCGCTGACAGAAACAGCATCATCTTCTACCTACAGCCGGATTAATTTGACCCGGTTAAAACCCGCGAGAAGGCTTACGCGACCCGACTTATTTTAAGCGAATTTCAACATCAAACCACAAAATAATTTCCCAGAATCACTATACGAATTATTCCCTATTGGTTTATGATTTTAATTTGCCTTAAAAGGGTGTAAATTAAAATACCCTAAACTTAAAATTCTGAAACCTATAAGCAAGGCAGAGGTAACAATGGCTCTGATACCAAATGTAAGAAATTTTAACTGAATTCGACTTAAACATATACATTAACAATGTTTAAATCGCTATAGCGGAAGCAATATTAAATAACATACTAACCTCCGGCCATTGCAATTCAGTTTCGTACTTCACACCACGGAGAACTCGGATTCGCAGTCGCCGCCAACGAAGAACTCTGTTACTGTTTCCAAGAACTCTATTACTGTTCCAAACCCTCACTCACTCTTAATTCGATGGTGCAATTTTTCTGAATAGAGAAGCAGGTTCAGTGACCAAAACAGAGAGTGGAAGCGGTATTTATAGAGCTCTGTCCATCATAGAGCTCAGTAACTTCCAACTACACGTTAAAAGGGCTTAATTTTAGGAATTGAGATCATGGGTTTAGTGGGAGTGAAAAATGGACCAGATAGTGAGTTAGTTTATTTCCACCAAAATAGGAGCAAATGCAGAGCACTTTTCCACTCCATAAAAATAGGAAACGTGAAACCAAAAAACTAACAAAAAACTACCTTCAATTGGTTGCTAATTTGGCAAAGTAAGAAAAAGAAGGCGTGAAGAAGGGCGAGAGTGATGGAGAGATGATGAGTAGAGAGAGAGGACCCCAGAGAGATGTAAGAGGTACTGCACACGGTGGTTTCCATTGAAGCGGTGGGGAAAGGTACGTAGTTCTCCTCCTGTTTCATCTTTCCTTCTCTCTATTATTCCTCATTTGTGACTTACGATTTTCGATCCCTAGCCCTTTGATTTTGAAACCTTTTATTTTCTCTCTCTGCATGTTAGGGTTTTCTTATTTCGATAACTTTGATCCCATCACAACCCCACTATCCCCAGTGCATTTATGGTTTATTTCTGTTTTGCTGCCGCAAGTGAAAGGATTTTTGGTCTCCCATGGCTGCCCATGTATTTTAATATTCTAGGGTTAGTGCTTTTTAGGTTTTTTTAATCTCTTTTTTCTGTTGTTATTTCTTTGTGTGTTTGTTGTAGATTGATATGAGGTTATCTTCTTCTGCTCTGTCCAATTTCTTTTTTTCCTTATGGGTTTCAATATGCTTCTTCCTTTTCCTTGTCCAGATATTTGCATTGAATGCAAGATTAGCAGCTGCCTAGAGCATGACCCATGATGTAATTCGAGATTTACTTGGAGTGAAGTTGGATATGACCACTTACGTGGTAAGACTCATCTACTTCAAACGATTTTTCTTGAAATGCCTTTGTGTTGTTATGTTTCATGATAGTGATAAATAGAGGAAAATCAAATAGAGTTCTATTTTCCAAATGATGCTCATCTATAATTTTCTTCTGTTAATGTAGTCACTGATGGATATCATCAAGTGCAGAAGATGTAGAGAAAGCTCAATTTCTTGCTCTAGAAGTTTGAAATTGTTCAAATCTGATGTTTTTTATTCTCCCCCTAAATTATTAGTTTGTTCATTCTTTTGCCACTTTTTTCCTCTTCCCTTATTATCTCATTCTTGCATTCAAGGTGTTGTGATCTTTTTGATTTTTTTGTGCATAAAATTTACTTTACAGCAAGACCACTGAATATCTCCTCCCTTCACCCGATGTTGCTGACACATATCCCATTTTGACAAAGTTGTCCTGCTTATAACAAAAAAAAGACAAAGTTGTCCTCTATTTTCTATCACTTTCTTGGCCTCTCTGAGAACAAGTGTTTTCTAGAAAGCTTTATATGAGGATCCACTGTAATTTACTTTTTTGTCACTTCTTCCAGAGCAAAGGCAATTAGAAGAAATGCTAATTTATCTAGAAATGAACTCAAGAAATGCAGTACTCACGATGGATATATAATTTTTTGTTGTTTCTAACAATATAATTATCTTCTCGAAGGTTGAATTTTTGCCAAAATTTAGTGTAAGGGGAATTTGGCAGAGATGGCGTGAGTCATATCCAACAAAAGGGCCTAAGGCTGATGATGCTATAACTGTATTCACTGGTGTAAGTATAATTATTATCATCATTGAGCAAATATATGATATGGTGTACTTTGTTTGTTCACAGTTCATACATTTAAAATCCACATGCCTACTATTTGCAATCAACTATATGAATAATTGTCGCCCTTGAAGTTGATAGTTGAAGTCTCTCCTTTTCCCAAATTTGAATTTTCATTGTGGTCATTTAAGTAGCTGGATAGATTTGCCTTAACTTTGTTTTTTTTTTTTACAATGCCTTAACTTTGTTAAATTTGTGTTATTTTCATTCTTCTGTTTTCCCTCTTATAATGCCTAACATGATTTTTAGTGCAGTTAAAGTTCACTACTTTGTCACAGAGGGATCTTGAAAACTGGTGTCCAAGACAAGCATCGGAGGAAACTGTCTTGAGAGATTCAAATTAGTTTCATCATTTGTTATATTAGTTTAGTTTAAATCATTGTATCACAGTATAAAAGTGTGATTAAATTATTAACAGTCTTTAAGATACATTTCAAAAAAGGTCTTTTTAATTTCTTTTGTATTTTTTCAAAGTTTCTTTCATATTGTAATCTAAATGACAAATTTTAGTATCCTGATAATTTTGTGTTAACTAAAGCATTGGCCCCATGCATCGCACGGGTCAAAACGCTAGTTGGTTTGTAAAGATAGAAGAACACGTTAAACAAAAAGCTAATTACAAAAGTGAGAATAAAAATGAAAGAGGTTATGGGACATGAAAAATGGGGTGCAAAGTTGTAAATACCCATTAGTAAAATGAAGTGAAAGATGTGAGGGGTTAAATACGTGAAAATGTGGTGTGTATAGTAAGATTTTAAAAAAATATGATAATGAAATGAAAGAAAAATATGCTAATGGTAGTAATAGTTATTGATTATTATTATTATTATTATTATTATTATTATTATTTATTTATTTTTCACAAGAAAGCGGATGATTATTTACCATGAAATAAATAAAAAACTAAGAAATAAATTATCTAAACATATTGATATGTACTGAGGTAAAAACAAAGAGAATACGAAAAGGCTAATAAATTCAAATGAATAATAAAAATGATAACAATAAACTAAAGAAATAAAACAAGATTATGAGTGATATATAAAATGAATGTTGTGTTTGTTTTAGAGGAAAGAAAGTGAGGGAAGGGAATGAGGGTGGAAAGATTCACTTTCCATCGTTTGGAACTCTGAGAAAAAGGGAAGGAAAGAATGTTTATGATGGGTCCCACATGGTTTTTGTTTCCCGCTTAAAATAAAAAGACAAAAATGCCCTTGCTTTTGCTTTATTTGAATTTGACTATAAATATTCTATCTTGCTAAACAGATTTCAAAACTCTCTGGTATTTGCTTTGTTTCTCACCATGTAAACCATATTTCATTAGTGTTGCTCTCCGGCTACTCCCATATCTTCCTTGGTTTGTAAGTATTATTGCATTCCTCTTTTCACATTTTTGTTAATTTGTTTTACAGTTTATTTTCTCATAGAGGTGCAGTCTGTGCACCACCGTGAGTTTTTTGGTTTCTTTTCAAGGGTTATGTGTTTCATTATTCATTAGAAAGATTATCAAAAAAATTTCTCCCAGTATTTCGATTAGCTCTGTCAAAAGGGTTTCCATAATCCTAAAATCCCAAGCTTTGTAAGTTATTTTCTAGACTTATGGCATTAAGAAAAGTTTGGTGCTGGGTAGCAACGCAAAACCAGAACATTACGAGGAAAACTTGCTCTTGCATATTTTTTTCATGCGCTATTAATCCAAAATACTAGTTAATTAGTTATTTGTTCTATCTCAAATGTAAATACTACTAAGGCTAAGAGTTTGATTTGCATGTTTTACAGGCAATTCAAGTAGGTGATTAAGAGAGTGACATTTCTTACTTGGTTAAAAGAAAACAGATTGAGTAATGTGATTACAATTAATTTGTTCTTCAAAAGGAAATCTCCAACAAATGAGTACCTCTGTGTGTGCAATATAAGTTAATATTTCACTGTCATGAGCATTAATATAAGTTAATATTTTACAGACATACTTAAAACCTCATATCGTTACCTTATTGTTTATGCTATTTATTGCGGATTGTTGCTGCTATTTTCTTACTTTTTTGTGATTTATGATGCATGGTTGCATTTTTAACACAAAGTTTAGTCTATTGAACTGTTGGTTTTTTTGCTTGGATGCCTTTATTATGCACACTTCCAGTTGTTCCATTAATTGGGTGGTGAAAATCATTTCAAAATTCACTGACTTATTAAAGGGGCATTGATCAAAGGTTATTATTTATACTCTGTGGCATGGAGTTTGCTATTAATGAAGAAGATGAGTTTTATGATGCCTTCGATAGTACAAAGGAAGGAGAATCCACTTCACATGCGAAATTTAAATCATTTTCGACAAGGGTTAGAAAGGCAACAACAACTTTATACTGTAGTGCTGCTATGTTATATTGTCCATGCATTACATATGCTTCAAATTATATCTAGTTGCACACATAGTCCAATTGGTGACAGAAGTCAAGAAAGCGAATGTAGGCGTCTTGCTTTAATGAGAGAATTAGTGCAAACTCAGAAATGCCGAAACATCATACGAATGGGACCTGAAGCATTTATGTTGCTATGTCATAAATTGAGGGGAACTGGTATGGTGAAGGATACGATACGGTCCACAAAATCTTAAAGAGTTATTCAACCATCGTCATGCATCACTTGGAAATGTTATTGAGAGATGTTTTGGGGTATTAAAAAAAAGATTTCCAATTATATCTAGTGGCACCGAACCCTTTTACTCTTTTGAAGTTACGACAGACATTGTTCTTGCTTGTTGTATTTTGCACAACTTCCTAATGGGTGTTGATGTTGATGAGGCCTTAATTGCTGAAGTAGATAGTGAGTTGCTTCAACATGACATAATAGATAAATCTCACCCACAACAACGTGATGAAGACTACCGACAAGGAACAACTTTAAGAGACAACATTGCGACTGAAATGTGGAATGCCTATCAAATATGATAGCACCTTTTGTACTATGTATTCCTAATATACAATGTACTTTGTGTAATGCAATTGTATGTATATGTATGTATTTTTAATGTATCTTATATCTTATATGTGTTTCTAGTTTGTGCACTACTACTATGTGAACTATCTAATTGCATTTGTTGATCATTTCTATTAGTTTTGTCATGCAAATATTTAATTTACCATATGAAGTTGTTCTAAACTCTTTTCCTATTTCTTTTATTCTGAAATTTGTGTAGATAGTAGAATGGCAAGGGGAAAAGGTGTTGTATGTGATTCTAATCAGCCTGGTAGAGATAGTGTGCAATGGAATGATGAGATGGATCAACAGTTGTTGAATGCATTGACTGAAGAAGCAAATAAGGGAAATAGACAAGAAGAGGCTCTTGGACAACAGAGGCATACAGTAACATGGTTGAATTGTTGATTCTAATCTCAATTTTTTTTTGTTTTTTTGAGATTAGTTTGGTTCAATTTTGGCTTCACGATTTGCAGGGATTCCCATTATTCTAAACTTAGTTTGGAAAGCAAATTATTGCACAAGACAAAGGATCTAAAAAAAGTTGAGCAAGGAAATGAGGAAGTAATGACATGTTTTTAGTGTTTTTCTTGAATCGGAATTAATTTAGTGTAATAAAATAATTTGTAGCTTTACAAAATAAAAATTAATAGCAATAACTCATTTTCAAAGAATAAAGTGTATTTGCTATTTTATAATTTAAGTAATAGAAAGTAAAGAATTGTTTTTTAAATTTATTATTGTTTATCTTGCTAGGTGTTTATTTTTTTCAACACCATTGGGTATGACGTTTTATACTATACTTTTTTTCTCTTTATTATTATAATAACTTTTTATATAAGGCTACTTTTGTCATTTTAGAAAAACACAATCTTTCATTCCACTCACTTTCTTTTCAACTAAACAAAGGAAGAGAAAGGTTCAACTTTCTTTCCCCTCAAATTTCCCTTAAACCAAACAACCACAAAATCCTCTCACTTTCCACTCTCTTTCTTTCGTTCATCTATCTTTCCTCCCACTTTCCTTTTAAAACCAAACACAGCATTTGATTCATTCTTTCTACCTTCTTGTTATCCTCTATTCTCTCTACTCTTCACATTTGTTACCTCACAATCTCTGTGTTCTCCCCCCTTTTGCTGTTCATCATCAGTTTTTATAGGCCAATCATATATGATGTAGGTGAGGTGCTAATGTAGAGGAGTAAAACTAATGGGAGACAAGGCCTCAAAGGAGGTGCTGTAAAGCTGCTTGGTTGCAGCAAATTTGGAAAAAAAAACAAAGAGACAAGTGCAAATTATTATGAGCAAACTATTATAATTGCAAATTGCAAGCTTAATATGGGCAAACTATTATGAGTTTAGGGAAAGTCATGTGAGCATTTAACTAAAAAAGATGATGTTGCAGTATATTAGTACAGAAGATGTCAAAACCATGTGTTTACCCCCTTTTCATTTGTTTGTAAATGTTTACTTAATAATTTTTTTTGTATTAAAGAAAAATTGAATGTAACTCTATTTCGGTGTATTTGTTATATTTCTAAGTTTTTTTTGTTTATTCACAAATAAATAAGATTAAAAACAAGCACAATTAAAAAGTTCAACACCTAATATTGTTTTTATAATTTTCTAATTAGCCGGACAAAATTTGGGTATAACACTATACATTTTAATTACACTTTTGGTTTCTTTATTGGATTGTAATCCCCACCCACTATTAATCAACGACTTAAAATTAATACCTGTTGGGTTTAAAAGGTTTGTTTAGATACAAAATTTAGTTGCAACAAAGTACAACAACCTAATTACCTGTGTGCAGTTATATGTATACGCGTAAAGAAAGAGTAACCAAAATTAGGGTTTCATTGAGAGGAATCAGAGAAACAATGAGCGTTTAAGAGAGCAAAGAAGAAGGTCTACAAACCTATTTTTGAATTAGGGTTCCACTCTTTGGTTGAAAGAACCAGGTTAAGGGTTTAGGTGAGAGGCGCTGTGCGTTTATTCGAAACAACTAGGTTTGGGTTCCACACAAAATTCATTCTTGGGCTAGATGCAATTTTTGGTAAACTCTAGGTTGGGTTATTGGGCCTGTTAATTGCTAGTTGTACCCCATTGCTTCTAGTCTAAGTTCTAACACTCTTAAAATCGAAGATTTTTGGCACTTTTGGTCCTAAAAAGTCTTAGATTATTGGAAAGTGGTAGACAAATAATGTACAATCCATAATTGTGAAAAAGTGTAACTTCAAAATATAGAAGTCAATATCACCAAATTAAGAAAATTGATGGACCAAGAATCCAGAAAGTTGAGCAGCCAAAAATGTAATTTGATCTGATAAATTTGAATGGACATTCAATTATAATAGATAATTAGTATATAATATATATATATATATATATATATATATATATGTATTAGTAGTATATATAACAATACAATTATGAGTTAAATATGTTTTTGATTCCTATAAAATTTGGGTCCCTTACAAAAATTTCATCTACTTTTGGTCCCCAACTTTTATTTTTGCAAAAGTTTCATGAGTTTTAATAGCACTGCACGACTTTTAATAGCGTTTATAAAAGGTCAAAAAAATGCAATTAAAAGTCATGAAGCTTTATTAAAGTCATGACAGACCAAAAGTAAGCGACATTTTTTTTAGAGACTAAAATTAAACAACTAAAATTTTATAAGTACCACAAACATATTTACCTCTACAATTATACTAAAAAAATACAGTATATAATATATAATACTATAACATAAACATATTCAAGTTGGGGAGGAGGGGGTGTTTGACTGCCAATGGGCAATGGGTGCCCCTCCTTACAACCGTTTTTTATGTTATTTAATATATAAGTAAACATTGCTTATTAAATAACACACAAATTAATTGAAATTTGATCTACATGATCCCCAAGAAAATATGCACATTATTCAATCGTCAAATTGATAATTTTTTTTCATTAAGTTATTAATTAGTGAGTCACTAAATTTGATAGTCGCAGTCAATTGATCCTGACTTTATGTATATATATATATATATATATATATATATATATATATATATATATATATATATATATATATATAACCTCTTTTAAAAAAATTTTGGGCCAGCTGTTCTATCCTTTGAAGTGCCTCCAATTCAGCGAGGGGATTATTCATTGCGTTCGGCGGTGAATACCCTAGTCTTAACCAAGAAAAATAAAAGACTGTTGTTGTCATTTACGAAATATCTTTGTTTTCTTCTAACTTTTTGTTGATGTTTAATTATGCTTATAGTTGGTTTTAAATGTATTCACTCGTCAACCCACACCCACCCACCCACCCAATTGACGTGACGAAAAGAATCTATATGCCAATGATTCCATTCCTACCCCCTACTTCCCTTTGATTCCTATTCATAGTATATGGAGAAATATTGCAGGCACATAGTAAATGATTCCATTCCTACCCCCTACCCACCCAATTGACGTGACGAAAAGAATCTATATGGCATGTACCAAAAATAATAAAATAATATTGCTGCACATGGTAAACGTAGAAATATGAACTTCAACGACGTACCTTACTATATTTGCACGATAGTCGTCTTTTTTTTTTAATACAAAATTGCACGTTAGTTGCTTTAAATTAATATTTTCATACTTTACTTATTCCTACTATTTAGGTCGAGGAAAACTATATTTTTTTGGTAAGTTTCATTTTTGGTTGGTGAGTGATGGAAACTACTCAAATAATGTTAAAGGATTTTAGTACAAAATTATGTGCAAATTGACAATATAAACTAATGTTTGGTGAGTTCTTCCCGAGTTGGACTCTGTCACATTAAGAAGAAATCGAATAATTTTAGTTACTAATCATTAAGTTAGTTAATAATCATGATATTCAACTACGACATATTAAGTTGTCGAAAAAAGCCTATAACTAAAACTTTTAAAATTGGGGATAGGGAAACTTTATTAATCAAATTGGCACTAATTGGAAGCTAACAACCAAACTCAAGTCTCTAAACATGGCCAAGAAGGCCAGCCGCACCTTAGGATATCAGACAGACTATACGAGACTTCCAAAAATAGGTTTTTTTAGGTAAGTAATGCATGTTGTTAATCAATTAAGAGAACTGAGAATTGCTAATATATAGGATTCAAACCCTAAAACTTCCTACCTAACACTTATTTTTTTAAGGAAAGAAGGAACAGAGTCTTGTTAAAACCTTTTGATGTATATTACCCTTAGGAAAAAATCATCTAAAAGGAAAAATAACATAAGAGAGCCCAATGAGGACTAGACCAATACCCTTGGCATGGAAATAAAATGTCATCGGAAACAATATTACGAATAACCTAACATGTTACGGTAAAGTCCTCTACAACAAAACTAATAAGTAAATTCGACCGACTGAAACCATAACTAGCTAGTTTATTTGCACAAGAATTTCCTTCTCTATACCTATGAGAAATAAGGAAATTCATCCTTTTCGTTAAAGTGATGAAATTATGTTATCTACTTTCAAGTCTCAAAGAAACCAAACTAAAGGACTAATAAGGTGCCACAACAAGATCAGAATCACACTTCTATCCAAAGCCTACACCACCCCTTCTCAAATTAACTTTTACGTTTTCATAACGGCCAACATCAAAAGAGGTAGCAATGCCCACATGATCCGAGAAGCAGCCCATGATAGCCTCATTAGAGTCCTAGAACAAACCACCATAAGCCGCAAGACTAGGATTACCACGCGAAGCCCCATTTGCGTTGCATATAACTCAACCACATAGAGGCTAATGGAAAGTGATCAATAACACACACACACAGCCTTTGGAGGGTGACCAATCACATAAGAACACTTTAAAAAAATGAAAATAATCAATAGAGTTTGAATTAACTCTTGTAGAAATGTGACCAGTTAATGAGACAACAACGGAGATAAGATGAATACCTCTATTCAAAGGGATATTAATTGAAGCGAGTTTGATTCTTGCCATACCAAATAACCAAGATAATATGAGCAATGGTAGAAAGAATCATATCATGAATCTGAGAGCCAAGTTTTTTTAACAAATGCCAAGACTGTATGAATGCTACTAACGTAAATGGGGAAATTGAGAAGATGCCCTAACCAATACCAAAATCTGGAAGCAAAATCGCAATACAAGAAAAGATGATTCGCAGTCTCACAATTTTTCCACACATATTGCACATAAATACAATCATGCAGAAGTTACTTGGATAAGTCTCGCTAGTTTTTCCTCACTACGCATTTTCTTATGGATAAGTCTCCGAATAAAAAATGACTTGGATGAGGGAATGACTTGACTCCATGTAAATTTACCCCATCTGGCTAGAGAAACAGGTCAATTGAGATAAAACTAAGCATCATTAAGACTCAACCACCAGTAAAACGCTTCTAGATAAGAACATCCCAACCATGATTAATACGGATGGTGACTTGATTAATTTCCACCATGAAAGAAGGACAAATTGTGCTCAGCCTAAGAAGAATGTTCCACGCATGGTCAACAGTCCGTCGAATATTTATCTTACCCCTGAGTTGGCAACAGCTTCCACCAATAGCAGAATTAATGAATTGTCTAATACTCGTCGAAATAGAAGATTTTTCACAATGTCTAAAAGGTTATAAAACGAGCTCTTAGTAACGTGGCCCAATGAGATGGAGAGGAAAGCATCTCAAAGCTAAGCTTCAACATGGATATTTCATTTAAAGATCCCATGATATATAAAGACCTTCCTCCAACCAATAGTAACCACCTTTTGTTGATCAATGTGCGCCAAACCAAATACGAGCAATAACTGAACTATTCCCATGATATTGAGAGTAAATGTCCTTTCCAAGCAGATAACTTATTTGTGATACGATCAGCTAACGGTTACAAGTGAGCAGTTTTAAGTTTACATTGAAAGATGAGTACTCCATGATAATTAAAAGGTAACATACTATAGGAAAAACCCAAGAACCAACTGAGGCTAAGCTTCCTAGCAGGAGACATAAACCCAGTGAAAACTTACATTTAACAAACCTAAGGTTTTGACCTGATGCAATGCCATATTCATGAAATAAAGAAAGCAAATCAATTAGGTTACGTTTAGTTCCTCAACAAAACACCATGATGTCATCTGCATACAAAACATGAGAAGGAGTTGCATAAGCTCTAAGACCAAACAAAAGTTTTCACCTATCTGAGCACACCAAAGTAGAAGTACCCCTACTAAAACATCTTTAGCCAGGAAAAGAGAATAGGAGAGAGAGGATCTCCATGTCAGAAGGGTCTCCACAATCTACTTGCAAAAAGTGGAATGAAAACTAAAAGCTTGAAGAGCCTTGATCAGTGCATTTTAATGCACTCTTTATAGCTTTGCATTTGGTGTTTTTAATTGTACTTTGTACCTAATATTTAAGTCTTATCACATTTCTAGACTTTGGGTCTTATTTGAGCAGTATAGTAATTTCTTGATTAATTCTTGTTTTTATTGCATATTGACCTCTGTCTACTCTGTAGGCCATAACTTTGGCTGTGGTTATTCGATTGAGGCGTTCGAGCATGCGTTAGAAAGCTAAGGAACAAAGCTACAAATATTCTGTTGAGCTCAAAACCCAGTTCGGAAGTCTTGAAGGTCAAAACTGCGAAATACTGAAGCAGTTTAATGTAAAACGGGTTTACGTACGGGCCAATTTACTATTTTTATGTGGCTTTTATCATAGAACCTGTTTAGGGATTTAGGTTTTTCGTTTTGTCCTAGTTAAATACACTTTTCAGAGCCGTCTTTTGGCTCTGTTACGCATTATCATACACTTTACAAAACTTTTATGCTCTAACCTCCATAGAAGCCTAAAACCCCAAAGTCAATTCATTGGTGAACGAGTGCCGCCGTACGGATTTTGAGGTTTGGTTCTTTATTGTTTATAATATTTCGTCTTAGTTTCTAATTCGTCTCTGTTAATTTTGTTTTTGTTCTTAATGGCTTCAATATCAGTTCTTCTTATTTCGCTTGAATCATTCGAATTCTTTCTTTGCAAAACGTGATTCGTTTGAGTACGTGCTTGCTTGTATACAATGTCGTTTCATAACTTTTGATTATTTCGAGTTATTTGGATGCTTAATTTATTTAATTCGAATAGAAATTGATAGAGGATTGACATGAATTTTGTTAAGATATTGGTTATGCTTTGAACGGCGCTTGTCCACTTTCGTGATCGATTGAACCCACTATTTCGGCGCTTGCTCGAAACTGTGTGAATTCGAATAAACTAATTAACGCTTGTTCTAGTTAGTTTATATCAATCTGGAATTGGAAATCCTTAGAGAAGTTACTTTTTAGAACCAATGATAAATCCGAAAAAACACACTCTGAAACTGGTGAATTTATGGTCTCTCGCCAATTGTTGCTCCTATCAAACCGAAACTTTTCCAATCAAAACCTCCTTTTTTATTATTAATTTCTTACTTGTTGTTGGTGATTTCAATATTTGAGGTCCTCGTGAGACGACCAAGGTATCTTACCTTGATACTATATTAAACCCATAAAATTATTTTGACCTGCGTACAACCGCTGATCAAGCTTGAAGCAAAAAGCTCCAATCAATTGTATCAAAAGCCTTCTGAATATTAAATTTCAAAACAACATGGCTTCCAAAAACATGTATTCAAACATATTAACATCTTCAGGCAAAACAAATATACTTAGGTTTTCCTACCCTCGACAAAACCCCTCTGTTCCTCAAATAATTTTTGGAGCTACATGGCAAGCCTATTAATAATAACATAACGTTGAATTGAAAATTAGCCAGAGTAATAGGCCTATAGCTCTCAATTTATCCACTCATTTGAACTTAGGGAGAAGAACAATGAGATTAGAACTCAAGTTGCGGAAAATCTGGCCAAAAATGAAAAAGTGCAACTGAATTGAATACATCAGACCAAAATATCCCAAAAAGCTTGGAAGAAATAACCACTAAACTCACCAGGATCTGGAGTGCCCGAGCTATTCACAGAAAAAACTTTTGCCTTCACTTCCTCAATAGAAGAAGGATTAGTCAACATGGCGTTATCTTTAGTAGAAACTAAACTAGGAATCACTCTGCTTATGAGGTCCGAATTAATGCAAGTGTTTTCTGTAGCATAAATATTAGCCAGAGTAATAGGCCTATAGCTCTTATGGAGTAATATTGGAGTAATAATTATTTGCTTAGCTGCTTTTATGATCTTCGCATGTTTATGTAAATAAGTTATGTTTCTATCCTCCTGAGTAAACCATTTGAGTCGAACTTTTTCCCTCAAAAATCTTCTTGTAAAGTAAGTGCCTAAAGGAGAGTGACTTAAGCTTTCGATTCCTGCTCGTTAAGATCTTTTGAATAAATGCACTGTCAATCTCATATGAATGATATCTAAGTCTTCTCACGCTGTTTTTGCCAGCTTATGAATATCCCCAAAGGTCTCCTTTTTCCATCTGTTAAAAGCCATCTTCAACATCTTTAACTTAAGACCCAAAAAAACAGTCAGGGACACCCTATAACCTGCACAACTCAAGTTTCAACAACCAATCTTCTACAATCCCATTGGTATACTAGAAAACATAACAGATATTATCTATAGCAGTCAAAGGTTCAGAAACAAACAAAAAAACTTTTCTCTTCTGAGCCTTGGACGAAACCGGTTCAACATTACCATCATTGCGCAACTATACCTTTGGAGTATCAACATTACCATCACGCGCAACTCTACCTTGAGTATCAGTTGCCATAGGCTCATCATCATTATCCATCTCATCCCCCAAAAGTTTCCCCAATATTCTCATGTACGAGGCTACCACAAGATTAGAAGTAACATTTGACCCCAAGGCTTGTAGTGAATCTAGCCTTGTCGTGAGAGATTGCGTAGAGGATGAATCTGCATCCTGCAAATGCTGATTCAAAGAATTATTTGCTGAGGAAGATATCACCAAAATCACCCAAAAAGTGATTATTCACAAGGGAATTCTAAGCCGAGGGAGATTTTTCAAGAGGGGTTTCACATGGAATAACATGCAGAGATGAAGAATCATTTCTCGTAGCATTACCTGCCACAACAATATTTTTTTCCATACCTAGAAGAAGATTTTGGTTTTCTTCCACATCTTCAGATGATAGAACAATGTTATTAATACCCTTGAAAAAATTAAGATCGTCGACTTCCTCCGCTAAAATAGTTGCACAAATCCCTTGTAAAGTATTCAATCGTGTGGCATTTTGGAGGGCCCAACATCGATTATTGTCTCCTGTTCAACATGTTGGTCAACAACAGTTGACTTTTCTTTGTCCTTCTTAGGAATGTACTGCACTGTAGGTTGAAGAGGGACCATCACCCTTTGTTGCACCTCCTTTTTACCTTTAGCCTTGTTCGTAAACTTCAGCCTTGCTAACAAACTTATCAGATCCATTGTTATGCTGACAACTTTGAAGTGAGTGACAAATATATTGACAAGATTTGTAAAATAAAGGAATTTGTTCATACTCCATATTGATGAGAAAAGTATATATCCATCTCTTTCCACTAATAATTAATCACGCAGAGTGCCTAATAAATCAAAATATCTATCACAACTCTAGCAAAGGGACCAGAAATTCACAAAGATGTCCTTTACTTTCAATATATTGATTGTCAAGCACCTATTACATATGTAAATATATATCAGCAAAGTATATTTCATTTTCATATATATGACCAAACACATAAAACAAAAGACAGGTCGTATATGTAACTAAAATATAGACAAGCTGGTATATATTGTAAAAATAAATTGTCAACTCAATTTTTTGAGTAAAACCCCCGTTTATATTAATGAGTAAAAATATTATAGTAATAGTTTCACAAAACACATAAAACAAGAGACAAGTAACATGCACGTGATGTAACTACAATAAAAACAAGCTGGTGCTTGTTGTACAATTAAAGTAAGACCAATTGTGTCAAAAAAAAATTAAAGTAAGACCAAATTTTGGTCAACTCAATTTTTGAGTAAAACCCTCGTTTACACTTTCAAGTTCACATGTGTACAAGATCACGTATTAATTAAATATTCATCTGTAATCTTAGGAAGCAACGTAGTACTTTGTCCAATATGAATGGCCAACAACGCGTAAAAAAAATTAATTATAAAAAATATAGACATTGGGTAAAAGATTAGGTGAATATGTTCTCTATAAAAGGAATCCACTAACCCATGTTCGTTACCATTCCCAAAAAAACAGCATCTAACTTCTTTAGTTTGTTGTCTTATTTTCTCATCCACCAATTTATTAAGAAGGGGACAAAAATGCCTGCCTACACTACTGCATTATCTGCCACCGGAGAAACCGTGTGTGTCACCGGCGCTGGTGGGTTCATCGCCTCTTGGCTTGTCAAACTTTTGTTGGAAAAAGGTTATACTGTTAGAGGAACCGTGAGAAATCCAGGTATGTTATATATTTTTTTAATGACAAATATTAGCATTTTGTTAAAATGTTAGTTAAACCTTCTCTTCATTATCACTTCACTCCAATGTTTTTAATAACGGATTGGATATCAAACCAATTAGACCTCTCAGATCATGGTTCAATCGCTTTAAACCATTTAAATCAAGATGAAACAATGGTTGAACCGCTCAGGTAATTGAACTGTTGCTTTTAATTCATGGTTGAACTGTTAGATTGGTTCGGTTTTTAAAACACCGCATCTCTCAGCCCAACTACTAGGCCATCTTTGCTCCAACAAGATATTCCTTTCTTGCAAGTTAGATAAATTTGCTTTGTTTGTATTTATTTAAGGTTGTTTAGCTGAAAAATATGTTAATTACGAATGTGTTTATTTTGGTTAATTATGATTAGAGGATCCGAAGAATGATCACTTGAAAGAGTTGGAAGGAGCAAAAGAGAGGTTAACTTTGCATAAAGTTGATCTTCTTGATCTTGATTCTATGAAATCTGTTTTTCATGGTTGTCATGGTGTATTCCACACTGCATCTCCTATCACAGACAACCCCGTGAGTTTTTTTCTCTCTTTCTCTCTCTACCAATATTTTATATATATATATATATATATATATATATATATATTTATATTTGTCAAAAAAAAATATAGGTAGATTCATTTTTAAGAAATAAAAAATAATTCACGCTAACTAAGAAAATTAATTAACTACGTTGAATTTCTTAATTTTAGCTTTTTACTTTTATTTCAAAACAATAGTACTTTTCAAAATTAGGTGTATAATTCATCAAATTTTTCCATATCATTTTATATTAATGAGTGTCGTAAATACCTGAGAGATGGAGTATAAAAAATTGTAAATAATTAACACTATAATAGAGGGTACTTTGATACTTATTTTATACAAATTAATGATTAATGATACTTTAACTTGAGTGTAATAGTCAAAAGTATTAAAATTTTGGAACGAAAAGAGTACAAAATAAGGTTTATTCTCAAAGTTGTCATTGATGAGTTAGCAACACACTTTCTAATTCATACTCTTTCTTTTATTAATTGAAATCCAAATAGTCCTAGTAAAAAATGAATTATATTATATCGCATCCCATATTTGATTCTTTCCCTCTTTACCAAAAAAAACCATTTGATTCTTTCCTTCATACGTAGCCATAAAGATTGAACGGCTATTGACTCCAACCATTAGCATTTAATATGTTTTCTTTTGGAATAAAGTCACATGGCTCATTAGTTAGATACATTATCCCAACATTGTGAATTGGATCATACCTTTGAACTTTGTTGGGTATAGATAACCTGTAGATAAAATTAATTCAAAATTAAAATTAATTTTAAGATAATTAAATATGAAAAATGATGTCATTAAGGGATTGAACATCGGTACCATACTCAGAAAAACTCTAGAATATCAGAGTATTCATCAAAAATTAAATATACTTTTTATTGTTAATTTGATTTCACAAGTAACTTAAAGAGTAACTGAAATGAATCCTTAATATGTGAAATTCAGGAAGAGATGTTGGAGCCCGCAGTGAATGGAACCAAGAACGTGATTATAGCAGCTGCAGAAGCAAAAGTTAAACGTGTGGTGTTCACTTCATCAATTGGCACAGTCTATATGGATGCCAATACAAGTAGGGATGTTGTTCTTAACGAGTCATCCTGGAGTGATTTGGAGTATTGCAAGAACACCAAGGTTTGAAAACTATATTCAATGCTCATTGAACAAAATATGCCAAGGTTTTAAAAAGTAATCGTGTCACTATATTTGATATCGTGGAAGATTGCTGTCAAATATAGTTGATGCGACTTAATTGTGGTCAACATGCATATTGTCATGGAAACATTAAAAACCCTAATATCGTAGCTACAACTTTTGTCACAGTTTTTTTTATCGAAACCTAGGTGCGTGGATATTAAATTGTAATTAAGTGACCTTTTAAATAGAGATAGGGACATTTTTTATTGTGAATATTGTGACCTTTTAGATAGAGATTGAGAAATTTGTATCACCATGAGTGCCTTTTTACTAATTTCTCCTATGAAAATACTAAATGAGAATCACTACTAAAAAAAGCTAAATTAGTTATGAAAAAGTTGAATTTCATCGTTATTTCTCGCATCAAAATTTAGTGACGAAATTAGTGACGGATTTCACATTTTCTGTCACAAACTTTCCTACTAATTATTAGTAGTGAATATTAATATTATCCTAATAGGTATGGAAAATGTTTGATTTTTAATGAGGTTCATAATCAATTTACAGAACTGGTATTGCTATGGGAAGACAGTGGCAGAACAAGCAGCATGGGAAAATGCAAAAGAGAGTGGTGTTGACTTAGTTGTTGTGAATCCAGTTGTGGTTATTGGACCATTGCTACAATCAACATTAAATGCTAGTACAATTCACATTCTCAAGTACCTTAATGGCTCTACAAAGACTTATGTGAATGCAACTCAAGCTTATGTAGATGTAAGAGATGTGGCACTAGCACATTTTCTTGTTTATGAGACACCTTCTGCATCAGGTAGATACATTTGTGCTGAAAGTTCATTGCATCGTGGTGAGGTTGTTGAAATTTTGACCAAGTACTTCCCTGAGTACCCACTTCCTACCAAGTAAGTCTTTGTTGTTGTTGTTGTTGTTGTTGTAAATTAATTTCTATTATTCTTGTTATTGTGTATATATTATTCAACTAATTAAAATATGACCGACATAGACATGCAGACACTTATTTTAATTTGAAAAATAAAAGTAATTGAAGTGTTGATATCGGTGTCCGACGCGACAATATCAGACACCAGACACGTCATCAACTAAAAGTGTCGGGGTGCTGTAGAGATTAAAACCATATAAGATTACATTGAAGTTTTTATAGGTTGTGATCCACATTAGGTCATCACCAACTAATTTTGGGTCTATCGGAAAGAGCCAGGTCCTCCCCTAGTGACGACTGAACCGGGAGTCAAATCTTCATTGAGAGGGATGTTCATATTTAGTGTCCGACTGTGTTTTGAACTGAATCCTTTTTTGGTGGAGGATACATGTAGAAAAAAAAAGTAAATAAATATTAGATAATTAGAACATTTAGAGACATAATTTGGGGCTTTAATCAATAAAAGATAATTGGGCATTAAGCAAAATATTAGTGCAATAATTTTTTAGTATTTTTCCATGAAATGATATAATTTTATTGTGGTCCCAAGTGATCTTTATTTCTTTATATTTTGATGAAAATCATACAACTAAATTGGACTTTATCTTTTCTTCCTTTTTCCTTCCATTCCCCAGCAACTTAGTATTACTCCAAAAGAATTTAAAACGTGGCCAAAGATGTGGAAATACAAGTATCCAATGTCAAACATTGGAGGAAAAAATACGGAAAGCTAGGCTTTGTTGGTATAGCAACCTTGACTTCTTCTTAGTCAAATTGAAGAAGGCAAAGAATTATAGGTTAAAGCTAGAGGAGCTTACAACTTCACAAGTCACAACCAAAAACCCCTTGTATAGTCAAACACTTTTAGACTTTGTCTACATATTTAATTTTAATATAAGAGCATGCTTTTAACCACCCATTATTAAAAATTTTATTATAATAACTATAAAAACTGAGAAGAAAGGGTAAATTAAAGTGACCTGCTAAAAGTTTTATTATATTGCCAGTAGTTGCTTTCAATAAAATAATCTGTGCAGATGAACTAAAATTGCCTTTCACTTTCATAGATATGAACAAAGCATAATAATATATTTTATGTACATTTGCAGATGTTCAGATGAAACAAACCCAAGAGTGAAACCATACATATTTTCAAATCAGAAACTGAAAGAATTGGGATTGGAATTCACACCTGTGAAGCAATGTCTATATGACACTGTTAGGAATCTACAGGAGAAAGGACACCTTCCTGTCAACCAAGAACAAGTCTCTCTTACTCTTTAAGAATAACTAGATGATGATGTATTCTTGTGCAGAGTTAAAAGACTACTAGATTAATCTACCCCAAAAAAATGCTATTAGATTTAGAGTTCAAATGTTTTTTTTTCTCTTTTATCATTTTTCAATTTGGGTCTCTTCATAGTTTTCTCTATCTATCTATCTATCTATCTATCTATCTATCTATTATATTCTAGTCAAGAAAAAAAATGTATCTATTATGTTCTCAATTTTTTCTCAATTCACCTTCTCAACCTAACTTCTTACAAAGCTCTCAATGGCCCCAAACAAGTCCTAAGGGAAATGTATGGTTGACTAAAAGAAGCTCCTCTCCAACTTTGATCTTTAGCTAGTAAGTGTGATCCATCACTATTTGCTACGCTAAAAATTCCACACTAGTTTATAGTTTATGTATATGGGACCAACATTGATGCTATTCCTTTTTCAACCACCAAATTGTGTCCAAACCTCATTGCTATCTTCTCTTTCAAAGAATTCGGGAATCTTGATTATTTTGGTGGAAATTGAAGTAAAACTTCAATCAGATGGTTCACTAATTCTCACAAAAACTAAATATATAAGGATCTTTGAACTCGGGAATCTTGATTATTTTGGGGAGAAAATCCGTTTTGAATCTTCACTATGTGATCAAGATTTACAGTTGCTAGGTACATTCAAAGCATGAAGAAATCTTATCTATGAAACCAAACCCTCCACAATGTTTTCTCACTATCCAATCACTCTATTTTCTCTCAAGTGTTTCTTATTGCCACAAAAAAAAAGCATAATAAAAGATCCACCTAAATGGAGTTTATATACTAGTCCATAGACTACCAATAACCAACAAAAGTTGTTACAACAGAAATAACAGAAAATATCTAACTCTTAAAACTCTACCAAACAGACACTACAACAGATTTGGGGATGAGCAGCGTTTTTTTTTAGCCATGGGCAGCGTTTCTGAGCGCTGCTAAATTTGGCGCTGGTGATTCCTCCTCAAAAATGGGCAGCGTTTGAGAAGCGCTGCTCATTAATAGCCATAGGCAGCGTTTGAAGGGAGAAGCGCTGCTCATTCACCTAGCAATGGGCAGCGCTTCCCTTTACCAAGCGCTGCCCATTGCTAAACGCGCTAAGTAAATGAGCAGCGCTTCTCCCACCAAGCGCTGCTCATTCACCTAGCACGTTTAGCAATGGGCAGCGCTTGCCTTTACCAAGCGCTGCCCATTGCTATACGTGCTAGGTGAATGAGCAGCGCTTCTCCCACCAAACGCTGCCCATTATTGTTTAATTTTTTTTTCCTTTTTTTTCTGTTTTTTTTGTATTTTCCTTTTTACATTTGATAATTTCCTGGTCATATACAGTCAATTAATACCAATCCAATCATTTACATACTAACAACATATATATATAAACTAGTTATATATCCAGATGCACCAATATGATCACAAACCAAAACAAACTAGCTAACAAGTTATTATATGCATGTATCCAAAACATAGCAACTTAATTACAATATTAACAAATTAATATGTATCCAAATCAAACTCTCTAACAATATGTATCCAAAACTAGCAAGCTACTTACAATATGTATCTAAATTAAAACAAGTTAGCAACATCACACTTTTCAACATCACACTCATGAACGCTGTCATTCCACGAGGAGCCGGCTTTCTGATATACTTTTCAACATCACACTCATGATCACTGTCATGATCACTATGATCCGCCATCTGACCTGCAATAAAACATAATAATTGTTATTGTTATATTTATCTATCCAAAATAAATAAACAGACAAGAAGATGAAAACTATGTAAAATAACTACTCGGAAATAGATAAAAAGCATATGATATAAGTCTAAATTACCTTTTCCTTTTCTTGGATATAATTGTATTTGCAATTCGCTTCTTAGTATATTTTTTTTGACAAATCGTAATCCCATCACTATGATCGTTTCTAACATACACAAAATCATCTATAGGAGTACTTTCCCCTACAATTGGTAGTGATGTCCCAAAGAAAGGGTCGTCCTCAATACCATCATCATCGGTTGCTTGATCCTCAATGTCATTCACCAATCTTTTATTTGTCAATAAAACAATGGACCAAATTGTATCAACTGGATCAGTGACATAAAACACTTGTTGAGCTTGGGATGCCAAAATAAAAGGCTCATCTTTATATCCTAACTTATTGAAATTCACCTGCATGAACCTGTTTGCTGGTGTTTTTAGCAAACAATCACTAGTTTTATTAGAAGGTTTGTGAGATCAAACTAGAAAAATCTCAAAGCAATTGCCTTTGAATTGCGCGTAGTTTTTGTTTCAGAAAATGTAGAAAAGGGGACGATTTGCAATGATTAACAGAATTGAAAAGAAAAGAAGCAGTAAATGGTGCGTGAATTGTAAAGAAAAGACAAATAAATTGCATTGAATTGTAAAAGTGGTACACGATCACGTACAATGATTCTTCCACTCGTTTTTCGCTCTGGCTTGGAAGTTAGAGTTTCAGGAATCGGATTGTGTATTGTGATTTTGTGACCCTTGTTTCTTCTCAGAAACTACTATTTATACAAAGGAAAAGAGGGGGAAAAACTGAACTAAGTAACTGCCTAGAAATTTGAAAATTAATAACTGCTACTCCTACTTTCGACAAGAACCGCTTCATCACGCTTCGACCAACTGCTAGTTCTTCAGCGCATAACTGCTCTGTTTTCTGTCTGTCGAAAGCTTGTGTCCATTTTCCTCTCTCTTGCTTTTGCTTCCCCGGAAGCTTGTCGAATTTACCTTGCGCATGACCATTTTCTCTGTCGAAATAATTTGGTCTTTGTCGAAATATAAGTCAGGCCTTGTTGACCATTTTCAATGAAGCCTGTCGAAATTACAGGCTAACAAATTGCCCCCCAAAAATGTCTTTTTCGACTGAACTTGAGGAGGAAGAAGAGAAAGAACATTTTTGAATTCACCATCGAAATAGACTTTGCACTTGAGTAAAATAGCTGTATACCTGATGTCACCACTGTTAAGTGTTGTTGACGTTACTCCTATATTGGTGTATTACGTGGCCTTCAACGTTCTGCTTATAATTCTGACAATGCTCATATGGCAATCACAACTTCTTTTGAATGCCACGTACTTACGCTTTCTTTATCTTTATTCTAGCGTTATTTTAACTTCTTGCAACGTTGGCTTATACTTTTTCAAGTATTTGCCATTTATACGCAAAATTCTTTCATCAGCGCCAATCTCTTTGACCTCATATGCGCCGTTTGAATAAACTTGTAAAATTTTAAATGGTCCTTCCTAACTTGGGGACCATTTACCAAAGACTCTATCTTTTTTATCCATAGGCAATAGGACCTTCCACACTAGATCACCTGAATCAAAGGCTTTAAACTTAACCTTTTTGTTATAAGTTTTAGCTACCCTCTCTTTCTGTCGAATAAGCATATCTAAAGCTAATAACCTTTCTTCGTCTAAATCAACCAATTCATCAAGCATCATATTCCAATAATAATCAGAGGGAATCTCCCACTGTCTTTGAATTCTTGTTGATTGTAGACAAATTTCAACAGGCAACATTGCATCGTGTCCAAATGTTAGCCTATAAGGAGTAGTGTTGATAGATTCTTTGGGTGAATTTCGACAAGCCCATAATGCTTGATCAAGGGTATTATGCCAATTTTTGGGTTTCTGCCCAACATGCTTTTTAATCAAATTAATAATAACTTTATTGGCAGCTTCTACTTGACCATTGGCTTGCGCATAATATGGTGTCGAAGTTAATAACTTAAAACCAATTTCAGAAGCAAACTCTACCATTTTTCTACCAGTGAAAACTGATCCCTGATCTGTAGTAATGGTTTCTGGAATTCCAAACCTATAAATGATATGATTTTGAATAAACCTTATCACTGCTTCTTGATCAACATTGGCTAAAGGTATAGCTTCAACCCATTTGGTGAAGTAATCAATTCCCACAAGGATATATCTATGGCCCTTCGACGAAGTTGGCTTTATCTCTCCAATCACATCTAGAGCCCAACCTCTAAATGGCCAAGGTTTGACTATGGCATGCAATTCATTTGCAGGTACATGTTGTATCCCAGCATGCTTTTGACACTCTTGGCATCCTTTAGCAAATTCTATGCAATCTTTCAGCATAGTTGGCCAATACATTCCTTGTCGAAATAATAACCACTTCATTTTGTGGCCTACTTGGTGTGAACCACATGCTCCACTATGTGTATCAGAAACTGCTAAATATGCCTCATTTTCACTAAGACATTTTAATAGTACTCCTTCAGGAGTCTTTTTAAACAATTCGTTTCCAATTATCACATAACTCAAAGCTCTGTATTTTACCTTTTTATTGGTATTTCTTATGGGATTTTGCAAATATTCCACAATAGGCCTTCGCCAATCATTATTGGTCGTATTGTCAAGAGCAAAAATTTCTGCTAAGTCAAAGTCACCAAAAAATTGACGTTTTTCGACAACGACTAGTTCCTCGTTTGCGTTTGTATCTGTTGCCCCCCCAGTTGTTGGTGTTGACAATAGTGACGAAGAATAGTCATTAGAAATGATCTTATCCTTTATTTCAATTAACTCTTCCAGGCTTTGTTTTGAAACTTTATAGCCTGAAGCAATTTGTGCCAATTCATTTGCCACTTGATTATCAATTCGTGGTAAATGTTCTAAGTGAACAGACTCAAATCTTTTTAACAAAGCATTGGCAACAACAAAGTATCTGATAAGGTGCTCTTTAATGCATTTGTACTCTTTTGTCAATTGTTTGACAACCAACTCAGAGTCACCTTTTATTTCGACATGACTTGCCCCCAGCTCAAGTAAAATTTCAAGGCCTACTATTAAAGCCTCATACTCAGCTTCATTATTGGAGCAAACATCTCGAATTTTAAACTTATACTTCGTTGGAATGTTAGTAGGAGATATTATTAAAATACCAATCCCAACTCCATGTTTATGGCTTGAACCATCAAAGTACAACCTCCAAGGATATACGTCTACAAAACTTAATGTTTCTTCGACAACAGAATGGTCTACTATAAAATCAGCAACCACTTGTCCTTTAATTGATTTTAGAGGTTGATAAGTTAAGTTGTATTCTGACAAAGCCAAAGCCCATTTACCAATTCGGCTATGCATTATTGGTTTCGACAACATATGCTTAATAACATCAAAATGCGAATAAACAGAAACATCAGCTGGTTTTATATATTGCTTTAACTTTGTACACGAGAAATACAAACAAAGGCACAACTTTTCTATAGGAGTGTACCTCGTTTCGGCATCAATTAAGACCCTACTGAGGTAATAAATGGCTCTTTCGACACCACTATCATCCTCTTGTGCTAACATGCTACCTATTGTTCTATCAGAAGCTGCTATATACAATTTGAGCACTTTGTGTTTAATAACAGGCAACAAAATTGGTGGTTTCATCAAATAAGACTTGATTTCGTCGAAGGCTGCTTGATGCATTGGTTCCCATTTGAATTCTTCTTCCTTCTTCAGTCTTAACAATGGCGAAAAAACTTGTGTTTTGCCACTTAGATTTGATATAAATCTTCGAAGGAAATTGATTTTTCCCAGCAACGACTGAAGCTCCTTTTTGGTCGAAGGGGCCTTCGTTTCCATAATTGCCTTAGTCTTATTTTGATTGATTTCAATGCCTTTTTTGTGCACCATAAAACCCAAGAAATCACCTGCACCTACACAAAAGGCACATTTTAATGGATTTATTTTCAATCCATATTTCCTCATTCTTTCAAAAGAACGGCGAAGATGGTCTAAATGACCACTTTCTGAGGAAGATTTAACCACCACATCATCTATGTATACTTGCATGAAATCATCAATAAAATCATGAAACATAGAATTCATGGCCCTCTGATATGTAGCACCAGCATTCTTTAAGCCAAAGGGCATTACTACCCATTCATAAACACCCAATGCCCCTGGACATCTAAAAGCAGTTTTCGACACGTCCTCTTCAGCAATGAAGATTTGATTATACCCAGAATAACCATCGAGCATACTAAGATAATCAAATCCTGCTGCTGAATCTATTAGCATTTCTGCCACAGGCATTGCGTATTCATCCTTGGGAGTTGCATTATTTAAATCCCTAAAGTCTATGCAAACTCTAAGAGTCCCATTTTTCTTTATTACAGGAACTATATTGGCTAACCATTCGACATACCTGGCAGTTCTGATGAATTTGTTTCTGAATAGCCTTTCGATTTCCTCTTTGATCTTAGCCAACACTTGAGGAGCAAATCTTCTTGGCACTTGCTTCACTGGTTTCTTCCCTGGTCGAATTGGTAATTGCATTTCCACCACTTCTCGACTTAACCCAGGCATTTCGTCATAATCCCAAGCAAAGCAGTCTTTGAACTCCCTTAGCAATGTGATGACTTGGGTTTTTAGAGAAGCATTAATATTTGCACTAATATAAGTTGGCCTTTTTATTGAGCCATTTCCCAAATCAACTTCTTCTAACGGGTCTTGAGCTTGCATATGCTTTGTCGAATCTCTAGGATCCTTTTCAAAACCTAATGGATCATCATCATAAATGCAGTCAAGTCTTTCATCTATGACTATGCCATTTTCTTCATGTAACTCACTGGCTTCGACAGCCATTGTTTGTTGAATAATTTCGGCCTCTATAGCCGCTTTAAACTTGTTTTCGGCCATATAAGCCGTAATTTTGTCCCATGCATTGGGCACTGACATAAGAACACTTTCAAGAACCAGTGTTCCACCCCGTTGGTCGAAGAACACCATCAGGATAGACACTATCATCTCCCATTATTTCTCTTTCCCAAACAAAACCATAATTTGGGTCAAGATGAACTGAGGCAAGAACATTATCCGCAGGAACATATGCCTCATTAGAAGATGAACATGGCGCAATCTTCGCCATTTGTTTCTCAAAATTTTCCTTGGTAATTTGGTTGACATCAGCACGGAAGTAGCTCTGATCTGCTTCGACATACTCTACCAAACCATCTTCCTTCCACATTACTAAACGTTGATGCAAAGTTGAAGGGACAGCACCAACTCCATGGATCCATTCTCTACCAAGGAGTAAATTGAAATTCGCTTTAGAGGCTATCACTAAGAACAATGTAGTCCTCTTTATGGAACCAACGATTAAGTCCACCTCAATGGCCCCCAAAGAATGGCCAGTTTTGCCTTCATAGTTGCTTAAGACAATGTTATGTGGCCTGAGGTCAGTGTCGAATTTACCAATCTTCTTCAAAAGACCATGTGGCATTAAATTCACTGCAGCTCCACCATCCACTAACACTTTGTTAATTCCAACACCATTGACTTTGGCTTGGACATACAGGGGTCTCAAGTGGTTTTGCATACTCATATCTGGCTTCTCGAAGGTAGCCATTTGGTCTTCGACACAACCATTGTTCATCACATAGTAACACATTGGCTTGTGATGAGCCATATCCTCTGTAAAATCCTCTTCAACATCATTTGGTACTGTGATAACATCGTACTCAAGAGGCAGTATTGATACCACATTGCAAACAACGTCGAAATCATCTTCAGAATCATCAAAATCAGACTCCATGTCGAAATCAGCATTCTTTTCTTTCACTGTTGACAATGGAGGAAATATTCTTTCAAGAGCAGGCCTTCTTGGCTTTTCTGTTACCACAGCCTTGCCTTTGGCCTTATTTGCTGCACACACATGACTAGCAACATCAACATTCTTCTTTGTGGCAACTTCAGCTTTGTGAACCTCACTCCTCGCCACAATTATGCTGCGTGGAACTTGATTAATGTCAATCGTACTGCGTGGAACATGGTTATTAGCCAAATGACTTGGAACCTTGTTAATGTCAAAGTGTGCCTTCTTCTTATGTTGTCTTTGGTAACGACGCCACTGTGTTTTAGTCATGGGGTTCTTACCCTTATAGTTATTCTTATAATTAAACTTAGCAGCATCAGTACCTGGCTTGACAGCTTTAGCACGTTGATTATTGGGCACCCACGCTTCGACAGGAGCACTAGCACTTGGGACAAAGGATTTATTTGTTGACAGCTTCAAATACCCTTTCGCTGAGGACTTCTCCTTAGCAAATTGTCGTTTGCTTGTTGAAGGCTTTGTTGACACATTAGCCTTATAGCCAGAAAGATCTCCTTTTGCAAAGTCAAATTTCGGCCTGTTATCAAGCCATTTTCTTTTACGTTGTTGTTGATCCTGATAACCTTCGACAGCTTTGGCTGCTTCTTTGTCGAAGACAGCGCTGCATCTTGGGCAAAGCATAACTTCAGAGTTATTCCACTTACACCGATTGAGGAAATCTATCAATTCTTCCTCAGCCTTTGGATACACAGCATGTATCTTCCCATCATATTCTTTTATGGTCACTTCGTGTTTCTTACCTTCAGCATACAGAAAACCTTTTAATTTTTCGGTGGCAGTCTTGACACACTTAGGAGGGTCTGCCATTTGAGCATCCACCATGCCTACATCAGCTTTGACAGGTTCAGAATACATAGCTTCAGCCTTAGGCAATGGATCAACATCAATTTGCATAGGAGCTTTCATTTTCTTATCAGCAAATTTGAGTCTTACTTCGTCAACTGCTTTTTGCACAATATCCCTGAAAAGCACACAACGGTCAGTGTTATGTCCCAAAAAATTATGGAACTTACAATAACCCTTTTTCTTTCTTTGGTCAAGAGTTGGTACTTTAAGGCCTTTAGGCACTAATATTTGACCATCAGTTACTAAAAGATCAAAAATTTCATCACATTTCGTAACATCAAAAGTATAAGTCTTAGGCATAAATCTATCATTCTTAGGCTCTACAGGGTTATTCCCATTCGCAGGCCTTAATACTTTACAAGTATAAGGAGGACCAGGCTTAAGTTCAGCCACGTCTATCTCCTCTTCTTCGACATTACCATATGTAACGTCGAATTCTTCTTCGACATATGCCACTTTTTCTTTTTTATGATACCTATTCGACCTAGATTTTTCTTCTCTAAGCCTTTCAACTTGTCGAACTCTATCAGCCAATTGAGCCATATCTCTCAAATGAGATGTGTCTAATTTCTTTCTAATTGAGTAATCAAGGCCACCAGCAGCCATTTCGACAAGCTCATGTTCAGGGACTTGTGTGAAGCAACGAGATTTCAACAGCCTAAACCTGTTTAAGTAATCATCAATAGTTTCAGGCATTTTGCGCCGAACACTAGCCAATTCTTTAAGACTAATTTTCGACTGGCCCATGTAAAACTGTGCATGGAATGCCTTTTCTAATTGCCCCCATGTGAACATAGAACCAGGGGGTAAGGTCGTGAACCAAGTGAAAGCATTTTTAGTTAGAGAATTTGGAAAATATTTCATCTTCAAATTCTCATTTTGTGCTAAGTCCCCAGCCTCAGTCAAGAAACGAGCAATGTGTTCGACTGTGGACTCATTTGTATCACCACCAAACTTAGTAAACTTGGGAACTTTCCATCCCCTTGGTAACTCAGTTTGTAATACGTATTCACATAATGGTGATACGAAGTTAGGCCTTTGTAAACCTATGTTAAGGCCATTTTGCGCCAAAATAGTTTCAACTAAAGTAGCTATATTGTTTTCAGCGCCAACATTGTGTTGTTGCACTTGTCGAACAACTTCATCAGCGTTCTGGTGTCTATTTACCAAAACTACTTCAGGGACGTGGTTTACTGCCCCTTGTAGTTCGCCTACAATTGTGGACGCTTCGACTGCAACTGCTCCTTGGGGGTTAACTGGCGACGCATTACCCGCAATAATAGGAACTTGCCTATTATTAACCGTTGGAGCCCCAAAGAAATCTGCAATCCTACTCATCTGATTTGCCAACATTTGGTAACTGTTATTGGTATTTTGAATCAATGGATTGAAAACTGTACCAATTTGTTGGGTAAGCATATTAACCATATCGTGATTACTCTCGTCTACTTGCTGTCTTAAGGCCAACAAAGACGTATTGGTTAATGCTGGGGGATTCCGTCCAAATACACTCTCAAAAGAGACATGTGTAGGGGAAAAGGTCGAAATATGTGGCATTCCAGTAGGCATGCCATACATTCCCAAAGGAAATGGGGGTAGATGCACGTTATTCAAACGTGGGTGTAAACCGTTCCCCATTGCCATGTAAGGGCTATGAAGCCCTGCACTTAACGGCAAAGACATAGGCAAAGATGCCATTTCTGACTGCGTTGAACCAACATTAGTCATTGATAATGAAGGAACAGTTGTTGACGATGATGGTCCTGCGCTAATGCTCGCAGAATCCATTGTTGTTCCTTGCCCTTGTGAAACCACAGGGTTGGAACTAGACGCATTATTCGTACTAGAACGAACCATTTTACCACTTCTTAAGTGCATACAACAGCGAATACAAATAAGAAAGTACGAAAATGAACAAAATCAAAGGCAAGGTCCCATCGGGCGTGCCAATTTGTTTGCTGGTGTTTTTAGCAAACAATCACTAGTTTTATTAGAAGGTTTGTGAGATCAAACTAGAAAAATCTCAAAGCAATTGCCTTTGAATTGCGCGTAGTTTTTGTTTCAGAAAATGTAGAAAAGGGGACGATTTGCAATGATTAATAGAATTGAAAAGAAAAGAAGCAGTAAATGGTGCGTGAATTGTAAAGAAAAGACAAATAAATTGCATTGAATTGTAAAAGTGGTACACGATCACGTACAATGATTCTTCCACTCGTTTTTCGCTCTGGCTTGGAAGTTAGAGTTTCAGGAATCGGATTGTGTATTGTGATTTTGTGACCCTTGTTTCTTCTCAGAAACTACTATTTATACAAAGGAAAAGAGGGGGAAAAACTGAACTAAGTAACTGCCTTGAAATTTGAAAATTAATAACTGCTACTCCTACTTTCGACAAGAACCGCTTCATCACGCTTCGACCAACTGCTAGTTCTTCAGCGCATAACTGCTCTGTTTTCTGTCTGTCGAAAGCTTGTGTCCATTTTCCTCTCTCTTGCTTTTGCTTCCCCGGAAGCTTGTCGAATTTACCTTGCGCATGACCATTTTCTCTGTCGAAATAATTTGGTCTTTGTCGAAATATAAGTCAGGCCTTGTTGACCATTTTCAATGAAGCCTGTCGAAATTACAGGCTAACAGAACCCCAACTCATCAATTTGTAAACCACTATTATTGTCGACCCACTTACATAGGAACACAGGCTCCCGAAACATGTTGTAATCCAACTCCCATATGTGTTCAATGACCCCGAAGTATGACATATTCGCATATATGGGATTTCTGTCTTTGGCACTTGATGTATGCAAAGTGTTGCACCCCGAAAAATCCTTTGGTGGGATTTCTCTTCGCACAACATGAATTGGAGTCGCCACCAATATTTTTTTTTAGAGGTAAAACATTGAAAAAAAACCTTTCTTGAAAGACAATGGTCCTTGGAACCACGAGATTTGAGTTCGGGGGTCGGTTATGCATGGGGAAGGTACGAGCACCCCACACATCCTTTCTACTGAAAGGGAACCTCGATTTGACGTGTGATTTAAAAGGTTGATTTAAGAAATGCTTTGTTTTTATCTCTCTTTATCTCTCCTTACTTTATGGAAAAAAAACTTAAGGAAAATTTAATCTTTTGCGCTTGACGGGAGGGCACCGTGCCTACGTATCCCGGGGAGGGAATCAAAGCAACGTAGTTCTTGTTTTCGAAAATTGTTTTGTTTTTAGAAATTGCCTTGTTTTGGAAAAGGGTTTGTTTTTTTGAAAAGAAAATGGTTTTCATTTGTCGTGCTTGACGGGAATGTGACCCGCTCCTACGTATCTCCCAGTGCGATGGAGAATTCAAAGCTTACGTAGTTCTCGGTTGTCGAGAAAAGGTTTTTATTTTTTAGTTGTTTAATTGTGAAAATTGAATGTTCACAGTGATCAAACAACAAAGGTTTCGAGTGATCACCACTAGCATCCCATTATTGACGATCGTGCAAGCAAAGGCTTCGCATTATCCTCAACAAAGTTTTTAATTTGTGAAATGAGAGTTCTTTTGAAAAATGAGTGTTCATGATAATCAATTGAGCAAAGACTCCAAGTGATCACCACTAGCACCCCATTGTTGACAATCGTGCAAGCAAAGGCTTCGCATTATCCTCAACAAAGTTTGATTTGTGAAAAATAGTTTGAAATTGTTTTGAGAAGAAGTGAAGTTGTTTATCAATGATTATGTAAATGCAAAAAAAATGTTTTGAAGTTGGAACGTTACTAACGAGTAACAAGTTGTTCTTTGTATGCAACATGGTTTTGAAGTTTTGGAGAGTTACTAACGAGTAACAATTGGTGGAAATCAAAACAAGCAAATTGTGAACACCAATTCAACATTTTAATGCACCACAACAATTTAATGCATCAAGGCTCTAAGTGGCCTATCCTTTGCCAAAACTTCACAAGCTTCAAACAACAATTTACATTAAACTCAAAGAGCAAATAAAGCATGATTAAACTTGAGGATGCATCAAGGTCATTGGAGACCAATCATGTGCGCAAATTCAATTGTTTATAGACCCCTTTTTGCTCACATTTCACAAGCACATCAAATGGGAATTGAATTTTTAAATGCTTACAAGCATAGGCATCAAGGTTGAAGTAACCTATCTCTTGCCAACTTAGCATAACCCAAGATCATTTGTGGACCATAAATGAACCAAAACCCAAATTCATTTTCTCAAATCACAAATTAATCGTCAATTTATTTCAACAATTCAACCAAATCAAGCAAGCAAATGACACTAGCAAGACTTAGGAACATTTATTCACAAGATCCAAGCAATCAAACACCAAAATCAACAACTATTCATATTTTTTTGATTTTTGTGAAAGTAAGAAGGCATGAAAAATGGATATTTGCAAAATCAAACAACATGTTTGGACATGGGAACTTCAAAATCAAGCCCCAATAACAAGATTGCATAAAGAAATGCATCAAAACTCGATTAAACCTATTTTATACTAAAGGTGCGAAACATTCATAGCTTCCTAACACAATTTTATTTCAGAAAATGCAACAAGCAAAATGATAACAACACAAATCACAATTTATTCAAGGGTGAGAAGCAATCTCAAACACCCAAGCCTCCCTAAGTGCTTGTCAAAATGTTTGAGACACCTCTCACCAACAACAATCAACAAATCAACAATATAACAACACTAAAATGCATGAATATGGTAGGATGAAAAATTAGAAACATGATATCTACATTTTGATGCAAAAAAGTTGAAGACGATGCTAGGTTTTAAGAAGTTTACCTCAAATCCAAGCTAAGGAATGACTAATATGAAGAACAAGACCACAAATCAACTTGAATCTTCACCAAACTTCAATGAAACCCACGAAATGCTTGCTTAAAAATGCCCTTTGATGATGCAAGCTTGAATTAAATTAGGAGAGAAGGAAGATATATGAAGTAGGAATGGAAATGAGGTGAAAAAATGGTGATTTGGTGAAGGAGAAGTGAAAAATTGATGGAGGAAGAGGATGATATGATTTCAGCCAAGAGAGGGAATTAGGAGAGGGAGTTGTGTCCTAGGGTTGTGTGAGTGAAAATGAGGCCAAGAGCTTTTTTTTTCTTTTGAGGTGAGGTTAATAGGGTATATATAGAAAGCAATTAGGTTTAAGGGTAGTTAGGTCATTGTGCACTAGTTGTGCTCTAGGATTTGATTTTAATTTTGAATCAAAGGCTAGGATTGAGGCTCACATGGATTGAGGACATTGAGAAAACACAAAATGAGAGAATAGAGAGGGGGTAGGCGACATTGGGGGTGTGGCCTTGGTCACCAAGTTTTGCTAGTTGTCATCTTGTACTATTGTACTATTATATGACCATTCCATTATCCCTTCATTTTTGATTATTCTTCTTAGGATAATTGTACAAAAATACACCCAATTTAGGCCACATACTAGGAATCTTAGGAATATGCCATTTTATGTGATCACCATGACCAAAAATGTCATAAAAATCACATCTTGGAACTTTTTGTAGAATATTCCCTTTTGATCCTTTATTGAAATTTTGTGCACAATGTATGCATGCATGCGCATACATACATACATGACCAAAAATGTTTTGCCTCAAATAAATTTCTCTAAAATTGCACAATGATTCTTGATGAGAAATTATCTTATTTTTGATAATGACCAAAATACCCTTTTGCCCTAAAAACCTTGTTTTTTAACAACAAATGCATTTCCACTCTAACAATGAATTTAAAAGCCCTAGAATGACTTTTAAAACCCAAAAATGCATGCACAATGCTCTTCACTCTTCAAAATAAAACCACACTTCTCAATTTATTTATTTTTGCGGAAAATTAGGGTTTTAAACCTAGGCGGACAAAATTAGGGTATGACACAAAGCTTGAGCTACAAGAGTCACCCCACTATTTTGCATTTTACTTTGATCATCATGTTTTTTTGTATAGAACTTGTACCCGTTCATTAGATAGCTGGTGTAAGAGAAAACTTGCATATTTGGACCTTTTGCTAACCATCTCAATCTTTCTGAAATCGAGGAAGGATTCATAGCAAATTCGAAATCAATGTGGTCTTTTAGCCACACTATGAAACTCCGATTATGTTCTTTTGTTAACCAAACTTGAGTCTTATATGGGTGATCACTCTTAAGTATGTCCATGTGCTTGGAAACATATGAATCAACCTCAGTATCATTGTGCAAAACATATAAGTGTGCTTCATCTAGTTCTTTCCTTGATACCATCACTATTTTCGTTCCTGACATCCCTTTACTAATGCTTCCTAAGTGACGAGACCTTAGCAGTCCAACAGAATATTCAAGACTAGATAGATAGCCGGTACAGAACCAATAGCTTCTTCAACTATGTAGCGCTCAACAATACAACCCTCGGGTCGTGATCGGTTTTTCACATAACCTTTTAATATCTTCATGTAACGCTCAAACGGATACATCCATCTCATGTAACATGGGCCACACAATTGTGTCTCTCTAATCAGATGAACTATTAGATGAATCATTATGTCAAAAAACGAAGGTGGAAAATACATCTCAAGCTCACACAAAGTGACAGTAATTTCTCTTTGCAATGATGGCAACTTTCCAAGGTCAATCACTCTACTACAAATCGCCTTAAAGAAGAAACTAAGTTTGGTTAGGGTCTTGCGCACTTTCTTAGGCAAAATGGAACGTATACCAATGGGTAGCAAATTCTCCATTAGAACATGGCAATCATGAGACTTTAAAGACTTTAACTTGAGGTCTTTCATCGATACAAGGTTCATAATATTTGAAGAGTAACCCTCTGGAACTTTAACTCCATGAAGAAACTTACAAAACACGGTCTTCTCCTTTCTAGATAAAGTATGAGCTGCTGGAGGTAGATATGTACGTGTACCCTTCTTTATCGGACCCAATTCTGGTCTCAACCCCATACTAAGCAAGTCTAACCTCGAGTTGATGGTATCTTTAGTCTTTCCTGGCATATTGAGTAAGGTACCGATGACACTTTCAAAGACATTTTTTTCAACATGCATCACATCAATGAAGTGCCTTACATATAATGACTTCCAGTATGGCAACTCAAAGAAAATTGACTTTTTCTTCCACCCCTGTTTGGCAAGCTCTCCTGCAAAAGGCTTCCCAAATTTAATGTTCAAACCTCTCACCTTTTGAAATAGTTGTTCACCCATCAAAGCCATGGGAGCTTTACGGGTTTCGATATTCCCATTGAATGTCTTTTTCAACAGTCGATACGGATGAGTAGATGGCAAAAACCTACGATGACCACAGTAGATATTCTTCCTACCATGTTCCAACCACATCCAATCAGTGTTATCTTCACATATAGGGCACGCACACTGACATTTGTTACTGTACCCAGATAGATTGCCGTATGCTGGAAAGTCATTAATTGTGCCAAAAATCATAGCCCTCAGGGTGAAAGTTTCTTCTCTGAACCCATCATTTCCCGGTTGCTTGGGCCCAGAAATTAACAAAGACAACATCATATATTTGCGTTTCATGCAAAGTCATGGAGGTAAGTTATAGATTTCCAAAATCACGGGCCATGTACTGTGGGAGCTACTCTGAATGCCGTGCGGATTAAATCCATCAGCAGACAATGCAAGTCGTAGGTTTCTTGGATCCAACCCGAAATCAGGATAATCAATATCAATTTTCTTCCATTGCGGAGAATCCGCCGGGTGTCGTAGCATGCCATCTTTAATCCTTTCATCATCATGCCATGTCAAGTGTTTTGCATCTTCTGAACTATGGTACATGCGCCTAAATCGAGGAATTATGGGAAAATACCACAACACCTTTTCTGGAGCAGATTCTTTATTTTTATATCGCGATGCATTACATTTAGGACATGACTTTAACGATGCATGTTCATTTCGAAATAAAATGCAATCATTGGGACAAGCATGTATCTTCTCATAGTTCAACCCAATGGACCCTAACATTTGTTTTGCATCATACATCTGAGAAGGGAGCACATTATCCTTCGGCAACATTTCTTTCAACAGTGCGAGTAATTCCATAAAGCTCTTATTCGTCCATCCGTGGCAAGTTTTCAAGTTATACAACTTTATCACAGCCAATAGTTTTGTGAATTCAGTACAACCTAAATACAACGGTGTCTCCGCATCCGTTATCAATTTCTCAAACATTTGAGGACAGTCACTTAGATCGTCTTCAACAGCCTTTGCCATCTCTTCAAATTCTCCCCCTTCAAATGTAGGTCTTTCGGTGTCAACCGGTGCACATCTCTCAGTACTATTACCCATATTTGAAGATTCACCTCTTTCCTCACCATGCATTGTCCAACAAGTGTAACTTTGATCTATTTCGTAACCCTTTAAATGTCCTGCCAACTCCTCTGCATTAACTGATTTTACATAACAACAACTCAAACAAGGACACTTCATGTTACTAGAAGTCCCTAAACGTTCAACAGCACACTTCACAAAATAATCCACTCCAGCAACATATTCCTTGGACAGACGATTGGCAGACATCCACTCTCTATCCATAATTTCCCAGTATTTATTTATAATAAAATCCTGATAAGAGAACTTAAAAACCTATTATAGGTGACAAACAACAAACAATTCGCATATTTAGGCATATTCGATTTTACTTTGCTAGTTTCATTCACCACACATATACAAGTTTGCATAACTTATATTTTTGTTCAAGTATAAAATATATAATATAAAAAAAGGTGATCTATTTCTAAAAAATAGTAATAGAAGAGTTTGCATAACTTATATTTGATAGGTATCAAGAAAACAAAGCCTACATATCAATGCAATATCTATGAAGAAATAAATCATCATGGTTCAATCAAAACAGTTATTAGCAATTGATTTTTAGAATCGTTGTTGTTGCCAAGACTAAACTTCATCACAAGTTAGGTATCAATCTTTCATTTCAAGCACAACTAAAAGAAAAGGAACACATAAAATAAATAAGAGAGGCAATTTCAGTTTTAAATAAATAAATAGTCACTCTAGTTTTAAACAACAAAGTACCTGAACAAGTGGAAGCAACAATGAACTCCAACCTAGGCGAACCACGCACTAGCAAATGAACCGAACTCTCGAACAACGAATGCAAAGCTCCGACAAAACAAACTCGCAAAACCTAACAACAATTCACATATTCAGCAACAATCCTCAATTTCTCATGTTTAGAAATACATCACAAGTATCCCTTAACCTAGAACAACATTCAATTAACATGCATTTCACTAAATATCTCAAATTTATAAATACAACACAAGAATCCCTTAACCTAGAGCAACATTAAATTAACAAGGGCGAAAACTATGTAAGTCTAAATTACTTGGAAATAGATACTTGTATGCTGCTTTTTATCTATTTCCAAATAGTTATTTTACTTGGAAATAGATAAAAAGCATATGATGTAAGTCTAAATTACCTTGAGAGCTTGAGAGCTTGAGAGAGGAGGAGAGCTTGAGAGAGTATACCTGAGTGAGAGCTTCAAGTGAGAGAGCTAGGTGATGGAGAAGACCCAAAAAAAATGTTAACGCTAAAACGTACGCGAGGGAATGAAAATGAAAAAAAAACCAATAGGCAGCGTTTATAAGTAAGGAGCGCTGCCAATTGCTCATATGCGTTCTCCAATGGGCAGCGTTTGGCAAGGCAGCGCTGCCCATTGCTCATATGTGTCCTCCAATGGGCAGCGTTTGGAAAGGGAGCGCTGCCCATTGCTCAGATGCGTCCTCCAATGGGCACCGTTTGGCAAGGAAGCGCTGCCCATTGCTCAGATGCGTCCTCCAATGGGCAGCGTTTGGCAAGGCAGCGCTGCCCATTGCTCATATACGTCCTCCAATGGGAAGCGTTTGGCAAGGGAGCGCTGCCCATTGCTCATTTGCGTCCTCCAATGGGCAGCGTTTGGCAAGGGAGCGCTGCCCATTGCTCAGATGCGTCCTCCAATGGGCAGCGTTTGGCAAGGGAGCGCTGCCCATTGCTCACATCCGTCCTCCAATGGGCAGCGTTTGGCAAGGGAGCGCTGCCCATTGCTCATATGCGTCCTCCAATAGGCAGCGTTTGGCAAGGGAGCGCTGCCCATTGTTTCGGGTTTTTCTCTTTGGCTAGCGCTTTTTTAATAAACGCTGCTCAAGGTAGCGACTTTTTTTCGCACTTCTGGCGTAGTGAGAATTGCTAAAGTGGCAGCATTAGGTGTTATAACATTGAACACATAAGAGATGCTATAAGAAATGGCGTGCCACCAAATCCCAACTGATACTGAGATGCCACACGAGATGTTATAACACTAACATAGTCCAGGCAGAATCCAATAATTCTCCACCGTGGTTCAAAGAATCCATGAATAACATAAGATTCTTCAAGTCAGGATTCCTTCATGTACAAAATAATCATTAATCAACATTAATTCTGATGAATCCAAACATTCCTTGAACTTTCTAAGTGAGGCGGGTTTAGTGAGCATGTTTGCTCCAGGTTGCCTGGCGATGGATACGGGTTGCCAGGCGACCCCTACTACACATGTGCAGCAAAATTTCTTTTCTTTTCAACTCTCTATGAAGCTCTTGATCCCAAATCATCCCAACAACCCTAATCAAATTTCTTCCTCTAGTCAACGATGTAACTATCAGACAACATATACAAACACAAATCAAGGATCAATTGCAATATGTAAGTCTTAGTTTCATCTCAAAACAAGTTAATAACAAAAGTGGACATATATGTCCATTTCAGCTCAAGCAAGACTGAAAGACACACAAACGCGAACTTTCAAGCAAATCCTAGAACCATATACATACAATGAGATGTCTAATGACGGACTTATTGGTTGCCCTATCTAGGTCCCCAACTAGTGAAGGAACTCACCTTAGTTTCTTGAACATGAATGCTTAAAATACCCACATTATTGAGCAGAAATTTTAACAATCTTCAAGCCCTAACCCAAATCCTTGCTTGGACGAGTTTGCTCCCCCAAGCCCAGCTAGTATCTCAATCTACTCTGTCTTCCCTTTTTAGTCAAAGCCCTAACTCCTACTTTCTGGTTTGGTCTCCAAACCAGGCATGCAAAGTCTCAAATGAGGGATTGAGATGGAGTCTTTTGATGTTCAATTTATGGTTATTGTGTAAGATGACATTATTAGAAGGGTTAAGGGATCGATGTTGGGAAATTGTGGTGAAGAACTTAAGGGATCGATGCTGAAGAATTCTTCCTCTCTTCTTCCCTCTCACCAAAATGGCCAGTCCTCCCACTCTTTTTTTCTCTCTATTTTCTTTCCCTTTTTCTCTTCCTAACTTAGCATTTGTGATTGTCAAAAATATCTATTAAGTAATTTTTAATATTAATTGTTAGTAACTCGTTTGAAGATCTAGATTTGTGGCTCTAACTAACACAATACACAGTTGGATAGTTTAATCCATCGGTCATTCTTCTAGTTTATTGAATGGGTTACCTATTCGACCCACTCCTTTTACCTGACCCAAGTGGAACAGAGCATACACTCAAGAAATATTTTGAGGCAATCGAGTGTTTAAACTCTTCGAAATATCTTCACCACTGAATAATCAAAAATATAGTAATTAATACAATTTCATTATTTTTTCAACTTGAAAGCTTCCACCACTGACGGTATTTTTTAGTGTCATATATCTGATTGCATGCCTTGGGAATAAATGTTTGAAAATTGAATATACACGTTTGTTTCGATATACCTTACTTTTTGTATTCTTCCAAGACACCGTCTATTTATTTTGTAAAATAAACAAAACTTTAATTGTATAGATTATATAAATGTAATAAATTTTTGAATTTTAAATTTAAAGTATTAACATCAACATATTTGTATGATTTTTGGTTCAAAACTTCAAAAATATTTGTATAATTTGAAAGTATAATTTCTATTAAAATACTAATCATTATTAATTTAGGTACTAATATATTTTGAGTTTAATCCTCATTCTTTTTCTTCTAAATTTTTTACTCCATAATTTAAACATTAGTGAATTTTTTAAAACATTAATATTTATTTTTATGACCAACATATTAATAATAGATTCTTGAATTATTTTTTCCCTTCATATGTATTATAAGTATTTACATTATGATAATAACATATTTTTGTAAAATTAAGATATATCTATCTCTCGTGGAATCTATTATATCATATACTATATTAAAATAATTAAGGCTTTACAATGTTTTTTTTTTGTCGAGACCAGGGTATCCACCGCCGAACGCAGTGACTAAGGCTTTACAATTTTATACTCACAGATAACTCCACATATCATCTCCTCTTAAGTGAAATTTTCAAACCATTCCTTAATATTAAGTTCCTTTAATTCTTTATTTTTTTATTTAGTACATACAACAATGATATAGTAACTATAAAAATTAATATAGAGTAACTGTTAACATTGATATATTTTAGAAAATTTTAATAAACTCCTTTCAAAATTTTAAATTTTTATGATTTAGGTTTTAATTAATTTTGCTAAGATTTATTCCACTTAAGAAGTTTTTTTAATATACTACATATTTCTCTGAATTGACTTCATAGCTGAGGTTTAGTAGATATTTTTAACATTATTAATTTAAATTTACTATTATTTTATTTATTCCAATTTTCAGTTTATATAAATATTTACAATTTAGTGTAATAATTGACACTTGGATTTGATGATAGATCATTCTCAAATGCTTTATAAAGATAGATGTTAATAGATTTCCTAATTTAATTCATACTTATTGTAAGCTCATCAACATTTATTACATAAAAGAAATTAAAAATAAAAACAAATAAAAAACATCATTAATGCTAAGCAATCCAGAAGTTGACACTTGGAATAGCATTTATGATAGGTCATTCTCAAATGTTATATATATATATAGATATAGATATAGATATAGATATTGGACTTTCTCAATAGGCATAGACGGGCAATGTTAGGCTTTCAAAATTATTTTTTATAGACAAATATTCATAGTTAATTAGTTTAGGAAATAGAGAATTATTAATTTATAGGATTTGAATTATGAACTTTCTACCCAACATTTTGTAGTGAAGTGCAAAATTGTGTTGGAAAGTGGGGTGGACGGTACTGTTCAAGTAAAAATGGAGAAGAATTTATAAGCAAGTGGACTGTACTGTTATGATGGACGGTGGGTGGGTGGGTGGGTGGGGTTGGAAAGAGTATAATTGTGTTGAAAATGTAAATGAAAGGGAGTTACTACTCCGCTGTATTGCGATTTTTTTGTCAAGACCAAAGTATCTATCACCGAACGCAGTGACTAATCCCTTGCTGGAACTGTCTTTGGATTCTAAATAAAGAGTATTGGGACAATTAAATTTTATTTTGGAGATTAAATAAAGATTAAAGGGTAAATTTAGAAAACTTTGCTAAATTATACATTGATATGTTAAAACTTAAGGGCCCGTTTGGTGAACAAGATAAGGGGATAGGATATGATAGGTTTATCCTATCCTACTCTAATCTTTTGTTTGTTGCACCAATATGATATGATTAAATAATCCATTTACTTATCCTATCCCATCAACACAATGTAATTTTTATCCTTAATTTTAGCTAGGTTAGAATCTATCCTATCGCACAAAAGAAACACAGAACGTTTTCACTCTCACGCTCAAAAGAAACACGGAAGCTGGGTTAGATTCACGATTTTCTTCCTCTCGCGCTTCATCTTCTACCTCTCCCTCTTCACGATTTCTTCTGCAAATCATCTCACAGGTGCGTTTTTCCTCTTCTTTTGTTCCTTAATTTTTGTTTTCCTCCTTGTTCATCGTTGATTTCCCCTTTCTCCACTGATTTTGATTTTGATTTCCCTTTCCCCTTTTCCATTGATTTTGATTTTCCCCTTTCTTCACTAATTTTGCAACTTAGGGTTTGTTGTGCTCTGATATCATCTTCAATTTTCTGCTAATTGATGAATTATTTGGATTTGAAAGTTTGGTACATTGCCATGAGTGTTCATAGCTTTCCCTCGCTGATATGTATTTTGTGTTTTATGCAGTAGTGAAGGTGAAGATGGTGCTGGAGAGTGGTGGGTTGAATTAATATTGTGGGAGCCTAGAGCTTTTGTCTATCATAACTTTTTGGTTAGGTTTTACTCTTCTTTTATTTCTCTCATTCAACTTTTCATTTGTAGAATGAACGAGATTTATGCTTCTGACTTGAAAATGAATTGTTAATGATCATAATCTGTGTTTGGTTTTACTGTAGTGAAATTTTGAACTAATTGATTTTGTAGAATTGATTTTTGAATGAAATTGAGTTGAAATTGAGTTGAATTTTGAACTAAATGATCATAGCATTTTTTTCTTTCGTTTGTTTTGTCTTGCAAAAGTTTATTATCATCTTGAGTGATAGTGTGAGATATATTAAGTAGAACAACCTATGAATTGAGTACTATACTTAATCATATGAGAGCAATTCAATGAGTTGCCAACAGGGCACACCTTAATTATTAGTTAATGACTGTTGTAGAGTCTTGCAGGGCAATTGTTTGTGATAAGAAAGAAGCTCCAACAGTTACCTTACATCACAAAGTCTAAAAATTATAAGAAATCCACCATGGAATAGTTACCATATCTAGTAGACAACAAATTTACTTCATAGCCCATATTAGTTAATGAATAGCTTTATTTAGTTATCATCAGTGATAAACTATTCAATGTTAGCCCAACACTGATTTCTCATAGCTTGAATTGAGTTTAGGAACTCATTTCTAGCTGGATTTTCCTATTTTAATACTACTAGACATAATTCAAAATACAAGTTTTTGATGTCCATGAGAAATAGGAAAATCAGTCTGCAGGCATATGAAATGAAATGATGTTGATTCTGTCATTGAATGGTTGAGACAATTAAAATGTATGAGTTCTTTACTTACTCATTCTGCATGGCATAAGCAAGTGATGTTGGAGGCTTATGAGAGATAGTGTGAAAGAAACCCTTTTTAATGAGCTCCAATTGCATATTTTATGATGTTCTGCATATTTTAAAGATGTTTTTTCTAGCTATCTCCTTCAATTTTCTAGGTAAATATGAATTCACAAGAACAACATGATGTGATGCTATATCTAATTTTGGAGCAAATATTTTTAGAGATGGTTAAAATTTGTTTTGCAATCTTCATGGTTGTGAGCCATTCTGCATTATGGTTTTACGAAAATCATAGCATTAGGGAACAACTAGTTGATCATGTGAGATTTAAGCTTCAGTTCAGAGTCGGTGAGATTTTATGATGTGTGATATGCTTTCCTGTTTCAATTCTGTTACAAAGCTTCCCTGTTTTAATTTATGAATTTGTTGGTGGTTGAAGTATATACTGCATATTTAATCTGTTCAGTATGTACATTAATTTGTTACTAAATTCTGTTAAAAAGGATGCAATTGCCACTACTTTCTGCTATATTTATAATATCAAAGTCATGATCAATAAAAGGTGTCTTGTAATTTTCATTTTCTTTATATTCAATACCAGTTTACTTAGGAGTTTGAATGTTGCTTTGCGAATTAATTGAAGTTTTGGATTTGCAACAAGCAATCCTAATTGAAGTTCATCAATGTTCATATTCCTTAATTGATGTCTATCATGTAGTGACAGCAACAGTCCCAATATGTAACAATGTTACTAGTTGATGTCTATCTGTTATTTGTTTTGGTTATTTTTTTGAATACATTCTGCCAGATATTTTTTACCTATAATTTGGTTTTGCAATAGGAATGGAATCTAAGAACAACTGCTACAAAGTAACAAGAGAACGAGAGATCGTAGACAATGGTCTGATACGGAGGTTGAAGCCTTTCTAGATATGTGTGTGTATGCTCATATCATGTCTTTGTTAGATTACTGGTTTATGTAATTGGATTTGCAATCAAGGATAGGTATTACTACATCACATGTCTCTGCTATATGACAATAGAATGGAAATAGTTAGTGAGATTACTGGTATATGTAATTGGATTTGCAATCAATGATAGATTACTGGTTTATGTAATTGCATTTGCAATTAATGATAGATTACTTGTCTATTGCATTTTTTTGGTGTTAAATTTACAGATTTATCGGATGTATATGGGTAATAAATTTACTAGTATTTATGTATTTATGTATTTGTTGTCAAGTGAAAACATCATTTGTTAATTTTATCAATGATTTTTTAATCTGTTGAAAAAAAAACGATTTTTTTAGTAGGTTTTGATAATTTATAATATTTAAAAATATTACAAATTATATTTTTAAAAAAAGATTCAATTTATTAGAAGGGCAACTTTGTCATTTAACCATAATATATATCATATCCTGTCGTTATTTGGGGTGTACCAAACACAGGATATGATATGATAAAATAATGCTATCTTATTTACTATCATGTGTGTACCAAACACAAGATATGATAAGTGTCTATCCTATCACTATCCTATCTTGTCTCTATCATGTCTTCTATCCTATCATGTCTCTATCCTATCACTGTTTTTTGTAACAAAAATAAAAAGCCAAAAATTTCAAAGATCAGAAATGGCGGAGGGAGTGTATAGTTGTTTGCGGAAGTTTGGACTATTATGGAAAGTTTTTTTCATTCCCTAAAAAGCATGTTTATATCCATAAATTGGAGCGATCCCCCAACAAGATCCAACAATAAATACATATAAGCAAAGCATATTTCAATTTTAGATAATGGGTAAAATATTAAAAAAAAAAGTTTATATATTTGATGCCCTTGCAAATATATCCATTTTCCATTTACCACCCTGTAAAAAAAAAATTTACGGTTACCCGCCTGCAAATATAAACAGTTTTCGGTCACCCCCTCTGTTAGATTATGTAGTGTATAATAGGTATAAACCATGTACGGTTACCCTCCTGCAAAATATAACTAGAAACACTTATTATTTGCAAGGTTGATTTTAAAACTTTTTTTTTACAGGGGGGTAAATGGAAACATGAGATATTTGCAGGGGATCAAATATTTAAGTCAAAAAAAAAAAGTTTCACAAATAATCACATAAAACAATAGACGAAACCAACATGGTATAACACAAATGGTAGATACTTTCCCTTCTTAATCATTTGGTCACAGATTCGATCTCTGACTGGTGCATATGGAAAAAATACCTGGTGGGAGAGGTCAACCCCTTAAATGGATCTCAATACCTTGAGGGATTAGTCTCTGCAGTTGTGCGTAGGGTATACCTCGGTTTAAAAAGAATAAAACAATAAACTAGTCGTATAATGCATGTAAAAAATAAAAACACGTTTTTATTTATTCTTAAATAAAAAACACGCTGGCATTGTACAATTAAAAAAGGACGACATTTAGTCAACTCAATTTTTGAGTAAAACACTCGTTTACACTTTCATCATGTTCACGTGTGTACCAACCATATCCCATATTAAATATTCAAGTCTTATATTTTTGACTAACTATTAAATATTCTTATGTAATCTCCAGGAAGAAACCTATTTTCTTCTGTATGAATATGCCAACAACGCGTAAAAAGAATAGAAGAACATGTTCTCTATAAAAGGAATTCACTACCCATGTTCATTACCATTCCCAAAAAATACAATACATCTCTCTCTTCCTTAGTTGTTTGTTGTCTTATTTTCTCATCCACCAATATTTTATTAAGAAGAAGGAGACAAAAATGCCAGCCTACACTACATTGTCAGTCACCAGAGAAACCACCGTGTGTGTCACCGGCGCCGGTGGTTTCATTGCCTCTTGGCTTGTCAAACTTTTGTTGGAGAAAGGTTATACTGTAAGAGGAACCGTACGAAACCCAAGTATGTTCTAAAATATCTTTGTTTGTATTTATTTAAGGTTGTTTAGCTGAAAAATATGTTGGTAATTATGAATGTGTTGATTTTGGTTAATTATTATTAGAGGATCCGAAGAATGGTCATTTGAAAGAATTGGAAGGAGCAAAAGAGAGGTTAACTTTGCATAAAGTTGATCTTCTTGATATTGATTCTATGAAATCTGTTTTTCATGGTTGTCATGGTGTATTCCACACTGCATCTCCTATCACAGACAACCCTGTGAGTTCTTTATCTCTCTTTCTCTCTCTACAAATATTATATACTTATATTCATTTTTAAGAAATAAAAAATTGGAAAGATTAAGACTGACTAAGATGAGTCCTTAATTTGTGGAATTCAGGAAGAGATGTTGGAGCCAGCAGTGAATGGAACCAAGAACGTGATTATTGCAGCTGCTGAAGCAAAAGTGAAACGCGTTGTGTTCACTTCATCAATTGGTACAGTCTATATGGATGCCAATACAAGTAGGGATGTTGTTCTTAACGAGTCATCCTGGAGTGATTTGGAGTATTGCAAGAACACTAAGGTTTGAAAACTATATTCAATGATAAATTAACACAAAAATGTCAAATGCATACAAAGTTGCATCTCTTTTGGGTATATATGATGAATTCATTGACCTACAAGGTTTCAAATAGTAATCGCGTCATTATATTCGAAAATTACTGCCAAATATAGTTTATGCGACTTAATTGTGTTCATCATACATATTGTCATGGAGACATTAAAACCCTTAACATCGCAATTATAATTGTAGTCACGGTTTTGTTTTTTTATCAAAACCTTGCTAGATATTAAATTGTGAGTTAAGTGACCTTTTAGATAGAAATTGAGACTTTTTTTATTTTGAACTATGTGACCTTTTAGATAGAGATCGAGACATTTTTAATCAGCATGAGTACTAAGTATCTACTAATTTTTCCTATGAGAATACTAAATAAAAAATCTCAATTAGAAAAAGCTAAATGGTGATTAAAATTAGTGATGAAAAAAATTGAATTTCATCACTATTTCTAGCGTACCAAAATTGTGACAAAATTAGTGACAGATATCCCACTGTCACTAATTTTCAATCTCTAATTTATTTTTAATTAGTAGTGAATATAAATATTATCCTAATAGATATGGAAAGAGGTTGATTTTTAATGAGGTTCATAATCAATTTACAGAACTGGTATTGCTATGGGAAGACAGTGGCAGAACAAGCAGCATGGGAAAAAGCAAAAGAGAGTGGAGTTGACTTAATTGTTGTGAATCCAGTTTTGGTTATTGGACCATTGCTACAATCCACATTAAATGCTAGTACAATTCACATTCTCAAGTACCTTAATGGCTCTACAAAGACTTATGTAAATGCAACTCAAGCTTATGTAGATGTGAGAGATGTGGCACTAGCACATTTTCTTGTTTATGAAACACCTTCTGCTTCAGGTAGATACATTTGTGCTGAAAGTTCATTGCATCGTGGTGAGGTTGTTGAAATTTTGGCCAAGTACTTCCCTGAGTACCCACTTCCTACCAAGTAAGTCTTTGTTGTATTTACTTAATTTTTATTAATCTTGTGTTTAGTGAACATATTATCCAATGAATTAAAACCATATAAAATTAAATGGAAATTTTCATAGGTTGTGATCCACAACACCTAATTATTATGTAATCACCAACTAATTTTGGGTCTAGCTAAAAGAGCTGGGTCCTCTACTAGTGACCTGAGGATACATGTAGGAAAAAAAAGTAAATAAATATTAGATAATTGGAACATTTAGATTTTAGAGACATAATTTGGGGTCTTAATCAATAAAAGATACTTGGGCATTAAGCAAAATACTAGTGAAATCATTTTTTTTAGTATTTTTTCCCATGAAAGGATATCATTTTATTGTGGGTCCCTAGTGATCTTTAATTTCTCTGTTTTTTTAGATGAAAATCAAACAACTAAATTTAGATGAAAATCAAACAACTAAATTGGACTTCATTTTTTTTTTCCTTTTCCTTGCATTCCCCAACAACATAGCATTACCCCAAAAGAATTTAAATTTGGCTAAAGATGGAAATACAAAATATTAGTCAAACAATGGAGAAAAATGCACAAAGCCGGGACTGTAGGTATAACAACCTTCACTTATTAGTCTATTTTTTTCCAACTTCTACCTACTATAGAGTCAACTCAAATTGAAGAAGTCAATGAATAATACGTAAAAGCTAGTGGAGCTTACATAGATTTTAGACTTTGTCCTAAGAAACTAAGAACTAGTCTATTTTACCTACATCTTTATTTTAATATAAGAGCATGCTTTTAAAACATTAAAGGTTTTATTATATTAAAAGGAAACCCCGAGAAGAATGGGTAAATTAAAGTGACCTGCTAAAAGTTTTATTATATTGCCAGTTGTTGCTTCCAATAAAATAATGTGTGCATGTGAAATAAAATTTCCTTTCACTTTCAGATATTTGAACTTAGCAAAATACTTTAATATTGCAGATGTTCAGATGAAAAGAACCCAAGAGTGAAACCATACATATTTTCAAGTCAAAAGCTGAAAGAATTGGGATTAGAATTCACACCTGTGAAGCAATGTCTATATGACACTGTAAAGAACCTACAGGAGAAAGGACACCTTCCTGTCAAGCAACAAGACTCTGTTACTGTCTAAGTAAAACTAGATGGTGTATTCTTGGTAGAATTAAAATACTATTAGATAATCTACCCAAAAAAAAATGCTATTAGATTTATAGAGTTAAAATGTTTTTTTTTCTCTTTTATCATATTTTCAATTTGGGTCTCTTCATTTTTTAGCTCAATTAAAAGGAAATCTATCTATTACATTCTCAATCTCTTCTTGCTTTACCTTCCCAAACTGTACTCAATCTATATATATAATTCCTGGGGTAACACAGCAGGTTATTTACAAAATTCATATTTCATTGATCTCATAAAAAGGTTCTTCCATCTGAATATATATAACCAACCTTATGAAACCGCCTTTTAATCACCATAATTATACTCGGGTAATCAATCAGAAAGGTTATTCAAATAAATAGGTTGGCAGTTTTCAAGGGTCACAACAATTCACAAATCAATTCTTTTTTCTAGTGACACTCTGAATGAACCAGTTCAGAAGCAATTCATGTAATTCTTTGGTGCACTTGATTGGAGGCCTAAAACACACTTTCAAGGGATTTCCTTGCCATGATTGCATCTACTTTTTGACATGAATTGTTTCTTAGCCCATCTTTAATGTTCAGCCCAAGGTTTCTTTTAAAAAGTGTTTCCATCTTTTACTTTGCTAACAAGTAACATCACACCAGAAAGAGGCTTATTGGAGAAGGATTTTAAGTTATAGCAGATGTGGCCCACATTGACATAAGGAAAAAGCTATTGCTAATGTTTCATTTGGATAAGTAGAAACTAACCTGATCACATCAATGAGAGGGAGTTCAAACTGATATAAGCTAAACTACGCAGTAATAACAAAGTAGAAGCATTCAGAAGGTTGTATATAAAAGCTTAAAATAAATAAAAACAGAAAGAGCTAGCATTTACATCATTGATTAGACTAAAGGAGTTAAAATATTTTACAATGAGAAAAGGATTAGGTATCCTTCAAGAAGAAAGCCAATATTATCAAAACCAGAGCTGACAGGAAAAATTAGGTCTGCCTATTTCCAACACGGGAAACCCTCAAGACTAACCATTAGTTAAGGAGCACAACAAAGCTACATATATAGAACAGTTTATCCCGTTAAAAACATAGGTAACTCATATGCCCATGCATGTAAACCATGGAATTTCTCCCGAAACATAAAATAAAAAGTACCCTAGAGGTATGAAAAAGAAAGGGAGAAGGAGAAGGAGAAAATGCACACAGGCTAGGAAATGAGCATTAGGGATTGCAACCCTTGTAGCCTGGGTCAGAGCACCTTAGGGTTGTTGGATCGGGTTGCATAAAAAGTAGTTGTTAGAATGGAATGATGAGATGAGTTACTTGGCACACCATTCTAGTTTCCTCCGAGCAATAAAAATAGACTTGGAATGTAGACTCGAGGAGAAAACTCTCCATAGAGAAGTGGAAAACTCAATAACAGACTGTCTCAAACAAATGGCAACGGGGAGGAGGTCTTGAAATATAGAGAGCTGGAAAGACAACATGACACTACAAAAAAACAGCTTATTTGCGAGGGACGTTAGCGAGGGAACACTGGTCCCTCGCAAAAACAAGCATTTGCAACGGATTTTGCGACTGAATTGGTCTCTTCGTTTTTTCAGAATATTAGCGAAGGAATTGGAGGCCTTAGCGACGGAAATTCCCTCGCAAAACGTTGGGCGCCAATTTGAATCTGCGTGGCACAGAAAACGAGGAGTGTGTGGCACAGAAAACGAGGAGATTAGCGACGGAATTGCTAATCCCTCGCTAATTTTTTTGCCATTTAGCGACGGAATTGCCTAATCCCTCGCTAATTTTTTTTAAATTTTTTTCCTGGAATCCGTGTCTCACTCAGTTTAATCTCTCTTCATCACACTCACACTACTCACATCACAACTCACTCTTCTTCTCTCTTCTTCACCTACAACCAACAACCAACCACCACCACCATCCACCACCGTCCACCACCACCACTCTTTCTACTCTCTCTCCTACAACCTACTCTCTCTCCTCTTCACCCTTCCTCTTCCTCTACTCTCTCTCTCTCTCACCTACAAACCCTAACCGACAACCCCACCACCACCACTATCACCTACGACCTCCACTCTCTCTTAACCCCAATTTCTTCCCTCTTTCCCTCTTCCTCTCTCCACCTTGCTTCCACACCACCACCATCACCACGAACCGTGCACAACCACCAACACCGGAGTTCTCTTTTGTAGGTGTAGTTATTATTTTTTATGATATTGTGTTGATTTGTTGATTTTAATTTTTTATTTATTGAATTTGTTTTTATTTATTTATTTTTTGGTTGAAATTGAAATTTGTTAGGATTGAAATTTGGTGTTTGAAGCATCACAACCGCACCGGAGTGTGCACCGTCACCGAACCACCGCACCGGACTTAAATCTCGCTCATAACTGTTAATTTTTAAAATAAATTGTTGTTGTTGTTGGTTAGGATTGAATTGGTTAGGATTGAATTATTTGTTGTTGTTGTGTGTTAGGATTTAATTGATTAGGATTTAATTATTTGTTGTTGTTGTTGTTTCGTGTTGTTACGATTTGTGAGTTAGTTGTTAGAATTGTGTTTGTTGGAATTGTTGTGAATTGTAAAATGAATTTAAATGTGAATGTTAGTAATTGAAATTGTTCTGATTTTAGTTGTGAAATGCGAGTTAGTTGTAAAATGAATTTAAGTGTAAAATGAATTTGTTGAAATTGAAATTGTTGTGAGTTAGGATTGAGTTAGTAATTGAAATTGTTGTGAGTTAGTAATTAAAATAGGTTTAGCAGATTTTTTTTTTGGATTAGCGAGGGAATTAGCGAGGGATTTAGTGAGGGAATTAGCGAGGGAATTAGCGAAGGATTTGAATTCCCTCGCAAATCCAATTAGCGATGAGGGATTTAGCGAGGGAACTGGTCCCTCGCTAATTCCCTCGCCAATGGCCATTAGCGAGGGATTTGGGTAATTTTGCGAGGGAAATTTCCCTCGCTAATCCCTGTTTTTTTGTAGTGTGAGGACCTGTTGAGGAAAGAGGAAACTATGTAGAGACAGAGAAGTAGGGCAATGTGGCTGAAGGATGGTGGTGACAAGAACACCAAGTTTTTTCACCACAAAGCAAATCAAAGGAAGAAGGTTAATGAGATCAAGAAGGTGAAAGATGAAAATGGGGTGTGGTGGAGAGGTCAAGATATGGTTGAAAGGGCTTTTATTGAATATTTTGCTGAGTTATTTACTTCTTGTAACCCATCTGAGCTTACAGAGACTTGTCAAGTGGTTCAGAACATAATTTCTCGAAGTTCGTTCCTCAAGAACTGGTTTGATAAAGAAAAATAATAATTTCTCGACAAAATACTAAAGTGAAACCATTAGGAATGTGTTTTGGGGTACTTAAAGGTTGGGAAAAAACTTCTGCAAGAACACAGAGCTGCGCTGAGTTCTTCTCAATAACTTTTGCACTTTCATGGAGGCCACGTCCAAGACCACCATATGCCAGTGACTTTCTGAGCACAAGTTGTAGAGCTGTCATGATATTCATTGGCTCCCCTGGAGTCGAAGCAACTGGCTCGGCTGCAACAACAGTTTCTTCCTCACTACAAAATGATGATTTTCCTACTTAATAGTATATGATACAAACCCTTCTACCTTAAATACATTAAATTACAACTAAAAATATGATACCAAAATTTATCAAAATATGCTAAATACAGAGCAGTTTCCAAAGTTCTTGACAATTATACGAAACCAAACAGACTATACAAAACTGATAGTCAGATACTTCCTATACTATGGTTAACCAAAAGTCACTAGTTCTAAAGTCAATTGTTGGTATTGGTTAACAACTTGACACTACACAGCCTCACTACATTGAGGGGCTTAAGCCACTTGAGCTTTTTCCTTTAGGTTCATCAGTCTCTCTCAGCTTTGTTCTTTCTTGTAAACATTTCATCAGCCAAATCAGATCTGTCAACAGCAACAATGAACCCACTTATTAATATTAAAAATTTGGATTTGGAGATGCTTCCAGAAGCTGCACTGCAATGAGGAACCAAATTAAATCAAATTAAATACTCCCTAACAGCTATACTACTTTGTAACAAACTAGCTGTTACCAACAGAATTAACTACCTAGGTTTTATACAATTTAACAGTTGGCCACCAAACCTTGATTCTTTTACCAACCAATGAGTTACCAAGATCTTGAGATTTGGGTACCTAAAGAAAAATATTACAACAAAAGTTAATTTACTAAGAACGGATTGTATAAACAGATACAAAATTGCATCTTATGTCATATGCAGCAATGAAAAAAAGGCAACACAACACCATTAGCCTTTTCAAAGACATAGCAACTTCTCTTCAGGGGCAAAAATTCATAATCTCTTTTCAATAACTCTGCAAGATTTTCAATGCATATCTCTAAACTCACAGTAGTGCGCCTTCTCTTCAGTCCGGTTTGTCGGTTTTCATCAGTAGTGCTTGATGTTTTACTCGCAGATTCCTTAATTGTCCCCTACGAAGAGGAAATTTATGAGGTTTTACTAACATATTGGATGTTGTTAAGGAAGTGTTAGAGTAAAAGCTCTTTGCTTAAATGTTAGCTTACTGTTAGTGAAGTCATACTGTTATAGAGCTATAAGTGATAAGCTCAGTTTCCTATTCTGGTGCCCTATATAAAGGGACTTGACACTGTATTCTAATCAGTTAATACAATTCCATTTTACACAATGTTTAGCTTTCCTCTCCCTCTCTCATATTCTACCAGGAAGAGAGTAAAAAGATTCTTACTATACCTTCATATCAGATGCCTTGCTGAGACCTTCAGTGGGAGTAGCATTTTGTTTCTTCCTTTTCTTACCTTCTTTTTGAGCTAAGGATCTTCCCTCTTCTCCACTTTCTACCTCATTATTCATAGATGACTTGTGTTTTCCCTCCTCTTCATTACATTCCATCTTAGCAACTCCGGATTCAGGATTCACGAGTGCTTTTCCACCACTCTTAAAAGTAAATGTGATTTTCCTAATAGGAACATGAGGTTTTACTTCAGAATCTTTCCTTAATTCAGATTTCTTTGACACTGACACAGAGTTAGGATGATCATCTTTATTTGCAGTGCTACTTATTTTCCTCGGCCGACTTCTTCCGGGCCAGCTTCCATCAGGAATGTGATGATTTGAAAGAGCAGCAACATCAACATTCTGATCGGTTTTAGGTTCATCAACTTTGCTCACATGTTCATGATTTTCCATCATGATTTCACAAGATGGAAAATCACTGGCAATATTGCATGTCTTTCCGGATTGATCAGGTTTTGCAATGTTCCCATTAATCTTATCCTCTCTAGAAGGTGGACAAGTAGAGCTACTATCGCGAGCCTTTCTAGACCTAGATGATTTTCCAGCATTTCTAGACCGAGATGATTTTCCAGCACTTCTTCTCAAAGAAATCCAAGAGTGATCATAGCCTTCCTCGGGATTCATTAAAGAATTTGGTTTACGGCCTCTCTTCCTCGGCACAGTATCCAGCTGAGTTTCTGCATTGGTTCCTCTGGAGTTTTTAGAATTTTTCATCACTTCACTATCGTTTGTATCACCCATAATTTGCTCTCCAGTCGCCTGATTTTAAAAATAAAGACAAATGTTTAATATTGCATAAATATTGATTAATGCTATGACTAAGAGAGCATTGCAATTGTAAAGGAAAATGCAATAATCCGATAACTTAGCGACAAAGGAAAAAAATGATTTACGTCAACACGGGGTTCTTCAACTGCATCTTCAGTTACATCGAGATTGTTCTCAACTGCCTGAACCTGAAACATTAAAACAACAGAAACAGTCAAGATTATAGTAAGGATATCACATGTTAGCTGAGTATCTGATAGAGAATTGCATATGGCAGGTAAAATGCACCGGTCTCTCGTTAGAACCGAGGGAATGATTGTGTTCCAAGGATTCAGATTGATTCTGGCAAATAGAAGTGACTATCTCTGCATACTCATCAAGAACTCTGCCTGAGGATTCCACTGCTAGCAAGAGATAAGGTTTAAGCTTGACAGCACAATTGGTAACTACTTTCTCCCCCAACCTCCAAGAAATAGGAGAAAGAGCCTAACAAAATAAAATAAAAGCATGTGAAATAACAAATAACCAAGCAATAAATAAATAAAAATCAAATGAAATCAATATAATGTAAAGCACATACTTGATTCTCCTTTTTTACACATTCTAATAAAGGTCTGAGAAGATCCGGTGAAATTTCTTCGCTTTCATTCAGGGTCATGGTCATTATTTGCTCCATAGAATCAGTTACATTACTGGGATGGTTTGACCTTTAAATTGAACAAACAATACCTTATGTCATTAATAGCACCAAAAACAACTTAATAGTTCCATCATCACAATAAGGATCAATGTCATAAAGATTCAACAAAGTTTGACGTTGACAAATACAACAGCTCATACTAAAACTTTGTAGCACCGACATTTCGGGTTGAAGATGTATCCGGTATCCAACATGTGTCTGATGGACACTGACACCAGCGCCGAGACTTCAATTACATGTATTTTTCAAATTATTATTGGTGTCTACGTGTTTGTATCAGTGTCGTGTCCGTGTGTGTTTCAGTGCTTCATAGTACTAGCAATGATGAAAAACAAAATGGAGATATTAAATTTCACATAGGCAAGTTTGGAACAGGAAGTAACATATTAAAGATATGTAGTTGAGCACTAACCTTATAATTCTGACGAAATGTCGAAACATTTCAACAACCAGGTCATCACAATAAATGTCCAGCATGATCAAGAATATTCTGTATGTTGAAACATTCCTAACTATTGTTAGTGCTTTTTCATAGCACCGGCCAGACACATGAGACAACTTTTCTAAAGCTTCCACAATAAGCTTCAAGATTTCCTGTTTACAATGAAATGAGATGTTATCTATTAGAATTTGAACAATAAAATATGATTAGAATTATTACAAAAAAAAAATTATCATAATCTTTAATTTACAATATAGTTGAGTTGTTTAAATGAAAAATGACAATCATCAAATTAAAGTGACTACCTTCATTGGTTCATCATCATAAGGAGCGTCTGGCGCTGTAATCCTTATGACCTCTGTGAGGCAAGCAGTAACTGAAATCCTCACATCCTCATTAGAGTGCCTCAAAAGTTCTTCAGAAACTAGTGCCTTCATTGAAGGTACTAGTGCTTCTTTTTAAGAATTTGGTGGATTTTGTTCCACTATTGATAATACCAGCTCCAATTTCTGAAAGTTAAAATCCCCAAACAGTAAAAGAAAAATATATCAGACTTCAAATATCAAATATGAAAGGCAACAACTGTGTGAGGAAAACTATATCTCATGAACAAATTCAACAATATAGCAGAATTTATTTGACTAGAAACCTATACACAGACACAATAAAGCACAGACTCGGACACACACATCAGACACGACACAGACGCTAAGGTGCCGCTAACAAGGGATGGTCCGAGTAGTAAAGACTTAGTATTAGATAGCAATGAACCACCAACAAGGGTTGGTCCGAACAGTAACTGGGTTCGTATCCCATCCCAAGGTCTCAAGTTTGAGACTTTGATGTGACAAAAACTCTATTGGGAGGGGAGAACCATACAGACCGACAAACAATAACACGATAACAGAAAAAGGATATGCAATGAACCAACATTTCATTTCATAAGCTTTAATTCAATTAAGCACTGCAATCCAAATAAAAGAGCTGGATTTTAAAAAAGGTTTCTTGCTTCCAACGATTCAGAAATTGGAAAAGGGAATTGCAGAAATACACCCAAACAGATTTCCAATCAGAAAACACAAGAAAAATCAAAACTTGAATGCTATCAACAAATTGCAAGACCAAGATGATAATCAATCACAATAAACAATATTAAAAATCAAATCCATTTGAGTTTAGGGAACCAAAACTCAACATAAACATCCATATCACACGAGAAATAAAAACTGATCAATTCAGTAACATGTGTTCAATTCAATAAACAGATTACAAAACCATTGTTCATTCAGCAAACAGATAGAAATTCATGATCAATTTCAAAAGATCAGACAGAATTCAAACACAAGAAAAAGATCAATTCAGCAAATAGATATCTATGTATCAAAATCAATAGCTAAGAAAGGATAAAATCAAGAGACATTACATCAAGAAATTCAAGAAGCTCATGATCAGAATGTAAGTGATTATGCAGCTTCCTCTTTCTCAATGTATCTCTCTCAATGTATCTCTCTCAGTACTATCAACACTACTAGAAGCCATTGTTTTTGTGCTGAGAAGAGATTGCTTAGCAGAATCACACTAAAAATAAGAACTTTTATAGCCCTAACTTTGCAAATGTACAACTCAGCAAAACTTAATTCAAGGGTATGTGGCTAAATGATAGACATGCAAGCACAGAAATTAAATAAAAAAACGTCACTCAATGAACCAACCCATGTTTTTGTCACTCTTCACTTCAGTTTTTTTTTTCAAATCAGCTATATAGTGTGTACCTTATAAGAAATTTGATTATCCCTTTTTATTTGTCTACCTTATAAGAAATTTCTCTCTAAAGGGTCCTTTCCTTTCTCCCTTCATTGGCGCTTTAGTGTCTGTTTTTTATGAACTCAGTTTTGGTCATCACCTTAACCCTCTAATTACCATCATACCCTAGTTCATTTTAATTCTTTGCTTAGTTGAAATGAAATCTTTTTCATTTGTGTCTGTTGTGTCTTTGACACTCACAAACCTAGTTTGGTCATTTGTGTCCTTCTGTCTATTCTGCTGCCAACAGGGATTGGTCATTTTAATTAGTTTAGTAAGTAAAATCAACTTGACTCACTAAATAAACCTAGTTTAGTAAGTAAGGCACTATAATGCTATAATGCTACTAATAGTATCACTTCTTTCTAGTACCTTTTTTTTTGGTGAACTTCTAGTACCTAATGCATGACTCGCACCTAAGAGAAATTCTTGCATAGGTGTAAACGTGACATTCAATCGACATGAAAAAGATAACACATGTATTTTTCTTTATACCCTCTTAACCTATTCCTAACCAATATCCAAAATAGAGGACCCTAAATAAACACTACAAAATTTTAAACCAAATAGGCCAACAAACATATATTGTAAGAGAAAATACCTAAGAAATCAATTTCATTCACATAACTCCGATCAAATTATAGTGAGACATGAAACAAAATTGTACCTAATGTCAAATCCATAGGTTGAAAGTGGATATGTGATCCTCCCACAGCGTAGTTCCTTAGAATGCTTTACATCATTCTAGAATGTACTGCTGAGATAATATCCAACCGGCTTCAACAACCATCATTTTTTTTATAAACCGAAATTTCATTGAAATCGACTAGCTTAAGCATCACTGTGAAACCACTCTACACACCTTCTATGAAGGGTTGCAGATGGCACACTATCATTTGCTACAAAAGCTAGACAAAGAGTGCACCAAAAGTCCTGAAGACTCTCCCCAAGCACTTGCTAAGGCTTGCAAGTGTCACATTTTTTGGATACAGAATATCACAGTCTTCCATGTCCCAAAATCACATATCATGGTTGAACTGAATTTTATCCTAATTTAGGGATTCTACCTTTTAGAATTTGGAGCTGGTATTATCGATAGTGGAACAAAATCCACCAAATTCCTTAAAAGAAGCACTAGTACCTTCAATGAAGGCACTAGTTTCTGAAGAACTTTTGAAGCACTCTAATGAGGACGTGAGGATTTCAGTTACGGCTTGCCTCACAGAGGTCATAAGGATTACAGCACCAGATGCTCCTTATGATGATGAACCAAACAAATAGGAAATTTTGAAGCTTATGGTGGCAGCTTTAAAAAAAATTGCCCATGTGTATGCTTGCTGCTATGAAAAAGCACTTATAATAGTTAAAAATATTTCAACACTTAGAATGTTCATGATCATGCTAGACCTTGAATGTGAGGACCTAGTTATGAGACGTTTTTTGACATTTCCTCAGAATTATAGGGTTAGAGCCCCCCAACTACATATCTATTATATGTAACTTCTTTTATAGTGCTTCTAAGCGTTATTAACAAAATTCATGAAGAACTATTAAAAGTTAGGAGGAAATAAAACTGATGAAAAAAACTTGGGGATCAAGATTCGGTGAAAATTTTTTGAGGGACTAAAACAAAAAAAAATCCAAATTTTATAAGGACGAAAAACATATTTAACCCTTTATTTAATTATTAAAACTCCACCTATGTCGCACGTTATTGAAAATCCTTACATAGCTTGTCCCAAACCTGGAGAAAAGAGAATGGCTAAGTTAGCCAACAAAAAATTGATATAAAACATTGTAAATCTTTATGACTTAGATCACCAATGTGATAATATTGGTTTATCAAGTTGCTTCTTATAAGACTACTACATTAAGATAATCAAGTGTAGTGAAACATGAACAAGAGCTTGTGAAAGATGTGAGTACAGAAGCCGAATTGTGTAATATTTCTTTGAACTTGGCTTGTAGGTGAATTTACCGATAGATCAATGAAAATGGTGGATAGTATTGACTCAAATGAGGTATAAATTCATGTTCTAATAAGAAATTATGTGTGCAGAGGAGCTAAGATGCATTAAGTTTTAAAAAGAGAGAAATGGAATACAAGATCCATATACACTTGTCCATCTAATGCAATGCTCCAACATGTCCTACTAGTAGTAGAGGAGCTTGGGTTACGAAATCATATGTTGCCATTAAGGATTTCAAAACAAAGTTAGTGTTAAAGAAAGTGGTTATGAAACCAATAATTTCACAATAGAAGAAAATGACTTTGCGAAAAAACTTTTGGAAATAATCGACTGATGTATAAAAGAAATTCACTTTTAAATTAAAGATTTAAAAATGATAAATCAATATATTAACAAAGAAGGAAAAATTAATTTTGATAATTAAATATTTCAAAAGGATAGTTGTATCTTTACAGAAAAAAAAAAAGGATAGTTGTATCATCCAGTCGCAGATCTAAGACCTGGGGTCAGGAGATCAATTTCTAAAAAAATCATGCATTACTAAAAATATATTAAAAATAAAACTTTAATATATGTAATTACACAATTCATAATTTTTCTCTATGCACACGGGAGGGTGGTAAATTGATGTTAGTGATTATGTGAGTGCGGTATATTGTGGACTGGGGCAAAATTCGAAGCTTTGATGCAAATTGTGTTTTAAGGGTGTGAAATATTTTTTTTTATGGGTAAGTTTAATTTTATTTTTTTTAGGGTGTGCACTTGACCCCCTCAGGAGAGTGTAGTTCCGCCCGCAGTATCATCTACTCTAGATTTACCTTGACAACCAGGCATAAGGATCATTTCCAAAATAAAATCCAATCATTTGATAACCTAGTGATTCAAACTGTATTGGTGATTTAAAACTAGATCAAAAACACCCTTGAGGTCCGACACCATTGATCTACAGTTTTTACAAATGTTTCTAGATTCAAACCCCTAAACTCATACAAGAGAAAGAAAAGCTTTTAAGGATATAGGCGTATAAGCAAACACAAGAGAGGCTTGTAAACATATCCACTAAGCGTTTAAAAAATATAGTTAGTACAAGCATTTATACTTGGTTTACTCTTCTAAACAAACATACAGTAAAAACCAAACATAAAGTACCAATGAAAATTGCATTGAAATGAAAATAGGATTGAAACGTACCTTACTGGTTGAGATCTCGCATAACTGACCAAGATCCCCTTAGATGGAACAATATCGTCTATCGATCTGGGTGAGTACACGCCTAGCACATCTTGTATTAAAGCATTTCATTATATTGTGAAATTTTCCTCCAACCGATGTGGGACTCGAAAAGTATCAAAAAGAAATCTTCACGATGTGGGACTCACAAAGTATCAACAAAACATCTTCACTGCTACCTATGTTATAGCTATCATAGGATTGTATTGTACTGGGTTGGTTTTAGGAATGTCTTGTGTGAATCAATTGACCAACCACAACCCCCGGAACGAAATACCCTATCCAGCTGACCTAAGTGAATAAACACTTTCCCATTACGAAGATTGACGGAAAGAATAGAGCAATCATAATAAAATTAATTTCTTGATTGTATCATATTACGTATTTTTGGAAAGTTGAAGCAAAGAGGCCGACCACGTGAGGGATCTTGACGACAAGCAAAGATTGTCGTTCTTGAGGGACGGCCTCCTCCGGGGCAGTTGTTTCATAGTCGAGGCCGGCATACACGTGCCGAAAGACTTAGAGACTTTCCTCCACAGGCCCCAAAGGTACATGAACTACGAAGAAAGGACCTTGGCAACTCAAGCTGGTGAAGAAGGAGCAAACGAGAGACCTCGCGGAGAGCGCAAGCAGAAACCAAGGAGGGACCAAGGAGGAAATTTGAGAATCGCACGTCCACTCGTCCTCAAAGAAGGGCAGCGCCCGTCCAAAAAATACTGTCATTACCACTGTAGCAATGGGCACGACACCAATAATTGCATGCGCCTTAAGGACGACATCGAGGAGTTGATCCGAAAAGGGAAACTCACCCAATATGTGAAGAAAGGATGAGCTAATGATCAAGATGACAAGCGAGCGGATCGTTTCAAGCATGGTTCTTCAAAATAAATTTTCAAACATTTGTTTAGAGTGAAGTTGAAGGTAACTTATTTTAGGTCATTATGAGTGGAAATGAATAGGGGTGGCAATTTCTACCCGCAAGTGGGGATCCCCGCGGGGATTGCCTCATTTGGGGCCCCGTGGGCGGGGAGGTTTTCCCCGTGGGGACGGGGATGGGGGAGAAAATCCCCCCGCAGTCAACTTGGGGATGGGGACGGGGTTCATATCCCCCGCCCCGCAGGGACCCCGCCCCTGAATATATAATAAATGTTCTTATTATAGATGTATCTTATATTCTAAGTTATAAATTTTTTAGTCTTTTAATATGTGATTTTAAATAAAAATATTAATAAAATATTAAATTGTGCTAATTTTTATATTTTTATTCTCACCTTTATACTTTTTAAATATTAAAATATCAAATTAAGGCTAAATTTTATAATTTTTTGTATATTTAATGTTAAACATTTGTTTTTTAGTCTTACTTTTATACATTCTTTTCAGTTTTATTACACTTTAATTTTAATTTTTGCTAACTTTGAATGAATTCTTGGGGTCCCCGCGGGGACCGTGGGCATCCGTGGGGATGGGGATGGGGAGAAAAACTCCCCCGAAGCGGGGAATGAGGATGGGGATGGGGGACAATATGGGAGGTGGGGGTGGGGAGCGGAGAAGTACTCCCCAGTCCCGCCCCGCCCTATTGCCATCCCTAGAAATGAAACAAGGGTTTCGAGAGATTCGTGGCTAACAGGGTGCAGTAAACAAAAAAAAATCAAGAAAAAAAGGCTTAAATATATGTTTTGCCCCTGCAAATATCACCATAATCCAGTTATACCCCTGTAAAAATAAAAACTTTAATATTACCCTTGCAAATATAAATCGCTTACGGTTATGCCCCTCGGTCAGTTTCTCATCCAAAAAAATAATTTAAATAAGGTTTAAATATATGTTTTACCCCTGCAAATATCACCATAATCCAGTTATGCCCCTGCAAATATCACTATAATCCAGTTATGCCCCTGCAAATATCAGCATAATAGGGGCATAACTGGATTATGGTGATATTTGCAGGGGCAGAACATATATTTAAACCTTATTTAAATTATTTTTTTGGATGGGAAGCTGACCGAGGGGCATAACCGTAAGCGATTTATATTTGCAAGGGTAATTTTAAAGTTTTTATTTTTACAGGGGTATAACTGGATTATGGTGATATTTGCAGGGGCAGAATAGATATTTAAGCCAGAAAAAAATGAGCTGGCATTGTTGGATAAGAAGTGAATTGACATTAAAAAATGGTATACCAAGTTGATTTTTTGGAAAAAAAATGATAAATGATGTTGATTTTTGGTATATGAGATATTTTTTATCATTTTTTATAATTAAATTGATGTAATAAATAAATAAATAATTAAAAAACAAATGTGTTCACTAATATTACTATGAGAGTATTTACATTATAGTATCTAATTATCTATGATCGTTGAATATTATAGTTTTATTATGTCATATTATGATTCTTTTTTGTTTTTTATCCTTTATATATTGTAAAAAATATATTAAATAATCTATTTAATTAATTCCGGTTCAACCCCCGATTCAACCGGTTGAACCCAAGAACCCCTGAACCGCTGCCTCTTCCGGTTCAATATCCGGTCCGGTTTTGATTACCTTGCTCCCAATCACTATAAATACCATCAATCATCAAGTGTCAGGTACACAGTCTACTCTATTATCCACTAGTTATTGCTATAGCTCGACCTAGCTGACTTGGGCGTCGGAGTGTCATTGCAGGTACACCCGCCCGCGCTCTCTAGTCAGACCGACTCAACAACATCTGAAGACCCGTTCCTTGACCAGCTCTCCAGGAAACTCAAGGAACGGATCAAAACTTAACTTCATGGCTTCACCGTAACTATGACGATGCTAAACCATAGCGTTTGGGCACCAAAAAAGATACCACAGTCATTCACTATCAATTTCATTTGTTCCTTTCAATTACATTCATATAACCCAACCAATGAATCATATCAACTATTATGTGATGTTAGCACACATGCATGCCTAGCCTAATCATGGAGCTTGGTTGAAGTTCACAAAGATAAAAACTGAAAGACCAAAAAGAGATTTGTTCCTGACGGGGCCTAAAATCCCACGGAGTTGGGGCCCGACCCAATCCCACGTCATAAATGGCCCAATATGCGCCCCAAATTGCCAAGCGGATCGTCCAACGGTCAAGATCCAAGCACCCGTATCCAACGCCTCAGGCACGGCACTTCCGTCTATAAATAAAAGTGCACCCCTCCATTTCCAAGTACGTTCTCATTCCTTGCACACCTCTTTTCTTCCCTTGCTTACTTAAGCTTCGGAGTGTTTGCAGGTATCACCCCTAGACGTGCATGAGCAAGTAACCTCGAACCATCCGAGGCTGATCTTCATCCATCCAAAGTCCTTCTTTAAATCTCCAGAAGCACATCAACTTGTACCCCGGACTCAGCCGTATCCGATGTCCAGTGTTTGATTTTTCTTGACTCATGGCTTCGCTCCAAGCCACAGAAACACCCAAAGGCCATGGTCAAACACTACCGTATGAAGAGGCATCGACAATCCCAACCTCGGGTCGACTTCCACCACTGGCTCCAATCCCACCTGCCGATGCCATCCCCGCTAAGATCCAGGCCGTCAGCCACCTCCTTGATGTATTGGAACGCCAGAGCCGAGATCTAGTCCAACAAGAGCAATCCCGACTAGAGATAGTCGTCGTCGCCCAAGCGGCCGCCGTCCAGCCTACAGGCCGACTTCCGTCCTCTCCTCCTCAAACAGCCGCGTCTCGATGGCACCGAAGTCCACCTCGGCACAAGGAAGCTCGTTATGACACCTCTCCAGTTCGCAGAGAGAAGCGCCGCGGGAAACCTTAGACTCCCCCGTCTTCGCCGAGGTCAGATTCCACGAACAACTCAGGTAACTCTTCCTCTGATTCGTCTTCGTCCCAAAGTCTCTCCCCCCAAAGGAAGGGGGCTCACAAGAAGAAGTCGGGAAAGCAGGACCGCCGATCTCATGCTAGTCCTTTTACTCCGGAAATTGCCAACTGCCGCATTCCCAAATCTTTGGAGAAACCTCCCCAATTGAACATGTGTGACGGGAATGGAGACCCTGATGAGAACATCGACATCTTTGACCTAATGCTTGATTACCGCGATGCCTCGGATCACGTCCGGTGTAAACTGTTCCCTCTCTCTTTAACAAAGAGTGCACTGATCTCATCATGGAAGCAATTTACCAAGCTGTTCTCGGCACGATACACAGCCTCAAGACTAAAACCCAAATCAGAGGATGTTCTGAGGGCAGTCTGCCAAGGCGAGAAAGAATCCTTGAGAGATTACATTGAAAGATTCAACAAAGAGGCGGACGAGTTCCACCACCTGTCGGACGACGTCAGAATGATGTTCATGAGGCACGGTCTCAGGAAGGGCTCGCTATTCCATGTGAACGTTGGCCTCTGCAAGCCGCTCAACGAGTTCTTGAGACGCGCTCAACGTCATATTGACTATGAAGAAGCATCCGCTGCAGACGGACCCGGTACGAGTCCGACCTCGGGCAAAGGCAAAGATGCCAAGGACAAGCATGAGAAAGATCACGGGTCTGGACCAAAGGAATGGCGCGGGAGGTTCGCTGAATATTCAGACTTGAACGCCCCAAGAGACCGAATTTTGGCCGAGTGTGCAAACATCGAATTCCGCAACGTCAAATGGCCAGCGTCGATTCCCCAGCGCGACAATACGAACAAGAAAACCTATTGTAGGTACCACAGAAGTCATGGCCACGACACAGATGCTTGTAGAGTGTTAAGAGATGACATAGAGGATCTGATCCAACGAGGTAAGAAAAGATTGCAGAACCACACTCTGTCATTTTAATATTACTGTTTAGAATATTCGTGTTGCTAACACACAGGACCCTCGGCGACTTTGGTTCCCAACCTATCGCAACGCCCCTCTCACCCGAGTCCGACCCAGGCTGGCCACTCGGCGGACGAAGGTATGAGGTGAGGCTGTCAAAGAGCGTCCTCCGTGATTTCGAGCTCATACGCTCCGTCATGAGGTGTAGGAGAAGCCCACAGCGGCTAAGGCCCACAGCGGCCCTAACTATCTCGCCTCGTGCGGGCATGCCTTCCCCCTGATCTCCGAGCTCAATGCTCCATCGGAGGCCGAAGGAAGAAGTCCACAGCGACTTCGAACCAAAAGTCCCTCTGATCCTCCGAGCTTTATGCTCCATCAGAGGCCGAAGATTGAAGTCCACAGCGACTTCGACTTGAAGACTTCTCTGATCCCCGAGCTCAATGCTCCATCAGAGACCGAAGACAAGAAGTCCACAGTGACTTCGAATCAAAGACCTCTCTGATCCCCGAGCTCTATGCTCCATCAGAGACCGAGTAAGGGGCCCACAGCGGCCTAGGAGCAAAGGAACATGAAGACTACGAGGTAAGTCATTCGAATTCCGTTTACCTCGGCCTAGGCCAACTCTCACTCACATCTCACCTCGACCTAGGCCAACTCTCATTCGAATTCCGTTTATCATCATTATAAGGAACGAAACGCTAATTACTTAGAAACCTTGTCCATGGAGCCAATCCCCAGGACATGGAATGTAGCTAAGCTCAGAGTATATTACAGCTGATCATTCATCTAACAAATGTAATCAAATCGGGCTACTTGCGTCCTTGAATAAAATCATTTTCGATTATTTTGTCTTCCTAACTTACAGGATCCACGACGGCACTAGCTCCCAACTCATCGCAACGCCCCTCTCACCCGAATCCGACCCGAGCTGGCCACTCGGCGGAAAACGGTATGAGGCGAGGCCGTCAAAGAACGACGCCCTGTCATACCCTAATTTTGTCCGCCTAGTTTCAAAACCCTAATTTTCAGCAAAAATAAATAATTTTGTGAGTGATGCATTATTTGAGAAAGGGTTTAGGGTATTTGTGAGTGATGCATTATTTCACAAACCCACTCAAAGAACCCATTTGAAATTGTCATTCTAAAGTGGGGCATTTCCATAACTGTTCACTCCCGCTCAAATGAGCAGAGTTCTCCCTAAAGTCATTCACATCCATAAATTCCTGTCGGGGCAGTCTCTCAACTCACTGTCCTAAACCAATCCCAAGTTAACTGACTCACTCGTCCACATCTGCACTCTTATGCATACTTACTAGTCAATGCTTCAGAGAGAGAGAATACAAATTGATCATGTGGTGTTTAAAGTTCAGTCATCATGGAAATGGAAAGGAAAATAAGTGAGCTTGTTAATAAAAACCTTGAGAACACCAGAGTCTGAATCAAATCTAGTTTTTCCAAAGAATGGTCCATAGCCATCTCAATTCCTTGCATTCAAAGTCTCGCGTCTCATCATCATAAAAATGTTTACAAAAATGTTTAAATACTCCAATCATTCATCCTCCTCATGCATGTAGGCATTTCATGTTATTCAAAGCATTACATTCGCATCATCCACATTCCTCACAATAAAAGCAAAAGAACACAGACATTCCATAGCATTTATCATCATCACATCAAACATCAAATCAATTTTCAAAACAAAAAGAGGCATTCTTAATAAATAGTCATAGTCGTCACGATAGGACGCTTGAATTGATCACTCAAGAATCCTAAAGTGCCTATGCTAAAAGAAAATTAAAAACATTCATTGCATCACGTGCATTCGCATAACCTGCCCTTGCATAACATACATTTGCATTACATTTGCATATCCACCTCTTGTGCATTCATCGAAAAAAGAATAAGGAGCATTTCATGAATATCCATGTCTTTGCTAAATTTTTCTGCATCCAAATAAGTTGCTATCTGCTAGTAACAGCTCAAGTCGCCGATGGTCGATCCTACGAAACTCGTGTTCGTTCGATCACCACTAAGGTAAGAAAAAAACTTGCATTCATGCACCATTCCTTGCATCAACTAACGTATGCAGGTACCCTGGATCGGTGCGGCAGCATTGACCAACTGAAGAAAACCAAATGGATTTTCAAATCCCCTTTGGACCCACGTGTCCCCCAGAAGATTGACTTCACTTCGTATTCGAGCTGCGAGTAAGTCCCCCTGACCTCAATAGGTCCAGTCGAAAAGGATAGCTGTGTTGGCCTAAAACATGGCGCAGTCCTAGGGAAATATCGAGATCTAGACTTGATATAGTACCCTCCCCCGGTCGCTCGAAAGACCACCCCTTTGAGCCCACGTGCTCCCCAGGCCCAAGTGCAAACTCGGATCGTTCGCGATTCGTTAAAAGGCTTTAGGCAGCCTCCTTCGCCGGCTTAATGAGGGCCGGCACCCCTTTTTTTCTGTTTTCTTTACTGCTTTCGCTGGCTTATTGAGGGTTGGCACCAATTGATTCCAAAAAGGAAAAAAAAAGAGAAGAAAAAATATCTTTTCATTGCTTTTGTATCATATTTCAAAAATGAACAAAAAAAAAAAAGAAAAAAAAAGGAAAATTCTGGTTTTCTCTAAGTAGACAAAATTGGTATAATTTCTGAATTCTTTATTTCTATTTTGCCTCGGAATATGTTTCGGCCAATTCATATTCCTTGTTAAAATCCAAATAAAGAGGGGCAGCTGTCATACCCTAATTTTGTCCGCCTAGTTTCAAAACCCTAATTTTCAGCAAAAATAAATAATTTTGTGAGTGATGCATTATTTGAGAAAGGGTTTAGGGTATTTACCCAAGCATTCTAAGGTTTTCAAAATCATTTTTGAGAAATTAAGGAATTTTGGGGCATTTAAAAGGGGCATTGTTTGGTCAATTTCAATTTAATAAATTTTTGCTAGCTGAAAATCCAATTAATTAATTTTTGGGAATTTATTTAATGAAATTGTATTATTTTGAACAAAAAAATAAATAAAGAAAATCATTTTTCAAATTATGCGCATATTTTATATGTGTAGTAAAAAAATCAAGTTCAAATTAATTCAAGAAAGCATTTCAAAAAAATAGTACAAGGAATATTCCCAAAAATTATATGATAAGATTTTTGTTGGCAATTTTGGTCATCTCTCATTTTCAAAAATGGCATATTCTTCAAGATACCTTGTATATGGCTCAAAATGGTTAGATTTATGTACAATTATCCTAAGAAGAATAATCAAAAATGAAGGGATAATGGAATGGTCATATAATAGTACAATAGTACAAGATGACAACTTGCAAAACTTGGTGACCAAGGCTACACCCTCCCCCTTGCTTGGCCGAATTCTCCCTCCCCATTTCCTCTCCAATTTTTCATTTTTTTTTGTCCCTCATCATGTGTGTTTCAATCCTCACCCTCCATTCAAATTTTAAATGCAATCCTAGAGTGAGATGAGATGCACAATGACCTAAATACCCTTAAACCTAGTTGCTCTCTATATATACCTTAGAAACCTCACCTCTCACACACTTTTGGCCTCACAATTCATTCACAAAACCCTAGCACACAAACCTCTCCTCTCCTCTCCTCCCTTGGCCGAATTTCCTCTCCATTCCCTCCTCCATTTTTCTTCATTTCACTTCCATTTTCTCACCTCATTTCCATTCCTACTTCATACATCTTCCTTCTCTCCTAATTTGATTCAAGCTTGCATCATCAAATGGCATTTTTAAGCAAGCATTTCGTGGGTTTCATTGAAGTTTGGTGAAGATTCAAGTTGATTTGTGGTCTTGTTCTTCATATTAGTCATTCCTTAGCTTGGATTTGAGGTAAACTTCTTAAAACCTAGCATCATCTTCAACTTTTTTGCATCAAAATGTAGATATCATGTTTCTAATTTTGCATCCTACCATATTCATGCATTTTAGTGTTGTTATATTGTTGATTTGTTGATAGTTGTTGGTGAGAGGTGTCTCAAACATTTTGACAAGCACTTAGGGAGGCTTGGGTGTTTGAGATGCTTCTCACCCTTGAATAAATTGTGATTTATGTTTGTTTTCACTATAATTTTGCATTTTGTTGAATAAAATGATGTGATGCTTCGCAAATCATGATTAGAATTAGGGTTTGTTAATTTTCTTGTGAAATGGGTTTGCAATATTGGGTAAAATGATTACTCAAGTTGTTTTGGTTTGGTTGTTATGTACTTTGCTTGCAAAATTACTCTAAGTTGATGATTGGCAAGAGGACTCACACTTGTGCCTTTGAGCACTTAACTTTAAGTGTTGAGGATTGACTAAAATGATTCAACGCAATTGATTTGATGTTTTGATTGCAAAATATTGTTGCTAATTGATTGTATCTTGCTTGCAAATTGTTATATGTTGATGATTGGCAAGAGGACTCACACTTGTGCCTTGTGCACTTCACTTTAAGTGTTGAGGATTGCCTAAGATGATTCAACACAACCTTGTGCTTTGATTGTAAACTTTGGTTTGCTTGTTAGTAACTTGTTTGCAAAGTTATTCAATGTTGAGGATTGGCAAGAGGACTCTCACTTGTGCCTTAGGCACTTCATTTTAAGTGATGAGGATTGCCTAAGATGATTCAATTTTCTTTGTGCAATTCTTGCTTGAAAATGCAAATGCTAGTTTTCTAACTTGATTAATCAATTTTGGTTACAAAAATGACTTGTTAATGCCCTCTTTTGGTCACTTTTGGTCTTGCAAATGTGATGTTCTTTCTAGGTCAATGTTATGCTTTAATGTTGATGATTTGGTAAAAGGACTAGACATTTATGCACTTGTGCATTGTCTCAAGCGTCAAGGATTACCAAAAGGGATTCAACCTTGTGCTTTATCTTGTGTTGACACCTAATTGAATTGAACTTTTGTATGATCTCTTTGTGTGCCTATTGTTGATCTTACATATGCATGCCATTAGATGTTGATGACTAAGTGTCATTCTTGTGCTCAAATGTTGTAATTGGTAATGTATATGCTTACGCTTGCATTGTTGATTGTTTTGCTTGCAACTTGTTAAAGTTTACACTTTGGTTCTTGACTTGGAAATTGATTGAATGTTCTACTTTCTTTTCCTTTTGGATGCCACGCCATCCCAACAAACCTTTTGTGACCAATGTCACCCTCAAACTCCCTCCTCCTTTCTTCAAATCAATCATTTTCTAAAGCTTTTTCCAAACTCAATCTTTTCTCAAATTGTTTTCATAAGACAATCAAATTCCTTCTAAGATCAACAATAAACCTTTTTGAAAACTCATAAGGAGGCAAGTCGGACGTACGGCCGGTGTTGTCTAGCGTCCTAAGATCGGAGTTGTACAGCTCAAACATCTTGGGATACTTATGAGAATCAAAACAAGTAATTAACAACTTGAACCCTATTTCAAAAAATGAGTAAGGAATCGAGTCGGATGTACATCCGGTATTGGTTAGCGTCTTAGGGTTAGCGAGCTGTACAGTTCGTGCGAGCCTAAGATACTTGCTCAAATAAAAGTAATCGACCTCACAACAAATCCCTTTCTTCAAGTAATTCAAACCATTTTCAAAAAGTAGGGGGCACGTCGTCTGTACAGGCGGGGTTGTCTTTGTTCTAGGTCTAGTGGACTGTACGGTCTAGGACCGAAAACCCCTACAATAAAAAACACCAACACAAAGTTTCTCGACTAAAGAGAACTACGTATGCTTTGAATTCTCCATCGCACCGGGAGATACGTAGGAGCAGGTCACATCCCGTCAAGCACACTTTTAAAAAATAATAAAAAGATTTTTTTTTTCTCCCGTTTTCAAAAACACTTTTCTCAAATAAAAAAGAAGTAGAACGAATTGTTTCAAATCAATTCTGTCAAAACCGCACATCAAGTTAAAGGTTCCCTTTCGGTAGAAGGGAGGTGTGGGATGCTAATACCTTCCCCACACCTAACCGACCCCCGAACCTACATCTCTAGTTCTCAAAGGACCACCCGCCTTAAAAAGGACCCTTTTTCAATGTTTTGGTCCCTAAATAAAAAATGTTGATGGCGGCTTCACAAATTTTCACGTTGTACGATGAAAGGTCCAATCCGGATTTTTCGGGGTGCAACAGCTGGCGACTTCACTGGGGACTTTCTTTTTTAAAACGAGGGTCAGGCCTAATTAACTTGATGTGCGGTTTAATTGTTTGATTTGAATGTGATTGTTCTATTTCTCTCTTTTATTCTCCTTCTTTTTCTTCTCTCTTTCTGATGTTTGAATGTTCTCTTGCATTCTCGTGTTGTTATGTTGCATTCATGTGCATTTGACTCTTCTTCTTCTATGTTCGCTTCTTGTTCCTTCTTCTCCTTTCATCTTCGTTTGTTTATATGCTTAATATGATCATGCATTCCTCCAATCCCCATGTCCCCTTCTTCTTTGCTCCCTTTCTTCAAGGTAAGCTCATGCATCATTCCCCCAATTCTACTATGATCCCTTCTTCTTTGCTCCCTTTCTTCAAGGTAAGTTCATGCATTCCCCCGATTCTATTATGACCCCTCTTCTTGGCTCCCTTTCTTGAGGTAAGCAGTGCATATGATTGTTGTTGGAACCCTAGGTTAGTTTACTTGTTTGTATTGAAATGATATATGCTTGCAAAACCCTAGGGTAGACGACCCTTTGTATGGACTGTTTCTGGATTTTCTTTGCAGGTGGGGGGGTATGTTTGTCGTTGTGCTCCTACACACACGTTGCACTCTTTTTACCCTTATATTTCTTGGTGAGACAGCCCTATACCCGGGCTAGAGCATATCTTAGGCTAGAACGAAGTCATTAGTGGCTGCTCACTGGACGTACGTCTTGTTGGGTGGTTGCGAAGACTTCACCTAGAGTTTGGCTTTGTTTGATGATACCATCACTTGGACGTACGGCCCTGTGATCGGTGGTCTCAGATGAGGTCGTTGGCTCTAGGAGCCTTATTTAGGGTCCTTCTTTTAGTGCTAACCTTGAAGTGTGTACCCGTAGAAATAGCCATAGATCCTGTCTCTAAGAAACCTTGGTAGGACACAAAGGAGCTTCATACCCCTGCATCCATGCTAAATAAAATATTTTTGCAAATAAACCGAAAAAAAATTATCAAAAAAAATGTGTGAATTTCCGGCTTTTGAAAGCCTTTGCATTGTAAATAATTTTTTACTCATTTCCTTTTGCATACATCTTCATCCAGTGAAGATCATGATTTTTCATGCATTAAAAATTGCGAGTATCATGCACTTTCTCGCATATAAAAAAAACATTTTTTAGAAACATCTCTCGTGCATTGTTATTTTCCCTTGCATATAAATATGTGAACCTCTCATTTTGCATATAGTTTCATTTAATAAAAATCACGTCTCTCGTGCATTTTAAAAATAATTGCGAGTATCATGCATTTCATTTCATTGCATAAGAAAAATGAAAACGAAAAAAACAATTATCATCTGCATAGCATAAGCATTTCAGTCATCCATAATCATGTACAAAAACCTTCATCAAATAATGTGGGCGTCGAGCCAATGTAGCATTTATGCATCATTTCATTAACCTCATAAGCATTATGTCAGAAAAAAGACGAAGAAGAACTACGTAGCTTTGATTCCTCATCACAATGGGGATACGTAGGAGCGGGTCATACCCGTCAAGCACCTTTTTCTAAAAACCTTTTTCCCCAAATAAAGCACCTTTTTCTAAAAACCTTTTTCCTCAAATAAAGCACCTTTTTCTAAAATTTTTTTTTCAATAAATCACTTGCATCTTCAAATCATTTTTAAATTTATTTTCTAAATCATTTTCCAAAAAAAATGAAATGAAATGAAATAAGAGAAATTCCTTATGCAATCGTTCCATGGGTAGAAGTGCATCTTTGAATGATGAAGGGTAATATCTCAAATTTGTTTGTGCACTACAAATTTGAGATGATACTCTACGATATCGGGGCACTTTGACCCAATCAGGCGCAGTTTGTTTTCAAATAAAGTGAATAAGTGGAGTCAACCAAATGTCGAAGCATTTCAGTATATTACGTGAAGTATTGAGTCAGGATCCACTCAATGTTTCATGCAAGTTACTCAGAGTAACGACAATTGGTTGCCTCACGTCATCATTTTCGCAAAAAGGGGCATTGGTATTTCAGATCTTGCCGTGCCTCTAAAGAATAAAAATCATTTTGAAAAAATATCATTCTTGCATCTTGCATCATCCAAAAATGCATTGGAGTTTCGTATTTCATCTTGCATCAAAAACAAACAAAAAAATCTCCTTTAGAATAATTACACTTTTCAAGTGGTCATTTTTCATGCATTTGCTTATCATGATTTGTTCATTCATACATTGCATAAACCAAATAAAAAAGTTGTGATGAGAGACGAGACGCTTTTGCAAAATAATCTGTTGAAAAAGTTTACCCTTACTTATTTGCAAACTCAAGATGTTCCAAGGCACTCAGTTTTTCAAATCAACAGTTCATTTGCATTTTCTTCAAAAAAGGCATTGCATCTCATCCATTCCATGATAAAAGACTGAAACAGTTCATCAAAAAACTTTCCATCATGTTTTAACCAATGTTAACTCTCTACGAAGCATTCTTCTAGTGGGCGTGCATGCCATGTGCAGTTTCTCTTGTTTGAGTCTGTCAGTTTCCTTCCCTTATCATCATTCTCCATCCAAGTTTGATCCCGCCCCATCCACCCATAAAGTACATACTCTCCCCGCATTAGTACACACTTGACTTTTGGTTTAAATCCTCCATACAAGAGGGCAATTTTGTAATCACTTAATTACCTTGTTAAGATTGCTTTTCTTTGGTGCAAGTCTAAAAATGTGCATGCATTTGTTCAGTCATTCGTTCTTGTGCTTACCAAGGCCTTAGGATATTTCAATAAGGGCACACATGTTTCCTTTTAGTATCATCATCAATAAAATGTTATTTTGAATTCCTCAATAAAATTTCTTTCTTTCATTTTGTCATGTGTCTGTTATTTGCTTTTCAATTCCTCCCAATGCGGATCAAAAATAATAATAAATGAAAATAATCTTTGAAAACAACGACGCCAATGGTTCATATTGTGACTCTGATTACCCGATTAACCAAACTGAGAGAGAGGCTGAAGACAACTGGGATGTTTCTTCGGAGTTAATAAGTGAAGAATTGGCTAAGGCTGTAGAAATTCATGATGCCACAACTAGGTTGGGCAATGAAGTCAAAGCACAAGTTCAAGCAAAGTGGAGCAATGCTGAGGAAACCAAACAAATGTTACAAGCGAACCTCTTTCGTGACCAAACCCTTTCCCTTCCTCAGATCAACCAACTTTCCCATTTCCCATTACAAGTACCCCATCACAAAAAAAAATTCATAACCAAATGCCTGCCATCGCCACCTTCCTCACTTCCAGTGGCCCTTCTACAAAATCAACCCATCTCATTTGCTCCTCCCTCTGAACCTCCTGTCACCCCAGTTAATACCAGAACCCAATCAAGCATCCTCCAACCGCTGCAGGGGTTTCATTGCCATTATCTCTCCAATCACCCCAGACAAGGATAACTTCAAATATCCAAAAATAGTGTATCACTTTTATCAGCTCACTCAACTCAAAAGGAAAAAAGGAAAAAATCAGAAAAAATGAAACAAAAAAGAACAGATTCAAAAAATGAAAATCCCAAAAATGAAAAAACAAGGGAAAAAGAGACGAAAGAAATATAAGTTGTGAGCTGATACATTTGGCCATAAAGCGTAAGAGATCCTTGTCTCAATGAACCTTCCTACACCTTGTTGTGTATGACCACCCTTTCTTCCATAAACCTTCAAACACTTCATCATTCCTATACATCTCTCCTTTCATAAAACCGCAAACACTACCTCGACCTCGTCATCCCGCCCTCCACAAACCCTCAGTCATTCCTCAGACTCCACCATTAGATTTGCAATCAAGCTGTTGTGCAAGAATAAGAGAACAAAGTGGTCCGTCCTCATGAGGAATCAAGTGACATGATCAATTTGAGCAAAGGAGAGGATTGACGCCATGATAAAGAGCAATGAATCAACAAGTTTGTGTAAACCACCCTTCTGACATAAGACACTTGCCATTATAACAAAGTCTGTAATTACCAAAGTTCGGTCTGTTGCGCAGCTTTCCAAGCTAAGGTAGTCACAAATGACAGTATGAAGACTCCAGGTCAAGCATCATGATCCCTCCCTACGCCACCCTAAAAATGGGGCAGTTAGAGACAATCAACAAAGGATATTAAGGGCGATGATGACCTTCATGGAAATCAGGCTTCGTTTTACACTCTAACAGGGGCAAACCCCATATAATGGAAGTAATACTTTCATTGAGCCTTATCAAACCAAAGTACATTTGTCTTATGTCAGAAGAAGAATAAGAGAAAGCTCAAACCGAAGAAAGCTCATCTTCAACAATTTCAAAGAAGACTCAATGCTCAAAAAGATCATGAACCTCCAAAGGGATTCCCATGGAAATGAACCCAGTATCATGAAGACGAAGAACTTATTCTCCGGAGGGGCCTTTAATTCTCGCAAAATGGGATGCAAGAAAAGAAAACCCCAGTTTCCAGTAAATTCAGATGCAGTCAGAAAGGAGTATGCCTAAAGAAATAAATGAAAAAAGGGAAAGATGAGCCAAGTAAGAATCAGCTCGCTAGGTTGAAAACCCGCAAAGGGAGGCCTAGGCAAAACCAGAGCGACCCGGTGGATTGAAAACCCGCAAAGGGCGATCCAGGCAAAAATTAGGGTCAGAAAACTTGGACTTGAAATGAAAAAGGCAATCAGCACTCCCAAAAGTTTGGATAAAGGGGTGATCAAGGTCATGAGTATGGACGATTGGCATCGTTACTTCAAAAGAAAAAACACAAGATCTGCTTCCCCTTTTTCTTGTATTTTTCCAGTTTAAAAATTTTTCAATGTACTTTCAATTGGCGTGACCTTCTGCACGTCCAGTTTCCATAACAATAAGAATTCAACTTTTTCTTCCATGTGTTTGCTTTTCGTGTCTTTTATCTTCACTTATTCTGTGTCTTTGTTTTAAAATAAATGTTTTTATGATTGATGATACTGAATTGTGAAACCTGTGCATGAGTCAAAAAGCATTACAATCATTGCGAAATTTCTGAAAATCACAGAAAAGAGGGGATCCCTCAAATAAATGAATTGGCAAAAAAACAAACGCGGGCACAATCACTTCAAATGGCAAGCAAACTTATGCGCGGCTCTGGCATTGCTATTACCCTAGATGGTCCTCATGTCTCAGGCCCAAAGGAAAAGATTTGCACCAAAGATTAAAACAAGGTTTAGTGATCAACCAGTGAGGCTTCTTTCATGCCAAAAGTCAAGACATTCATAGAGAACCAAAGATTTGCACTAAGAACACCACTCAGATCCAAAAGTTGGGGCATTCTCTTCACCACCCACCCACCCTGGTCTTGGGAAAGTTTGTTCATTGTCCATCCCATTCATATACCACCCTCAGTTCATAACCAGTACCATAACTTCATCCCCTTTCACAAACCCACTCAAAGAACCCATTTGAAATTGTCATTCTAAAGTGGGGCATTTCCATAACTGTTCACTCCCGCTCAAATGAGCAGAGTTCTCCCTAAAGTCATTCACATCCATAAATTCCTGTCGGGGCAGTCTCTCAACTCACTGTCCTAAACCAATCCCAAGTTAACTGACTCACTCGTCCACATCTGCACTCTTATGCATACTTACTAGTCAATGCTTCAGAGAGAGAGAATACAAATTGATCATGTGGTGTTTAAAGTTCAGTCATCATGGAAATGGAAAGGAAAATAAGTGAGCTTGTTAATAAAAACCTTGAGAACACCAGAGTCTGAATCAAATCTAGTTTTTCCAAAGAATGGTCCATAGCCATCTCAATTCCTTGCATTCAAAGTCTCGCGTCTCATCATCATAAAAATGTTTACAAAAATGTTTAAATACTCCAATCATTCATCCTCCTCATGCATGTAGGCATTTCATGTTATTCAAAGCATTACATTCGCATCATCCACATTCCTCACAATAAAAGCAAAAGAACACAGACATTCCATAGCATTTATCATCATCACATCAAACATCAAATCAATTTTCAAAACAAAAAGAGGCATTCTTAATAAATAGTCATAGTCGTCACGATAGGACGCTTGAATTGATCACTCAAGAATCCTAAAGTGCCTATGCTAAAAGAAAATTAAAAACATTCATTGCATCACGTGCATTCGCATAACCTGCCCTTGCATAACATACATTTGCATTACATTTGCATATCCACCTCTTGTGCATTCATCGAAAAAAGAATAAGGAGCATTTCATGAATATCCATGTCTTTGCTAAATTTTTCTGCATCCAAATAAGTTGCTATCTGCTAGTAACAGCTCAAGTCGCCGATGGTCGATCCTACGAAACTCGTGTTCGTTCGATCACCACTAAGGTAAGAAAAAAACTTGCATTCATGCACCATTCCTTGCATCAACTAACGTATGCAGGTACCCTGGATCGGTGCGGCAGCATTGACCAACTGAAGAAAACCAAATGGATTTTCAAATCCCCTTTGGACCCACGTGTCCCCCAGAAGATTGACTTCACTTCGTATTCGAGCTGCGAGTAAGTCCCCCTGACCTCAATAGGTCCAGTCGAAAAGGATAGCTGTGTTGGCCTAAAACATGGCGCAGTCCTAGGGAAATATCGAGATCTAGACTTGATATAGTACCCTCCCCCGGTCGCTCGAAAGACCACCCCTTTGAGCCCACGTGCTCCCCAGGCCCAAGTGCAAACTCGGATCGTTCGCGATTCGTTAAAAGGCTTTAGGCAGCCTCCTTCGCCGGCTTAATGAGGGCCGGCACCCCTTTTTTTCTGTTTTCTTTACTGCTTTCGCTGGCTTATTGAGGGTTGGCACCAATTGATTCCAAAAAGGAAAAAAAAGAGAAGAAAAAATATCTTTTCATTGCATTTGTATCATATTTCAAAAAGGAACAAAAAAAAAAGAAAAAAAAAGGAAAATTCTGGTTTTCTCTAAGTAGACAAAATTGGTATAATTTCTGAATTCTTTATTTCTATTTTGCCTCGGAATATGTTTCGGCCAATTCATATTCCTTGTTAAAATCCAAATAAAGAGGGGCAGCTGTCATACCCTAATTTTGTCCGCCTAGTTTCAAAACCCTAATTTTCAGCAAAAATAAATAATTTTGTGAGTGATGCATTATTTGAGAAAGGGTTTAGGGTATTTACCCAAGCATTCTAAGGTTTTCAAAATCATTTTTGAGAAATTAAGGAATTTTGGGGCATTTAAAAGGGGCATTGTTTGGTCAATTTCAATTTAATAAATTTTTGCTAGCTGAAAATCCAATTAATTAATTTTTGGGAATTTATTTAATGAAATTGTATTATTTTGAACAAATAAATAAATAAAGAAAATCATTTTTCAAATTATGCGCATATTTTATATGTGTAGTAAAAAAATCAAGTTCAAATTAATTCAAGAAAGCATTTCAAAAAAATAGTACAAGGAATATTCCCAAAAATTATATGATAAGATTTTTGTTGGCAATTTTGGTCATCTCTCATTTTCAAAAATGGCATATTCTTCAAGATACCTTGTATATGGCTCAAAATGGTTAGATTTATGTACAATTATCCTAAGAAGAATAATCAAAAATGAAGGGATAATGGAATGGTCATATAATAGTACAATAGTACAAGATGACAACTTGCAAAACTTGGTGACCAAGGCTACACCCTCCCCCTTGCTTGGCCGAATTCTCCCTCCCCATTTCCTCTCCAATTTTTCATTTTTTTTTGTCCCTCATCATGTGTGTTTCAATCCTCACCCTCCATTCAAATTTTAAATGCAATCCTAGAGTGAGATGAGATGCACAATGACCTAAATACCCTTAAACCTAGTTGCTCTCTATATATACCTTAGAAACCTCACCTCTCACACACTTTTGGCCTCACAATTCATTCACAAAACCCTAGCACACAAACCTCTCCTCTCCTCTCCTCCCTTGGCCGAATTTCCTCTCCATTCCCTCCTCCATTTTTCTTCATTTCACTTCCATTTTCTCACCTCATTTCCATTCCTACTTCATACATCTTCCTTCTCTCCTAATTTGATTCAAGCTTGCATCATCAAATGGCATTTTTAAGCAAGCATTTCGTGGGTTTCATTGAAGTTTGGTGAAGATTCAAGTTGATTTGTGGTCTTGTTCTTCATATTAGTCATTCCTTAGCTTGGATTTGAGGTAAACTTCTTAAAACCTAGCATCATCTTCAACTTTTTTGCATCAAAATGTAGATATCATGTTTCTAATTTTGCATCCTACCATATTCATGCATTTTAGTGTTGTTATATTGTTGATTTGTTGATAGTTGTTGGTGAGAGGTGTCTCAAACATTTTGACAAGCACTTAGGGAGGCTTGGGTGTTTGAGATGCTTCTCACCCTTGAATAAATTGTGATTTATGTTTGTTTTCACTATAATTTTGCATTTTGTTGAATAAAATGATGTGATGCTTCGCAAATCATGATTAGAATTAGGGTTTGTTAATTTTCTTGTGAAATGGGTTTGCAATATTGGGTAAAATGATTACTCAAGTTGTTTTGGTTTGGTTGTTATGTACTTTGCTTGCAAAATTACTCTATGTTGATGATTGGCAAGAGGACTCACACTTGTGCCTTTGAGCACTTAACTTTAAGTGTTGAGGATTGACTAAAATGATTCAACGCAATTGATTTGATGTTTTGATTGCAAAATATTGTTGCTAATTGATTGTATCTTGCTTGCAAATTGTTATATGTTGATGATTGGCAAGAGGACTCACACTTGTGCCTTGTGCACTTCACTTTAAGTGTTGAGGATTGCCTAAGATGATTCAACACAACCTTGTGCTTTGATTGTAAACTTTGGTTTGCTTGTTAGTAACTTGTTTGCAAAGTTATTCAATGTTGAGGATTGGCAAGAGGACTCTCACTTGTGCCTTAGGCACTTCATTTTAAGTGATGAGGATTGCCTAAGATGATTCAATTTTCTTTGTGCAATTCTTGCTTGAAAATGCAAATGCTAGTTTTCTAACTTGATTAATCAATTTTGGTTACAAAAATGACTTGTTAATGCCCTCTTTTGGTCACTTTTGGTCTTGCAAATGTGATGTTCTTTCTAGGTCAATGTTATGCTTTAATGTTGATGATTTGGTAAAAGGACTAGACATTTATGCACTTGTGCATTGTCTCAAGCGTCAAGGATTACCAAAAGGGATTCAACCTTGTGCTTTATCTTGTGTTAACACCTAATTGAATTGAACTTTTGTATGATCTCTTTGTGTGCCTATTGTTGATCTTACATATGCATGCCATTAGATGTTGATGACTAAGTGTCATTCTTGTGCTCAAATGTTGTAATTGGTAATGTATATGCTTACGCTTGCATTGTTGATTGTTTTGCTTGCAACTTGTTAAAGTTTACACTTTGGTTCTTGACTTGGAAATTGATTGAATGTTCTACTTTCTTTTCCTTTTGGATGCCACGCCATCCCAACAAACCTTTTGTGACCAATGTCACCCTCAAACTCCCTCCTCCTTTCTTCAAATCAATCATTTTCTAAAGCTTTTTCCAAACTCAATCTTTTCTCAAATTGTTTTCATAAGACAATCAAATTCCTTCTAAGATCAACAATAAACCTTTTTGAAAACTCATAAGGAGGCAAGTCGGACGTACGGCCGGTATTGTCTAGCGTCCTAAGATCGGAGTTGTACAGTTCAAACATCTTGGGATACTTATGAGAATCAAAACAAGTAATTAACAACTTGAACCCTATTTCAAAAAATGAGTAAGGAATCGAGTCGGATGTACATCCGGTATTGGTTAGCGTCTTAGGGTTAGCGAGCTGTACAGTTCGTGCGAGCCTAAGATACTTGCTCAAATAAAAGTAATCGACCTCACAACAAATCCCTTTCTTCAAGTAATTCAAACCATTTTCAAAAAGTAGGGGGCACGTCGTCTGTACAGGCGGGGTTGTCTTTGTTCTAGGTCTAGTGGACTGTACGGTCTAGGACCGAAAACCCCTACAATAAAAAACACCAACACAAAGTTTCTCGACTAAAGAGAACTACGTATGCTTTGAATTCTCCATCGCACCGGGAGATACGTAGGAGCGGGTCACATCCCGTCAAGCACACTTTTAAAAAATAATAAAAAGATTTTTTTTTTCTCCCGTTTTCAAAAACACTTTTCTCAAATAAAAAAGAAGTAGAACGAATTGTTTCAAATCAATTCTGTCAAAACCGCACATCAAGTTAAAGGTTCCCTTTCGGTAGAAGGGAGGTGTGGGATGCTAATACCTTCCCCACACCTAACCGACCCCCGAACCTACATCTCTAGTTCTCAAAGGACCACCCGCCTTAAAAAGGACCCTTTTTCAATGTTTTGGTCCCTAAATAAAAAATGTTGATGGCGGCTTCACAAATTTTCACGTTGTACGATGAAAGGTCCAATCCGGATTTTTCGGGGTGCAACAGCTGGCGACTTCACTGGGGACTTTCTTTTTTAAAACGAGGGTCAGGCCTAATTAACTTGATGTGCGGTTTAATTGTTTGATTTGAATGTGATTGTTCTATTTCTCTCTTTTATTCTCCTTCTTTTTCTTCTCTCTTTCTGATGTTTGAATGTTCTCTTGCATTCTCGTGTTGTTATGTTGCATTCATGTGCATTTGACTCTTCTTCTTCTATGTTCGCTTCTTGTTCCTTCTTCTCCTTTCATCTTCGTTTGTTTATATGCTTAATATGATCATGCATTCCTCCAATCCCCATGTCCCCTTCTTCTTTGCTCCCTTTCTTCAAGGTAAGCTCATGCATCATTCCCCCAATTCTACTATGATCCCTTCTTCTTTGCTCCCTTTCTTCAAGGTAAGTTCATGCATTCCCCCGATTCTATTATGACCCCTCTTCTTGGCTCCCTTTCTTGAGGTAAGCAGTGCATATGATTGTTGTTGGAACCCTAGGTTAGTTTACTTGTTTGTATTGAAATGATATATGCTTGCAAAACCCTAGGGTAGACGACCCTTTGTATGGACTGTTTCTGGATTTTCTTTGCAGGTGGGGGGGTATGTTTGTCGTTGTGCTCCTACACACACGTTGCACTCTTTTTACCCTTATATTTCTTGGTGAGACAGCCCTATACCCGGGCTAGAGCATATCTTAGGCTAGAACGAAGTCATTAGTGGCTGCTCACTGGACGTACGTCTTGTTGGGTGGTTGCGAAGACTTCACCTAGAGTTTGGCTTTGTTTGATGATACCATCACTTGGACGTACGGCCCTGTGATCGGTGGTCTCAGATGAGGTCGTTGGCTCTAGGAGCCTTATTTAGGGTCCTTCTTTTAGTGCTAACCTTGAAGTGTGTACCCGTAGAAATAGCCATAGATCCTGTCTCTAAGAAACCTTGGTAGGACACAAAGGAGCTTCATACCCCTGCATCCATGCTAAATAAAATATTTTTGCAAATAAACCGAAAAAAAATTATCAAAAAAAATGTGTGAATTTCCGGCTTTTGAAAGCCTTTGCATTGTAAATAATTTTTTACTCATTTCCTTTTGCATACATCTTCATCCAGTGAAGATCATGATTTTTCATGCATTAAAAATTGCGAGTATCATGCACTTTCTCGCATATAAAAAAAACATTTTTTAGAAACATCTCTCGTGCATTGTTATTTTCCCTTGCATATAAATATGTGAACCTCTCATTTTGCATATAGTTTCATTTAATAAAAATCACGTCTCTCGTGCATTTTAAAAATAATTGCGAGTATCATGCATTTCATTTCATTGCATAAGAAAAATGAAAACGAAAAAAACAATTATCATCTGCATAGCATAAGCATTTCAGTCATCCATAATCATGTACAAAAACCTTCATCAAATAATGTGGGCGTCGAGCCAATGTAGCATTTATGCATCATTTCATTAACCTCATAAGCATTATGTCAGAAAAAAGACGAAGAAGAACTACGTAGCTTTGATTCCTCATCACAATGGGGATACGTAGGAGCGGGTCATACCCGTCAAGCACCTTTTTCTAAAAACCTTTTTCCCCAAATAAAGCACCTTTTTCTAAAAACCTTTTTCCTCAAATAAAGCACCTTTTTCTAAAATTTTTTTTTCAATAAATCACTTGCATCTTCAAATCATTTTTAAATTTATTTTCTAAATCATTTTCCAAAAAAAATGAAATGAAATGAAATAAGAGAAATTCCTTATGCAATCGTTCCATGGGTAGAAGTGCATCTTTGAATGATGAAGGGTAATATCTCAAATTTGTTTGTGCACTACAAATTTGAGATGATACTCTACGATATCGGGGCACTTTGACCCAATCAGGCGCAGTTTGTTTTCAAATAAAGTGAATAAGTGGAGTCAACCAAATGTCGAAGCATTTCAGTATATTACGTGAAGTATTGAGTCAGGATCCACTCAATGTTTCATGCAAGTTACTCAGAGTAACGACAATTGGTTGCCTCACGTCATCATTTTCGCAAAAAGGGGCATTGGTATTTCAGATCTTGCCGTGCCTCTAAAGAATAAAAATCATTTTGAAAAAATATCATTCTTGCATCTTGCATCATCCAAAAATGCATTGGAGTTTCGTATTTCATCTTGCATCAAAAACAAACAAAAAAATCTCCTTTAGAATAATTACACTTTTCAAGTGGTCATTTTTCATGCATTTGCTTATCATGATTTGTTCATTCATACATTGCATAAACCAAATAAAAAAGTTGTGATGAGAGACGAGACGCTTTTGCAAAATAATCTGTTGAAAAAGTTTACCCTTACTTATTTGCAAACTCAAGATGTTCCAAGGCACTCAGTTTTTCAAATCAACAGTTCATTTGCATTTTCTTCAAAAAAGGCATTGCATCTCATCCATTCCATGATAAAAGACTGAAACAGTTCATCAAAAAACTTTCCATCATGTTTTAACCAATGTTAACTCTCTACGAAGCATTCTTCTAGTGGGCGTGCATGCCATGTGCAGTTTCTCTTGTTTGAGTCTGTCAGTTTCCTTCCCTTATCATCATTCTCCATCCAAGTTTGATCCCGCCCCATCCACCCATAAAGTACATACTCTCCCCGCATTAGTACACACTTGACTTTTGGTTTAAATCCTCCATACAAGAGGGCAATTTTGTAATCACTTAATTACCTTGTTAAGATTGCTTTTCTTTGGTGCAAGTCTAAAAATGTGCATGCATTTGTTCAGTCATTCGTTCTTGTGCTTACCAAGGCCTTAGGATATTTCAATAAGGGCACACATGTTTCCTTTTAGTATCATCATCAATAAAATGTTATTTTGAATTCCTCAATAAAATTTCTTTCTTTCACTTTGTCATGTGTCTGTTATTTGCTTTTCAATTCCTCCCAATGCGGATCAAAAATAATAATAAATGAAAATAATCTTTGAAAACAACGACGCCAATGGTTCATATTGTGACTCTGATTACCCGATTAACCAAACTGAGAGAGAGGCTGAAGACAACTGGGATGTTTCTTCGGAGTTAATAAGTGAAGAATTGGCTAAGGCTGTAGAAATTCATGATGCCACAACTAGGTTGGGCAATGAAGTCAAAGCACAAGTTCAAGCAAAGTGGAGCAATGCTGAGGAAACCAAACAAATGTTACAAGCGAACCTCTTTCGCGACCAAACCCTTTCCCTTCCTCAGATCAACCAACTTTCCCATTTCCCATTACAAGTACCCCATCACAAAAAAAAATTCATAACCAAATGCCTGCCATCGCCACCTTCCTCACTACCAGTGGCCCTTCTACAAAATCAACCCATCTCATTTGCTCCTCCCTCTGAACCTCCTGTCACCCCAGTTAATACCAGAACCCAATCAAGCATCCTCCAACCGCTGCAGGGGTTTCATTGCCATTATCTCTCCAATCACCCCAGACAAGGATCACTTCAAATATCCAAAAATAGTGTATCACTTTTATCAGCTCACTCAACTCAAAAGGAAAAAAGGAAAAAATCAGAAAAAATGAAACAAAAAAGAACAGATTCAAAAAATGAAAATCCCAAAAATGAAAAAACAAGGGAAAAAGAGACGAAAGAAATATAAGTTGTGAGCTGATACATTTGGCCATAAAGCGTAAGAGATCCTTGTCTCAATGAACCTTCCTACACCTTGTTGTGTATGACCACCCTTTCTTCCATAAACCTTCAAACACTTCATCATTCCTATACATCTCTCCTTTCATAAAACCGCAAACACTACCTCGACCTCGTCATCCCGCCCTCCACAAACCCTCAGTCATTCCTCAGACTCCACCATTAGATTTGCAATCAAGCTGTTGTGCAAGAATAAGAGAACAAAGTGGTCCGTCCTCATGAGGAATCAAGTGACATGATCAATTTGAGCAAAGGAGAGGATTGACGCCATGATAAAGAGCAATGAATCAACAAGTTTGTGTAAACCACCCTTCTGACATAAGACACTTGCCATTATAACAAAGTCTGTAATTACCAAAGTTCGGTCTGTTGCGCAGCTTTCCAAGCTAAGGTAGTCACAAATGACAGTATGAAGACTCCAGGTCAAGCATCATGATCCCTCCCTACGCCACCCTAAAAATGGGGCAGTTAGAGACAATCAACAAAGGATATTAAGGGCGATGATGACCTTCATGGAAATCAGGCTTCGTTTTACACTCTAACAGGGGCAAACCCCATATAATGGAAGTAATACTTTCATTGAGCCTTATCAAACCAAAGTACATTTGTCTTATGTCAGAAGAAGAATAAGAGAAAGCTCAAACCGAAGAAAGCTCATCTTCAACAATTTCAAAGAAGACTCAATGCTCAAAAAGATCATGAACCTCCAAAGGGATTCCCATGGAGATGAACCCAGTATCATGAAGACGAAGAACTTATTCTCCGGAGGGGCCTTTAATTCTCGCAAAATGGGATGCAAGAAAAGAAAACCCCAGTTTCCAGTAAATTCAGATGCAGTCAGAAAGGAGTATGCCTAAAGAAATAAATGAAAAAAGGGAAAGATGAGCCAAGTAAGAATCAGCTCGCTAGGTTGAAAACCCGCAAAGGGAGGCCTAGGCAAAACCAGAGCGACCCGGTGGATTGAAAACCCGCAAAGGGCGATCCAGGCAAAAATTAGGGTCAGAAAACTTGGACTTGAAATGAAAAAGGCAATCAGCACTCCCAAAAGTTTGGATAAAGGGGTGATCAAGGTCATGAGTATGGACGATTGGCATCGTTACTTCAAAAGAAAAAACACAAGATCTGCTTCCCCTTTTTCTTGTATTTTTCCAGTTTAAAAATTTTTCAATGTACTTTCAATTGGCGTGACCTTCTGCACGTCCAGTTTCCATAACAATAAGAATTCAACTTTTTCTTCCATGTGTTTGCTTTTCGTGTCTTTTATCTTCACTTATTCTGTGTCTTTGTTTTAAAATAAATGTTTTTATGATTGATGATACTGAATTGTGAAACCTGTGCATGAGTCAAAAAGCATTACAATCATTGCGAAATTTCTGAAAATCACAGAAAAGAGGGGATCCCTCAAATAAATGAATTGGCAAAAAAACAAACGCGGGCACAATCACTTCAAATGGCAAGCAAACTTATGCGCGGCTCTGGCATTGCTATTACCCTAGATGGTCCTCATGTCTCAGGCCCAAAGGAAAAGATTTGCACCAAAGATTAAAACAAGGTTTAGTGATCAACCAGTGAGGCTTCTTTCATGCCAAAAGTCAAGACATTCATAGAGAACCAAAGATTTGCACTAAGAACACCACTCAGATCCAAAAGTTGGGGCATTCTCTTCACCACCCACCCACCCTGGTCTTGGGAAAGTTTGTTCATTGTCCATCCCATTCATATACCACCCTCAGTTCATAACCAGTACCATAACTTCATCCCCTTTCACAAACCCACTCAAAGAACCCATTTGAAATTGTCATTCTAAAGTGGGGCATTTCCATAACTGTTCACTCCCGCTCAAATGAGCAGAGTTCTCCCTAAAGTCATTCACATCCATAAATTCCTGTCGGGGCAGTCTCTCAACTCACTGTCCTAAACCAATCCCAAGTTAACTGACTCACTCGTCCACATCTGCACTCTTATGCATACTTACTAGTCAATGCTTCAGAGAGAGAGAATACAAATTGATCATGTGGTGTTTAAAGTTCAGTCATCATGGAAATGGAAAGGAAAATAAGTGAGCTTGTTAATAAAAACCTTGAGAACACCAGAGTCTGAATCAAATCTAGTTTTTCCAAAGAATGGTCCATAGCCATCTCAATTCCTTGCATTCAAAGTCTCGCGTCTCATCATCATAAAAATGTTTACAAAAATGTTTAAATACTCCAATCATTCATCCTCCTCATGCATGTAGGCATTTCATGTTATTCAAAGCATTACATTCGCATCATCCACATTCCTCACAATAAAAGCAAAAGAACACAGACATTCCATAGCATTTATCATCATCACATCAAACATCAAATCAATTTTCAAAACAAAAAGAGGCATTCTTAATAAATAGTCATAGTCGTCACGATAGGACGCTTGAATTGATCACTCAAGAATCCTAAAGTCCCTATGCTAAAAGAAAATTAAAAACATTCATTGCATCACGTGCATTCGCATAACCTGCCCTTGCATAACATACATTTGCATTACATTTGCATATCCACCTCTTGTGCATTCATCGACAAAAGAATAAGGAGCATTTCATGAATATCCATGTCTTTGCTAAATTTTTCTGCATCCAAATAAGTTGCTATCTGCTAGTAACAGCTCAAGTCGCCGATGGTCGATCCTACGAAACTCGTGTTCGTTCGATCACCACTAAGGTAAGAAAAAAACTTGCATTCATGCACCATTCCTTGCATCAACTAACGTATGCAGGTACCCTGGATCGGTGCGGCAGCATTGACCAACTGAAGAAAACCAAATGGATTTTCAAATCCCCTTTGGACCCACGTGTCCCCCAGAAGATTGACTTCACTTCGTATTCGAGCTGCGAGTAAGTCCCCCTGACCTCAATAGGTCCAGTCGAAAAGGATAGCTGTGTTGGCCTAAAACATGGCGCAGTCCTAGGGAAATATCGAGATCTAGACTTGATATAGTACCCTCCCCCGGTCGCTCGAAAGACCACCCCTTTGAGCCCACGTGCTCCCCAGGCCCAAGTGCAAACTCGGATCGTTCGCGATTCGTTAAAAGGCTTTAGGCAGCCTCCTTCGCCGGCTTAATGAGGGCCGGCACCCCTTTTTTTCTGTTTTCTTTACTGCTTTCGCTGGCTTATTGAGGGTTGGCACCAATTGATTCCAAAAAGGAAAAAAAAAGAGAAGAAAAAATATCTTTTCATTGCTTTTGTATCATATTTCAAAAATGAACAAAAAAAAAAAGAAAAAAAAAGGAAAATTCTGGTTTTCTCTAAGTAGACAAAATTGGTATAATTTCTGAATTCTTTATTTCTATTTTGCCTCGGAATATGTTTCGGCCAATTCATATTCCTTGTTAAAATCCAAATAAAGAGGGGCAGCTGTCATACCCTAATTTTGTCCGCCTAGTTTCAAAACCCTAATTTTCAGCAAAAATAAATAATTTTGTGAGTGATGCATTATTTGAGAAAGGGTTTAGGGTATTTACCCAAGCATTCTAAGGTTTTCAAAATCATTTTTGAGAAATTAAGGAATTTTGGGGCATTTAAAAGGGGCATTGTTTGGTCAATTTCAATTTAATAAATTTTTGCTAGCTGAAAATCCAATTAATTAATTTTTGGGAATTTATTTAATGAAATTGTATTATTTTGAACAAAAAAATAAATAAAGAAAATCATTTTTCAAATTATGCGCATATTTTATATGTGTAGTAAAAAAATCAAGTTCAAATTAATTCAAGAAAGCATTTCAAAAAAATAGTACAAGAAATATTCCCAAAAATTATATGATAAGATTTTTGTTGGCAATTTTGGTCATCTCTCATTTTCAAAAATGGCATATTCTTCAAGATACCTTGTATATGGCTCAAAATGGTTAGATTTATGTACAATTATCCTAAGAAGAATAATCAAAAATGAAGGGATAATGGAATGGTCATATAATAGTACAATAGTACAAGATGACAACTTGCAAAACTTGGTGACCAAGGCTACACCCTCCCCCTTGCTTGGCCGAATTCTCCCTCCCCATTTCCTCTCCAATTTTTCATTTTTTTTTGTCCCTCATCATGTGTGTTTCAATCCTCACCCTCCATTCAAATTTTAAATGCAATCCTAGAGTGAGATGAGATGCACAATGACCTAAATACCCTTAAACCTAGTTGCTCTCTATATATACCTTAGAAACCTCACCTCTCACACACTTTTGGCCTCACAATTCATTCACAAAACCCTAGCACACAAACCTCTCCTCTCCTCTCCTCCCTTGGCCGAATTTCCTCTCCATTCCCTCCTCCATTTTTCTTCATTTCACTTCCATTTTCTCACCTCATTTCCATTCCTACTTCATACATCTTCCTTCTCTCCTAATTTGATTCAAGCTTGCATCATCAAATGGCATTTTTAAGCAAGCATTTCGTGGGTTTCATTGAAGTTTGGTGAAGATTCAAGTTGATTTGTGGTCTTGTTCTTCATATTAGTCATTCCTTAGCTTGGATTTGAGGTAAACTTCTTAAAACCTAGCATCATCTTCAACTTTTTTGCATCAAAATGTAGATATCATGTTTCTAATTTTGCATCCTACCATATTCATGCATTTTAGTGTTGTTATATTGTTGATTTGTTGATAGTTGTTGGTGAGAGGTGTCTCAAACATTTTGACAAGCACTTAGGGAGGCTTGGGTGTTTGAGATGCTTCTCACCCTTGAATAAATTGTGATTTATGTTTGTTTTCACTATAATTTTGCATTTTGTTGAATAAAATGATGTGATGCTTCGCAAATCATGATTAGAATTAGGGTTTGTTAATTTTCTTGTGAAATGGGTTTGCAATATTGGGTAAAATGATTACTCAAGTTGTTTTGGTTTGATTGTTATGTACTTTGCTTGCAAAATTACTCTATGTTGATGATTGGCAAGAGGACTCACACTTGTGCCTTTGAGCACTTAACTTTAAGTGTTGAGGATTGACTAAAATGATTCAACGCAATTGATTTGATGTTTTGATTGCAAAATATTGTTGCTAATTGATTGTATCTTGCTTGCAAATTGTTATATGTTGATGATTGGCAAGAGGACTCACACTTGTGCCTTGTGCACTTCACTTTAAGTGTTGAGGATTGCCTAAGATGATTCAACACAACCTTGTGCTTTGATTGTAAACTTTGGTTTGCTTGTTAGTAACTTGTTTGCAAAGTTATTCAATGTTGAGGATTGGCAAGAGGACTCTCACTTGTGCCTTAGGCACTTCATTTTAAGTGATGAGGATTGCCTAAGATGATTCAATTTTCTTTGTGCAATTCTTGCTTGAAAATGCAAATGCTAGTTTTCTAACTTGATTAATCAATTTTGGTTACAAAAATGACTTGTTAATGCCCTCTTTTGGTCACTTTTGGTCTTGCAAATGTGATGTTCTTTCTAGGTCAATGTTATGCTTTAATGTTGATGATTTGGTAAAAGGACTAGACATTTATGCACTTGTGCATTGTCTCAAGCGTCAAGGATTACCAAAAGGGATTCAACCTTGTGCTTTATCTTGTGTTAACACCTAATTGAATTGAACTTTTGTATGATCTCTTTGTGTGCCTATTGTTGATCTTACATATGCATGCCATTAGATGTTGATGACTAAGTGTCATTCTTGTGCTCAAATGTTGTAATTGGTAATGTATATGCTTACGCTTGCATTGTTGATTGTTTTGCTTGCAACTTGTTAAAGTTTACACTTTGGTTCTTGACTTGGAAATTGATTGAATGTTCTACTTTCTTTTCCTTTTGGATGCCACGCCATCCCAACAAACCTTTTGTGACCAATGTCACCCTCAAACTCCCTCCTCCTTTCTTCAAATCAATCATTTTCTAAAGCTTTTTCCAAACTCAATCTTTTCTCAAATTGTTTTCATAAGACAATCAAATTCCTTCTAAGATCAACAATAAACCTTTTTGAAAACTCATAAGGAGGCAAGTCGGACGTACGGCCGGTGTTGTCTAGCGTCCTAAGATCGGAGTTGTACAGCTCAAACATCTTGGGATACTTATGAGAATCAAAACAAGTAATTAACAACTTGAACCCTATTTCAAAAAATGAGTAAGGAATCGAGTCGGATGTACATCCGGTATTGGTTAGCGTCTTAGGGTTAGCGAGCTGTACAGTTCGTGCGAGCCTAAGATACTTGCTCAAATAAAAGTAATCGACCTCACAACAAATCCCTTTCTTCAAGTAATTCAAACCATTTTCAAAAAGTAGGGGGCACGTCGTCTGTACAGGCGGGGTTGTCTTTGTTCTAGGTCTAGTGGACTGTACGGTCTAGGACCGAAAACCCCTACAATAAAAAACACCAACACAAAGTTTCTCGACTAAAGAGAACTACGTATGCTTTGAATTCTCCATCGCACCGGGAGATACGTAGGAGCGGGTCACATCCCGTCAAGCACACTTTTAAAAAATAATAAAAAGATTTTTCTTTTCTCCCGTTTTCAAAAACACTTTTCTCAAATAAAAAAGAAGTAGAACGAATTGTTTCAAATCAATTCTGTCAAAACCGCACATCAAGTTAAAGGTTCCCTTTCGGTAGAAGGGAGGTGTGGGATGCTAATACCTTCCCCACACCTAACCGACCCCCGAACCTACATCTCTAGTTCTCAAAGGACCACCCGCCTTAAAAAGGACCCTTTTTCAATGTTTTGGTCCCTAAATAAAAAATGTTGATGGCAGCTTCACAAATTTTCACGTTGTACGATGAAAGGTCCAATCCGGATTTTTCGGGGTGCAACACGCCCATGCCCTCCCTGACTCTGAGCTTAAATGCTCAATCATGGAGTGCACAAAGTCCACAGCGACTCCGACATCTTCGCTCCTCGCGAGCCAGTCTCCTCTTTGGCTTGGCTTAAGTGCTGAGACAGAGACCGGAGGAAGAAGCCCCAGGCGGCTTCGACACCTGCTCCTTGAGCGCATGCCTTCTCCCGAACTCGGAGCTTCGATGCTCAATCCTGGACCGAGGAAGAAGTCCACAGGGACTTCAAACCTTCTTGACTCCGAGCTTAAATGCTCACTCGAGACTCAATTGACTCCGAGCTTAAATGCTCATTCAAGATCTACTTGACTTCGAACCTTCTTCACACTAGGGTTTTCTTACAAGAGCTTATGTCTAAGCCCTAAATAAGTTCACCTTAGGCTGCTTAGGCACCCACAGTATTCACCCTATGAAATTTGCCCTCCTATGTCTAGGTTTTAAGCAAGGATTACCAAAGTGTCCTTTAATAACCACTATCCATATTATCCTTTGAGATCAATTTATAAACCATGTCTGAATCTATAAATGGTACTTATATTTAGGTGATCAAGTCTAAAATAAGTTTGGAAATAGTATTACACAAAGGATAAAAATGCTAAACATCAAATACATGCATTAAACACACTAAGACTTCATTACATAGATCAAAGCATCCCAACTAAGAGTATTTAGCTCATGATGAGCAAACAACACAAGAAATACAACTCAAACATAAATGCTAAAGCCATAATACCGAAAAAACAAGGAAGAATTATACTAAGAAGAGGTAGACTGAAGATTGGCTCCAAGAATAGTAGCATGGAGGTTCAGATCAGCTCCCAAATCCACGAAAATCTTCAAGTAAGTCAGCTCGTGTATTGCTGCAGCATCACTCCCAGCATTGTTGTGCAGAATTTCTACTTTTTATTGTGAAAATGGAGCTTGGAACGAAAATGGAGAGAAAGGCTATGTTTAGACCTTGCCTCCTTTCTGAACCAGCCTCCTCAATGAGGAAGATGAGCCTCCTTAAATAGTACTAGGGTTTAGTGATCCAAGAAATATCCTTTGGAGGCTCCTTTTGTCTTTATGTGTGCCTAGGAGTACAATGTGCCCACATAAAGGGAATATTCTGTGCAGGACAGCCCGGTACCAGCAGCAGGGGGTGTCCGTCCTTTTCTGACAGCTCGCCTCATCATTTTCTCTCTCATCTGTCGCAGGAACGCAATGTTGCGGCACCTGATGCTGCAGCAATGAAATAAACACATAAAAGCACAAATGGGGCACCAAAGTGCCAAAATGACTTCTAACCAGAATTAAATCTTCTTTTACACTGAACAACATATTTTAACTAATTAAACACAATATTACTTTAGAACTCACATTAATTTAAGGTAAGGAAGCATAAATAACTCTTATAAATAAGAGTTATCAGTGTGTCCACCTTGATAATTGACAAGGACTCACTAAAAGGGACCAAGGATACTTGAGGGAATTTGTAGAATATTCAAACTCGTGTTTCTTATTTCTCCTTTTTTTGCTCAAAACGGTAATTGTTTTACAATAAATTTTGGATTTCATTTCAAGTTGTAATTAGCATTTGAATTTGGGCCTTGTGGCCTTGTTGTGGCTTCAGTCTTAGCTTGGTTTGTCTTGATCGTATCGTAGGCTTTGCTTCCTTTATTTTAGGGCCCATACTTCGTCCAACCTCCCTCTACTCAGTGGACACCCGAAAACGCGTGAAAAGACCAAATTGCAATTAATGAATGCGGTGCACGCTTATTTTTTTGTGGTTTTACGATGATTGGGACTATAAGTCCCGAACCTGTTCGAAACTTCTGCACCGAGTATGTTATTTGTATATCAACGATTCAACGCATAGACACACCCCTTTTTTCATTTCAGTTATTTTTGAAGAGATTCAAATGTTGTGATCTGAACTAGTTCGTACGTTTCCCACCGAACCAGTCTGTAGCACACACAGATTTCATTTTATTCTTAATTGGTGAGAAATTATACTAAGTGGCTAATTTTTAACAACAAATGAAAAACCTAATTTTCAACAAACAACACATATAAATGATAAGTGCCAATGATACTTACTTTTTGATTTAAAATATTGGCACTTATTGAATCATTTGATATAAATTGAATATGTTTTACCCAAAAAGAGTTTGATTTCACCAAATTTGAATTTAACAACCATAGGTTTAGATTTAAGACTTTGTGTTGCATTTTAATCCCTTTTTGTTGTGTTTAATAGATGAAAATGGAGTGGAAGAATTGTGAAAAGAATACAAAGAAAGTTGAGATAAGAAGGAAGAGTAAAGTTCATCATGAGAAAAGAAGGCACATTTTGTCCAGCAGGAATAGGTCTTGTCCAGCAAGATGAGGGACAGAAACTCATCAACTGCAAGAAATCCTTCCTCGTCCAGCAAGCCCTATTGTGTCCAGCAAGCTGAGGTTTCTTCATGAGCAGGAAAGCTGAAATACAAAGGGCTCGTCCAGCAACGAAAGTGGTGTCCAGCACACCGCCTTAAGGAGGTTACGAATTTATTCACTTTTCAACTGGTATAAAAGGACTTTTGATGTTCTTTTTGGAAAAAAAAGAGAGATCGAAAAAAAGAGGAAAAACATTGGGCATAAAGGAAATCAACAAAGAAGTGAAGATTCATCATAGGGAAGCTTGGAAAAGTGGTAACCATTGATTGTTCTTCATCTCTTCTTCATGTATCTTTGTAAAGCTTCCATGGAAATGGATAGCTAACTCTTTTCTTATTGGGATTGGATGTAATTGACTTCATTTTCATGTATATCTAAAGTTTCTATATGAATCTATGTTCAATATCTTGTTTGGTTTAATGATTTTGTCTTGAACTTCATGCTTTTGATAAATTGATCACTTATTAAATGATTATGGATGATGTAATTGGTTGGGAAACTGATTGTAAAATCTGAGCTAGATAGAATCATTTACAACAACAAACATCTAGGAATAGATTAAGTTTTGTAGTCTTGTTTTACCCAAGCTTAATGCTATTGATATATTAAATGGTAGAGTAATCTTCATTTATATTAATCAATAGAGGTTTCAACTTTGATTAAGGAATTAACTGAGTTGGATGATTGGTAAGATGAACCAAAATTAGAATTGATATAGATTCAGTTTAGAAATCATGTTATGCCATGGAATGAAGTTGATGAAATTCAATTCCAATGCTTTTAAGTATTTGAATCACAACACCTTTCAAATTTCTAGTTTATGTTCTTAAGCAAACAACAAAACTATCCTCTTTTTACACTTCACTTAGGCATAAGAATAGTTGAACGGCTTGTTAATATTCTCAAATCCCTGTGGATACGATACCTGATACATTGTATTAGGACGATTGTAAGACGAATTCACGAAAAAGTCTTATCAATAAATAAAACAACACACACACACACACACATATAAATGAATGTCTTACAACCCAAATTTGTTCATGAAAAATAATAAAATATACAACTACTGTGTCTGCCTCTCTCTCCGTTGGTAGACACAACCATGCTTCCTCAGCCCCCGTGCGAGTGGTTTCGCCAATGTCTTCAGCCTCTCAAGTATGCTCCAGGCACGGTTCTGCCGTGGAATCCTAGCATCCATCAAAACCTGCTCCATCTCATCATACATCACCTCCCGAGTAAGGGAAGGTGGCTGCTGGTGCAGAGCTAGAGGCTGAAGGTCTCGATGAAGATGGGCCAACAGTATCAGTAGCTGGAGCTGGGGCAACAATGTCAATGGGGTCACCAGATGGGCCAGCCAATTCAGCAGCTATCAAGTTCGCATCATCAGGCACAATGTCATCATATCGCAATGTATCGTCAGCATGCGGTGGGATGGTTTTCCCATGTCCATGTCCGCGTCCAGGTGGATTATTCTGGGCATTACTATTGCGGATGGACCACGTAGGACGAACCCTCTCATCATCATCCCGTCTCTGACGAGAACTCGCCCCACCCCTTGTCTTTGCCATACTAAAAAAAGTTAAACAAACAGTTAGAATTTAGAAAATCTCAAAAACAGTGTAAAACTGTGTGGTTCGAATGTTGTGCGTCGAACCAATTCGAACCACGATGATTCGACCCCATTCGGGCCACGCTGTGTCGAACCATTCAAAAATATCAGATCAGGGAAGAAACTTGTCATGGTTCGGAACACGCTGTGTCGAACCAGTTCGAGGGTTCTCCTCCGAACCATGCAAAAACCAGAGAAATAAAAACAGAACGCGAAGGGAAAAAAATGGTGGTTACCTATGGTTCAGAGGGTGGCGATGACACAATGTGGGAGAAGAACACTGCGAGATTGATGGAGAACACTATGAAATTGAGGGAGAAGAGAAGAAAAGGTAGGGTTTAGAGGTAGAGAAGAGAAGGAATGGATGGGTGTGTATGAGAGTGAGAGGGAAAGGGAAAGGGAAAGGGAAAGGGAAGGGATTTGATATCTTGAAGGAGGGTTATTTTGGGGATTTTGAGAGTGAGGGGGTGTCTACTGAGTAGCTTTGGGGTTGTATGAAGTATCACCCTTCTTTTAGTGGATTATATGATTGGACCTAAAATTCAATAGCCTAAACTGTAAATACCTTTCCACTCCTTATAAAAATTAGTACTTTGATGAATGAAATTCACTTCCACACATTTAAGCAAGAGTATGAGTGCCATGAGACCAAGTGAGGGTGAGGTGAAATTCCCATTGCTAGTGTACAGGTGAAAGTTCATCATGGATTCTTTAAGGTTTCTTGATATGAGAACCTAAGGAAGAGGTGGCGAACTTCCTTCTCCACTTCTATTTCTATCTTCTCCACATTTTGCATTTCTTCTCCTTCATGTAAGTGTTATTTCATTGTGTTGTGTTTGCTAAGTTCCTTCATTTCTTTTCTTTGAATTTCATGTTATATGTTCCTGAAGATTTGCGAGAATCAAACTGATTTCGCCACTTTTCAAAATCCATCTATAGGAGATCAAGTTAGATCTCATCATTTTGTGTTTGAAATAAAATTCATTTTTTAGATGTTTTTTTACATAACTTTTTTTAGATGTTAAATACTTCACCATGAAGTATCAAAGCCACAGTTATCCATACATAGATCCACTAGTAGCTTGTGCTGAAACAATGTTGTTAAAAGTAGCTTGTCGACCTTTTTAACATCTTATAATGGAGTTAAAACCGCTGCTTTTACTGCCTCAGTATCCATTATTAATATATTTCTATGTATACCACAAATACATTCAACATCCAAGCAAACTAACAAGAACTTATAAGAAACAGAAAACTAGCTTGTAATATGAGTTGGCTTCAGCGTTTTGCCATGCGGAAATCCAAAAGAAATATTATTATCTTAACGATTTTAGTAATGTCAAATTCAAGCAAAAAAAAAAATTCCCCCAGCCCTGCTCCGCTAGAATTTAGTGGTGGTCCCCTCTTAGGTTCTCCTGGTTTCGCCCCAGCCTTTCCTGGTTTTCACTCGTCTCTCTCGACGCCATCTCTAGCGTGCTAGCCTTCCACCACCCTGTTGGTTTCTCTGTTTTGCTCTCCTAAATGCAGCCTTGGAAAGAAGTCTCTCTCTTGAAAGAAGAACATGCAAGCTTCACCGTCGATCCAGGTGAAGTCTGCGAAGACGATGGGTTTGATAGTTCGCTTGCTGGGAAACTTTGGACGGATGGTCCATACAATGTTTGTGCCTTCATGAACACCATCGTTCAAGATCTGAAGAATCATGTTGAGATTCAAGATCTGAGCAAAAACCTATTTCTATTTAGGTTCACAAATAAGTGTGATGTCGATACAGTGCTCAGGAATGGCCCTTGGAGCTTTGACCGCAATATTCTCATCCTCGAGCGCATCTCCGGCGAAGAGCAGCCTTCAGATATCAACATGTCTAGGGTATCGTTCTGGGTCAGAGCTTACGATCTTCCTCTGAAACTCCGTTCTGAAGCGATGGCTAAGAAGCTTGGGGGTATTATTGGAAACTTTGAAAAGGTGGATCAGAAAGATACTCACAAGCTTGGGCGTTTTATTAGATTCAAAGTCTCCCTGGATTTAACAAAACCTCTTATGAGAGCAACGGTGATTCGTTTCCAGGAGCGAAACCTTAGAGTCTACTTCAAATATGAACACCTACCTACATTTTCCTTCTCTTGTGGTAGGATTGGCCATCAACTCAAGGACTGTGAAGCTCTAGAAGGTAATGAGGAAGGAAGCTTTGAAGACATTGAAGAAACTGAGCTCTCATTTGGCCCATGGCTTTGTGCTTCCCCTCTCCCAAAGACAACATTCGATCAAAAGTCAGACCATAGCCCAGGTAATTGTATCAAGAATCTATTTTCTTCTTCAAGTTCTAGTAAATGCAACACTGCTAGTGGTAGGAAAAAACAGAGGAAATTGTGGAATAACCCTTGGTGCAATGTGTGAGGGATTCTACCCCTCCTACTATCTCTGTAACGACTAGAAATGTGATAGAAGTTGTGGATAATTCTAAGGACATTGAGAGTTTTGCTGAGTCCTTAGGAACTGTTGCCCTATCCACACCTTTTGAAATTGGAACCAGCTCTAAAAAGGAAACCTCAACCAATGCCAAAACCTGGACTAGAAAGAAAAGTGGTAGGAAGCCTAGAACTACAAAAGGAACTGTTGTGGGTAAAGAACTGGGTAAGAAACAACTTGTGGATGTCCTCATTTCAGAAGGGAATATTGAAGCTATCAGAGGAGGGGATAAGAAGAAGCAGCAGATTCTCCCCTATTCAAATTACTCATCTCCCTAGGTATGGTTCTGATCATGCTGCTGTGCTTACTCACCTTGAAGTTCCTGGTAATGACTCTAGAAGGAGAAAACCCCGGGTGTTCAGATTTGAATAAGGTTGGTCAAAAGATGAAAGGTGTGAAGAAGTGGCTAGGAGAAGTTGGTTGAGACATCAGGAGACTTGCCTTGAAAAGATTGAGTCCATTAAAGGCCTGGTTGTGGATTTTGATGATTATAGAGTGGGAGTTATAAAGAAAGAGATCAATAAAATTGAAAAAGCCCTCAACGAAATCTTTATGTGGGACGGCAACGGGGAGGAGGTCTTGAAATACAGAGAGCTGGAAAGACAACATGAGGACCTGTTGAGGAAAGAGGAAACTATGTGGAGACAGAGAAGTAGGGCAATGTGGCTGAAGGATGGTGACAAGAACACCAAGTTTTTTCACCACAAAGCAAATCAAAGGAAGAAGGTTAATGAGATCAAGAAGGTGAAAGATGAAAATGGGGTGTGGTGGAGAGGTCAAGATATGGTTGAAAGGGCTTTTATTGAATATTTTGCTGAGTTATTTACTTCTTCGAACCCATTTGAGATTACAGAGACTTGTCAAGTGGTTCAGAACATAATTTCTCGAAGTTCGTTCCTCAAGAATTGGTTTGATAAAGAAAAATAATAATTTCTCGACAAAATACTAAAGTGAAACCGTTAGCAATGTGTTTTGGGGTACTTAAAGGTTGGGAAAAAACTTCTAACTATTTAAATATGCAAAGTTTGATTCTTGATAACGAATAGGTATAAAAGCAATTCTGCAACAAAATATGTAAAGTGTGACGCTAAGCAATATGTTTTTGGCTACTTTAGGGTTTTGAAATTTTGATCCTCAATAACCGACTTATGCGAAGGAAAATTAATTTCATGACAAAACATGTAAAGCGCGACACTCATCAGTGTATTTTTGGGTACTTTTGGGTTTGGAAAAAATTTAAGTACCCACCACAAACCCATTACATAAAATTCTCCAATAATATATTGCCTATCAAATAGATCAAGTACTAACAAATCGAAATATGCATAATACTACCTATTTTTCATTAAGAATATATTGTGCATCGCTGGGTAAGGTCTAATATTTTTTTAAATGTTAAATGCTTCAGTATGAATCCCTCAAAAAAAGTGCTTCAGCATGAAGTATTGAAGCGACTGTTATCGATAGATCCACTAGTAGCTTGTGCTGAAACAGTGCTGTTAAAAATTCAACCAATCTGTCTACAGCCATTAACGTCTTAATGGAGTTAGGATCGCTGCTTTTACTACCTCAGTAGCCATTATTAACATGTTTCTATCTATACTACAAATACCTCAACACCAAAGAAGGCTAACACGAATTGATAAGAAGCAGAAAACTAGCTTGAAATAAGAGTTGGCTCCAATGTTTTGCCATGCTGAAACCCAAAAGAAATGTTATTTATTTTAACGATTTCAGTAATGTCAAATTCAAGCAAAATGTTAATCAATCTGAGTCTTACAAGCGCTTTAAAACTATTATATGAGACGGGAAATTCAAAATTCCCAAATTCCCCTCTTGTAAATGGCCATGATAAATTGATTTTCAAGTCCTGAACTAGTGTTCCAAATCACAACTCGAATCAGCACTTAAAATAGCATCAAAATATCAAACAGAGGAAGTCACTTTATAAGAAAAACTCTACTCAAACAAAATTGCCATGCAAGAAATACATCATATGCGAATCAAATAAACGGTCAAAACCTTATCTGTCAATTATAGTTTTAATGAAAAATTTGCTGCAGATATATGGTCACAAACCAAAAGTGTGTATCTAAATTAACAATAACAAAAGTCTCATTTAAAAACGACAATAAGTAAAGCACACAATGTATGCATCTTGCAACTCATTGCGATTTCACGTGCTGCAGAACAACATTGTAGCCTTCCTGCTCCTCCCCGAAATCCTGCAAGCAGCCAATAGTTGAATAATAAATATAAAGCAAGGAAAAACACTACTGATATAACATTTCCATTTCTATAAAGTTCATACCTTGACAACCACGCAAGAACAACCAGTTACCTTCCTAGCTTTTCCCTCTGAGTCAATCTTGCATAACTGCATGAGGTACACCAGAAATAGTCCAATGGGAAAAAAAATATAAGCAATGGAGGACTATCAGTATAATAGTGTGATATCGGATGAATTCCAAAAGAAGAAAAGTAACATAGTTTGCTATCATTGAGACTTACTCCAGCCCATTCTCCAAGTGTCTTAGCACTTGGAACTGTCAGAAGGCTAACATTGTGCTCTCCACAAATAGCCTGGACGAGTTTAACATAGTCTGGTTGGTCGCAATCTTCTGCGAGAACAGAGAGCTGTGCTGAGTTCTTCTCAATAACTTCTGCACTTTCATCCAAGACCACCATATGCCAGTGACTTTCTGATATCCAGGGCTGTCATGATATCCATTGGCTCCCCTGGAATCGAAGCAACTGGCTCGGCTGCAACAACAGTTTCTTCCTCACTGAATGCAGAGGAAAAATATCATGAAATGAGGTACCCATAAAAAGATTGCTACTTAGACAAGGATACTCGAGACAAAACAAACAAACTACTCAAGATTTGCAGACCAAATACACAAACATATTTTACTAACATACTACATATTTTTATTTTTATTTTGACAAATAACATTTTTTTATACTACAAACTACAAAATGATGATTTTCCTACTTTGAAAAATAATGAATGTAAAGGTTTTATTTTAACTTTAAATTAAAACTGAGAACAACAACCACAATTGCAGCTGCAGTAACATGGTCTTAGGGGTCTCTTCCAGACAGCTGCATCAAACCCATTTATCTGATAACATAGCAATGCATTTGCAACAGCAAACAAAAGTATGCATAACAAATAACAATACTTTCCAAAAACGCCTATCCAATCCAATTCTCTAATCAATCAAATTCACTGGCAGCCAAATATTTTTTTTGTTACCATGCCCCGCAATTTCCACCGGCTTTGCCGAATTACTAATCTACGTCGAGGAACCTGGCGGGCCATGAGTACCCGGCTTTGCCGACTCATGTGGTTCTCCCCTCCCAACAGATTTTTCGCCACACCCAAGATTCGAACCCGAGACCTTGAGATGGGATACGAGTCCAATTACCACTCGGACCAACAATGGCAGCCAATATGATAACCAGCAATCTCATAATATCAATTAAATCAATTAAATAACAACAACAAGCAATAGACTACTTCTTAACATTCCAATTTGCAATTTGAACAAGATATTCTCTCAGCCGAGAAGTTCACCCTAAAGATAAGAAAGTAAAACTACAAGATTAAGCAAATTGAACATACCCTGACATTTTTCTTGCTCTGCAAATTGGCTTTCATTTTCACATGAAAAAACTATGAATGAATGACAATATAATAAGAGATAACACAAACACACACAGATCTCTAAGAAGCATTTACACTTCAAACGAATAACCCTAACCACTAAGACGACGGCGCAAATTTGACTAACGTTGGCGAAATTCCTTCTACTATAGATATATATAGCTTAATCAAAACATAAAAAAGATTGAAGAAAATAATAGAATCAATGAGAGTGGGAAGGTAACCTGTCATTCGGGAAATACCTGCCATGCATACCTATACCCTTCTACCTTAAATACATTAAATTACAACTAAAAATATGATACCAAAATTTATCAAAATATGCTAAATACAAAGCAGTTTCCAAAGTTCTTGACAACTATACGAAACAAAACAGACTATACAAAACTGATGGTCAGATACTTCCTATACTATGGTTGACCAAAAGTCACTAGTTCTAAAGTCAATTGGTGGTATTGGTTAACAACTTTACACTACACAGCCTCCTAATCACTACATTGAGGGGCTTAACTAGCAAAAATTCTTTTGGTTTTTGACATATTTCCTAATCCACTTGAGCTTTTTCCTTTAGGTTCGTCAGTCTCTCTCAGCTTTGTTCTTTCTTGTCAACATTTCATCAGCCAAATCAGATCTGTCAACAGCAACAATAAACACAGCTATTAGTATTACAAATTTGGATTTGGAGATGCTTCCAGAAGCTGCACTGCAACGAGGAACCAAATTAAATCAAATTAAATACTCCCTAAACCCAAATATATCACTTTTTATGCAGACTAACCTCGAGATAGAATTGACTTTTACACCCTTAAGAGACTCGGTTTCGGATTGTTTTATGCTTTTTTCCGCCCTGCACATTATGAATTACTTGACAGTATAAGACAAGCTATAGAAATCAGATAAGGTTTAATAGATAACAAATAAATAGATTATACTTACATATCTGTGGCATCTGCAAGCTTCTGAAGTCCAAGTCCTTGTTCCTGGTAGCATCAGTTTCAGCATATGCAATTATGCATTATATACATATGTTTATGAAAAACAATAATTAAATAAAGATTGAGCTTTGTACTAACCTTATCTTGTGAGACATTACCATCAACTAGTTCCCAGCGCTCTCTCTTAAGATTCAACAGTTCCACCTCACCATCATCATACAAAATCTATTCAACAGTCATTGGAAACATTAACAAAATATTTATGCATTTCAAGTTAATAAGTGTCACTCTCTCAATCACTTGAACACAAAGGTTTCACGGATTCTCACCACGTGCTTTCCTTTGACAGCATCGTACGAAGAGACGACACCTTCATAATATCTGAAGAAAAGAATTATAAACAGACAAAAATTACTATAGTTCATAAGCATGGACTACACAGCATCATATGATCTAATGCAGATAAGGTCATAGTAATATTGGTTTGAAAATGGTAATAGAGGATTGCAGAGATAGAAATAGATAACAAAAATAGCTTACGTCATGTCCAATGGCCACCAAACCTTGATTCTTTTACCAACCAATGAGTTACCAAGATCTTGAGATTCAGGTACCTAAAGAAAAATATTACAACAATAGTTAATTTACTAAGAACAGATTGAATGAACAGATACAAAATTGCATCTTAATTCATATGCAGCAATAAAAAAGGCAACACAAAACCTTTAGCCTTTCAAAGACATAGCAACTTGAAAGTACAATTAAGATATATGTAAGAAATGAAGATAATGGGGCATCTCTAAACTCACAGTCGTGCGCCTTCTCTTCAGTCCGGTTTGTCGATTTTCATCAGTAGTGCTTGATGCTCTACTCGCACATTCCCTAATTGTCCCCTACGAAGAGGAAATATGTGAGGTTTTACTAACATATTGGATGTTCAGGAAGAGAGTAAAAAGATTCTTACTATACCTTCATATCAGATGAGTTGTTGAGACCTTTATTCGGAGTAGCATTTGGTCTCCTCCTTTTCTTACTTTCTGTTTGAGCTGAGGATCTTCCCTCTTCTACGTCATCATTCAAAGATAACTTATGTTTTCCCTTCTCTTCACAAAAACCAGATTCCATCTTTGCAACTTCAGATTCAGGATTCACCAGTGCTTTCCCACCAATCTTAAAAGTAAATGTTATTTTCCTAATAGGTATATGAGGTTTTACTTCAGAATCCTTCCTTACTTTAGATTTCTTTAACATCGACACAGAATCACGATGATCATCTTTATTCTCAGTGCTACTTGTTTTCCTCAGCCGACTTCTTCCAGGGCAGCTTCCATCAGGAATGTGATGATTTGTAAGAGCAGCAACATCAACATTCTGATCGGTTTTAGGTTCATCAGCTTTGCTCACATGTTCATGATTTTCCATCATGATTTCACAAGATGGAAAATCACTGGCAATATTGCATGTCTTTCCGGATTGATCAGGTTTTGCAATGTTCCCGTTAATCTTATCCTCTCTAGAAGGTGGACAAGTAGAGCTACTATCTCGAGCCTTTCTAGACCGAGATGATTTTCCAGCATTTCTGGACCGAGATGATTTTCCAGCAATTCTTCTCAAAGAAATCCAAGAGTGATCATAGCCTTCCTCTGGATTCATTAAAGAATTTGGTTTACAACCTCTCTTCCTCAGCACAGTATCCAGCTGAGTTTCTGAATTCAGCTGAGTTTTTACATCGCTTCCTCTGGAGTTCTTAGAATTTTTCGTCACTTCACCGTCCTTTGTAGCAGCAGTGGTACTTCTGATATTTGTATCACCCATAATTTGCTCTCCAGTCACCTGATTTTAAAAATAAAGATAAATGTTTAAGATTGCATAAATATTGACCTATGCTTTGATGGAGAGGGAATTACAATTGTAGCGACAACGGAAAAAGATGACTTACACTATCACGGGGTTCTTCAACTGCTTCTTTCATTGCATCGATATTGTTCTCAACTGCCTCAACCTGAAACATTGAAACATGATCAATCCAAAGGCTTCAACATGCAGCAAAATTAAGTAAGGATATCATATGTTAGCTAAGTATCTGATAGAGAATTGCATATGGCAAGTAAAACGCACCGGTCTCTCGCTAGGATCAAGGGAACGATTGCGTTCCGAGGGTTCAGATTGATTATGGCAAATAGAAGTTACAATCTCTGCATACTCATCAAGAACTCTGCCTGAGGATTCCACTGCTTGCATGAGATAAGGTTTTAGCTTGACAGCACAATTGGTGATTACTGTCTCCCCCAACCTCCAAGAAATAGGTGAAAGAGTCTAAAAAAATAAAATAAAAGCATTTGAAATAACAAATAACCAAGTAATAAATAAAAGAAAACAAAATGAAATGAAATCAACGTGGTGCAAAGCAGATACCTGATTCTCCTTTTTTACAGTTTCTAATAACGGTCTGAGAAGATCCGGGGAAATTTCTTCGCTTTCGTTCAGGGTCATGGTCATTATTTTCTCCATTGTATCAATTACATTACTGGGATGGTTTGACCTTTATATTGAACAAACAATACCTTATGTCATTAATAACACCAGAGACAACTTAATAGTTCCATCATCACAACAAATGATCAATATTATAAAGACTCAACAAAGTTTGACATTGACAAATAAATCAGTTCACAGTAGAGCTCTGTAGCAACAACATTACAGGTTGAAGATGTATCCGGTGTGTGACACGTGTCTGCTAGACACCAACACCAACGCTGACACTTCAATTATTGTATTTTTCAAATTATTATTGGTGTCTACGTGTTTGTATCAGTGTCGTGTCCGTGTGTGTTTCAGTGCTTCATAGTACAAGCAATGATGAAAAACAAAATGGAGATATTAAATTTCACATAGGCAAGTTTGGAACAGGAAGTAACATATTAAAGATATGTAGTTGAGGCTCTAACCTTATAATTCTGACGAAATGTCGAAACATTTCAACAACCAGGTCATCACAATAAAGGTCCAGCATGATCAAGAATATTTTGTATGTTGAAACATTCCTAACTAATGTTAGTGCTTTTTCATAGCACCGGCCAGACACATGAGACAACTTTTCTAAAGCTTCCACAATAAGCTTCAAGATTTCCTGTTTACCATGAAATGAGATGTTATCTATTAGAATTTTAACAATAAAATATGATTACAATTATTACAAAAAAAAAAAATTATCATATTCTTTAATTTACAATATAGTTGAATGGTTCAAATGAAAAATGACAATCATCAAATTAAAGTGAGTACCTTCATTGGTTCATCATCATAAGGAGCGTCTGGCGCTGTAATCCTTATGACCTCTGTGAGGCAAGCCGTAACTGAAATCCTCACGTCCCCATTACAGTGCCTCAAAAGTTCTTCAGAAACTAGTGCCTTCATTGAAGGTACTAGTGCTTCTTTTAAAGAATTTGGTGGATTTTGTTCCACTATTGATAATACCAGCTCCAATCTCTAAAAGTTAAAATCCCCAAACAGTAAAAAGAAAAATATATGAGAGTTCAAATATCAAATATGAAAGGCAACAACTGTGTGAGGAAAGTGCAGCATATCTCATGAACAAATTCAACAATATAGCAGAATTTATTTGACTAGAAACCTATGACACAGATTCCAACACTGATGCCAAACACGACACAAACGCTAAGACACCGCTATTGGGAGAACCACCAACAAGGGTTGGTCCGAGTAGTCAAGACATAGTATTAGATAGCAATGAACCACCAAAAAGGGTTGGTTCGAGTAGTAACTGGGTTCGGATCCCATCCCAAGGTCTCAAGTTTGAGTCTTTTATGTAGCAAAAGCTCTATTGGGAGGGGAGAACCACACAGACCGGCAATCAATAACACGGTAACAAAACAAAAAGTTACACAATGAACTAACATTTCATAAGTTTTAATTCAATTAGGCACTGCAATCCAAATGAAAGAGCTGGGATTTTAAAAAAGGTTTCTTGCTGCCAACGACTCAGAAATTGGAAAAGGGAATTGCAGAAATACGCCCAAATAGATTTCCAATCAGAAAACACAAGAAAAATCAAAACTTGAATGCTATCAACAAATTGCAAGATCATGACAATAATTAATCATCACAATAAACAATCTGAAAAATCAAATCCATTTGAGTTTAGGGCACCAAAACTCAACAGAAACATATCACACGAGAAATAAAAACTGATCAATTCAGTAACACCTGTGTTCAACAAACAGATTACAAAACCAATGTTCAGCAAACAGATAGAAATTCGTGATCAATTTCAAAAGATCAAACAGAATTCAAACACAAGAAAAAGATCAATTCAGCAAATAGATATCTATGTATCAAAATCAATAGAACAAAAGGATAAAAGCAAGAGACATTACATCAAGAAATTCAAGAAGCTCATGATCAGAATGTAAGTGATTATGCAGCTTCCTCCCAAAATTTCTAAGCTTTCTCAATGTATCTCTCTCAGTACTATCAACACTACTAGAAGCCATTGTTTTTGTGCTGAGAAGAGATTGCTTAGCAGAATCACACTAAAAATAAGAACTTTTATAGCCCTAACTTTGCAAATGTACAACTCAGCAAAACTTAATTCAAGGTTATGTGGCTAAATGATAGACATGCAAGCACAGAAATTAAATAAAAAAAACGTCACTCAATGAACCAACCCATGTTTTTGTCACTCTTCACTTCAGTTTTTTTTTTCTTTTCAAATCAGCTAGATAGTGTGTACTAGGAAATTTGATTATCCCTTTTTATTTGACTACCTTATAAGAAATTTCTCTCTAAAGGGTCCTTTCCTTTCTCCTTTCACTGGCGCTTTAGTGTCTGTTTTTTATGAACTCAGTTTTGGTCATCACCTTAACTCTCTAATTACCATCATACCCTTGTTCATTTTAATTCTTTGCTTAGTTGAAATGAAACATTTTCATTAGTGTCTCTTGTGTCTTTGACACTTACTCACAAACCTAGTTTGGTCATTTGGGTCTGTCTGTCTATTCTGCTGCCAACTGGGATTGCCCCATGTGTGTGGTTGCTGCTATGGAAAACCACTTATAATAGTTAAAAATATTTCAACAATTAGAATGTTCATGATCATGCTAGACCTTGAATGTGAAGACCTGGTTATGAGATGGTTTTCGACATTTCCTCAGAATTATAGAGTTAGAGCCCCCCAACTACATATCTATTATATGTCACTTGTTACAAACCTAATTACGTAAAATTTAATACCCTTTTATAGCGCTTCTATAAGCGCTATTAATAAAACTCATGAAGAACTATTAAAAACCAGAAGGGAATAAAACTGATGAAAAAAAACTTGGGGACCAAAATCGGTGAAAATTTTTTGAGAGACACAAGAAAAATCGGTGAAAATAGATTTCCAATCAGAAAACACAAGAAAAATCAGAACTTGAATGCTATCAACAAATTGCAAGATCATGACAATAATTAATCACAATAAACAATCTGAAAAATCAAATCCATTTGAGTTTAGGGCACCAAAACTCAACAGAAACATATCACACGAGAAATAAAAACTGATCAATTCAGTAACACCTGTGTTCAACAAACAGATTACAAAACCAATGTTCAGCAAACAGATAGAAATTCGTGATCAATTTCAAAAGATCAAACAGAATTCAAACACAAGAAAAAGATCAATTCAGCAAATAGATATCTATGTATCAAAATCAATAGAACAAAAGGATAAAAGCAAGAGACATTACATCAAGAAATTCAAGAAGCTCATGATCAGAATGTAAGTGATTATGCAGCTTCCTCCCAAAATTTCTAAGCTTTCTCAATGTATCTCTCTCAGTACTATCAACACTACTAGAAGCCATTGTTTTTGTGCTGAGAAGAGATTGCTTAGCAGAATCACGCTAAAAATAAGAACTTTTATAGCCCTAACTTTGCAAATGTACAACTCAGCAAAACTTAATTCAAGGGTTTGTGGCTAAATGATAGACATGCAAGCACAGAAATTAAATAAAAAAACGTCACTCAATGAACCAACCCATGTTTTTGTCACTCTTCACTTCAGTTTTTTTTTTCAAATCAGCTATATAGTGTGTACCTTATAAGAAATTTGATTATCCCTTTTTATTTGTCTACCTTATAAGAAATTTCTCTCTAAAGGGTCCTTTCCTTTCTCCCTTCATTGGCGCTTTAGTGTCTGTTTTTTATGAACTCAGTTTTGGTCATCACCTTAACCCTGCAATTACTATCATACCCTTGTTCATTTTAATTCTTTGCTTAGTTGAAATGAAATATTTTCATTTTAATGTTTGGTCATTTGTGTCTTTCTATCTATTCTGCTGCCAACTGGGATTCGGGTGTGTCCTTCACTGTGGCATCTTGTAATTAAAATTTTCTGTTTTTTTTTTGGCTGTAAAAGGTAATTCATTTTTTTTTGGATATATTTTTATTAATTTATATTTTATGTCATTTTGACTGATAATTTGGCATTCAACAGAATTAATTTTCAGTTGACATGGAAAAATAAAATAAAATATAAAAACGTTTATGGTTAATAGAAGTTTCAGGTAGGCCATGTATATAACTATTTAAATAAACTAATTAGTTTAGTGAGCAAAATCAACTTAACCTACTAAATAAATCTAATTTTTAATTGAAAATAAATAAGGCGTAAATCTAAATTTGAAAATTTATTACTCTTTAAGTTATTTTCTCCTCTATTTATGTGTTGAGATGTTGTAATAATAGCACTATAATGCTACTAATAGTATCACTTCTTTCTAGTACCCAATAATGCATGACACACAATTAAGAGAAATAAATTCTTGTATATATGTGTAAACGTTACATTCAATCGACATGAAAAAGATAGCACATACATGTAAAACATGTAGTAAAAATGACTTTACGATAAAACTTTTGGAAATAATCGATTGATGTATAAAAGGAATTCACTTTTAAATTAAAGATTTAAAAATGATAAATCAATATATTAACAAAGAAGGAAAAATTAATTTTGATGACTAAATATTTCAAAAGGATAGTTGTATCTTTACGAAAAAAAGGATAGTTGTATCATCGAGTCACAGATCTAAGACATGGGGTCAGGGGATCAATTTTTTAAAAAATCATGCATTACTAAAAATATATTAAAAATAAAACTTTAATATATGTAATTACACAATTCATAATTTTCCTCTATGCACACGGGAGGGCGGTGAATTGATGTTAGTGATTATGTGAGTGTGGTATAGTGTGGACTGGGGCAAAATTTGTTGCTTTGATGCAAATTGTTTTTTTAGGGTGTGAAATATTTTTTTTATGGGCAAGTTTAATTTTATTTTTTTAGGGTGTGCACTTGACACCCTTAGGAGAGCGTAGGTCCGCCCGCGGTATCATCTACTCTAGATTTACCTTGACAACCAGACATAAGGATCATGTCCAAAATAAAATCCAATCATTTGATAACCTAGTGATTCAAACTGTATTGATGATTTAAAACTAGATCAAAAACACCCTTGAGGTCCGACAACATCGATCTACAGATTTTACAAATGTTTCTAGATTCAAACCCCTAAACTCATACAAGAGAAAGACAAGCTTTTAAGGATATAGGTGTATAAGCAAACACAAGAGAGGCTAGTAAACATATCCACTAAGCGTTTAAAAAATATAGTTAATTCATGCATTTATACTTGATTTACTCTTCTAAACAAACATACAGTAAAAACCAAACATAAAGTACCAATGAAAATTGCATTGAAATGAAAATAGGATTGAAACGTACCTTACTAGTTGAGATCTCGCATAACCGACCATGATCCCTTAGATGGAACAAAATCGTCTAACGATCTGGGTGAGTACACGCCTAGCACTTCTTGTATTTAAGCCTTTCATTATATTGTGAAATTTTCCTCCAACCGATGTGGGACTTGAAAAGTATCAAAAAGACATCTTCGCGATGTGGGACTCGCATAGTATCAACAAAACATCTTCACTACTACCTATGTTATAGCTATCATAGGGTTGTATTGTACTGGGTTGGTTTTAGGAATGTCTTGTGTGAATCAATTGACAAACCACAACCCCCGGAACGAAATGCCCTATCCAGCTGACCTAAGTGAATAAACACTTTTCCATTACGAAGATTGCCGGATAGAATAGATAGCAACCATAACAAAATTAATTTCTTGATTGTATCTTATTACGTATTTTTGGAAAGTGTTAGCTTCTATGTAAAATTGCAACAACACTTTGTACTCGAGGTGGGACTCATCGAGGGCTCAATATATACGTGATTATCTACTCCACAACATATGGGCTAGATGGTAAAACATAATCAAGATATTTTTGCTAGTACTCAAGAGCTACTCCAGATATGTGTATTTTAATACAACACATGTAGATTGGGGTAGGTGCTCTCAATTGTTGTTGATTTCTGAATTAGGGTTGGTGGTTTGAAGGCATAGAGGCAACCTTCTCTCTCTTTCCTTTTCTGCGCGGGTTGTTGTTTATCGTTTTGTATTTGATTCGTTGTGTTTTGTTTGGGCCGCCTTTGTTGGGCTGCTTTTATGTTCCTTTATTTTGGGCCCTTGGTGATTCTCATTTGTTTGTATGGACTACAATTGTATGTTTGATTTGGACCTTGTCAACAAGTATCAACAAAAAATCAAACATATATATTTGGACAAAAAAATTGTATTTTAATGAATTCTTATATAAAATAAGATTATTAATTGGAAAAAAAAAACAGGACATCAAAATTTTTGCAATAAATTACAAAAAATAAGATAAAATCTCAAACGTACATAGTGTTCTAGAAAACTTATTAATAAATCTATATCATTTTAAGACCTAAGTTACAACTTTGGTTAGGATTTTTACTTTCTTCCTTGGTAAAGTTTCTAAGATATTGAACTGATCTAAAGATTGAGTCTATGTCACTTAAAGTTAATCATTGATAAGCTATCTCAAACGTTTATTTATTTTTCACCTCAAACATTGATAAACATTAACAATTAATATCACGTGATAATACGTAATAAAACATACATCTACTAGAATATAAATCATTGAGTTTCTCGTGAATAGTTGAGATCCATACTTAGCCTCTAAAATGGAAGTTTTCTTTTTACGGATCTAAAATGGAAGTTCGTCTCAGTTGTGTTAAATTATTAAGTTAAGCCATGTTTGAGTCATTTGTGGTGGAGTTATTTTTTTTGACAAATTCTGGTGGAAATATTTGACAATCAAGAAAATTAATAAGAAAAGAAACTAACATAAATATAAGAAATAAATTACTTTTTACTTCTAACAGGTCAATCAACTTCTTTGGTATAGGAAAGAAAAGAAGGAAAAACTAAAACTTCTTTTCTAAATACTAATTAATAACTAACATTTGCTCCTAACCCTAACAGAATTAGTTTTTTTGACATACTAACAGAATTAGTTAATAGCTATTAAATAATTAAACAGAATCTGTTACGAATAATTCTAATTAATTACATACAAAATATAGAGAGCTAATAAAGATATTGGTGAAGGTATCCCTGGGATTTTTACATTGTTTCAAGCATGGTTCTTCAAAATAAATTTTCAAACATTTGTTTAGAATGAAGTTGAAGGTAACTTATTTTGGGTCATTATGAGTGGAAATGAAACAAGGGTTTCGAGAGATTCGTGGCCAACGGGGTGCAGTAAACAAAAAAAAACATCAAGAAAAAAATGAGCTGACATACATTGTTGGATAAGAAGTGAGTTGACATTAAGTTATTTTTAATTTGTTTGAAATATTTACCATTCACTATCAGTTTCTTATTTTTACAACCAAAAGCTAATGCATTCCATTCATAATAATAGACCAAACTTATATCTTGGAAAAATGAGGGCTAGCTTTAGATAAGGCTCTCCCTGTAAGAGTATGAACCACCTTTTTAGCATTCCTCCTAAAAATATCAATGTGAGAGTTGTTACTAAACGAAGACAGTAAAACTTGACAATCATGAATAATACATCCAAGCTTGGGGTTAGGAAGGTTAGGGACTTTAAACGTAACTTCATGGCTTCACCGTAACTGTGATGTTGCTAAACCATAGAGTTTGGGCACCAAAAAAGATACCACAGCCATTCACTATCAATTTCATTTGTTCCTTTCAATTACATTCATATAACCCAACCAATGAATCATATCAACTATTATGTGATTTTAGCGCACATGCATGCCTAGCCTAATCATGGAGCTTGGATGAAGTTCACAAAGATAAAAACTGAAGGACCAAAAAGAGATTCAATGTTCAAAGGAAATATACTTTAGTATGTCCACCTTGATAATTGACAAGGACTCACTAAAAGTGACCAAGGATACTTGAGGGAATTTGTAGAATATTCAGACTCGTGTTTCTTATTTCTCCTTTTTTTTTGCTCAAAACGGTAATTGTTTTTCGTTAAATTTAGGATTTCATTTCAATTTGTAATTAGCGTTTGAATTTGGGCCTTGTGGCCTTGTTGTGGCTTCAGCCTTAGCTTGGTTTGTCTTGATCATATCGTAGGCCTTACTTCCTTTCTTTTAGGGCCCATACTTCGTCCAACCAGTGGACACCCAGAAAATGCGTGAAAGGACCAAATTGCAATTAATGAATGTGGTGCACACTTTTTTTTTGTGGTTTTATGATCGTTCGGACCATAAGTCTCGAACCTGTTCGAAACTTCTGCACCGAGTATGTTATTTATATATCAACGCATAGACACACCCCTTTTTTCCATTCAGTTATTTTGGAAGAGGTTCAAATTTTGTGATTTGAACCAGTTCGGACGTTTCCCACCGAACCAGTCTGTAGCACACACAGATTTCATTTTATTCTTAACTTGCGAGAAATTATACGAAGTGGCTAATTTTTAACAACAAATGAAAAACCTAATGTTCAACAAACAACACACACACACACACACACACATATATATATATATATAAATGAATGTCTTACAACCCAAATTTGTTCATGAAAAACAATAAAAAAATACAACTATTGTGTCTGCCTCTCTCTCCGTTGGTAGACACAGCCATGCTTCCTCCGCCCCCGTGCGAATGGTCTCGCTAATGTCTTTAGCCTCTCAAGTATGCTCCAGGCACGGGTCTGCTGTGGAATCCTAGCATCCATCAGAACCTGCTCCATCTCATCATACATCACCTCCCAGGTAAGGGAAGGTGGCTGCTGGTGTAGAACCAGAGACTGAAGGTCTCGATGAAGATGGGCCAGCAGTATCAGCAACTGGAGCTAGGGCAACAATGTCAATGTCATCAGCATATAAACTCATCAGCTATAAAGTCCGCAGCATCACGCTCAATGTCATCATATCGCAATGTATCGTCAGCATGCGGTGGGATGGTTTTCCCGCGTCCACGTTTGTGTCCAGGTGGATTATTCTGCGCATTACTGCTGCGGATGGACCACGTAGGACGAACCCTCTCATCATCATCTTGTCTCTGACGAGAAATCCCACCACCCCTTGTCTTTTCCGGACAAAGAAAAAGGTTAAACAAACAGTTAGAATTTAAAAAATCTCAAAAACAGTGTAAAACAATGTGGTTCGAATGTTGTGCGCCGAACCAGTTCGGACCACGATGATTCGAACCCATTCGGACCACGCTGTGTCGAACCATTCAAAATATTAGATCAGGGAAGAAACTTGTCATGGTTCGGACCAAGCTGTGTCGAACCAGTTCGAGGGTTCTCCTCTGAACCATGCAAAAACAAGAAAAATAAAAACAGAATGTGAAGGGAAGAAAATGGTGGTTACCTATGGTTCAGAGGGTGACGACAACACAATGTAGAAGAAGAACACTGCGAGGTTGATGGAGAACACTGTGAAATTGAGGGAGAAAAGAAGAAAAGGTAGGTTTCGGAGGTAGAGAAGAGAAGGAATGGAGGGTGTGTGTGTGAGAGTGAGAGGGAAAGGGAAGGGATTTGATATCTTGAAGGAGGGGTATTTTGGGGATTTTTAGAGTGAGGGGTGTCTACTGAGTAGCTTGGGGGTTGTATGAAGTATCACCCTTCTTTTAGTGGATTATATGATTGGACCTAAGATTCAATAGTGTAAACTGTAAATACCTTTCCACCCCTTATAAAAATTAGAATTTTGATGAATAAAATTCACTTCCACACATTTGAGCAAGAGTATGAGTGCCATGAGACCAAGTGAGGGTGAGGTGAAATTTCCATTGCTAGTGTACAGGTGAAAGTTCATCATGGATTCTTTAAGGTGTCTTGATATGAGAACCTAAGGAAGAGGTGGTGAACTTCCTTCTCCACTTCTATTTCTATCTTCTCCACATTTTGCATTTCTTCTCCTTCATGTAAGTGTTATTTCATTGTGTTGTGTTTGCTAAGTTCCTTCATTTCTTTTCTTTGAATTTCATGTTATATGTTCCTGAAGATTTGCGAGAATCAAACTGATTTCGCCACTTTTCTAAATCCATCTATAGGAGATCAAGTTAGATCTCATCATTTTGTGTTTGAAATAAGACTCATTTTTTAGATGCTTTTTTTACATAACTTTTTTTAGATGTTAAATACTTCACCATGAAGTATCAAAGCCACTGTTATCCATACATAGATCCACTAGTAGCTTGTGCTGAAATAGTGCTGTTAAAAGTAGCTTGTCGACCTTTTTAACGTCTTAATGGAGTTAAAGTTGTTGCTTTTACTGCCTCAGTATCCATTATTAATATATTTCTATGTATACTACAAATACGTTCAACATCCAAGCAAACTAGCACGAATTAATAAGAAACAGAAAACTAGCTTGTAATATGAGTTGGCTTCAGCGTTTTGCCATGCAGAAATCCAAAAGAAATGTTATTATTTTAACGATTTTAGTAATGTCAAATTCAAGCAAAAACAATTTCCCCCAACCCTGCTCCGCTAGAGTTTAGTGGTGGTCCCTTCTCAAGTTCTCCTGGTTTCACTCCAACCTTTCCTGGTTTCCACTCATCTCTCTAGACGCCATCTCTAGCGTTCAAGATCTGAGCAAAAACCTATTTCTGTTTAGGTTCACAAATAAGCGTCATGTCGATAAAGTGCTCAGGAATGGCCCTTGGAGCTTTGACCGCAATATTCTCATCCTCGAGCGCATCTCCGGCGAAGAGCAGCCTTCAGATATCAACATGTCTAGGGTATCGTTCTGGGTCAGAGCTTATGATCTTCCTCTGAAACTTCGTTCTAAAGCGATGGCTAAGAAGCTTGGGGGGATTATTGGAAACTTTGAAGAGGTGGATCAGAAAGATACTCACAAGCTTGGGTCTTTTATTAGATTCAAAGTCTCCTAGGATTTAAAAAACCTCTTATAAGAGCCACGGTGATTCGTTTCCAAGAGCGGAACCTTAGAGTCTACTTCAAATATGAACGCCTACCTATATTTTCCTTCTCTTGTGGTAGGATTGGCCATCAACTCAAGGACTGTGAAGCTCTGGAAGGTAATGAGGATGGAAGCTTTGAAGACATTGAAGAAATTGAGCTCTCATTTGGCCCATGGCTTTGTGCTTCACCTCTCCCAAAGACAACATTGGATCAAAAGTCAGACCATAGCCCAGGTAATTGTAGCAAGAATTTGTTTTCTTCTTCTAGTTCTTGTAAATGCAACACTGCTAGTGGTAGGAAAAAATAAAGGGAATTGTGGAACAACCCTTGGGACATTGAGAGTTTTGCTTAGTCCCCTCTATAACGGCTAGAAATGTGATAGAAGTTGTGGATAATTCTAAAGACATTGAGAGTTTTGCTGAGTCCTTAGGAACTGTTTCCCTATCCACACCTTTTAAAATTGGAACCAGCTCTAAAAAGGAAACCTCCACCAATGCCAAAACCTGGACTAGAAAGAAAAGTGGTAGGAAGCCTAAAACTACAAAAGGAACTGTTGTGTGTAAAGAACTTGGTAAGAGACAACTTGTGGATGTCCTCATTTCAGAAGGGGATATTGAAGCTATCAGATGAGGGGATAAGACGAAGAAGCAGGATGTGGTGATGACTGATACTTGGGACCAAGACCAGAGGGAGGTGCTGCTGGATCAGCACCACCCTACCCAATGAAAATCATAAGTTGGAACTGTAGGGGGTTAGGGAATCCCTCTACAGTTCGAGCCTTGTTGAGGCTCCTCAGAATTGAAAATCCCATGGTTGTCTTCTTGATGGAGACAAAGTTGAAAACTAGTGAAGTTGAAACTGTGAGAATAAAGACTGGCTTTTCCTGTGCCCTGTTTGTTGATTGTTCAGGACAAGGTAGGGATCGGCCAGGTGATCTTGTGTTATTGTGGTCTGATCAGGTGACTATTAATATTCAGTCCTTTTCTCTAAATCATATTCATGGTACTTGCAATGATGAGGAGAGTGGTGAACCGTGGCATTTTACTGGTATTTATGGGTTTCCCACTGATCACAACAAGTGGAGAACTTGGCAATTTATTGGAAATCTTTCTTCTCAGTGTGTGGGTAAATGGGTTTGTTTTGGGAACCTAAATGACATCATAGATAATAGAGAAAAGTGTGGGGGAAATAGTAGAACTGACATCTCAGCTTCTTGTGGGAAGGCAGTGTTTGGAAAGTTGCAACCTGCTTGACTTGAACTTCAATGGCTACCCTTTCACCTGGTCAAATGGAAGGCAAGGGGAAGACAACATTCAATGTAGATTGGATAACGCCTGCTGCAACTCTGATCTCCAAAAGCAATTCTGCAACAAAATATGTAAAAGGCGGCCCTCATTAGTGTGTTTTTGGATATTTTAGGGTTTTGAAATTTTGATCCTCAATAACCGACTTATGCGAAGAAAAATTAATTTCATGGCAAAACATGTAAAGCGCGACACTCATCAGTGTGTTTTTGGATACTTTAGGGTTTGGAAAAAATTTTAAGTACCCACCACAAACCCATTACATAAAATTCTCCAATAATATACTGCATATCAAATAGTTCAAGTACTAACAAATTGAAATATGCATAATACTACCTATTTTTCATTAAGAATATCTTGTGCATCGCACATGGGTAAAGTCTAATATTTTTTAAATGTTAAATGCTTCGGCATGAATCCCCCAAAAAAAATGCTTCAGCATGAAGTATTGAAGCGATTGTTATCGATAGATCCACTAGAAGCTTGTGCTGAAACAGTGCTGTTAAAAATTCAACCAATCTGTCAACAGCCATTAACGTCTTAATGGAGTTAGGATCCCTGCTTTTACTGCCTCAGTAGCCATTATTAACATATTTCTATGTATACTACAAAAACATTCAACCCCAAAGAAAGCTAACACGAATTGATAAGAAACAGAAAACTAGCTTGAAATATGAGTTGGCTCCAATGTTTTGCCATGCTGAAACCCAAAAGAAATGTTAATTATAATAAAACTCGAATCAGCACTTAAAATAGCATCAAAATATCAAACAGAGGAAGATCACTTTATATGAAAACTCTACCCAAACAAAATTGCATTGCCCGATGTGAATTGTTGCTTGAGGACAAGCAAAGACTTAAGTTTGGGGTTGTGATTGCTCTGCATTATATGTATAGTTTGACTAGTTTTTAATTAGTTTTTCTTAAGTTTTTCTCAATTATAGTGAGTTTTAGATTCATAATAGTTTGATTTGTGTTTGTTAGTTTTCAAATTGAATTTGGCTTCTATTTGCGTGTTTTGAGTCACTTGGTATGTTTAATTTGTTTGTTTTTGTTGTCGTTCGCCTAGCTATGACAGGAGCTAGCCTAGTGATGAGGAAGCCGTTGTCAGTGTCGATGTTTACTTGAAGCTCGCCAGGCGTTGGACCAGGCTCGCTAGGCGATGAGGAAGTAGTTTTCACTATTGGTTCTTACCTGCATCTCGCCAGGCGATGATGAAGCACTTTTCAGCGATTTGCCTGCAGCTCGCCAGGCGATGGAATCATCTCGCCAGGTGATGGTTAAGCAGTTTTTAGTTTTCAGTGTTTGCCTGCATCTCGCCAGGCGATGGGACAGTCTCGCCGGGCGATGGGTCACTTACTCAACTCCTATTTAAGCCCATAACTCGAATTTTAGGGCATTCTGTGTATTCACAATTTGGTTTTACGCTCTGAAGTCCGTGACGGCAAGGATTCGCACTTCGTTGACCTCCGTTGATGATTCAAGCTTAGGAACAAGTCATTGGAGCATCAATGTTGTCATCTTCTCCCTCTAGTTTGATCTTTTCTCTTATAATCTCTCTTTCTATGTCTAGCTAAACTTCCCGTTGTTGGGGATGAGTAACAATTTATGAATCTCTTATGTTTTTGAATTAAACCTCTGTTATTTGAATGAATGTTATGATTTATGTTTCAATCTCCGTTCTTAATGTTTTTTTAGGATTTGATCACTCTTAGGATGATTTATGGTATGTGATTATGAATGGAAATTTGAATTACATATGCTTGAGAATTGAAATCGGTTTATCTCTAGTCTAGAAATAGTCATTGGTATTCAGGATCATAATATAATTGTTGTTATTACCGCTTATTTCTTTGTAAGGTCACTTCAGGAATTAGGGATTTTCATTAGAAATAAATGTTCTTTTACCTAAAGAATTAGGATTAGAATATTTATAATAATTTGATCATAGCTCATAACATAAGTTCAATAACATGTTTCATTCGTTAGATATAAGAGTGAAGTAAATTGAAGCTCGTCCCCAACGCTTTTTAATTCATACAAATTCACACTTCTGTTCTTGTTATTTATAACTGAAAATCACAAAAATATATCTATCGCTTTTCACTTTAATTTCTTGTCAAACAAATCCAAATTAGTCCCTTTTCAATTTAGAAGTTAAATTGTTAAACAGATAATTAACTGCAGTCCCTGAGTTCGACACTCGTTCTTTTCGTACTATTATTAGCAACGATCCGGTACACTTGCCGTGATCCCATCAGTAAGGTCTAGTATTTTTAAATGTTAAATGCTTCGGCATGAATCCCTCAAAAAAAAAAGGTTCAGCATGAAGTATTGAAGCGACTGTCATCGATAGATCCACTAGAAGCTTGTGCTGAAACAGTGCTGTTAAAAATTCAACCAATCTGTCAACAGCCATTAACATCTTAATGGAGTTAAGATCGCTGCTTTTACTGCCTCAGTAGCCATTATTAACATATTTCTATGTATACTACAAATACATTCAACACCAAAGAAAGCTAACACGAATTGATAAGAAACAGAAAACTAGCTTGAAATATGAGTTGGCTCCAATGTTTTGCCATGCTGAAACCCAAAAGAAATGTTAATTATAAGAAAACTCGAATCAGCACTTAAAATAGCATCAAAATATCAAACAGAGGAAGATCACTTTATATGAAAACTCTACCCAAACAAAATTGCATTGCAAGAAGTACATCATATGCAAATTAAATAACAGTCAAAATCTTATCTGCAGACTAACACATGGTGCTCTCCGCAAAAAGCCTTGACGAGTTTAACATAGTCGGGTTGGTCGCAATCTTTTGCGAGAACACAGAGCTGCGCTGAGTTCTTCTCAATAACTTTTGCACTTTCATGGAGGCCACGCCCAAGGCCACCATATGCCAGTGACTTTCTGAGCACAAGTTGTAGGGCCGTCATGATATCCATTGGCTCCCCTGGAATCAAAGCAACTGGCTCGGCTGCAACAACGATTTCTTCCTCACTACAAAATGATGATTTTCCTACTTAATAGTATATGATACAAACCCTTCTACCTTAAATACATTAAATTACAACTAAAAATATGATACCAAAATTTATCAAAATATGCTAAATACAGAGCAGTTTCCAAAGTTCTCGACAATTCTACCAAACAAAACTGCTAGTCATATACTTCTTATATACTATTATGGTAAAGCAAAAGTCATTAGTTCAAAAGTCAATTGTTGGTATTGGTTAACAACTTGGCACTACACAGCCTCACTGCATTGAGGGGCTTAACTAGCAAAAATCCCTACATGCATTCTTTTGGTTTTTGACATATTTCCTAAGCAACTTGAGCTTTTTCCTTTTCAAGGTTCATTAGTCTCTCTCAGCTCTGTTCTTTCTTGTAAACATTTCATCAGCCAAATCAGATCTGTCAACAGCAACAATAAACACAGCTATTAGTATTACAAATTTGGATTTGGAGATGCTTCCAGAAGCTGCACTGCAATGAGGAACCAAATTAAATTAAATACTCCCTAAACCCAAATATATCGCTTTTTATGCAGACTAACCTCGAGATAGAATTGACTTTTACACCCTTAAGAGACTCGGTTTCGGATTGTTTTATGCTTTTTTCCGCGCTGCACAGTATGAATTACGTGATAGTATAAGACAAGCTATAGAAATCAGATAAGGTTTAATATAAAACAAATAAACAGATTATACTTACATATCTGATGCATCTGCAAGCTTCTGAAGACCAAGTCCTTGTTCCTGGTAGCATCAGTTTCAGCATATGCAATTATGCATTATGTTTTTGAAAAACAATAATTAAATAAACATTGAGCTTTGTACTAACCTTATCTGGTGAGACATTAGCATCAACTAGTTCCCAGAGCTCTCTCTTGAGATTCAACAGTTCCACCTCACCATCATCATACAAAATCTATTGAATAGTAGTCATTGGAAACAATAACAAAATATTTATGCATTTCAAGTTAATAAGTGTTACTCTCTCAATCACTTAATGAACACGAAAGTTTCACGGATTCTCACCACGTGCTTTCCTTTGACAGCATCATACGAATAGACGACACCTTCATAATATCTGAAGAAAAGAATTATAAACAGACAAAAATTACTATAGTTTATAAGCATGGACTACATCATCAGATGATCTAATACAGATAAGGTCATAGTAATCCTGGTTTGAAATTGGTAATAGCGGATTGCAGAGATAGAAATAGATAACAAAAATAGCTTACGTCATGTCCAATGGCCACCAAACCTTGATTCTTTTACCAACCGATGAGTTACCAAGGTCTTGAGATTCAGGTACCTGAAGAAAAATATTACAACAAAAGTTAATGGACTAAGAACGGATTGTATGAACAGATACAAAATTGCATTGTATGTCATATGCAGCAATGGAAAAAAAAGGCAACACAACACCATTAGCCTGTCAAAGACATAGCAACTTGTAAGTACAATTAAGATATATGTAAGAAATGAAGATAATGGGGAATCTCTAAACTCACAGTTGTGCGCTTTCTCTTCAGTTCGGTTTGTCGGTTTTTATCAGTAGTGCTTGATGTTCTACTCGCAGATTCCGTACTTTTCCCCTATGAAGAGGAAATATGTGAGGTTTTACTAACATATTGGATGTTGTTCATGAAGAGAGTAGAAAGATTCTTACTATACCTTCGTATCAGATGAGTTGTTGAGACCTTTATTCGGAGTAGCATTTTGACTCCTCCTTTTCTTACCTTCAGTTTGAGCTGAGGATCTTCCCTCTTCTCTATCTTGTACCTCATTGTTCATAGATAACTTATGTTTTTCCTTCTCTTCACAAAAATCAAATTCCATCTTTCCAACTTCAGATTCAGGATTCACCAGGGCTTTCCCACCAGTCTTAAAAGTAAATGTGATTTTCCTAACAGGTACATGAGGTTTTACTTCAGAATCCTTCCTTACTTTAGATTTCTTTAACATGGACACAGAATCACGATGATCATCTTTATTCTCAGTGCTACTTGTTTTCCTTGGCTGTCTTCTTCTGGGGCAGCTTCCATCAGGAATGTGATGATTTGTAAGAGCAATAACAACAAGATTCTCATCGGTTTTAGGTTCATCAACTTTGCTCACATGTTCATGATTTTCCATCATGATTTCACAAGATGGAAAATCTCTGGCAATATTGCAAGTCTTTCCGGATTGATCAGGTTTTGAAATGTTCCCATTCATCTTATCCTCTCTAGAAGGTGGACAAGTAGAGCTACTATCGCGAGCCTTTCTAGACCGAGATGATTTTCCAGCATTTCTGTACCGAGATGATTTTCCAGAACTTCTTCTCAATGAAATCCAAGAGTGATCATAGCCTTCTTCAGGATTCATTAAAGAATTCGGTTTGCGGCCTCTCTTCATCGGCACAGTATCCAGCTGAGTTTCTGAATTCAGCTGAGTTTTTGCATTGCTTCCTCTGGAGTTCTTAGAATTTTTCGTCACTTCACTGTCCTTTGTAGCAGCACTGGTTCTTCTGATGTTTGTATCCTCCATAGTTTTCCCTTCAGTCACCTGATTTTAAAAATTAAGATAAATGTTTAATATTGCATAAATACTGACTACTGCTTTGATGGAGAGGGAGTTTCAATTGTAAAGGAAAATTTAATAATCTGATAACTTAGGGACAAAGGAAAAAGATGATTTACGTCATCACAGGGTTCTTCAACTGCATCTGCATTTACATCGAGATTGTTCTCGACTGCCTGAACCTGAAACATTGAAACAACAGCAACAGTCAAGATTATCACATGTTAGCTGAGTATCTGATAGAGAATTGCATATGCAGGTAAAACGCACTGGTCTCTCGGTATAACCAAGGGAATGATTGCGTTCCGAGGATTCAAATTGATTCTGGCAAATAGAAGTTACAATTTCTGCATACTCATCAAGAACTCTGCCTGAGGATTCCACTGCTAGCATGAGATAAGGTTTAAGCTTAACAGCACAATTGGTAATTACTTTCTCCCCCAACCTCCAAGAAATAGGCGAAAGAGCCTGAAATAATAAAATAAGTAAATAAATAAATAAATAAATATAAGAAAACAGAATGAAATGAAATGAAATCGATATAATGAAAAGCACATACCTGATTCTCTTTTTTTACAGTTTCTAATAAAGGTCTTAGAAGATCCAGGGAAATTTCTTCGCTTTCATTCAGCGTCATGGTCATTATTTTCTCCATTGAATCAATTACATTACTGGGATGGTTTGACCTTTAAATTGAACAAACAATACCTTATGTCATTAATAACACCAGAAACAACTTAATAGTTCCATCATCACAACAATGATCAATGTCATAAAGGTTTGCAACAAGGCACAGCATAGGTAGAGTATGAATTATTAAGTAAGTAATAGCAATGATGAAAAACAAAATGGAGGTATTAAATTTCACATGGCAAGTTTGGAACAGGAAGTAACATATTAAAGATAGGTAGTTGAGGCACTAACCTTATAATTCTGACGAAATGTCGAAACATTTCAACAACCAGGTCATCACAATAAATGTCCAGCATGATCAAGAATATTCTGTATGTTGAAACATTCCTAACTATTGTTAGTGCTTTTTCGTAGCACCGGCCAGACACATGAGACAACTTTTCTAAACCTTCCACAATAAGCTTCAAGATTTCCTGTTTACCATGAAATGAGATGTTATCTATTAGAATTTGAACAATAAAAATATGATTACAGCTACAACAAAGCATCATCATAATCTTTTAGAATATAATTGAATTCTTTCAAATTAAAGTGAGTACCTTCATTGGTTCATCATCATAAGGAGCATCTGGCGCTGTAATCCTTATGACCTCTGTGAGGCAAGCCGTAACTGAGATCCTCACGTCCTCATTAGAGTGCCTCAAAAGTTCATCAGAAACTAGTGCCTTCATTGAAGGTACTAGTGCTTCTTTTAAGGAATTCTGTGGATTTTGTTCCACTATCGATAATACAAGCTCCAATTTCTGAAAGTTAAAATCCCCAAACAGTAAAAAAAATAAATATCAGAGTTCAAATGTGTTTGAAAGGCAACAACTGTGTGAGGAATAAAATTTAAGACAGCAATAAAATTTGTTTGCAGCTAATCAAAATGCAGCATAAATTCATCAATATAGCAGAATTTATTTGACTAGAAACCTATGACACAGACACAATGAGGCACAGACTCGGACACACACACACACCAGACACGACACATACGCTAACAGGAGTTGGTCCGAGTAGTAAAGACTTAGTATTAGTTAGCAATGAACCAGCAACAAGGGTTGGTCCGGATCCCATCCCAAGATCTCAAGGTCTCAAGTTCGAGTCTTTGATCTAGCAAAAACTCTATTGGGAAGGAAGAACCATACAGACAGGCAAACAATAACACGATAACAAAACAACGAAGATATGCAATGAACCAACATTTCATAGGTTTTATTTCAATTAAGCACTGAAGTCCAAATAAAAGAGTTGGATTTTAAAAAAAGTTTCTTCCTTCCAACGATTCAGAAATTGGAAAAGGGAATTGCAGAAATACACCAAAACAGACCTCCAATCAGAAAACGAAAGAAAAATCAAAACTCGAATGCTATCAACATATTGCAAGACCATGACAATAATCAATCACAATAAACAATCTAAAAAATCAAATCCATTTGAGGTTAAACAGAATTCAGTAACACTTGTGTTCAATAAACAGATTACAAAACCAATGTTCAGCAACCAGATAGAAATTCATGATCAATTTCAAAAGATTAAACAGAATTCAAACACAAAAAAAAAAAAAGATCAATTCAGCAGATAGATATCTATGTATCAAAATCAATAGATAAGAAAGGATAAAATCAAGAGACATTACATCAAGAAATTCAAGAAGCTCATGATCAGAATGTAAGTGATTATGCAGCTTCCTCCCAAAATTTCTAAGCTTTCTCAAGGTATCTCTCTCAGTACTATCAACACTACTAGAAGCCATTGTTTTTGTGCTGAGAAGAGATTGCTTAGCAGAATCACACTAAAAATAAGAACTTTTATAGCCCTAACTTTGCAAATGTACAACTCAGCAAAACTTAATTGAAGGGTATGTGGCTAAATGATAGACATGCAAGCACAGAAATTAAATAAAAAAACGTCACTCATGAACCAACCCATGTTTTTGTCACTCTTCACTTCAGTTTTTTTTTTCAAATCAGCTATATAGTGTGTACTAGGAAATTTGATTATCCCTTTTTATTTGTCTACCTAATAAGAAATTTCTCTCTAAAGGGTCCTTTCCTTTCTCCTTTCACTGGCGCTTTAGTGTCTGTTTTTTATGAACTCGGTTTTAGTCATCACCTTAACCCTCTAATTACAATCATACCCTTGTTCATTTTAATTCTTTGCTTAGTTGAAATGAAACATTTTTCATTTGTGTCTCTTGTGTCTTTGACACTTACTCACAAACCTAGTTTGGTCATTTGTGTCTTTCTGTCTATTCTGCTGCCAACTGGGATTGAGGTTTGTGTGTGTCCCTCACTGTGTGGCATCTTGTAATTAAAATTTTCTTTTTTCTTTTAATTTAAAAGGTAATTCAATTTTTAAAGTAGACCCTATTAAAAAGTTTTTTGCCTATATTTAGTGATTAATATTTTATTTGAGTTTGACTGATAATTTGGCATTCAACAGAATAAATTTTCAGTTGATATGGAAGTTTCAGGTAGGCAATTTATATATAATTGTTTAAATAAACTAATTAGTTTAGTAAGCAAAATCAACTTGACCCACAAAATAAATCTAATTTTTATTTGAAAATAAATAAGGCATAAATCTAGATTTGAAATTTTAAGACTCTTAAAGTTACTTTCTCCTCTATTTGTGTGTTGAAATGTTGTAATAATCACGATAATGCTACTAATAGTATCACTTCTTTCTAGTATCTAATAATGCATGACACACAATTAAGAGAAATTCTAGTATATGTGTAAACGTAACATTCAATCGACATGAAAAAGATAACACATCTATTTTTCTTTATACCCTCTTAACCTATTCCTAACCAAATGTCCAAAATAGAGAACCATAAATAAACACTACAAAATTGTAAACCAAATAGGCGAACAAAATTGTAAGAGAAAATACCTAAGAAATCAATTTATAGTGAGACGTGAAACAAAATCGTACCTAATGCAAAATCCATAGGTTGAAAGTGGATATCAGATCTTCCAACTGAGTAGTTCCTTAGAACGCCTTACATCATTCTAGAATGTACTGTTGAGATAATATCCAACTGGTTTCAACAACCATCATTTTTTTTATTAACCGAAATTTCGTTTAAATCGACTAGCTTGAGCATCACTGTGGAACCATTCTACCCACCTTCTATGAAGGGTTGCAGATGACACACTATCATTTGCTACTAAAGCTAGACAAAGAGTACACCAAAAGTCCTGAATACTCTCCCCAAGCACTTGCTAAGGCTTGCAAGTGTCACATTTTTTGGATAAAGACTATCATAGTCTTCCATGTCCCAAAATCACATCTCATGGTTGAACTGAATTTTTTCCTAATTTAGGGATTCTACCTTTTAGAAATTGGAGCTGGTATTATCGATAGTGGAACAAAATCCACCAAATTCCTTAAAAGAAACACTAGTACCTTCAATGAAGGCACTAGTTTCTGAAGAACTTTTGAGGCACTCTAAAGAGGACGTGAGGATTTCAGTTACGGCTTGCCTCACAGAGATCATAAGGATTACTGCACCAGATGCTCCTTATGATGATGAACCAAGTAAATAGGAAATTTTGAAGCTTATTGTGGCAGCGTTAAAAAAAATTGCCCCATGTGTGTGGTTGCTGCTATGGAAAAGCACTTATAATAGTTAAAAATATTTCAACAATTAGAATGTTCATGATCATGCTAGACCTTGAATGTGAAGACCTAGTTATGAGATGGTTTTCGACATTTCCTCAGAATTATAGGGTTAGAGCCCCCCAACTACATATCTATTTTATGTCACTTCTTGTTACAGCGCTTCTCCATGTGTTATTAATAAAACTCATGAAGAACTATTAAAAACCAAGAGGGAATAAAACTGATGAAAAAATCGGTGAAAAAATTTTGAGGGACTAAAACAAAAAAAATATATAAATTTTATATGGACAGAAAACATATTTAACCCTATTTAATAATTAAAACTCCACCTATGTCGCACTTTGTTGAAAATCCTTACATAGCTTGTCCCAAACCTGAAGAAAAGAGAAGGGGTGAGTTAGGCAACAAAAAATTGATATAAAACATTGTAAATCTTTAAGACTACATTAAGATAATCGAGTGTAAACATGAACAAGAGCTTATGAAAGATGTGAATACATAAGCCAAATTGTGTAATATCTCTTTGAAACTTGGATTGTAGGTGAACTTATCGATAGATCAATGAAAATGGTGGATACTATTGACTCAAATGAGGTATAAATTCATGTTCCAATAAGAAATTAAGTGGGCAGAGGAATTGTATAAGGAGCTAAGGTGCATTAAGTTTTTTTTACACAAAGATGCATTAAGTTTTAAAGAGAGAAATGGAATACGAGATCCATATACACTTGTCCATCTAATGCAGTGCTCCAACATTTCCTACTAGCAGTAGAGGTGCTTGGGTTATGAAATCATATGTTGCCATTAGGTGGGTCTGTTTAATTTTATTTTTTTAGGGTTTGCACTTGACCCCCTCAGTAGAGGGTAGGTCCGCCTACGGTATCATCTACTCTAGATTTACCTTGACAACCAGGCGTAAGGATCTTTTCCAAAATAAAATCCAATCATTTGATAACCTAGTTGAATCAAACTGTATTGGTGAATTAAAACAAGATCAAAAACACCCTTGAGGTCCGACACCATCTACAACTTTTTACAAATCTTTCTAAATTCAAACCCCTAAACTCATACAAGAGAAAGACAAGCTTTTAAGGATATAGGCGTATAAGCAAACATAAGAGAGGCTGGTAAACATATCGACTAAACAAACATACAGTAAAAACCAAACATAAAGTACCAATGAAATTTGCATTGAAATGAAATTGGATTGAAACGTACCTTACTAGTTGAGATCTCGCATAACTGACCATGATCCCCTTAGATGGAACAATATCGTCTAACGATCTGGGTGAGTACACGCCTAGCACTTCTTGTATTTAAGCCTTTCATTATATTGCGAAATTTTCCTCCAACCGATGTGGGACTCGAAAAGTATCAAAAAGACATCTTCACGATGTGGGACTCACAAAGTATCAATAAAACATCTTCACTACTACCTATGTTATAGCTATCATAGGATTGTATTGTACAGGGTTGGTTTTGGGAATGTCTTGTGTGAATCAATTGACCAACCACAACCCCCGGAACAAAATAACCTATCCAGCTAACCTAAGTGAATAAACACTTTTCCATTACGAAGATTGATGGATAGAAAAGAGCAATCATAATAAAATTAATTTGTTGATTGTGTCATATTACGTGTTTTTGGAAAGTGTTAGCTTCTATGTAGAATTTCAACAACGCTTTGTACTCGAGGTGGGACTTATCGAGGACTCAATATATACGTGATTTTCTACACCAATACATATGGGCTAGATGGTAAAACATAATCAAGATACTTTCGCTACTACTCAAGAGCTACTCTAGATATGTGTATTTCACTACAATGCATGTAGATCAGGGTGGGTGTTCTCAATTGTTGTTGATTTCTGAATTAGGGTTGGTGGTTTAAAGGCGCGGAGGCAACCTTCTCTCCTTCCTTTTCTGCGCGGGTTGTTGTTTACCGCTTTGTATTTGATTCGTTGTGTTTTGTTTGGGCCGTCTTTGTTGGGCTGCTTTTATGTTCCTTTATTTTGGGCCCTCGGTAATTCTCATTTGTTTGTATGTACTACAATTGTATGTTTGATTTAGAACTTGTTAACAAGTACCAAAGAAAAATCAAACATATATATTTGGACAAAAAATGTGTATTTTAAGGAACTCTTATATAAAATAAGATAAAATATCAAACTACATAGAGCTCTAGAAAGCTTATTAATAAATCTATAATATTGTAAGACCTAAGTTACAATTTTGGTTAGGATTTTTAGTTTCTTTATTGGAAAAGTTTCGAAGTTATTGAACTGATCTAAAGATTGAGTCTATCTCATTTAAAGTTAATCATTGATAAGCTATCTCAAACATTTATTTATTTTTTACCTCAAACATTGATAAACATTAATAATTAATATCATGAGCAAATACGTAATAAAACATACATCTACTAGAATATAAATCATTGAGTTTCTCATCAATAGTTGAGATCCATAATTAACCTCTAAAATGGAAGTTTTTTTTATGGATCTAAAATGGAAGTTCGTCTCAGTTAAGTTAAATTACTAAGTTAAGCCTGTTGAGTTCAGATCCTTTTTGATATATGGTTTTAATGATAACAAACCTTATGAACTAAATCTTAAGTATTCTGAATGGTGTTCTACTAATGAGTGCTCTTGAGTTTGTTGAATGAACAAGTTTCCTATAAATGGACATGCTAGAAGCAAATTGGATCAATCCAATGCATGTCATCATCAACAACTGAAGAATCAAAGTAGAACCAACAAATTACAAGAATAGTAATGCAAGCTTCATGAAGACATATTATCTTTACTATTAAGTTACAACGGTGTTGGACAAGGAAATTCACAAAGAGAAAAGAGAAGACATTAGGCAATCAAGAGAAAGTTCAAATCATCTAAGTGAATTCCTATCAAGAGGAGTCCTAAGAACCTAATGACTACATTAATCAAAGGAGTATACAAGTCCTTGCATAGAAGATTCTCATAGTCATTAATTGGGTTATATTCTACCAATGCTCTCTTACTCAAATGATCAAAAGCTTATCTTGAAGCATATCAAAGAGCATGACCAAAACATGCAAGAAGTCAAGGGTAGAAATAACATAAGAAGGTTCATCAATGAGAAGGTTTGACTAAGTCAACAAATGGTTTGACCAAGTTAATGAGAAGGTTTAACCAAGCTAAAGACTTCAACATGAGAAGGTTAAATATGATACCATTGTTGGAATGAAAACTTAGCAAGACATTAAGTTTTCTACTTAACGTTTATCCAACATGTTTATTTCATGTGTGAAGAACAAGCCTCAAAGAATAGCAAAATATGAAACTACCTTGTGCTAAAAAGAACAAAGATATGTGAAGGTAGAAAAGAGTTGTGAATGTTGAAAGATGTGAAGGCTAAGGTCATGTGAAGGTTGATCTCTGTGAAGGTTGACCAGAAGTCAACTGTGAAGGTTGACCAAAAGTCAATGCAAAAAGTCAACTCAAAGGGTTGACCAAGTCAACGCAACATTGACCAGAATTGAAAAAGTGTGTGGCCCCACATTTATTTTGAAGATCCAGAATTGTGAAGGTTGAAGATGAAGATGAAGAACAAGTTCAAGAACATTATATGAAGATCATCCTCATCAAGCTTCTCAATATAACAAACATGTTAGCTCTCATTTATTGAAAATCAGAGAGTTGTTGCTGCTAGAATCTCACAATAAATGAAGGAGGAACTCATTGATTATTCCTAGGCCAAACAAAAGGTGTTTAAGGTTAAAGGATGTGAAGCTTTGTGTAACAGCTGTAAAGCTGCTTTACAAGTACAAGCCAGCTAAGGAAAAGCCAGAATTCTGAACATAAAGTACTGTGTCAACTTATGAAGGTTGAAAAGCTAGCAGAAGGTACAACTGTCAGCTTGTGAAGCTTCAAAAGCTGTTAACTTTGGAACCGTTTATCCAAACAATTCTATGGACCATTGGACATCTCCAAATGGCTATATTCAAGTTTCCATCCGCTATATTCAGATCAAATGGCTATTTAAAGGCTGGAATTCGAAATTACAAAGTGTGAGAGTGTGTTGGAACATCTCATCATTCAAGCTTCTCAAAGTAAACCCAACCTTCTCATCCCACACTCAAAGCTCTTCATGTTCAAATCTGGGATTCTTTTGTTGAGTGTGTGTTAGCTTGATAAGCATCATTGTATACACTTTGTGTAATCTATCCTCAAGCTCTTAAACATCCCAAAACCCAAACCCCTTATTGTAAACATTATCTTGTAAACATCTCACCAAACTACCTAGAAGAGAGGTGAGGGTTGGTGGTGATTCTACTTGATAAGGGGATTCTTAGGAAACTAGTAGAGGGTTTTCTAAGAGGGTGGAAACAGTTAGGAATGGCTGTATAAGATAACACTAGGCTATTGTGTGTGATCAAAGCTAGTGATGGTGAAGTCTTTTGTGTGTTGATCAAAAGCAAGTGTAGAAGTGAGTCTACTTTATTGAGGAATCATTTAGAAAACTAGGGAGAGTTTTATAGTAGGAACAACTTGGTGTAGCTGTGTAAAGAGAGAACGTTGCTTTTGTATGTGATCAAAAGCAAGTGGTGTTGCTAGGCTTTTGTGTGTGATCAAAAGCTAGTGGTTGTAAAGTCTTTTGTGTGTGATCAAAAGCAAGTGTAATAGCTATTTGGAAAATAGTGAAAATACTCACAAGGATGTGGGGAGAGGACGTAGCCAGGTTTGGGTGAACCTCTATAACTCTACTATGTTATTTACTAACTTTCCTTACTATTTGCTAACATGTTATAACATATTTGCTGTTGTTCAAACTAAGAGAAGGTTAATTCATTCAAGTATAGTATATATTCCCATGGCCTCAGGAAGTCCTCCAATGAAGTCAATGGAGATGTCACTCCAAATTTGAGTAGGCACAGGCAAGGGCTGAAGCAAACCCCCTGGACTCAAAGTATGGTGCTTGTTTCTTTGACAAACTTCACAAGCTTGGACGTAGTTCCCTTATGCCCTCCCAATATACTAGCCCAGAAATTCTTTTATAGGTTATAAAGAACCTTGAGTGTCCACCAGTTGCAGAGTCATGGAGTTCTTGCAATAGCCACTATACTCTAGAAGAATTCTTAGGAATCGTCACTCTATCATCTTTGTAAAGCCTTCCCTTCTTGATGCGATAGCCTGGATGACTCTGACTATCATTCAAAAGGTCTTGCACAAAGCTTTTGAGCTTACTTTCCCCTTGTATCTCTTCTTCCGATCCATCCCAGACCTCACACTGCACAGAGGTGTTGGCAGAGAACTGCATTTTTCTGGATAATGCATCTGCCACTCAATTTGGATAGCCACTTCTGTTGTCCCTCCTTCCCTGGTTTGTAGATAATTTCAAAGTCATACCCCATCAATTTGGATAGCCACTTCTGTTGTCCCTCCCCCATGATTCTCTGCTCAATTAAAAACCTCAAGCTCTTTTGATCAGTGTGCACCTTGAAGTGCCTACCAAGCAAATATGGCCTCCACTTTTGTATAGCCATCACCACTGCCATCAATTCCCTCTCATACACTGATTCTTCTGTGCCCTGTCAGATAGAGTTTGACTCATAAAAGCAACTGGTCTGCCATCTTGCATAAGAACTGCCCCTAACCCTTTACCAAATGCATCTGTTTCCACCACGAATTCCCTTTCAAAATTAGGAACTTCCAGAACTGGAACTATGGTCATAGCAATCTTGAGAGCTTCAAAGGCTGCTTGAGCATCACTATTCCACACAAAACTATCATTCTTCAACAATGGTGTCAAAGGTCAGGCAATCTTTCCATAATTCTTGACAAGTTTCCTGTAGTATCCAGTAAGACCAAGAAAACCCCTCAAGCTCTTAAGTTCTTTTGGTGTTGGCCAGTTAACCATATCTACAACTTTCTTTGGATCAGCTGCTACTCCTGCTCCAGAAATTAGATGCCCCAAATATTCAACTTGAGGTTGACCAAAAGCACACTTCTTCTGGTTAGCATATAGATGATGGTCCCTCGAGACCCCAAGCACAATTCTCGGGTGTTCTCCATGAGCTTATTCACTTTCACTATAAATCAGTATGCCATCAAAGAAAACCAACACGAATTTCCTTAAATAGGGCCTTAGAACTTCATTCATTAAAGCTTGGAATGTTGAGGGAGCATTAGTGAGTCCAAAAGGCATCACTAAGTACTCATAATGCCCTTCATGAGTTCTAAAAGTTGTCTTAGCTATGTCTTCCTCTTTCATTCTAATCTGGTGATAACCAGACTTCAAATCCAGCTTAGAAAAGATCATAGCATCCCCCAACTCATCAATTACAGGTATAGGAAATTTGTTAGGCACAGTCACTTTATTAAGGGCTTTATAGTCAGAAAAAAACCTCCATCCATCATCCTTCTTATTCACTAAAATAATGGGACTTGAAAATGGACTAGTACTATGCCTAATAATACCAGCATGCAACATTTCTTTAACTATCTTTTTTATCTCATTTTTCTGATAAAATGGATACATGTATAGTCTAATATTGGGAATTGTTGCACCAAGTTTCATAACTATGCCATGGTCATGTGTTCTGGGTGGTGGCAGCCCCTCAGGCATTTGGAAAACTTATACAAAATCATCAAGAACACCCTCCCACACTGCTGCATCCTGTTTTGCACTTGCTTCATGTTCTATACCCTGCAAACACTCTACATAGAAGCCCTGTCCCTCTCCTTGTAAAGCCTTCATCACTGCCTTCCAAGAAGCTTGCACAGTGCTCAGTGCGGGATCTCCATTAATACAATGTTGTGAGCCCTCATGAGTTTCTGAAACTGGCCTCAATACATGTTGCCCAAACTAGCCAACCAGTCCATTCCCAATACCATCTCAGTCCCTCGTAGCTCCATCAGAAAGGAATTATGCTCAAACTTCACCCCTTGCACATAGAACTCCAGTCCCTTGCATACCCCTTTATTCCTTACCATCTCTCCAGTACCTATCTCAATCAAATAGATAGGAGTATCTTGCAATGCCAGCTTCAATTCCTCCACTAATCCAGAAGTTATAAAGTTGCTAGTAGCTCCTGAATCAATGAGTACTAACACATTCCTGCCATTAATAATTCCCCAAACCTTAAATGATTTGTTAGAGGTTAATCCCTCCTTCCTGCTCCCCTGTACCCCATTCCTCTTATTCACATCTTCTTCCACCTCACATTACATCAATTTCATGTGTTTGAATTTACACACATGGTCACAGTTCCGTTTGTCGCCACATTTAAAGCACAGGCCCTTCTTGTGCATTTCATCTAATTAAGCAGGACTGAGTCTTCTTCCTTTGAACCCCTCAATGCCCTTTACCTCCTTCTTCTCATTTGAGCCACTCCCTCCTTCCTTCTTGTCACTAGGGTTACCCCAAGTGCTACGGAATTTGGAATGTGCTCCCTTCCGATCATTCTTCTCCTTCACTAGGCTACCCTTCTTACTGAGAGCCATGTTCTTCTCCTCCAACAGAAGTGCACGATCCATGAGATCAAAAAATACTCCCAAGCATCTCTGTTCAAAGGAGCAATGTGAAGCTCAAATTTCTCCCTATACTCCATGATAGTCCTTTCTTGCTTCAAACTCAGCAATGGACCCATGGGATTGTTCAACAATCCAGGACAGAAACGACGCTTCACTGCAATCTTAAATTCCTCCCAAAGCTCTAATTGCAACTTGTTCCTCCCACCATTGGAACCAATTAAGGGCACGATCCTCCATTGAGAAAATACCTCTCGACCCGAACGAGCCATCCATGTCGGTCCTCACCCGAGAAAACGGGTATTTCCAGCTTACATCGCCCTCCACGATAATTAGGCGTGTAGCTTCCACTCTGCACTGATCGTGATCATGAACGACGTGGTGGAGTCGTCGCTTCATCATCGCCCATGAGCCTGCAAGGAGCTCTGCGTCGTCGTGGTCTCATCGTCAGCTCAATCAATCTCTGCAACACTTCAACCATGGAAGTTTCCATGCCACCAAACCTCTGTTCCAACGCTCCAATTCTGTACTCCATGTTGTTTCTCGTCAATACCATGCACAACACCAGGATGAAGATGCTTTGATACCAAATTGATAGGAATCAATTTGATATAGTAATGAGATAGAGTACAACCAAGGTGGTTGTACTGTTCTATTGCTACAAATATAGTAAAAAGGCACTGAATCAGTGTGATTCAGTAGTACAGATGACAAGAATAGTAAAATAGTAATGGTATCTTGAGCAATTCAAGGTGCTCAGGGCCTCCCAATAGGATACTTCCAAATTCTTGCCTCCCTCACACTCCCAATGACCCCACAATATATTCTCCCAGATCTGCATTCTCTCTCTTGGCAGTTAACAACTCTGCTAGGTCACACAATCACACAACTCGCGCCCTAAGGCGCCTGCTTACTTGGAGAAGATTCTCCACTACCCTTCCTAATGTTCTTTCTCACAAATACCCTTCCCCATTTATTACAATTCCTATTGAAGAGGTGGCAAACTTTCTTCTCCACTTCTATTTCTATCTTCTCCACATTTTGCATTTCTTCTCCTTCATGTAAGTGTTATTCCATTGTGTTGTGTTTGCTAATTTCCTTCATTTCTTTTCTTTGAATTTCATGTTATATGTTCCTGAAGATTTGCGAGAATCAAACTAATTTTGCCACTTTTCTAAATCCATCTATAGGAGATCACGTTAGATCTCATCATTTTGTGTTTGAAATAAAACTCATTATTTTTTAGATGTTTTTTTACATAACTTTTTTTTAGATGTTAAATACTTCACCATGAAGTATCAAAGCCACTGTTATCCATACATAGATCCACTAGTAGCTTGTGTTGAAACAGTGCTGTTAAAAGTTCAACCAATCTGTCTACTGGCATTAACGTCTTAATGGAGTTAACATCGCTGCTTTTACTGCCTCAGTATCCATTATTAACATACTTCTATTTATACTACAAATACATTCAACATTGAAGGAAACTAAAACAAATTGATAAGAAACAGAAAACTAGCTTGAAATATAAGTTGGCTCCAATGTTTTGCTATGCAGAAACCGAAAAGGTTAATTATTTAAAAGATTTTAGTAATGTCAAATTCAAGCAAATGTTAATCAATCTGACTCTGACTCTTACAAGTGCTTTAAAACCAATGTTCAGAAAACCGGACCGGTCATTGAACCCGCGAAGGCACCGATTTAAGGTTTGATGGTTCAATCGGGGATCAACCGAACCGACTATTAAACTAGCCGAGTTGCATAAATAATTGTGTTGAACTAATTTCAACCTATCTTTTGTTGTTGTTACTGTAGTTATATAGATATATCTTCAAGCATGAAATATATGAGTACACCTTGCATAAAATAGTGAAATCACTAAAGTGACTAAAAAGTGAAAGTACCGCTTGAAATATGCTTATAAATATCAAGAGAAGGCTACATCTACCACATCTAAAATGGTCCAACTAATCAGCCACTTGCTATAAGGTTATACTATTCAAATTGATGCGACAGTTACCTGAAGAGTGGGAGTTTATCTGGTAATAATTATGAGGGATGCAATCAATTTTTAAAAGTGAGCAGGCTGTTACATGCCTCTCCACCAATGGTTGGCCAGTGTTTATTTTGAAATTAAAAATGCAGTTAAATATTTTTTTATCTGAACCCTCAAAACCGTTTGACGGCCGGTAACCGGATTGAAATCCAGTTCTTACTGAGAACGGTTTTCCTGAGTGAATGGACTAGATATAGGCACGGTTCACGATTAAACCAATTCAACCGGTTGGCCCAGCCCGGTTCTCTGCACCATGTTTAAAACTATAAAATGAGATGGGAACTTCAAAATTTCCTACAAGTCATTCTTGGATAAATTGATTTTCAAATCTAGTAAAATTGAATCATGGAAACAATTAACTTGGATAAACACCCTCAACTATATGCCCAACAACCCTGAGACTGGAAGAGCAGATTCAAACCCATAACGCTCCACATTCCCTATCTTCATTCAACCCTGACCATTATTTGTATTAATGACCCAAAAGAAACTATGCAACTACCACAATCCAAGTTCTGAACTAGTGTTCCAAATCACACCTTGCACTTAAAATAACATCAAAATACCAAACACGGGCAGATGACTATAAGAAAACTCTACTCAAACAAAATTGCCATGCGAGAAATACGTTACATGCAAATTAAATAACAGTCAAAATCTAATCTGCCGATTATATTTTCAGTGAATAATTTGCAGCAGATATATGATCACAATCCAAAAGTGTGTATCAAATTAACAATAACAAAACCCTAGTTTAAAAATCACAATAAGAAAAGCACACCATGTATGCATCTTGCTACTTATTGGGATTTAACGTGCTGCAAAACAACATTGTAGGCTTCATGCTCCTCCCCAAAATCCTGCAAGCATCCAATAGTTGAATAATAAATATAAGCCAGGCAAAACACTACTGATATAACATTTCCACTTCCATTTCTAAACAGTTCATACCTTGACAACAACACAGGAGCAACCAGTTACCTTCCTAGCTTTTCCCTCTGAATCAATCTTGCACAACTGCATGAGGTACAACAGAATTAGCCCAATGCGAAAAAACTAGGCAATCAACGAAGGAAGGAGAGTAACATAGTTTACTATCAATGAGACTTACTCCAGCCCATTCTCCAAGTGTCTTAGCACTTGGAACTGTCAAAAGGCTAACATTGTGCTCTCCACAAAGAGCCTTGACGAGTTTAACATAGTCTGGTTGGTCGCAATCTTCTGCGAGAACACACAGCTGTGCTGAGTTCTTCTCAATAACTTTTGCACTTTCATGGAGGCCACGTCCAAGACCACCATATGCCAGTGACTTTCTGAGCACAAGTTGTAGAGCTGTCATGATATCCATTGGCTCCCCTGGAATGGAAGCAACTGGCTCGGCTGCAACAACAGTTTCTTCCTCACTGAATGCAGAGGAAAAATATCATGAAATGAAGTACCCATAAAAAGATTGCTACTTAGACAAGAATACTCGAGATTTGCAGACTAAATACACAAACAAAAGAATGGGAAAGCTTTTATTAACATACTACATACTACAAACTACAAAATGATGATTTTCCTACTTTGAAAAATAATTAATATAAAGGTTTTATTTTAATTTTAAATTAATACTGAGATCAACAACCACAATTGCAGCTGCAGTAACATGGTCTTAGGGGCCTGAGTCTCTTCCCAACAGCTGCATCAAACCCATTTATCCACAATTTCCCCCGATAACATAGCAATGCAATTACAACAGTAAACAAAAGTATGCATAACAAATAACAATACTTTCCAAGAAAGCCTATCCAATCCAATTCTCTAATCAATCAAATGCACTGGAAGCCAATATGATAACCAGCCATCTCATAACATCAATCAATTAAATAACAGCAACATCTACAGCATTAGACTACTTATTATTAACATTCCAATTTGCAATTTGAACAAGATATTCTCTCAGCCGAGAATTTTACCCTAAAGATAAGAAAGTAAAACTACAAGATTAATCAAATTGAACATACCCTGACATTTTCCTGTTTTGATTTTAGAAAACAAGATCTCCTTCCTGCACAAACAAAAAATCAAATCTTAGCACAAAGCATTACCAATTTACCATTATCCATGTTAAAACTAAATTCGGGAATAACCTAAAAACAAATGTCTCACAAAGAATTTAACTCATTATTCATAAATAATTCATTCTCAACATAAGAGTTTAAAACAATTTTATTGACAAATTAGAACGATTAAATTAGATTAAATTAAATGTAGCGACTTGTTCGAGGCCAAAATCAAAACTGAATTAATTTGACAGGCACGGAGAATCGCCATTGTAATCTTTTTCGCCAACCTTCAATGCAATAAGTGTCACTTATTATCGACACTCTTGCTCTGCAAATTGGCTTTCATTTTCATACAAAAAAATTATGAACGATAACAGAATAAGAGATATTACAAACACACAGATCTATAAGAAGAAGCATTTATTTACACTTCAAATGAATAACCCTAAACCACTAAAACGACGGCGTAACTTTAACTAACATTGGCGAAAATCCTTCTACGGTAGATATAGCTTATAGATTAATCAAAACAAAACACAGATTGAAGAAAATAATAGATTCAATGAGAGAGTGAGAACGTAACCTTGAAGCTAAAACGCAAAGCTGTGGATTTCAGTTGCTATGAGCCCTGAGCAAATTTCGAAGACGGCACGCAAACGCGGATTATAGTTTGCCATTTATACAAGTTCGGGTTTAAAGGGTTTTACATTTGGACTCTACCATTTTGGGCTCATGGGCTTCTTTACTATTCGGCATTGATGTTTAGCTCTTATTTCTTACAACCCCCTCTCCACACCTGTCGCATCTCAAAATCTGTGAAAAGACCAAAATATCATTAATAAAAGAAAAAGTTGTCAGCGCGTCTTTTTATCCTCTGGGATTCAACAGGTGCAACACTATGGTACGGTATAGGTTCGGTTCAATAGTATCGTGTCTTATGTCTTGGCAAACAACCCCCTTTGTAGAATACCATAGTGTCGTGGCTGTTAAAAATGCTGAAGATTTTTTGACAAATATTATGTGTGTTTCAACGGCTCAGATTCCCCCGACAATTTTCATCAATGGCCTATAATTAGTTAAATGTGTCAAAAAAAAAGGAGTGGATGACATTTCTTTGGAAAAGTGCCACAACAAATAGAATTTCAACAGTTCAAATTTATGATCAAAAATTAAAATCAACGGCTAACATTTAATGACACCCATTATACTCCCAGAAGGGTAGCTCATGTGGTTGAGTGAAAGAGACATTGTTGGTGAAAATGTATGCATACGGGGTTTGAACCCCGCTCCCCCTTCCCCTCTAACTACTAACACACTAATTTCTAACCACTTTGCCTATAAAAAAACGACACCTGTTATAAATAGAACTTAGTTTTACCTATCTCTTTCGCACCAATCTCCACCAACATCTCTACTTCTTCATAAACACCCCTCCCTTTGAAATGGGGTTGACATCAACTCAATTCTCAAATGACGCATTATTGATTGTCCTTCATCACCGGGGAGTATCACCTCCAAGGATGACGGTGTTTAGTTTCAATGTCCCAAACCTGTCTTCTGTTGGAAGAAAATGGACATCACATTCACAGAGTTGAAGAAAAACACTGACAGGAAGGTTTGAGGGTGAAAGTTTCCAAAACAGGGAACTAATATTGTTTACTGCAAGCTTAGTTATGGAGACAGCGACAGTATTCACTATTCAGTTATGGAGTTTCGGACCGACGACGACATGCACACTACGATGGAAACACATTCTCATTTTCCAAGGCCTCGTTCGTTGGAATTGTTTCTCAAAACCATACGGACTTCAGACGATGTTATTTTTCTTTTGCGACAGGGACTTTGAAATAATTCTAATTGGTTGTTTGTTATCTTTTGTATTTTCTTATTATTCTTGTTTGATATATGGTTATGAGTTTGATGAATAAAATTCTTGTTTAAAATAAAGATAAACAGAAATATTAATTAAGTAGTGGTAAACGAGTTCAAGATAAAAGAGTTACAAATCCGTACAAACATTTTCAAAAATGCAAGTAACCGTGCGTAGTAATGACGAAGGCTATTTGTAGCTATGAGGGGGAACTGCTTGCGAAACATTGGGAACCGTTGCACCGCCCTATGGATTCGGGTGAAGCGAACTGCCAAGTGTCACATAATGACAGTTAAATCTCTTCAACTGTCATATCAAGTCATATCAAGGGTTTATTGTACTATTAGTCACGTCCTCGCGTGCCATATGATAACACAAAAAGAGGGTAATTGTTAACACCCAAAAATGATTAAGTCGTGGGCCTAGGGCTCAGAGGAAAAGGTGATAGAAGACTAGGGCGCCGAGGCAGACCACTAGACAATTCTCAGAAGATATTTGCTAAGAGAACAAACTCAAAGGAAAGCCTTGAGCAAAAATTATAATGTGAATTCCCCGAGGAGGGGGTGAGCTCGAGGGATAGTGAACGAGACCGAGGGAGAGCAAGTCTCAACCATAGAGTACCACGGCCATGATGGCTCGGTTGCCTAGGTTTGGTGGCTGCAGGCCGAGGACAAGGGTCAGCCGAGGAAATTGAATGGCCGAAGTAAAGAAGGATTGCTTAAAAGGCAAGGAAAAGAAGCATGTGTACAGAACGTGGGAGCATTTGAAGATCAAGCGAAGATGCGAAGCCTTGAGGAGTGGACCGAAGAAGTTTTGTCCCACTAACCGTGCTAGTAAGATCGTGGGTAATGGCTCCGATTTCTTAGTGGCCGACGAGGGCCTATGTATATATACAAAGAGAAACAATTTTACAGGCACACATCAATCAATACAAATCTATTTTTCTCAGGTTTTTATCTTCCTTTATCGCACTTTACTTTATTTTTTATGCATTAGGTCAATAGATAATTTAACCCTCGCGTCCCTTTCATTCAACCTAACCCTTTCTAGAGGAGTCAGGAAACCCACAATTGAGGAGCAGAGTTCCCTCCTCAACGCAATTGCTTGAAGAACATAAGAATCAAAGACTGTCCAAACCTTTGGCCGACCCCATGGCTAGGACCTAAGAGTTTGAGACAAATCAAACACACCCTATATATCGTCCCATATGTCAAAAATAAGCTATTTTTGGTGCGTACTATTTTTACTACCGTAAATAGCTTACTTTAGGTATATTGTTTGAAAAAAATGTTTACTACAAATTAGTTTATTATTTTAGTACTTATCTTTACAATTATGTATTTGACTACACAATTATTTATTTTCAGATAGATACGAATGTTATGAGTTTATTTATGTCAGTCAAAGGCTTTTTATAATCAATATCACAATACTTTACTTAGAGTTTAGAGACAAATTAATATCTACAAAATGACTCGATCAAAATCTAAGACTTGAATAAAGTTGGTTATATTTCATTCTAATTAGTCTCTTTATCAGTATCACACATAAAATCTCGATCTATCTTAAATTTTTGGCAGGATTCCTAGTCCAACTACGAGGGAACCTTTCAAACCCAACTTCATCAACTAGCAAATCCGGACAGTTTGGTCTAGCTTCAACCCGAAAGAAACGTGTTTTAAATTTCTTATAACTCTGAAAATAAGCCTCCATGAAGGGGCCCACTCAAGTTAGATAGGGAGGTCCAAACCAAATGATTGTTGGAGTTTGTCCGAAAGAAACTTAAGAAATGAAAAGGAAAAATTATATAGTAAGAGCTTCGCAGAGGGTTTCGAACGCACGCACGTAGGCCCAACAGTTTGGGTGAGTTGAGTAAGAGCAACATTCAACAGACCAAGTACACATATTGGAATGAAAACAAAAGATGAATACCTAGTTGTTTGAACAATTTATTATATACATAAGTACATTCAAAAGAGCCTTTGGTTGGCAAGGTTTCGCAAACTACTTTATCTGGACGGACATGACACACAGAAGTTGACCCCTCAAAACTAGGGTAACTAAGCCATTTTTTTACTTTCAATATCGACTGCTCTGTTGTGTATTTAAACCTAGCTAGCACGAGGTTGCGATGAACCCAACTACTGGAAGAACCTTCTTTAGTGGTCGGTTGGTGTGAACGACATTCTTCGGCTAAAAGAGGGGCTAACCTAACACAAGAGATGTTTGTAAAGCAGCTTCTACATCCTCTCAGAAAGATGTTTGTAAATCGAGGCTCTGCCACATCACACCTATAGGTCGAAAGTAGATTGGCACAACACACAACAAACCATATTGATCTGTTGACAAGAGGTGCAGGCCAAGGGAGAGGGAGTAACTACAAACACCAAACCAAATCAAGCAATGGTGCAGTAGGGAAGTCACACTGCTCCATTCAGAATGGGAAATGTGGAAATTGCTTACAACCAGAAGAAGAGCATGACTTTAGAATGGATGACTCGGATGCGTTGACATCACGCAAAACAAAGTCATCCACAACCAGGGGAAGAATGCAACCTTGAAAGAGATGGCAATGGGAGCCTACCCCTCTCCAGCAACACAAATCGACATGAGTATGAAAAACACAAATCGCCACACTCACTTTAGATCCCCTAGTGTTATTGGATTAAAACATGATGATACCATGAATAACTAGGAGATCTAAGAAAGAAAAGGAGTCTGAAAAACACAAGGCATAACCATGACAAATGAGTATGCAATTGGGAAAAGCACAACTCTCTTTTTATAGACACAGTGGAACAAAGAACAATGAAAAGCATTTATGGACAGACATAATAGAGTACGCTTGTCAAATTAAGTAAAGTTATCCAAAAGTTAAGTAGAACAGACAAATGAATATTTAAGGGAGTCACAAATGTTGCATCAATCAAACATATTGTTATCAGATGATACTTCCAAAGGACAATAGCACGATTGAAGGACTCAGAATCACTCAGAATCTATGAGCAACATGTTTGGACGACTTCACATTTCATGCTTACCACCCGAAGGACTATGCACTATACTTAGAATGGTTGACCGAGAGCTATGCTCGGGAAGACTTGATCGAACAACCAAGGTGTCTGACCAAGTAGTTAGACATTGTACATACTCTCCTTTGGGAATCAGACTGAGCCTTTGTTATTAGTCGGTCGACCTCACAAACCCTAGCAATTGACTGATTCCCCTATTCTTGTAACCATAATCCTTTATTTAGCCCCTTATCCCTGAATTCCCTTCGAATCATTCACCCAACGGTCCTAATAATTTTTTTAGGCTAATGAAATCAAACTATTATCACTACCATGACCATTATACTCTATAAAATATCACCCTTTGAGACTAAGATCATACTATTCGGAATACACATATTCTTTAGTATTCTTACTATATTCAATCACTATTAAACGTGTGAAATTTATTTTTTGCAAGGAAAAAAAAGCCCGCACCCGCGAGTATTATCCCCGACGGGAATGGGAAGGGTAGCTTAACGGGTACTTGCGAGTTAAATAAATAGGTAAATAGACTATCCGTCAATAAAAGGGGCGGGGCGGATATTGAGGTACCCATGCCCACGGGTACTCATACTCGTAACAAATATATTTTATTTGGAACATTTCCTATTAGCGAATTCCGATGTTTTTTTATTTCTTTTTATTAACTGCTATAGATAAATGCATAATGAAATGCCTAATTTTTTTATATGAATTAACAGAAAAATGGGGTTCAAAAGGTTAATTTTGTGTGATATTTCAAATTTTATTTTATATAAAATATTTCAATTAATATTAAAAGTATCTATGGGTATCCACAGATACCCGCAACGAGACAATACCCGTGAAAATCCGCTACGTGAATACCTGCGCAGGTACAGGCTAGGTATGTGTAGCATTTGTATCCAACGGATCGAGTAACAGGTAACTACTACTCGTATGCGACCCGCCATGTTGACGTCCCTGATCGACATTTTTGGCTCATGCTTTTCCCAACCCCCCTCCTACTCACCACACACCCCAAAACCTCCTAAATCCCAAAACTACCCCTACCTTCAAAACACTCCATCTCCCACTCTCCCTCCTTAACCCCTTCACACCCCTTATTCCCTCACAACCGAACCCTAACCTCTCTCAATTCCTCCACCGTCGAACCCTCTCTCACTCTCACCCAGCTCGCATCTCTCACTCTCACTCACCATCTCTCACTTCTCTCACCATCTCTCACGTTTCCCACTTTATTCATCAAGTATGTCTCTCTCTCTCTCTCTCTCTCTCTCTCTCTCTCTCATTTCTCTTCGTTGCGTTTCTTTTTTTTTTCTGTAAAATTGCTCGGTTCAGTGCATAGGCGCCGGACCATTTTGAAAACGATGAAGTTTTAAAGGGTATGATGCATGACTGTCGAACCATTTCAACAATGGCCTGCTGTACCATGTTCTTGGTAAAATTTGAAAAATAAGGTCTGACACCTACCAACCGAACCTGTTCGATTGTTGCCCACCGAACCACTGTGAATGTTTGTTTTAAATTGTTTTCTTTTTTTTTCTTTAGGTATGGTCAAGACAAGAGGTGGGCATTTACAGTCCCAGTCCCAGCCCGAGCCTCGTGGAAGGAGGCCACATTCTACGATTTCAAACCGAAAAAGGAAGGAGGATGAACACGCTGCTATAGCTTGACCTAGCAGGCGTAGGCACAGAGATAGAGCGTCAGACCTTTAAAATGCAAACCATGGGGTGTGTTCCTATTTTTCTGCCCCGACAACGACCCACTGTACATGTTACGTTACCTGGTGCCGAACCTGGCAAACCATGGGATGTGTCAGTATTTATCAGCCCCGACAGCCTTCAACCGCACCAGTTTGATTACCAGGTGCCGAACAGAAAAAAATAAGGACGCGTTGGAAATATTTTCTCATTAAGGGTATTTTTGAGATTTCACAAACCAAGGTTTGAGGGTGTGTTGTGAGTAGGAGGGGGTTGAGAAAAGCACGGGCTACATTTTTTTTTTGTTTCATCTAATAAAAATACCAAAAAATTTGACAAAAAAACAAAAAATAATTTAAGCAGCCACACAAAGCAAGAAAAAAACAAATTCCACCGCTAGTTTTCGCGAAAACATCTTCCTTGTCCTATTTTTTTTTTGACCAAAATGTCCTCTGGTTTTTTTGCCCACTTTTCATTTCCCCCTTTTCATAACCAACAAAAAAAAAATTAAAACAAAAAAACAAAAAAGAAAACCCTAGAACGGGAGAGATTTCACACCCTCACAAATCTCTTCCCTTCTCTCTCACCTACCCCCAATTCTCCCCTTTCTCTCTCAACAAGTTCCAATTTTTCCTTCGATTTCAATTTCCAATTTCCAATTCATCTCGCCGTGAACTTAAGGTCAGAATCCATTTCCATTTCTCCATAATCAATTAATCAATTTTTCCATTTCTTCATCATCATCTTCTTCTGATTGTTATTTTCTCCATGAAATTTCAATTTTTTGATTGTGAATTGGATTCATGATATTGTTGTTAATTATTATTGAACAGATCAGGTGACGATTTTATGGTTAATTGTGATGCCGCTAGATTTACCGAAAAGCGATTCGATTCAGATTCGCGAGGTTTGGAGGGATAATCTCGAAGACGAATTCGCTTTAATTCGAGAAATCGTTGATGATTATCCTTATATCGCGATGGACACAGAATTTCCTGGAATTGTTCTCCGACCGGTAGGAATTTTCAAAAACAGTTATGATTACCATTACCAAACCCTAAAAGATAACGTAGACATGTTGAAGCTAATTCAATTAGGGTTAACCTTCTCTGATGAAGAAGGAAACCTTCCAACGTGTGGCACCGACAAGTTCTGCATCTGGCAATTCAACTTCCGTGAGTTCAACGTGAACGAAGATGTTTTCGCAAATGATTCAATTGAGCTTTTGAAACAGAGTGGGATTGATTTCAAGATGAACAATGAAAACGGCATTGATGCTCGTCGTTTTGGGGAGCTATTAATGTCATCTGGTATTGTTTTGAATGATAATGTTCATTGGGTTACTTTTCATAGTGGTTATGATTTTGGATATTTGTTAAAGCTATTAACTTGTCAGAATTTACCTGATACACAAGTTGGGTTCTTCAATTTGATAAACATGTATTTCCCTACTGTTTATGATATTAAACATTTGATGAAGTTTTGCAATAGTCTTCATGGAGGGTTGAATAAGCTTGCTGAATTGTTGGAAGTTGAAAGAGTTGGAATTTGTCATCAAGCTGGTTCTGATAGTTTGCTTACCTCTTGTACCTTCAGGAAGTTGAAGGAGAATTTCTTTAGTGGATCTTTGGAGAAATATGCAGGGGTATTGTATGGGTTAGGTGTTGAGAATGGTCAGAGTGTTCTTTGAGTTGAAAAAAAATTAGAATGAGAAAAAAAATAAAAAAAAGTCGGTAGATCTCTATTTATGAGCTGTTGTATATCTGGTGAATGCCAACTTCTTATGTAAACTTTTGACATTTAAATTAAGTGTCTTAAATTTTATGATTACCCTCTTGTTTTTGTTGTTTCTTTGGATGTTTGCCTTGCTTAGCATTAAGCTAATGAATGAAGTGCATGTTTGAACATCTATTGAGTTGTGCGAGTTTAGTGGAGAAGGAACATCATGTTTTATGACACAACATTATGGTATCTTGTGACTCAGGCTAGTGAAATAAGACTAGGTTGTTGTTATTGGGTGTTGATCTTTTTTGCAGTATTTTGGCATCAATTCAAGACTACCATTTTTTAAAGAATCAAAGCTCTACTGCTATTTTGATTCTTGCAAAAATTATGTCATATGGAAGGTGACTGAATTTTGATTTTAGCATAATATCCATTTTGAAAATGAGTTATTGACAAAATCAGGAAAGAAAAATAATTTGGTAGTCAAATCAAAGAGGATAATATCAGCCAGTGACATCACATTTCCTTGTGTATGTTTTAGTTTAATCTTCTTAATTAGTTGGCAGTATCTCATCATTTAGTTTGAAAATGGTCATTTTCATAAAATGATGGATGCTCAAGAAAATTGAAAGAATTAAATTAATTGTTAGTCACGTATGAGGTGCATCCTCCATCGTTAGGCCATCAATTGGTTGCTGATTCTTTAGGAGTTTGTACTTCAAGGTTGATTGCTGTGTAGTCTGATTTTTTGGGTTTAAGCCCCCTTATAAAAAGATGATGAAAGAATGACTTAAAAAATAGAAATCAAAAGTACTGGCAAGAAGATTATAGACATGCCCTATTTGAAGGCATGTGGAAAATCTTGGATCATTATCTAATCGTTCAACGATGGAGGCCTTTCTTCTCATTCAACGACGTTGACATTTCAAGAAAGATAGCGGTTTGGGTAAGAATCCTTGAACTTCCTCTCGAATTATGTAATTATCATTTTCTAAGAAGAATTGGATCTACACTTGGCACTCTTCTAAAAATTGATAAACTTACATCTATTCACGATAGGGGTAGATATGCACGTATTTGTGTTGAAATAAACCTTGAAAACAAATTGTCCTCCCACATTATTATCCGTGGAGTTAAACTTCCTGTTGAATATGAGGGATTACATTCTATATGTTTTAGATGTGGCAAATATGGCTACAAAATTGATCAATGCAGGAAATTACTTGAAGTTCCGGATACCCAGTGCTATAGGGATACCACTATGGTCCCTGCATGCCCTTCACAGTTGGTTACTAGCTTTCCTGAAACCGGTGAAGTTAATCACGCAAATGCTGCCACTGCCAGCCATGGCTCTTCCGATCAGCACCTGTCAATGGCAGACTCTAAGGAAAAAGACCAGTCAGATTTGCAATTTTGCATATGGGCTCGTGGAACCTAGTGGTTGGTAGAAAATGGCGGCCTGCTAAGAACGTTCAGCCTAACAAAGGGACGGATCACGTACAGGGACCTGCTTCTGTTCAGCAACCAATAATCATGTTCACACCAAGTCAAATCTATCACACAAATCAGGTAAGGCAGGTAATTTCAATGTTATTGCTCAACAGATCAACATGGCATCAAATGAGAGTCAAGTTAAAAGTATAACAGGTATTACAAGAGCTAACTCTACCAGAAATATAGATATTAATTGTCCTAGCATTTCTAAAGATGTGGCCATTTTGGATAATTCATTGGCCAAAGGCGCATCATCAGATGCCTCTACATCAACTATTGATAATCCTCATATTGATAACTCCATCTTAACCTCTTTAATTGTAGATAATAATGATAATAGTAGCCACTCTATTTCTGTACCTAATATATCTGACCGTATGATAATTGATACTGCTGTTGTCTCTACTAAAAATCCTCTTAACGACATGGTTAAGAAAGTTCAGCCCGTTATTCGGGTCCGTGACCCTAGCGCAGGTAAGAATAAGCTACGTGATCCTAAAGTTCAGTCCACTCCGGATCTCAAAAAAAAAAAGCAAGGCCTCCCCCGGGGATGGCTCTAAACATCTGAGTAATAGTGGCTCTTCCTCGGGCCCCTCGGTTGCTCTAAAGCACAATCCTGATAAGGGGGCCCTTGTGAAGAACCAAGTGGTGTCTGAGCAGGCGCCTAGCAAGAAGGATGAGAAGCCTATCCTGAGCCAGCTTAGTAATTCTAATAAAGCTGAAGAAAATCTAATTTTGGAATTCATGAGACTCAGGGACGAGGTAAAAGGTAGTGGGGCTCTTGGTTTCTTAGATATGATTAACCATTTCCATGCAGGTAGTGGACAGGTGGACCAAGATGTCGTGGCCCTTGTGGAAGCTCGCCATAAGCGCTCGGTGGATATTCAGACGTCTACTGGTCAGCCAGAGGCAAAAACAAAAACAGGGGCGGCAGTGTCCCATTCCCACAATGTTGCTCAATGAATGTTCTATGTTTGAACTGTTGAGGCACTGCTGCCAGAGGTTTTTCATCTCCTATGAAAGACCTTAGATATGATTATAATTTCTCCTTTTTAATCTTAGTTGAAACTCATATGAGTGGTAATATTATGAAGTCTTTAAACTTTGATGGCAGGTTTATTTTTATTTTTTTATTTTTGGTGAGAATTGATGGCAGGTTTATTCAGGAAGCCACCGGTCAAGCCGGAGGCATTTGGTGCATGTGGGACTCAATTGTGTGGACTGTCACTGTTCTCGGTAATTCCGCTCAGTTCGTCCACATAGAAGTTAGACGACAACTTGAACGACCTTGGTGTCTCACCGCTATCTATGGAAGCCCACACTTCTCTCCTAGACAAAGCCTATGACACTCTCTACAGAATCTGGCGCTCGATATGGAAAATGTGTGGGCCGTGGTTGGAAATTTTAACACCACAGTCAAGGCCAAAGACCGATGACCCCCTCTTGGGACCGCAACACCACGACCAAGGCCTGAGAGGCTTAATTAACGTGGCAGAACCTATTGACCCCTTCACTTGGTATAGGGATGGTACTTGGAATTGGATAGTGCCTTCATGAATCTTGATTGGCGCCTTAGACACCCTGAAACAGTGGTGTACCATCTTCTCTTCTTTAAATCAGACCATTGACCCCTTCTCATTCATCTTGATAACCTGCCTAGGCCTAACCGGCATAGGCGCCCTTTCCGTTTTGAAGCTATTTGGCTAACTCATGATTCTTTTTCTGATAGTTTTCTTACCTCTTTTATGTTCAGAAGTTGAAAGAGAATTTCTTTAGTGGATCTTTGGAGAAATATGCAGGGGTATTGTATGGGTTAGGCATTGAAAATGGACAGAGTGTTCTTTGAGTTGAAAAAAATTAGAATGAGAAAAAAAAGTCGGTAGATCTCTATTTATGACCTGTTGTATATCTCGTAAATGCCAACTTCTAAACTTTTGAAATTTAAATTAAGTGTCTTAAATTTTATGAATACCTTGTTGTTTTTGTTGTTTCTTTTGATGTTTGCCTTGCTTAGCTTTAAGTTAATGAATGAAGTGCGTGTTTGAAAATCAATTGATAGAGATGTTAAATGTATCTTTGAGATTTCTGGAAAGGATTTTAGAACACACTAGAATTCACTTTTGATTTTGAATGACAGGACATGACATGACAACATTGTATACATATTTTAAAGATTATTTCACTCAGAGTAAAGTGTCACTGTGGAGGGTGGTTGAGTTAGGTGTGAAGGATAGCTAGCTATGTTGGTGTTTTGAGTGTATTGTGATATAAAGACCATTATTCCGGTTTTTACTAACAATGATAAGTGATGAAACTTGTTTTTACTTTGTGAGTAATAGACACTGTGTGTGTTAGAGTGAGTTAAATTGAGTGCTGCGGAGAAGATAGATGTAGGAATTAATCTATCTACAAGACATGCTTATAATCATGAATATACTGTAGCGGAAAACAAAGACATACAAGCATGCTTCTATATAATCAAGAACAAAGCTATGACCTTGATAATCTTAGGATCTACGACATGTTGATATATCAAGGATTAGATAAATACCTGGATCTATAGTAAAGAAGCAGAGAACGGATCCTTACAAGAAGAGAGTGAGTGAAAACGAGCAACAACTACTCGTCGGCTTTTTTTTGGTTCTTCCTCAACCGGACTCCTAATGCCTTAGACTCTCTTCAGATGGGGAGAGGAGAGTAAACATGTGTGTTGCGGTTAGTCCGGTATATTGGGGACCATAGCCTACTTATAGTGTGACAGTCTATTAGGTTCCCATTATCCCTCTAATGGGCTATCACTGACATCCACTCATATTGGGCCCATATCAATAAAAATTAATTATTAATTGTAATTAGAAATCCAATATAGCCTTTTACTTATTTTGATCACATATCAATCAAAGCTCCTAATTGATAAATAGCTAATATAATTAATAAAGAATATATGCCCATTATTTATGATATTGGAATAAAATATTCCAACAATCTCCCACTTGGGCAATATATTACACTAATTATATCATAATTCTTTAAGCCGGCATCCGAATGCTATTTATTTTTAGATTTCCCTATACAATCTGGTCCACCTCATATATCAACAATGGTCCAACGTCTTTAGTGAGATCAAACTGAAGTTGCTGAAAATGCAAAATTTGTTTTGCATATAATATGATACAAACATATTTAATGATAACTCAACTTAATTTCTGCAGAAAGCCAAAATAACATAAAGTCTGTATCAATACCAAAATTCTAGAACACAAGGGAAAACAAAAAAAGACTCCCACTAATCTAAGGCAATCTCAAAACCAACACCCATATGAACAATGTGCTCATGGTAAACTTTAGGTGTCAAACCTTTGGTTAGTGGGTCCGCTAGCATAAAGTTGGTCCCTATATATTCTATCAAAATTTGTTTCTCTTGAACTCTTTCCTTCACAACAAGATACTTGATGTCGATGAATTTCGACTTTGTGGAACTCATGTTGTTGTTAGAGTATAGGACGGCTGCACTATTGTCACAATAAATCTTCAATGGCCTCTTAATGCTTCCAATGATGCTTAGGCCTGAGACAATTTCGCAGCCACAAAGCATGATTTGATGCCTCAAAACAGACCACAAACTCTGCTGCCATGGTTGAAGGAGCCACTAAAGTCTGCTTGGCAGACTTCCAGGAAATAGCCCCTCCAGCCAAAAGAAAAATGTAACCAGATGTGGAACGTCTGCTATCCGGGCATCCCACAAAATCAGAGTCAGAATACCCAATGACCTCTAAGTTATCTGACTTCCGATAGGTAAGCATGTAGTTTCTTGTTCTCTTCAAGTAGCGCATCACGCGCTTCACCGCTGTCCAATGTTGCATACCAGGATTACTCAAATATCTACCAAGAACTCCCACTACAAATGCTATGTCAGGACGAGTACAAACTTGAGCGTACATAAGACTTCCCACAGCCGAAGCATAAGGAACCTTTTGCATCTCTACCTTTTCAAGATCTGTAGCGGGGCACTGATTGAGACTGAACTTGTCTCCTTTAGCCACGGGTGTATCTCCCGGTTTACTATCTTTCATGAAGAATCTATCCAAAACTGTATCGATATAGCTCCTTTGTGACAATCCCAAGATACCCTGAGAGCGATCTCTAAGTATTTGGATACCCAAGACAAAGGAGGCGTCCCCAAGATCTTTCATCTCGAAATTCTTCGTGAGAAATCTCTTAGTTTCGTGCAATAAGCCTATATCATTACTTGCTAATAGGATATCATCGACATATAACACCAAAAAGATAAATTTACTCCCACTGAACTTTTGGTATACACAATCATCAACCGCATTAGTTTGAAAACCATAAGAGGTAATAACTTGATGAAATTTGTAATACCACTGACGGGAAGCCTGTTTAAGGCCATAAATGGATTTCTTTAGTTTGCATACCATAGACTTTGGATCACCTGAAACAAAGTTTTCTGGTTGCACCATATAAATTGTTTCGTCAATGTTTCCATTTAGAAACGCAGTCTTCACATCCATCTGATGCAGCTCTAAGTCAAAATGAGCCACTAGTGCCATAATAATCCTGAGAGAGTCTTTCGAAGAAACTGGAGAGAAAGTCTCTTTGTAATCAATGCCTTCCTTTTGAGTGAAGCCTTTGGCGACAAGACGAGCCTTATATCTTTCAATGTTACCCTTGGAATCCCTCTTGGTTTTAAATATCCATTTGCAACCAATGGGTTTCTTACCTTCAGGTAACTTGACAAGATCCCAAACGCCATTGTCAGCCATTGACTTCATCTCATCCTTCATGGCATCAATCCACTTAAGAGAGTTAGAACTATTCATGGCCTGACTAAAGTTGACTGGATCTTCCTCAGTCAAGCCAATACCTTCCTCATGTTCTTGGAGAAATGCAACATAATCATCCGAAATTGCACTTCTCCTCTCTCTAGTGGATCTTCTTACTGGCACCTCTTGAGGTTGTTGAGTTTGAACTTCTGGTGGTGCTTGAGGAGGAAACTCAGTGTTGACTTCTTCTTGAGCAATGTTAGGAATAACATTCTCATTCATTTCTGGATCTGTTGCTTGAACAATGACAGGTACTAAGACTTGACCACTGTCAGTAACAGTTTCTTCATCAAAAGCAACACTCCTTATGTTTCCTTCCCCTCCAAACTCAACATCCTCAAGAAATCTTGCATTTCCCGTTTCAAAAAATGTTCTTGTGGTGGGGTTGTAAAACTTATACCCACGAGAGTGTTCTGCGTACCCAACAAAATAACAATTAACTGTCTTAGGGTCCAACTTACCTTCATGCGGCCGGTAAGGCTTGGCTTCAGCTGGACACCCCCAATTGTGTATGTGCCTAATGCTGGGCTTTTTTCCCTCTTCTTGTGTTGAGAATTTGAAGCCAAATGAGCAATTTCAGTCCTTCCCCTCCACAGTCTCTCTTCCTCTTGCACACAGTGAGACATAAGCTCATTGAGGGACCATTTGTCCTTCTGAGTGTTATATGTCACCACAAATTGTGCAGGAAGAGAGATCAAAACCAAATGCACAATCACATCATCAGGGATGTGCATCTTTAGTGCCTTGAGTTTTGATGCAAGGTTGGACATCTCCATAATGTACTCCCTTACGTTCCTTTTACCATTATACTTCATAGAGGTAAGTTTGGCCAAATGGCTACTTATCTCAGCCTTATCACTTTTTTCAAATGATTTCTCTATTGATTCCAGGAACTTTTTAGCATTCTCATTCTCAGTAATTGAGCCCCGGAAAACTTCCGGAATTGATTTCTTGATGATCATGAGGCACATTCGGTTGGACCGATCCCATTTCTCAATTTTGAGCTCATAAGAGTTCTCCGGAGTGGGAATGGGTCGTTCCTCCCTTAGTGCTTGGTCTAAGTCCATACATCCGAGAACGATTTCAACGGATTCCTTCCAAGACTTGAAATTCATCCCATTCAGCATAGGGATTTGGTTAATTTGAGTAACAAAATTTGGAGAGCTAGCAATAGCAACTAAAAAAGAACATACAATCAACATTAGTAGCACATCAAATTATAAATAATTATTAGATGTGCAAAAATAACTTTAATTGTGAATTAAAAGACCCAAACAAGATACTAAGCGCACCATTAGTCCCCAATCTTTGAATTGCAAAGACTAACTGCAAGCAGTATTCTCAACGTAATGATCAAATATTGATAATAAGTCCTGTCAAACAGTGGTTGCCTTTGGGCACCCCAATTGCTCATATGGATAAATAACTTTATAATCACCACACATTTACCATCACATGCATGTTATTATTCGGCCAAGTTGCGCCTTCCTTTGGGCCGACAACAACTCGCATGAATAATTTCACGCTACATCTTTTGTAAATTTAATCAAATTGACCTACGTAACAGAGGTTACTTTGGCAACGTGTTGTTTCAATCAACTCAATTAAAATATACTAGACAATTTTATTAATAATAATATGGGAAAGGGTCTTAATTCACATGTTTCCTACACACAAGTGTAAGAAAAAAAAAACTGAACGTACGGTTATGGCCTCCTAAACGCAAAAGAATGAAATTACAAAAAAAAATTACAATTCTTCGGCACAAAATTAGCTTCTCTGAGCCGTGTCCTCATATGGTGTTGTCCTCTTTTGTCTTTCTCAATCAATTACAATATTAGAAATAAAATAAAATAAATAAAGGGAAAGTCACGGTGCGCAGACCGTATTTAAATTAAAATCACGACACGTAGGTCGGCCCGAAATAATTAAACGCATAAACAACACCAAAATACTAAGGCCATAACCATACACCACAATACAAATTATTCAATGATAAGATTACTAAAATATTATTGAAAAAAAATATATTTACATGTAAATATTATAACGTAAATGGACAAATATTTACGTTTACAATCAAGTAAAATATCGTGATTCAAAAGCGAGATAGAATCTCTATTACCATATATAAAAGATATGATCATGATATTATAACTTATGGTCATTAAAAAAAAACCGATATCTGAATCCATAATAACCATCATGTATAACAATAAATATTATATATATATATATATACATGTAATCAGTAAAACAAGAAAGAATCAATTGAAACCAAATATCACATTATATAGATTATGAACTTCAACGCTATCGATCCTTGCAATATATTTTCTCAGTAACCTTAAAAAAAATTGAACAATCATTCTATGTAATGTTCACATGACACAAGTATATATATAAAAGAAAATATCTTTTCACCTATTCACAACACATGATACTGATGTTGGAAAAATTTGTGAAGCAAAAAAAATACTAATTCACAAACACGATATTGATATTGGAAAATTTGTGAAACCAAAAAGAAACACACCAAAAGAAAAATACATGATAAAGGTTCTCATCACCAAAATAAATCCCAATAAATCAACATAGAAGAAAGCTCTGATACCACTTGTTGGAATTAATAATACAAGCATGAATACACTATTGCGGAAGACAAAAAACATAGGAGCATGCTTCTATATAATCAAGAACAAAGCTATGACCTTGATAACCTTAGGATCTACGACATGTTGATATATCAAGGATTAGATAAATACCTGGATCCATAGTAAAGAAGCAGAGAACGGATCCTTACAAGAAGAGAGTGAGTGAAAACGAGCAACAGCTACTCGTCGGCTTTTTTTTGGTTCTTCCTCAACCGGACTCCTAATGCCTTAGACTCTCTTCAGATGGGGAGAGGAGAGTAAACGTGTGTGTTGCGGTTAGTCCGGTATATTGGGGACCATAGCCTACTTATAGTGTGACAGTCTATTAGGTTCCCATTATCCCTCTAATGGGCTATCACTGACATCCACTCATATTGGGCCCATATCAATAATAATTAATTATTAATTATGTAATTAGAAATCCAATATAGCCTTTTACTTATTTTGATCACATATCAATCAAGGCTCCTAATTGATAAATAGCTAATATAATTAATAAAGAATATATGCCCATTATTTATGATATTGGAATAAAATATTCCAACAGAAGAGACATCGTGTTTAATGAATTATGAAATGGCATAAAATAAAAAAAAACGAAAATGTGAGGTTTATGATGTCTAAGGAAATACATAAAAAATTAAGAAAATAAAGAATATTTTTGATTTTTTTATTATTATTTCAGTTTATATCTTTTATTGACAAAAAAAATAACTTAGTTAATCAAGGCAAAACTAATAAAATAAGAAATGATATAATATTTTTTTGAAAAAAAAGAAAAAAAATGTGAGGTTTATGATCACTAAGGAAATACATACCTTTTTTTAAGGAAATAGATAATATTTTTGATTTTTTCTTATTCTAAAATCAAGTTTACATTTCTACATTCAACCATACAACCAAAGATTACATTTTTATTTTATTTTATTTAAAAAAAAACACTTACCTGCGATTCTGAAACCAAACATAGATGTGTTTAGATGTGTTTGTTTTCCATATTAGGAAGGATGAGACATTCTACAATGAATTGTTGCCTTTGGAGAGGTTGGGGTTGGATAATGAAGGTAAAGCCTTTCCAAGGCTTCAACTTACCTATAAACCTCATACGTTTACGCTTGCTAACTTTGTTTGTTGAAAGGGCCATAAGATAAAATGTTTGGGGTTAGAAGAATTAAGATGGGGGCGGGGGCTTTAGAAGTTTTGTGCCTCTCTCTCTCTCTCTCTCTCTCTCTCTCTCTCTCTCTCTCTCTCTCTCTCTCTCTCTCTCTCTCTCTCTCTCTCTCTCTCTCTCTCTCTCTCTCTCTCTCTCTCTCTCTCTCTCTCTCTCTCTCTCTCTCTCTCTCTCTCTCTCATATACATACCTCTTCCACACATTAGAGGAGGTGTCCGTTCACTATATATATATCAACAAACTAACAAACTACCTCCTCTTTAGGACTCCCCTACCTGCATACATGCATGTTAAAGTGATTCTTTATGTATATGTTTCAGTTTGTTCCTTTCGTGTTTTGTTTCGAAGGATCAACTGAAACATATCATACCAATTGAAGGACCAAACTGAAACCTATCGAACATAAAAACCAATTTGACAAAGATTTGAAACATAAATGACCAAAGTAGCAGAAAAAATGGATAAAGGACTAAAAATGCAATTTAGTCTTTTTTTATAAGCAAAGAAATTCATTGATAGAGAACAATCGTTTCAAATTTCTACCCACCCTCACAATGGAACCAATACCAAGTCACTGACACAACATTGTACTATTAGCCACTAACACCTTAAAAATTACAGACTTCTAGGCTCCTCAAATGACCTAAGAGCATCTTTAATGGGGGTAAACTAAATAGGTAAACTAAAGTGATTTTTGTGAGCCCAAACTGCCACGTAGGATTTAAACAGTTTTTAGTTGACTCAAGTTGTTTTTGCTCCAATGCGGGTTATTTATATGGGCCCACTTATTTATATTTTTTTATTTGTATTTAGTTTTTGTCTCAAATTTAATATTAGTTTTTGTATTTTTTATCTGTATTTTCTATTTTGATCTGTGTACTTTGATGTTTTTATCTGTTAAATGAGAGTTTTTATCATTCTGTTAATTTGTTCTTCATTTTTTCTGTTAATTTCCCTCTCTTTTAACTTGTTTTCTGGAAACATGAAAGAAAAAAGAATGACAAATAAGAAAAAAGAGAGAGAAAGAATGATTAAAAATTGTTAGTTTATGGTATATTATTTAGCATAGACAACTAATTTTAGTTGATCCACACCTCCATCTAGGAGGACAACTTTAACGCAAGTGTGTTATAACATACGACAACTAGCTCTAGTTGCTTATCAAAAAAAAAAACTAGCTCTAGTTCACTTCTTTACTTCTCCATGTTAAAGATGCTCTAAGTAGTTGTTAGCCAAATTAAATACCCCATCTTCCCCTCAATGAATTTTACACATGAAACAATGCCCATTCTTAAATAATGATAGATTAAGATAACCAAATAATTAATGGAAGTCCAAAATTGAAAAATGGGTTGTGTATAGTTATAAAAAATTCGCGACTTTTGTCAATATCTCTTATATGATGCTTTATATTAAAGATGCGTGTACTGATCAAAGAAATATTAAAGATGTGGGTGACTTGGGTCTTTTCACTTTGATGTTCATGCATGTAATCATCAAGATTTGCTATATTTCTCCTTTGCAAGTGTTCGATTCTCTAGTTCTCGACCTATGGTCTTCTTGTGCCTCTAGTTATGTTTGGTTGCCTACACCCTCCAGAAATTTGGGTGGACATTAGATATTCCTAGGCACGAGAGGTGGCTCCTTTTTGGATTCCCCACACCACTAGTGGGTGTGGTGCGGGGAAACTATAATTTCCAGATTATCATTACCAGGAAAGTCATAAGATTATCAAGAAAATCCATCTTGCTAATGATGACTTCGTAACAAATTTCTCTAAAGGATTCGAGGCGATAGACTAAGGGACTGCTAACTATATGAATTCTCCCACTCGACGCACATGTTAAATCGACTCTCATTGGAGTTTTGCTGAAGCATTGAGTTGTATTGGCTCTCGGTTCTCCCGAGGTCTCCAAAGGGGGAGTATATAGCAAGTTTCTATAGGTTTGATCGGGACAGGGTGAACGTGGAAAATAACACGAGAAATGGAGGGTTTGAATTCGTATTTTTAAAAATCTTTTTAGAAAAATTGTTTTTCGAAAGTCCCTTGTATAATTAGGCTTCTAAGGATTTCACTATTTTTAAAGCTTTTCAATTAGGCATCTATGGAAATGCCATTAATAGGCAAGATATAATTTTTCAAAAAGTTTGAAGCAAAGATCTACCTTCTCTTCACAAGAGGTTCCTAAAAGAAAGCTTTATGGATTCTCAAGGAAAATAGTGTCCAGAAAGAATAAAGAATGAAGTGTGTTCTTTGGCTCAACTCGTTTGAATTTTCTTGGATATTCACAATATGTGCAATATGATACTTTTCAAATTCCTTTTGATACTCACTTCAGAGTTGAAGGCGTGAATAAATAGGTACAACAAAGAATAGTGTCGTTGTGACTTTGCAGCAGCCCCAAATACCGTTTTGTGACCTACCTAGGGCTTTTCGACAAACTGTTAAAAGCCAAATACTATGCTGAGATCAGTTTGAAAAATCTTTTACTAGGTTATCCTCTAGTTTTGGCGCTTGAGCAATATTGCTTTCGATATTCTTTCTTTCTTCTTGATTTCTCGCACCATAAGTTTTGTAATTAAAGAGCATTAATAAATGCCATTGAGAGATATTGATCACAACTGATGATAGTAGCACTAGATGCACGCTTGGACCCGAGGAACTCTTCATCATACAGAGACTTGGACCACATGCACACTAGGAATCAGAGGTAGTGCAGATTAGATGCAGTCTTCTTACTAAACGAGAGTAGGGCCATGCACTCCTTACATCAGGCGCAAGAGAGACCAGATGATAAGTCACTGTATGGTAGCATTCAATGTCCATGGGACCAAATAATAGTAGGCAGATGAATAGTGGCGGACGGAGGACCCTAGATCAGGGGGTGCAAGAAAAAATACCGTAAAAATTGTCGAATATCATGTTCTCTTATGTAAGATCAAATATGTAACTTCTACACATTCTAAACAGATCCTTGGCACAAAATTGTTCTCTTATACTACTTGTTATCGTCAAAATAATTAAGGGTCGTTGTTTCTACATCTATTTGGTTCCAATAATGAGATGTCCTATTGGTTGAATTAATGGGCATGTGCCATGGCCTTATCTTAGCATAAAATCTTGGGTACTCTCGTATAGTCTCTAAGATTGACAACTTGGAAGATCTTACCCGAAGTTTGTTGGCTTGTTGATTGTGGATAATCAGATTCTTTTCTGCTTCATATGCTTTTGTTGGTTTGTACGCTTACATTTCTTTGTTGACTTTCATTCAGGCAAACAAGAGCACTAATGCTGAATTTGTTTCTTGGTTTGCTTGAATATGGAAAACATCAAATGAACAAATTTTTGCATGAATTAGCTAACACTTATGCTTGAACATTTGTGTTTTATGTTAGTTATACTCTCTCTTATGCAGACATTTATAGAAATCCTTTTTAGAGCTAAGATCTTCCAATACCATTCTATAGATATAGATATAATGCAGGGTGTTGAGAGAGAATGAACAGGTTTCGGATGGTGATTGAGGGGTCACTTACACTCATCAAACCTACAGCTATTTTCTATTCTATATTGATATAATTAAATATGTTTTTAGTTTCTATAAAATTTGAGTTTTATCTTGTTTTACCTCAAACAAATTCCATCTACTTTTGGTCCTATAAAATTTGAGATTTTCAGTTATAGTCACTTATGACTTTTAATAGTACTTCACACGACTTTTAATAATGCTTATATAAGGTCAAAAAAGCGTCATTAAAAGTCATGAAGCGATTAACAAACATGAGGGACTAAAAATGTAGAAACCAAAAATAAGTGAAATTTTTCTAGGGGATAAAAAATCCAAAATTTATGGGGAGACAAACGTATTTAACCCATTTTCACATACAAAGTATGTTGTGTCACGGTATAGTGGCAAACAAGAGCACCAATGATGAATTTTATTTTCTTGTTTACTCGAATTATTTGAAGGGACAAGAGTGAATGGGTGATTACTTTGGGTTTTTTTTTCGTACCCCCATTGTACCCCATACCCCCCCCCCCCCCCCCCATAAATGACCAAACGGACGAAATTACCCCTAAAATAAAAAAAAATCCGGAATTACTTCATAATGAGGTAAATTCGGAATTCAGTTTTTTTGGATTTCCGGATTCATCTCATTTTAGTGTATTTCCGGAATGTTAACTGTGTTCCGGAATTACACTAAAATGTGATAAATTCGGAAATCCAGAAAAAGTTAATTCCGAATTTATCCTAACTCTGATAAATCCGTAAGTTGTTGCAGCATAGTCACATGATTCTTAACAATCCGAAAGTTGACAGTATGAAGTAGCACTAAAAACTAATGGTTTATGAAGTGAATGGAGGTATAAGTTTGACCAATCACGTGATTCACTTCATAGATATTCCAGTTAGTCATTATTAACAATCCGAAAATCACGTGATTCATTGGTTCCAACAACTACGTGTCAACATCAGTATTCCAGTTTGACCAAGTTTTCCGGAAACAAGTGATTTCGAAGGTATAAGTTTTTAAACTTTCCGGAAATACGTCAAAAAGGGGTATTTCCGGAAGTCAATGCTTCCGGAAATACCCCTTTTTGACGTGTTTCCGGAAATTCAAAAAAATTTCCTTCCGAATTTATTTATAAATCCAGAAATTTCTAAAAAAACAGTTTTTTTTAATTAAAAAACGGGCATTTTGGGGGTTTTTTGGTAAGGAGGGGGTATGGGGTCTAAGGAGGGGAGGGGGTATGAAAAAAAAACCGATTACTTTTTGATAACGGGGCTATGACCGGTGTAGATACAAGAACTTGTTAAATATAGTAGGTGAATGTATAGTATAGTTGTACAAATACATTTTCACTGACAAAATTGTAGTCCATGTGCTTATAATCTGAGTAGAACCAAACCAATAAGGAAGTAGGGAATTGCCTAGGAATTTTAGTTGTTACTGTCACACACAAATTATAATACTCAATTTTTCACAATGAGGGATTTAATTGTCTTACTTGTTCTTACTTATTAACAACTCTATGTTACTTGTTTCAATGTACATAAATTGCTATTCGTAACCAAATTCGCAGCATATTAAACTGATGGGGTCCAAATGACAACAAATTTGCTACTTTTTATTTTCACGAATTTTGTCTCCGTGCATTGTACGAGTTTTCAATACTAGTTGATAAACAACTATTCAAAAGAAGTCATTCCTCTTCAAAAAAGTTGTTCAGAGAAGCTGTGGCTCAATAATCCATCAGAAAAGATGTCTCAATGTGCCATGCTAATCTGAAAAAATTAAAATATTCCAATAATAATGAGGAACAACATCACTCTTTATATTAGGCAATTTCAATTCCATATTAGCACCATCATTTATAATGGTGACTAATTTCTCTTTATTTTTACAATTCATGCGATAGACTTTTGAAGCACAACAGGCTTGAAGCAAAGGGAAGAAGAGGGTTCACGATGGAACTGGAGCACATGGGTTGAAATTGGATTATGGGTATGAGAAAAATGAATGAAGAGACGATAGAATTGAAAAATGGCTAGCAGTGGAGAGAAATTAGAGTTGGGAAATTTCGATGGCAACACGTTGAAACCACTTCAAGAGGATCGTTGAAGTGGCAGTGACGAAGCTGTGAATTGGAGATGAAAAGAGGACAAAGATAACATGACATACCAAAATTCCTTAGCAAGAGAGCTGAAAGAACAGAGGAAACGGTGCAAGTTGGGGATGAAATGGCCCATGAGTGCTTCTCACTTTTGAGATAAAAACTAATCGTTATTAGAGAGAGAGAGAGAGAGAGAGATCCGCATCAGTTCAAATAGACGGAGTATACCTTTGCAAGAACCAAGAGACATGCATCAATAGAGTTAAGTGGACATATAGACTAAACAAGTACACCATTAAAGTTAATACATAGCTCAGTTCCTTGAATGCTCACACCTTATTTGGCCAACACAGTGGCCATAAGTTGTTCAAACACCTTAGCAATATGTTCATAGCTGCAAAGCCTCAAGAAATAATGTTTCCTACATGCTCTCGAAAAAGGTCCTACTTTTCATCTTCCCAGTGACATATCATCTGAGACCCTGCAAAGCCTCAAGACACAACATTCATTCAGATTTTTTCAGGTATATTAACTGAAATGAAATATGTATCTGTGCTACTATAAATTTTGTGGTCTAAATATCAAAAAAAATCCATTCACCAACTAATTGTAGAATATATTAAAGTATCAAATTTAAGTACTCTTTCAAGATACTCAATAGTTTTAAAAAACTCATTCTAGATATTAGACAATGTTCAATATAAACCTAGAAGTTGTTACATGTGCATATGGAATGTGTCCGGGTTATTATTTCTTTCTTTCAAAATGATATTTTGTTCAGTGAAGCTAGCAATGGAAGTGCTCAACAAGAACTCAACTGAAGGTCTGAAACACAAACCTTTTGCCTAGGTTCTCTTGCGCTTGGTTGGCTTGATATGTTCTACAATATAAGCTATAACTTCTTTCAATGTTGCCTTCCTATTTTCCTTGAAGTTCCATAGCTCATTAACAGTGTATCCACCACTTGGATTGTATTCATTTATTTCTTTCAATGCCGTAACAACAGCCGAATGTATCTCCTCACCCCATTCTTTCTTGAGCTTTTGTAATTTATCATCTCCGTCATCAATAACTGACTGTATCAATACAACAATATTACTGGGTGTTAAGTATTACACTTTTAATCTATTGAGGCATAACTAAGCTTAGAACATAAACAATGTCTTCATGGTGCATACCTCAGATTTATCGTTGACTGTGACCACTTTAAAAGGATGCCAACCTGAATTTTTCACATTCTCCTGCCACAGAGAGCAAAGCTCAACACCCTTTATCCCAGCTTCTTCAAGATGGAATTGTTTCTTGCAGGCATTAACAAAAACCTTCTGGTCCAGCTCTCCCATTCTCTTGATCCCAATATTAGTTTTAGGACCATTAATCAATTCATTTAACCCCTAAAACAACAGAAATTAGAAAAAAGAGAGAAGGACCAACTTTAGTCTCCACAATATACTCATCACACAACAACATAATATCAAAATTCTTATTTCCAGCGGGAAGGTGAAGAGAATCTTCTTGCAAATATTTTATAACTTAGCATGAAGAAATGCATGCACCTTGTTAGTTAGTTATCTTCAAGAATAGAAGAGAAAGTTGAAAAGAAAGCAACAAGTGTGAGTAACATGATTTTTTATATGGTTTTGCATATGGAGTTCAAAACATAGAGAATAATGTGCAAGAGAACAACATACTTCTATTAACTCTTTACGAGCTTCCTGTAGCTCATCATTGCTCTGGCGCTCCTTGACAATGAGGGTTTGATTCATGGCCTCTGTAGCTTCCAAATTATCTCTTTTTTCTAGCAGTTCATCATTCATTTCTTCCATTTTCTTCTGGATAGCTGCATCATCTTGATCTCCAAGATGCTTCATAACTTCCAATTTTCCTTTTAACTCTTCAATTTCCATTTCTAATTTTTGTTTGGCATCTAGTTGTTTTTCCAATTGAAGTATCTTGTTATAAGCCTCCTGTTTTTCTAACTGGAAATGTTGAAAGCCATATCAGTCGAAGACATTCACAATGTATGAGAATAAAGTGATAAACAATATATGCTAATATCTTTTCATAACTTAAGACACTAAAGAGAAGACGAACCTTTTGCTCTTCAACAAGCCTGAAGACATTTGCATCAGCTATCTTCGCCTCCTTTGAAGCCAACTTGAGTGATTGATTCCTCAAATCTTTCTAGAAAAACAGAGAAATTATATTAGAATTTAGCAAAAGACTGGAAAGTGAGATACCAGATAGCACAAATGAATGTACAAATCCTTTTAACAAATTCTCAACATAAATGAAGTAGCTAAGACTAAAACCATTTATATAAATCTATATTTTATTTCCTCACAGTGATCAATAGCTATAAATTCGGCAACATTGACTTTGGGTCCAATGAAAGAAATGGTGAAAGACCAATTCAAATGGGAATTTATTTAAAGGGAGTAAGTAGGATGAAAATAAGTATTAAGCTTGAATCAAGAGTAAACAATAATATTAGTAGCAGACCAAAGACAGAGACAAGCAGGCCAAAAAGTTTGCAAGGACAATTGTAAATAAGAAAAACCAAGAGTAACAAAAAAATAAAAGCTTTAGAAAGAGCATGTGGTAATAGGCAAAAAATGTAAATATATGACCTTCTTCTTGTCCTCTTCAAGTTTCTGCCTCTCTTGATCAGTTAGTGCCTCGCGTTTGTGCAGATCTCTGGTCCAGGAATCAAGCTTCTTCTTTTTTACATCCAATTCATTACTCAACTTTTCCTGTTCTTCCAAGATCCTTTTAACCTCGTTGCGAGCTTTACGCTGCATATTCCGCGACTCTGACAGAAAATAGACAAAATTGCAGCATTACAAGTCTACAACCTATGCAGTTTTTTCTTTCAATTCTGCTTCCATGAATGTACAAGAATAATAAAACATACATGGCCATACTTGAAGCACATGGATTTTATATACAATAAGGCAGAATCAGATTCTAACAGAAATAATACAAACCTTCAACAAAAGCACTCTGTAGCTTGTCTTTTTCCTCCAGCATCCTACTCAAGGACATAGTCGTCTCATTATACTTATACTGCATTTTGTTGAGGTTTTCATTTGTAATATCAATTTCATTAGCTAGGTTTTCTACAATACTTTTGCTGCTTTCAGACGCTTCTTGAACAATATCTGAAACTGTCCTCAGCTTTCCTTTGTTGCGAAGGTATTCCCCAATTGGCCCTCCACATTTATAATCATCTTCCCGTGCAACCCATCCATAAATGTTTGAACTGGGCTTCAGCTCCGTTGAATTCCAATCCTTTTTACCATGATTTGTATTTTCAAATGACTTCTCAAAATCACTTGCATTCATGAAACCATTCCAGTCTTTGTTGAATTCAATTACAGCTTGAGCTGTCAAGTCACCATCAATCAAAAATACATGAAAATCTACTGGTCTGTATTTAGCAAATTCCTTTAGCCAGTATCCAGAATCATGCATATTAGTCTTGATGTTGACGATTATGCCTGTCCATGGCCAAACGTAATTCTCTTCATGCTGTACAGGTGGATTGACAGCTTGGGTTAACACTGGGCGAAGTATTTGGTCTGCCTCATCAGCTAGGTCAGTGGTCAAATACTTTGCCAGGGCAAGATGGTTTGCCTTTTGTTGTGCACTTCTGTTAGCTGAACCCTTACCCACTCCTGATGCATGTTGCAATAAGTCCTTAAATTTGAATTCCTGTTTCTTCTTGCCAGAACAATAAGGGCACCTAAGAGTGCCATTCAAATTTTTAACCTTGTATTTACCAGCCCTTAACTGTTCATAGGGTTTCTCCGCGTATTCCTCAATCTCAGATTCGCTAATGTCTGACTCTTCTGAGCTGTAGTCCATTTAAGGTCTGCACACAACTACAATAGTTAGTTCATGAATATATGGTTGCATATAATTTGATTGGGGACGGGGGGATTTCAGAAAGTATCAAAGCAATATCTTGCATAAAAACCCATCAGAAAAAGCTAACTAACAGTACTGCACCCCATAAAAATCCAGAAACTACTGAAAAAATAATTACTCTGTGCCAAGCAAACACAGTCTGCCTGGGCAGACGTTGCACATAACTGTAGAAAATATGCATTATCCACAATATACAAATTCAGAACCTTTAAGGACAACAATACCCATACATGATGCAGGGATACGTCAAACAAGCACTACTTAGAAAATAAATAGAATCAATTATGTGTAGATAAGAACTTTCCCAAAAGAAAAACTACACATGAATAAATAACTAGAAAGTACTAAAATGCAGTTTGCTAGGGAACACAATGATATATATATATATACCGTGGAGTGGACTGATAGAAACCGGTAATTATAATTATAATTTCTGAACAGAAACGGTATTATATTGAAATGTCCTCTGAGAGTTGTTCCAAAAACAGAGATTCAAGTTCAACAATACAATTACAAATTTAAAGAATACTCAAGAGATTAAAAGAAATTAAGGAGACAAATGTACAGTTACAAGAGTTCCTCCCAAGATTGTCAAGAACTTGGTCTCTCCACCCAATTCCTATCCAAATAACTGCCTACCTCATTCCTCCCTCTCCATCTATTTAAACAACATAACAGCAACATAACTGATACTTGGTATTCAAAGAGTGTTGGTGTTTGACTCCAACACGGCATTCAGAAGAAAAATCTGTGCTTCACATATAGGAACTCAAAATCACATATCCCAAATTTAACAAAATCGATACCTTAAAATGAAAATCAACATCACAAGTAGCCCGAAAAACGCAGGACCTATCTAAACAAAAAATCATTATCATTTCTGCATTTTAAAAAGATTGGCTTATTTCAAGTCCATTCAGTTCTACTTCAACTCTTACCCCTATTTTCTTAGTTAATCCCCTACTTATTGAATCATTAACAGGTTTTTTTGGAATCTCAAACCACATTTTCAAAACCCCTAAATCGCACACAATAACAACCTAACTTTGTTTGTGAACGAGGAAAATTTCAAACTTTGCATACATGCAACAAATCACTATCAGACAAACGAAACTAAACACTACATTCGACAAATCACACATTGAATTTCATAATTTTCAACACAGGAAAAATTAGCTACATTGTCAGCTCAAATAAAAAAAGACTTCAAAAAAAAATGAAGAGGGGGGTGGGGGAATTTGCACTTACGGTCACTGCTTAGTACAGTGAGTAGTGAATTGTGAAAAGGAAAATGAAAATTGAAAGCCCTAAGCGTGTGTTTCTTTGAGAGAGACAACAATCTTTTTCCTTTTCCCACAGTTACCCTTGATTGAAGATCCTATTGTTCCAATAGTGTTATTTTTGGTGAAGTTCATGTATCATTTTGGTGGAGTATAACAAGTATACTGTGTTTATAAAGAAAGAGAAAGGAAAGAAACTGAAGGGAGAGAAAAAAGAGCAGATGAGGGATCTTCCATCATTTGGAACATCATACAAACGAGAAAGAAAGAAAAGAAAACTTGGGCCGCAACCTTAAAATCTTTCCGCGCACATTCAGACAGAAATATCAAACCTCCACAGAGAACTAGAAAACAAGATACAAGAAACCGCTAGCCTTCTACAACCGAACAATAAATTAAAAATACAAGAGAAAGCTACTAGGATAAAACTAAGCAAAGAAGAACCTTGTCAAACCTCCACAGAGAACTAACAAACTAAACCAGACACTAACAAATGACACGAAGCATGGGTTCAAACTAAGCACTCCAGAAAATTTATGCAGCAATAATTCCACTACAGAGAGCTACTCAGTGTTATACATTTATAAAGCTAATTTTAAAATATAATATTATTTTCACATGTAGAAGAAAGCATGGATTCAAACATCACAGAACAAGACCACAATTAGAAACCACAAAAAGGCATCAAAGAATCAAGCTTATTCTTAAAGAGGTTTGACAAGATATCCCCATACAAAGAATCAAGCTTATTCTTAAGAGAGAAACATTGTATACCGGTAAAAACTGAGGTTGTCATGGGGAATAAAACCAAACAGTCAATTAGACATACAATGAATGAACTAATGTTGAAAACTAAATGCTACAAGGAAAGTAAGAATTAAGGATAACAATCAGCAATTTTGAAATTCAAACACATCCACATGCTTTACACCACTACCAAAGAGGTACTTATTCACATTACTGATACCTTTAAGATTGTTTGAGCTTTCACCAATATAATTACGCATTCAACTACAACATTTCGTATTTGGAAACTATATCTAACTAAACCCACCCAGTTGAAGTGCCGCTGCAATAGACTTTCATGAAGACTATAGTCAATATCTCGTGTATTACAATAATAGCAACATATTGAGAAAATTAGGGAAAATCAGAATTGGGAATATCACAACATCAACATAACGAGATTCAACAGATTCAACAATAGGGGAAATCACGAGAGCTTCAACATCAACAAAATGCAATATCAACAGAATACGAATTAGGGTTTTAGGGTTTTGGGGGAAAACCAATGCGATGTGAGAAATCGATTTCTCACCAAAGGAATCAACAATGCAGATTCGCAGCAATGCAGAAGAAGAATGAAGAAGCAGCGTCGCGGACGGAGGACGTCGTGTAAGTCACGGAGGGAGGAATGTAGAGGTCGCGAACGGATTGAAGAGGCAGCTCACGAACGGAAGGAAGAGGCGAGCTCGTAAACAGAGGCGGCGTGAGCTCGCGAACGGAGGATGTTGAGGTGGCGGCGGACGGAGGCAGCTTGAGAGCTTGAGGTTGCGTTCTCCGTGGGAGGGAAGTAACAGAAAAGAAGCACAGACGAGCGAGAGTGAGAGAGGAATGTGTGTGATTTTTTTTTTGACAGCGAGGAATGTGTGTGATTGATTGTGTCCGAATAAATCACTATTCCATAGGGTGGCATTTATTCAGACACAAGGGTTTTTTTTCATACCCCTTCCATTTTGGACCAAAATGCCCGCAATTTTTTTAAAAATAACGTTTTTTTTTAAAGTTTTCCGATTTACACATAAATTTGAAATTTAAAATTAGGGATAAATTAGAAATTAAAAAAAAAATTAAAATTATATTCCAAATTTATGTGTTAAACTCGGAATTAAAAAAAATTAATTTTTTTTTTTAAAAAATCAGTTTCTTTTAATTAAAAAATCATGATTATTACAATAAATAACAGTAAATTATGAAACTCGACGATAACAATAACAAACGAAAGAACGAAGACGACTCAAAAATACGGTAACCATAATATAAGAAACTCGTTTTTGTTGCTTTTTGATGGTTCCCGCGACGCTCTCGCTGCTCCCGTCGTCGCTTCCATTGGTGCTGTCGTTACCGTATTTTTGAGTCGTATTTTAGCGAGTTTCACAATTTTTGGGTCGTATTCATTCTTTCGTTTGTTATTGTTATCGTAGTTTAGCGAGTTTCATAATTTACTGTTATTTATCGTAATAATCATGATTTTGTAGTTAAAAGAAACTGATTTTTTTTAAAAAAAAATTAAATTAATTTTTTTAATTCCGAATTTACCACATAAATTCGGAATACAATTTTAATTTTTTTAATTCCGAATTTACCCCTAAATTCGGAATACATTTTTTAAATTTTCTGGTTTTACACATAAATTCGGAATACAGTTTAAAAAATGTATTCCGAATTTACACGTAAATTCGGAAATTTTAAATTTAAATTCCGAGTTTATGTGTAAATTCGGAAAATTTTAAAAAAAACCTTTTTTTTGAAAAATCAGGGGCATTTTGGTCCAAAAGCGATTTATGGGGGTATAGGTGATAATTATGGGGGTATGAAAAAAAACCCAGATACAATATTCGAATATCCCAAAACCTTCCTGGCATTTATTTCACTTAGCTACTTGGACCACATTTTTCTGCTGTGGGATTTTTTACCTTAGCAAAAAGGTAAATTTGTTATGCATGTATTTCACATTTTAACGGATTCATGTTTTTAAAATGATAAATATGTTGTTTAATTTATTTTACAATCAGATTTATATTTTAAAAAGATAAATTTGTTGTTGTTAATTTTTTTTTTACAAACGGATTTACTTATTGAAGAGAAAAATTTGTTATTGTATTTTCTGAAATGGATTTACCTACTAAAAAAGATAAATTCGTTTAAAAAATGATTTATCTATTTTAGATAAATCCATTGTACAAAAATACAATAACGGATTTATCTCTTAAATACGTAAATTCATTGTTGTTTAATTACAAAACAGATTTTTCTTTTGTATAGATAAATATGTTGTGTAAAAATCAACAACTGATTTATGTATTTAAAACATAAATTCATTTTGTATTTTTGTGAATTATATATTTACTTCATTTTATTTGAAGTGAAACAGATATGGATACGAATGAACAGTTGGTTCCATTCTCGGTAGATACACCAGGGACATTCACGACGAAAGCAGTATATTTAATTAATTTTTTTACAAAATGTATGTAGATATTTAATTAATTAACTAACTAACAATTGTCTATTTTGTAGCTATTTCTAACATGTGATAATGTTGTACGTTGGGTCAAAGAGGTTGGGAAAGCCAACAGAGTTTTAGTTATCATCCTTAGGTCTTGCAGAGCTGGAGGTAAAAGGGGGACGAAAGATAAAATTGTTTTTGGTTGTGAGAAACATGGGAAATTCAGCAATATTTCTAGAGTCATCTCCTCAAAGAAGCATAATTGTCCGTTTAAGTTGAGAGCTACATACAATGTTATCAGAACCGGATCGGTCATCGAGCCGGTCAAGACACTGGGTCACTGGGTCTTTGGTTAGACCAGTGGGTCTTTGGTCGGACCGCATGAGCCGAACACACTAAAAATAGACCAAATATGTATAAATTTGTACATAACAAAACCATCAAAAATTTGTAATATATCTTATTAATATACAAAACAAATTCTCAACACAAAATTAACATAATTCTTCAAATTTACTATACAAGTTCAAATCCAAAAGGACCATAAGTCCATAACCACATCGTAAGTACCTAATTAAATATACTTTACGTAAGATATATAATATATATAATGTTTGTAAGCTTATTAACAACATATGAAGCTGCCGGAGTGGTTAAGAGGTGCGACACCACCTTTTGTTGCAGGGTTCACTTCCCGCAAGAAGCCTTTTTGTAAAAAAAACATGAAAAATTAAATTAAAAGCAATTGAGCCGTTTATGCAAGCCATCCGGACCGGGAAGGGCACCGGTTCCCGGTCTAACCGGTTCGACCGGACTGGGCGGTCTGGTTTTGATAACACTGGCTACATATACGGTTCATGATGGGGGTTGGGTTTCAGGGTTATTTATAAACTCCACACACATGAGGTGCTTACAGCGTTAACTGACACCTCATTCTTAGGACGGTTAACGAAGGAGGAAAAGGCTATGATGGATGAACACATTGCATTGAAGATTGCCCCAAGAAACAGTATGAATGCTATGAAGAAGAAATTTGTGGGCAATGTGACTTCTATGTCTCAACTATATAGGTAGTGTACCATGTACCAGTCTTCCTTGAGGGGTTCTAGAACTGGGATTTAGGAGTTGATGAGATTAATAGAATCTGAGAAGTATTTATGCTGGAGCAGGAAAGTTGAGGGCACAAATGTTGTTAGTGACATCATGTGGGCACATCCCACTTCTATCAAATTATTTCTTAGGGTTCTTATTCTGGACATCACATACAATACCAACAAAGAGAAATGCTAAATGTTGTCGCCCACTCACTCGCTTTTCGTCACTTGCGCAACTAGGCTACCCACGTAAGCCTTTTATTTAAAATCTGTATCTGACTACTGGTTCAATCGTTAACCCTCAACTCTCTTCCCCTTTCAAATGTCAAAGTGCAAACCCCTTCGCCAATCCACCTTCTTCTCGTCTCCACCGTCACCACACTCAAAGCTGTATTGCCTCCTATTTCGTCGGCGTATAACAATATGATGAAGTCAGGGAGTTTCGTCAATGTTGAATTTGTGCTTCGTCAAATCTCCCAATCTGTAGCATCAACAACGTCATCATCAGAAGTTCGGAACACATGACCGATGGAAGAGATAGATAGAGCTGCAATAGCAACACTTGGAACCAGCTAGGAATCAAGGTGAAAAAGTTGGTCAACATTCGACATGGGTGTTAATGGGATGGGTTCTTTAAGAATTGTTAAAGAGAGCTTTGAATTGCAGCAGATTGTGAAATCCGTGTTTTCAACACAATTATCATTTCTTAGGGTGAAGCCAATTTCACCGTTGGATGATAAAAGAGATGATATAATGGCCATTTTTCTAGGTTGGCAATTGGACAACAACAAAAACAATCATCGTCATAATCATAGTAAGAGAACTAGGAGAGGGTAGTAAATTATAGAAAGAACCTTGCTGTTAGGAAAATGGAGTTAGCCAATGGTAAGAGGCATAGAAGGCGGGAAAGCTTTGAGTGTGGTGACGGTGGAGAAAAGAAGGCGTTGGATCCGCGGAGGGGTTTGCAGTTTGAAAGAGGAAGAGTGTTGTGATGCCTTATCGATTGAAGCAGTAGTCGGTTACAGATGTTAAATAAAATGCTTACATGGGTAGCCTGATTGTGCAAGTGACGAAAAGCGAGTGAGTGAGCGTCTGCATTTAGCATTTCTCTACCAACAAATACAAAATACCTCTATTGGAGATTGTGGGTGTCACTTCAACCAAGTTAACTTTCTCGGTTTCATTCACATATTTGGCACATGAGCGTGAGTCTCATTTTCCATGGGCATTACAGATGTTGAAATATTTGTTCGAGATACACGGCCTATTACCTCAAGTGTTTTTGACTGGCATAGATCTTGGTCTGATAAGTGACATTAATGAAGTATTTTCGTCCTTTTTGAATTTGCTTTGCGAGTGGCACATAACGAAGAACGTGAAAGCAAAGTGTAAAGAGTATGTGAAGGTGGATAGGCAAGAGTCAGTGGTTACACCACCATCTAAAATTAGGACAAAGGGTGCACCAAAGAAGAAGAAGAAAAAACTATATGATGTTGCGCGTGACCCTTCTTATTGGGAGCATGTGGATGAAGCAATGAAGAATACTCAAAACTTTGTCAGTAAACCATCACAGCAACTATCACTATCTCAGGGGACTTTAAAGAAATTCTCACAAAGGATCTCAGAGCGTTCATCATAGCGATCCTCTCAGCATGATATGGCTTTATTACCATGGGTTCCTCTACATTTCCACCCTTACGTTGCAGACATTATTGATGTAGAAGGGGATGGAAATTGTGGCCACCGAGAAGTTGTCGTTGGACTTGATTTTGGTAAGAATAGTTGGGCTTTAGTTCGACAATACCAAATTCAAGAAATAGGCTCACTTTATGATCTATAGAGCCTAACCGACTTGCAACTATTAAGTAATCATTTTTTGTCAGGGGTATGGGGAAGCAGGATGAGGACAAGTGGTCGATGCCTAAGATGGGGCACATTATAACTACCAAATACACTCACTTAGCTTTTAAAGTGAATTTTGTCTCTTAATTCTTTTTGTAGTATTACTATTTAGTAAGGAAAAGTAATTTGTCACAAGACTAGAAAAATTACGTCAATTCACTAGAGGCTAACCTTAAAATTTCGATTGAAATGTATGATGGGATATATTTATTGCAAAGCTCATTGTCGCTATTATTATCCATTACCCGTAAGAGTCAGGGTCAATCACTTCAAGATGTCGGCATCTACCTTCCCCAACCTGTATTTTCTCATGGCCAGCCATATGTAGCGATGTGTAGAGTTAGTTCACGGAGTGGTTTAAAACTGCTTATCCTTGATGATGAAGGTCGGGTGTCCAATACTACTTCAAATGTCGTTTATAAGGAAGTATTTCAGACATTGGTTTAGGTAAGTATTAACTTCGAAATGAGTCTAATTGTTTTATCAGTTGATGCTTAAAGTCTGATATCTTTTTAATTTTCTATAGGGTGCTATTATCTTAATGGATCCTGTTGATGGAACATGATGCATTTTGGTGAGAATATGTCTGTGGGAAAATATCAACTAAAGGTGCCTCCACTGTCAAACAATTTTGTGTTACGAATGTTTAAGCTGTCATGTGAATAATTTTTCATGCTTCTTTGTTTTTTCTTATATGTTATGTGTCAGAGATATGTCGGTGTAACCAAACTCGGTGTTTATCTTTTAATTTCAAACATGTGCTTCAAATTTCCTATGTCTTTACTTCAATTTTATGCATCCCTCAAAATGTGTGGCGTAATTTTTTTTCATATATGCACCGTGTCTATTTTTCAAAATGAGTGCCCATGCCATTGTTCATCGAAAAAAATCTCATTTCTTTTAAAACATTACAGTACAATCAGAAGCTCCACCAAAATTATGGAATTGACTGGAAGAAGCTATTGGGCTGACTGGAAGAACTATTGGGCTGCAGCTTGTCATCAACTTTGGATGTGGAGGAAGAAGCATGTTCATGATTCAGAGTTTGTTAGGCCAATACATACTAGCAATATTATTATAAAGTTTGTCACTCATTACAGACAAGGCACAGGTATTCTTGAGTGTACTATTTCTTTGGACCGGCAGGTGGTTAATGTTTCGTGGAAGCCCCCGCAGTCGGGATGGGTGGCCATCAATACTGATGGCGCTGTGAAGACCACTAGTGGGATTGCAGCTTGTGGAGGTGTTATTAGAGATAATGAAGGGCGTTGGCTGGCAGGTTTTGCAAAACGTTTGTTTCTTAGTAATGCGTATATAGCTGAGTTGTGGTGAGCTCTTGAAGGTCTTAGATTGGCCCATACCTTGGGGTTTGTGAATATAGAGCTTAGAATGGATTCACTAGTAATTGTCAAATGTCCCAACAATGATAGTGGGGGTAGTTTCTTGGGTCGGAGCCTTGTGAACAAGATACAGCAGCATCTTTCCCTCTTTACTAATGTCTCTATAGCTCATAGCTTTCGTGAAGCAAATAAGGTCGCAGATAGTTTAGCGAATGCTGGTTGTAACATGGGTGATGGTTTCGTTGTTTTCACACACCCTCCCTTAGATACCAAGTTGTTAGTGGATGCTGATAGGAGTTTCTACTCCTAGATTGATCTCCGTGTAATCCTTTTCGGGCTATTAGCCCCTTTTAATCTCAAAAAAAAAATTATGGAATTCAGCTCATGTGTGTATATATAATCATTTACTACATCATGCTTTAAGGGAAACTATATAATGTAAAATTCTTATCCATATTAGTCATGCACATGACAACAATGTGCCCCGTGCAGTAGACTCTATTGTAATGCACATTAAGTGCTCATCTTGGCAATGGTTTATTTATGGGGTGGTTAGTGGTTCAAATTATTCGGTTGTTGTTTGGTGGCACAATGCCTCTCTTTGTATTAACAATATGCAATTTTGGGTTGGAGCACACCTAGTGGCCATTATCAATATATCATTAGCTTATCGAAATAAAAAAAAGATAAATGTTTGTTCTGATCAAATCTATAATTCCATAAGTATAATTTATGACAGTAAAAAGTTGATGATTAATGAACTTCGAGCTTTGTACCTGGGGTATGATTATATGAGGCGTGTAGAACGGGAAGGGAAAAGCCATCCAATTGAAATTAATTGATGGCATGCAAATCTAAGCGTTGGGTATTGAACCAGCTGAAGAATGTTAAGAGGCGTCTAGGATTAACATACATTAGTTCATGAAGAATAGTAATATGCGTTATGATTAAATTATGGCATTGAGCTCATAGGCGGATTACAAGACATGGAAGATTTAGGTTCAGCATTTAATGAACTTATATCATCATTTTTTTTGACTCAGAACTTATTTCATCATTGTCCATAAAGTAATATTGTCATGCGTGGAATTGGAAGAGGAATGGTTCAAGTATAATATGTTTATGCTTATATATGTAATTAAAATTGAATTCTTTTTATCAATGAATAATAATGATTTTTTGGGAACTTAAATGTGATATAACTGATTGTTATAGGGTGAATTGAAGAGGCAGTAAATGTGGAGGGCAAATGGCAGAAACCTGATTATAAATAGCGAGGTACTGTGCGACAAAATCTACCTGTGAATCAACACCTCAATCTGGTGCAACGACCCTTTGTTGATTAAACTATACCTTGCTGTGATCACAAATGTGGCTTCAATGTTTACTCTAATTTCTGATGGATACTTCATGCAATACGGTGGAAAGTTTGCCTGTGGAAATATATGGGACGATTTTACCTTCAATTTGTTCTCCCACATTTTCTTTAATCATTTTAGAGTCATTACATGCTTACAAACTGAAATACACAAGTAAATACATTCAGTTATGGGGTGGGTAGTGGTTCAAATTATTCGGTTGTTGCTTGGTGGCACAATACCTCTCTTTGTATTAACAATATGCAATTTTGGATTGGAGCACACCTAGTGCTCATTATCAATATATCATTAGCTTATCGAAATAAAAAAAGATAAATGTTTGTTGTCATCAAATCTATAATTCCATAAGTATAATTTATGACAATAAAAAGTTGATTTCATTATAGACAATAACAATCCACATTAAATATGTGTTGAATATTTTCAACTATGTTATATGTTACTTAACTTAATTTCAAATGTCGCATACATTTGTTTCCTTTTTTGAGCATCTGTTTGATTCCGTTTAAAAAAGTCTATGCGTCAGTTATAGTGATTGTTCTGTGCGTCTCTGTGTGTTTTAAGCGCGAGGGGGGCACCTACAAAGACATTCCAATACTCAAGTCAGTAGAGAATCATGGAGTATGCAGGCCAGAGGGTATGCGTACCTTTTGTGGCTATGTGAGGCTGTATTTATAGAGACTCATGCTAGCTAGGAGCCGTTGAATCATTTGGGTGAATCTGAGTCGTCAAGGCTTGATGGATTGGGCTTTGGATGTAGATCCAAGGAATTGGGCTTGTCCAAGCTCTAATAGGCGCATTGACCTCATGGCCCAATATGCAATGTTGGTCATGGATATGGATCCTTGACATTGGACTGGTTTGGATCCAGCTCGCTTAGTGGGCCTCATGGCCCAGTCCAGAACAGTTGCCTCCCAAGCTGGGGTTATTCCGGAGGATAGCCTTGGCTTGAGATTGCTGCATAGGTGTTCCTCACCGACCGGCTCGTTGCTGTCACCGTTTTGGATATCCCAGATCACTCGTCAGGCCGTCCTCCACGGTCGGCTCGTTGCCGTTACCGTTGGACATTCCAAGTCACCTGCCAGGCCGTCCTCGCTGGCTGGCTCGCTGCCGTTACCATTTGGACATTCCAAGTCACTGCCAGGTCGTCCTCTCCAGCCTGCTCGTTGCCGTTATCGTTGGACATTCCAAATCATTTGCCTGGTCATCCTCGCCGGCCGACTTGTTGCCGTTGCCATTGGACATTTCGGGGCGCGCAGGTCTCGTGCCTGCCCCCAAGGGCGCTTAATAATATTCTCGTAGCATCAATCATAATTTCATATCTCATCTAATAATCTACTCAATCATCAATCCAAATCAATGAAGATATTTTTAAATCACTTTATAATGGGGTGTTACATCAAGGGCAAAAGAAGTTTCTACCAGGACCACCATAATAGAAGTAGGTGTCCCAAAGCTTAGAACTACCAGTATGGATACCATAGCAGTTTCCTTTGGAAGTAAAAGTGATAAGTTTAGTGGGATCTATAAGTATGTTGGCACCGGTAACAATCTGTATTTTATTGAAATAACTAGCCTTGCCATAACCTTCATGAGGGAAGTGCCCACTTCCCATTTGTGTTGAGGTGTGATGACCATTAGATTTACTGTTCACAATTTCTCCTCCCCATCTAATAAAAGAGGCATAGTCCTTTAGGTAGGTGAATAGTGAAGCTGGCCAGTATCCCACATTATCATTCCCATATCTCAACCACCAATTTTTCGTTTCCGGCTCCTACACAATGGTTTTTCCCCCCAGATAGACAACATTAATTAGGTTCACAACTAAATTCATGTAAGACTGAATGTTTTCCATTGAGACTTAAAAGTAATGAATTTTAACAGCAACATCTAACGTTTTCTCATTGGAACTCAAAAGTAAAATATAAAATGAGAAATAATATTTTTTTTATGAATGAGAAGGGCGACCAGTGAAGAATGAAAGCACATGTGAATGATTTTGTTAAATAGTCCGGTTGACAAGAATAACAATGTGGAAAATGGAAATTTTAGTAGTGAATGTTTTCATTAAATAGAATATAGAATATATATAAAATAAATATTTTAATAGAGAGTGTTTTGAATAAATAGATATTATATAAATTAGAAATGAGAATACAGAGAGAATAGAAGGAATCAAAAGTGAAAGAGAAGAGGAATTTTTTTATGATGAATCTGCAGTTGGTCCTTTGGAAATACATGCGAATGATTTTATTAATAAACAATTTTACAATCAATTTTATAAATTTGATGTGTGTTAAAGATAATAAAACTATGTCGACAATATGTAAAATTTCCCTTAAATGTCTAAGAAGACAGTACCTTCCAGATCATGATGTCTATATGATATTGGGAAGAACCATATTTAGAAACTGGGTTGAAAGCGGCTCCCAAGGTTATATCTTTGCTAGTCTGGATAAAGCCATGGCAAAGGAGATTATAGCAGCCTGTTGATGTATATCCATCTCTCTGTGACAACGATGATATAATTTAACAAATTAACGAGAACTAGAAAATAGTATAAAGAAAAATAACAAACTGAAGTCGTTGAATTGAGAACTCACTGTCCAATAAATGAAGAGTCTAGTGTGATTGTCACCAAACAATTTTGGATAAACCTAATTTACCAAAGTAGAAAAAGAAAGAAAAACAAGAGATAAGAAGAAATAAAAAGTGATAAATCATGTCTTTCAAAAAAATATTAGTGAAGGTGAAAAAATAATTAGAATGCTACCATCCAGCCTGCTTCAATGGTATTTTTATTCTTATAGGCACCAGCCACAGCCCAAATTTGAGATAGGCTGAATTCATCTGGTTGTTGAAGTTGGGGGTTCCAAACATTCATGGTTGCCTTGCCTCCAAAGTATTTGTCTCCACCCACATAAACTACAGCATACTAATTGCTCACACACAAAACCAAAAAGAATAAAAATGTTACTTAACATCATGGAGGTGGGAGGAAATCCAAACCCCATATATATCAAATTACATTGAAAAATCCTACCATAATCATATCAAATGCTAAATTAATTTATTGCTCCCGTACCAACTTCTTTTTTCTTTTTGGCATAAAAACTTACTTAATATTAGCACATATAGTTGCTTATTTTTCAAGGGGTTTTGGTTTATCTTCCCTCATATTATTATTATTATTATTATTATTATTATTATTTTGATTTTTTATCAATAAATTAATTGTAACGTAAGATCTCCAAAATTGCTTTAAAAAGTTTCTAACTCCAAAAATGAAATAAAGTAAAAAATTCAAGTGTTTTTCTGATTTTGGATCCCCTCCTTCCAACATCTCTTCGTCTCCATCTCTTCGTCTCCTCTAAAGTCTATTCTCACATGAAATACACAAAATAATATAAATATAAGAGAGATAAAAAGTAAGAAAGTGGAAGAATTTATGAGAGAAATAGAGTGTAAAGATTAAGAGGAGTTAGAGGTAGAACATCCTAGTCCAACACAAACTTGCTTCTGATGCATTATTATTACCTCATGATCAGTAACATTATAGTTGGTGATGTAAGGTGTAGGTCGTGCAGATTTTGGCTGAGGGAAGCTTCTTTGCTCCTTCTTTCCAAATTTCTCGATAGAGTTTGCCCTTAATATGTCATCCTTTTTGGTCCTTCTGATTGGAATTGTTCCTTCTGGGCACCTCCCACTTTTGTGCCAAAGTTGTCTCAAAGGCTTGGAATTTGAAGAGATGTTGCTCACATCAAAAGTGATCCCTTTTGGATATGAATTTGGCCTCATCTTCATAACAAACCCAAATGACCAACAAAGGAAAGATAAAAACAAATGCTTGTTAAGCTAAGATAGATAAATTAACCAAGTTGAGAATTTTTAAACCATTGTGTAACAAAGCATAGTAGTCCACCTGAATTTTGTGATTTTTGAGGTCAGGGTGATCAAAACCTGGCTGGTGTAAGATATCGACACAATCAATGATATCGCCATCAGCACTCTGTTTGCACAAGCCCAAAGGTTAAAACAAGTTAGTCACACTTTTAAAGTTGCACTATGTTTAAGAATAGGGTAATGTTATTTAGCCAAAAAATTCTTAGCCAAAAATGGCCAAAAACCACATTACAACGCCAAATAACAAAGTTTTTTAGGCCATTAACCAATTAACCAAGTTTTTAGTCAATGAACTAGAAAACTGTGAAAAGGCAGGCTGGTTAATGGTCTAAAAAACTTGGTTAGTTTTTGTTGGAAAGTTTTGGCTAAATAACATTACTCAATATCTTCAAAATTCCTAGAGGCAACTCAATTTAGTGAAAGAGAGTAAGAGTCTCATTGTTGCTGTTTTTTTTATTTTAAAAAAAACTAGTTTGAGTTCTTTATCTGTTTGTTACACTTTAAAGAATGTGAGAATATGAAAAAAAATCTAAAAACACTGTCAAATTGAAAACCAGTAGTTAAAAGATAGGCAAAATTACACTAGAGGTCCTTTAAGTTATTTAACTGTAACAAGTTGGTCTTTTAAGTTTTTTTCGTACCACTTAGGTCCTTTAAGTTACGTAATGTATACATGTTAGTCTTTTTTTTTCATTTTTCGTTACTAAAAACCCAAGTTGGCACTAATAGAGCTGACGTGGCCATGACAGAGTCTACATGTCATCTATCTGGTGACAATTTGGTCATTTAAGACTACTGTAATGTAACAATTTGGTACTTTCAACTTAAATATTTTTTAAAAAAACAGTTTCCTTCTTTTTCATTTAAGTAAAAAGGACCAAATTATTACATGATGATAGTCTTAAATGTCCAAATTGTTACGAGACAGATGATACGTAGGCTTCGTCACGACCACGTCAGCTTTATTAGTGCCAAATTGGGTTTTTTGTAACGAAAAATGAAAAAAAGACTAACGGTGTACACATTATGTAACTTGAAGGACCTAAGTGGTTCAAAAAAACTTAAACGACAAACTTGTTACAATTAAATAACTTAAAAGACATCTAGTGTAATTTTGCCTAAAAGATAAGTTAAACAAAAAGTTATTTTAATTAGGGTTAAATATGTTTGTGGTCCCTATAAAATTTAGGTCTTTTGGTTTTAGTCCCTCAAAAAATTTACACCTACTTTTGGTCCTTATAATTTTTTTTTGGTTTTAGTCCCTCATGACTTTTAATAGCACTTATAAAAGGTAAAAAAGCGCTGTTAAATGTCATGAAGCGTTATTAAATGTCACGAAGCGTTATTGAAAGTCATGAGGGACTAAAACCAAAAAACTCAAATTTTATATGGATCAAAGTAGGTAAATCTTTTTGTGAGAGACTAAAAATAAAAAACTAATTTTATAGGGACCACAAACATATTTAACCCTTTTAATTACGGTAACAAGCAAAAATAACACCCGCTACTCTTAAAAATTAACCTCTAAATTATTAAATGTTAAAACTACTTCATTTTTTATTTGAAATAAACGGGTCCAAATTAGCGTTTGTTTGTTTTAGTTATTTTCTAGAAAAAATCGCTCTTTTAAATAAAAATCATCTTAATACGTTTTAAATGAGTTTGTTTAAACTTTTTAAATTAATTAGAATCATTAAAAAAAATCAACTGCTAATTATAAAATCGCTATGTTGTCCCTAACCGTCGGTTGCCTTGGCAATTTTAGCGGCATGAGGTCGTCCGCTCCCGAGTTCGAACCTATATGTGAGCGGTGCTAATATGTGTGCGTGGTGTTTATTCATCATTTCATCTAAATAGACAAAAAAAACCCGCTACGCAATCAATGAAAATGTGGCAGAGGAAAGAGGTGTGAGAAGGAAAAATGCAAAATTCTCTCTACCTTAATAGACTTAACAGGAGGCTTGTTCAAACTTTTTAAGAGCTTTTGTACCTCAAGCTTCTTCATTGACCAACCATCGTCGTCGCTGGTGGTGCTGATTGTGGCTTCACAACTCAATGGAACCAACAAAACCACCAAAAAGAACATGCACAACACAAACTTCCCTACTAATGACTTCTTTCGACATCGTAAATTGGCCTCCATTAATTACAGACTCCTAATACAAAAGCATGCAACCTTTTGAGAATTCTCAAGTGGGTGTTGTAGACAGCTTTTTTGGTTGATCTATATAGATGACAAAGTGAGAGAAATCAGTTCTAACTTTCGTATTAAATACAATTGTTTTTTAATATATGAGTTATAATCTTTCCAATTTCCAATTTCTCCTGTTGACCAATTTCTCCTGTTGAAATCTATATTTCTTTTAAATAATGTTACACGTGTCATATTATTATGTGTTTGTTATTTATTACATTTATTTGGTCTCAAACATTTATGTGAGGAATAAATTAATTGAATTTATATTACCAAATTCAGCATATATAATGATATTCAACAATCAAAAATGGGAAAAAAATTATTGTTAATTACACTATTTGCAGTTTAATTTGTTTCTCAAATTATTATTATTTTCTCATCAAAACGCATAATTCAAATAGTTAAGACATGAAATTTTAAGAAACCGTTTCATTCATCAAAGGAAAAATGATATTTTCTTTTGACCGAAAAAGAAATGTAACACCCCAATATTTCCAACATGTAGAAATACTAGAACACACAACTTAACCATAATAAGAAGACACAATCCCTGTTTCAGATATTGAACATAACTAAATTTTTCCGATAATATCAATTATCAAATCATAGCAACTTGTCTTAATCCATTGAAACAAACATAGTTCATAACTTCATAGGATAACAAATCCCTATTGTTCAATATATATCTTAACAAAAGAAGCGGAAACGGTTTATACAACTTATATCAATTAAAAGTTACATAACCCTAAACAGAAAATAACAAGGGAAACATAATATGGAATAAGACATATAGTCTCATTCAACTTCATCGACACCTCGCCTACTCGTGCCACTTAACCTTCTTCTTTCCCTTTTTCTCTGTAAAACAACAATAAATGATAGGGTGAGACAACATATCTCAGTGAGTTTTACCGTGACCCCTAGCCACACTCTCGATTCAATTATGAATCATTAAACTGGCAATTCGATAATTAAATTACAAAAACATATGGCAATTCGATATATGAATTGCAATAACATCTGGTAATTCGATAAAAGAATTACATTAAAGTTTTTGTTAAATTCTAGCACATCACCTGCTACCCGAAGTAGTTTGAGTGAACCCCAACATCTGACCAATAAGTGTACAACTCCTAAAGGCAAAATAATAAATAAACATCTGGGGGCCTGGGCTAAGGGCTCATGACTTCCCTCGTATAGTGTACTAACATCTGAAGGTCGTCACCTCATTTCGATATAATTTATATATCTACCCACATTGGGCCGTCTACTGTATTCGATATAGTTTATATATCGTGATTCCTAGACCGATTTAGATGAATGATGATCATCCCGGGTCATTAATACAATATCAAGTAGAACTTATAGTCCGTTTTAGTTTTGAAAACACATGTACTCTCACGTGTACTAAATTCGGTTTTTCGAAACATTTATAATTTCAAAACATTTCATCAAAACCATCTTGAACATATTTAAAATCATCTTATTATCATTGGGAATGGTTAAGGAAGGAATTGGGAGAGGTTTGAAGACAAAAGGAGGAGTAAAAATGAAAATCAGCATGAAAAGTCAGGGGCTGGCTGATAACTCTATTTTATATAGAGTTATTTATACAACTAAACCTAAATAATTGTTGAAATCAAGTATAAATTAAATAAATATCTTAGAAGAAATTAGATAAACAACATTAAAGGATAAAGCAAGTGGTCATTCACAATATTAAGCATGATGTCTAGATGTTGGTATGTTTGATATGTTTGTGAGTATTTTCAAATAAGGCATCTACATTGGAAGAACACAATACACAAAGTAAAAGATTTCATCCAAATCATCCAGTGCACCTGCACTGCATGCACCTGCACTGCATGCAGTTGCACTGCATGCAGCTGCACCATTCTGCGAATGGTAGGAAAAAGGCCAACACCGGAAGCACCTCAAACCAAAAGAAGACAAAGGCAACACCAAATGACATTATAGCTGATCCACAATCACATGGGGCACATGGAAACTTTATAAAGGAGGCGCCCACAATGGATGACCACTTGAAGAAATCATTTCATGAACCAAATGGCAAGCTCTAATTGGACCACTCTTGATATTTGAGTGTGAAACTCAAATTGCTTTTTCAAAGGCTGAAAAGTAACAATGGTTGAGTTCTCAAGTTTACTTAGCCCTCAAGGAATTCACTTTTTGGAGGCTATATAAGGATCCCCACTTCTCACTTTGAAAATCATCTCATATATCATAAAATCTCTTTTTCACATTTTCACTTCTTTAAATTTCTTGTAATTTTCACTTTCAAATTTTTAGTTTTAATTTCTTAGATAGTAGCAAGGAGAAAAGGAAGGAATTGACGACTTCTCCCTTCTCCTCTTCATAGATATAGTAAGAAGATCAGTGCACCTGCATTGCTTGATGCAAGAAAGCTTCAATATTGTAAACTTTACTTTGTTGTTCTTTCTTGATAATTTCCATCACCTCAATATGTTTCATTCAATCTCTTTCCATCTTGCAATGTCTAATATGAGCTAATTTCATTTAGTTGAGATGTGCTAGTCTTATAATAATCTTTTAAGGAAGTTTAAGTGTCATTTGTGTGTTGTAAGCATTTTGATTCTTGTGTTATACTACATCCATCCTAATTTAAGGTTGATCGCTTAAATATAGGTAGAGTTATATTCACAGACATGGTTTATAACTAGAAATCAAGAATCAATAGGGGTAAGTGTTTAATAAAGCCTTTATTAACTAGATTAATAAAAGAAGCTTGTTAATTCCATGTTAAGTCTTAGACATAGGATAACATAGCCCTTAGGATCAAATCAACAAGTATTTCAAAAGCAAGAGTGAATTTATTTAGCATGCCTAGACATAGGAAGCTTGTAAAACAACTCTGTAGAAAGTAGCTGAAAGGCACACACTGATGCAGTTGCATCCAGTGCACCTGCACCACACGAATGCACTTAACACTTAAAAGAGAGTTATTTGATGAAAGCATCTCAACTATCATTCTCAACTGATTACCTATCTATTTTATTGCTTATCTACATTTTGTTTTCTTTTCAACTCCATCCAAAACTATGAGTAGTGTAGCTGCACTAATTATATCTTCTTAAGCATACAAGAGTTAATCCAATCCTTGTGGGTTCGATCTTTTATACTACTTGTTTGTGACTGTGTATACTTGCACCCGTTTTTCACACACCACTGGCACGGGCAGTGCGCAGGGGAGCACGACCAGTGCTGCCTGGGTTTTTAAAATTTTCTTAGAAACAGGCAGTGGCACGAGCAGTGCGCAGGGGTGCACGACCAGTGCCCACTGTGCAAAGTTTTCAAAATTCGTTTCTTTCACGAAAACGTGCTACTCTGTTGGCTCCAACACTCATACCACTTAATTCGTAACATAACACCAGTCCTTAACAGAATCAAGGCATGCTCAATCAACCAATTACAAACAATCAAACATCACATATGATCAATTAATCATTAGTTTCAAAAAACCAAAAACCACAATTTCGAAAATACGGTTTTCGACTCTTAAAATCTTTCGAAACAACTTCGGCGCGAAAACAGTAGCACAAGTAACGGAAATCAAAAATAACAAACATCCTATCATGAGTAAAACTCACCCAGAATGACGAATCCACCAACAATCGATTTTCACTCAACGAACGAGTCGAGTGACCATACTAACGTTCCTCGTAATCGTTTTTAAGCCCACATACTCGGAATCCACTTCAACTTCGAATTTGAAGACCTTGAGCTACGGAACTTGCTTCCCTCTTTTTTCCAATCAGCAATGTGAGCTCAGCTCTACCCTCAAACTAGTTCCAATTTAACATGCAAGCCACATACTTCCACTTTTGGCCAAGTTGGAGCTTCAAACATAAAAATGATGGAAAGAGAAGGGGGATGAATGAGAGACTGAAAATGGTTTCATTGAAAAGAAAATTGAAAATGGAGTAGAATGGAAGTAGAATATCTTACATGCATGGGTTGGATTTCCCTCTCTTCTATTCTTCTTCCTTCTATCGCTCTCTCTCTCTCTTTCTCCACTCTCTCACTCTATTTTTTTTTAGTTTTTAAGTTTCAGCAATGAGTGACAATGAGAGGGTATGAGGTTTTAAGGTGGTGTGAGCTGAGGGTATGTGAGGGATGAAAAGACCAAAATGCCCTCATCATCTAATTCTCACTTAAACTTTATTTCTACCCCAAAACAATAACATACTTCAAACAATAATTCAAATAAATCATATAGTCTAGCAATTTAATATTGCTTTCACAGCAAACTCGTATCCGAGACTTGATTTATTATTTCCTCGAATAATAATTCGCTAGTTAATTTCGTAAACCAAAATTAACCGAACTAGGGATGTTACAATCACCCCAACTTGAAAGATTTTGTCCTCAAAATCGATCATGTCCTATACACCTTGTCGACACGAAAATTTCATCCATTGATCAACTATTCCTGAATTTTCTATTGCAAACACTAGCAGTTATTGACCAAGTATATACCCACAATTTGTTTAGAAAACAATTTTATAGTTTAGGGTAGAAATACGTCTGTCGCCACCAAGGCGAAAAGAGCTCGGAATTTTCCTGCTTAAATGTAGCATTGGGTTGGAAGGAAATGATGTCTATGAGAGGATTGCTTTGAACTCAAACCACACTGTATCCGGAAGAAAAGTTTTATTCTCTTCCCGAGTTACGCTTACATAAGCGCTTAACTCATTTTACTCTAAATTCCCACGGAAGAAAGCGGAGCCGTTTTATAAAAGAAGTTGACTTTTAATCCAAATGAATATGGGAAAACGGTTTTCTTGTAACTCGACCCAAGAAAAACTCTAAAAATTGTAGTGAAATACTCTTTTTCATTAAATCAATTCCAGAATTTGAAAGTAAATTCGTTTTATTTGGGTTAATTTTTTTTCAATGGGGTTTCCAAACAATGATACTTGAAGAATACGATTTTCCAAAACGATAATTCACCCCAACTTATAAATGATCTTACTCAATGCACGACGTTTCAACAAAAGGTACTCTCACTCTCAGATTTTAAAAATTTACAATGTCGAAAGTGAGAATAAAAGTATTACTTTGTTGAAATCAACCATTTGTGAGACCAAAATCTTACAAATTTTGCTCGTCGTGCTTTAACTTGGCCTCTTTAGGGTTAAAATACTTAGGTCAGTTTGAGGAAGAAATTTGGAAGGAGATTGTGCCGAAGGGAAAGCGGATATTTGATTTTAAAAATAGGGACAAAGTCAGGCGCTCAGATCGGCCTGTGCCACACGGTCCGGACTCCTTAATCTGTACCTTTGTTGAAAACTTTATTTTTCTTAAACCGCTATTTTATTCGATCCAATTCGTTCCCTTTCCATTCTTTCCTCAAATTAGCCTAGTAACAAAACTTCAAGGTTGACCCAAAAATTTTATATTTCATAATGAATACTGGCATGGACCTATCGCCACAAAAATGACACAAAGATGGTTATAGGATTCACTATCAAGGACTCATGTGTTATACACTCACTGTCCAATCATTTAGTCTCAGCCTGACATGTGGTTCATCCATTGACATTCCTCCATCAAAACAGTGTAGTGGGTAAAACCTTTTGACTACACATATCCGACCCATTGAATTTCTTGAAGGAACAGCCTCGTACGTTGTGCTATAATCAGAACAATTCTAAGTTTAGCACATATTGGCATTTAACCAATAAAATATCTGGATCAAGAAATTAGTCCGGACTTATCCAATGGATTAAAGTCATGACACCTACTGTTAACCTTAACGAAATCAAGGTTAACGATTAGAATTCTATCCCAGTAGAGGAAACTTGAATGACATAACTGCAAAAAGAGTTGGTTGTCCTAACATGGCTTGATACTTCTCTTACTTACAGATAAATTCATGTGTTCGCCAAATCTTCTATTCTTTCGGGTAGAGAATTGAGGAACTTAAGTTTGCGGTTGTCTTAGAAACACTTCTAGCATTTTGGTTAGTCATTGGTATAAACGATGTTTTTGATTGACTCACGAATGGGTAAGGTTTGCACAAAATTTTTCGGAATACGTTTAGATATTAAATAATTTTATCACATACCCAAAGGAGTCGGTTCCCTTAACTAACCCAAAATATTAATAAGAGTGCGTCTTTTAAACCTCATGACTCGGTCCACAGAACTCAACCCTAAAACCTGATACCCTTACATAGGATACAATTTTTCGGAATTCCTTAAGTCAACGATTTATGAAAATCAACCGTCCTTCTGGATCAACCAGGCTGAAACTCTGATACGTATGCCGTCTTAGCCCTTTCCCACTCAGATACTAAGGAGGTAAGAATTTCGGTATAGGAATCTTACTAGAACGACATAAGTTTTCACTTAGAGGGTAAGATTCATTGGCATTCTAGAGAATTCTTGATTTATTGATTAACCTTGGCGTAACGATTATTCTCGGATTAATTATGAAATTGAAACAGCGGTGGCACCAAGGAGATTTTGAAAATGAAAATGTTTAGGGAATCAAACGAGCACGCTATAAGTGTCTTCGTATTGATTCATAAAATTTGAGTAAAATATCATTAAATATTTTCTTGGCCCAACTTCTTTTCGAATTTCTGTAACTATCCAAGCATCGTCATTACGATCACGTTAATCAATCAAGCTTCAGAATGAGTTCGACTTCTAGAACAACATCCTGTTCGACACTTGGGCAACTTTGAGCTTCTCGCTCTTTCGACATACTAGTCTGGGGCTAGTAGTCTAAGACTCCGAAAAACGCTTCCAATTATTGAAAAGCTAGACTACTAATAACCATTTCCAAGAGGTCAAATCTTTGGGAACTACCTGGATTATTATCTTAATCCGGTGTTTTAGGAACTTAATCCTAATGGTTGGAAGTTCTCTTCCATCTTCCCGTGAAACGGAAGGGTTTAAGTTCTACGAACGATTTAGGGTTACCGACCTAAGATAGGACAAGAATATCTTCAGAATACAACTTTAAGCATAATCCAATACCTACTCAGTTTTGTAGACATTTTCGTTAGCTTTCCAAAAGCATCTCGAAACATGAAAATTGGGGTTCCGGATCAAAAGTTATAATTAAAGCATGTCGAAAGACGGACGTAAATTTCTCACAGACTGAGACTAGCATGCACTTAACCAAAAGATTACGATAAGGATATTTCTATCGACTCCCTTTACTAGTTTCATCTTGAAAAGGATTTGGTTCAAGGGTTTGGATCATCAACTAATTTGATCAACATTTGGCAACTTCTGTTTACCGATACAGAGATTGCTCCATCGTTTGCTAGAGTGGCTTTATAATAGTCCGAGATGTGATTCTGAGAGAACAGAATCTTGATCTAGACTTGGAAATTATCCGAAAGGATTCCCTAATTGTGACATAAGTCCGGGTTATATCTTGAGTCACTAAGTAGGATTAATTGCCAAACCGTATATCAGTCCCGAGTAGATTGGTTTTCACAAGTCATAGCTCCAAGGTGTCAGCTAATCTTAACTGATCTTAGACCAATGACTTTACCTGCAACACAACAGTTACATTTCTTTCAAGAACTGAGCAGTCACCCACAGTTTCCTCGAACAAAACCGGATTCCCATCTGTAGACCTTCGCCTCTGCTGCGCGCTCTGATGAAACGAGAAGGTTAGGAATCCTATGATTTAGGGATTGGAACATTTTCGGGGCTGAGGCAACTAATATTCATCATTCTCAGTAAGTCACATAAAATAGTGAGTGGATCCTGTCTCAATACATCACATAATATACTAAAAGGTTATGACGTTTTAATTGTCTAAGTCCCTAGCTGACTCAATCTAACCTATTGCCCCAAAGGTCTCTAAGTCCGACAAGGTCGAACCGCTCTGATACCAAATTGTAACACCCCAATATTTCTAACATGCAGAAATACTAGAACGCACAACTTAGCCATAATCAGAGGACACAATCCCTGTTTCAGATATTGAACATAACTAAATTTTTCCGATAATATCAATTATCAAATCATAGCAACCTGTCTTAATCCATTGAAACAGACATAGTTCATAACTTCATAGGATAACAAATCCCTATTGTTCAATATCTTAACAAGAGAAGCGGAAACGGTTTATACAACTTATATCAAATACAAGTTACATAACCCTAAACAGAAAATAACAAGGGAAACATAATATGGAATAAGACATATAGTCTCATTTACTTCATCGACACCTTGCCTACTCGAGCTGCTTAACCTTCTTCTTTCCTTTTTTCTCTGTAAAACAACAATAAATGATAGGGTGAGACAACATATCTCATTGAGTTTTACCGTGACCCATAGCCACACTCTCGATTCATTTATGAATCATTAAACTGGTAATTCGATAATTAAATTACAAAAACATCTGGCAGTTCGATATATGAATTGCAATAACATTTGGTAATTCGATAAAAGAATTACATTAAAGTTTTTGTTAAATTCTAGCACATCACTTGCTACCCAAAGTAGTTTGAGTGAACCCCAACATCTAGCCAATAAGTGTACAGCTCCTAAAGGAAAAATAATAAATAAACATCTGGGGACCAAGGCTAAGGGCTCATGACTTCCCTCGTCTAGTGTACTAACATCTGGAGGTCGTCACCTCAATTCGATATAATTTATATATCTACCCGCATTGGACCGTCTACTGTATTCGATGTAGTTTATATATCGTGATTCCTGGACCAGTTTAGATGAATGATGATCATCCCGAGTCATTAATACAATATCAAGTAGAACTTATAGTACATTTTATTTTTGAAAACACATGTACTCTCACGTGTACTAAATTCGGTTTTTCGAAACATTTATAATTTCAAAACATTTCATCAAAACCATCTTGAACATGTTTAAAATCATGTTATTATCATTGGGAACGGTTAAGGAAGGAATTGGGAGAGGTTTGAAGACAAAAGGTGGAGTAAAAATGAAAATCAGCATGAAAAGTCAGGGGTTGGCACAGGCAGTGCGCAGGGGAGCACGACCAGTGCTTCCTGGGTTTTTAAAATTTTCTTAGAAACAGGCAGTGGCACGACCACTTCAACTTCGAATTTGGAGACCTTGAGCTACTGAACTTGCTTCCCTCTTTTTTTCAATCAACAATGTGAGCTCATCTCTACCCTCAAACTAGTTCCAATTTAACATGCAAGCCAGATACTTCCACTTTTGGCCAAGTTGGAGCTTCAAACATAAAAATGGTGGAAAGAGAAGGGAGATAAATGAGAGGCTGAAAATGGTTTCATTGAAAAGAGAATTGAAAATGGAGTAGAATGGAAGTAGAACATCTTACATGCATGGAGGTTTGGGTTGGATTTCCCTCTCTTCTCTTCTTCTTCCTTCTATCGCACTCTCTCTCTCACTCTATTTTCTCTTTTTTAGTTTTCAAGTTTCAGCAATGAGTGACAATGAGAGGGTGTGAGGTTTTAATGCGGTGTGAGCTGAGGGTGAGTGAGGGATGAAAAAGACCAAAATGCCTTCATCTTCTAATTCTCACTTAAACTCTATTTCTACCCCAAAACAATCACATACTTCAAACAATAATTCAAATAAATCACATAGTCTAGCACTTTAATATTGTTTTCACGGCAAACTCGTATCCGAGACTTGATTTATTATTTCCTCGAATAATAAATCGCTAGTTAATTTCGTAAACCAAAATTAGCCGAACTAGGGATGTTACACGAAAAGTATTAAACATTGTGAATTGACAACGTCTAATATTTTGGTTTAAACTTAGTCAAAAAAATTATTTACATAATCACTCAAATATACTGTTTAATTGTAAACATATTAATTTATCTATTTCTCATAATAATGATCCATAGATTTTCGTAAATAATGCATCGATTTCTCTATGACTTCTAGAATGAATTGACGAACTTTGAATTGTGCTAATAGAAAAGGAAAAAAAATGTCAAATAAAATGGCTTGAGTTAGACGGAAAACTTTGTCTCATTTAAATAAATAAATGAGAATTAATTTGAAATCATTCACCATTTGAAATATATACTATAGATTCTAATATTAGGAAAAAACAATTAAATAAAACAAGGAAGCACTACCCATTCAGAGCTCAAGTCTTTAATTAAGTGGTTGTCAATCATGTTAATGATATAACCTAGAGTTGGTTCATAAGCATAGAAGATGCAATTCAACTTTAAAGATTTCAGATTGATGGGAAAATCCTCTTTTTTGTATGAACTAGGTGTAATTTGGATTCTTGCCTCGTTCTTTCTGGGGTACTCTTTTTCCTCGTTGGCTTTTTTTCCCATGGGTTTTTTGCCTAGAGAGGTTTTAGTGAGACCCCGTACATATTAAGGGTTGAAGTACCCCTAATACTTCTTTTTTATGAATATATATTTCGCTTATAAAAAAACTACCTTACTTTGTCTTTCCAAATTAATAACTACGAATAATTGCACACATAGACTAAAAAACAAAGACGGAATGATTATTCTATAGTTTTCTTAAATAATTGTACACATTGCACCAATCGCAAACTAAAAAATGACTATGATAAAAAGTGATTAAGGGAGAATCATTCTATAATTTTCTTATAACATGTTGTTACAAAAAAACGAATGTATTTAATGAATTTGAAAATGTACCTCAAACCTAAAAAGATATTGTATCAACCAATGAGAAAATCCGCATAGGAACTACAAAATTTGGCTTAGGTGTAAATAGTGCAATCTATGTGGCATTTGACATGAAAGGTATTGATAGGTGAAATTTATTTGCCCCAACAATTAACGGTTAACTAATTTAGAAATTTGATTTTACCTAAGTGTGATATAAATTTTTACACACAAAAACCTAGATCAATTAGGGAAAAAATTGTAACTAAAAAGCTTAGAAAACTGACTTTTATTAAATCCAATAATAATATTAGCTGTCAGCTAACTTATTAAAATGGAAACTCTCTCTCTCTCTCTCTCTCTCTCTCTCTCTCTCTCTCTCTCTCTCTCTCTCTCTCTCTCTCCTCACTTTCTTTCCTTTTCAAAAATAACATAAGTGATTGAGAGTGAGGGTGGTATTAACTTCAGCTGAGTGTGTGTGAGTTAGTGAATGTCTTGTGGGTGGATTCCCTAAAATACTCTTAATCCATCCTCTGTTCCCTAATTGACCCTATTTCAAACAATTAATTTATCTTGCACCCAACACACAATTCACACCAATTTCAGGGTAATTAAATCAATTTCATAAAATTGTCAAGCATCAAGCAATCTTAAATAATTAAATTATTCAAACATCAAATAATTAAAATAATTACTTTGGGATGTTACAATACACCCCCAACTTGAAAATATTTGTCCCCAAAAATTGTTCAACTCATGAAACCTTTTAATGAAAAATTAATCCAAGACTAAGTACGTAGTACTTCTTAAGAACATTGACATACTTAATACATACGATTGGTTAAGTCATGGTATATGGAGTAAACAATCTTTAGTTTGGAAGACAGACAATAACAAAAAGGCTTAAATGCACGTTACCTCCCTGTAAATATACTCATTTTTCATTTACCCCCCTGCAAATTTTTTTTCTTCAAAAAACACCTTGCAAATATTAAACGTTTCTAGTTACCCCCATCTGTTAATTTTTCTGTTAAAAAAAAAGGACATGGCAAACGGAAAGCCACGTCAACACTGCCACGTCAGCAACCAGTAGATAGCTGCCACGTGGCAGTGTTGTTACACTCAAAATAAATGTTGAAAATGGCTGAGATAGGACATGAACTTGCAACCTCCAAGTCACACACAAGAAAAATTACCACTGAACCAATACTACACTTCTGATATTTCACCAATTCTGTTATATTTACATTATTATTCTCTTCATCTTCATCATCAAAGCTTCATATCTGCAACCAGAAACAAAACCCCAATCTTAAACAATAACGAATCAGATCTTCAACAACAACAATTCAATTGAAAACCCCTAATTTCAATAACCCCTTATTCAATTGAAATCCCCTAATTTCAAAAACCCCAAATTTCATCTTCAACTACAACAACGATTCAATTGAAACAAAATCAAATCAGATTAACATAGTTGTTGAACCAGAAACGAAATCAAATGGAACCAGAAGCGAAATAAAATGGAAATGAAACAAGATTAACGCTGTTGTTGAACCAGAAACGAAATCAAATGGAAACGAAATCAAATAGAATCAGAAACGAAATAACATGAGATCCAATTGGGCGTGATTTTTGTTTTCATGTGTTGAAGATCCAGAAACGAAATGGAGGAACCAGAAACGAAACAACTATTTGGGTTGAAGATGATGATTGTCGTTTTTATGTATTATATATTTGTTATTTGCACAATATACTAAAATGAACATGTGGTTCAATGGTAATAGGGTGTGATAGTCATGTTGTGGTCATGGGTTCAACTCCCATCCTTTCTAAAAGTTTTATTTTTTAGTAGCAGTAGTGTACAGTACCCCACATGTGCCACGTATAAAGCCAAATGGCAGCCACATCAGTTTTTTTAACAGAAAGTTAACTGCAAGGGGGTAAATAGAAACGTTTAATATTTGCAAGGTGTTTTTTGAAAAAAAATAATTTGCAGGGGGGTAAATGGAAAATGAGTATATTTGCAGGGGGGTAACGTGCATTTAAGCCTAACAAAAATTCATTTTAATGGTTCATGATAAAGAACATGTTCAAAGCACACATTCAATTGTGTCTATTGCCCTAAGACGACTTAGGCTCAACCAATACATTTTCAAGATCACAACAAGGTGAAGGACTTATTACAAGCATAGTTAGACTTTGTACTTATAATAGAAAGTGAAGTGACTAAGTTACACAGGGGTGTGTGTACCCTTTTTAAATCTCTTCTAACCTGCAGCCTTCTTAACAATTTATTCTCAACCTTAACTTGGAGATGAGAAGGTTAGAGTTACATATGAAAACAATTTATACGTGTAAACCCTTAAGAAATAATACCAATACTGATTGTAAGATAAGTATAAACTCTGCAAGAGATGAGTAGGTTGAATGGTGTAGTGTGTGTTTAAAACTATCTTGAGAAGGTTGAGGAATTTAACCTTCTCGTGGTTTGGAAAACAATATTCAGTGTAAAACAAATTAAACAACAGTTATGGAAAGCATTGTAAAGAACACAGAGGAGTTATAGAGGTTCACCCAACAATGACTACTTCCTCTCCTCACTTCCAAGTGAGTATTTCCACTATGTTGACTTTTGGTCAACCTTATGTTGAGTTTTTGGTCAACCTTTTGTAGAGTTGGTCAAACCTTCTGTTGACTTAGTTTAAGCTTATTTTACTATGTTAAGACACCTGTTCTTATCACTTGGCAAACATGTTAGATCATACTTCATTAGAAAACCTAAATCTTACTTGATTTGTTATCATCAAAACATAGAATGAGATTCTTATTACAACAGAAAGTATTTTCTAGGGTGAGAAAACTTCGCAAACATTTTGACCATTCGAGTTGGGTTCAAAAGCAATAGTTTTTAAACAATCATAAAGGTAAGAAATAAATTCAACTATTTTGAAAAGAACTTTTCAGTTTGTGTCTGAAGGGTACCTTCGTAATTTTTATTCCAAGCAGTTTGGTTCCCACCCCTACTTCGATTAATCTTAATCAAAACATTAAATATGAGGCACATTCTAGGAATTCCAAGTTCAAAGAAAAGGTTCACAAATACAGAAGCTGCTTCGTTCATTCAAATTTTTGAAATAAACTCTTTCAAAAAGATGATGTAATGATTTATTAGAAACCTCTACATTAAGCATAGGAGTGGGTCATGATGGCACCCAAGAAGTTTAAAGAATAATCAAAATTGTATTAAGGTTATTTTCAAAAACAAATTTTTCATTTGTAGTGCAACCAATGCTCACTCCTCAGCTTAATTGAACCTAGAAAGACTTCTACTTCATGCAATCTCATCTTCAAGATCTTATAATCTTGTTACGTCTCACTCGATTTACACATATTACATGATACACATAAACCATAAACCTCTTAACATTCACATGACACTAAACGTAGGTCAAATCAGTCGATTCCAATTCATATTATCATATATTAGGGTATGAATAAGATTGGGGAAGCATTGGCACCAAATCGGAATGGTTTTAACTTAGTTTGAAATAGGGTGGCAGAATATTTCGCACAGTCCGCGCCACTAGGCGCACGGTCTGGGATCCATCTTCAACTCATGAAAAACCAATTTTCCTTCGAAAACGTCCATTCTATTCGTCCCAACACTTACACCAATCCATGACGTAACACAAAATACTTCAAAAACAGCCTCAATTCGCAGTCATAATGCATTTACATAATCAATAGCAACATGGACTTCTAATAGCAACTCTAGTATACAAATTCTCACAAAACAGTTTTTCAAGCAACAATTCAGGACACCCATCATCATTTTAGAAAATTCAATCAACTCATCCAAAGACACAATGAAATTTCATAAAAACAAGCCTCGTGTCATTATTTCAGAAATCCATGTAATCGAAACCACCATTAACATGCTCAAAATTCAATCACACGTCTATTTCAGTCAATTACAAGCAATTCAATCACCCCATCCAAATATAATTTGTATACCAATCATTCATGCACATGCATTGCACCAAATCTTGAACAACATTGAATTCAGCGCATACTCATTATATTGACAAACAATCAATAGAACACTATAAAATAGAAACCTCGCTTTGACTTGTCAAACTAACTTGAGTCAAAATAAACTACTGTTAACCTTAAAAGTGAAAGGTTAACAACTAAAACCTTACCACCGTAGTGGAGACTTGGGCAGGCATCGTGGCATATGGACTATTAACCAATCACTATTTAATACCTCTGCTTTCTTACTAATGAATGCACTAGCATACTCGTTCCAAATTTCACCCTTATAGATAGCAAAATTTGGAATATCACCTTTAGGTTCTCTTGGAGATACCTCTAGTGTTTGGGGTTACACTCGAAAAAAATCATTTTTCTCGACTAACTCATGAAATGATAGGGTTTCTGTAAAACTTTGTTTGAAACTTTTGAGTAGAAAACAGTTTTCCATGTATCTATCGGAGTCGGCTCTATCAACTGAACCCAAAATACTAGTAGGGGTGTCACTCCATACCTCGTGAGCTGAGCCTTAAACTCACTCATAGAAAAATCTCGGTCTTATGCTAGTCCAAGGACTTTTGGTGAAACTATTAGCCAAATGAAATCTTACAAGACCGAATTATCCTTTTTGACATAACTTCCTGAAACTCTATCACTTTTTTCCCTTCAGATTAATCGCCCTCTAGGGGTCATCCACTACTCAAACACTAAGGTGTGGGAAGCTCTAAACAAACAAGGATGTTACTGTTGAAGATAACAACTTTCTTTAAAAAGTAGCGCTCGCTAGGAATTTAGAAACTTTAACTTATCATAATAGATCGTTGACTAATCTAAGTGTAAACATTTACACTTGGATTAAGTGTGGAAGTGGAATAGTTGTAGCATCAAAGGAATGAGAAATTAAAAGGATTCTTTTGAGGAATCAAACGGGTGCACAGTTAGTGCTTCCTGTACTGATTCAGAAAACAAGTTCTAAACTATTTTGGGCATTCTTTTGGTCCTCCATCTTTCCAAATTCCATAAACCATCCAAACAAAATTATTACAACTATCGTGATCAATCAAATTCGGACATGTCCTACCTATAGAACAGCCAAACATTTAACACTTAGGTAAATCGAACTATCCCCTTTTTCGACATACAAACAGGGTGCCTAATCTTATAGGACTTTTACTGAAGCTGAAAATATCACAAGGGAGTTATAAATACTAATAGCCATTTCCGAGAAATAGCCCTCCTTAAGACTCTGAAAGGTATTGCTCTAAATTGGGGTCTAAAGACTTAGTCTTTATCGTTGGGGATCCACCACATACTTCTTATGCCAATCTAGGGTTTATATTCTACGAGCACTTAGAGTTTAAGGACTTGGGTTAGAGTAGGAGCAGTTTTTTTTTGGAATCAAGATAAAAACACATTCCAAAATCCATTTGTATGTGTAGACATTATCGTTAACTTTCCAATGCATCCAAGAACACATAAATCAGAGTTCGAGATCAAAAGTTATAAACAAAACAAATTGAAAGGCTAGCGAAAATTTCTCACAGTCAGAAACTAGCATGCTCCTAATCGGAGGGTCGTAAGATGGTTACTCCTATTGGCATAAAAGTACTAGTCCCTTTTTGAAAGGAACCAAACTTAGAAATTTTGACAAGGAAACTAATCTAAAAATCATTGGGTGACACTACTCATCGAAAACATAGGTACAGTTATAGCTCACTATTTTGGTTTCATGGCATTGGGGAAAGGTGTTTCTGAGGAAAAGGAACATGATCTAGAATCATGACTATCCGAAAGGATCTCACTGGGGTTGAAACATAAGTTGGGGTTAACTCGAGTCGCCGGGTGGGGTTGACTAGAGAGGAATACTAGCAAAATTCCTAAACATTACCTCAGTAATTGAGAGAGTGTTCAAAACAACAAGCTGGGTTTCACAGTGTCTACTAGTCCTGACAAGTCTAGATACTAACACTTCTTCCATCAGATGGTTTTCTCAACTTTTAATTCTCAAGATGACCTCTTACGATTTACACGGCAAGGCTGAATCGGCTCCAAAGACTAGATGGTCGCCTACTGTTGCTCGAAACAACACAGATGTCCATTCTTTTGTTCCGTAATATCATTTGTAGCCCACTACTTCTGCTGCTTGCTCCGATGAAACGAGAAGGCCAGGAATCCTATGGTTTAGAGTTTCGGAAATTTTTCGGGGCTGAGGCAACCAATTATCATTATTCTCAGTACGTTGCGTGAAATATTGAGTGGATCCGGCTCAATGCTTCACACAATATACTGAAAGGTGCTGACAATTAATTGTCTAAGTCCCTAGCTGACTCGATCTATCTAATCTCTTGACCATAAGGTCATTAAGCCCGACAAAGTCGAACTACTCTGATACAAAAATGTATGATTAATAAATTTCATATTAATTTTTTTTAATTATAGTAAATTAATTTTTACGCAAAATTTCTCAACTCGGGTCAATTTTTCTAGTATTAAACATAACCACTTTTAAATATAAAGGTTTGGTCAAAAGGTATTAAGTATAAAGAAATATTAGAAATTCTGAGAAATATGAAGTCAAAATAAAGATTTACCATGTATTTGAATTTTATAATGATAATTTATTACTAATTATAATTCAAAATGATACTAAAAATTTGATTAAATTGCAATAGAAAATATAAATATTTTTACCAAAAGATAAAATATGTATAGATAATATGTGTACAAAAATTAGTCAATGAGAATACTATTTAATATATATATATATATATATATATATATATATATATATACACACACACACACACACTTGTATTTTACCCGTGCATCCGCACGGGTGACACTGTATTTGTTATAATTTAGGCAAAATACCTCTCGGGGTCCCTTAACTTATTTATTTGTAACGAATACGTCCCTTAACATTTTTTTGTAACACATAGGTCCCTTAACTTATTAATTTGTAACGAATAGGTCCCTTAACTTTTTTTGTAACGAATAGGTCCCTTAACTTTTTTTTTGTAACGCATAGGTCCCTTAACTTATTAATTTGTAACGAATAGGTCTCTTAACTTTTAAAAATGTAACACTGTTGCCCCTTAAAATCTCTCCCTTAAATAAATAAGTTAAGGGATTTATGCGTTACAAAAAGAAGTTAAGGGCCCTATTCGTTACAAATAAATAAGTTTAGGGACCTGGAGAGATATTTTGCCTATAATTTACTATGAAATTATAAATACGTTGAAAGTTGCAAAATGTATAAAAGAAAAAATCGATAAAAATCAATATTTTTTCATTAAAATGTTTGTGTTGCAAAAAGTTTTAAAAAAATTGGTATCTTATAAATCTTAATAATGGAATAAAAATAAGGATAAAAGAAAACAATTGCATAAGATGTACTCCTTCCGTTGAGATTTTACGTCAATAATTACAAAATCTTTTGTGATCTTTAATTAAAAAGGAAACAATTGCATAAGATGTACTTCTTCCGTTCCTATTTACTTGTCGCTTGTTGACTTTTACACATACCAATGAGACCAATAAATTTTGTTACTTTTGACACGCATATTTCTCTTTTACCCATAATACCCTCCCGTTTGGTGCACAGGATAGGATAGAGATAGGATAGGATACAGAACAGGATAAAGACATGATAGGATAAAGACATGATAAGCAGTTATCCTATCATGTGTTTGATACGCACATGATAACAAACAGGATAGCAATACTTTATCATATCCTGTGTTTGGTACGCACTTGATAATGACATGATATGATATATGTCATATCCAAATGACAATATTGTCCTTGTGAAGAAATTACATATATTTATTTTAAAAAAAACATGTAATATTTTAAAATATTATTAATTATCAAAATCTACTAAAAAAATAAAATAATTGAAGAAATCATTTTATACAAATCTTAAAAAATTATTTATTTTGACAGATTAAATAAGTAATATTTATAAATGAACAAAATTGACATATGCATAAGTAGAAATATAATAAACAACTTCAAATTATAAAAAGTTGTAGCAGTACCTAAATAATTCTATATATTACTTAATAAAACTGTCTCACTCACACACACAGACACACACATATAGATACACACACTATGTAACAAGAAAATCACAAATAACTCCACTACTAATTGGGCATCAATTCATGTGTCCGTTAGCAAGCCATTCATTCCACATTTGTGTTGCTAAGTTCTCCCTCCAAGTAGACCATGCATCACTTCCCTCTATTGTATTAATAGGAGCGGCATGTGCAATATCTTCATTGTGTAGTTGTGCTTCCATAGCTACGTCTAATTGTTCCTCCATTGGATCAGTGGGCATTTCTCTTCGAATGAAATTGTGTAATAGACAACACGCATTTATAATACGAATTTGAACTATGATTGGATAGAAAGACCAGCTCCTAAGAATAGCCCAACGCATTTTTAGTAATCCAAATGTTCTCTCCATCACATTTCTCTCGATTCACTTCGATGATAACGACTCCCTCTATATGGAGCAAGAAATCCTTCAGAATTTGTATACCCAGCATCCACAAGAAAATAGTAACCTATAATAACAAAAAGTTGTCAACATAAAAACAAATACCGGTGTTCTAAGAAGTATTTCATGTAATCGTATGACCCCATTCAACACTGAATTGAAATACCTACTAACGGTTTCTCCTGATCGTTTAAATAGAAACTTAATAACACGATTTTTAGAATGATGTGCCAATATGTGTAAGAACATAGCTACTTGTTCTTCAATACTTACTAATCCATCTTCTTTCAATTTACCATCAGTACGTAGGAGACCGCATAATAAACGAAAGGATCTAATATCCATGCGGAGTTGATCAACACATATTACATCATCTCGATTGATCAAACCCTCTAAAAATTCTCCACGTAATCCTTCTCTATCCACCGGTTGTTGCCTAATGCTATGATTTTCGTAAAACCATAATGCAGAATGGCTCACAGCCATGAAAGTTGCAAAACAAATTTCAACCATCTCTAAAAACATTTGCTCCAAAATTAGATATACCATCACATCATGTTGTTCTTGTGAATTCATATTTACCTAGAATATTGAAGGAGATAGCTAGAAAAATTAGAAAATACAACAACTTAGATTCAACTATAATATCATGAAAAAAGCAAAACACCCATTAAATCCATCTTCCCCACATTACATTATTACTTTCTAATTTAATTACCAAAAAACAGTTCAGCAAACACAAGACAAATACCACAATTCTCGATTCAAACTCAATAAGCTTCAGAAAATTAGTTTTAGAACTAATTGCAAACAACACTTATAACATCAAAAATTTGTAGAAAACTAGAAATAACATCAAAGAACAACAAGCCCTAAGTTTCAAAATCAGTGCAAAAAGGGGGAAATCAGACTCAATGAAAAAAGGGGAAAACGAGAATCAGTGAAGACGGGAAAGAATCAGAAAAGGGGGAAAACATACCTCTTCCTAGGTCACGGCGGTTCTGCAACTAGGGACGATTTTCAGAGCACGAGTCTTCTTTTTTGTTCAGAGATGCAAGAAGAATAGTAAGAGGTTGAAGATGAAGTGGGTTCGTGAGACCGAGAGCGTGAGAGTGAGAGGTTGAGATAGCGCAACTGAGAGGTTGAGAGAGCGTGAAAAGTGTGATAGATAACAGGATAGGATAAAATAAACCCAGATAATATTTAGGATTAAAATAACAAAGGGCTGATAGGATAGGATAAGTGATGGGTTTAATTTATCATATCCTATTGGTGCATCAAACAAAGGATTACAGTAGGATAGGATATATTTATCATATCCTATCTCCTTATCCTGTGCACCAAACGGGTCCAATGATTTATTATCTCATTTCATTTATTTCTCTCTCTACAATAAATAAATAAGGGTATTATTGACAAAACAATAATAAATATTGCATTGGACCTTGAAAATGACAAGTAAATAGAAACAATTTTTTTCTGCAAAAGCGACAAGTAATAAGGAACAGAGGGAGTAATTAATAACGTAATCAGTTGATTTTAATCTAATGGCTGATATTAGATCTTCTCATTTCTCATAATAACATTCTCACTCGACTCGTCTTTTATATATATTTATATATATATATATATATATATATATATATATATATATATATATATATATATATAATACACACAAACACACACCCCCAAGAAAAACAGAGATTAGCAACAGGGCAAAGGAAGTCCAATCCATTGAATCAGTCAAGCTCTGGAAGAAAACAAATATTTGTTCATCGTATCTAACCTTTCAAGTCAATTTATTCTTCTATCTATTATTTTTTTTGTTGAGATTTTCTTCTATCTATTATTAGTTATACTCTGGGGAGCTTTGCTTAGCATGATATAAAACCTAATAATCTGAAGAGGTATAAATAGCAATGAAAACACATATAGGCTTATTTTTACTTTTCTTGATGTGCCATTTGTATTTTATCATGTTGAATAGATGATGGTGTTTGTGTCATTCTTATTCTTAATAAATAAAAAGTTGGAGCATCACTGGAAGTTAGATTTTAAGTGTATAAATAAATTAACTTCTAATTGTGCAAGGTTCTGCTGATATCAATTTATTGGTTATCAAAATAAAAGTAAATAGTTTTCAGTTATTATGATATAATACAGTTGCTTGAATTGAATAGTTGGCTACTTATATGTACACAATCAAATTTCATCCCAAATTTTATAGCAATATTTTATCAGCTTTTATAGCAATGTAACTAATATCTGTATCTGTGCTTCCTGCACCAGGGGCTTTAAGAAGAGAAATGAAGGAAGGTTTAATAGGACCCCTCGTATACTAGTTAGTTCAGGCTATTCTCTCTTTCAGGATAAGTCTAAAGGTTGCATGAGGAGCTAAATCAGTGCCAGGTTCAGGTAGCTTTTATAGTGTAAGAGATTGGTTTGAGTTTGTTAAAACAAAAGTTGCATTTGCTAAGTCTTGGGAAAAAGGAACTAGTTGACTATTGTAACTGGCAGGAAAGTAACAATGGTTATACTTATGCTTGTATTTTCAGCTATCAGAGCAACTACTTCATTTTGATTGTTTCTGTTCTCAATAAGTGAGTATGATATATACTAGTTATTCAATTTCGTTTTTTTCCTCACACATTTGGTGATGTGTGCCTTGATGTCTCATTATTGGGTTTTCTTTGGAGGTCACTTGCTATTGTTCTAATGAGTTTCTTAATTGTTATTATTTGATGATGTTTAGTAGTTGTTTTCTGATATACAATTTGGTTATAATTATAACTAATCTAATTTGTAGGTCTGGAAAAGGTTTACTCAGTTTGAGCAAACTTGTGGTGATTTCGCTAGCATGCTGAAGGTAGTACTTTAATTTGTTTTCTATACAGCATTTACCTTCCTATGTAAGGTTGTTTCTTCCGCATCATCCTGTTAATTAGGCTTTTCAAATTGTTACTTATTCTTAATCATGAGATGAACTTTTGGCTCTTAGATATTGCTTCCCTTGTGTATATATCAGTTCAGTTCTTCTGCAAGATGTTGTATCACGGTATAGTTTCATGGATCTATGGCCGTGCTCTTCTAATGGAACGCTGATCTCAATACCAACAACAGTAAGTCAGTTTCCTTATCTTTGTTTTTTGTTTTATGTCTCTCAAATAGAATAGAACATGAGCAACCATGAAGCTTTATAACTGGTTTATGAAGACATAAACAGGTCTATCTATAATGTTTTCTCTTGACACTTCTCTTCTTTTGTTATTATGGATTCCTTCTGTTTTGTCCTAAGTTTATTGCGAAGAATTGTCTAATTCAGTTGAAGCTTTTAGCAATTTGTGAAGCAAACTTGATGACGAGTCTGAATTTTTGGTCTTCAAATCGTTTTTGCAGGGTCTCAATGCTACAACATTATAGCTATTAGTAAGTCAAGTGTGGCTATGACAGTTGGATTGTTGTGCTTGGTTAGAAAGATCAACCTTATAGTCTGTTATTAGAAATACTGTGTTTACTTATGAGATCATGTGACTCTTCAAAATACTGTGTGTTGAACCCCGAAAAATTCGGATTGGACCTTTCATCGTACAACGTGAAAATTTGTGAAGCCGCCATCAACATTTTTTATTTAGGGACCAAAACATTGAAAAAGGGTCCTTTTTAAGGCGGGGTGGTCCTTTGAGAACTAGAGATGTAGGTTCGGGGGTCGGTTAGGTGTGGGGAAGGTATTAGCATCCCACACCTCCTTTCTACCGAAAGGGAACCTTTAACTTGATGTGCGGTTTTGACAGAGTTGATTTGAAACAATTCGTTCTACTTCTTTTTTATTTGAGAAAAGTGTTTTTGAAAACGGGGGAAAAGAAGAATCTTTTTATTATTTTTTAAAAGTGTGCTTGACGGGATGTGACCCGCTCCTACGTATCTCCCGGTGCGATGGAGAATTCAAAGCTTACGTAGTTCTCTTTAGTCGAGAAACTTTGTGTTGGTGTTTTTTATTGTAGGGGTTTTCGGTCCTAGACCGTACAGTCCACTAGACCTAGAACAAAGACAACCCCGCCTGTACAGACGACGTGCCCCCTACTTTTTGAAAATGGTTTTTTTGATTAGGGAAGAAAAAGATTTGTTGTGAGGTTGGTTGCTTTTATTTGAGCAAGTATCTTAGGCTCGCACGAACTGTACAGCTCGCTAACCCTAAGACGCTAACCAATACCAGATGTACATCCGACTCGATTCCTTACTCATTTTTTGAAATAGGGTTCAAGTTGTTAATTACTTGTTTTAATTCTCATAAGTATCCCAAGATGTTTGAGCTGTACAGCTCTGATCTTAGGACGCTAGACAACACCGGCCGTACGTCCGACTTGCCTCCTTATGAGTTTTCAAAAAGGTTTATTGTTGATCTTAGAAAGAATTTGATTGTCTTATGAAAACAATTTGAGAAAAGATTGAGTTTGGAAAAAAGCTTTAGAAAATGATTGATTTGAAGAATGGAGAAGGGAGTTTGAGGGTGACATTGGTCACAAAAGGTTTGTTGGGATGGCGTGGCATCCAAAAGGAAAAGAAAGTAGAACATTCAATCAATTTCCAAGTCAAGAACCAAAGTGCAACATTTAACAAATTGCAAGCAAAGCAATCAACAATGTAAGCATAAGCATAAACATTACCAATTACAACATTTGAGCACAAGAATGACACTTAGTCATCAACATCTAATGGCATGCATATGTAAGATCAACAATAGGCACACAAAGAGATCATACAAAAGTTCAATTCAATTAGGTGTCAACACAAGATAAAGCACAAGGTTGAATCCCTTTTGGTAATCCTTGACGCTCGAGACAATGCACAAGTGCATAAGTGTCTAGTCCTTTTACCAAATCATCAACATTAAAGCATAACATTGACCTAGAAAGAACATTACATTTGCAAGACCAAAAGTGACCAAAAGAGGGCATTAACAAGTCATTTTTGTAACCAAAATTGATTAATCAAGTTAGAAAACTAGCATTTGCATTTTCAAGCAAGAATTGCACAAAGAAAATTGAATCATCTTAGGCAATCCTCATCACTTAAAATGAAGTGCCTAAGGCACAAGTGTGAGTCCTCTTGTCAATCATTAACATAGAGTAATTTTGCAAACAAGTTACTAACAAGCAAACCAAAATTTTCAATCAAAGCACAAGGTTGTGTTGAATCATCTTAGGCAATCCTCAACACTTAAAGTGAAATGCCTAAGGCACAAGTGTGAGTCCTCTTGCCAATCATCAACATAGAATAATTTGCAAGCAAAGTACATAACAACCAACATCAAAACAATTTGAGAAATCATTTTACTCACAATTGCAAACCCTTTTCACAAAGAAATAACAAAAACCCTATCTTATTAGAAACTTGCGAACCAAAACATAACCAAACAACAAATTCATTCAACAAATACACAAAATCAAGCGAGCAAATGACACTAACAAGACTTAGGAACATTTATTCACAAGATCCAAGCAATCAAACACCAAAATCAACACCTATTCATATTTTTTTGATTTTTGTGAAAATAAGAAGGCATGAAAAATGAATATTTGCAAAATCAAACAACATGTTTGGACATGGGAACTTCAAAATCAAGCCTCAATAACAAGATTGCATAAAGAAATGCATCAAAACTCGATTAAACCTATTTTATGCTAAGGGTGCGAAACATTCATAGCTTCCTAACACAATTTTATTTCACAAAATGCAACAAACAAAATGATAACAACACAAATCACAATTTATTCAAGGGTGAGAAGCAATCTCAAACACCCAAGCCTCCCTAAGTGCTTGTCAAAATGTTTGAGATACCTCTCACCAACAACAATCAACAAATCAACAATATAACAACACTAAAATGCATGAATATGGTAGGATGCAAAATTAGAAACATGATATCTACATTTTGATGCAAAAAAGTTGAAGATGATGCTAGGTTTTAAGAAGTTTACCTCAAATCCAAGCTAAGGAATGACTAATATGAAGAACAAGACCACAAATCAACTTGAATCTTCACCAAACTTCAATGAAACCCACGAAATGCTTGCTTAAAAATGCCCTTTGATGATGCAAGCTTGAATTAAATTAGGAGAGAAGGAAGATATATGAAGTAGGAATGGAAATGAGGTGAGAAAATGGTGATTTGGTGAAGGAGAAGTGAAGAATTGATGGAAGAAGAAGGTGGTATGATTTCGGCCAAGAGAGGGAATTAGGAGAGGGAGTTGTGTGCTAGGGTTGTGTGAGTGAAAATGAGGCCAAAAGTTTTCCTTTTTGTGAGGTGAGGTTAATAGGGTATATATAGAAAGCAATTAGGTTTAAGGGTAGTTAGGTCATTGTGCACTAGTTGTGCTCTAGGATTTGATTTTAATTTTGAATCAAAGGCTAGGATTGAGGCTCACATGGATTGAGGACATTGAGAAAACACAAAATGAGAGAATAGAGAGGGATAGGCGCATAAATGGGAGGGGTCCTTGGTGACCAAGTTTTGCTAGTTGTCATCTTGTACTATTGTACTATTATATGACCATTCCATTATCTCTTCATTTTTGATTATTCTTCTTAGGATAATTGTACAAAAATACACCCAATTTAGGCCACATACTAGGAATCTTAGGAATATGCCATTTTATGTGATCACCATGACCAAAAATGTCATAAAAATCACATCTTGAAACTTTTTGTAGAATATTCCCTTTTGATCCTTTTTTGAAATTTTGTGCACAATGTATGCATGCATGCGCATACATACATACATGACCAAAAAATGTTTTGCCTCAAATAAATTTCTCTAAAATTGCACAATGATTCTTGATGAGAAATTATCTTATTTTTGACAATGACCAAAATACCCTTTTGCCCTAAAAACCTTGTTTTTTAACAACAAATGCATTTCCACTCTAACAATGAATTTAAAAGCCCTAGAATGACTTTTAAAACCCAAAAATGCATGCACAATGCTCTTCACTCTTCAAAATAAATCCACACTTCTCAATTTATTTATTTTTGCGGAAAATTAGGGTTTTAAACCTAGGTGGACAAAATTAGGGTATGACACTGTGTATATGAATTATTAAATAAATGCATGAGAAGAGATTTTTCACTGATTCATTATGTTTTATTAGTATTCAACAGCTAAATGTTTGTAAACTATTTAATTGCCATTATTGGGACTATTTTTTTGTGAGAAGAGTGAACATTATGGTGGTTATAATTGTCATAATTTACCTTTTTTTTTAATGAAAAAATGTTGATTAAGGCGGTTAAAGCTGCCGTTATTTACAAAAAACTAACCGCCATTTTATACAATATATACTGTGGCGGTTTGTGTGGTGGTTTCAAAAAACTGCCGTTTTATACTTGTGGCATCAAAAATTATGGCGTTTTTTGAAACCGCCATTCATATAAAAAGTGGCAGGTATAACCGCCACAATTTGCCAAAAAAACCGCCATTTTTTCCATGTTTTTTTGTAGTGTATACGGCAAGGATACTTCAATAAAAAATTAAATCAAAATTTAAAAATATAAAACATAACTAAAGATACTTCACTTTACTAATTGACAATTGCTTATAATATTCAATAAATCACATTTATAAAAAAGGCACTTCTGATCAAAATAAGTAAGCATAGTTAAATGTATTTTCCTCACCCATTTTAAAATATATTCTTCCTCCTACGAACATGTCACAAAAGATATACAGTCTACTACCTGTTAGCCTGTAATTTCGACAGGCTTCATTAAAGATGGTCAACATGGCCTGACTTATATTTATTTCACAAAGACCATATTATTTCGACAGAGAAAATGGTCATGCGCAAGGTAAACTCGACAAGTTTCCAGGGAAGCAAAAGCAAGAGAGAGGAAAATGGACGCAAGCCTTCGACAGACAGAAAACAGAGCAGTTATGCGCTGAAGACTAGCAGTTGGTCGAAGCGTGATGGAGCAGTTACTTGGTCGAAAGTAGGAGCAGTTACTTATTTTCAAATTGATAGGCAGTTACTTAGTTCAAATTTCCCCCTCTTTTCCTTTGTATAAATAACTGTTTCTGAGAAGAAACAGAGGTCGCGAAAATCACAATACACACCCGATTCCTGAAACTCTAACTTCCAAGCCAGAGCGAAAAACGAGTGGAAGAATCGCTGTACGTGATCGTGTACCACTTTTATGATTCAATGCAATTTGTTTTTCTTTTTCTTTACAATTCACGCACCATTTACTGCTTCTTTTCTTTTTCGATTCTGTTAAATCATTGCAAATCGTCCCCTTTTTCTACGTTTTCTTCAACAAAAAACATGCGCAATTCAGAGGCATTGCTTTGAGATTTTTCTAGTTTGATCTCACAAACCCTCTAATAAAACTAGTGATTGTTTGCTAAAAACACCAGCAAACAAATTGGCACGCCCGGTGGGACTTTGCCTTTGATTTTGTTCTATTCGCTGTTGTATGCACTTAAGAAGTGGTAAAATGGTTCGTTCTGGTACGAATAATGCATCTAGTTCCAACCCTGTGGTTTCACAAGGGCAAGGAACAACAATGGATTCTGCGAGCGTTAGTGCAGGACCATCATCGTCGACAACCGTTTCTTCATTATCAATGACTAATGTTGGTTCAACGCAGTCAGAAATGGCATCTCTGCCTATGTCTTTGCCGTTAAGTGCAGGGCTTCATAGCCCTTACATGGCAATGGGAAACGGTTTAGACCCACGTTTGAATAACGTGCATCTACCCCCATTTCCTTTGGGAATGTATGGCATGCCTACTGGAATGCCACATATTTCGACCTTTTCCCCTACACATGTCTCTTCTGAGAGCGTATTTGGTCGAAATCCCCCAGCATTAACCAATACGTCTTTGTTGGCCTTAAGACAGCAAGTAGACGAGAGTAATCACGATATGGTTAATATGCTTACCCAATAAATTGGTACAGTTTTCAATCCATTGATTCAAAATACCAATAACAGTTACCAAATGTTGGCAAATCAGATGAGTAGGATTGTAGACTTTTTTGGGGTTCCAGCGGTTAATAATAGGCAAGTTCCTATTATTGCGGGTAATGCGTCGCCAGTTAACCCCCAAGAAGCAGTTGCAGTCGAAGCGTCGACAGTTGTAGGCGAACTACAAGGGGTAGTAAACCACGTCCCTGAAGTAGTTTTGGTAAATAGACACCAGAACGCTGACGAAGTTGTCGACAAGTGCAACAACACAATGTTGGCGCAGAAAACAATATAGCTACTTTAGTCGAAACTATTTTGGCGCAAAATGGCCTTAACATAGGTTTACAAAGGCCTAACTTTGTATCACCATTATGTGAATACGTGTTACAAACTGAGTTACCAAGGGGATGGAAAGTTCCCAAGTTTACTAAGTTTGGTGGTGAAACAAATGAGTCCACAGTCGAACACATTGCTCGTTTCTTGACTGAGGCTGGGGACTTAGCACAAAATGAGAATTTGAAGATGAAATATTTTCCAAATTCTCTAACTAAAAATGCTTTCACTTGGTTCACGACCTTACCCCCTGGTTCTATGTTCACATGGGGGCAATTAGAAAAGGCATTCCATGCACAGTTTTACATGGGCCAGTCAAAAATTAGTCTTAAAGAATTGGCTAGTGTTCGGCGCAAAATGCCTGAAACTATTGATGATTACTTAAACAGATTTAGGCTGTTGAAATCTCGTTGCTTCACACAAGTCCCTGAACATGAGCTTGTCGAAATGGCTGCTGGTGGTCTTGATTACTCAATTAGAAAGAAATTAGACACATCTCATTTGCGAGATATGGCTCATTTGGCTGATAGAGTTCGACAAGTTGAAAGGCTTAGAGAGGAAAAATCTAGGTCGAATAGGTATCATAAAAAAGAAAAAGTGGCATATGTTGAAGAAGAATTTGACGTTACATATAGTAATGTCGAAGAAGAGGAGATAGACGTGGCTGAACTTAAGCATGGTCCTCCTTATACCTGTAAATTATTAAGGCCTGCGAATGGGAATAACCCTGTAGAGCCTAAGAATGATAGATTTATGCCTAAGACTTATACTTTTGATGTTACTAAGTGTGATGAAATTTTTGATCTTTTAGTAACTGATGGTCAAATATTAGTGCCTAAAGGCCTTAAAATACCAACTCTTGACCAAAGAAAGAAAAAGGGTTATTGTAAGTTCCATAATTTTTTGGGACATAACACTGACCGTTGTGTGCTCTTCAGGGATATTGTGCAAAAAGCAGTTGACGAAGGAAGACTCAAATTTGCTGATAAGAAAATGAAAGCTCCTATGCAGATTGATGTTGATCCGTTGCCTAAGGCTGAAGCTATGTATTCTGAACCTGTCGAAGCTGATGTAGGCATGGTGGATGCTCAAATGGCGGACCCTCCTAAGTGTGTCAAGACTGCCACCGAAAAATTAAAAGGTTTTATGTATGCTGAAGGTAAGAAACAGGAGGTGACCCTAAAAGAATATGATGGGAAGATACATGCTGTGTATCCAAAGGCTGAGGAAGAATTGATAGATTTCCTCAATCGGTGTAAGTGGAATAACTCTGAAGTTATGCTTTGCCCAAGGTGCAGTGCTGTCTTCGATAAAGAAGCGGCTAAAGCGGTCGAAGGTTATCAGGATCAACAACAACGTAAAAGAAAATGGCTTGACAACAGGCCAAAATTTGACTTTGCAAAAGGAGATCTTCCTGGCTATGAGGCTAATGTGTCAGCAAAACCTTCAACAAGGAAACGACAATTTGCTAAGGAGAAGTCCTCAGCAAAAGGATATTTGAAGCTGTCAACAGGTAAATCCTTTGTCCCAAGTGCTAGTGCTCCTGTTGATGCGTGGGTGTCCAATAATCAACGTGCTAAAGCTGTCAAGCCAGGTACTGATGCTGTTAAGTTTAATTATAAGAATAACTATAAGGGTAAGAATCACATGACTAGAACACAGTGGCGTCGTTACCAAAGACAACAGAAGAAGAAGGCACACTTTGACATTAACCAGGTTCCAAGTCATTTGGCTAATAATCAAGCTCCACACAGCATAATAGTGGCGAAGAGTGAGGTTCACAAAGCTGAAGTTGCCACAAAGAGGAATGCTGATGTTGCTAGTCATGTGTGTGCAGCGAATAAGGCCAAAGGCAAGGCTGTAGTAACAGAAAAGCCAAGAAGGCCTGCCCTTGAAAGAATATTTCCTCCATTGTCAACAGTGAAAGAAAGAAATGCTGATTTCGACATGGATGAAGACATGGAGTCTGATTTTAATGATTCTGAAGATGATTTCGACGTTGTTTGCAATGTGGTATCAATACTGCCTCTTGAGTACGATGTTATCACAGTACCAAATGACGTTGAAGAGGATTTTACAGAGGATATGGCTCATCATAAGCCAATGTGTTACTATGTGATGAACGATGGTTGTGTCGAAGACCAAATGGCTACCTTCGAGAAGCCAGATATGAGTATGCAAAACCATTTGAAACCCCTGTATGTCCAAGCCAAAGTCAATGGTGTTGGAATTAACAAAGTGTTAGTGGATGGTGGAGCCGCAGTGAATTTAATGTCACATGGTCTTTTGAAGAAGATTGGTAAGTTCGATACTGACCTCAGGCCACATAACATTGTCTTAAGCAACTATGAAGGCAAAACTGGCCATTCTTTGGGGGCCATTGAGGTGGACTTAATTGTTGGTTCCATAAAGAGGACTACATTGTTTTTAGTGATAGCCTCTAAAGCGAACTTTAATTTACTCCTTGGTAGAGAGTGGATCCATGGAGTTGGTGCTGTCCCTTCAACTTTGCATCAACGTTTAGTAATGTGGAAGGAAGATGGTTTGGTAGAGTATGTTGAAGCCGATCAGAGCTACTTCCGTGCTGATGTGAACCAAGTTACCAAGGAAAATTTTGAGAAACAAATGGCGAAGATTGCGCCATGTTCATCTTCTAATGAGGCATATGTTCCTGCGGATAATGTTTTTGCCTCAGTTCATCTTGACCCAAATTATGGTTTTGTTTGGGAAAGAGAAATAATGGGAGATGATAGTGTCTATCCTGATGGTGTTTTTCGACCAACGGGGTGGAACACTGGTTCTTGAAAGTGTTCTTATGTCAGTGCCCAATGCATGGGACAAAATTACGGCTTATATGGCCGAAAACAAGTTTAAAGCGGCTATAGAGGCCGAAATTATTCAACAAACAATGGCTGTCGAAGCCAGTGAGTTACATGAAGAAAATGGCATAGTCATAGATGAAAGACTTGACTGTATCTATGATGATGATCCATTAGGTTTTGAAAAGGATCTTAGAGATTTGACAAAGCATATGCAAGCTCAAGACCCGTTAGAAGAAGTTGATTTGGGAAATGGCTTAATAAAACGGCCAACTTATATTAGTGCAAATATTGATGCTTCTCTAAAAATCCAAGTCATCATGTTGCTAAGGGAGTTCAAAGACTGCTTTGCTTGGGATTACGACGAAATGCCTGGGTTAAGTCGAGAAGTAGTGGAAATGCAATTACCAATTCGACCAGGGAAGAAACCAGTGAAGCAAGTGCCAAGAAGATTTGCTCCTCAAGTGTTGGCTAAGATCAAAGAGGAAATCGAAAGGCTATTCAGAAACAAATTCATCAGAACTGCCAGGTACTTCGAATGGTTAGCCAATATAGTTCCTGTAATAAAGAAAAATGGGACTCTTAGAGTTTGCATAGACTTTAGGGATTTAAATAATGCAACTCCCAAGGATGAATACGCAATGCCTGTGGCAGAAATGCTAATAGATTCAGCAGCAGGATTTGATTATCTTAGTATGCTCGATGGTTATTCTGGGTATAATCAAATCTTCATTGCTGAAGAGGATGTGTCGAAAACTGCTTTTAGATGTCCAGGGGCATTGGGTGTTTATGAATGGGTAGTAATGCCCTTTGGATTAAAGAATGCTGGTGCTACATATCAGAGGGCCATGAATTCTATGTTTCATGATTTTATTGATGATTTTATGCAAGTATACATAGATGATGTGGTGGTTAAATCTTCCTCAGAAAGTGGTCATTTAGACCATCTTCGCCGTTCTTTTGAAAGAATGAGGAAATATGGATTGAAATTAAATCCATTAAAATGTGCCTTTTGTGTACGTGCAGGTGATTTCTTGGGTTTTATAGTGCACAAAAAAGGCATTGAAATCAATCAAAATAAGACTAAGGCAATTATGGAAACGAAGGCCCCTTCGACCAAAAAAGAGCTTCAGTCGTTGCTGGGAAAAATCAATTTCCTTCGAAGATTTATATCAAATCTAAGTGGCAAAACACAAGTTTTTTCGCCATTATTAAGACTGAAGAAGGAAGAAGAGTTCAAATGGGAACCAATGCATCAAGCAGCCTTCGACGAAATCAAGTCTTATTTGATGAAACCACCAATTTTGTTGCCTGTTATTAAACACAAAGTGCTCAAATTGTATATAGCAGCTTCTGATAGAACAATAGGTAGCATGTTAGCACAAGAGGATGATAGTGGTGTCGAAAGAGCCATTTATTACCTCAGTAGGGTCTTAAATGATGCCGAAACGAGGTACACTCCTATAGAAAAGTTGTGCCTTTGTTTGTATTTTTCGTGTACAAAGTTAAAGCAATATATAAAACCAGCTGATGTTTCTGTTTATTCGCATTTTGATGTTATTAAGCATATGCTGTCGAAACCAATAATGCATAGCCGAATTGGTAAATGGGCTTTGGCTTTGTCAGAATACAACTTAACTTATCAACCTCTAAAATCAATTAAAGGACAAGTGGTTGCTGATTTTATAGTAGACCATTCTGTTGTCCAAGAAACAGTAAGTTTTGTAGACGTGTATCCTTGGAGGTTGTACTTTGATGGCTCAAGCCATAAACATGGAGTTGGGATTGGTATTTTAATAATATCTCCTACTAACATTCCAACGAAGTATAAGTTTAAAATTCGGGATGTTTGTTCCAATAATGAAGCTGAGTATGAGGCTTTAATAGTAGGCCTTGAAATTTTACTTGAGCTGGGGGCAAGTCATGTCGAAGTAAAAGGTGACTCTGAGTTGGTTGTCAAACAATTGACAAGAGAGTACAAATGCATTAAAGAGCACCTTATCAGATACTTTGTTGTTGCCAATGCTTTGTTAAAAAGATTTGAGTCTGTTCACTTAGAACATTTACCACGAATTGATAATCAAGTGGCAAATGAATTGGCACAAATTGCTTCAGGCTATAAAGTTTCAAAACAAAGCCTGGAAGAGTTAATCGAAATAAAGGATAAAATCATTTCTAATGACTATTCTTCGTCACTATTGTCAACAAGAATTGGGGGGGCAACAAACGCAAACGAGGAACTAGTCGTTGTCGAAAAACGTCAATTTTTTGGTGACTTTGACTTAGCAGAAATTTTTGCTCTTGACAATATGACCAATAATGATTGGCGAAGGCCTATTGCAGAATATTTGCAAAATCCCACAAGAAATACCAATAAAAAGGTAAAATACAGAGCTTTGAGCTATGTGATAATTGGAAACGAATTGTTTAAAAAGACTCCTGAAGGAGTACTATTAAAATGTCTTAGTGAAAATGAGGCATATTTAGCAGTTTCCGATACACATAGTAGAGCATGTGGTTCACACCAAGTAGGCCACAAAATGAAGTGGTTATTATTTCGACAAGGAATGTATTGGCCAACTATGCTGAAAGATTGCATAGAATTTGCTAAGGGGTGCCAAGAGTGTCAAAAGCATGCTGGGATACAACATGTACCTGCAAATGAATTGCATGCCATAGTCAAACCTTGGCCATTTAGGGGTTGGGCTCTAGATGTGATTGGAGAGATAAAGCCAACTTCGTCGAAGGGCCATAGATATATCCTTGTGGGAATTGATTACTTCACCAAATGGGTTGAAGCTATACCTTTAGCCAATGTTGATCAAGAAGCAGTGATAAGGTTTATTCAAAATCATATCATTTATAGGTTTGGAATTCCAGAAACCATTACTACAGATCAAGGATCAGTTTTCACTGGTAGAAAAATGGTAGAGTTTGCTTCTGAAATTGGTTTTAAGTTATTAACTTCGACACCATATTATGCGCAAGCCAATGGTCAAGTAGAAGCTGCCAATAAAGTTATTATTAATTTGATTAAAAAACATGTTGGGCAGAAGCCAAAAAATTGGCATAATACCCTTGATCAAGCATTATGGGCATGTCGAAATTCACCCAAAGAATCTATTAACACTACTCCTTATAGGCTAACATTTGGACACGATGCAGTGTTGCCTGTTGAAATTTGTCTACAATCAACAAGAATTCAAAGACAGTGGGAGATTCCCTCTGATTATTATTGGAATATGATGCTTGATGAATTGGTTGATTTAGACGAAGAAAGGTTATTAGCTTTAGATACGCTTATTCGACAGAAAGAGAGGGTAGCTAAAACTTATAACAAAAAGGTTAAGTCTAAAGCCTTTAATTCAGGTGATCTAGTGTGGAAGGTCCTATTGCCTATGGATAAAAAAGATAGAGTCTTTGGTAAATGGTCCCCAAGTTGGGAAGGACCATTTAAAATTTTACAAGTTTATTCAAACGGCGCATATGAGGTCGAAGAGATTGGCGCTGATGAAAGAATTTTGCGTATAAATGGCAAATACTTGAAAAAGTATAAGCCAACGTTGCAAGAAGTTAAAATAACGCTGGAATAAATATAAAGAAAGCGTAAAAACATGGCATTTAAGTTGCCAAAACATAGTCAAAGGCCGAATTTACAGGCTGTTCAAGTTCAAGGTTTGAATATGGAAGCAACACTTAACAGTGGCGACATCAGGTATACAGTTGTTCTACTCAAGTGCAAAGTCTATTTCGAGGGTGAATTCAAAAATGTTCTTTCTCTTCTTCTACTTCAAGCTCAGTCGAGAAAGACATTTTTGGGGGGCAATTTGTTAGCCTGTAATTTCGACAGGCTTCATTAAAGATGGTCAACATGGCCTGACTTATATTTATTTCACAAAGACCATATTATTTCGACAGAGAAAATGGTCATGCGCAAGGTAAACTCGACAAGTTTCCAGGGAAGCAAAAGCAAGAGAGAGGAAAATGGACGCAAGCCTTCGACAGACAGAAAACAGAGCAGTTATGCGCTGAAGACTAGCAGTTGGTCGAAGCGTGATGGAGCAGTTACTTGGTCGAAAGTAGGAGCAGTTACTTATTTTCAAATTGATAGGCAGTTACTTAGTTCAAATTTCCCCCTCTTTTCCTTTGTATAAATAACTGTTTCTGAGAAGAAACAGAGGTCGCGAAAATCACAATACACACCCGATTCCTGAAACTCTAACTTCCAAGCCAGAGCGAAAAACGAGTGGAAGAATCGCTGTACGTGATCGTGTACCACTTTTATGATTCAATGCAATTTGTTTTTCTTTTTCTTTACAATTCACGCACCATTTACTGCTTCTTTTCTTTTTCGATTCTGTTAAATCATTGCAAATCGTCCCCTTTTTCTACGTTTTCTTCAACAAAAAACATGCGCAATTCAGAGGCATTGCTTTGAGATTTTTCTAGTTTGATCTCACAAACCCTCTAATAAAACTAGTGATTGTTTGCTAAAAACACCAGCAAACACTACCCAAGTTAGAATATAGGAAAAAACATCATAAGTCATATCCGAAAGAAGTTTAGGATCTATAGAATTGCCTACTATTCACTATTTAACACTAACTGTGTCATTCTCCTCTCCTCCATTTCCATCGTCAAAAAATAACATAGGTCCCAACTCTGGTTCATCAAGAGACATCTCAGGATACTCTTAGGATACGTATCCCCAAAGTGTCCCTCAAGTATCCGGTAAGTATCTTGTCTTTTTTAATTTAAAAATAAATATAAATTACAGGATACTCCCGGAGTACGTATCCGAAAGTATCCGACAGGTATCGGTATCGGATACGTATCCGACACGGGTACGTGGCCTATTTTGGAGTATCGGGGCTTCATAGCCATTAAGGTTTAACCGAGTGATTAGATAAGAATGTTAAAAAGTAATCACACATTTAATGTATCAATAAAATAACTTAGTTTCAAAACACATTTTAAACCGAATAAATATGCTCCCACGTTTCCTTAAGAAACAAAGCAATAAATAAAACAAGCTCCCACATTTCTCTTAGTTCATAAGGGAAATATACAAATAATATCAATTAAAATATTTCACAAGGCACATAATTGAGGAATACCATGATATCAAATTGAAAATAAACACAATCAACTCTTGGTGGATCAAATGGACAATAGCAAATGACAATAGTCATCATATCAACGGTTCAGAACATATGACATAAACTTCCCTGTGAGGAAGAATATACCATACACAACAGTTTCAGAAAATTCAACACCTATGGGCAGAAGAAGTTTCACTGTAACAAACCATGCTACTTAAACCAACTCATGCAATAGTCTTCCTATGGGTAGACTAACACACCAATTGACTTTAGCACACAACATTCCTTTAGACAGGTAGCTATATCAATCTTATGAATGAGTCAATGTGGTGACAAACATTCATATCAATTAATAGTGCACCAAAATATTGAGGTTTGTTGAGCTGTGCTTGATTAATTTTAAGACCTGGTTTTTGGTTTTGTTGGAAAAAACATGAGTTGAGAGACATGGATCTTTTCCAATTTTGTTGTGACTAGTTTGTAACTTGTATCGTTTTAAATAGGTGGAGCATATCATACAAGAACAAAATATATGGGCTGCACAATTTTGTACTAGTAACTACTTAACTATTTTTTTTCAATACATTGCAGAACATAGGTAAAGGCTATGTACTCTATTTCTGTTGGAACTGTGACTTTCATCTTCTATATTATAAAGACATGCTTAATCACTTGACCTTAGCAGCCTGTAAGCATTAAAACTTTTACTATTAATTTGTTTCAAAGTTAATTACATTGCATTCATGTGATGGATTTTTCTCCTGTCTTAGTAATGTGTATGGTAACAAGCTGAATGGAACGATGATGACCATCCTCAGGAATCTTTCTTCAAACTATCTTGAAAGCTCCATTCCAATTGAACTGTCACAGATTGTTAATTTGGATAAATTCTGTAAGTGGAAAAGGGTCTTTTTCCTAACTTAGATATTATAAGCAAGAGATATCATAGTCCTTATAGTCCTAATATTCTTAATAAAGACATGAAAGACCATAAACATAGCCCTGGACATTCTTATGCAATTTCTTCAAGTAAAAAGATATTTAATAATTATGATTTATGGAAGTCTCCTTCATATTTATAAATAAATCTTAAAATTAGCAGTGAACTGAAGAAATAACAGAAGCTATGTCTTTACACAATCATATCTTTCACAAAAGCTATGGATCTGAAGATACTCAATCATGACCAATATTTTTCTACCTCGGCTGTGTTTTTGCTAATGTTGTTTGTGGCTGATTCCATGTATTCTTCTACCTCTGCTCTCAGTTCATTTTTTTATTCCTCTTCCTTTTGTTACTTTGCAGGCTCATTCCCCTTCCTTTCTATTGCTCTACAATTGAATTTAATGTTTATTTTATATTTTTCTAGAACTCATTTGGTGCATTAGGCTATATGATCCACACCAGATGCAAACTTTTCCTGTAAGTTACAAATTCATTTTATGTATTACACCACCTTTCTTATATACCAAAATTAGACTGGAGAACAGTGCAAAACAACTCTTTGATAGTGCTTCCTTAGGAAAGTGTTGTTAAAGGGTAACATATAATAGCGTTTAGGAAGCGCTATTATAAGGCTGATATCTACTATAGCAGTGAGATTTATAGCGCTTTTAAGCGCTATTATAGGTCTTTTTTGGCGTAGTGTATTGGGTTTTTAGTGCATGAAAAATAGATTCAAGGCATCAAAACAACAAGTTAGACATCATAAATTTTTTCAGTTTTAGGCACTGGTTCCCTAGCAGCTTTTGCTTGGATCCTCCATTCAAATGCAACTAGTGCACTTTGTCACACTTGGTCTCAAAGAAGTGCCTTTGTTTCCTAGTGGTCTCAAAAGAGTACCCAAAAGTATTTTCCTACTGAACTCAAATGGGTGTTGGGCTCAAATTTTTGCTCTTTTTCAACTTGTTCCTTTTTTTTTAACGAATTTTCTTGCTTCCTTTTTTTCTTTTTTTATATTGCTCAACTCAGACATTTCTCGAGTAACCAAAACGCGCTGAATGTCACCAAGGCAACCCGACTTTATTCTCTTTTCTATCTTCCTTACTTATTCTAATGCCAAAAATCTGTCGTGTGTGTGTGTTAAACCAAAAAGCAGCACCATATAACATTCATATAACATTTGAATACCAGCCAAACCATTCAGAAAATGCAATGAACAATACACCACCACACAGAAAGGCCTTAAAAATAGATTTAAGAAACATCACAAAGATTTTTCACATGGCAGGAATAGAAACTAACAACTTAAAACAAACACAAACTACTTAAAGAAAGATACACCTCATGCTTGGACCTAACATTATCCTCAATGTAAAATATAATAAATACATGACAGGGGTAAGAAAGCTCACATGATTTGTGTTGGTTCGGCGATGGCTGAGAGTTGTACTGACAGTACAGGGCTGCCATCATAGTACCTGTTAGCCTGTAATTTCGACAGGCTTAGACCCACGTTTGAATAACGTGCATCTACCCCCATTTTCTTTGGGAATGTATGGCATGCCTACTGGAATGCCACATATTTCGACCTTTTCCCCTACACATGTCTCTTCTGAGAGCGTATTTGGTCGAAATCCCCCAGCATTAACCAATACGTCTTTGTTGGCCTTAAGACAGCAAGTAGACGAGAGTAATCACGATATGGTTAATATGCTTACCCAACAAATTGGTACAGTTTTCAATCCATTGATTCAAAATACCAATAACAGTTACCAAATGTTGGCAAATCAGATGAGTAGGATTGCAGACTTTTTTGGGGTTCCAGCGGTTAATAATAGGCAAGTTCCTATTATTGCGGGTAATGCGTCGCCAGTTAACCCCCAAGAAGCAGTTGCAGTCGAAGCGTCGACAGTTGTAGGCGAACTACAAGGGGCAGTAAACCACGTCCCTGAAGTAGTTTTGGTAAATAGACACCAGAACGCTGATGAAGTCGTTCGACAAGTGCAACAACACAATGTTGGCGCAGAAAACAATATAGCTACTTTAGTCGAAACAATTTTGGCGCAAAATGGCCTTAACATAGGTTTACAAAGGCCTAACTTCGTATCACCATTATGTGAATATGTATTACAAACTGAGTTACCAAGGGGATGGAAAGTTCCCAAGTTTACTAAGTTCGGTGGTGATACAAATGAGTCCACAGTCGAACACATTGCTCGTTTCTTGACTGAGGCTGGGGACTTAGCACAAAATGAGAATTTGAAGATGAAATACTTTCCAAATTCTCTAACTAAAAATGCTTTCACTTGGTTCACGACCTTACCCCCTGGTTCTATGTTCACATGGGGGCAATTAGAAAAGGCATTCCATGCACAGTTTTACATGGGCCAGTCGAAAATTAGTCTTAAAGAATTGGCTAGTGTTCGGCGCAAAATGCCTGAAACTATTGATGATTACTTAAACAGATTTAGGCTGTTGAAGTCTCGTTGCTTCACACAAGTCCCTGAACATGAGCTTGTCGAAATGGCTGCTGGTGGCCTTGATTACTCAATTAGAAAGAAATTAAACACATCTCATTTGCGAGATATGGCTCATTTGGCTGATAGAGTTCGACAAGTTGAAAGGCTTAGAGAGGAAAAATCTAGGTCGAATAGGTATCATAAAAAAGAAAAAGTGGCATATGTTGAAGAAGAATTTGACGTTACATATAGTAATGTCGAAGAAGAGGAGATAGACGTGGCTGAACTTAAGCCTGGTCCTCCTTATACCTGTAAGTTATTAAGGCCTGCGAATGGGAAAAACCCTGTAGAGCCTAAGAATGATAGATTTATGCCTAAGACTTATACTTTTGATGTTACTAAATGTGATGAAATTTTTGATCTTTTAGTAACTGATGGTCAAATATTAGTGCCTAAAGGCCTTAAAATACCAACTCTTGACCAAAGAAAGAAAAAGGGTTATTGTAAGTTCCATAATTTTTTGGGACATAACACTGACCGTTGTGTGCTCTTCAGGGATATTGTGCAAAAAGCAGTTGACGAAGGAAGACTCAAATTTGCTGATAAGAAAATGAAAGCTCCTATGCAGATTGATGTTGATCCATTGCCTAAGGCTGAAGCTATGTACTCTGAACCTGTCGAAGCTGATGTAGGCATGGTGGATGCTCAAATGGCAGACCCTCCTAAGTGTGCAAGACTGCCACCGAAAAATTAAAGGGTTTTATGTATGCTGAAGGCAAGAAACAGGAAGTGACCCTAAAAGAATATGATGGGAAGATACATGCTGTGTATCCAAAGGCTGAGGAAGAGTTGATAGATTTCCTCAATCGGTGTAAGTGGAATAACTCTGAAGTTATGCTTTGCCCAAGGTGCAGTGCTGTCTTCGATAAAGAAGCAGCTAAAGCTGTCGAAGGTTATCAGGATCAACAACAACGCAAAAGAAAATGGCTTGATAACAGGCCAAAATTTGACTTTGCAAAAGGAGATCTTCCTGGCTATGAGGCTAATGTGTCAGCAAAGCCTTCAACAAGTAAACGACAATTTGCTAAGGAGAAGTCCTCAGCAACAGGGTATTTGAAGCTGTCAACAGGTAAATCCTTTGTCCCAAGTGCTAATGCTCCTGTCGAAGCGTGGGTGCCCAATAATCAACGTGTTAAAGCTGTCAAGCCAAGTACTGATGCTATTAAGTTTAATTATAAGAATAACTATAAGGGTAAGAACCCTATGACTAGAACACAGTGGCGTCGTTACCAAAGACAACAGAAGAAGGAAGCACACTTTGACATTAACCAGGTTCCAAGCCATTTGGCTAATAATCAAGTTCCACGCAGCATGATAGTGGCGAAGAGTGAGGTTCACAAAGCTGAAGTTGCCACAAAGAGGAATGCTGATGTTGCTAGTCATGTGTGTGCAGCGAATAAGGCCAAAGGCAAGGCTGTGGTAACAGAAAAGCCAAGAAGGCCTGCTCTTGAAAGAATATTTCCTCCATTGTCAACAGTGAAAGAAAGAAATGCTGATTTCGACATGGATGAAGACATGGAGTCTGATTTCAATGATTCTGAAGATGACCTCGACGTTGTTTGCAATGTGGTATCAATAGTGCCTCTTGAGTACGATGTTATCACAGTACCAAATGACGTTGAAGAAGATTTCACAGAGGACATGGCTCATCATAAGCCAATGTGTTACTATGTGATGAACGATGGTTGTGTCGAAGACCAAACGGCTACCTTCGAGAAGCCAGATATGAGTATGCAAAACCACTTGAAACCCCTGTATGTCGAAGCCAAGGTTAATGGTGTTGGAATTAACAAAGTGTTAGTGGATGGTGGAGCTGCAGTGAATTTGATGCCGCATGGTCTTTTGAAGAAGATTGGTAAGTTCGATACTGACCTCAGGCCACATAACATTGTCTTAAGCAACTATGAAGGCAAAACTGGCCATTCTTTGGGGGCCATTGAGGTGGACTTAATTGTTGGTTCCATAAAGAGGACTACATTGTTCTTAGTGATAGCCTCTAAAGCGAATTTTAATTTACTCCTTGGTAGAGAGTGGATCCATGGAGTTGGTGCTGTCCCTTCAACTTTGCATCAACGTTTAGTAATGTGGAAGGAAGATGGTTTGGTAGAGTATGTTGAAGCCGATCAGAGCTACTTCCGTGCTGATGTGAACCAAGTTACCAAGGAAAATTTTGAGAAACAAATGGCGAAGATTGCGCCATGTTCATCTTCTAATGAGGCATATGTTCCTGCGGATAATGTTTTTGCCTCAGTTCATCTTGACCCAAATTATGGTTTTGTTTGGGAAAGAGAAATAATGGGAGATGATAGTGTCTATCCTGATGGTGTTTTTCGACCAACGGGGTGGAACACTCGTTCTTGAAAGTGTTCTTATGTCAGTGCCCAATGCATGGGACAAAATTACGGCTTATATGGCCGAAAACAAGTTTAAAGCGGCTATGGAGGCCGAAATTATTCAACAAACAATGGCTGTCGAAGCCAGTGAGTTACATGAAGAAAATGGCATAGTCATAGATGAAAGACTTGACTGTATCTATGATAATGATCCATTAGGTTTTGAAAAGGATCCTAGAGATTTGACAAAGCATATGCAAGCTCAAGACCCGTTAGAAGAAGTTGATTTGGGAAATGGCTCAATAAAAAGGCCAACTTATATTAGTGCAAATATTGATGCTTCTCTAAAAACCCAAGTCATTACATTGCTAAGGGAGTTCAAAGACTGTTTTGCTTGGGATTACGACGAGATGCCTGGGTTAAGTCGAGAAGTAGTGGAAATGCAATTACCAATTCGACCAGGGAAGAAACCAGTGAAGCAAGTGCCAAGAAGATTTGCTCCTCAAGTGTTGGCTAAGATCAAAGAGGAAATCGAAAGGCTATTCAGAAACAAATTCATCAGAACTGCCAGGTATGTCGAATGGTTAGCCAATATAGTTCCTGTAATAAAGAAAAATGGGACTCTTAGAGTTTGCATAGATTTTAGGGATTTAAATAATGCATCTCCCAAGGATGAATACGCAATGCCTGTGGCAGAAATGCTAATAGATTCAGCAGCAGGATTTGATTATCTTAGTATGCTCGATGGTTATTCTGGGTATAATCAAATTTTCATTGCTGAAGAGGATGTGTCGAAAACTGCTTTTAGATGTCCAGGGGCATTGGGTGTTTATGAATGGGTAGTAATGCCCTTTGGCTTAAAGAATGCTGGTGCTACATATCAGAGGGCCATGAATTCTATGTTTCATGATTTTATTGATGATTTTATGCAAGTATACATAGATGATGTGGTGGTTAAATCTTCCTCAGAAAGTGGTCATTTAGACCATCTTCGTCGTTCTTTCGAAAGAATGAGGAAATATGGATTGAAATTAAACCCATTAAAATGTGCCTTTTGTGTACGTGCAGGTGATTTCTTGGGTTTTATAGTGCACAAAAAAGGCATTGAAATCAATCAAAATAAGACTAAGGCAATTATGGAAACGAAGGCCCCTTCGACCAAAAAGGAGCTTCAGTCGTTGCTGGGAAAAATCAATTTCCTACGAAGATTTATATCAAATCTAAGTGGCAAAACACAAGTTTTTTCGCCATTATTAAGACTGAAGAAGGAAAAAGAGTTCAAATGGGAACCAATGCATCAAGCAGCCTTCGACGAAATCAAGTCTTATTTGATGAAACCACCAATTTTGTTGCCTGTTATTAAACACAAAGTGCTCAAATTGTATATAGCAGCTTCTGATAGAACAATAGGTAGCATGTTAGCACAAGAGGATGATAGTGGTATCGAAAGAGCCATTTATTACCTCAGTAGGATCCTAAATGATGCCGAAACGAGGTACACTCCTATAGAAAAGTTGTGCCTTTGTTTGTATTTCTCGTGTACAAAGTTAAAGCAATATATAAAACCAGCTGATGTTTCTGTTTATTCGCATTTTGATGTTATTAAACACATGCTTTCAAAACCAATAATGCATAGCCGAATTGGTAAATGGGCTTTGGCTTTGTCAGAATACAACTTAATTTATCAACCTCTAAAATCAATTAAAGGACAAGTGGTTGCTGATTTTATAGTAGACCATTCTGTTGTCGAAGAAACATTAAGTTTTGTAGACGTATATCCTTGGAGGTTGTACTTTGATGGCTCAAGCCATAAACATGGAGTTGGGATTGGTATTTTAATAATATCTCCTACTAACATTCCAACGAAGTATAAGTTTAAAATTCGAGATGTTTGTTCCAATAATGAAGCTGAGTATGAGGCTTTAATAGTAGGCCTTGAAATTTTACTTGAGCTGGGGGCAAGTCATGTCGAAATAAAAGGTGACTCTGAGTTGGTTGTCAAACAATTGACAAGAGAGTACAAATGCATTAAAGAGCACCTTATCAGATACTTTGTGGTTGCCAATGCTTTGTTAAAAAGATTTGAGTCTGTTCACTTAGAACATTTACCACGAATTGATAATCAAGTGGCAAATGAATTGGCACAAATCGCTTCAGGCTATAAAGTTTCAAAACAAAGCCTGGAAGAGTTAATTGAAATAAAGGATAAAATCATTTCTAATGACTATTCTTCGTCACTATTGTCAACACCAACAACTGGGGGGGCAACAGATACAAATGCAAACGAGGAACTAGCCGTTGTCGAAAAACGTCAATTGTTTAGTGACTTTGACTTAGCAGAAATTCTTGCTCTTGACAATATGACCAATAATGATTGGCGAAGGCCTATTGCGGAATATTTGCAAAATCCCACAAGAAATACCAATAAAAAGGTAAAATACAGAGCTTTGAGCTATGTGATAATTGGAAACGAATTGTTTAAAAAGACTCCTGAAGAAGTACTATTAAAATGTCTTAGTGAAAATGAGGCATATTTAGCAGTTTCCGATACACATAGTGGAGCGTGTGGTTCACACCAAGTAGGCCAGAAAATGAAGTGGTTATTATTTCGACAAGGAATGTATTGGCCAACTATGCTGAAAGATTGCATAGAATTTGCTATGGGATGCCAAGAGTGTCAAAAGCATGCTGGGATACAACATGTACCTGCAAATGAATTGCATGCCATAGTCAAACCTTGGCCATTTAGAGGTTGGGCTCTAGATGTGATTGGAGAGATAAAGCCAACTTCGTCGAAGGGCCATAGATATATCCTTGTGGGAATTGATTACTTCACCAAATGGGTTGAAGCTATACCTTTAGCCAATGTTGATCAGGAAGCAGTGATAAGGTTTTTTGAAAATCATATCATTTATAGGTTTGGAATTCCAGAAACCATTACTACAGATCATGGATCAGTTTTCACTGGTAGAAAAATGGTAGAGTTTGCTTCTGAAATTGGTTTTAAGTTATTAACTTCGACACCATATTATGCGCAAGCCAATGGCCAAGTAGAAGCTGCCAATAAAGTTATTATTAATTTAATTAAAAAGCATGTTGGGCAGAAACCCAAAAATTGGCATAATACCCTTGATCAAGCATTATGGGCTTGTCGAAATTCACCCAAAGAATCTATCAACACTACTCCTTATAGGCTAACATTTGGACACGATGCAGTGTTGCCTGTTGAAATTTGTCTACAATCAACAAGAATTCAAAGACAGTGGGAGATTCCCTCTGATTATTATTGGAATATGATGCTTGATGAATTGGTTGATTTAGACGAAGAAAGGTTATTAGCTTTAGATACGCTTATTCGACAGAAAGAGAGGGTAACTAAAACTTATAACAAAAAGGTTAAGTTTAAAGCCTTTAATTCAGGTGATCTAGTGTGGAAGGTCCTATTGCCTATAGATAAAAAAGATAGAGTCTTTGGTAAATGGTCCCCAAGTTGGGAAGGACCATTTAAAATTTTACAAGTTTATTCAAACGGCGCATATGAGGTCGAAGAGATCGGCGCTGATGAAAGAATTTTGCGTATAAATGGTAAATACTTGAAAAAGTATAAGCCAACGTTGCACGAAGTTAAAATAACGCTGGAATAAATATAAAGAAAGCGTAAAAACATGGCATTTAAGTTGCCAAAACATTGTCGAAAGCACGGAATAAGAAATTGCCCAAGAATAAAATGGAAGAAATTTCATTATAATGTTGCCAAGTTACATGTGCCAAGAGAGGCATTCGTGAGTTACATAGTGCCGAAAGGGTAAATAAACTAGGCATAAAATGAACGCTGAATTGCAGTTGGTCTTTTAAGACCAAGTAACTTCTCTTTTGGGTGGTCTTCTTCGACCACGTTGTCGCTTCCCGTCGTTCGGGGGGTCATTCTTTCGTCTGCGCGTTAGGCTTGTAAGCCTTTCAACAGGGCGTTTCCTTGCTTGGTAAACCTCAGGAAGCCCTTCAGAGAGAAGATATTGACGCCCCAAGGAAGACAGTCATCATCAAGGCAAAACACCTGATGAATCTTCCTGCTCCCACTTTGAGTCTCCCGCATAAACCCAGAAAGTTGCAAAATCAAGTGACATGAAGAAAAAAGGAGTAAAGCCATAATTCGCAGAGATCAAAAACCATCACTTTGAACCTCCAAGCAACCTCACCGCAATTATGAGGGATGAGGTTACGCGGAAGACTCAAAGCAAAGGGAATGATCTTGGAACGGGAAAGGAAAAAGAAGAAAATTATGGAGTGGTGAAGATGAGAAACAAAATTCTTCTATTTATAAGGAGAAGTATGAGAGAGCGTCAGTTGGTTACGAGTTTGGCGTTCCGAGAAGTAAGGCATCACTTTGATTACGGCGTTATTAACGTAACAGAAAATGGTGGAACCATTCAAAGGTAGAACAGAGAATCAGTAAACATAGTCAAAGGCAGAAACTACAGGCTGTTCAAGTTCAATGTTTGAATATGAAAACAACACTTAACAGTGGTGACATCAAGTATACAGCAATTTTGCTCAAGTGCAAATTTATTTCGATGGTGAATTCAAAAAATGTCTTTCTCTTCTTCCTCCTCAAGTTCAGTCGAAAAAGACATTTTTGGGGGGCAATTTGTTAGCCTGTAATTTCGACAGGCTTCATTAAAGATGGTCAACATGGCTTGATTTATATTTATTTCACAAAGACCATATTGTTTCGACAAAGAAAATGGTCGTGTGCAAGGTAAACTCGACCAGTTTCCAGGGAAGCAAAAGCAAGAGAGAGGAAAATCGACACAAGCTTTCGACAGACAGAAAACAGAGCAGTTATGCGTTGAAAACTAGCAGTTGGTCGAAGCGTGATAGAGCGGTTTTGGTCGAAAGTAGGAGCGGTTACTTGGCCGAAAGTAGGAGCAGTTACTTATTTTCAAATTGTTAGGCAGTTACTTAGTTCGAATTTCCCCCTCTTTTCCTTTGTATAAATAACTGTTTCTGAGAAGAAACAGGGGTCACAAATCACAATACACACCCGATTCCTGAAACTCTAACTTCCAAACCAGAGCGAAAAACGAGTGGAAGAATCGCTGTACGTGATAGTGTACCATTTTTATGATTCAATGCAATTTACTTGTTTGTTCTTTACAATTCCTGCACCATTTACTGCTTCTTTTCTTTTCAATTCTGTTAATCATTTGCAAATCGTCCCCTTTTTCTACGTTTTCTTCAACAAAAACCATAAGCAATTCAGAGGCATTGCTTTGAGATTTTTCTAGTTTGATCTCACAAACCTTCTAATAAAACTAGTGATTGTTTGCTAAAAACACCAGCAAACAGTACCCAAATTGTCCAACACTTGGCCCTGATGCCTCTCTTCTTCTCCTTTCCTCATCTGCTATGCTCCTTGCCTCAGCTGCTCTAGGTAAGTCTCAAAAGCTGAAGTTGTTGGATACCACCAGACCATTTTTTATTTATGCTAAATTATAGTTTTAGTCCCCTCATTTTCATAAATTCAGACATTTAGTCCCCCTATTTTAAAACTCAGAGATTTAGTCCCCCAATTTTAAAAAACTCAGACATTTAGTCCAATTGGGGATTTTCATTTTTTTTCATGATTTGGAGGTTTGTCAACAAAAAAAAGCTGACATGACACCTGATTTGTTGCTTTTTAATTGAGGTGGCATTGCTGACTTGTATTCTTTTATTAGTTGGCCTTCCACATTGGCATTAACATTAAAGTATAATTTTCTAAAAGATTAAAAAATCACTAGCTTCATACTTTTTTTTTCTGGAAATTATGTTTCATCTTCATCACATAAAGCCTCACGAGAATTTCCAGAAATCAAAACCCAGCAACAACAACAATTTTAAATCAAGAACTTCCAGCAACAACAATCTCCCTTCTTCTCAAATCCAAGAACAACAACAATAATCTCAGAAATCAAAAGCCATTTTCTTCTTGAAATCGAAACCATCTCACCCTCTACTTCTTCTTCTTGAAACCCTCTGTCCCTCTACTTCCAGCAACAACTATCTTTTTTCTTCTTCTCGAAATCTTTCTCGTGTGCGTGTGAGAGAGAGAGAGACGTGCGAAAATCATTTTGCGATTTTGGGGATTTTACGATTTGGAATAATGGGGATTTTTGGGTGTTGCTGGGTTTCTTGATTTTGCGATTTGGGGACTTTGCGATATGGGAATAATGCGAGAGAGAGAGAGAGAAATTGTTCCATATATAATCTGCAACGTTTCTAGCATCTTCAGATGATGATAAGGAATAACCTTTGATGCCTGATCTTTTCACAAAAGGCAATGAGTTTCATCAATTCTGGGTTTTATCAAGGATTGGAGGAAGCTTTGTTGAATGTTGTTATTGAATATTGTTTGCAGTAAATCAGATCTGGTTTTAGATTTTTTTTTTAGTTTTCTTAATTTTAGTAATTTATTTATTTTATTCTGATGTGGATACACATGTGGACAATTAAATGGCGTGGCACACACGTGTACAAGTTGTGTCAGCTGCCACGTCATTTAATGAGTGCCACATAATTTATTTATTTTTTAGAGACAGCCACATTAGCAAAAAAACTTTTTTTTGACCAAAATCAGCAAAAAAAACTGAAAACCCCCCTTTTGGACTAAATCTTTGAATTTTTTTAAAATAGGGGGACTAAATATCCAAATTTTAAAATAGGGGGACCAAATGTCTGGATTTTTGAAAATAGGGAGACCAAAACTATAATTTAGCCTTTTATTTATGTGTATGAATTTGTTAAATCCCAAGATTGGCCAAATGAACTGTTATGTTTTGCTTGAGGACAAACAAAGATTCAAGCATGTTGGGGTTTGATAAATCTAGTTTATGTACAAGAAAGAGAAGAATATGCAAGAGTGTGACGATAAAGTCTCAGGGCCAAAGAATGCAACAAGGAACAAAAAGAATCAAGAATATGCAAGAAAGGAACAAGTGCTCAGTTAGCACGGTCCGTGCTTATATGACACGGTCTATGTCATGCCCTCTTCACTGAAGTAGCTCAAGAGACGACCAGGCACTGGCATGGTCCGTGTTGGAGCTGGCACAACCCGTGCTCATTCATCAGATGCCAAAACTGTTACTTTTTCTTCTTTGCTTGTAATGTGTTTTAACTCTGATGTTCCCTAACTAGACCTATAAATAGCATGAATTTCTGAGTGCTAAGACATCATCCTGATCCTATCATTATAAACACTCCTCAAATTGTTCTAAGTTTTATGCAATACAATATCTAGTTTTCTTTTAAGTTCTTGCTTTTATAATTCTGTCATTTATAATTCTGCAATTTACACTTCCGCAATTTATATTTTTGTCATTTTCCAGCTTTCTTTACATTTCAGTCATTTATATTCATGATAATTTTATGCAAATGTCTACTATGATCATGAGTGAGTAAACCCCTTTACTCTAAACTCTATTTTACTAGCTAAGTTTATATTTCAACATAATCTCATCATTCTTCAAGTCTTAATTCAAATATCAAACGAACAACCGAAAGGTGAAGTTTGATATTGGAACTATGAGATTAGACAAGAGAATCAAAAAATGAAAATAGTTTTGAGACTCTTATGACAACAAAGGTTTTGTACTTAAAAGGCTTTTGGCAATAGTCAACCATGAAAATAGGTTTGATTATTGGTTCAAAGCTCGCTCTTGTATTCTGAAAGGAAACATGAGTTTAAATTGAAAACCTTGTCCTTGGAATATAATGCTTTTGTAGCATAGAGAATAAATGAGGGATTGTGAATTCATTCTATCATTGAGATGAAACCACAATCCTAGGACACTTTTATCTCTGAATTTAAATTAAATAACATTCTTCTTCCATAATTAGTCAATCTTTTTAGCTAATCACCACCGGAAAAGAAATTGGTACTCATATAATGTCTTTGTGGGATCGACATTTTTATTACGCGATAGAACCGTGCACTTGCGCCTATCACATATGAGGATTTTTTGTACTTTATTTGATTTTTATAAAACTTTATTTATTACATTTTATTTGGTTGATTGATTATGGCATTTTGAATTTCATTTAATTTTTGTCGAAATTTTTATATAAAATGTTTTTTATTTTATTTTTCAATATCTATAAATATAAATATAAAAAAATATAAGTAGGTTGAAAAAAAATGTACCTCCACTAGTTTTACCGACGGACTTGGCCGTTGATAATTAGCGACAAACCAACACCACGCTACCTACGGAATATCGATGGGTAAGGTCGTTGGTAATTAGTGGTGGGTTCAACTTGACCGATGGTACGTGTTTCCGACCAGCCCACAGGCGACAGGCATGATCTCGTCAGTAATCCATCGAAAAACTGCTATTACCGACAACCTTTTGGCCATTATTGACAGATTTGGCTGTTGATAATAAGCAGTTTTCTTGTGGTGTACATGTTCTTAGAATGTGAGTTGGGCCTCTCAACCCTACAAAACCGGCTTGTTAGGTGAGGGATGGCCTTTTATTATATACTCTTTTGAGACATTATCTCGAGTCGATGTGAGACTTGGGTTTCTCTCACTAAACCCTCTCACTCCCAACACTATTGGGCTTGGTGCATGGATAATGATGAGTGCACCAATGAATTTAGGGTAGACTCTGATATCATCTTAGAATGTGAGTTGAGTCTAGCTCAACCCTACAAAACTGGCTGGTAAGGTGAGTGATGTCCTTTTACTATATATTCTTTTGAGACCGTATCTCTAGTCGATGTGAGACTTGAGTTTCTACCAATACATGTTAGAAGGGAGGGAAATGTTGTAACTCATAATTTAGCTAAGTATGCGCTTTCAAACTCTGACACTATTTAGTTTGAGGAAAACCCTCATTAGATTTCTTTTGTTTTGATCTCCGATTTAGGATGATGCTAATGAAATCATTTACACAAGAAAAAAACTGTTGGAGGACTCAATTAGGGAGGGCTTAATGTATGAAATCCAATTAATTATTGTCTCTTCTTAGTCTAATTTACTCAAACCTCGGGTTGGTTGTGAGGTTTTGCTTTTTTGTTTTGAAAGTCAATTTCCAAAGCAAAACATGTTCAGGTAAAACGGGGTTGAGTTGATTTTTTTTCTTGATTTCAAAACACTTTTTCATCAAAACCCCCAAACTAAAATCAGTTTAGTTTTGAGTTTTAAAAATTTCTAATTCGGTTATGAAATTTTCAAAAACCAAAATCAGTTTCTATTGAGTTTTAAAAATTTCAAAAACCTAAAACAAATTCAGTTATCAGTTAACAAATTTTCAAAAATCAAAATCAATTTGATTTTTAAAAATTTCTTAACCCATAACTGAATCTGGTTTTGGTTTTTAAATTTTTTAAAACTCAAAACAGAAACTAATTTTACTCTTTGAAAATTTCAAAACAAAAAACAGAAAATCATTTTTTAGAATAATTGTACTCAAGCATCTCCACTTCTTTTTTTTTTGCCTATTTTTTCTAATAAAACAAATATGAAGTGCACTTTAACATAATCATAACTTCCTCCCCTTCTCTTTTGTGCTAAACACAAGTCATCTTTCACTTTATTTGGAATCTTCGAGTTTTCAAATACAAAGGAAACAAAAGGAAAGGAAAAGGCTTATAGTTCCTTTGAATTTGAGTGACAACAACAAATCATTGCAAGATCAGTGGTTCTTTCAGAATCAGTACTATGCATAAAGATACAATGTAAAGTTGTGGACGACATTGTAAAGGGACAATGATACTATAATTAATTAGCACACTCTTTATTATTTCATTAACACAAAATGATCAATATGTTGCTTATTGTTTTCTTTGCCAAACAATGACACCAAACACAATAAACAGCAACAACCAAAGTATTTCTCAAGGCCGAACTTTTTGGTCTCCATATTTCAGAAAATTAAGTCATATTTGAAAAATTTTGATTTCCAAAAAATGATAATATTGTTGTCTACGCCACTAATTAGTACTTTGAATCAATGTAATGAGAATCAGTTCGAACTAGTTGAACTGAAAACCATCCAGGATAGTGTTGATTCGATCAATTGGACCGCAATTTGGTTGAAGCGCTCGAAACCAAATTGAACCGCGGTTGAATTGCTTTAAATCGTCAATTGGATTGGGTTGAACTATTCAAAATGATTTTTTTAGTTTTATATTTATTTTCCCCCTAAAATTTAATACTTTTTTAATTTATTATTAGTAATCTAGTTCAACCGTAGTTGAATTAAATAAACAAATTGAATCATGATTTCGAGGTCTTGCTGATTCGGTTTTAAAAACATTGCTTGGAATATCATCTGCTTAATGATTATATGTGTAGTTTGTGTATCTTATACAATAAAAGGTTAAAAAACAAAACTGTAAATTTGAAAACATAGTAAACAAGTTTGCGTTATTAAATTCATTTGTTCATATGTTAAAAGTTGTGCTAGATGATGAATAGATTACCACCATATTTTGGAGAAGATGTTACTAGAAAGGGTTTGAAACTTTTATCTTCTGTGGTATACTTCCAAGCATTTAATGAGGCACAGCAAAAACATGGAGTAATGAGAACCAAACCTTTTTTACCCTTTGTTGCAAGTGAGTAAAAAAGTAGTCTCATAATGTATCACTATAAAACTCATAATTGGTAGGGAATGACTTTGAAAATTCAATCAAGTGCAAAGAGTAGTAGTTTACATGGGCCACCTTCATAAGTTTGATAACTATATACTAAATAAGTTTTACAAATGTGTTCAATCATATTTTATCACGTTTGTTAAGTTATAATATTATTTCTTAGAACCATTTTTTTTATTATTAGTTCTTAGAACCACTTTACATACGAGACATTCCTTCTTTGTTTTTTGGAGTTTACACATGTCGGAGGCTAGAGCTGCCAATTTTGGCCCAGCTAAATGGGCCGGCTCAATGACCCAATATTTTGGGTTAGTTTGGGCTAAAAATAGAGGCTTAGAAAGAAGCGGGTTCTTTTGGCCCAACCCAGTTGGCCCATGGACCGAACGAGGCCCACTTTTTGTGTTTCCCTTTTTTACCGACCCGGCCCAACCCATTGTTAGCCCAGTGAGTTGGGTCAGGCTAGACTGCCCAGTTTGACAGCTCTATCGAAGAGACGTCTTTATATAGAAGCGGTTTAAGACTTTTCGACACACCGAACATTTCTCTATATTATTTGGGATAACAAAAATAGTTGTATTTTCTCTGGTAGGGTGCTGAATTTGGGTATAGATGGATTGTTTTTGGCGAGAGGCCAATCACCACCTTGTATGTTTTATAAGTGGGTTGTTGATCTTGTTGATTATACATGTATCTAGAATATAGCTTTAATCAAATATGAAGGAATTTCTATCATACCATTTCAAGGAATTTTATTATAGTAGTCTAAAACTGAACTTGCTGTGTCATCAAATTCATTTCTTTTTGGATTATATATTGCACTTCTAGGATCTAAATATTCTCTATGTAAGTATAAAGCTGTCCCATAATAATCTCCACAGTACTAATATTTATTTTCATGGACGGCTTCTTTGGACCCAACATGCTTTTGGATTTAAAATATAATTAGTTAAAATCAATTAAAGTGAGTACATGATTGAAGCCAAATGAAAGAAATAGAATAAATGGAAGGCCACAAATTAAAACAGCCTGGTATTTAACTTGTGTGCAAGAATGCTTCAAAAAAAAAACTTGTGAGCAAGAAGAGAATTCTATATATTTGACAAGAGTTGACCAATTGATGCAAAGTGTATCAAGTGGAAGACAAAATGATACTTAATGCCAGCTCACTTTGACCCTATTGATTTCATTATTTGCTAGAATAGTACTACTTTTTACGTATCCAAATACATTGTGTTTTTTCTGATTTTCCAACCTCTTCTTTTAGTGGATCCCAATTACCTACCTCAAAGCAATCATGAATTCAATATTTAGTTAGGGGCACAGATTCTCTGCTACGATAAGTCGGTAATATAGTGTTGCGCCAGTGAAGACTGTTCGATCTAGATCTCTCTCTAGATCGGACAATCCTTGCTGGCGCAACACCATGCTACCGTAGCAAAAGATCCAAATTCTTTATTTAGTCCAAATAGAATTAGTTGATTGGATCTGAAATCATAAGTAGTATGTTGAAGATTCGAGTTTTATGGATTAAAAAATACGTGGTTAGAAATAGCTAGAGACTCATTGAAAGCAATCAATTTAGTTGTCCGACGAATATTTGTCATCAGCAAAAACAATAAACCAATGTTTTATAAATCGAATCAGACATCGAACAAGTGAAACCTACAGGTCATAGTTCAACTGTTTTAAACCGCTCCAACCCAGACGAAACTGCAGTCGAATCGATAAAATAATTAAACTGTTGGCAATATCAAGTCATGGTTTAACCGATTGAATCGTTCAGTTAGTTCGGTTTTTAAAACACGACGGTATACATTATGCACTTATGACAAAAAAAAAAAGCATGCATGTAGCAAATGTCTTTTTCAGACTAAAGTTGGTGCAACAGTAGAATGAATGAATGCAGTTTAGCCCTCCTCTACCCATATTGCATTATCTTCCCTTAGTGTGTCCATTTTTATTGGATTGTGAAAGATACAAATAAGGTAATGATTATAGAATTAACAATGATCATCGTTTTCTTTTGTTTTGTTCAATGTTCATTTAATTGAGCTGTTGTGGAAGTCACTCTACCATCATTGTTATGGTAAAAATAATTAAAGCTAATATAATTGATTGGCATTTGTCAATTTCTGAGAGTGAGATATGCATATATACAAGTACAGTAATCTGAAAGGGTTGTTTCTAAATGATAACACCAATTTGAAAGTCAAAAGGAAGTGAGGGAGAAATACAACCACAGATGTTAATTCAAGTCAGAGAATTTTTCTGCCACCCCATAAGATGTTATCTTTGAAGACATTTTTAGGGTCTCCTCTTCTCTATAGCCTATAAGCCCTATATGATTTGATGTTGCACCTAGCAAAATACTCGTATTGTTTAGACATTATCGCAATGTTAATGTCACGTTTTACTATATATGCTGATTCTCTAGCAGTGTAAAGCTACGTACAATGAGCACCACACCATTGTAATAATGTTGAAGGAATGGTACCTTTTACACGCGAAATGGATAATCATATAAAACTATTTTACAATCTACATATCCTTTACAGAAGAACCTATTCTGTAGCAGTATTTTACAGGAACCTTTTAAATGAATACAGTAGTATATATACATACATACTAGACTCTCTCCATTGCTCTTCACGGGGATGATCAGTAGATTGTTCCTATGAGTAATATAAACGTATAGTAAACAAATAGTGAAATATGAGACGCAGATGATATCATCAGCAAAAATACAGAAGATGTAGCATAAAAGAAAACTTGATCATCGAAGTTTGGTTATCAAAAGAAAATATGTATTCGTATATGATGATTATAAGTAAAATAAATACTGAGATATGTTAGTAGCTAACATTGGTGCCCATTTATCCTAACTTTACATGAGGTGGTCATTAGGCATCCTATATTTCCCACTTATATAGTTATTTATGAATTCAGGCGGATGGGTTCGGATTTGGGGAAGTGATGCCATTAAAATTCGTGATCGATCAAAAACTACAATTGAATTATATGTGAGATCTTTAACTGAAAGGTTGAGAATCAAAGTAAGGTTTTTTTGAAAACTTAACCACCTTCGAATCTCTCAACCTTCTCTGATGAATGTACACATTACTTTACACTCCCAAAGCTTTACTTTTTTTCTAAACACCCAACATCTCTCTTTTCTCTCTTACCACTTCCACTCTCAAATCTCTTATTAGTTTTTTCCTTAAGAACATCATCATGTTAAAATCTCTTATTAGTTTTTCCCAATACTTCCATGTCATGTTAAAAGAACTCACCTCTTTTCTATTTCAACAATTAATATATCAATTAAATAATATTTATTTTTAATTTAAACTTAAACTATTGATTCTCTAGCAGTGTAAAGCTACGTACAATGAGCACCACGCCAGTGTAATAATGTTGAAGGAATGGTATCTTTTCCACACGAATTTTATTAAATGGATAGTCATATAAAACTATTTTACAATCTACATATCCTTTACAGAAGAACCTATTCTGTAGCAGTATTTTACAGGAGCCTTTTAAATGAATACAGTAGTATATATACATACATATATTTATACATACAATAATTTAAATCGCAGTTCAGGTGACCGTCTAGATTTTTTTTTTACCGCGCAGTATCACTGATTTTACAGGTAACTATTCTACATCGGAGAACTTAGTTAGTCACGTGTACCTGGTTTTATCGATCCGCGTGGTCCTCCTCTCCCAATAAAGTTTTTTTTGAATTGCCCCAACAAAGTTTTTTTTTGGCTTAATTACACTTTTGGTACCTCTATTATAGACCACTCACGATTTTGGTACCCCAAGAATTTTTTCCATGATTTTGATACCCCTATTTTATCTAGTTGTAAAATCGTTGCCCCCCACTAGTCTGGTCAAACATTTGGGTGAGTTGGCATTCACTAATCCAACGTAGCAGCCACGCTGGCATGCCAGAGTGGATTAAAATTTAAATAACATTTTTTTGTTTTGTTTTTAATTATTAATTCATTAATAATATCTATAAAATAACCCTAACATATTTCCATCTTCTTCTTCCTCAATCAGAACTTCTCACAAACCCTAATCCCCAAACAATAGCTCCTTCTTTCTTCCTTCTTTGTTCATTCGTTTTCGCGATTTAGAGTTTTAAATCGCCCAGATTCTCTTCGTCTCCCTTCGCGATCTGAACCCCTATATCTGAGTATTCTATTTCGTCAAATGGGAGAAGAAGACCCGTTCACTGCTGGTGTGGAAAGGAAGCTCCATTGGTGACTGGTTGGACAAAAGCGAACCCTGGGCGTAGGTTTTATGGATGTGGTGAATATGAGGTAACAGATTTATGGCATTACATTGTTATTTCTCTTTGATCTCAATTGTAATCTCCTACTTTCAATTTTCAGAATTTTGGTGCAAAACAATGTGAATTCTTTGACTAGTATGATCAAGATTTCCCTCCTAGAGCTAAGGAGCTAATTTGGTCCTTCATGAAGAAGGCTGATGGGTTGAAGACCAAAGTTGTTGAATTGAATAGCAATGTTGCTGAATTGAAGAAAAAGGTTGCTGAGTTCAAGGAAGCAAAAAGGGCTCAACAAGAAATGAAGAAAAAGAACAACATGTTATGGGGATTTTTGGCAATTTCTTGGATCATTATTTTCATCCTTGTGTTTGCATTAGTTGTAATGGTTTAGGGCTTATTAGGTAAGGGTATGTTTGTAATGGCTTAGGGGTTATTAGGTAAGGGTATTAGGGGTTATTAGGTAAGGGTTGTAATGGTTTAGGGGTTATTAGGTAAGGGTATGTTTGTAATGACTATGTTTTATGAAATGAAATCATTTCCAAATGAGCAATTGTAAAGACTATGTTTTATGAAATGCAATGATTTCCAAAAATCTGACTCATTATGTTTGTTTATTCATAACTGCATAATCTGCTTATAATTGAAAATTGCTGATATAATTGAAAATTGCATAATCTGCATAATCTGCTTATAATCTGCTTAACAAAAATCTGATATATAAAAGTACAAAAATCTGATATATAAAAGTACTGAATAAGGTGACACTCATCACTATGAATGACTATGTGATACAAACCAGTATATCCATAGGAAGATAATCGATTATTGACTTGGAAAAAACAGGCTTGCAATCGATTGTTGGCTTATTATACACAAAGGACAATCGATTAATGGCTTCAATATAGAGATGGAAATCGATTCTTGGCTTATTAAACAGAGTCAGGAATCGATTAATGGCTTCAATACAGAGATGGAAATCGATTCTTGGCTTATTAAACAAAGTCAGGAATCGATTGATGGTTTAATTAACAATAACAGAATTATTGAGAAGAAGAATTGGAAAGAATTGATCCAAAATAACATTATGCAGTGTTGCAGATTTAATAAACCAGAATTGATCCAAAATAACATTACAGTAATTGATATTAACCAGAATTTAATAAACCAGAATTGATATTAATAAACCAGAATTACATAACTGGGATTGTTCCAAAATGACATAGCTGATAGTAATAACTGACATTGTTCCAAAATGACATAACTGAACCAGAATTCGTGGCACTACATACAAAAGGCCACTATTAAGCAGCATTACATAACTAATATTAATTCGTGGCACTATATACAAAAAGGCCAGCATTACATTAAAGCAGAACTTAAGCTACTTATAATAGCATCTAAACAACTTGGGATCCTTGTGGTGCTTGTGAAGATTGTGGTGCTTGTGAGCCTACTGGTTGTGATTCCTGTGGTGCTTGTGAACCATCAACAGTTGTGGCCTTCTTCTTTCCTTTCCTTTCTTGTTGCCCCAACAAAGATTTTTACCACACCCAAAATTCGAATCTGAGACCTTGAAGTGGGATCCAAGCCTAATTACTGCTCAGACCAACCCTTATTGGTTGTCTAGATCTTCGATATCGTAGAAAATCACACTTTTGTTTGACAGTTGCAGATTTGCAGAAAATCAAACTTAAATACAGTATATTGTGATCCCATTAAAGTCACAAAGACATTAAAGATTCATGATGTCGCGATCCAGATCGCAATAATCCTGCATATTAGCAATATCTAGCCAAGAGAGAAATCATAACAGCTTTTGTGTTAAATTAAACCCTTCTCAATTTCATACACTACTCACCACAAAATAAGTGAACAGTAGCGACACTCAGTTGGCGGCGGTTACCCCCAACCGTCGTCGCTCCACTTTAAGCTCGCGGCAGTTCATTATAACCGCCTCTAGCAGGAGACACCAGCGGCGGTTTCGCTTAGGTTCGCGGCGGGTCTAATTTTCAGAATCACAAATAACAGAGCGCGCGTTGTTTTTTGGTTCCCCGCGATTTTCAAAAACCACACTCATCTCAAGTTAGGGTTTATAGCTAGAGGCATCAATCTTGACCAGGTCAGTCGGTCCAATGTTATGGCTAACTCACTAAATAGTGGCCTGAAAATGAACTAGGCTGCTTTGTCCCATGAGCGAGACTGAGTCTGCTTTTTTATGTTTTTTTGAATATATATTTTTTGTGGTTTCCTTTAAAGTTGGACTGGCCCGCTGGTAACAAAACACAGCCCGATAGACAGTTGGGTTGACCTAACTGAGTCCACTTTAGTGTTTTGTCCCAGTGGGATGAGCTAGGCTGTGCGGTCTAGTTTAACAACTCTAAATATAGCTTAGTCGCTTTCTTGGCTCTAAAGTAAGTTTAAACATTGCATGATATGAGTATGGTACTGGTACGAGATACATGGTTTTTCAAAAACTTAACTACGAGTGGATAACATGAATTTGATATAACATAATTAAAAGATAGAAAACACATGTAAGTAAAACATATAAATGTACAATAGAATATAGGAAAACCGTATTTATATAGAAAATGGAGAAATAACATACAATGTAATAGAAAAAGTTTTCCTTCAAAAAAAAAAGTTTCAATATTATCATCAAAAAGAATGAAAAATCTAATTTTTTTTTACTATACGACAATCATATATTTATATATCAAATTACAGTTGCAGATGAATACGTATCCACGAATACTAGTTTCAAGTATAATGCAAAGATCTAATTTTGTAATACCCATGCTTCAGAGCTAACCATACAATACACATAATGCCAGACTTATAAGATTAGTTTGGTAGTTGATATGAGGGAGTTAAGGAGTGAAGTAATAAGAAGGGAGAGGATTCAAACTCCACTAACAAAATGAAAATATTATCAAAAAGAACATTAACACTAATATGTGCTATTAGAAAGCACATAAATACGTGATAAAAAAACACATAAAGACCGACAAAGGTCAATTCGAGTGGTAACTGGGCTCGAATATTATCTAAGGTCTCAAATTTGAATCTTTAGTGTGGAAAAAATTCTGTTGAGATATGAGAGAACTATACAGATAGATAAAGTCGACTACCCAGCCAAGTTTCCTGGTGTAGATTAGTCATCGGCAAAGCCGATGAATACTACACACCAATAACGCAATAAAAAAACATAAAGTCATATGAGGCTTTAACTACTATGATTACATGATATCATTATAACATGGGGTTCTGGCTGAGGGGAATGTGACCAGATACATAAAGCTAAGGAAGGAATGCAGAAAAAGGAATTGCTTAGAAAATACAGAAATGGAACGAAATGGAGAATAAAAAACTGAAGGCACAGTTAATGGTAGATATGGGAAGGACATGATTGATGTCTGATGTTTAGGGATTTGGCTTCTTTAATATAAATGAATGAATGCATTTTAAAGTTAGTGCACTTTAGAGTGCTGCTATAATGCAAAGCTCCTTTCTGAAGTCCCATGTTATTATTCAAACAAAGCTCTCTGTATTCCACCATCCACTTCCAAAGCAACATAGGCAACATCTTTTCTTTCTCATCAACTCCATATAGTTTCATTTCAACCACTAATTTTATTTCCACTTTTGTTTGTATTGGGATTCTGTAAGTCAACTACACCCAAGAATAATTTTCATACGAGTTCAATGAGTAATACTTTTAAAATACTAGTTTTATCTCCATATTTCTATATTTCTATCACTAAATTAATTCATTAAAAATAAATTTGGTGAAAAATATTTAAAATAACAGGTGATTTTTTTTTTTGGTAAATTGCTGTTATTAGGGTTTTTGGCTTAGTTATTTTATAAGCAACATATAAAATTTAGTCCTTTTTTGTTTTTTATCTTAAACTTTTCTTGGCTTTTAATTATGTAAGCTGCTGACATAGTTGTGCCTTCAATTTCACGCTTGATTCCTCGCCTCGCCTTCAACCATGAACCCTAACTCTGAAGACTTAGAAAGATTTTGATTAAGAAATACAACACTCACAGGCCCCAATTGTGTTTGTATATGTTGCATCCACCTCATCATTTTGTTTCGCCATGTCAACTTTTTTGTAATAGTGTCTCACTAGAAATCACTTAAAAAGGGTAACAATGCAAGGAATTTGAAAGATAAGCAACTTCAACAGAAATCTAAAAAAATGACTTAAATGAAAAGAAAAAAAAAGATAAAGAACCTATCTGAGATTTTAAATTAAGATAAAGGACCGAAGGAGTAATTTAGCCAACATCAGCAACTCAATTTATCATTCAACTGCACTTGTTGAGAGAGTCATGTAGATCATTTGTATGTTCATCTCACATAAATTGGGCATGTGTATTTAACTCATGTGGTTTACCACGTAATTTCGCAGTAAATAAATCAATAAATTTGGAATGCTTTTTTAGAATATTCGATTTAAATCCTTTGGGTCGTCAAGTTGTTAGGTTAAAGTGCAAGATTAATCAAACATTCATTCAAAATATAAAATGATGTAAAATTGGATAAGAACTCACTACAAGTAATAATCGAATCAAACACTTGACTCAACATTAACAAATTATAATGAATTCAAAGGAAAAAGTGCGAACAAATTAATAACAAATAAACAAACACGAGAACCAAACCCAAGGGGTAAGGACTTCGTAAAGATAAAAAAGACTAAATAAATGACAAGAGCAGAATGCTCTAATTGTAAAGAAGAAAGTAGAATTATGTTGATTTCGAAATACTAGAAAGTATGGTAAGAACATACATTTTTCATCATAATATATAGCCAATGATCATGTGTAGTCGAATGTCTTTGGCTTGTGCAGGTAGGTTACTGAATGATATGAATTTTGCCCATTTGCCTATGTATTAACTAGTATTTATAGAGTTTACAAATTATAACCAACTTATTGCATATTGGCCACATGTCCAATTAGTTACTAAACTACCCTATGATTCGTCAATGATTACAATGATCTGGTTGCCACTTCAGCCTTCTTGATGTTGTCTACTTGTCCAGTGGCCTTCAGTAACTCCTTGCAAACTTCTAAGAGAAGCTACATACTTCGATGGTTGATCTTCAAATTGTCCATGGTAAGCCTTCAAATTCGAACATTTCTTTGATGTATTGAAAGAGACAATTTTCGAACCTCCATTCTTATGACAACATATTCCTCGACGTCTTTGTTGGGTATTGGGCTCCCTTCCTATGTGGATAAAGTCCCAAATAATTTAACCTATTATGTTTCTCACTTATTATAAGTGGAGAGGATTAATTTAGGGTTGAGAGAGAGAATTTCGGATTAGAGCAACCACCAAAGAGAGAGAAAAGAAGAGAGAAAATAATTCCCGTTTTTCTCAAACCTGTCACCGTAAAATTGCGATTCCAGTTTCGTTAACCGTTTGATCGTCTTCGTTTTTGGACAGCAGGTTCGTGGGATATAGTTATACACTTTCACCGTTCGGATCTTCGAAACGAGTTCTGAGGAGAGAGATATTGGCTTCACACTGAAGCTGCAGGTTGGGTATTTTCATCTTCATCTTCTCAAATTTGTAAGCGTTTGTGCTTTATTGTTTTTGGTTGCTTGTTGGCACGGTTTGTGCTTTTTGTTTGAGACTCTCTTGTAACCATATTTGATCATAGTGGAGTTATTTCTTTGGTCTGGACGACACGTGGTTTTTACCCTTTCTTTGAGGGGTTTTCCACTTTAGAAATATCGGTGTTCATTGTGCGTTTTTATTCTCGTTATATTTGCCGTCACGTATTCGGTGTTGCTCCTCATAGATTCTTGCAAGTTTGGGGAATTTATTTCCGCTGCATATTTCTCTGTTATTACGTTTATGTGTTGATTCCCCATCAGTCTTTTTGCCGTGATCTACCAAACTCAATTTCTTTACAGATATAGAGTTCGAAATTAATCTATAACACATGTATATAACATTAGGATGGATAAAGGTTGATTTAATCAGAAGATTCTCAAGATTCTTATTATTGTTTGTTAAATTATATGCAGTTGGTTGGATATCATCACTAGTGTTGTGCGGTTTTTGTTTCTTCAATCTTTTCCTATGAGATTTAGAGACCATGCCTATTGATTATGATAAATATAACTTTTTATTTTATTATTTTATGTATGAGCTGAGGTGGGGGTAGAGGGTGACTATTCTATTTCTTATCTCGACAGCAATCAAGAGTGGTTTTGAGTTTTTTGTGGAGAGTCTGGGGCAGGACGAGGGCAAAACCTGCACCCGTCCTACCCCATACTTAAACGTACACATTATTATCTTACTCTACGGTAAGCTATTGATAGATTTCCTATACGAAAATGATCAAAAGTGTGGGAGAGAAAGACCATGAGATAAATAGAGAAGAGTAAGGAAAGATAGAGAAAGAAACAAAAATATATGATGAATAATAAATGAAAAAAATACTCTTATATGCTCATTATCTTATGTACACACTCACCTTCCTAAGAAGGCAAGAATAGCTACCCCACCTCACAATCTCCTATATAAATACACTACTTCAGTTGTGCACTCTCATCACACAATTAAGAAAGACCAACAATTGCCTCACCAATCTCGAGGCCTCACCCTCTCTCTCTCTCTCTCTCTCTCTCTCTCTCTCTCTCTCTCTCTCTCTCTCTCTCTACTCTTCTTTGCTTTCTTTACTTGATTTAGAGTGTGATAGATAAATATGGACAACAATGAAGAAATCCCATCAGTACCTTCTACACCTGCAACACCAGGTACCCCTGGTGCTCCTCTTTTTGGTGGCTTCAGGTCTGAAAGAACTGTCAATGGTGTTGGTAGAAAATCTCTCCTTAAAAATCTCAGATGTTTCAGTGTTCAAGATTGGGCTTTGGAAGATGGAGCTTTACCTAAAGTCTCTTGCTCTTTACCTCCCCCTCCTGTTCCTCTAGCCAAAAAGGTATGCACATTTACATAAATTTTAACACATATCTTAAATATAATTCTTGTGATAATCAGATACATCAGTTATTCAATAAACTTAAATTGATATGTCCAGAGGAATAGTAATGAACATTATGCGAGAAATGAAAAGTGTTAATTTGACATAGATTTGAGATTTTTATTGACTAAATTGATATTTTTCATTTCTGGTACACTAAAGTAGTTTCAATGATTTTTGTCGGGACCAATTTATGTGTTTACTCTCTATATTTTAATACAAAAAAGATTTAATGTAAAATATACCAAGATCAATTTTGGTAATTAAACAATTAATGATGAGGACACAATTTTAATTAATTAATTAATTAATTAATGTATTAAATTAAATATTGTTGGGTTGATTTAACAACCTGCAGGTAGGAGCTGAGTTTATAGGGACATTTATTCTAATGTTTGCTGGAATAGCAACAGCAATAGTGAACCAAAAGATACAAAATTCAGAGACACTAATTGGTTGTGCTTCAGCAACTGGACTTGCTGTGATGATCATAATCCTCTCAACTGGTCACATCTCTGGTGCTCATCTCAACCCTGCAGTCACCATTTCCTTTGCTGCATTAAAGCACTTCCCTTGGAAAAATGTAAAATATTAACTATCTCTTCTCATATATTCCTTTTTACTCTATTATTCGTATGCAGTATTCACCGTTTATCAGTGACTAATCTATGTTGGAGAATCTGACTGACCACATGTATTCGACTTTACCAGCACGTGTAGTTCTCCCCTCCTAATAGAGTAATTGGTCACACTCAAGACTCGAATTTGTTTCTCATTCTGAATTGATGTTAATAATTGTAGGTGCCTTTGTATATTGGTGCACAAGTTTTGGCATCAATATGTGCTTCATTTGCTCTTAAGGGAGTTTTTCATCCATTCATGAATGGTGGAGTGACAGTTCCTTCAGTAGGATTTGGGGAAGCTTTTGCTTTGGAGTTTATTATTAGTTTCAATCTCATGTTTGTTGTTACTGCTGTGGCGACCGACACAAGAGCTGTGAGTATCTTATCTTTATTCAATTATAGAACTTTAGAGTTTGATATAATATAATATAAAATATTTGTAAAACCAGTTGAAAAAGATTGCATTCATGTGGAGATTAAAGATTATTTTATAGAAGAACTTTTGTCTGATATATAAATATTCATGTGAAGATTTTAAATTAATGCATGCGACTTGGTATCATGATGCATATTACTTATTTTTAGTATGTGTTTGGATTCACTTCTGGAATAGTCAAAAGTGATTCTGAAAACGTAAAACTACTTTTGATATGTTGGATGTTTTAAAGTAATATTGAATTTTTTGATAAAAGAAAAAAGCAATATTGAATTTACCTCTAGAATGAATTATAAATTCAAGTTAGAATCGGTAGTTGTTGTTTAAAAAAGTGTTTTTCACTTTTAAATTTAAGCCCATTTGTTATGAATTAAAAAATAAGTAATTTTATTGTTAAACTATTTAGAGATTAATTTTTACAGATTTTTAAGAAAATAAGAAGTTGTTTTGTGTTCATGTAGCATATTGCAAATCACTTATTTTTAGAAAAATCATTATTTAAAAATTGATTTTTATGAGAAGCTACTCAAAATAGATTCTCATTTTAAGGATAAAAACGATTTTTTAGAAAAGTTGAAACAAACACAATCGAGATCACTAAGAATGATATTTTTAGTTAAAAAAGTGATTTTCTCATAAAAACTGTAACAAACAGGCTCTTGTTATTGTTTAACTCATTTTTACGGGAAGATTGCGGCAATAGAAAAAAGTGGATATAGATGTTTCAAGTTAGCTTGGACTCCTAAATGGTTCAAACCATTATTGACTGACTATTCACAGAGTATTAATATTCCAACACTTTCAATAAAAGATTAATCTTCATTCGTGTTTCAGATCAAACATTTCTTTTTAAACATAGTCATACAAATAATCTTAATTTGGTGTGTCACGGTAAAAGGAGTCAACCCAGACAAGGAGGGTTGAGGTAGCCACATAAATCCAAAAGGACATGACAATGGTCCATATTAGAGATGAGAAGAGAGTCAATGGAAAAGATATCTTTGCAGCCTTTGTCCTCAATAAGTGAAAATCAAATTTGTTCATTTGTGACCATTGCAAATAGCACCTTGTTTGCATCGAGATATTAGATTAGATATCTGTATCTCTGTCTACTCCCTAGTAAAAACAGACACGACTTGGAATCTTGCTTCTTCCACCAAATAATTAATCATAGTTTGTTTTATATGAATGTAAAACCAGATGACCGGACCAGACGGTTCAACCAGTTGAAATGAGAGTTTTTCAGTCTAGCGATTGATTCAACCTTAATTGGATTGCCGTTTAGTTAAAACGTTCAGAACCAAATTGAATTGCGGATGGCTATTTTGAACCACCAATTAGATCGGTTAACTAGTACAAAATGGTTTTTTTTTACCAAAAAACATGGGAATAAAAAAAAAACTCCAAAATTTATCATTATTTATTTATTTATTAATTATTGATTTAACCATAGTTGAACCATGACCCGAAAGTCTCGTTGATTCGCTCTCAAGTCTAATTTTAAAAACATTATGTAAAATCTCCTTAACAGAATATATATAAGGCAAAAGTTTATATATTTAATCCAAATTAAGACTAAATATATAGATTCTATTTACTTATACTTTGTTAGGGAAATTGAACAAAAATATAAATTTTTTGGTTATATATTCTATTATGGAGAGAGTAACAGTATAATAAAATCGGGGAAATACATGTTATTATTTTTTGTTTTGTTATTTCTAGACATTATTTTTTGTTGTTAGTAGGTGGGGCATTGTAAATATAACAATCATATAAATGTGCATGTGAATTGATTAATTTGGATTGTGGTTTAATTTGGCGTGCAAACGTGGTGCAGGTGGGAGAGCTTGCGGGAATCGCGGTGGGAGCCACTGTCATGCTCAACATACTCATAGCAGGGTATGTTCCAACTTTAACTCCCCATGTTTCCATTTTTCCATTCATTTTTAAGTGATAGTATAAACGCAACAAAGCACTTTTTAAATTTATTGAATAGTTGATGTATCTAATCTATAATATAGACCAGAAACATATGAACCTAAAAAAATCCAATATTTCATTTGGGCCTTATTCTAAGGATGATATTGTTTGAGACAGGCCTGCAACTGGAGGTTCAATGAACCCAATAAGAACACTTGGTCCAGCAATAGCAGCAAACAACTACAAAGGATTATGGTTATACATGATAGCTCCTATACTTGGAGCTCTAATTGGAGCGGGTGCCTACACCGTGGTCAAGTTGCCTGATGAAGATTTTAACCCAGAGGTAAAGGCCTCTTCAGCCCCTGGAAGCTTCAGAAGGTGATTTTTGTCTCCAAGAGAAAACAACCTAGAAGTGAAGTCGGGTGGTTAATTTGTGTGTGATAATATACATATTATATGGATGGAAAGAAAGCAAAGTCGAGTATATTGCAAGTGGTCTAAGCACATATTACATAATGTTTGTGTTCAAATGTACCAATTGCGGAACATATATCCAAGCAAAAAATGAGTGAGGCTTTTGTACATATACATATGCAAGTACCACGTTCTTTTTTTTGTTGTTGATAGAATTGTGTTCTTCTTGTTTTGCTGCTTTTTAAATAAATATTTTACAGAAAATATGTAAGTCTTTGGGTATATGGATCACATCTCTTACATATCATTCATTAAGCTCGTTCCTAGTCAATATGTATGAGTAACAACTCTTACTTGAATTCCAAACATGGTAATCATAGCCAACAATAATATTCGCAAAAGTGATTTCAGTTGCATTCGACACAAGTGGTTTTATGTTTCTCACTTAGGTTTCTCGGCCAGCCAAACTATTGTGGTTGTGCTCCATCTAGATTTTGGTTGTCGAAGGGATTTATCAACTCCCAAGACAAGATTTTGGAGAAACCATCTCCCTTGTAGTAAAACCGGTCACAATAATGGTGTTGCTCGCGTTGACACTAACTCAAAAGTGGTCCTTCTACAGTTTGGCTTCAAAACAATTTTTGTGACTCATCTCTCTTAGTGTACACTGCTTGCGAGGTTCAACAACATGCATTGCTTTATGTTAATGATTATCATCATTTGTTCTTTGTCACATGATAACTCTCATTTATGATAGTTATTTCTTGCTTTTCAAGCTTTATTCATTGAGAGTTCTCAAGCAAAGTAGTGATTATCGTTGTAAATATTGTGTTTTAGGAAGAGTCTTTAATGCAACCCTGGAATTTTATTAATTGGCACTTTGGTGCCTCATTTGTGCTTTGATGTATTTATTTCATTGTTGCAGCACCTGATGTCGCAACAATCCCAAATTGCGAAAGATGAGAGAGAAAGTTGAAAGGCACTGAATTAAAGGGCGTGTGCTAGCTGGCAGAAAGGACTGTACTTGTGAGTGTGTGCCTCAGCGGAATATTCCCTTGTTTTGGGCACATTGTACCCTTGGACACATGTAATGACAAAATGCGCCTCTCATTTAGGGTTTCTACCTAGGATCATGTGCCCTTGGCTATAAAAGGCGGCCCTTCTTCTTCATTCCCTACACTTGGCCGAAAGGAGAAGGTATAGACATAGTTTTCCCCATTTTCGTGCAAGCTTACCTCATTGTTACCAAAAAGATACTAGTGCTGGAACTGTTGCTGCAGCATCACTGGAACTGCATATTCTTGGTAGATTTCTACATTGAAGAGCTGGATTTGCATCTCCATTACTTCCTTTTGGAGTTCTTCTTCGGTTCAACATTAGTAGTATAATTTCTTACCTCGATTTTGTAGTATGACTTCAACAACTTTGTTTAAGTTATTTCTTTCGTGTTGTTTTCTCAATATGAGCTAAATACTCATAGTTGAGATGCTGGATCTGATGTAATGAATTTATTATGTTATTAATGAAGTATGTTTAATGTTAAGCATTTTATCTTGCGTATGATAATATTTCCATCTTAGATTAGGAATGGCCAACTAATCTCAAGTAGCATTTATGAATTCAGAAATGGTTTGTAAATTTAACTCACAAGATAATATGGATTGTGTTCATTAAAAGACATTTTAATGTTCCTTGCTTAAACCCTAGACATAGGAGGGCAAAATCCATAAGGTGAACACTGCGGGTGCCTTAGCAGCCTAAGGCGTACTTATTTACGGTTTAGACATAAACTCTTGTAAGGAAACCCTAGTGTGAAGTATTTGAAAGAATACATCTATTGCTGCAACACCTAATGCCGCAGCATTGAACATACCATTAATTGCATCTTAATGAAATTACTGAAGTATAGCATCTCAACTTGTTCTCATCTCTGATCTTTATTGCCCTTTACTTTTTACTGTTGTGAATGATACCAAAAATTTGTGTCCATACTTTTATTACCATCACTAATTTGTTAATCAAATTAAACAATCTTTGAGCATTAATCCTCGTGGGAACGAATCTTATTTCTACTTTACTACTTGTTGGACAGTGTACACTTGCACTACCCTATTTTACACAACAAGTTTTTTGGCGCCGTTGCCGGGGATTAATTAGTTCATTATCCTGTTTAATTAATTAGCAAGTTAGTGCTTTTTGTTTCTAATTTTTGGTGCTCTGTTTCTGTTGTTATAGAATTGGATTGCTACAGCATCTGGTGCTGCAGCATATGCACAGGCGCAGTTCACCAGAATTTCAATTGCATGCTGAAATAGAAAGATTGTTTAGGGCATTGAGAAGGGAACAAGATCAATCAGGACTTATTTCATTGGGTAGAGCAGTTGCTATGGCTACCCCAACACCTTCTCATCATGGAGTATCTCAACCTAGAACACCACCTCCTAGCAACCACAACACAGAAAGAAACACCAACCATGGTCCAAGAACTATCATTGCAACTGAACAACCTAGGCAACCTTTTCATGTGCAACAAGCCTTGAATGAAACAGTCATAGGCATGGCTAATGACAGGGACAGACCTATGAGGGATTATGCTATTTTTGACCCTCAAACTATGCAAACTAGCATAGTAAGGCCTGAACTTGCCACAACTCATTTTGAATTTAAGCCTATGATGTTTCAAATGCTTCAAACAATTGGGCAATTTGGTGGAGGATCTACTGAGGACCCACAATTTGCATTTGAAACAATTTGTAGAAGTTTGTACAAAGTAGCAACTAAATACAAAGATTAGCAACACACAGATTTATAAAGTAAGGAATTCTGTTCACAAAGTATATATAAAAGTTCACTAAGAGCATAAGATATGTCGCTATGCTCTTATCATGAGAGGGTTGAGATGTATTGCTTAGGTAACCAAGAATGGCTAGGTAGAAGTGGTATTGGGTTAATGCCTTTGGTGAAGCATGCAGAGGCTAAGGGTCAAGCCTATGGGAGGAAGGGTTTGAAATAGTACTGTCAATATTGTAGTGACCATGATGGTGAATGAGTTATTTGGTGAGTTCCATTGAAAGTAATTACAGGGGGTTAACTGGGTGGACGGTTTCCATAAATGTGACAAGTATAGACATGATGTATATGGGGTGCAGAGTGAAGAACTTGATGTTGGTGAATCAAGTTAGGTATTTACACAAAGGATATGACAACTTCTTTTAATCGGGAATTCAAATATTTTTTCAAAAACGCATCATTTCTCGTCAAACAGTGTTTCCAAATAATACTTTAATGTATTTTTTTTATATATTTTTTATTTTTTAATCTTTTTTTAATGGTTTTTGAATGTAATGCACGAGTTTATGCATGTTGCTAGATTTGGATAAAAATGCAGATGAATGAAATGTGTAATGATTTCTTGAATGTGATAGAATGATACATTGATATGAACTGAAAAAAAAATTATTTGATGATGTATGATGCAATAATAGAAGAAGCAATCTCTAATTTTTGTTTTGATGCATGTGGGAGGCTATGTAGGAATATGAGATGCATGTAAGAGGAATAAAAACTTTTATTTTTACATGAAGGGGAGTAATGCATTTGGATATGTGAAAGGGATAAATGATTTTTGTTTTTTTTATAATGCATGAAGAGGGAATAATGCATTTAAGTGAAATGATGAATGAATATATAATACCAAGGTGATACATTTTTTGTATGGATATGCAAGATGATGCAATTTGGACAAATATATGGTATCTTTGTTTTTTTTATATGATGAGATGCATGATGGTACCATGATAATGGGATGCATATGAAAGTAATGATTTTATTTTATTATGAATGCATGGAAACAATATAATGCATGATGCTTGACATGATTTTGAATATGTTTTTTTTTTTAGAAAAGGGACACCAGATACAGGAGTACATGAATGGATGAAGGATTTCCTGCACTTGATGAGTTTCTGTCCCTCATCTTGCTGGACAAGACCTATTCCTGCTGGACAAGATGTGCCTTCTTTTCTCATGATGAACTTTACTCTTCCTTCTTATCTTAACTTTCTTTGTATTCTTTCACAATTCTTCCACTTCATTTTCATCTATTAAACACAACAAAAAGGGATTAAAATGCAACACAAAGTCTTAAATCTAAACCTATAGTTGCTAAATTCAAATTTGGTGAAATCAAACTCTTTTTGGGTAAAACATATTCAATTTATATCAAATGATTCAATAAGTGCCAATATTTTAAATCAAAAAGTAAGTATCATTGGCACTTATCAAATTCTCCTCAACTTAGAACTTTGTTTGTCCTCAAACAAAAGTCCTAGTCCAAAAGTATTTTCAACACTTGTATCATCACAACCAAAAGACTTTTCAACAATGATGATGGTTTTCAATCAATCAAGCTCATTTCAAGAGAAAAAAAAATCTCATCCACATCCTTTGCAAGTGAAAACAATCAATTCAATGAAGATTTATGATGCCCACAGCTAATACAGAATCAATCAAAATACAATTGATGCATCATCATGTAAGTTAACCTGTTATACAATCAATTGTCTTTCAATCAAGAACAACACATTTCTCACCAGATAGTGTATGATTCTCTCAACTAACCAGGTAGGAGTGCTCTCACATCATTCACTGAATCATTTCAATCAATTTTGTTACCTATCTCACAAGTCAATGCATCAGTCAATTCAAACATGGATCACTAGGGTCTTTTTAGGGTTGTAATGAGGCTGGGCTACAAGCAGTCTTGGTTTTTCTGGATAATAAAATATACTTTAAGATTAAAAGAGCAACCAAAAATTCTATTGCTATATACTATTTACATACTACTTGCAATCACTCAAATTTTATACAAGTGCACTATAGATAACATATATCTCTTTTTGTATTTCTGTTTCTTTTCTCTTTTTTTTTTCATAGAATAACTCCTACCTTCTTTTGAATAAAGCAACATACATAATGCCCTAAAATCCTTTTAGGTCACACTAAACTTTCTCCCCAACTTAGCATAAACCATTACCTAATAGTTGCTCTCTTATCCTAAAGCATGGGTAAGGAGATTTCTTTTTCAATTCACAGGTTTGATGGTTCTGTCTCAAGAAAGAAAATTTTCTTTTAAGACTCAAAGTTGGGTAAGCAAAGGTATTAATATCATTTGGTTGGCTTTTTGGCTTAGTGAGTTTAAAGAAATGAACTGCCCTGATCCTTTCCATGTATCCTTGACTTGTGCAATAACATGAGACTCAAACAAAACCAATTTCTATGAAACAATGAAGATTTATAATTTGTGCTTGTGTTTCACTCATTCACACAAAATGTATATGTCCTGATTTCAAACAAATTCATGTCATTCATGGTTAAAATGCACTTTTGATAATTTAAAGTGTCAGATTTGACTGTCAATGAGTGCACTCACAAAATCTTGCTATGAATTTAAGGTTTTCACAAGCATTTTTCTTTTGATTTTCAAAATGAACTTGATTTCTCAAAACCAAAACATTTTCAGAAAATTCTTTTGAGTTCAAATGGTTTTGGAAAGACTCAAAGATACTACATAAAGCCATACACCAAACTGAAATCCAACAACCATTGTGCAAACATAACAAAACAAAGTTAGTTCACAACCTAACAAGCATGTGATGTTCAAACGTGAAAATAAACCACATGAACGTAAAAATCCATTGCACGAATGCAAATACTAAAGTAAACAAGAAATAAACTGAAATGACATCAACTGAAATAACAATCAAAACACATCAAGCAAACTCATGTGGGTTGCTGATCCATATTTAGAATTTGCTCCCCAAAGTCTTCTCTAGTCGACACATCTCCTTCTCTCTACTGAGCTGCTGCCTCCCCTCCTGCCAAACTGGGCTCGTCCTCGGGCCATGCTACTATGGCTGAGAATTCTGCTGGAGAAGGCCATCTGTTGGAGTTATTTGCTCCGTGCTCCAGCGAGAACCTGTAAAATGAGTTATTAAGAGATTTGATAGCTCTATACATTGCTTGGTTGACTGCTTTTTGTTGCTGTTGAGCTTCCTCATTTGCTGACTTCTGACTCTGTATCATTGTGTTCATTTTATGCTGCATCGAGCTCTGTTGCTCCAGCATCTTTGATAAATTTTGGATTTTTTTATCCAGAGGCTTCATTAGTGGTTCCGGGGCCATTCTTGGTCCCTGTTGCTCCATTGATCCCTGCTGGTTTTCACAAAGATTTATACAATGATTTTTGATGTATAGTGCAGTGATCGGTTTTTGCAAAGATACATCTAACAGATATGGAAGTTTAACTTTCTGCTTGACACAAAGCCCAGTGATGAGAGCTGGAAAAACTATCAGTTTAGGAGGTGAAGCATGAATTCTGTCTTGAAGATCTTTGGAAATAAGATAAGCTATATCTACATCCAATTTTCCAGTAATTATGCTCCACAATAGATACAATTTTTCTATATCAACAGTAGAAGTGTGCCCAGTTGGAAATACATTTGCGATTAAGAAAGTAAACCAAATCTGTCCAATGGTTTTCAGAGAACTACTCAAAAGTCTTTGCGGCTTCCCTGTACTACTTTCTTTGTATGTAGTTCCATCAACGCACAAATCCGTAATCACCTGGTCAATAGTTGTATCTTCCACTGTCTTGAAGTGTATGGGATGTGCATCTATATCTTCTTCATTTAAGGGTGATGCAATCCGATAACCCAAGTACTTATTTATTGCATCTCTATCATACCTCACCTTCTTTCCTCTTACCCATGAGACCCTCTCTGCTTTTGCCTTATTCTCAATCCAAGTATTTGCATAAAATTCCTTGACTAACAGCCCACTAATGCCCTCTGGAGGATTCGCCAGTGTCATCCATTTTCTCCTTTCTAGCTCATGTAAAAAGTCATCTCTCTCATTTGATTTCAGCTTTATCTGTCTCTCTGATAGAATATTCAACTTTATAAGTGTCTCAAACTTCTCGCGAGCCTTTTTTGTCAGAAAAAGTTCTCCTCTATACTCGCCTCGCCTCTCTTGATCAATCAAATCTTCAGATGAAGTAGCTACTCCTTTTCTTTTCTTATTAGCGGGAATAGTGTGTGTTCCTTTTTGTTTCGGTGCCATCTGAAAATCAAAAAAATAAAAAATAAAAAAAATCACAGCTCACACAACAAGTTAGTATCACTTTGACATATAATTGCAAATTTTAACTTGAGAATTTCAAAGTAACACAACAAGCATTACGCAAAAATGAAAGTTTCACTCAATCTTTCATAACTATTCTCCAACTATGTAACTAATTCACAACAATTCATAACATGTTCCTTCATTGTGTACATTTGAAAAGACTTTGACAATTGTGAAATTAATTGTATGATTGAGCATGGCTATCAAAGCATTTCAATTCTATGCAACATGGTTTTGTTTACATTAACAAGCACTTGAATAGTTACGCCAAGCATTTGTGTTGTTATAACAAATACAAGAGTACTTAGAACAAACATTGAAGTTGTTACAAGAAGCATAAAAGTTGTTATAACAAATATTGGAGAAGTAATAACAGCCTTGAACAATATTTTACAGGAGAAATTATGAAAAATAGATCTGTCCAGAAACTTTAACAATTGGTGTCCAACAAGAATGGAGGTTGCTGACAAACTCCTCATTCTTCTTCCTAGAGAGTGCTAACAATACTAAACAACTAGAACATAAACTTTTTCTTTCTCATTTACAGCAACAAAACGCAATAATGGGGCACAAATCATTCATCTTTTCATCATACATAAACCCAAAGCAATAGATTCTAGAAGCCCCAATTTTGATCATCAAAACCCTAACCCCTGTTGCACCCCGAAAAATCCTTTGGAGGGATTTCTCTTCGCACAACATGAATTGGAGTCGCCACCAATATTTTTTTTTAGAGGTAAAACATTGAAAAAAAACCTTTCTTGAAAGACAATGGTCCTTGGAACCACGAGATTTGAGTTCGGGGGTCGGTTATGCATGGGGAAGGTACGAGCACCCCACACATCCTTTCTACTGAAAGGGAACCTCGATTTGACGTGTGATTTAAAAGGTTGATTTAAGAAATGCTTTGTTTTTATCTCTCTTTATCTCTCCTTACTTTATGGAAAAACTTAAGGAAAATTTAATCTTTTGCGCTTGACGGGAGGGCACCGTGCCTACGTATCCTGGGGAGGGAATCAAAGCAACGTAGTTCTTGTTTTCGAAAATTGTTTCGTTTTTTAGAAATTGCCTAGTTTTGGAAAAGGGTTTGTTTTTTGAAAAGAAAATGGTTTTCATTTGTCGTGCTTGACGGGAATGTGACCCGCTCCTACGTATCTCCGAGTGCGATGGAGAATTCAAAGCTTACGTAGTTCTCGGTTGTCGAGAAAAGGTTTTTATTTTTTAGTTGTTTAATTGTGAAAATTGAATGTTCACAGTGATCAAACAACAAAGGTTTCGAGTGATCACCACTAGCATCCCATTATTGACGATCGTGCAAGCAAAGGCTTCGCATTATCCTCAACAAAGTTTTTAATTTGTGAAATGAGAGTTCTTTTGAAAAATGAGTGTTCATGATAATCAATTGAGCAAAGACTCCAAGTGATCACCACTAGCACCCCATTGTTGACAATCGTGCAAGCAAAGGCTTCGCATTATCCTCAACAAAGTTTGATTTGTGAAAAATAGTTTGGAATTGTTTTGAGAAGAAGTGAAGTTGTTTATCAATGATTATGTAAATGCAAAAAAATGTTATGAAGTTGGAACGTTACTTACGAGTAACAAGTTGTTTTTTGTATGCAACATGGTTTTGAAGTTTTGGAGAGTTACTAACGAGTTACAATTGGTGGAAATCAAAACAAGCAAATTGTGAACACTAATTCAACATTTTAATGCACCACAAGCACATAAACAAGTATATCAAGCATGGAGTACCAAGCTTCAATTCAAGAATGCATGAGTAGGCAAGGATGCAAGAATAGGTAAGAATGCAAGAATATGCAAAATGCATGTGCATCAAGGTTAAATGAACCTATCTTTTGCCGATTGAGAAATGGAAAGTGTATCAAGACTCCAAGCGGTCTATCCTTTGCAATTTATTAAGACAATGCAATGGTGCATCAAGGCTCTAAGTGGCCTATCCTTTGCCAAAACTTCACAAGCTTCAAACAACAATTTACAATAAACTCAAAGAGCAAAGAAAGCATGATTAAACTTGAGGATGCATCAAGGTCATTGGAGACCAATCATGTGTGCAAATTCAATTGTTTATAGACCCCTTTTCGCTCACATTTCACAAGCACATCAAATGGGAATTGAATTTTTAAATGCTTACAAGCATAGGCATCAAGGTTGAAGTAACCTATCTCTTGCCAACTTAGCATAACCCAAGATCATTTGTGGACCATAAATGAACCAAAACCCAAATTCATTTTTCTCAATTCACAAATTTCACAATTAACAACATAGGTTTGAATATTTGCAAGTTTAATGGCCAATCATCAATTTATTTCAACAAGTCAACCAAATCAAGCAAGCGAGTGACATAACCAAACATAGATGCATTTATTCACAAGATTCAACCATGAGAACCAACAAAAATCATAAAACACATATTTATTTGAAGCATGCGAAATTATCATCAAAGCAAATAACATTTTATTTCAATTAAAACAACAAAATCATGCATATAACCCCAAAATCAAAGCATCAAAACAAAGATTCATGAGATTAACATATGTACAAGCATAAAAATGAAGTTAAAAGAGAGGATCTACATTTTTGGAAGTGGAAATCTCACAAATATGCAAGAAATGATGACTTTATGCAAGGATTTACAAGAGAAGGGGTCTAGGAATCACATACCTTAAGATGAGCTCCAAATAAACACAATAGATGAAGAAACAATCAACCAAATCAACTTATCTTCAAGCTTGGTCTTCAATCTCCAAAAAATGACCCTTGATCTTGAACTTTTGTGTGATTTTATGAAGGATTGATGGTTGAAAATTAGTGTTTAGGCTTGGAAGATGGATTGAATGTGTGTGGGTAGATGAGAAATGAAGAAGTGAGTTAGAGAGAAGGGAGAGGGGGTGGCGCATAAATGGAGAGAAGGTGAGGAGGGGGTTGTGTGCTAGGGTTTATGAGTGAATGGTGAGGCCAAAAGCTTTTTTTTTTTGTGAGGTGAGGTTAATAGGGTATATATAGAAAGCAATTAGGTTTAAGGGTAGTTAGGTCATTGTGCATCTCATCTCACCCTAGGATTGCATCTAAAATTTGAATGGAGGGTGAGGATTGAATCACACATGGATTGAGGTCAAAAAATGAAAATATGAGAGGGAATGAGAGGGATAGGCGACACAACATTGGGAGGGGTCCTTGGTGACCAAGTTTTGCTAGTTGTCATCTTGTACTATTGTACTATTATATGACCATTCCATTATCCCTTCATTTTTGATTATTCTTCTTAGGATAATTGTACAAAAATACACCCAATTTAGGCCACATACAAGGTATTTTGAGGAATATGCCATTTTATGTGATCACCATGACCAAAAAATGTCATAAAAATCACATATTGGAACTTTTTGTAGAATATTCCCTATTGATCCTTTTTGAAATTTTGTGCACAATGTATGCATGCATGCGCATACATACATACATGACCAAAAATGTTTTGCCTCAAATAAATTTCTCTAAAATTGCACAATGATTCTTGATGAGAAATTATCTTATTTTTGACAATGACCAAAATACCCTTTTGCCCTAAAAACCTTGTTTTTTAACAACAAATGCATTTCCACTCTAACAATGAATTTAAAAGCCCTAGAATGACTTTTAAAACCCAAAAATGCATGCACAATGCTCTTCACTCTTCAAAATAAAACCACACTTCTCAATTTATTTATTTTTTTGCGGAAAATTAGGGTTTTAAACCTAGGCGGACAAAATTAGGGTATGACAACCCCCAAATTGAGAAATTGAAGAACTGAATACATTCATATATATCAACAGAGGGGTTAATCAATTGAAGTACATGCAAAAATCCATAACCCCCAAATCATACATTTGGAAATTAATAGAAACCCAAACTTAACATCATGAAAGATAAGTTTCACTTACTTGGAAGAAGAATGCAAGATTGAGAATGAGATGAGAGTTGAGAAGGAGAGAAGCTTGTGAATAGAAGAACCAAGATTGAGAGAGAGCCGTAACCAAGGAGAAGAAAACGTAACTCAGAGAAAAAGAACTGTTGTGCGTCTGTGAGTGTGAGAGAGCAAAGATGTGTGTGAGTGAGAAATGCGTGCGTGAGGTTTTAGTGTAACAGATCTCTTTCTTTTTTTTTTTAACAAATGACCTTGCTGGACTCATTTTTTCGTTGCTGAGCACATATCAGATACAGATTCTGATCTAATATTTTACTGAAATTTGCTGGACAAGCATTTTGGCTGCTGGACACATATCATAAGCACAACACACAACAAGGCCAAAGAGAGGAGGTGCAACCAGATCAAGCCCAAGAACAAAACCAGGGACCCCTACACCTTAAGCTATTTTAGTTCTTGTTTTTAATTTCTGTTTTTATTTGCTTTCTCTGGAATAAACCTGTTGAGTGCTTTTGTTCTGTAATAGCACTCAACAGTTGTGTTAGTTGTTTGTCTTTGTGTTTTTCAGTTTCTGTTTTATTAGATAGGCCTCCATTTAGTATGCATGAGCAGTGGGGACACTGCTGGGTCTTAAGTAGGGGGGAGGACCTATAGTCTATTGTACTCTATTAGCTTGTTTACTAGTCAGTTGAATAAATTTAAATTTTAAATGTCTAGTTGAGAAAAAACTTAGTGATGAAATGGTGAGGAATGAGTGATTAGTGCCCCTGTCTGTGAGTGAACTAAAATTGCTCTTGCTCCCACACTTTAACATGAACTCGGGTAGGAACTTGGTAAGTTAGAAATGATTTGAAACTAAGGTAGGTGTTGGTAGACCTAGGGAATTGCCAAATTTTTACTAAAAACTTAGGGTAGCATAGGAAACTAAGTTTGAGGGTTCTTTGAGCTATATTAAGGCAAAGCATGAAGGAATGGAATTAGGTCATGTGCACATAGTATAGGATTATGAATGAAGATCAAATGTAATGTGCTATGTTATAAAGCACTAAGGTCTGTAATTAAGTGTAAAATGTTGTAATTGCCCAAACATCATATGATTAAAAAAAAGAGGGAAATAAGCTGCCTTTCCTCACCAAGTAGGAAGGCCAATTTGTGGTGACACACTTTGGTTTCAGTCGAAAGGATGAGTTGGTAGTTAGGTTGGTCATGAAGTAGGGAGGCCAATTTGTGGTGACACACTTTGGTTTCAGTTGAAAAAAGTGGCCAACCTGTGAGAAAAGTGAGGCTTGAATAAGGGCATTACAGCATAGTAGCAATTAAAGTTTGTTCAGAGTCATTGTTAGTTGCAATTACTGCAGCAACTGTTGCTGCAGCACTGTTGAGTCAAGTTTGTAATAAGTGCAATGGCCTTGGAAATTCTGAATGCTAAGTCAAAACCCTTTGTCATGCTTATCCCCCCTTTCTGCACTTGAATTATTAGTCTACCCTTCTTTTTGAAAAATCTTTGGCATTCCCAAAAGAAAATCTCTCTAGTTTTAGCTAAGTGAAATTTGGAACCTTGCTATGGTCTGAACTGAGATAAGTGTCACACACACACTTTTGAGCAGGAGTAATCTAGGGAACTTGCTAATCAGAAGGCTTCCAAATGAGTGACCAATCTGAAAGTTAATGCTCAACTTGATATTATGTCTAATTGCTAATTGACTGAATCAACTGTCTAGTTATTTGTTATTATTGTGCTGTTTTTGTCAAGTGTCATTGCTTGAGGACAAGCAATGGTTCAAGTTTGGGGTGTGATACCTCTCATTTATGATAGTTATTACTTGCTTTTCAAACATTATTCATTGAGAGCTCTCAAGCAAAGTAGTGATTGTTGTTGTAAATATTGTGTTTTAGGAAGAGTCTTTAGTGCAACCCTGGAATTGTATTAATTGGCATTTTGGTGCCTCATTTGTGCTTTGATGTATTTATTTCATTGCTGCAGCACATGATGTCGCAACAATCCCAAATTGCGAAAGATGAGAGAGAAAGTTGAAAGGCACTGAATTAAAGGGTGTGTGCTAGCTGGCAGAAAGGACTGTACCTGTGAGTGTGTGCCTCAGCGGAATATTCCCTTGCTTTTGGCACATTGTACCCTTGGACACATGTAAGGACAAAATGCGCCTCTCATTTAGGGTTTCTACCTAGGATCATGTGCCCTTGGCTATAAAAGGGGACCCTTCTTCTTCATTCCCTACAGTTGGCCGAAAGGAGAAGGTATAGACATAGCTTTCTCCATTTTCGTGCAAGCTTACCTCATTGTTACCAAAAAGATACTAGTGCTGGAACTGTTGCTGCAGCATCACTAGAACTGCATATTTTTGGTTGATTTCTACATTGAAGAGTTGGATTCGCATCTCCATTACTTCCTTTTGGAATTCTTCTTATGTTCAACATTAGTAGTATAATTTCTTACCTTGATTTTGTAGTATGACTTCAACAACTTTGTTTAAGTTATTTCTTTCGTGTTTGTTGTCTCAATATGAGCTAAATACTCATAGTTGAGATGCTGGAACTGATGTAATGAATTTATTATGTTATTAATGAAGTATGTTTAATGTTAAGCATTTTATCTTGTGTATGATAATATTTCCATCTTAGATTAGGAATGGCCAACTAATCTCAAGTAGCATTTATGAATTCAGAAATGGTTTGTAAATTTAACTCACAAGATAATATGGATTGTGTTCATTAAAACATTTTAATGTTCCTTGCTTAAACCCTAGACATAGGAGGGCAAAATCCATAAGGTGAACACTGCGGGTGCCTAGCAGCCTAAGGCGTACTTATTTAGGGTTTAGACATAAACTCTTGTAAGGAAACCCTAGTGTGAAGTATTTGAAAGAATACATATATTGCTGCAGCACCTAATGCTGCAGCATTGAACATACCATTAATTGCATCTTAATGAAATTACTGATGTATAGCATCTCAACTTGTTCTCATCTCTGATCTTGATTACCCTTTACTTTTTACTGTTGTGAATGATACCAAAAATTTGTGTCCATACTTTTATTACCATCACTAATTTGTTAATCAAATTAAACAATCTTTGAGCATTAATCCTCGTGGGAACGAATCTTATTTTACTACTTGTTGGACAGTGTACACTTGCACTACCCTATTTTACACAACATCACACCTCATCAACAAGCTCCTTTCCACTTTTGCCTTAAACAATTGGGAACCCATAACTACTTTATTAGTCTTGAAGTGAAGTATCTTCCTAATGGCTCACAAATTTTGATTCAAACAGAAAACTTTTGAGACCTCCTACAAAGGGTCCAAATGCCTGATTGCAAAAGTATACACACACCCATGGTTTCCAATACAAACCTAGCAAACCTGACTCGGATCACATTCACTCCATTATATCAGTACTTCAATATGTTACATTAACGAGACCAGAAGTTAACTTTAGTGTCAACAAAGAATGTCAATTCCTCCATACTTCATTAGAGACTCAATAGAGAGCAAAACACATCTTAAGATACCTCAGTGGTACAACTCATTACAGTATATGTCTCGAATCTGGAACCATGGACAATCCCTTCTCATCACAAGCTTACAATGACTTAAACTAGGCAAACGGTACAGATGATAGGCAATTGATATCTAGTATGTCCATTTACTTTGGTCCAAACAATCTACTAACAAAACCCTATTTAGCGACTAATTTAGAGACTGAAACCTCAAATTGGTCACTATGCATTAGCGACTAATGATTTAGAGACTTCCCAAAATCGGTCGCTAACTATTTTAGCGACTTATTTAACAACCAATTTAGGGACAAATTTTGAATTTTCAGTCGCTAACTTGTTTGGCCACTGATTTAGCAATTGTTTTTTGGTCACTAAATCAGATGCTATTTCGAGATATTTTAGTAGTGAAACTTGGTATTATGGAGCTATAAAAAAACAAACATGGGTGGCTCACTCGAGTGTAGAGGATGAATATCGTGGCTTGGTCCATTTCACTTCTGAATTGCTTTGGCTACAATCACTCCTTAAGGAACCTATGTTCCCTTTGAAACACCCACATTGCTCCGTGACAACTTGTACAGTGTCATGCTTGATCACAATTAGATGCCACACTCCGCAAAGTCTCTAGTTATCAAATTGCTGATGCACTCACCAAGCCTCTCCCTTTTACACGTTCACCGACTTTAGGAACATATTCAATGTGTTAGTGTTTAGGCACGTGTTCAATGTGCCAATGCTGAGCAACAAACAAGTTAAGCAGTTAGTTGATTAGTTGATGTTGCATTAGTTAGACTATGTTGTCTCGATTAGAAGAAATGCAGTTAGAAAATTTGGACTCGGCTATCTTTAAATACATGCATTACAAGTGTAATCATAACAAATGATCCTTTCTCATTATGAGCTTACAATGACTTAGAATAGACAAGTGATCCAAATGATAGGCGATCCACATCTGGTGCGTCCATTTACTTTGGTCCAAACTTGGTATCGTGGAGCTATAAGAAAGAAACACGACGACTCATTCAAGTGTAGGGGCCAAATATCATGGCTTGGCCCATGCCACTTCTGAATTGCATTGGCTACCATTACTCCTTAAGGAACCTAACGTTCCCTTTCAAATGCCTATATTACCCCTGTGACAACTTGCGCATTGTCATGCTGGCCCAAAACTTGATGCCACACTCACGCACCAAGTACTTGGAATTGGACATCCATTTTGTTGGTGAAAAGTATGCTACAAAGTTTCCAGTTATCAAATTGCCGATGGTCGATGCATACACCAAGTCACTTCGTTTACCGACTTTTGATAGTTCATAGAGTGATACTGTGGGTACTTCATATACAAGGGTGAACTTATTTAGAGCTTAGACATAAGACTTGTAATGAAACTCTAACGCTAGTGACTGAAAGACACACATCAATTGCTATAGCACCATCCAAGACTCTACATCACTCTCTGCACCATCAAATTATCTGTTAATTTTATATATATATATATATATATATATATATATATATATATATATTAGACGAAGTGACAATTGTCACTAGAAAATCACGCACATAACTGTAAGATCTCGGGTTCGAGCCCGGGACATGATATCCAGCCTAATAATTTCGACATTTTCTAGTTGAAGTAGGCCTTACAGATAATTTTATATATATATATATATATATATATATATATATATATATATATATATATATATATATATATATATATGGTAACGCAAGGTATCCTCCACGGCGACTGTGGAGACTAATCCTTTGAGGTATCGGAGATCCATTTAAGGGATTGACCTATCCCAACAACTATTTTTTCATACGCACCAGTCAGGGATCGAACCCATAACCAAATGGTTAAGAGATCCAAATGTCTACCACTTGTGCCACATCATGTCGGTAATTTTATTTATATTTTGCTAAAGTGTAATATATTCCATGGGTGTAAATGCATTTTGTCAGCATCTTTTTTTGGTCGAGACCAGGGTATCCACCGCTGAACGCAGTGACTAATACCCTCACTGGATTGGAGACACCTCGAAGGGTGGGACAGCTGGCCCAAAGATTTAAAGCTGCTTCATACCCAAGGCAAGGATCGAACCCTTGACACTTGGTTAAGGGAGGATGAGCCCCAACCGCTCAATCACACCCCCGGGTTTGTGAGCATCTAATACTACATACTAATAATATGTTAGACATCTTATTTATTGAATTACAAAATGGGTTGGGAATAACTGCTCTGATACCACTGTTGGGGAAATCCGCACACGTCAACAAAGAATTAACCCACATGCCCAAGAATCTTTAAGGGAATATAGACGAACACACTACAAGAATAAAGGGAAGAAGGGCACAAATAATTTACGTGATTCGGCACCTCTTGCCTACGTCCACGGGAACACATGAACAAAATTCATTCATCTTCACAAATATGATTACATCAGTAGTAACCCAAACCAAGTTGTGTATCACCGTACAATACTCTTCTCACTCTAAGAGTTACAAGGAATGATAACACACACATCTTCCAAATGATCACCAACACTTTCCTCTACCTAGGACATGGTTGATGATTACTCTCTACATTGTCACCCAAGGATGGGGATGCCTCACCTCTTCATTTTGGGCATGTCTCATCTCTTCACAAGTCTCTCTCTATTTATAGGAGAGAACATGACTTCTATACATGCATAAGACTTAGTAGATATTTATTGTCACAACTTCCCAAGACTCTAAATACATCCACCCACATTGTGAAATGTATCTCTTAAATTTTCACTCTTGGCATTTTCTTGGAAATTATAATTGACTTTTTCCAACAAAATGATATACTCATTAAATGATGTGAAAAATTTATGATGTAAAATCAAACACATATTATATAGTTATTGAATTTCTTTTGCAGCCCACAAACATCTCTTAGTTCTCTAGAAGGAGGAAGTAGTCGGTTGGATCTAAACTTCTGCATTAGAAAGCAAGTAAATTCTTTTTATATATTTTATTATTATTTTTTATTTTATTATCAAAATAGAGAGAAAGGAGCAGACGACATGTCTTCATCGTCAAACAACAACAACCCCCCTCAAACCAAAACAACAAACTCAATTCATCACTGTTTCGATTCAGAGTTTCAAATTTTGATCTTTGTTTTGTTTTTCAGCCATGGAGGCTCCTACGTCCTGGGATTCCCTTCGCAAACAGGTTCCAATTATTGTCCTTCTCATGTTTTTATGTCTTTGTAAATGATACAAACTATTATGATTATGCACAATTCAAATGCCCCACATGCCAAAGTTTCTATTTTTCTTTCTTGGGTTTCTTAATTCTATTGTAGGAAGATTATTTGGTTTGGTTCATAAAGTTACAGGTTTTCATTATTGGGAAAAATCAAAATTCTATGTTTTTTTTTTTTTACAAAAATGAAGATGTTTTGGTTTGGCTTTTGAGTTGGTTGTGGCGTTGAATTATGAATATTTGGAGTGCTGTGGATGAGAATTTGTTCATAGATTTAGTTTCATTTGATATAGGACTAGCAGCAGGTTAGAACTTGGAGGGTACCTAATTTGCAGTGTGATAGTGTGATCTGCATTTTGCACCCACAAGAACTGAATTTTAGTCAAATGAATATTGTTTAAAACTATCTGATCCGGGTTATTGTAAATAGTGGCAAAAGGTTCTGTGGTAATTTGGTGATAATAGATGGTTTATGGTTTACAATGTAGGAGCATAAAGTGATGAGCATAAATAGTTGAGAAACTATGAAGTGATTTCGAGTTGGTAAACAACTTAATTAAGTTCTTATTGGATAATGTTTATGATAGGATAGGATACCTAGCTGGCAGGTTATGTTTTGTTAGTAGGTAGTTGTAACTTATAAGTGGAAGTTAGTTAGGATTTCTGTTTTAGAGTCTGTGTATACAAGCAGTTTCATTGTATGAGTTACTCATGCAGTTAGTTTTTGATTTCTGAGCGCCTTGTAAGGTTGGGCAGAAAGAGTTTGTTATCTCTTGTCTGAGGAGCAGTAGCTCTGGGGTTGCAGGGGAATTTTTCCTCAGTAATACAATTTCTTTTTCAAGAAATAATACAATTTTTTTACTCTTTGAATTCAGACCAATGATAGAACCCGTAAATTTAGAAAGAAGAAAAACTGTATTATTGAACTGGAAAGATGAGCTCAAAGACTCTACAAAAGTGAAAAACAACAAAAGGACCCAGAGTCAAAGACTCCTAAGTCCTAACTAGAGCATTGCTCCTTACACAGAGGAAGTATTCTCCTAACAATTTCTAAACAATTAGTCGAATGAATACTCTACTCTATTGAAGCCCCTTATACACAAGTGGGGGGTATTGTCATCTAACTAGTGATTATTTAGCACCTCCATTGGGCTAAGGCCCATATCTAGTGTCCTATCAGTTTATCATATAAGTGCTTGTGTATAAGCCATTTCTATAATCAAGGAGAAAATGTGGTTAACTTGATTTCATAGAAGCTGTAAGCTTTTTTCATTAGCCAATCCAAACCCAGTCTAAATAGATAAGTAGTAAAACTATCTTCTTGGATTTGGTTTATATTTGTACATTTTGGGAATGGATGGTACAGACAGTTAAAATAAGTCAATTTGTTTAGATATGCTTCTGGAGTTGTCCCTTCTAATCCATACATTATATATTCTACAACTCTCCATGGCATGGGGGTAGAGTGGTAATTTGTTTTCAACTTACATTACAGATGTAAATCTTCCATATTTGTTGTAACATGAGGATTTGCTACAGTGACTAAATAAAATTTTGCAATATTCGAGCTTGCAATTCGTATAGCGTGTTTTTTTAAAATTTAATGTTCTCGGATGCCAAGTCCCCCATCATGTAAGACTTGGTGATATATTAAACCATCTTGATTGCCAATTAGGTGTTGTTTTACCACCTGTTTATAGAACTTTGTTTATTTCCCTTATTATAGGCTATAGCAGAGTGATCATCATATCATAATAATAATGATAATAATGAAAAAAAAGTAATGAAATTTGATATTTTTGAGTGGCTTGAAGGCGCATCCATTCAAATGGTTTTTGTCTTCCATTTTGGTTGCCTAGTTTTTACCTGTTTTGGCTTTCTTATGCAACAAGAAAATGATCGATAGCTGAATTTCTTTCCCCCAATCTTTTGCAGGCAAGAAAACTTGAAGCTCAGTTGGACGAGCAGATGAATGCTTATCGTAAATTAGTATCTACTAATGCTTCTACAAAAGTTGATGGTGCAGAGAGTGATGTAGAGTCTTGGATTGAGCGGTTACTAAAACAGCTCCATCAAGTAAACTCACAGATGCAAGCTTGGGTATCATCTGGTGGTTCAGATATGGTTTCTCATACTTTGACTCGACACCAAGAAATTCTTCGAGACCTCACCCAGGTATTCAATTTCAATCGTCTGACCCTGTGCTACCTTAGTACCTTAATACTACCTCCGGAACTCTTATATAAGCTAAAAAACATTTCTTAGGTTCATTGAATAACTGATGTATCTGGTCTATAAATGAGACCAGAGGGAAAACCATTTTGTGTGAGGCTGTGAGCCTATGTCTTTTGTGGTGCTTTCATTATTTTGGATTGCTTTCTGTATGCAAATTAGGGGTTACATATATCATGTTCCCTGGTGGTTTATTCTGATTGCTGAGCATGTAAAATGCTAAACTTCTACACCCCATTAAGGAGAAGTAAATATTGTTGGAAGTTTTTCCAAATGTGTAACAGTTTTTTTTTGGGTAAAAAGGCCTCCTTTTACTGCCACATGTCGGGTTGGATACTACCGATGTTTCTTAAGCAGACAGCATATAGGTATATATTATATATAGATTTAGTCCATTGAATGAGGTTGATGATGATCAACTATCAAACAATCACAAATATTCAAGAAGAAATATTGTACTTATCCAACCTAAATATATTATGCATATGCGACCATTGTCTCTTAATCTATATTAAAATGTCGAAGAACCAAATCTTTATTGGTTAAGAAATTTAATTCGAAGACCATATACATGTTTTCCCATCGAGTACAGTTTAACTGTGTCAACATACTCAATCAAAACCATTATATTATTCCTCGTTGTGGCTCGGAAGCAAAATAGTGACAAATTCTTTGCTCATCTTTATCTATAAAATAAATCACAAGTTCAATGTGGTACTTAAGCCATGAGGCTCTCCCATCTAATGGACTAGTCTTTTGGGTTGGGCTCTTTTCATGGGCTTAAGTCCTAACAATTCGTTCTTTCATTGAGGAGATGGGCTATGGAAAAGGCTACATATAGACTGGATTAAGGTACTCCATTGAATACAGTTAGTGCTGATAGTGTGAAAGCCGCTGTGGACGTCGTTCCTTAAAGGGGGGTGGCAATGTTAGGAGTTCCACATTGAGTAAATAAGGAATAAATAAGAAGGCTCAATGTGGTACTTAAGCCACAAGACTCTCTCTCTCACCTAATGAACTAGTCTTTTGGGATGGACTCTTCTAATGTGCTTAAGTCCTAACATTCTACAATGGACATCATGCCATAACGTTGTTACATTGAAGCTCAATTTGTTTGTCCTTTCTATCAACTTCTCGCATTAAAGCTGTCACCCTTGCAATTTCTTAAGAGTTAGGGTAAAATGAACTATATTCGTTGAATTATTATGTTGAGAATACATCAGTAATCAGTAACATATACAAGGCTGGGAAGCTAATTTAGGGAATACAGTAAAAACACCTATACAATCAAATCCCTATAATTCAGGGATATTTCTCCCTACACTATGTTTATAATTTGCTAAATAATGAATAATAAAACACATCAAATATATGCAAGCAAAACCATGTAGAGAGTCCTTAACCATTATGTAGCAGAAAGAGTACTCTCTGAAAGATTCCACTTTTGTTCTCAAAAAATGAGTCAATTAAGAGTGTTTTTGAGATTCCACTTTTGGAAGAAGATTTAAATTTAGGAGAAAGTGATAAGCAGCATTGAGTATACATTATGGACTTTTAATCAAAGTCAATTAAGAGTGTTTTTGAGATTATTCCAATCAATCTCAAAGCTGTACAACGAGATTTAAAGTAGAGCAAAGTTTTTTTTATTTGTTTTAGTCAACAATAGTGTAGCTTTTTTTAAGTATCAATATTAAAGCATAGAGTCATAGATGATTCCAACCAATCTCAAAGTTGTAAAAACCGATTGCCAAAGTAACATTTGATTCTCATGAAAACTCATTTCGATTTAAATTAAAAGGGATATGACTTATGAACTGAGTAGATAAGAAATCTCTTCAAATATACTATATGCTTGATCGAATCTCCAAAATATGACATACTCGAGTTCTCTACCAAATCTCTAGAGTGTTTTCTCTCTAGATAGATGGTCCACACTGGCGCAAAACGTGTTGTGCGCAGTTGAGGATCCAAATCCAAAACGGAAACGGATCCTCTATTGCGCGCAACACGTGCTGTCATTGACGTGGGTCATTGAACATTTAGTTTATAATGATTTTCTAAGCCATGTTATTTATTATTTCTGTAGTTCTCTCTTAGATCTTTGACATCATGTCTACTTTTTGTCTTTGCTTTGTAATATATTATTTTATTTGTTTTTGTTAATTACTTTGTTTCTTCAACCTTTCAAACATTTTGCACTAAGCTTGGATGTAAATGAACTGCAGGAATTTCATCGTCTTCGCTCAAGTCTTCGAGCTAAGCAAGAACATGCTTCACTATTAGAGGATTTTAAAGAATTTGATCGAACAAGATTAGACTTGGAAGATGGTGCAGAATCTGAACAGCATTCACTCTTAAAAGAACATGCATCTATCAGCCGAAGTACTGGACATGTCAGTAATATAATACAACACAATTACTTTGGTTTTCTAATATAAATTGTTGTCTTTCTTTTTAATCCCTTTATTCACAGTTGAATGCGTAAACCAGATTCTATCTGATCTTCAACATGCCTTGCTTTTCCAACAATTCCTTTATTTTTCTTTGAAATTCTATGTGATCTTCAAATGAGGTAGTCTTGGTTTGAACTGTCCTGCTTATTCCTGTGCTGCAGATGGACGGTGTAATTTCACAAGCACAAGCAACACTCGGCGCACTTGTCTTCCAGCGTTCAACGTTTGGCGGCATTAATTCAAAGCTCAGCAACGTGAGCAGCCGTCTCCCATCGGTACGATTCTTGTCACAATGGATTTTGGCCTTTTAATCATTTTCCTTTTGGCCTTTCACATCCTGCATTGTATTGTGATATTGAGAATAAATATGTTATACTTTTCATGAGAATGAATTATGTACTGAAAGATGTTGCTATTTTTCGGTTTTGAAGTTTAAAGTATGCATTGATGCTGTTTGGAATTCTGATGTTTAATTAGACCACTATGAATAATATTGCAGGTAAGTAACATATTATCGGCGATAAAGCGAAAAAAGTCAATGGATACACTTATACTTTCCCTTGTGGCATCAGTATGCACATTTCTCATTCTCATCTACTGGCTAACCAAATGAGGCTGTTTATTTTGGTGGGGTGCTCAATATGTGTAAAATGTTTTGTGTTCTTCATCTAGTGTATGCACATTTCCTTCATAGCCTGTGCCATGCTGAAAAAGAATCTTTTTCAGGGTAGTGTATGTGTATGTAGCATTGTATTGTTATTTGATTGTTTATTCTTGTATCAAAAGTAATTCCCTGAGTGTAAGATTCAGAAATTACCCCCTCCCATAAAACCAAGTTTGGGGTTACATTTCTTTGTAGATCAGAACATGGAAAAAAAGTTTTTGTGTAAATTTCAGTAAATGGTATAGAGTGGAAAGAAAAGGGATTATCAATATGTTTAATATTTCATCAATCATACTTTTGTCTTTTTTATTGCAATACAAAATAGGTTTTAAGAAGTAATGTTATGATGTTGTAATATAATGAATATTAGTGAATGTATGTGTAGAACTTCAATTATTGATTTTTATTAACATCATTGCTTGGGGTGAAGCAATATTTTCTCTCTATCATCTCCCTTATTATTCTCTCTCTAGAAGATGGATTGTATGTCCTGTGGATCTATATTTGATTTTGATTCCCTATTTCCCTCATTTCTAGTTCTTTTGGCCCATTCTTATTACACACACCCTCCTACTCACAAACACCTCCTAATTTCCAAAAATACCCTTTCGTGGGACGCACTCCCAAACCTCCCCACACTATGTTTTGGACCGGTACGGTACCTCACTACCAAACTGGTACGGTACTATAATACTGGGTATTCAAATATGGGATGAAATAATTGTTAAAATTAAGGTGTAAAACGGGAAGTTTTGTATGAAATATTTGTTAAAATTAAAATCTCTATTGTTTTGGTCAGCCTGTTTCTAAATTGGCTGGGTGTTGTCCAATAAAAATGCTAAAACAATTTATGTACTCTTTCTAGGGTTTTGATTTTCCTACCACCATTCGTAGCCCCCATACCCCCACATTTTAGTTTATTCTAATTTTACTCTCAATTAATTAATCAAAATTTAATCCAGAAAATAGTTTTTATTCCCGGATTTATGTGTTAAAAGATAAATCAGGAACGGTTTTCTGAAAAACTTCCTAGATTTATCTTTTAAAACTTAATTTCGAAAGCTGTTTTCTTTAATTCCGGATTTATAATTTAATATATAAATTCAGAACATAAAAATTACCTTTCGGAATCATGTTATAGAACATAAATCCCGAAGTAAATTTCTATCTGTTAAGAATTTTGCAGCAGAAACTTCACTGTTATCGCAATGTAACAGTACACCAGAAATTGCAAGATTGCAATAAGAATGATTACAGATCGAGTTTGATGATGTAGAACGATTTGCCACACACCGAAGATGATATAGGACAATCAATCGGAGATCAATTCAACACGAATTGTTGAATTGCTTGATTATCCCCAATTTATCCGAAAGAACCCTAAAAACGAATTAAGCACAATTGAGCACAAAAACGAAATTGAAAGGTGAATTCGAACACACATCAAGTTGTTTACCCAGTTCAGCATCAAAGATGCTTACATCTGGGGGACTGAGCAATTGCTTGGTCCATTTGCATTGAATTGAAGTTTTGTGAAGAATACACTATGAGCAAGAATTCCCAAGTCTGTTTCCCCCTCACTTCCCAATTCCCTGGATTCCCAATTCACTCATCACACACCCTAATCTGTTCAGTGTTTTGTTACAATGTGAATCAAGCTATATATAGCTACAATTAGTTTTAGGCGCCAATTAACTAATCATAACTAACATTTGAAACCACTTGCAACTAACTTGGCTTTTCTACAAATTTCTTGCCACGTGTGATGCTGACTAGGATGATGAGTTAATAGGTGAGTGCCACATAATCATCAATCTCCACCTTGGCACTCTAGATTCCACAATGCAAATGACACAGCCTCCAAGCAAAGAGCCCAATCCAAACCTTCACTTAGCCACAATCTACATTCAACAAGTTCAAGCAATGCTTGAACTTGGCCAAGGGGACAACCTTGGTGATGAAGTCAGCAGGGTTGTGAGCAGTGTGTATCTTCCTTATTTGAACCTTCCCTTCAGCAATAATGTCTTTTATCCAATACATCCTTGTATCTATATGTTTTGTTCTTTCATGGAAGCTTTGGTTTTTGCATAAGTGAATGGCACTTTGGTTGTCACAGTGCACAATTACACTGTCTTGGATGATCCCTAGTTCATTCACCAGCCCTTTTAACCACAAGGCTTCCTTCACAGCTTCTGTAATCCCAATGTATTCTGCCTCAGTAGTGGAAAGTGCCACTACATGCTGTAGTGAGGCTTTCCAACTCACTGTCTTACCATACAATGTGAATACATACCCAGTTAAGGACCTTCTCTTGTCCCTATCTCCTGCATAGTCAGAATCTACATAGCCAGTTACTCCACCTTGAACCAAATCCTCTTTACTGTACTTGAGTCCAAGTCTGAAACTTCCTTTAAGGTATCTCAAGATATTCTTAACTGCTAGCCAGTGTTGTTGACCAGGGTTGGCCAAGTATCTGCTGACTAGGCTTAGAGAATAAGCAAGGTCAGGTCTAGTGCACACCATGGCATACATCAAGCTTCCCACAGCACTAGCATAGGGAATTTCTTTCATTTCCTTCTCTTCCTGCTCAGAGTTAGGACAGTCACTTCTTGACAGTTTGAATTGAGGTCCTATAGGGACATTTGCTAGTTTGGCAGCCAGCATATTGAACCTGTTCAATACCTTCTGACAGTAGTCTCCTTGAGTTATTATCAAGCTTTGCTCATTGATTTTTCTGTCAATTTCCATTCCCAAGATCTTCTTCGCTTTCCCTAAGTCCTTCATCTCAAATTCTTCCATTAGTAGACCTTTAAGGACACTAATTTCCTTCTTGCTTTTACTAGCAATTAGCATATCATCGACATATAGGAGTAGATAAATGTAATTGGTCTCATCTATCTTCTTATAGTAGACACAACTATCATAGTTGCTCCTTTTGTACTTAATATTTAACATGTAAGTGTCAAATCTTTTGTACCACTGCCTGGGAGATTGCTTCAAGCCATAGAGAGATTTATTCAATAGACATACCATGTTTTCTTTGCCTTCTTTTGCAAACCCTTTTGGTTGAGTCATGAATATCCTTTCCTCCAACACACCATGTAAGAAAGCAGTCTTTACATCTATTTGCTCAAGATGTAAGTCAAATTGAGCAACTAGTGCTAGCAGCACTCTAATTGAGGTGTGCTTTACAACTGGAGAGAAAATCTCGTTGAAATCAATACCCTCTCTTTGAGTATAGCCTTTTGCTACCAACCTTGCCTTGTATCTAGGTGGATCAGTTTCTGAGATACCCTCCTTTTTCTTATATATCCACTTACATCCTACTAGTTTGACACCAGTAGGTTTTCTCACAAGTGTCCAAGTTTGGTTTTTCTCCAATGACTCCATTTCATCAGCCATAGCAGCCTGCCACTTATGCTTTTCCTTGCAACTCATAGCTTCTGAGTAATGCCTTGGTTCATCATCACTCAAGCATTCAGAGGTATTGAGTGCATAAGCAGTTATAGACTCATATCCAAGTCTCACAGGAGGTTTGATTTGCCTCCTTTCCCTGTCTCTACACAAGACATAGTCTTGTTCAATTTCCTCATGTTCTGAGTTATCTTGCTCAGAGTCAGAACTTGAGCTCTCAACTTGACCATCAACCATTTGAGGTTGTACAACATCAGTATTTGCTCCACCTTGAGTCTTGTTTCCCTCAATTTCTACTTCAAGTTGTGTGTCATGATTAGTTGATCTTTCTTCAAGAGTTTCACTCTTTGTTGATTCTTCAATCAGTTTTGCTTCATTGAAGATCACATCCCTGCTGATGATGCATTTCTTTTCATCAATGGACCAGATCCTATACCCTTTTACACCTTGAGGATATCCCATGAAAAGACCCTTCTTTGATCTAGCCTCCAATTTCCCTTCATTCACATGGAAGAAGGCAGGACAACCAAATGTTCTAAGATGTTGATACTCAGGTGGGTTGCCATTCCACATTTCCTGTGGAGTTTTGAAGTCTAATGCAGTTGAGGGACTTCTATTGACTATGTAGCATGCTGTGCTAATTGCCTCTCCCCAGAAAGTTTTAGGGAGCTTTGCACACAATAGCATACATCTCACCTTTTCTAACAAGGTTCTATTTAACCTTTCTGCTAGACCATTCTGTTGTGGAGTGTTTCTTACTGTCATGTTCCTGTAGATTCCCTCCTTCTTGCAATACTCATTGAACTCCTCATTGCAGAACTCAAGACCATTGTCAGTTCTCAATGCTTTAACTTTGCAACCACTTTGAGTTTCAACTCTTGTCTTCCATTCTACAAATGTTTTGAATGCCTCATCCTTTGTTTTGAGTAGATATATCCACACCTTCCTTGTGAGGTCATCTGTGAATGATATGAAGTACTTCTTGCCACCATGAGTAGGTGTCCTTGTTGGTCCCCATAAGTCAGAATGTATGTAGCCCAATTTCTCCTTAGTTTTGTGAGTTCCTGTTGTAAACTTAACTCTTGTTTGCTTGCCAAGTATGCAATGTTCACAGAATCCTAGTTCATTGATTCTGTCATCACCAAACAAGCCTTGCTTCTCCAGGTGTTTCAATCCTTTTTCACTCATGTGACCAAGTCTGTGATGCCACATGAGTGTTTTGTCATTGGCAGTGGCTGCTACATTTACCTCTTCAACAAAAGTGTTCCCTTGAAGAGCATATAGACAATTTTTCTTCCTCTCTCCCTTCATGACTACTCTTGAACCTTTTAGGATTCTGAGTGAGCCATTTTCACCTCTGAAACTGAACCCTTCCTTCTCAAGTGTGCCAAGAGAGATTAGAGATCGTTTAAGATCAGGCACGTGTCTCACATTTGTCAATTTTTTCACTGTGCCATCAGAGAGTTTCAACTTCACAGTACCTATACCAATTACCTTGCAAGTTTTGTTATTTCCCATCACCACTTGACCACCATTGAACTTCTTATATTCTACAAACCATTCTCTGTTGGGACACATGTGATAGGAGCAACCTGAGTCAAGTATCCAATCCTCATTTCCTGAGGTTGATGCAGTGGAATTTGACTCAGTTCTCTCATCATCATCAGCAGCTACTAACACCTCACACCATTCATCATTTGGTTCATCATACTCAGTATTTCCAAGTATTTCACAGTTGCCCTCATCAACACACAATAGCTCACAGTTGTCATATCCATCAGATGCTACAGAGGCATCTGCAATTTCTTCTTTGGGGTTGTTTTTCTTCTTGTTCCCTCTTTCAGGACAATTCTTCTTATAGTGCCCCTCCTTGTTGCAGATATAACACCTATTGTGCTTGCTTCTAGATTTTGATCTTCCCTTTCCTTTTCCTTTTCCATTTCTGTTTTCACTTCTACCTCTAGCAACTAGGCTTTCTCCTTGATCAATATTCTTAGTCTCAGATTTCTTTGATAGTTCTTTTGACATCAATGCACTCTGGACCTCATCTAGACTCAATGATTCCCTCCCATATACAAGAGTATCAGCTAATGCATCATAGGAGCTATTCAATGATCTAATGAGTAATAAGGCTTGATCTTCATCTTCAATTGTCACATCTATATTTTCTAAGTCTAAAATCAACTTAGGAAATTCATCTATGTGATCACTAATTGAAGTACCTGGGTGCATCTTGAGAGTGTAGAGTCTTTGCTTGAGGTACAATCTTGTGGCAAAAGATTTGGTCATATACAAGGCTTCTAATTTCATCCATACAGCAGCTGCAGTCTTTTCTTTTGAAATTTCCCTCAAGACCTTGTCTCCTAGGCTCAATATAATTGCACTGTGAGCCTTGTTCATCAAATCTTTCTTTTCTTTTTCTGACAAAGATTCTGGCAACTTTGCCTCACCTCCAAGTGCATCTTCCAAACCTTGTTGAACCAGCAGAGCGTGCATCTTCATCTTCCAAAGCCCAAAATCGTTCTTTCCTGTAAATTTCTCTATATTGTATTTTGCCATTTCCATTTGCGAGACCTCCCAACGTGATGGCTCTTGATACCAGTTGTTAAGAATTTTGCAGCAGAAACTTCACTGTTATCGCAATGTAACAGTACACCAGAAATTGCAAGATTGCAATAAGAATGATTACAGATCGAGTTTGATGATGTAGAACGATTCGCCACACACCGAAGATGACATAGGACAATCAATCGGAGATCAATTCAACACGAATTGTTGAATTGCTTGATTATCCCCAATTTATCCGAAAGAACCCTAAAAACGAATTAAGCACAATTGAGCACAAAAACGAAATTGAAAGGTGAATTCGAACACACATCAAGTTGTTTACCCAGTTCAGCATCAAAGATGCTTACATCTGGGGGACTGAGCAATTGCTTGGTCCATTTGCATTGAATTGAAGTTTTGTGAAGAATACACTATGAGCAAGAATTCCCAAGTCTGTTTCCCCCTCACTTCCCAATTCCCTGGATTCCCAATTCACTCATCACACACCCTAATCTGTTCAGTGTTTTGTTACAATGTGAATCAAGCTATATATATATAGCTACAATTAGTTTTAGGCGCCAATTAACTAATCATAACTAACATTTGAAACCACTTGCAACTAACTTGGCTTTTCTACAAATTTCTTGCCACGTGTGATGCTGACTAGGATGATGAGTTAATAGGTGAGTGCCACATAATCATCACTATCCTTTCGGAATTATGTCCAAGACATAAATCCAAAAGGTAATTTTTTAAAAAATAATTTTAATTAATTATTAAAATTTAGATGAAATATAATAATAATATATTTTGATAGCCTCGATGTAACCGTCATTTTTTAGCGGATAGAATTTCTATTGTCTTGATTTTTTTATCCACAATATTGATCAACGATACACATTCAACGAGAATCGCTATAAATACACACACTTATACTCATTTTTTCCACATCAACACTTCTCTGCTTTAGTAAATCATTGCTTATTTCATTTTCCAAACCCTAGAAAATGAACACCCTTTCAACCCAGTACTTAAGGGATTGTGCACTGACTGTTGTTCATCATCGTCGAAAAAACCACCAGAAAAGAAAATGGTGTCTGGCCGTGTTTACTGGTCCTCCATGAATGTTAAAACTGACGACGTAAGAGATATATTGAGCATCTATGACGGGTATAAGAATCTTGGTCATTTGGAGCTGTACGTGCAGACCAAACGGAGTGTAAACAATATTCTTTTCCTTTGGAGCCAGGGACCGTCACAGTAGCAAAAGAAGTGGTCGCTCTATCGTTTTCTATTTCCTTATTTGTTTTTTATTGTATGTTTTTTTATGTTTATCATTGTTATTGTTTAAATAAATAGACGTCTTCGGCTAGTTCTACCACACAATATAAACACATGCATGAAACGATTATCCCTAACATGAAAATAAAACATTATGATTCTCAACCATTCATAACTTATTGAAATTCATACTAAGTAGAAAAGAATAAAAAGGAGCCACAACAATTCATAACTTAATCATCTAAATCAACAACAATCAGATTGGATGCAATTGCTCCAACAACATCATTTTGAGGGGTCTGAACTTGAAGAGGCGGTGGCTGACAACGCATCAATTTAGGACAAACACGTTCAGTACTTATTAGAATATTATCTTGAAACGTCCTCGTGAAGTATAGGTAAACTGAACCGTCCTACGACTTACTGTGCCAAACAAACTGTCTGCTCCAAAAACATCAATGCTCTTATCGGTGTTAGTGTCTATGTATGGGGTACCATCAACATCAACAAAAATAGAGGTAGCATGAGGTGCTCTAAGTCCAATTTCTATAATAAGTCTTCGAGGTAACTTATGATGGTAAGCATCATAGAATTCTTTAGACATCTTAATCAACATCTGTAAAATAATAAGTATTAAATTTAAGAACATTAGTAACAAATGTAAAGGATTTTTCTAAAACAAATAATATGTAGAAGACATAACAATTACTGATTCTACATATATAACTGATGAAAAAGTCTTGGAAACCATGGTATTCTTCCCGTGTTACGACTCGCCCCGATGTCCGTGTGGGATTGACTCTAGTGTGTACCACTGCAAAATTATCACAAAAAATTAACTAAAAAATATTAACATAAAATAAATTACTAAAAATTAAAAAATTAGTTCCAAATTTATCTCCAGAAGATAAATTCAGAAATTCAATTCCAGATCTGTCTTCTAGACATAAATTCGAAATAAATTTTAAAATGAGTATCCAGAATTATCTCCCAAAAATTAAATCCAGAAGTCATTTCGTGTTCTAGAGTTATCTTCTAGAGAAAATTCCGGAAATATTCTTTCCGGATTTATCTCAAAAGAATATATCTGAAACACAAATTGACTTCCAAATTTATCTTTTGGGAGATAAAATTTTTTCTTACTTTTGTGGTTTCAGAAGCATGTGAGAAATGATAAATTTTGAATTTTTTTTAAGGTAGGCACATGGTTTTCAAACTCGAGAGTCTATGTAGACTCGTGGAGAAGATGTAGACTCGACTCGTAATCTCATTAGAGTCTACCTACTTCAAAAGAAACCTATAAATGACGTATATACATGATAAAATATAGGTTAAAACAACAATAATTCAATATTCCAACACCACAACAAAGCAAAGTAGCAAACCACAAGATTAAAGTGTATTAGTACATTATTGCTAGATAAGATCATACTTTATTGATGACTAAAAATACATAAGTTCATAAAAACATAGGTAACTAAAATGAAAAAGCAAAAAACAAGAACTAATTTGACCTAACACTCATAATTTTAGTTTTTAGTTAAAGGCTTTATTACGTATGTGAATAAAGCAAAATTAAAATAGTATTGATAATGTAAAGTTAACTTTATGAATCTAATATATACAACATAAAATAGGCAATTCAAGCTAAGTAGCTAAGAACATTCCAAAGTAATTTACATTTTAAGGCAAAATCAATGTAAATTTGTAGACTTGTAAACTCGCATTAAAATCGAGAGTTTACTGATTTTATCAGAGTTTACTTGAATTCGTACGAGTTTACAAAAAATAGAGTTTACCTGTTAGTTGACTCGTTTTTGTATATAGACTCGTAGACTCGTAAGAGTTAACTTGAGAGTTTAACAACCATGGGTAGGCAAAATGGGAAGTTTAGGGAATTGTGGGGGTATATGAACTATAGGTGGGATAGGAAAACTAAAACCCTCTTTCAATCACCTTCAATGAACCAGAATGGCTTTTCTAGAATCTCATTTTATGAAGTGTTGATGAGAGAACCTGATAACAGAGGCGGATTTACATGGTGTTCCTGAACGACGGGGATCGAACCACTCACTTCTTTGTGACAAAAGCACGTACTAACCAACTGTGCCACTTCATTTCATTGGTTTTGTTGTGTAATATATAATACTTAACCCATACTACTATATTATTACTAACAAAAGTGATTTTTCCTATTTTAAGTATATCTTTTTTTTCACAAAACCTATTAATTATATTTATTTATTATTTATCTTTATACTTACATGTGTTATTATATATATATATATATATATATATATATATATATATATTACTTAATTAATATCTAATATTTTGTACCATTCTATATATTATTGAGTATGAATAATTATTAATTTCAAAATTAATTTTAATATCTAACAAGCGTCAAGCTATGCTTTTGTAAAAAACAAGGTGTTCATTTTACAGAGTTAACTAATAATGAGTTGGTGGAAACTCGTACCGGGTTGAATCAAGAAATGTATATTGCAAGAGCAAGGGATACACGTTGGGGATCTCACTTTAGGCTTTAGTAGGTTGCATGGATTGTTTAATTCCATCGTTGAAATGCTTGAAGACCTCAAAAGTGATAGATCGTGTAAAGGTGAACCGAAAAGTTTGTTGTTGGCAATGCAAACTTTTGGTTTCATTTTTACGTTTCATCTAATAGTTGATGTGTTATCGGTTACAAATTATTTGTCTCAAACATTACAAAAGGGTGATCAAGATATTGTGAATGCCATGGATCTTGTCCGACATAACAAGGCAAAGTTTCAAGATGTTTTTTTTATTTATAAAATCGTACAATTGTTAAATCATTGAAAAAAGGGAACACCCTATTTTAAAATTCTGGATTCGCCACTACCTGAAACAACAACAAATTGACCTGCAAAATAACACATGTGGGTAAAATTCAATCCCGCCTCACAAGCGCAAATCCTCTGACAGTAGCAATTAAGGTATCCGAACGGGCAAGAATGAAAGTATGGAATTTCAGGAGATGAACCCAAGAAAAGAGAAGAGCGATATTGAATTCGAATTTTGCTTGTGCATCAAGTGCTACTCGACTAGCATTAATATAGGCTCTCCAAAGTAACTGCCTTTTACCAAGTTAGTCAAAGAGGAGCCTATAACCACTTAGCTTGTGGACAATACTTCGAGCTGAAGTAAACTAAAACTTATAATATGGATTATGAAGTCTTTGAGTTTCATTCAATAGATTGACTTTAATAAATACGTAAGTTGTTGGGCGTAGGAAATTTGAATTTAAAGATCAGGTATCCAATGTATAAAAGTACAACATAGCTCTCTCCAACCAGTAGCCACCTAATCAACAGCTAGAAAAACATGACAGATTCTAGGAAGAATTTCCCTAGAGTGTACGAGTGGTTTTGGACAAGTGAAAGTGGTATGAACAACTTTTTTTCTTAATCTAAGAGTAAACATTAATGCTAACATGAATTGGAAAAAAATTAACTCCTTAATGGTTATTAAAAAGCAGCCTTTACTTTACTCACTTGATACATCATCATTAAGAATCACCTAGTAGGAATTTTGAATCTTGAATGGATCTTTTTGGTTAGTAACAGTGTGGAGGCAAAAAAAAAACCAAACAAGAAAGAAACTAACAAAAAGGCCTTTTTTATGCGGCATTTGACCAAAAAAGAGGTTTTTTCCCCACTTCCTGTTCCACTTTCTCACTCCCCACACACATGTATCTTAGTACTAAGTGACTATTTTAGTCACACTCGTTACTAAAGTTTCGAGTGTCTTGAGGAGTGAGAAAGTCTGTAAGAATGTGGTAGCAGCTCAACCAAATTCTATATGATTGAGAAGCAAAGAAGCCCAAAGCATTCTAAGAAACTAGTCATAAATATCGAATGATGCTAAACTCAAAGGCTAACTATTAACTAACACATGCCTTAAGTAATTACATAGGGGTGAAATTACGAAAATACCCTTACTTTTTAATGATTTTTTTCTCAAACTTAGATAGTACGTACACTTCCGGCTTCCCAAGCTTCGTCTTCGTCTTTCCTTTCTCCTCTTACGCAAAGTTACAACATATCAGCTATTGCAACATATCTCCTCTCCTCCGTGACTCCGTCTCACTCACTTCCAGGCCCCAGCAACGACGTATCTCACTCCGACCACCTCTGCAGCTCCGCTCTTCTTCTCATCGCCGCTGGTGTTGCCTCATTTCGTCGTCGTTCATCAACGTCATCACTACTCACTTGTCGCCATCGTCGATCTCCTCCCCACAAGCCACACCGTGTTCATATGGTTTCGATTCTTCTTCTTCCCTAAATTTATATCCTTTTTGGTGTTGTGTTAAAAGGGGCTCATGGTTTAAAGGGGTAAAGATTTGTTGATAAAGCTGGTTTAATACAAGAACGACTTTTTGTTTTGGCACATGTTAAAGACCTGCAGCTTTAACTCTTAAGGAAGCAGTGTGTGATATACTTTCTCGACATAACCTTTATGTTTCTAACCTTCGTGGTCAAGGGTATGATGGTGCAAGCAATATGAGTTGCATATTTATTTTGTATATTATGATAGTTTATTTTAGCGGCCCTCCCTAGTTTTTTTTTTCAAGATCCGCCACTGGGGGTGAGGTGGTACTGTCTTTAAGGTGACGACCTTGTTTAGGGTGACCTCCCAATAATGTGGAAAAAGGATCGAGACAAGAGGTATAAAGGGGAAAGCTAGATAATGTAGGTTGTCATGTTCGGACAAGCCCATTTGTAACTTGTTGTATTTCTAATTTAGCTAAAGCTATAGCCATTCTAGATCAGCTGAGAAATGACCTCTTGTAATTGTAACACATTCAATTGAAGAATATGAATTGTCTTGTTGTTCGTCATGTTTTTCTGTTGATCTAACCCAATGTATTGTGCGAGGGCAGAAAGCGAAAAATCGAGTCGAGGCTCGTGGTGGTCAAGCTCATGGATTTAGACTAGACTCCTGAATTCAGTCAAAAGAGACCCAAAGTATTGCACGAAGAAATAAAGGGGAAAACTGAGTCGAGGCTTGGGGTGATCAAGCTCTTGGCTTTAGACTGACTTCCTAGATTCGATTAGGAGAAACCTAATATACTACGCGAGGCCAGTTAGGGAAAAACTGAGTTGAGGCTAAGGGTGGTCAAGCTCATGGATTAGACCGATCTCCTAAGTTCGATCAGGGGAAACCTGACGTATTGCGTGAGGGAAGAGAGGGAGAAATGGATTTGTGGCCCTTAAATTGCCTGTAGGTCTTATTTAGCCCTTCGTTTCTGCTCGTCCACAGAGGGCAGATAACCCAATCGAGTCCTGTGGTGGTCTAGCTCATGCCTTTTGACCGACCTCCTGAATTTGATCAGAAGAAACCCAATGTATTGCTCGTAAGCAGAGGGGAAAAGTAGCAAGGGTGAGGCCTGAGAAGTTCTTGAGGGACTGCAACTGTAATCTTCCATTTGCATAAAATTTGTTCCTCAGTTTTCAATAGCCTCTGGAGCCTTGATTGCTTGGTACATTTCCCAAGAGAGTATTTTTGTCACCTGTTCACAAATTATTAGCAGTAGTAGTGACGTAAGTTTGTAGCGTTCGAAGGTCTTGGGATGCCTTTGTCATCCATGTGTTCAAGCTGGAATGCGCTTTCTCCTCTACATTTCTAATTTGAAATGGGCCTTCCCAATTCGGGGATAGTTTTCTGACCGCTCCTACTTGAGTTGTCCTTCTTAGAACCATATTTCCCGGCTTGAATTTTCTAGGTACGAGTTTTGTGTTGTACCTTCTAGTCACCCTCCTCTTACATGCTTCTTCTTTCATGTGAGCTAGAGCGCGGAGTTCCTCGATTATGTCGAGATTTATCATTAAATTTTGTGTGTTACTTTCGTCATTGGATATTAAACGTTGGGGGCTCTGTTCCATTTCTTCAACTGGGATAACGACATCTGTGCCGAAGGCTAATCAAAATGGGGCTTCCTTAGTTGGGGTGGTGTGATATGACCATAAGACTAGGGAAAATTCCTCAGCCTAGTTTCCCTTGGCGTCGTCTAGCTTCTTTTTTAGGCCATTCAAGACCACCTTATTCGCCGCTTCTAGCCCATTAAGAACAAATTTTGCATGATTCCCTATTAAGAGCAAATTTTGCAACTGAGTTTCTAGAGAATTTGGTGTCGTTGTTAGTTATGATAGTCTAGAGGAGGCCGAACCTACACATGATCTTCTTCTAGTCATATGGTGATTGATGGCAACGGTCGACTCGACCTCTATCCGTTTTTTGAAGTAGTTAACAACTATTACGAATGTGTTTTGCCCGGAATTTGGGGACAAGTGGGAGTCATCCATGCTCTAGGTAATAGACTAGCTTCTGCATCCATGGGGCGAGTTCTGTCTGTGATAGGCTCAGGATGTCCATGACCTTGATGCTTGGCTGTGTGAATGTTGCTCAGATGATAGACTAGTTCTGACCTGGCTTCTTAGTGCTTGTCAATTTTAAGATATATCGGCACGAGAACTTTGGTCTCTGAGAATATATGTTAATTCAAAGGAATCGAACTTGGAAAGGAGTGTTTTTACCTTGTCATGGTATTTATTCAGTTGTGGGTTTAGCATTTGAAAACCACCTTGCACCTGGCCAAACACCAATTAGGAGTCACTTTGGACTAGCAGGTTTCTTACTCCTAATTTAGCCGCGAGATTCATGCATGCAATGAGGGTCTTGTATTCTGCTTGGTTGTTGTTTGCTTTGAAGTAAAATCAGAGAGAGTTGTAGGAGGACCCCATCTGGACTTTCAAGCGTTATTCTATCCCCTTTCCCTTTTTGTTTGATGACTCGTCGATCGAGAGAGTCCAAAGTTGAGTGGCAATGGTTTCTACCTTGAGGAGGGACAAATTGGCTGGGGGTGATTCTAGTACGAAATCTGCTAGCACATGAGACTTTAACGGACCCCGTGATTGGTAACAGATGTCAAATTCTGATAACTCAATGGACTAACTCGTCATTCATTGGAAAGGAGAGTTTTTACTTTGTCGTGGTATTTGGTCAGTTTTGGGTTTAGCATTTAAAAACAAACTTGCACCTAGTCGACCACCAATAGGGAGTAACTTTGGACTAGTAGGTATCTTACTCCTAATTCAACCGTGAGATTCTTTTCCATGATAGGGCCTCACACTTTGCTTTTCTGTTGCTTGCTTTGAAGAAAACCGAAGAGAGAGAGAGAGAGAGAGAGAGAGAGAGAGAGAGAGAGTTCTAGGAGGACTCCATTTGGACATTCAAGCATTATTCCAACCCCACTTCCCCTTTTGTTTGACGACCCTTCAATCGAGAGAGTCCACAGCTGAGTGGCGGCGATTTCTTCCTTGAAGGGGGCTGGATCGGCTGAGGGAAATTCTAGTACGCAATATGCTAGGACCCGAGACTTTATCGGTCCTTGTGGTTGGTAAGAGATGCCAAATTCTGGTAACTCAATGGACAAACTCATCATTCGCCCAGCCAGGTCGGGCTTTTGGAGGATTTTTTGGATTGGAAGGTCGATTTTGACGATTATGGAGTGACTTTGGAAATAGGGACGTAACCTCCTAACCGTAGTGAGTACAACAAATGTGGCCTTTCCAAGTTTTTGGTATCGAATTTCCGCATCTTTCAGTGCTCGACTATTGAAGTCGACAGAATGATAACTCTTTATGATTGGTTTAAGAAACAAAGTAAGAGGAAAGAAAGTAAGAAAAAATAAAAGTAATAGAAAATAAGACAAATTTTTGGTTGTTTGGTAGGGGTGCTTCTAGGGTGAGGGATCAAATCAAATTCCTCACCGGCAAACCACTAAAACTGATCGTATGATATTGTGTAAAATGCTATGAGTGGTTAAGATTGAATCAACGAGTATTAAATTTCAACCGTTGAAGAATTTTTATACTACATCCTAGAGTCATATTTAATGGTTCACTAGTGATGGACTTGATTTGCTCCCTCACTCTAGAAGCACCCATTTGGTAGAAGAGAAAAAATAATAAAAAAAAAAGACAAATTTGTTCTCTTCTCTTGCTTGTTTGTGTAGAAAGGGAGATGAAAGAAAAAAATATACTTTCAAATGACTTTAATGTCCCTATTTCAAAAAATGATAAAAAAAATTAGGGTAATATTGGTAGAGGAGAAATAGTTTTGTCCTTTTTGTCTCCAATTTGGAGAGGATCAAATTTGCGTGGGTTCCACATTTGTAGATTCTCCTTTCCCTCCCTTTTGTTGACATTGCAAACAATGAAAATGCCTCGATTATCGTGTTTTCTTTCCATCACTTATCTTTTCTCCTAATTTCCCTCCAATCAAACCAACCATAACATAGCAACATGACTACTAATGAACCACAGACACGTGTTTATTTGTCTCTCTAATTTCTGTCATAATCATATAAACATTTCCTATGAGGCATATGGACATGGTGATGTGATTTGCATCGAACTGTCATAGTGGAAATAAGTGGTCATGTTTATTTGAGTTATCCTTAGATTAGATGTTCTCAATTCTCATGTTGCTATGATGGGTTGGTAATGGACAAATTCTTGAATCCTTTTCCGTATTACTTTTACAACATTGATTCATACAAAATAAACAAGATCTTATAAAAGGGATTTTTAATCACATTCAGCCCAGCAAACTCAATTGTACTAAAGGGAAAAAAACTCAAAAGTAACTGAATACTTATCCTATTAGTACAACTTTATTGCCAACCATATCAATGCTTATTTTGATGTTCCCTTTGACCTCTATCGACTACAATGATTTTTCACACAAATTATAGTTTCTCTTCTTAGTGGAACACACATTATTATTATTATTATTATTATTATTATTATTATTATTATTATTATTATTATTATTGTTGTTGTTGTTGTTGTTTTACATTCCAATAAATCTACGTAATTGTCATATTTTTATATGGTTTTTTCTAAGATATTCACAGGATACAGCTTCATTGAAGCTTCATTAATTACCCGTTTTTTATTTTGGAGAATTTCTAATTTTAAGGGATTACCTTAGAAATTTACCATACAAAAGTACATAATTGATAGTGCTGGGATTCACACCCCTAAGCCGGCATACCCCCGGTGTTCACGTTTTTTGTGAGGGCCTCTCTTAGATGCCGGGATTCATTCCCGTAAGCCGGCAGGGTGCCGACATTTACCATCGTAAGTCGGAAGGGTGCCGATCTCCATGCCCAAACGGTACACACCTCATGGTGCCGGGGTTCGGAGGGCACCTCTAGGTGCCGAGGTTCAAGCCCGTAAGTCGGCAGGGTGCCGGTTTTGAGCCGTTGCTCATGCGCCCGTGTGCTCGCCTGCCGTGTTTTGATGATATTGGTGTCTTATCTTTATTGTTTTGGTGTCTTATGGAATTTTGAACCTTCGTTCTATTTCTCATATTTATTCTTTAATTTTTCAGAGTTCGCTTGGTACCAAGGTAAGTTGTTCTATCTTTGTTTGTGGGGACCGGAACATGGGCTTGACCGGTGTACCTTGAGAGGCGTCGGCCGTATGAAAATGCCTCGATTATCGTGTTTTCTTTCCATCACTTATCTTTTCTCCTAATTTCCCTCCAATCAAACCAACCATAACATAGCAACATGACTACTAATGAACCACAGACACGTGTATATTTGTCTCTAATTTCTGTCATATTCATATAAATTTCCTATGAGGCATATGGACATGGTGATGTGATTTGCATCGGATTGTCATAGTGGAAATAAGTGGTCATGTTTGTTTGAGTTATCCTTAGATTAGATGTTCTCAACTCTCATGTTGCTATGATGGGTTGGTAATGGACAAATTCTTGAATCCTTTTCCGTATTACTTTTACAACATTGATTCATACAAAATAAACAAACAAGGAGATCTTATAAAAGGGATTTTTAATCAAATTCAGCTCAGCAAACTCAATTGTACTAAAGAAAATAAAAACCTCAAAAGTAACTGAATACTTATCCTATTAGTACAACTTTATTGCCAACCATATCAATGCTTATTTTGATGTTCCCTTTGACCTCTATCGACTACAATGAAAATGCCTCTATCGCTAGTGTTAGCGGATGTAATACACTAATTTTTTTTGACAATAGTAATACACTAAATTGATATTTGTTAAAATTAAACTCATTATAATTGGAAATTCAATAGATAAGAGTTATAGAAATTAGTCCTAATAATCGCGCGATTCCCATGGTTAGCTAAATCTGGTTTACGTAAAGTAACCAAAATAAAGGTCTTAAAAAGGGGGTGGACGCAAGTACTCGCAAAAAATAAATATAAGAACATATATAAAGAAAATAAGTATAAAAATAAATTAATTTTTTAAAGTGTTGAATTTCATTTTACATAAATTAATTTTTGAATGGTTAAAACTTTTCCGAACACTATAATAATTCAAAACACATTGTTTAGCATCGCATTTTACGTACTTTGTTACGAAATTAATATTTTTCACCAAACCGTGTTATTGAGGAACAATATAGTATTTGAACATTTATAAAAAAAAAAAAAATCCGGACTCTAAAGTACCTCAAAATACACTCCTTAGCATAATTTTTTCCCACCAAATCAGTTATTGAGGAACGAATTTCACGTATTTGAACATCTAAATTTTTTCCCGAACTCTAAGTTAATTACTTCACAACACACTCTTTATAGCATCACACTTTATTGAACTTCAATAAGCATAACAAAATAAACAAATGTTTATTATCTTCTATATATTCATTAAATACTATTTACAATCAACTACTAAAAAACAGGACTAAAATAAAAACGTAAACACCAATTTAAGTATGTTTTTAAAACCCGTTGGTGTGAAATGACCAAAATTATGATATCAATTAGATTTTTTAAAGTGTTATCAATTAAATTTCTAAACGAATTATGAAAGAGAAGCCACAAATTTAATAATCCTTGTCATCTTCAGTATATTCATTAAGTACTATTTACAATCAAATACAAAAAGTGAGACAAAAATAAAAATATAAACGACAATTTAAGTATGCTTCTAATACTTGTTGGTGCAAATAACCACGATAAATGTTATAAAAGAAAGGGGACCAATTAAAGAAACAAAAGGGGTGGGTGCGAGTACTGGCAAAAAATAAATATAAGAAGAAATATAAAAAAAGTATAAAAATAAATTAATTTTTTAAAGTGGTGAGTTGCACTTTACATAAATTAAAATTTTTCTGAAAACTATAATAATTCATAACACATTGCTTAGCATTGCATTTTACGTCTTTTGTTACGAAATAATTTTTTTCTACCAAGTCGTCTTATTGAGAAACAAACTTCACGTATTTGAACATCTAAAAAAAATTTGGACTCTAAAGCACCTTAAAACACACTGTTTAGCATTGCGTTTTTCTTCACAACACAGTGCTTCGCATCGCACTTAACGTATTTTGTCTCGAAGTTAATTTTTTTCCCCACAAAACCGGTTATTGAGGAACAAACTTCGCGTATTTGAACATCCAAAAAATTTTCCAGACTCTAAAGTACCTCAAACCACACTGCTTAGCATCACAATTTACGTATTTTATCATAAAATTAAATTTTGTTCACCAAATCGATTACAGAGGAACAAACTTCACGTATTGGAACATCTAAACTTTTTTCCAAACTCTAAAGTACCTCAAAACCCAATGCTTAGCAGCGTACATTAAGTACAAAATTAAATTTTTTCTGTTAAACTGATTATTGAGGAACGAACTTCATGTATTTGAATATCTAAAATTTTTTCGAAACTCTAAAGTATAAAAAATATACTACTTAAAATATTTAGAAAAAAGAAAAACCAAAATTGCTTAAAGTAAAAAGGAAAAACAAAGAAAAGAAAGTTTTCCCGCGAATATGGCCGAAGGCTGCATTCGCTGTATATATATATATATATATATATATATATATATATATATATATATATATATGATATGACATAAGATATAATAATATTTTTGCAAAGGCTTGCTGGATATTAGATTTATCATTCAGAACAACTGCTAAAGGGCCCCAATTAAAAAGCAAACAAGGACAAGTAACTAAGTAATTTCCAAGAGTGAAAAAATGTGAAGAAAATACCAAAAAAAATTATAGCAAACTTTCCATTATGTTTATGGTTTTGTACTTTTAACTATGTGATACCCTCTAATAAGCTCTTCCCAAACTGAAGCAGACATGAGTTATCATTTTCTTGTCACTATCCTTATTTGTCATGTATTTGATTCCAAGCCAACGTGAACACTGGCAGAGGCAGTTAAATCAAATGTCAAAGAATTTTTTGCTAGATATCACACAACACATGTGTTTATGCAAACCAAACGTACGTGTGGCCTTAATTGCTTGTGTCCAACACTTTGTGTTGGTTGTTGTCACAAATCAACAATAAAATGGGGTTGCAAGCAAAAAGGTCCCAAACCCTCAAGAAAGAGAAAGGAAAGGGTTAGAATATAAGTGTGAGTTTGGTTTCGAGAGAATTGATTTGTAAAATTGATTTTAACTAGCTAGTTTCCAATTAGCTTTTCCTTTTGGGCTTTGGTGTTAGACTGTTAGGGTTAGGCTTCCTAGCCTTAATAGGCTCTTTTGATGTAATCATGTCCTGCCCTTGAGAGTATATACTATACTTTTGGTGTATTTTTGTCTAATTTTGGTACCAAATGATAGTGCGTTCAACCCTTTGATAGAAGTTGGGTAGAATGGGTATGGGTACACGGTGAAGCTCAAACTAGTTTTATCTTAATGAATTTCTATTTATCGAAAAAAAAGAAGCTAAAAGTGAGTTGAATATAATGTGATTTATATTTTGATATATTTATCGAAAAATGGGACTATGTAATTAGAGAATACTAGAAATTTGGTCATTGCATGATTTATGCCTAGACTTCATAATTTACAGTAGTCTAGCCTAATTTATATTTAGTCTTGGAAAATTACCTAACATTTGCTATGGAAAATTAAAATGTCACCTAATTTGGCTAATACTTGAGAACATATGTCTTCAAAAAGTGAAATGGGGTAGTTTTGAAATCTAACTACTAATTGGATTCGTGATACATAGGCTCTGTTTGGCAAAAAGTAGCAGATAGCGTTATAAGCCAACAAATAAGCTAGCTTATAGCGGACGTGGTAGTGGATACGGGATAAGCTAGTAGATTGAATTTAAAGTGTTTGGTAAAATTAGCGGTTGAAGTAGCTTATAAATATAAAATTACGTAAATAGACATATGTAATTAATGCTTAAAAAGGAAAGAAAAATTCATTCAATCGAGGATAAATGAGTAACTTAATTAAAGTAGTGAGGGTAATTTGAGAGAAAAAATTAAACGCTGTAAGCTATAAGCTCAAACGCCACTTGAAGTAGGGTTTCAAAAAACACTATAAGCTACTAAAAAACGTTAAAAGCTGGTCATGTCAAACACTTACAACTAGCTATCCACTATAAGTTAGCAGACCAGCTTTGCCAAACAGAACCATAATAGACTAGTTTAAGGGAAGAAAGTTCTCCAATTTTCTTTTTTTTTTGGTCTAAGAAAATTCTCCAAAAAAATACACTGTCATCGGGTCGGCTCATTGGCCCAACCCAACGAATTGGCCCAATGGCACAATGTTTTAGGTCGGACTCGTTAAATATAGGCCCAATTTGCAGGTCGACCCACTTGCACAGTGTTTTTTGTTCAGCCGGGCTAGAGAAAACACAACCATGTTGACAATTGGGCTAGCCCAGCTCGCTTTAACGTTTTGGCCCAGTGGGCTGAACTATGTCAGGTCAGGCGGCCCTGTTTAACAGCTCAATCTATAACACTCTTCTACCACCACCCATTTCATGATAGAGAAGTTAATGTAAATTTCACCAAATAAATTGGTCTTATTTTCAATGTTGTGGAACCCACATAAATTTCACTCAATCATAGAGTGAGTGTTGGAGAGATAATATCAAAGAAAGGGTTGACAACACTTTTCATAAGTTAGAGGAGTTGCACTGGCGGATCTTCACCAAAAAGTTTGGGAGGGCCGCCAAAAAAAGAGACGTGAAAGAATGACTAGGTAGAGACCGACAACGATGAGGGACAGGGAGCGTAAAAGAGACTGAGAGGGAGAAGAAGGGTTACGGTGCGTAAAAACAATGGTGAAACTTAAGAAAAATATGATTAAAATAGATAAATAATTATTTATAAATAAAATTAAATGATTGAAAAAGTAATTTCAATTTCACAGAGAAACTCAATTGAAGTTGTTTGTAAAAAGATAATCTTAAATTAATTTGACGTTGATTTTAAAATGCTGAAAATATATTTTTTAAAATTATCAACCATTGACTCATAATTTCCAATTTTAATATAAGAGGCGTGAAAAAAATGTTACTATATAATATTAAAAAGATGATTACATAAAAAAAATTATTATATAGCTAACATGTATATATATTAACTTTCTTTTTATTTCGTTGATGCAAGACTAGAGCCTATTCAGTAAGCAAATCTAAAAGAGGCGTTTTTTAAATCTAAAAGAGACGGTTTTTAATAACTTTTTGTGCTTTTTATTTGTGATAAAACCACTAAAAACATCATATTGAGGAGTTTAACTCGGAAACCTTGGCTGGATGCATAGCCAGCTAATAACCACTGCGACACGCCATCACATAGAATACATTTGCGCGAACATTGTTTATATTTAGTAGCTGTATTTTTCTTTTAAAAAATAGGGGTTGTCGTAATTTCGCGTAATATTTTTGGCAAGTCATGGCCCTAGCCATCCCATACAAATATCCGCCTCTGAGGAGTTGGCGAGTAAGACAAAGACTTAAATATCTTTTAATTAAGCCTAAATGCATGTGAAGGTCGAGAATCCTGATTTCAATTTAAGGATGAATCAATTAAAGCCCTTATTTCGACCCTCTAATATATATAAAAAAAAATTGTTTTAGTTTTTATAAAGCAAAATAACACACTTGGTGAAAAAATGTTCAACTTAAAATACTTTTACTTGAAACTCCTTTGTGCCGACCCTAATAAGAGAAAGTTGGGATATGTTTCCCCTAGATGGCAATTGTTTGTTTCACGCTTTAATAGTAGAAGAAAGAAAGGATACAAAAAACTGCATTATGAAATTCCTAAACAAGGCTTCAATTATTGAGTATTAAGGTGTAGCATCTTAAGAAAAAGCATCTAAAGAAAGGGTCCATGCCCAACTTTGAAAAGATGATTGCTTCGGATGAAACTAGGGACAATAGTTTATGATGTCATATCAACTATGAGATCTCTGTTTGTAAAAAGCATGGTAATATGGGACAGTTGAAACCTCACAAGTACACTTGAATCCCAATTTCAATTGGTACATGCATGTATAATGATGGCATAGTCTGTAACTAAAATTAAACTTGAACTAGGTAAAGATGGTTGAGATAAAAAAGGGGTAAAAAGCCATTTTGACCTCTAAAAGTGTAACTCGTTATCAATTTAGTCCTTCATTTTAAAGAAATATCTATTTAATCCTCCAATTCCTCATCCATTTTCACCCTCGTTGTTAACTCGGTTTCTAAACTCTGTTACTTTGGCATACATGGTATGTTTTCTGCCACGGAAGACACATACTGACACGATTACTTTAGACACGGTAATTCACTTAGCAATCCACATCACATGGACCATTTGACATATTCAAGAACCAAAATGACATTAAAACAATAAAAACAAATTTTTATAAAAAAAATTCTCCTTTGCCTCTCTCTACCAGGAACCATTATCAGTTCATTTCACCACTTTGCTTTTCACTGCATTTTTCTCTTTTTGAACATTCTTCTTCTCAATATTTCTTCTTTTTTTTATTTTGCAATTCGGGTCAAATCATCCCACAAAATTTTCTCATTCTTCCATTTTCTTCGATTCTGAGAAACTTTAACAGGAATCTTCAGGTCGAACGTCGAGTTGAGTCTCAAATAGCAAACATAGTGATTTTTGACAAAATCCTTAGTCCATAAGAACTTAAGTTGATTTCTTGACGAATCACTAGTACTTAAAACGTAATTACTATTTTAGACGAAATAACCACATAATTTGTTCAAATTCGCAATCAAGTTGATCTTTTTAAAGTTATTTTGTCTAACGGATTTAGTAGACATCGAGATTAAAGAAACCAAATTTTCACATGAACAATACTCTATATTTTGCTTATTTTCAAGCAACGCGGTGTCACTCTTGTTAATTCTTTGCCAGTAATGTGGTTGGTCAAAATATAGGTGAGAAAGTTCGGCAAAGTGAATGCCATATTTTTATGAAAAATTTTGAGCAAACCAAACGAGCTTTAGGGTCCCCACTGCCAGCTGTATTGGCAATTTTCAGCGACAAGGTGACACTAGTTCTCAGGTTCGAACTCGGGTGTGACCGTGTGGAAGCGTGTGTTGTTTATTTGTCGTTTCGTTTAAACTGACTAAAATGACGAGGTTTAGGTACTTCAAAAGGCTGTTTGGTTTATGTTTATATCGAAACATAAAGTTAGGCCCTACTACATCGACATTGTGAAGTGGTGAAGCCAATATATGTACAGGTCTACTAATTTGCAATGAGGAAAGTTCAAATCTTAAATCTTTATAGTTGCTTGTTTGTATGTGTGGAAGGTTCATCACAAGAATGATTAACAAATTGAGATGCACAAGGCCTTACATAGATTACATCATGAGGTTAGCCACGAGAGAATGAATACCGGGTACAAATTAAAGATAAAGTTTATTGATTAGATGTTATAATGTTCATGTGTGACACAAATGAAATCATTCTATCATTCTATGTTTAAACTTTTGGGGTTATCGACACATGACACAACATCAAACCTCCATGATTAAGTGATCTTGCTCCCAAATTAATTTTTTGTGGAATGATTAGTCTTTTTTGGTTAATCGCATGGAAAGCTACATAATAAGGCTCTATTTGGCAACAAAAAAAGTGGATAGCAAATAAGCTAGCTTATAGAAAATGAGCTGATAGTGGATAGCTGATAGCGGATAAGCTACCAAATTAAAATTAAAGTGTTTGGTAAAATTAGTGGTTGAACTAGCTTATAAATATAAAATGACATATATGGACATTTGTAATTAATACTAAAAAATGATAGAGAAGATTCATTTAATGGAGGATAAATGAGGAAATCAATTAAAATAATAAGGGTATAAATAGGAGAAAAAATGAAACGCTATAAGCTATAAGCTCAGCCGCTACTTCAAGTAGCATTTCAAAAAACGCTATAAGGTAGTGAAAAACGCTATAAAGCTAGTCATGTCAAACACCTACAATGAACTTATCTGCTATAAGTTAGTGGATTGACTGTGCCGAACAGAGTCTAAATAAATAAATAAATAAATAGTGTGAATCGACATTCACATACTAAGAGGTATGACTTATGAGAAAGAAAGGCATGAGGAGCGGAAAATGAATTGTCAAAAAATTAGGAAATTACTTAGTAGTACCAGACGAATTACAAGAAAGTGTTGAGTTTCCCTAAATGGTACTTCATATGCAGATCTCTGTGTATTGTTATTAAAACAGTAGTTATATTCTTACGTTTCTTCAAAAACAATTCGTACTATATATCGGTTCTCAAAAAAAATAACATGAGCAAAGAGTCAAGAACCGGTATGTGTCGTGGTTGTGTAGTTGTGTTTGGGACTTGGATTGGGTTATAATTCTGGGATTTTGATATCAATGTATCTTTTTTTATCACTTGCAGGCTTGCGGGCTACCCATGGCCTAATTAGGTTAGTCCGGGATGGACTCAAATTTTTTTGGGTCGGGGTAGAAAGCCCAAATATAAAAGTAGGTTCAATTTTATTGACCCAAGCCCTACATTTTTTTGGACTAGCCCGGCCCGACCTTGTGGGCCTTGCCTATTTTGCCAACTCTGGATTAAAATAATGTTAATTTTGCACTTGAAGGTAGCTTGCAAATATTCTCTTGCTAAAATAAATTGACAATGTCGACAAGTCTATTTCCAATGATGAGATAAACAAACAATAGTGCAAGACAAGGACAGAAGAGTTTCTCCCAAGATAATGCAAACCCACCAACAGGGTTAAGAAGTTGAGAATACCACACCTTTTATAAGACAAGTCCATTCTACAAGACTACAAGACTACAACACTACAATATACTCTGAAATTCAAAAGTAGGCTATTGATCTTATCTACCTAGCATCTCATAACCTGTACATATGAATGAATATATTACCTATAAAAGGCAGATACTAAGATCAGAAATATACAAAGACAAGTGGGAAGACAAATAAAAATCACACTTTGATGAGTATAAGTTTTACACAAACATTTTATCATTCTTCATCCATCTTGTCATCTCATAGTAATACTTCTTAAAATAATTTTATTAAATTAAAATATGAGCAAGATGGTCAAATAAGATAAGAAGTTTGTGTACTTTAGTCAATGAAGGTTGTCCATTTGGTAAAGATACAAATCATTTCTCATTACATGAATTCGAATCTCGTTATCAATGTAAGGATTTTATCGATGAATAATTTTTTGGTAATCATCATGTTATGGGTACGAAGTATCCATCAGCTTTGCTGATGATCATTCTCCACTAGAGAACCTGGCCGGTCATCTTTAGTGGGATCTCTCCTCTCAACTAAGTCTTTTTCACCCACAAGACTCGAACGCGATACCTTGCTTAATGTGAGTAATATGTTAGTACCTTTATAAACACTTTTTTATTATATTTTTTGTAATTTTTGTAATAAAAAGATTTTCTATCTGTACATAGTTATTAAACTCCAAAAATATTCAAACATAAAAAAGAATAAATAGAAAAACATTGTATGGGGCTAGCAAGTTGTACATGGTTGCTCTACATAAGTTCCCCAATCAAACAAGTATGCATATGCAATACAATGCTTTCTCTCTATCTATCTCCCTCACTATCTCCCACTCACACTAATGGATGTCTTAATTTTTAGTTCTCCCTATATTAAGACCTTGTAACTGTAAAATAGTGCTATCTATCTATTTCTATACATAGCACACATCATTTACTTAGATGATCAAAAAATTCTCCTATAACCAATTTATTTAGTCATTACATTTTTTTTCCCATATGAACATCACCTCAATTTCAGAGAACTTTCCATGCTTAGAACCTTCTATGGATACTCAAACACAAAGAAGAAAACACCAAATTGACTCTTCTGCCCCTAGTCTTGTATTAGATCTAAGTCTCTCCAACAAAGATTCAAGTGATGATGATTTAAAGCAAGAACTCAATCTCCTCAATTGTTTCCATCCAAATTTATCAGAAAGTTCATCAGAAGAATCTAGTCATGCAAATGAACTAGATCCAAGAGTTTTCTCATGCAACTATTGCCACAGAAAATTCTATAGTTCACAAGCACTTGGAGGGCACCAAAATGCACACAAGAGGGAAAGAACTTTAGCAAGAAGAGGATACAGTTACAAAGCAAATGCTGCAGCTTCACTGGATTTTGGAATGAGGTATTCTCATAGCTTATGTAACAAATCACTTGGAATTCAAGTGCATTCTATGATCAATAAACCTTCTCACCAAACACCAAATTTTGGTTTTTGTCACTCAAATGGTCAAAGTAATTGGCAGAGACAATCTTTGGATTCACAACCAGCAATTGGGAGACTCACATCTGAAATTCCAAGGTTTGGTATGTTTCCAACAAGGTTAGGAACTGAGGGTTTTGGAGGTTACTTGATGAGTAGCAGCACTAACCATTTGAAGTCTAAACCAGAAAAGTTGCAGAAGCTTGACTTATCCCTTAAGCTCTAAGTAGTCTACTCCCACTAGCATGTTTGGTGCAGTCGAAACTGCATGCAGTCATATAAAATTCAAATTTGAAATTTGGACTGTCTGATTTTAATCAGACGGGTCCAAGCTTTTTGACTGTATGGCTATATGCAGTTCTGACCGTACACAAACTTGATCCCAGCATGTTATACCATACCATATTTTATTTCTCATTAGCCAAGATATTTCCACCTTTTTTTTTACTTTTTCACTGAATTTGTCTTCATGTATCTCTTGTTTCCACCTAAATGCATTTTAGTTACTTACCACTTTACTAGAGGTTATGTTTTGCTACTATTTGTTTTTATTTTGTCATAAATAATGGTTCTTTCTATGGATTTATTTTGAAGTTAAAACTTCCATGAGTACTTCAAAAACTATTAGACTTTGTCAGTAACTAATCTTTGCCTAAAAACTTAACTACCCACATTTAGTAGGGTTTCCCTCCTCAATCACGCTTTTCTCGTGCACGATGGCTCGAACGATGATATTTTTTATGTTGAGATGCTTATTTCACTTAACTACTTATAATTTTTATTATATTTTGGCCAGGCTTATACCTATGTATACTCCAAGAATTAAGAACACTAATACCATTTAGTTATTAATATTCCCTTCTTCAAAGGAAAGCAAAAAGGAACTTTTTATTATTGTAATTATATTTGACAATGTACTAAATGTCAACCTGGGACTATTTGAATCAATATATAATGTCTGACATGTTGGGTGACAAAGGTCCACACTGCAGAAATTTGGAAGTTAGTGACTGTCATTTTTCTTCAATAGGTCCACCAAAATGCAAGGTTTTTCAATGGTTGTGAAAGTGTCACTAACTCTTACATTGACCCACTTGTGGTTGGAGAAATCGGCCATCTCTATTGGGATCGAACAATTAGGTGAGGCAAGCCATGTGATAGTAAGCCAAAATGACACTAAGCTCAGCAATCACATCATTATTTTTTCAAAGAAAAAAAAAGGGCTTAATTGCAGTTTTGGTCTTCTATTTTATTAAATATGCATTGAGTTTTCCCATTTTATCAAGTCTGCAATTTTTGTCCACGCATTTTTTTCTCGAAATTTTGGGTCCCCCAATTTTATTAAAATTGCAATTTTAGTCCTCCCGTTAAATTGTCATCCAATTTTTTACAGAAATACTAACGTGGTAGACGCGTGTCGTGCTGGCGTAATCATTGACCGGTGATGTGGGAGGTACATGTCATGCTTACACTCAATGATATATAAAATATACACTTTCCTTGGTTTAGTCTAATAATATGCAAAATATATAAATAAAAACATAAATATGTGAACACGCAATGATTACGGTAGCACGATATGTGTCTCCCACATCACCACCTTATTGTCATGTCATCAATTCCGTCAAAAATTGGATGGCAATTAACGAGGAGACTCAAAATTGCGAGTTTGATAAAATTAGAATCAAAATTGCAAGCAAAAAATGGGGGAACTGAAATTGCGAACTTGATAAAATTTGGAGAGCAAAATTGCGGAAAAAAATAGTGACTAAAATTACGGATCCTTTAAATAGAGAGACCAAAAGTGTGCCTAAGTAAAAAAAATACTGTTATTGATTAAAATCTTGAACAATGATTTCTCACATAATATCTTAAAGCACCCACGAATTTTGTAGGTCCATATCCACATGATGTTTACACTAATCTAATGTTAATCATGACACATAAGTATTATCATGGAATTAAGGTGCAAAAGCAGCTTTAAGTCTAGTCATTATGACAGTTAACAATCATAGTAATCTCATGCTAACAAGAAAATTTAGATGTAGGATCTAAGATTTTTCCCAACATGGACTCTAAACTTTTGTTATTTTTCTTACCATATGTAGCAGCTTGCAAGCACTTATGTTGAGATGTCAATTTTACTTGTGGTAGCATACCTTAATCTTATTCACCATTCTTCAAATAAAATATTCATTGCCTTTAATTTTTGCCTCCTAACCAAGAAATAAACACAAATGAACAAACACAAGTGAATATGTGTAGCTGTCATTTTTTGCTTCTTATATGATAATCAAATTTGAGATTGTCTGTCCTTATCTTCAATAAAAGAAAGAACATGGAACTTGAATTTTAACATCAACATCTTAGTTAGGCTAGTGAAATAGTGCATGTTTGTTCTTTTGATATTCTTATTTATTCTATTTAGGCTAAATACCACTTTTGGTCCTTTATCTTTGCTCTAAGTTTCACTTTGGTCCTTTATCTTTTTTTTGGTCCGTTTTGGTCCTTTATCTTTCATTTCTGTGCCAGTTTGGTCCTTTATCTTTATTTTGTTTCACTTTGGTCCTTTATCTTTCATTTATTGTTTCATTTTGGTCCTCCTAAACAAAAATACAATAAAATGAAGAACACTATGAATGTGCTCAAGAACACCAAGAACACTTTGATTTCTTGTTTTTTGAAAAATTCATGCAATACGCGACCAAAATGTTTTGTTTAAGAGGACCAAAATGAAACAATAAATAAAAGATAAAGGACCAAAGTGAAACAAAATAAAGATAAAGGCCCAAACTGACACAAAAATGAAAGATAAAGGACCAAAATGGACCCAAAAAAAGATAAAGGACCAAAATGAAACTTAGAGCAAAGTTAAAGGACCAAAAGTGGTATTTAGCATTCTATTTATATACTTTGGTATCACTGTTTGTTTGTATCCAACATATCTTATAATATAATATATTTTAATATTCACTATTTAGTTAAGTTTCCTTTCACCAAAATAAGTCAAGTCATAATCACTTCATCTCTAAAAACCACGCAATGTTGGTAAATTTAATGGTTTACCAATACTATATACTATATACTATAGATACATATAAGGTATTAGGTTTCCATCTTTAATTTCAATTTCACCTTAACAAATATATTCCCTTAATTAAATTAATGTTCTTCTCATGTGAAGGAAACCTTAACATCGTCAACATGCAACAAGAGCTTAACATCCCACCTTATAAGCATTGGGAAGAAACTCTAAAGTTAAGGCAGTTGTATATTTTTGGATAGGGAAGAACAGTACCGCTATTTGGTATGAAGGGATATCATGTACAAAACATATGGCCGCTTCGTGAGTGTTACGTCTCGGATTGGACCATTCGAGACGAACGATTGCAGGGTTGGAAGCACATTGGTATAGTCTCACCTGTTCATTTGGTTGGTGCAATCTCAACTACTTATTATCTACTAACACATGAACAATACAGTTTATTGAATTGGTGTAATCTCAATGTTTCATTTCATCAATGAAACCTCAACAGCTCATTTTGACGATGTAATCTCAATTTGACGCACTAACATGGCATCAAGACAATTTTTTCAATCAATGTGATACCAACGTTTATTTTGTCGATGCAATCCTAACCATTCATCTAGCAACACACTAACCTAATGCCTTTGTTTTTCTTTTTCAAGTTAGGACAAGTTAAGATAGCATTCACAAATAAACATCTTCAAATGTTAATTAACACATTAAAATACAACGATTAAAATACATTAACTTCCAATTACTAACATACTAACAATGAAAAATATTCACTGATATATGCTTGAGAGGCAAAATATCGAGGGTTGCGGGTCCGGACGTTTGGAAATTACTGTCAGAACAAATACATTTTGAAAATAAATAAATAAATAAATAACTCCATGAGTCTGGATCCTCCATAGCCGCTTCTCTACGGCAATTCTCTAAAGCAAAAATATTAGCCTTTGGATTAAATTAATGGTTGTGATGTTACATAACAGATAAAAAAACATTTGCCTCTTCAGCAAGAATATGTGGCAATGATGCTTGCAAAATTTCTGTATCTAACATCTGAGACATGTTCCTTCACAAATCTTATCATTCATTTTCTTCTTATTTATAGTGTCAGTCTAGTTTGGAGATCAAAACCAAAGTCTTCAAACTCCAACAAGTTACCACTAGGCTGAAATTTGAGCGTAATAGTGATTCATCAAGGATGTTGAATTAAGAGCCGAAAGTGACAGGAACAAAAAAACAAAGATGACAACAAAAAATAACAGTCTAAGAATGCTGAATGAACTAGTGTTTTATCAGTTTTTTAACTTTTATTTGTCATCTAAAATCACACCGTTAATTTATTCCGGCGGCTGGTATTTTTGCTTTAGACAGAGGAGCTGCTACGGAGGATCCGGACTCAAAACATGAGTTGGATAAAAACCAGTTTGATTAGTGCCTTTGTAGTCTGCCCAAGCCACCCTAAAATTTATTCTAAGGACTTCTATACTTTCTAATCTCAGAATTAATTTATGAATCGCCGATTAGCATGAACCTTAATCAGCAAGGTGTACAATGTTATACAGATTAACAAAGCCTACCTCTTTTAACATGACATGTCCATCTCAAGAGACCCAGACAAAGGAAACACATGGTACTTAAGTCCATCAAGTCCTTTATTTTGAACTAACTGATCAGGATATACATGACACTTGAAGAATAAGCGCCAAAAAGTCGCCCAAAGTGAGCAAGTATGTAAAGTGAATCCCCATTCAAACTAAAGTGAGCATGTATGTAAAGTGAATCCCCATTCAAAATTTTACTGGGTTAAGATCCAGATATGTTTTGTGCGCTAGATGCATTCTGAGATGCAACACAAGCACAACCATAACATAATACAAACAATTGAATCACAGCATAGTATTTTATTTTGTCAATTAAATCAAGGTCAAAACAACTTTACTTGTTCACTTTTAGTGCAACAGAGGAACCTTGTCCTGTAAGCAGTAAAGCACAAGAAAATATCTGCTAAGCCATTATGTTGAAACAAGCTCAAAATAAAATTAAAGATATTGTTTAGCTTCTGGCTACTATTAATCAATTGTCCCCCCAACAATAGCAGTCACTATTCCTAAATTCTAAACCAGACATCATAATCATAAACATTAAACATGAATAGAACATGTATCATTTCATACGGATAACAAAACCTTCAATTAAAGATGTCGTAATGTTTTCACTCTTTGCTTGGGGAGATGGGGATCCGCAGCAAAGACCACAAATGCCATATGACCATTTCCTATTTACGTTATACGATTTTCACTAACAACTACATATCTAAAGCAGTGGTGAACAAACAACAAAAGTGTTTACCTGCTTTGTCAGTGACCAAAATAGATAAGAGAAATGATCCCATAATAACTCAATTCTCATCTAAAAGATTGAAATTATAAAGCCCTTATTTCCTTTCAATAAAAGATTTAACCTTCTCCATCCATCCTACTAGCTCAGTTTTATCCTTCTGTTTGACGTACTGATGCAAGAAAGTGGCAAGTTCTTCATTTATACCCCTTGCATCCAAGAAATCATAAAGGCTGTCCTGCAACTCATCATCCAATTCCCTGTCAAGAACAAACAACAAGTGGTCGTTAACATTTCTAAATCCAACAATCCTTCAAACTTTTTGCTAACAACCAGCATTGTCAATTGTGGATGGTGTCAAAAATACACTATTTTAAGCCAATATTTCCGTCACATAAAACACCAGCGGTTGGCAGAAAAGCCACGATGGCCGCTATTTGATGACACTGCTAACAAAAAAGACTGGAAATGAGTGGATAAACTTACTCAAAATCAGGCCCAGTATAGGGCTCCGCTGGCAGATTTTTGTCTGCACGTATGAACAGCCTTTTTATCTCTATACTGTCTGGCCAAGCAGAGCACGTGATTTCCAGCGCACCACCATCCCCCTTTAAGATGTTGATAATTAAGGTAACGTGTAGCTGCATTTCATCCGCATTAGCTACACCACCTTTTGCACTTGGAGCAGGAGCAGCTCCATCAAACATGGTGGCTTCAACTTTAATATCTTCATCCGCAAATTGTCTTTTCAATGTAACCCATCGCTCCCCAGGTCGGCCGTCCAACAAAAAGGAACCAAACTTGTTAGTAGGCTGCAAACCAAGAACAAACTTCCTAAGCATTCATTCATGTCCAAAAGTACAACCTTACCAATCCAACCAATAAAGGCTAGGGAACTTTCCCAACCGAGGTTAAATGCAAAGAAAACTATGAAAGAAAATTACAAAATAAAAACGCAGCCTTGTAGATAGAAAACATAACCAGGCCTCTTAGAAAGAAAAACATCATCTACTGATTTCCATCAAAACATCCAATATTCAAGCAGCATAACAGTACTATTGACTTAAACAGAGTTGGAATTTGGCCCTGTTTGTTTGGAAGAATTTACTGTTGAGCTTATGAAAAACAACTTACGGAGATAAATCAGTTTTTATGTTAATTCATAAGTTCTCACCAACGAAAAGTGTATCTCCATACGCTGTTTTTTCATAAACTACCTTGACAAATGATAAGTTTGATAAGTTTGGAAAAGGGCGTGTGTACAAAAGAAAGAAAAAAGGGTGTAGGGGAAGTAATATGGGTCATGTTGTAGGGGAGCAGCTCCCATTAACTAACTAATCATGAGGTGTGCGTGGGAGTGAGTGCCTTGCTGATGTGGCAGGGCGTGTGTGGTGTGAGGTAAGAGAATGAAGGGAATCATATAGTGTGGGGGATTGGGTTGTTAGGGGTATCTTGAGTATTGAGTGGAGTTTTCCATAGGAGAGAGAGGCCTCTCGAAGAGCCCATCATAGTTCTTATTTTACTTTCATAGTGTCTCCAGTGTAAGCAGCAGAATTACCCTGATTCTCTGCAAGTTATATTCAGATAATATCAATACACACTGATTTCCAGCTCTGTTTTAGCTGGATTATTCATTTTCTGCTCTAATACTAAATTGATCGTATCAACAAACTTATGAATAATACACAAGCTTATTATTTGCATAAGCTGTTTTTCATAAGCTCAAAAATAAAGTCTTCCAAACAGGGCCTAAATACATAAGTGCTTATGTATATAAAGTCAAACTCTTTTTCATATAAGGCTGTTTCATAAGCTATCTCAGTTTATAGACATTTCATAAGTCGTTTTAATAAGCTCTCCAAAAACAATCTCATTAGAACCCTGTTTGGAAGAGCTCATTTTTGAGCTTATTGAAAACAACTTATGGAGATAAATAAATTTTTATGTTAATTCATAAGTTCTCACTAAAGAAAGTTGTATCTCCATAAGTTTTCTTTTCATAAACTACCTTGACACAAAAGCTTACTTATTTGCATAAGCTATTTTTCATAAGCTCAAAAATAAGTTTTTCCAAACAGGGCCTAAATAAACAACTCATCACATAAGTGCTTAACTGCTTATATGTACATAAAGTCAAACTCTTTTTCATATAAGGTTGATTCATAACCTATCTTGGAGAACTTAAAGAAATAAGCTGAAAACAGTTTATAGACATTTCATAAGTCATTTTAATAAGCTCTCCAAAACAATCTCATTAGTACTTATACCAGTAAACAATTCCAAATAAACCACTCCAAACAGACCCTTTATTGCTAGGTTACAAGAGAGCTTTTCAATTGAAAGAAATATTTAATTTCTAATAACTTGTGAAAAAACGTTCCAAGGTTATAGATAGCTATGAAGAAACTAAATTTTCAAGCAAAACCTATATTAATTAATGTTAAATCTTTTCAAAAGAAAGGGAAAATTAGATGAATGTGAAGTGAGAGGGAAAAAAGAAATACTTACGGGATTGGAAGGAGGAGAAGATTGAAGCTCGTACTGAATGTCGTTGCGAAGGAGTCTCAAAATGTTACCTTCGAAAGCTTCTTTGCGCATGTCTGAGATGTAAGTCCTTTGGGAAATGTGAGAAGGAGAAATGCAGAATCGTTGTTGTTGATGATCGTGGATTAGGGTTAGGGTTTTTCGAAGGGAACGGAATAAACGTGCCATTTTTGCAACAACACAAACTGTGAAACACAAGTGCTGGGTTTTGAGGAACGAGCATAAGTTTGACGTCTCTCATATCAAGCAAAAGTTTGACCAAAAAAAAAGCAAAAGTATGTTAAAAAAACATTTATTTCTCTTGTCAATAAAAACATTTATTTCGCGGTAGTTGCATTATAACTCCCTGAATATGTTGAAATTGCAAATACATTTTAGTGTCTCTTATTTAGTAATTTTAGGGACAAAATAGATCAATAAAAAATATATTTGAGGACCAAAATGATTAATAAAAAAATATATTTGAGGATCAAAATGATTTATTAAAGAGACGCTTGAGGATGTATTTGCAATTTTAATACATTTAGGGACTATAAGGACAACATTTCGCACATTCAGAGATTAAATTGCCTGTTTATCCTTTTTCAAGTTGAAGTACATTTTTGGTTTGAGAAGTGTTAACAAAACTCTCTTTTACCCACTCTCTCTAACACTCAAATTATGATTGGTTAATTCACTTAGTCTCACTAAATTAATGGGTCTCAATTCCAAAATGGTGAGCCCCACGTAAATTTTAACCGATTATAGAGTGAGTGTTGGAGAGAGAGAGTGTAAAAGATATTACTTTTAGCATTTCATTTTACCTGATATTAATATGGATTAAATTTATATAGATCGGCGATGTAAAAGATGTTATACACGTCAGTCAATCACAAAATGGAAAGTTCTCCCTAATTTTATCTCCAATTGTCAATATGCTTATTTTTGGTGGTGAATGAAATTGTTGACCTTGCTAAAAGGAAAAAGGAAGAGTGTTTACTCTTCGAGGTTGATTTTGAGAAGGCATGTGATTCTATTTTGTGGGATTTTCTAGTGTATATGATGGAGAGGTTGGGTTTTAACTTGGAGTGGATCAATTGGATGAAGGCTTGTATCTTTTCAACTTCATTGTTAGTCTTAGTGAATGGTACCCCAACAAATGGTTTTTCAGTGATGGGATTAAAACAAAGAGATCCTCTATCTCCTTTTTTGTTTCTTATTGTAGATGAGGGTTTGTCTGCTTTTGTGTCCAAATAAGTTTATATAGGATTGTTCATAGGTCATAAGGTTGGTGAAAGTCTACAATTCTCCATTCAACAATTTGCAGATAACACAATTTTGTTGGGGCAAGCTACATGGCGGAATTTATGGGGTATCAAAACCATTCTTAGAAGCTTCGAACTTGTTTCGGGTTTGAAAGTTAATTTCCACAAGAGAAAACTCAATGGTATCAACATCTCAGAGGAGTTTCTGGACACGACTTCGACTTTTCTCCATTGTCGGTGTGAATCGATCCCTTTTAGATTTTTGGGGATCCTTGTGAGTGCCAATCCTAGGCGAGGATCAACTTGGAAACCGGTTTTGGATATGCTTCGTAAGCGCCTTACAGGTTGGAAAGGTCGCACTCTTCCAATTCATGGTCGGGTAACCCTTATTAATACGATTTTAAATAGCATACCCTTTATTTTTTCTCTTTTTACAAGACACCGGAGGTGGTTATTAACTCTGTGATTAAGATACAAGGGGATTTTTTGGGGAGTATTAAAAATGATGCAAGGGGTATGTATTGGGTGGCTTGGGACAAGGTTTGTAAAGCGAAAAATGCAAATGGACTTGGCATTAAGAATCTTGAGTTGTTCAACATTGTCCTTTTAGCAAATGGAAGTGGCGATTTTTGGTTGATGGGGGCGAGTTGGAGGGGTATTCTCCGAAAAGGAAACCCGACTCTTTGTGGTGACGTGACTTAATTCCTAGTGAGTATTAGAAGGGGTGTGGGGGAGGGTTGCGCGGTCGACTTTTGGCATCATCATTGGTTCGGACATCATCCTTTGTATTTGGTATTTCCTAACCTTTTTGCAGGTTGTGACGCGCAACATGTAAAGGTGGCAGATGTTCGTTTTTGGTTTAATAATGTGTGGCAGTGGCGCTTGCTATGGAGGGGCCTGGTTGACCAGCAAAGTATTGAGGAGGAGAACAACTTATTTACTATTTTGAAGGATGTTACTCTTGTCCGAGGCAAAGATGATTCCTGGTTATGGATTTTGGATTCATCAAAAATTTTCACAGTGTGTTCTTATTATAATTATCTTGTTCATGTTTGTTTGGCTTCTGACGCTAATGTTGAATCAATCTTTGTCTATAAAGAGCTATGGAGGACAACCATATCCTCTGAAGTGCTCATCTTTGGTTGGAGAATTCTCATAAACTCTCTCCCAACTCGTGAGTTTTTTTTAAGCGACAAATGATCAACTCTTTGGATGCAACTGGTTGCATTTTTGTAGGATTGCGAAGATTTATTGCACTTGTTCCTTAATTGCAACTTTGTCAAAGTGGTCTAGGCGAAGATATATAGTTGGCTTGGTCTTCAACTTCCTAGTTGCCAAAGAATTGTGGATCATTTTTTGCGTGTAGGAGAGGAATGCAAGGGTAAAAAAGGCAAAGAAAGTTAAATATATGATTTGGTTGGTGACGTATTGGTGTATATGGTTAGCATGTAATAAACTTTTGTTTAAGGAAAAGGAAGTTAGTAGTGACTCCATTGTTGCTCATGTAAAATGCTTGTCTTGGAGTTTGTTCATATATAGGGTGGATAATCATTCTAATAATTCCTCATTGTCGTGGTCGAATAACGCCCTATTATGTTTTAACAATTTATGATTTCGATTTGTTGTTTGGGTTCGAGCCCGCTAATGATCAATGAATCATTGCTTATATATATATATGATGGCGGATCTTTGTATGCCCTGGGCAGGGGCATGGACCGCCCAAAAAATTCATGTGAAATTACTATGATACCCCTATTTCAAAAAACGATTGCCAATATATAACGTTATGTTTGCACCAATGTCACAACTAAATACTGTTGTGCAGTGTGGTTTATGGTTTATGCATTCAATTATTAATTCCTTGTTCAACTCCCATCTTGGATAACTTTGGTATTTTTTTATTCACAAAACAAAACACACACACAAACACTTATTAGAAAATGGTTGTGTCATGGTTCGATCCTAAATCCTAGAGCACTCAAATAGATTTAGTTGCCGATAAGCTATAATCTTGGATTTGTTCATTGATAAGAAAGTTAGTTGCCGATAAGCTATATGTATTCGTCATATAATAATTCTTTTTTTATTTAGTATTGGTCATATAATAATTCTTATATTTATTTATATTGTTAATGTTATACTAGTGGGGTCTTTCATGTGTTGATGGGTTGGTGTGTTAGTGGGTGGTTGTTATTATTAGAATTAGAAATAGAAATATGTTGGTGTGTTAGTGGGTAGTTACAATAAGGGTATTTTGGTCAGAAAAATCTGACACCAAAAAATTAGTTACAAAATGAATCCCCTTTATATATTAATTAATAACTAGGGGAAAGACGGGCCCTTCGGACCCGTCTTTCATGTGTTGGTGGGTTGGTGGGTGGTTATAGAAGTAATAGATAAATAATATATAAATAATAAATAATAATATAGTGAAATAGTGTTAGTGGGTAGTTATAAGGGTATTTTGGTCAGAAAAATCTGACACCAAAAAAATGAATTCCCTTTATATATAGGTATAGATTAATAATGTTATATAATAACATTTTTTTGGAATATCTTATAATAGAATTAGAAATTATAAATCAATGGTTGATAATTTTCAAAAAAAAAATTCAGCATTTTAAAATTAAAATCAACTTAGTTTAAAATTATATTTTACAAATAGCTTCGGTCGAGTCTCTATGTGAAATTAAAAATACTTTTTTTAGTCATTTAATTAACTTAAAATATATTAACTTTTTTTGAAACAAAAGTCATAAAATTAAAATAATTTTTTTTGTTTAAAAAAAAAGTCATTTAATTTTATTATAAATAATAATTAATTTATATTTATCTATTTTAATTGCATTTTTCTTAATAGTTCTTACGCACGTGTAACTCTTCTCCCTCTCGGCCTCTCTCACGCTTACCCTTCTCCCTCTCAGCCTCTCTCACGCTTCCCATTCCCTGTCGTTGTCGGTCTCTACCTTTGTCATTCCACCATGCCTCTTTCATTGACTGGCCACCCGAGCTTTTTAGTTAAGGTTCGCCACTGTGTGTGTGACCTTGGGGAAAAAAACATTTGAAAAAGTAAAATATTATTAGAACTAATAGCACCAAGTACAAGTAGTAGGATATAATAACGGTGTAACTGGCTTTACTAAGCCCAAAAATGAGTCTGGAACTGACCAACTACCCCCAACTTAATAGGAACACACTCTCACCATTTTGACTAAATCAACCCCCCAAAGACAAAGACACCCTAATATTTAGGGTGTTTATGTTGTTATACTGTTAAATAAATATTAGGGTGTCTTTTTTTTTTAGATAAGCAATTGATATTATAAAAGTGGGCACAAGGGGTGCACCAACCCTTACAACGGGGGGCCTCGTTAAAACCTCCCCGAGCCAAAACCCATAGGGAAAAAGACCCGGGAAGGAAAAAGTACCCCAAGAAATATCAACTACAAATCTTATGAGTTTGACAATGGAGTTACAAAGAAAGGAAGCACTCCGTCGGACAAATTAACCAATCCGCCCACAAGGCACCACTATTTCTCCCTCTCCTCACCATGAACCATTCCCACGCCGTGAACTTGATCGCCTCAACCATAGCGGGAATCACAGCCGCAACTCCCCTGAAAATAACATTGTTCCTTGCCCTCCATAAACACCAAACCACCGCTAACCAAATCAAGTGTTTGTCTCCCTTCTTTCTCGCTCCCTTCAAAATGTTTCCGAATCCACCAAAGTTCTCTACAGCCACATTTCCGTCGACTACCGAGCACCCACCCAAAGCATTATCAACCTTCACACTTCACGCGACACGGCACACCCGAAGAACAAATGAGCTGCACTCTCTTCGTCGTTACAACAAAAAACGCAGCAGCGCTCATGTGGTGCGTTAAGGGATACCGCGCCTAGATAACGCGCTCATGTCTTTGTTGTTATACTAGTAGCACATCAGTTGCGTGACCTAAAACAAAGACACCCTAATATTTATTTATCAGTATAACAACTACAACTACACATGGTTGTAATTAAAAAAAAGCTGATTTTTAATTAACTTTTCACTCCACCAATGTATCATTATCTCCAACATGTTTCGATTTGGTAGCTCACACATTGTGTTAGTGTACCATCCTTATTTTAAAATAGAAAGGACAAAAAATAATACAAAATTACAAATAAAAAAATAAGAAAAGGACATGGCATGTTCATTCACTTCGCGTGTTGTATCTTCTTCTACCTAAGCCCTTCTCTCCATGGCAATATTCCTATGCTTCAACACCTCACCTACCCCATCCAAATTTTGCTTATAAATACAACCACAATAATTGGACCCAGATAAACAAACAACAGTAGAAAACTTGAGACCTCTCCTCTCCGTGATCCGCCTCCCATTTCCGCCGTTGTCCCCACCGTGAACCACTGCGACCTCTACCCTCTTCCCGTCGGTTCCTCCTCTTCACATCCTCTCTCTCTCTCTCATCTCCACTCATCCTTTTGCCTCACCCACGACTTCTCTCTCCACCCTTCATCTCTCTGAGAGACCATGCCTCTTTTTCTCTCTGTTCTCTGTTTCTAATATATTTATTATTCATCATTCTAATCTTTTTTATTTTTTTATTTTGTGTGAATTACTAAAACTACACACTTAATTGTACCTAAAAGAATACTACACAAATAATCTCACACGTGAAGCTCATTCCCTTATTCTTTGTCCTTCCATACTCATTGCGAACGGCAAGTGCTGCGATGGCATTCGCAGTTCCTAGTATTATATGCATTCGCCCTACCCAATAGTACATCTTTGCCAAACAAACAATGACCGACAACATACTGCAAGTATGAAACTAATATACGTCGAAAATATTGTATAATGCACAATTTATCATTCACGAACTTTAGCCCTCAAAATATGGGGTACGTGATCCATTATATTACGGTGGACACTTTTGAGATGAGGACGCAGCAAAATCAAGATTTGCAACATTAGAAAAAAAAAAGACTAAGTGTTTTAGTATATGTCATGTTGTGTGGTTACAAAGCAATACTAAATGTCTCCATTCAATTTTGTTTCAAGCTACTAAACCCGCTTTATCTCAACTACGGTCGGAGTGGCCAACCTAAATGAGAGGAGTGAAATTTTTTGCCAAAATAAACATGGACTTGCAAGTCTTTCCTCACCTCCCCAGACGGATAGTTTATATATATGCACGAGATATTGATCTGGAACTTAAAAGTTATCCTTGCACAAGCAGATATTTCCCCAAATGCCTGGACATGATCGTCTTTCCCCACCTGCCTAGACAGATATTTTATATATGCACGAGATATTGATATGCGACTTAAAAGCTATCCTTGCACAAGCAACTATTTACCACAACACAACTCATACATTCGCACGTTGTAGTATAAGTATAGGGGGAAATAAGTGTGTGTTTGGATATAAATAGTTGATATATTGGCCGATTTAATATGATTGTAACAACCCATTTTAATTCATATAAAAAAGAAAATGTATTGTTGATTCTATCAATTGGCCCAATATACTATATGTGCATGCTCATAAATCTCTTTGCCTCTCACATGTACGCTATATATTGTGTATGGCCTTCACTAAATTTGGACATTCCATAATTACTCTTCACAATATTTACATCTTCAACAATTTTCCTTCACTAAATTGCATTGCAATTTAAAATATATTCTCTAATTGTAATTATAATTTAGATATTTTGTATGCTTATTTCCCTTCACTAAATTGCATTGCAAGTTTGGGGATACAATTCCCTACAATATCAGAAAGCAATAATGGTCCTACGAAAGTAGGACACTGCTCATAAAAAATCAAACCATCAGAATGGGAACACTCAATATTTGCCAATGCATCCACACAATGATTAGCTTATCTGAAGATGCTAACAAATCAGACCTTCCAAGACAATTGCAGCAGCTTGCAGATCTCTCTAACAATACTCCACCCCAAAATGCGTCCACTCTTTGTGCCAAGGATTACATGACAAACCACATTGGCATCAACCTGCTCCACCACTCAACTACATCTCTTAGAGCGAACAAGTTGTACGCCAATGAAAACACCCCAAAGCTCAGCAACAAAAGGGTCACAAAAACCAATATATTTAGAGAAATCCGCGAGCAATCACCATTAGAGTTGCTCACTAGACCACTACAACTAGTGACCTTAAAAGAAACCTTCACGACACCATCACAGTTGAGACACAACCAACCAATGTCAAGGGGATCCCACTTAACACTAACATTCTCCATGACACAATCCTGCCCCTACCTAGAAGCAATCATTGCAGCATGGTACTCCTTCACACAATTAGTAACCACGACCAAAGGTCTAGCTAAAAGAGCAAATACATGACACATCATGCTCTTCTTTATATTTCCAACTCGAAAGTAAATGACATCCCACAGCCCAACAAGATGCCCACTCAACACCATCTCTATTCCAACTAGCTTCAATAAAATTGAAGTGAAGCCTTTGCATCAGATCGCCACCAAAAAAAGAACGTCGGGCTTCAAATTTAACTAAACCCAACCACAAATTCAAAGCACGTTGACAATCACGTAGCACATGCAAAGTTGATTCTGTCACAATGCCACAATGGGAACAAAAGAAATTTCCCAAACCCGTAGCATTCTTCCTTGAATTAGTTAAAAGTCTGCCATGCACCATAATCCAAACAAAGGCCCTAACTCTCTCTGGAGCTTGAATCTTCCAAACTTTAGCCCAAAGAGGATAATTTGTGTCACACCATAATTTGAAATAAGATGAAAACCGCTAGCAATAGAGAACTCACTGAGATTGTTACCCGGCCACAAACTCAAATCATCACCATAATCCAATTTTGGAGGTAATGAAGCATGAATTCTGGAGACAATATCGGAAGGGGTTATAAGCTTCTAAACTTTGAAGATCCCACGAGTCGTCAGTCCCAACAAGGTCACACATAGACTCTAAGGTCAACAAGCTCATTAGGAATATGAGTCAAAAAATCAGAAGGCTTTATGTCTGGGAGGATCTACGAATCATTCCAAGCTGAAATACTCACTCCCTTGCCCATAGACCAGAAACAATAATTATTCAAAATCGACCAAATTTTTGCATGCTGCTTCCAAGTTAGAGAATCAAATGGTTTAATAATAAGTGTGCTATTATTTGATCCCTCTCTGCCATACTTTCCACGAAGAACTTTACACCACAAATTATTATCTCCTTGCCTCAGAGACCAACCAAGTTTCATAACACAATCTAAATTCACATTGACAACATTGTGAATTCCCAAGCCTCCAAACTTCTTTGGTTGAGTAATCACAGGCCAGCTCACAACATTAAAACGACGATGCTGATTAGGTAGCGTTATGTGCAGGGAGTGGTGTGAGTGGTGTTGTTATGAAAGAGGAAGAAGATGAACAGTACTTTTTTTAAATAAAATTAGTAACTCATCACACGTGGACAACTACATCAGCACTTAACTGCCAATATAGACATTTTTAAGTAGTGTTAGATGGGAATTGGACAGAAAGGTCAAGGGTGAAAACGTTAAGTAACTTAAAGGACTTAATTGGTACAAAAAAAAACATAAAGTACCAACTTGTTACCAAAAAAAACTTAAAGGACCTCTGGTGTAATTTTGTCTTTATTATTTTATACAATTTAAGGATCAAGTAGAAGAGATGGTGTAAGTTCGGGAACTAAAATAAGAGTTTAACATTTATTTAACTATCAAAACTGAAAGAACTGAGAGGTCTAGCGCAAAACTTAAAACTCAGGGGTTCATAATAAAAATTAGGCTAAATACCTGTTTTGGTCCTTTATGTTTGGGCGAAGTTTCACTTTCGTCCTTTATCTTTTTTTGTTCCGTTTTAGTCCTTTATGTTTCATTGTGCAAGAAAGTGAGGGACCAAAACGAAACAAATTAAAAATTGAGAGGGACCAAAATTAAACCAAACAAAAAAGCAGAGGACGAAAATGAAACAAATAGTGCTAACGGTAGGGACGAAACCGAAACAAAAATGAAACATAAAGGACTAAAACAAAACAAAAAAAAGATAAAGGACGAAAATGAAACTTCGCCCAAACATAAAGGACCAAAACAGGTATTTAGCCTAAAAATTATATGAGGGTATTAGCCTAAATTTTTATTTTTCAAGGGGTGAACCCATGAAACACATATATGTCAGCCACTGCTTGTATTTATAAATAATAAATACAATGTATAATATTTTTGCATCAAAAATCAAAAGTAAATTAATCGTTTATAAAACTTGATTTAATCTAAAAGATGATGAAACTTTAACAACAAGATATAAGTCGCTAATCCTAATCAAGTGACCCCCATAAGACTAAGATTTCTTAAAGATATAGGATTGTTTGTTAGAGATTGAAAAAATAAGTGATTTTGATATTGGACAATTGAGTAAATTACTATCCCCATCCCTGATAGATGTGTATATTACACTCGCATCCCTTCTTTTTTTTAAAATGCACACTCCTCTCTCCCTTAACAATCAGAGTATAATATATTTTAACACCTTTTATCAATTTCTCATTGTGTTTCAAACTAGGCTTACCTCACGCGTGATGCATCAATTATAGTTATTGAAAACATATATAGTATTATACATATTTTTAATTAAATTGACTAAAATAATAATTTATTTTAATAACTATTTTATCTAAATACGAAACAACAACAAAAACATCCTTACAAAACAAGAAAAGGCAAATAAAAGAACTCCTTCAATATAAAAAACATGAGAGATCAAAGGCTCTTGCTCTCATAGTCAAAAAAAGAGGTTCGCTCTCAAACCGTGTCATCTTCCCCTTTCGCAGCTCCAACACAAATTGTGACTGTTTGTAGTGTTTGGATATTCAGAATAAGAAATAGAGAACACACTTAAGCAATATACTCAAAACAAGGCAAAATAAAAAAGACTCATTCATTCATAATTTGATTGATATCCTCTCCCTTCATTCAATACAACTTAAATAGCCACTATTGAGAGCTGGCAATAGTACAATCACAGCTCACAATTGTACCCTAATGAGTGACTCATCACTCTTCATTCTTATCCTAAAACAAATACAAAAGAAAGGACAAAATAAAATGGGAGGAATTAGGTTTTCTAGAATGGTCTTATCATATCAAGTCACTTGAGGGTAATTTCGTAATCCCTAGTCCACTTAGGTTTAACCTTGTTCCTCTTGATTCTTCCTTGTGGAGTTGGATGCTCATTGATTGGATCATTGGGCTCAATATCATCTTCCACATGGGCTTGGGCCATAACATTTCCATCAGGTGCCACAAACACCTTGTCCTCAAGGTGTAGATTGGGATACAGCTGCTTGATTTCTTCAAAAGATTCCCAGGTAGTGTCTTCTAGGTATAGCCCTTGCCATTGAATTAGGACTTCAGATTTTCCAGCTACTGTGCGCCAATTAAGTACTGTTGCAGGCACTATAACTGGTGCATTATGGCTTGCTTTGGGAGGGAGTTCCAGTGGTTTAGCATCAGTGTCATTGCAAGGTTTGAGCTGAGATACATGAAGGACTCTATGTATTTTGCTGGTGACAGGGAGATCCACCTCAAAAGCAACTTCACCCACTGCTTTTAAAAGACGAAATGGACCTCAATAGCGTTTTGAGAGCTTGTGAGAACGCTGCTCACCTAGAGAAGACTGCCTGTAGGGTCTGAGTTTGATAAAAACCAGATCACCAACTTGGAAAGGGTGAGGAATGCACTTCTGATCAGCATACAGTTTCATCATAGCTTGAGCTTTCTGTACTTTAGTCTTAAGAGCAGCCAGAATGTCATCTCTTTCAATAAGTTGCATGTCAACAGCTTCTATTTTGGAAGACCCAGTCACATATTGAGATAGTGCTGGAGGAGGCTTACCATATACAACCTGAAATTTGGTAAAACCAGTGGAGGAATGCACAGAAGTGTTGTAATGCCATTCAGCCCAATGAAGTATTTTTCCCCACCTTGAAGGTTGATCAAATACAAAACAACGGAGATACTGCTGAAGTGCTTTGTTAACTATCTCAGTTTGCCCATCACTCTGAGGGTGATAGGCTGAAGACATCCTTAATTTTGTTCCACTCAATCTAAACAACTCTTGCCAAAAATGACTTAAAAAAATTGGGTCTCTATCAGAAACTATACTTCTAGGCATCCCATGAAGTTTACAAATCATAACAGTAAAGAGTTCCGCAACTGCAGAAGCAGTGAATTTAGTGGGAAGTTTTCCAAAATGAGCAGCTTTAGAAAAACGATCTACCACTACTAAAATGGTTGTGTAATTTTGGAAAGAAGGGAGCCCTGTGATGAAATCTAGTGAGATATCTTCCCAAACATTTTCTTGTACGGGTAATGGTTGCAAGAGGCCAAAAGGTACGTGATTTGGGTGTTTAGTTTGCTGACAGACAGCACATGAGTTGATAAAAACAGCAACATCTTGTTTCATTCCTACCCAAAATACATTTTCCTTAAGACGACCATAAGTCTTAGAAATCCCACTATGACCCCCTATGTGTGAAGTGTGAAATTCTTCTAAAAACAAATGTTTAAGTTCAGCAGAATCAGGAATAAACAATTTGTTACGAAAGAAAAGTAAATTGTTTTGAACCTTATAATGAGGGTGAGCTGCAGGATCTGTCAGAACCTCCTGAATAAGTTGTTGCAGTTGTTCATTCTTGAGCAATTGTTGTTGTATCTTGTCCATGAAGTCCAAGTGAGGGATAGTGACAGCAAAATAAGTGACTGGTGGTTCATAGATGCGAGATAGGGCATCTGCAATCTTGTTCTGAGTCCCTGGCTTGTACATAATCTCATAGGAAAAACTCAGCAACTTGGCAAGATAAAACTGTTGTTCTGGTGTCTGAATCACCTGAGTCATCAATTCAATCAAGCTCCTTTGGTCAGTGTATATGAAGAATTTGCGACCCAGCAGATAAGTGCGCCATTTCTTAACTGTAGAGACAATGGCACAGAGTTCTCTGACATAGGTAGAAGAATTCAGTAATTTCTGACAGAATTTCTTGCTGAAATATGAGATTGGGTGGCCTTTTTGGATGAGGACAGCACCCATTCCCAAACCTGAAGCATCGGTTTCAATGATAAAATCTTTTGTGAAATCTGGGAGAGCAAGGACAGGAGCCTATGTCATGGCTTTCTTCAACAGTTCAAAGGCAGTAGCAGCATCAGAAGTCCAATGGAAGGCATCTTTCTTTAGTAATTCTGTCAAAGGATGAGCAATGGTGGCATAATTTTTGATGAACTTTCTGTAGAATCCTGTCAAACCCAAAAAACCTCTCAACATCTTCACATTTTTTGGTGTTGGCCAGTCAGTCATTGCCACTATTTTTTCTGGATCAGGACCCATGCCTGCAGATGATACCACATGACCCAAATAGTGGATGGAATTTCTTCCAAAAAGGCATTTAGATTGCTTAAGATAAAACTGGTTAGTTAATTAGCAATCAAAAACAGTTTCCAAATGACTTAAGTGTTCCTCTAGTGTTTTGCTATACACTAGGATGTCATCAAAGAAAACGATGACAAATTTTCTCAAATATGGTTAAAAAATGAGGTTCGTAGTTGCTTGAAAAGAAGATGGAGCATTGCACAACCCAAAGGGCATGACCAAAAATTCATAATGGCCCTGATTAGTCCTAAAAGCAGTTTTATGGACATCATTAGGGTTCATACGAATTTGATGGTAGTCTGAACGTAAATCAAGTTTTGAAAACCAAGTTGTGCCATAAAGTTCATCTAAAAGTTCATCAATAGATGGTATTGGAAAACGATCTTTAACAATGATGGCATTTAATGCCCTGTAATCAACACAAAAGCGCCAATTACCATCTTTTTTCTTAACTAATAGGACAGGGGAAGAAAAAGCACTTGAACTATGTTGAATGAGACCTTGGTTCAGCATATCACGAATTTGTGTTTCTATTTCTTGTTTCTGAAATTGGGGGTATCTGTATGGTCTAGTATTGACAGGATCAGAGCCCTCAGTCAATGTAATGTGATGGTTGATGGTTCTAGATGGGGGGAGTGTAGTAGGTGGTGAGAATAGGTTATGGAATTTGTCTAAGAGTGGCAGGAGAATGGTGTTTGGGCTAGTGGAAGTAGGCTGGTCAGTTTCTAAGATGTGGCAGTGGTAATATGTGTCAATGGCATTAGTGTCAACCATTCTTTTCTGTTGGTGTAGGGATGCAGGTTCAAGGCAGGGTGTTGTAGAGGCTGAAATTTGGATTAAATGACCCTCTTGGAATAACTTTAGGGTTAAGTTTTTGTAATCCATTAAAACAAGCCCTAAGGACTTGAGCCATTCTACTCTAAAACCATTTCCACACCATTAATAGGTAAAACATATAAGTCAACCAAAAACTCATTTGAATCCAGTGAAATAAGCACATTAGGGCAAATATAAACACAGTCAAGTTCATCACCATTACCAACTAGGACTTTGAATGATTTAGCAGGGTGGAAAGTAAGGTTTAGTTGTTTAGCAACTCTTTCTTGTCTGAAGTTGTGAGTGCTGCCAGTGTCAATCGAGATAGTGAGGGGTTTCTTTTTGATGTGGCCAGTGAGTCTAAGTGTTTGAGGGATGGAATGACCCATGAGAGCATGAAAACTAATTTGGGGTGAGGAAATGTTTGAGGAGGGTTCATTTTCTTTGTTGGAAAGGGTATTGGTTCAGCTAGAAGTTGATGTAGTGTGTCAGGGGAGGGTTCAGGGTCATCTGGGCTGGCAATGAGCAGGTGAAAATTGCGTTTGCATTTGTGACCAGGGGTGAATTTGTCATCGCAGTTATAATAAAGACCTTGCCCATGGCGAACTTGCAATTCTGCTGGTGAGAGTCGTTTGATAAGCGTGGATTTGGGTGGTGGTGTAGGGTTTTGGGAGGGGTTTGTGGTCACTGAGGGTTTGAAGGAGTGACGGTTATAGTTCTGGGTATTAGAAGAGAGGGCTTGGTTTTTCTGGTTAGGGTTCTTGTCATTGAGCTTGTCCTCTTGTAGTTTTGCTAAGCTAATAGCATGGTTCAGTGAAATTGGTTGAAATGCTTGTATTTCACGGCGTATTTCTGGTTTAAGGCCGGAAATGAAACAACTTAGCAGAAATTGTGGGGGTAATCCAGTGATCCTATTAGCTAAGGTTTCAAAAGCTGTTTGGTATTCCTTAACAGAACCAGATTGACAGAGTTTAAACAACGCACCTTTTGGATCATCATATTGCGACGGTGCGAAACGCAGCTCCCCGGCATGAACAAAGGTGGCCCAAGAGAGTAGTTGACCATTAGCGTGCATCCACTGGAACCAGGTAAGGGCTTTGCCTTCCATGTAGAAGGAAGCCATTCGGAGACGTTGATCTTCCGGCGTCTGGTGGAAATCGAAGAACTAGTTGATCTTAAAGATCCAACCCAAAGCATCTGTTCCATCGAAGCGTGGCAGCTCAAGCTTGATAGCAGATGTGCGATACGGTTGATTATTGAGCTCGTTGCCTAAAGGAGCGAACCCCGGTGGTTTTAACCCCTTTTATCAATTTCTCATTGTGTTTCAAACTAGGCTTACCTCACGCGTGATGCATCAATTATAGTTATTGAAAACATATATAGTATTATACATATTTTTAATTAAATTGACTAAAATAATAATTTATTTTAATAACTATTTTATCTAAATACGAAACAACAACAAAAACATCCTTACAAAACAAGAAAAGGCAAATAAAAGAACTCCTTCAATATAAACAATATAAAAAACATGAGAGATCAAAGGCTCTTGCTCTCATAGTCAAAAAAAGAGGTTCGCTCTCAAACCGTGTCATCTTCCCCTTTCGCAGCTCCAACACAAATTGTGACTGTTTGTAGTGTTTGGATATTCAGAATAAGAAATAGAGAACACACTTAAGCAATATACTCAAAACAAGGCAAAATAAAAAAGACTCATTCATTCATAATTTGATTGATATCCTCTCCCTTCATTCAATACAACTTAAATAGCCACTATTGAGAGCTGGCAATAGTACAATCACAGCTCACAATTGTACCCTAATGAGTGACTCATCACTCTTCATTCTTATCCTAAAACAAATACAAAAGAAAGGACAAAATAAAATGGGAGGAATTAGGTTTTCTAGAATGGTCTTATCATATCAAGTCACTTGAGGGTAATTTCGTAATCCCTAGTCCACTTAGGTTTAACCTTGTTCCTCTTGATTCTTCCTTGTGGAGTTGGATGCTCATTGATTGGATCATTGGGCTCAATATCATCTTCCACATGGGCTTGGGCCATAACACTGTTCCTCATGTAGACGATGACAACAACTACTACTAAGTGTCACACAACAGATCCAACTACTACACAATTTCCATCTCTTTCACACTCATTTTTCCCTTCTTCAATCCTCTCTAGCCTAGTTCTCTCTATCTCTGTCCTCATCTTTTATCTCTCAATCTTCTTTCACCACCAACGAACAACCGCGGCAGTTTGCAATACTCAACTCTTCCATCTTGTTTTAATTACTTTTCTGTTGAGAACTTGTGATGGTCTTCTGAAGCGTGTTATGGTTTGCTTAAGAAGAGGGACTTTGTAATGGGTACTTAAATTTTTTTTCAAGCCTTAAAGTACTCTAAAACACACTGATAAGTGTAACACCCAACTTTTTCTAAATAATTGTTAAGACTTGTTTTGAAAATTATTTTAGTTTTATTGTGTGACTTGGGGCTTAGAGAGAGACCTAAGTGTAACACCTCACTTTTTTCTAAACTAAATTATGTTTACATTAATTTAATTAGTTCCTTCTTATAGTAAATACGATAATAATTATTCTGTAAAAGATATGATTAATATTTGTTATTTTTATTTTAGAAAGAGTTAACAACAAGTGAATAACCAACACTCCTAGCCCAGTGGTTCAGGCTCCTACTGGGACGTGGTGGGGTCGATCCGGTTTGTTCCCGGGTTCGATTCCCGCCTACGTCAAATAGAGTGTTGGCCAGCGAAATGATTAAGAGCCCCAAGTAGCGAGCGCAGATTAGTCCTTCGTTGACAGCGTTGGGACACTACGTGGGTCGCCCGCATGGGTCCGATAAAAAAAAACAAGTGAATAAATAGAATTGGTGAATTGCATGTTTATGAAATAAAAGAACTAGATCCATTGATGTCGTATTTATTCCATTTTTCTTATCATTCAACTTCCTTCAATGTTAAGTAATTTCATAAGGCATTAACACCTCATGCTCTACTACTTTTATGTTGGATACAAGGGAGTTGAGACACTTAGGTGTTTATTTGGTGAGTCACTCTTGAACCCTGATATGCATGCCACCAAAAAATTGACTTGAACACCTCATTTATAGCATGGAGGTGGTTGTTATGTATAAAAGCAAGCTAAGATTGAATTCCTTCTCTCATCATTCATAACAAATATTAATTGCTTTCCTCCCTTTTAAACCTTTGACCATTGAAAAAAAAATTCCTAAACCATTTTCTTTTAAGTCTTATAACCCACCCAAAACTCCTAAAAAACCTCATCAGACATACCATTGTGTGCGTTTTGCGTTAGCATTCAAGCACGTGTTGGCATTACCGGAACGGGTGTTACGTTCGTACTTTATTTCAGGTGGGGGTAAGATACTGTATTCATCGAGACGATTAGCGTAAAGTTTTAATTTAAATATGTGTAGAGTGGCCCAAGATCTACTAGAGTTAAAGAGTCAACGATACCTATCTGGCTACTCTTCGGAGTTAAGGTTGAATGAAGTTTAGCCGTCGATGACCGGTTAACACATAGGAAACTTCTATATTATTATTTGATTGATTGCTTTGATTATTTATATATTATGAAATGTTTATGTGCACTTCTTGATTATTTGTTGAACTGCTGAAATATCTTAATTTATAACTATGTTGAGAAGCATGACTTTATTTCATAGTAATATTGAAATTAAGTTTTCATAATGAACCTAGGTGTGTGAATAAGTGTGATGAGAAAACTAAGTTAAGATTGTGTAATCAATTGGTACAAGAACTGACTATTGTTGATTAGGAAAGGGCTACCTACGGAGGGACCGACCAGAATCGCATTAAGCGCTGTGATGTGCAGCCGTCGAGATATCGGCTCTCAGAGGATCATATAGATTGCATATGTGTTGAAAGTCCACAGCAATGTGTATGGACACACGAGATCAAGTACTGGACCGGGTCCTTAGTAAGACATATCTATATTGGGGGGGGGGGGGGGGGGGGGGGGGGGGGGGGGTAATATTAGGTTTAGATTACTTGGACCAGTTTGGTGGCATCAAGATATGGCCAGAGTCAACATATAGTATTGATAGATACTCATAGATAAAGTCTCAGAAATAAGATACTAATAAAGGATGAAAGATAAGAAATAACTTGATTTGATGTGCTTGTGACATGTTTAAATTGAGCTTTACCTTATCATTCCATTTTTCTAACTTATACATGTATCTTAGCCCTGTGTGTTTTTCTTTTGTCTGCTTGTTTTTATTGCTTAGATCTAGTCGAGGAGCCAGTTGTAGAAGATGGTGATGGTTTTCCGTCCATAACGAGCATTGAAGGCATCAAGGATGCCAATGCAATATGACGAATGAGTCAGGTGTCTCATTGAGATAACGTATGTTTTGTTTATCCATTGTGTCAGTCTTTGAGTCATGTTAAGTTAGTTATTTAGCTGAATTTGTTTTATGTTCTTATTTTCCGCTGTTTTGAAATACTCTGATATATGTTTGAGTGGATTTAGTATTGCCACATATTTTGTAAAACTCTTAAAATAACGTCCTTATCTATGTGATGTATGTTTCGTTATATAAGTATTTTAAGTTTTAAATTTATTAATTTTTTATATTAATAATTTAAGTGTCAAGGGTTACTGTGACGAGGCGAGGGTCGTCTCAATAAGCATCGCACTTTACATATTTTGTAACAAAATTAACTTTTTTTTGCCTAAACCGGTTATTAAGGAACAAACTTTCGCGCATTTGAATATTTAAAAAAATTCTAAACCCTAAAGTACCCCAAAATACACTGCTCAACGTCGCACTTTACATATTTTGTCACGAAATTAATTTTCTTTATCAAACCGGTTGTTGAGGATCAAACTTTGCGTATTTAAACAGTTAAAACTTTTTCCAAACCCTAAAGTACCCAAAAACAAATTGCTTAGGATCGCACTTTTCATATTTTGTCACGAGTGTAATTTTTTTTTCCGCAAAACTGGTTATTGAGAAACAAACTTTACGTATTTGAACAGTTAATATTTTTTTCCATACCCTAAAGTATCCTAAAACACACTGCTTAGTATCACACTTTACGTATTTTGTCACGAAATTAGTTTTTCTTTTCACCAAACCGTTTATTGATGAACGAACTTCGCCTATTTGAACATTTAATTTTTTTTGGACCTAAAGTACCCCAAAACAAACTGCTTAACATCACTTTTAGTATTTTGTTAAGAAATTAATTTTTTGAAGAGGTGTAATGTTACCCAGATAACCCTATAAAGTATGGTAGGTCATACTTATGATGATTGTATTTTTTTCTGAGTAAAACTTAATTAGTTGCAATTTTGAATTTAAAATGATGCCAAAAAGTGGTTCCTCGTTGAAGAGGTTTTCAATGGTGATTTGGTTCACATTTCTGCTAACAACAAATGAGGTAGCTGTGGAGAAAAGCTAAAAAAAGCATTCAAGCAACTGTTATAAAAAAATAAAAAAAATAAAAAAAAGAGCATTGATCATTCTGTGATAAAAGGAGCAAAGCTGAACTCATTATTTGCATCAAGAACCTTCTATCTAGCCATCTAGGATCAAAAGTCAATGTTGCAACATGTGAAGATCTGAAAGCATGAACCTGATGTTTAAAAGAAAGATAATGATGTCATGGTTCTGGTTTTGAATGGTTATAAAACTTTTGCTGGTTTTTTAGAATGCCTTGTTTTCCACAAGTACAATTAAACAAGTAACAAATTTGGTAGAATAGCAATTTATGTGTAATGAAACAAGTAACATAGAGCAATCTTCATTGTTATGAGAACAACATAGTATTACAATTTGTATGTGATGACACACATATGCAGATTAATTACTAATAACCTTTGTCTGTGGTAGTACTACAAGATCTCCCCAATTTGGGAACTGAAATACTTAAACTATCAATATCATGCTAAAATACTAGTTTCCTCTTCCTATGTACTTTAGCTTCATACAAGTGTACAAGTCTTGAGTTTGCATCCAGCATGGGAATAAGACACCAATTTGGAATGCAGAAGCAGTCTTGAGTTTGTTATGGGTGCAGTATCCAAGAAGGTAGCTCAGTTGGCGAGCTAAGGGGCATCAAGGACTTGCAAGAACGAGGTTCAAGGTTCAAATCCTAGAAACTAACATTTTCTCCACCCCCTAACTAATTACTAACTACTAACATTTGCTTATGAAGAAAAAAACGAGCTTGCATCCAGCATGAGGCAACAAACTGGAATGCAGATGCAGTCTTAAATTGGAAACCACCTCTTTAATGTTTACTTGTTCGTGCTCTTGGGGTAGCAGTCCATCAACTGTTGAGCTCCTGAAAATAATGATCATAACAATAATTCACTATATTGTGGCATCCCATAATTTCAAGTTTATCTAAACATTGTGTAGCATATTTCCTTCAAATGTAAATTCTGGGGTACATTCAGAAACACACAGAACTAACAATGGAATACCATTAAAATGATTATATATTTTATAAGTATTCAAAACCTAGTTCATGTTGCAAATTAACAGCCTAAAGGCAAGTCATCAACCACAAATCGCACAACAATACAATCATAATGACAACTTGAGAAAACAAAAATCTGGATGTTATTGAATTGAACGAGGAGTTGAGATTTTGAGAAGAAAAAAAGGAGGAAATAAGAGAAAGAGGACTATACCTGGAATAGGGGAAAGAAAGCTGAAAATGCTCATAATACAACTATCATCCAGATTATTGATGGGAGCATATCACCAATATTCCATTGCGAAAAATGTCAAATAAAAAAATCTGGCTGTTCTTCCACCGCCGTCGCCATTGTTGAGGACCTTTGTGACACGCAAAGCCTCAACGGCGACAGAGACAAGGGAAATGCCAAACACGGGTTCTGAAATCGACGGAAGATATCCATAGATGGAGGCGCTATGGTTGTGGGGAGTGTTGTGGCAGTAGGGTTCTGCAATTGATCAATCTTAGGGTTTGTTGTGCTTGAAGATACTCATGGTTGAAGACGCTTGAAATCTGAGAAAAGAAGAAACGAAGAGATAGTGGCACGTGACTCCTCTCAAACTAGCTTTTAATCTCCAGCATCCATTTTAATCCAAAGGTTGATGAGTCCCTCTCACCTCTCACATAAAAATAGCTTTCTCACTAGATATGCCCCCTTCCTCCCTATAATGATTCTAATCATTTTATATCTAAATTCCAAACACAAAGATGTTGATTTCTCACCAAGTGTTGAAAATTGTCATAACCAGAGGCCATAGGCTACCTTGGAAGAAGCTGGAAATTGCATACTATTATCCAGTTCCCAAGATATCATCCAAGATGCGGATTGGTCCTATATGACCTAAGTCGTTAAATAAGCTTCGAACTAACACATTCCAAGTGGCAATATTAGGAAAGTTTCCTTCGTTCAACATTTTATGAAGGTACACAACTGCCTCTTCAATGCCAATCAAATTACAGATACCGCTCAAAAGAATCGTATGCGTTATTATGTCTGGACAAAACTCCTTTGCAACAGTAATTTTATCCAAAAGTTGGATGGCAGTTCTAACCTTACCCAACTTACAATACACATCAAATACTATGTTAACCGTAATTGTATCAGGCTTTACTCCATTTACCAGCATTTTCCCCAAAAGCTGCAAAACCTGTTGGTGCATTCCAAGGCAAGAAAATCCATGTGTGATTGTGTTGTAAGTGACAGAATTCATCTCCAGCCCCCTTTCTTCCAACTCCTTTATTAGTCCACAAGCCTCTCTGAATCTGTTCAACCTAAACAGACCATCCAACAACTCGTTATATGTTCTGATATTCGGGAAACACTCATATTTCTCCATCAGATCAAGCACACGCATTGCCCATTGTACTCTTCCACCACCACATAATCCCTTGATGAATGTGTTGAATGTAACAACAGATGGAGGACAACCATCACTAATCATATTATCAATAAGACGATACGCTTGGTCAAACATAGACATCTTACAAAGGACATCCACCATGCAGGTGTAGGTCACAACATTAGGATGGCAGCCACTATTTATCATCTTGTTCCATAATTCAGAAGCAGCTAGCAAATTCCCAGATTTCACAAAGCCATTCATAAGAGTACTATATGTGGTCACATTTGGATGGCAAAAATCTTTCCCCATCTGATTCCATATAGTTATTGCCTCATCTATATTCCCATTGGAGCACAGACCATGTATGAGAGTGTTGTACGCGACAACATTGGGCCTAACTCCCTCCAAAATCATGAGATTCCACAAGCCAAGAGCATCACCTAGTCTCCCTCCCAAAAAATGACCTTTTATCAAGGAAGTGAATGTGTGACTATTGGGGCTACACCCTCTCACAAGCATTTTTGCAAAAACTGCAAGGGACAAATCAATGTTCCCCATATCAGAAAGGAAACTAATAATAGTAGAGTAACTAATAACATTTGGGTCAACACCCTTACCCACCATCTCATTTACCAAATCAAATGCCTCCTTAATCCTGTATTCTCTACACAATCCATGGATCAAAGCATTATAAACAGGCACAACGGGTTCGAATCTCGTAGCCAACTCCTTTGCTTTATCCACTTGACCAGATTTACACAGAGAAGATATTATAGTGGTGTAGCTCACATCATCTGGAGGACAACCCTTATTAGACATTTCAACAAGCAACTTGCAAGCACCATCCACCTTCCCATTCTTACAAAGAGCCTTTAAAAGAATGTTATAAGTAAACACATTTGGCTCCAATCCTTCCCCTTTCATGTTATTATAAAGTGGACTAATCATCTTAAACCTATTTTCACCGAGCAAAGCATCTAACAAGTGATTGTATATCTTAACAGTAGGCTTACTCCCAAATTCACTAATCCTATAAAACATTTTCAAAGCTTGATCAGCCAACCCTGCTCTTCTATAAGAGTTTATCACACTTATAAATAATTCTTCAGAACAAGGTACCTTTTCTAGCTTCATCATTTGCATAAAATACTGAACCCCATCCATTTCACAGTTTCTTCCAAGCTTCTCAATCATAATCTTGTAGGTTAAATCAGTGTGTTTGAAAGATCCAGAATCTGCTACGGATTTGAAGTATTCAAGTGCTGACATAATATTAGGCGCATTTTTCAACTCCTTCAAAACAAGTGATTGTGGAATACCATGAGAGGTTTGAAGGTGAGGCTTGTCATCAGGATTCCAAATTGGGTTTGTGTTTAGCACAAACGGGATTGAAGGTTTTCGCACTTTCAATAATAACGAATGCCCATCTTTCAAATACATTGCTATCTTCCAGTAAAAGTTAAAGCTTTAAACTTTAATTTTAGATCTAAGAAGCGAAAACCTTAGTTTCTATCTACCTGCATTAAAAAGCAACGATTATTATTGGATTCAAAGATATGATTAATTTTCAGATAGCTCTGAAAATTCAACAAGGAAAAAAGGAATCAAAACAAAAATAAGTACTTTGTATCTAACTTCTGACTAGGGGTGTGCATGGTACAAAATCCATACCACGCCACACCATACCTCTTTCAAAGCCAGTCTTGGTTAACCATTTTTCAAAAACCCGGTTCACATCCATAAACCAGTTCTGGACAGGTACATAACCGGTATGGTTCTAGAAACCATTTTACTGTTTTGAAATCGGTTTACCATATCTGAAAACCGATTTTCAAATGAGTTTTCAATGCCAAAAACGATTTACACTTCTAAAAACAGGTTTGTTCACCTCCAAAAACACTTTACTGTTTGTAACCACTTCTAAATACATATGATGCTTATAATATCTGGCACAAAATGTCTTTATTAATTGATACTGATATTCTAAACATATTCAATTCTAATTGAAAAATAATTCAGTGCCATATGTTTTAATGAAACCAGTGATAGGCTTATGAAACATGGATTAGCGTATCAGCATCTCCAACAGAAGCTTAAATGTACCAAATGAAGAGAGAAAACAAAGGGAATATCTGACCCAATGAACTTGACAGCTACTAGTAAGTTCATATTTAGTTGTGAATTATGGGCAATAGAAACACAAAATTCCAATTATCTATTTCCTTCAAAGTTTCTAACCATTATCTGACCCTTCATAAGTCCACAACATAATCTATATAAAATCCAAAATACACTAAAAACATGAGCAGGAATCTAAACAACCAAAACGGAAATAAAAATTGGATACTTACAGTCTTTGGTTGTTTAGATTCCTGCTCATTGTGCTTTTTCGAAAATTCTCTCGCACTATCCAGATTTTAAGAAAAGAAAACCTAAATCAATGAAAATGATGAACAGAGGCAGATTATTCAAAAACTGAAATTAACAGAAAATTGACACAGAAAGAGAGAGAGAGAGAGAGAGAGAGAGAGAGAGAGAGAGAGAGAGAGAGAGAGAGAAGCAAACCGTGATATGGAGTACATTTGAGTATGCGTTGAATCCCAAGCACTTTTTATGATGCAGAAATGCTCCAAATATCTATCAGCATGATTTGAGAGTGAAGAGTGGAGAAGTCACGATTTGGGGATTTAGGGTTCTTGCTCGCGGAGAGAACCATTGGGAGGAGTTGGGTATCGCGGCCGGTGGTGGTGGAGAGCTCGAGCTCTAGTTTTGCATCTATTGCAACCAGGTTTTGATTTTCCTACCCCACGATTTTCTAAATTTCTCATTTTGCCCCTCAATCCTTAAAAAATCAAAAATTATCAACTCTAACATACTTTCCAAATCACAAAAGTAAGACAAGTTTTTTTTTTCTTTTCAAAATTATCTCCAAAAGATAAATTCGGAAGTAATTTTGTGTTCCAGAGTTTTATCCTCTTAAGATAAAACTTTCGGCTAACAAAACGGATTTATCATTTTAATAGATAATTCCGGTTTGCTTTTTCAAAAAAAATGGATTTATCTATTAAAATGATAAATTTGTTTTGTTAAAAAATGCAAAACGGATTTATCATTTTAATAGATAAGTCGTTTTACAATAAATCTGAATTTATCTATTAAAATGATAAATCCGTTTTGTATTAAAATATAAAATTTATTTTATTTAATTTTTAAGATAGGGCTATAAAAACACCACTAAAAATCCGTTAAAGAATCAAAATCAAAACTAATCTAATAATTATAAAAACACCACTAAAAATTTAGTAAAATAAAAATCAGGTTATAACTTTTTTAGATTTTTTGAAGATTATAAAGAGTTCAAAAAATTAATAAAAAATAGTAAACGATTGAGTTTGGGATTTTGAGCCCCAAGTCCCTTAAGAAGTTGCTTCTAAGTGAGTAATTAGCCCTAATTTTTTTTTTGGTTTTCTAGGATGTGGTTTCGGGGAAATCAGAGTAGGTTGCCTGAAAACCATTATTTTGCCTTGATTATCTAGTCGGCGTACAACATCGTCACGTGTAACGAATGTGTTGAAATAAAAATCTCTTTTATGTTTCGATGATACAAACTTAGAAAAGGGTTAAGTTTTCTGATTATGTGTGATCTAACATGTTTATCTAGTGCAAAGTATACAGGCCATCAAAATAATCATCTACCTATGAACTAAAAAGTATAGAAATCAAAGGTAGAAATTAAATGAGAAGGTTCAGAATTGAGAAGGTTTGACCAAAAATCAAGAGAAGGTTTGACCAAGCCATGACATATGCAAGATCATAGTAAAGAAGGTTCACTAATGATAGATTTAGAGAGTTCTAACTAACTCTAATTCAGAGAATTTCATATTCTGTTTTCATTGATTTGGAAGTGAGTACAAGGCTCTATTTATACAGGAGATGTTGGCCTTTCATATTCTATCGATTTAACTGTGGGCCTTTCATATCAAATGAAATAAATGTCAACCTTTCATGTTCTACTTATCTATTCATATTCTGCCAACCTTTCATATTCTACTTATCCATTCATATTCTACTTATCTATTACTCCCCCACAAGATCAAGTGGAGAGCTAAACAAAGCTTGAAACATTGAGCTTGTCACGTAGACTGCAGAATGCAGCTTTTGCTAGGGGTTTTGTAAGAATATCTGCAATCTGAGCCTCTGTTGGGACATGGCAAAAAATCAGACTTTTACTTAGAACCTTCTCCCTTACAAAGAATAAGTCCAGCTCCATATGTTTAGTTCTAGAGTGCAAGACAGGATCATGACTCGTTGCAACAGTACTTTGGTTATCACATAAGATAACATGTGTGTAGAGTGAGGCACTTTCAGCTCATGTAGCAAGGATTGAACCCATAAAAGTTCTGAGCAGCAAGTGCAAGACTCCTGTATTCTGCCCCAGCACTAGATTTAGCAACAAGTGTTTGATTCTTAGACCACCATGATATTAGGTTAGGCCTAAGATATATGCAAGCACCACTTGTAGACCTTCTATCATCAATATCACTTGCCCAATCTACATCACAATAGGCTTGCAGAGAGAAGGGAACAGAGGCAGCAGCAGGGCGTAGAACAAGACCAAGATCTAATGACCCTTTTAAATACCACAGAATTCTCTTGACAGCAACCCAATGAGTGTCAAGTGGCTGTGATAGAAATTGGCAAGCTTTCTTGACATCATAGCCAATTTCAGGCCGTCTAATGGTAGCATATTGAAGTGCTCCAACTATAGAGCGATAGAGGGAGGGGTCAGCCATATAATCAACACCATGTTTTGAGAGTTTAAGCCTTGCAGGAAGTGGTGTAGATATTCATTTTGCATTGTCCATGTCTGCTATAGATAGTATTTCTTTGAGGTACTTTGTTTGAGTAAGAAGGAGACAACCATTAGAAGTAGCTTTCACCTCAATACCAAGAAAATAATCAAGAGCCTCAAACTGTTTGAGAGCAAATACAGTAGTGAGCCTGTCAATAATAGATTGCACAGCAGTAGGAGAAGATCCAGTGATGATGATATCATCAACATAGACAAGAGTATATATGCAGCAGCCATTGTGAGCATAAACCAATAGTGAGGAATCACATTTGCTAGCAACAAAGCCAAAACTAATTAACTAGAGTTTTAGTGAGGCGTTCATACCAAGCCCTAGGTGCTTGTTTGAGGACATAAAGGGCCTTATGCAACTTGCATACCAAGGACTTGTCACCAATCTCAAATCCTTGTGGTTGAGACATGTGCACCTCTTCCTCAAGAAAACCATTCAAGAATGCATTGTTAATGTCTATTTGTTTAATAGACCACTTGTGAGTTAGAGCAATAGTTGAGATGATTCTGACAGTAATTGGCTTTATTACAGGAGCAAATGTTTCTGAATAATCTGTGTCTTCTCTTTGGTTGAATCCCTTAGCTACCAATCTAGCTTTGAACTTCCTATAATGGTACTGTTATATAGCCTGCATTTTCGACAGGCTAAATCAAATGCAGTCAACGCGGTTTGACTTTGGTTTTCTTAAAAGAAGGTGTTGATTTCGACACAGAAGAGTTGTATCAGAAGGAAAATTCGACAAAGCTTCAAATTTAACTAGATTTGAAGGGTGATATTTCGACGAGAAGAAGGCTAGGATTCAATAGCAGGTCAAAATCAAGTGCTCGCTGTCGAAGCTCTGGGAGTTACCCTAGTCGAAGGTTGAAGCAGTTTTCTTTTTTAAATTCTCTGTACAGTTAGTTAGTTTTAGTGTTTTCCCTCCTTGTATAAATAGTAGTTTCCCATAGGAAAAACGGCTCACAATCTCATTACAGAATTTTCACGCTCTAACTTCCAACACATTACAGAGAAAACGAGCCAAGAGAAGAATGTATGATCTGTGCACCAACTCTCTTTACAATTAATGCAATTTTAATTTGTTTTCTTCTTTGCTTTTCTGCAATTTTTTCTTTGTTTTATTCTCCCTCATTGAGGAAAGTCGACGGTTTCACGCGAGATCGACGGTTATCTTCTTCTTTTTACTTTTAAACTGCAAGAACACGTATAATTCTGGGAAAAACTTTAACACAAATGGTCTTAGGATTTACTAGTTGATCATGAAAACAGAAGCAATTTCAAACTAGCGGTGTTTACCAAAATCCAAGGTAAACAAATTGGCACGCCCGGTGGGACATTTGTGCTAATTTTAAAGTTTTTCGTTGAATTCTTAAACTTTGTGTTTGTCCGTGCATGCAATTAAGGAGTGGTAAACATCTTCCAGAGATGGCACGCTCTAGTACAAGTAATGCTTCTGCATCAAATGCACAAAGTACACAAGAACAAGCGTTAGTTAGTGACGTTAACGCTGCAAATGTCTCAGGCATAACCGTTGCTATGCCTTCTTCGACAACAATGGGAGTAACCGCTATAACTTCTCCCATAATTACTCTTGTGTCAATGATGACCACTGCAGCATTAACAAATGTTAATACAATGGCTTCTGTGCCACCAATAGTAGGAGCAACGAGTCCTTTGATGGCAAATCCAATGATTGGAAATATGCCATTTACTATGAGTGCATGGAAGGGCTTTACCGTATGGCATGCCAACAGCATTGATGGCAGGCCTTCAGACAAATTCGTCTACATTTGCAGATAATGCAATTACAGGGTATTCTCCTACTCATAGTTCAACAGAGGGCATCCATAGTCGATATGCCCAAACTAATCTGACTAGAACATCTTTGTTGGCTTTAAGACAACAAATGGATGATAGCAATCATGATATGGTCAATATGTTAACACAACAAATTGGTACTGCGTTTAATCCATTGATACAAAACACTAATAATAGTTACCAAACGTTGGCAACACAAATGGGAAGAATTGTTGATTTCTTTGGTACTCCACCAGTACATCACCAGCAAATCCCCCAAATCCAAAATGCTAGGCCTGTAGAGATACCTGTAGGAAGGCCTAACAATGCAATTCCTATAAATCAGGGAAACCAAGGACAACAACAAATTGTCGAAGAGCCTATGAGGATAGAGGCAATCCCTGAAGTTGTGTTGGTGAATAGAAATCAAAATGCAGACGAAGTGGTCAGACAAGTGCAACAAAACAATTTTGGAGCACAAAACAATCTGGCTAATATGGTCGAAACTATTTTAGCCCAGAATGGCCTTAACTTAGGTTTACATAGGCCTAATTTTGTGTCACCCTTGTCAGAATACACTTTACAAACAGAGTTACTGATATGATCCGAAAAGGAACATATATAGAAATTAGGATCTATCCTCGAGTGAATCACACAATTTAAAAGAAAAGGACTAAACACAATTCAAAGTAACAAAAATCAAAAAGATGGAGAAGATAGAAGATGGAAAAAAGAAAGGCGCCACACTCTCAATTCTATGAAGAAAGAGAAATGATAAGCCAAGTGAAGAATCGCCACAAAGGAACGAATGCCTTTGATAAGATCCAGATATGTGATCTTCCACAAGAAGATACAAGAGGCACAATGCTCTCAAAATGCTAATTGCATATAACTTTCAACATATCTCATATTGCATTCTTACATGGGTATTTATAGGCTAAGCTTGAAAGATAAAAGTAACTTTCCACTATCATACATTTATCTAATGCATTTACCTAGAATATAACCACAAACTAGAAAATAAATTTCCATTAGGTACTATAATGACTTAGAAAGTCTTGAAAACCCATAAACCTACTTTGGGAAGATCATAGGACACTTAAACTTATTCAACCAAAACAAATCCGAAAATTAAAATTAAAATAGCAAAAATTGGGCCACCCTTGAGTTCTCCTTCATCATGTGCATTGGGCTTTTCCAAATTGTTGTTGGCCCTTATTGGTTGTCATCATTCCCTCCTTCTTCGAGAGAATTCGACCTCGAATTTATTGCTTTAGGACATCATCATCATCCTCCACGCTCAAACACAATTCTGTGGAACTTTTGGGGTACAACTCTTGGAATTGTTGTTTCATTTTCCTTCAAAATAGAATAAGAATGGCAGGAAATAGAAATAGTATTAGTAGGCAAACAAACACCATTATGAAGAAAGATATTTGTACGATTCCATGACAATAGTTCCTCCTTTCCCACATGTTCATTCACAAGACAACTTCCAATTTTTAACTTCACATTTTCCTTGCACTTTTTATTTTTATTTTTTTCTTCAAATGGAGAAATATCATTCTTGGCATCCTCTTGCTCTTTTCCTTTTAATATGAATTCCTCTTGAATGCTCTCAAAAGTGGAATTTATCATTTCCTCACCAACTTCTCTTGGAGATAATGATGCATGAGTAACTTGAAGAACACAAGAAGTAGAAGACATAGTAGGAATAATTATTGACTTTTGGAAAGTCACAGAAATGCTCTCAATTTCTTTCTCTTTTTCCCCCAAATCATCTTCCTCTTTCTTTTCAATGACACACTCCAATTTTTCTTCACTTTTTTCATTCAATTTCATCTTTTCTCTCAAGGCTATCTTTTCCACTCTTTTTGCTTCTTTTTTTAGACCATTTTCATAAAGATATTTCACATACTCTGGATCCATTACAAAATCTCTAATATATATTGCATAATCTCTTTGTCTTGCATCCATCATGTCCATTTGGAAGAAAGATGATAATTTTCGAGGAAAAACAAAAGACAAACAAAAATTCACTCGAGGATCCTTAGCTTTGATACCACATGATATGATCCGGAAAGGAACATATATAGAAATTAGGATCTATCCTCGAGTGAATCACACAATTTAAAAGAAAAGGACTAAACACAATTCAAAGTAACAAAAATCAAAAAGATGGAGAAGATAGAAGATGGAAAAAAGAAAGGCGCCACACTCTCAATTCTATGAAGAAAGAGAAATGATAAGCCAAGTGAAGAATCGCCACAAAGGAACGAATGCCTTTGATAAGATCCAGATATGTGATCTTCCACAAGAAGATACAAGAGGCACAATGCTCTCAAAATGCTAATTGCATATAACTTTCAACATATCTCATATTGCATTCTTACATGGGTATTTATAGGCTAAGCTTGAAAGATAAAAGTAACTTTCCACTATCATACATTTATCTAATGCATTTACCTAGAATATAACCACAAACTAGAAAATAAATTTCCATTAGGTACTATAATGACTTAGAAAGTCTTGAAAACCCATAAACCTACTTTGGGAAGATCATAGGACACTTAAACTTATTCAACCAAAACAAATCCGAAAATTAAAATTAAAATAGCAAAAATTGGGCCACCCTTGAGTTCTCCTTCATCATGTGCATTGGGCTTTTCCAAATTGTTGTTGGCCCTTATTGGTTGTCATCAGTTACCTAGGGGATGGAAAATTCCCAAGTTCACAAAGTTCACTGGACAAACCAGTGAATCTACCGTCGAACACGTGGCTCGTTATTTGACTGAGGCTGGCGATCTAGCACATAATGAGAATTTAAGGATGAAGTACTTTCCAAATTCTCTAACTAAGAATGCCTTCACATGGTTCACTACACTGCCTCCAAATTCAATTTTTAATTGGAGTCAATTAGAAAAGGCCTTCCATGAACAGTTCTACATGGGCCAATGTAAGATTAGTCTTAAAGAACTGGCTAGCGTTCGACGCAAGGGGGCAGAATCTATTGATGATTATCTCAATAGATTTGGACTACTCAAAGCAAGGTGCTTTATCCAAGTGCCTGAGCATGAGTTAGTCGAAATGGCTGCTGGTGGTCTAGATTACACTATAAGAAAGCAACTAAACACACTACATTTAAGAGATATGGCACAATTGGCTGATAGAGTTCGACAAGTCGAAAGACTCAAAGCTGAAAAAGCCAGAATAAGTAGGTTCCATAATAAAAAAGAAAAGGTTACTTATGTCGAAACTAATGACAGTGACCAAGAATTCGACATATCTTATGAAGATGTCGAAGAAGAGGTTAATATTACAGAATTGAAATCAGGACCTCCTTATACCTGTCGATTGGCTCGTTGTCGAAAAAAGGAGAAATCTGGAAAGAACAAGGTATTTTCGACCTGATGACGTCATTAGAGCAGTTAAGAGGAATTTCAAAAATGTCATTTTCTTCTTCATTTAAAAATTCACTCGAAAAAGACATTTTTGAGGGGCAATTTGTTAGCCTGCATTTTCGACAGGCTAAATCAAATGCAGTCAACGCGGTTTGACTTTGTTTTTCTTAAAAGAAGGTGTTGATTTCGACACAGTTGTATCAGAAGGAAAATTCGACAAAGCTTCAGATTTAACTAGATTTGAAGGGTGATATTTCGACGAGAAGAAGGCTGGGATTCAATAGCAGGTCAAAATCAAGTGCTCGCTGTCGAAGCTCTGGGAGTTACCCTAGTCGAAGGTTGAAGCAGTTTTCTTTCTTAAATTCTCTGTACAGTTAGTTAGTTTTAGTGTTTTCCCTCCTTGTATAAACAGTAATTTCCCATAGGAAAAACGGGTCACAATCTCATTACAGAATTCTCACGCTCTAACTTTCAACACATTATAGAGAAAATGAGCCAAGAGAAGAATGTATGATCTGTGCACCAACTCTCTTTACAATTAATGCAATTTTAATTTGTTTTCTTCTTTGCTTTTCTGCAATTTTTTTTGTTTTATTCTCCCTCATTGAGGAAAGTCGACGGTTTCGCGCGACATCGACGGTTATCTTCTTCTTTTTACTTTTAAACTGCAAGAACACGTATAATTATGGGAAAAACTTTAACACAAATGGTCTTAGGATTTACTAGTTGATCCTGCAAACAGAAGCAATTTCAAACTAGCGGTGTTTACCAAAATCCAAGGTAAACAGGTACCATCTGAATTCTCTTTGATCCGGAAAACCCACTTGCTGCCCACAACTTTTCTACCAGCAGGAAGTGGAACAAGACTCCAAGTACCATTTTGTATTAGAGCATCATACTCACTCTGCATAGCTTGTTTCCATTTGGGACAGGACAAAGCTTGATTCACTGAATTAGGCTCAACTGTGGTTAAGAGAAATGTAGGGTGAATACGGGGCTGAACAATGCCATTTTTGGACCTAGTGATCATAGGATGTGTGCTGGTAGGTAGAGGTGGTGGAGGGGCAGCAGGTGACTGTGGTGCAAAAGGTATGGAGGGTGCAGGGGAAACTGGATTTATAGTGGAAGAGGCTGTTGGAGGCAGATGTAGTATATGGTGAGTTGGGTGGGTTGGGAGAGGGAGCAGAGGTTGTTGTTGGATTAGGGAATGTTGCTGGTTGAGTAGTATTGAAGGGAACAACGCCTAAGGGTTGCAAAGTACAGGTTGTGGCAGGTTGTTTTGTAAGTTTAGTTGGGAATAGATTAGGATAGGGAAAAGTATTCTCATTGAATATAACATCCTTGGAGACAAACAACCTTCCTGTGGCATCAAGGCACTTGTAACCCTTGCGGTTTGCTGAATATCCCAAGAAAATACACTCTGCAGAGCGGAATTGAAACTTTTGGTTATGATAGGGCCTAAGTAAAGGGAAACAAGAGCAACCAAAGACCTTAAGAAAGCTAAAATCAGGAGGTTTTTGATAAAGGGTAGTATAAGGAATTGAATGGTTTTGGTGAGGAGATGGAAGCCTATTTAATTATAAGGTAAACAGAGGTATGGAAAGAGTGATCCCAAAAGGATAGAGGTAAGGAGGCTTGAGATAATAGAGAGAGACTCATGTCAATAATGTGTTTATGTTTTCTCTCTATTACCCCATTTTGATGGTGAGTGTGAGGACAAATTAGACGATGGACCACACCTATAGAAGCAAGATATTGACTGAAAGGGCGAAATTCCCCCAAATCAGATTGGGCAGCTTTTATCTTACAATTAAATTGGTTTTCAACAAGTTTTTGAAACTGTGTGAAGATAGAAAGAGCATCAGATTTGACTTTAAGAAAATAAATCCAGGTATAACGGCTAAAGGCATCTACGAAGGAGATATAATATTTGTAACCCATGGAGGACACCATAGGTGCAGGCCCCCATAGATCACAGAATATTAACTCAAGGGGATGAGAGTACACAGTAGTAGAGGGTTAAGAGGGAAATTTGAGATGTTTACCCATGCAACAAGCAACGCAAAAGTCAATCTTATTTTTATTGATACTAGGTTTGTTACACATAGAGAGCACACTATTTAGTACATGAATGTTTGGATGATCTAAACGGTTATGCCAAAGAGAACTAGTGGAGGAAATGTGTATAGGAGCAGAAACAGAAACATTGGATTGAGGTATGACTTGAGGAATGATTGACTTGACAAGAGGAGTTGCTACTGCAGAGGAAGGTCCTAGGATATGGTAGAGTCCATCAGAGGCGCCTTTGCCACAAAGAAGAGTTGCTCCATCATCCTGGGATTTAGCAAAACAATGAGGGGTGAAATTGGAAAAAGGCATTGTTATCAGTATTGAAACGTTTAATGCTAAGTAAATATTTGGTTAGTTGAGGAACATATAAAATATTTTTAAAATGGAGAGTACGTTTGGGATCAAAAGGAGAATGGACAGATTCTGAGCTAATAGAGCGAATCTTTAAACCTTGTCCATTACCAAGGAAAACATGATCCTGGCCAGAGTGTGTAGTAGCAGTGGCAGGGTTAGGAGGTATACCAGACATATGGTAAGAAGCAGTTATCTATCCAGTCAGATTGCTAGCAGCAAATGTTGGAGCAGCTTGAACAGCAAATGCTTGAGGAACCATAGGTTGAAAGAGAGCCTGTTGAGGCACCACAGCTTGCTGAGGCCACATAGTAGCATGAGCAGTAGGTGGTGTTGCAGCAGCAACACCAGGATACTGCTAGACAGTAGCATTAGCAGCAGGAGGAACATAGCCAGGGCGCACATACTGATAGGGATTGCCAAAATTAGAGACCATTGTAGGAGCAGCAAACTGAGGTGTGTATCTGTGATAGCAAACAGAAGCATCGTGTCCAAACCTAGAGCCAACTTGACATTGGACATTGCTGCGACCACGTCCACGGCCACCACGACGAAATCTGCCACCTCTACCACCACAAAAATTACCTCTAGATGCAGTGAATTGAGCCTGTGGTATATATAGTATCAGTTGTAGCAGCAGTGTCATCAGTAGATTTAGGTTGAGATTCAGTCTTAGAAATTTCATGTGACAGATTCAAGCAAGCAACAACAGTAGCAGCAACAGTTTGCTTGGCAATTCTGCTCTCATGTGCAAGTAATAGTGCCTCAAGTTCCTCAAATTCAAACCACTCAGATTTTGTGGACAAAAGGGTAGTAATAGATTCATATTCTGCAGGCAAGCCTTGAAGAACAACATCATACTCTTCTTGCAAAGAAATAGTTTCGCCAATAAAGAGTAATGCATCAGTAATCGTTTTAAGACGCGCGAAGAATTCAGTTATTGAACGTTCACCTTTCTTCGTGTTATGCAACTCAGCACGAAGCTGTCATGCTTGCGCTTTTGTCTTCGCGTGCGAATGTTGATGAATTTTGTCCCAAAGCTGGAACGTGTAGCGACATCCGATTACCTTGGCGAGAATTGTAGGTGATAATGAGGACTGAAGCCACGCAAGCAGCAATTGACCCTGCAGTTCCCATTCAACATATGCAGGATTCTCAATTTCAGCAAGACGGTCAGCATCAGTCAAGTAACGCATCAGAACTTCTGGAGAAATGCAAAAACGATGAAATTTATGCGCACGCAGAATCGGTTCCACCTGTTGGAGCCAGAGAGGAAGATTATCACCGGTTAACTTCTCTGAAACTTGATATTGAAAAGATTTAAACGGTTTGAGCTACGGTAGATTCGTAGATGACGACGCCATTGATGAAAGTGGAAGAAAGCTTGAAGACGATTGCAAAATCGAAGAAGAAGACGATCGAACTGAGGTGACGACCGAGAAGATCAAACAATGCGCTAAACAGAAACGAAGACGAAGCAGTGATGCGACGATCGGTTGCGATGTCACCAGCAAGACGATCAGGAACGACGGCCGAGGTGGCGGCGCGATGGAAGTCGTTTTTGGCTCTGATACCATGATAGATTTAGAGAGTTCTAACTAACTCTAATTCAGAGAATTTCATATTCTGTTTTCATTGATTTGGAAGTGAGTACAAAGCTCTATTTATACAAGAGATGTTGGCCTTTCATATTCTATTGATTTAACTGTTGGCCTTTCATATCAAATGAAATAAATGCCAACCTTTCATGTTCTACTTATCTATTCATATTTTGCCAACCTTTTATATTCTACTTATCTATTCATATTCCACTTATCTATTAACTAATGAGAAGGTTAAGAGTTGAGAAGGTACACGTCGAGAAGGTTCAAGAACAACAACCTACTCATTCTAGAAAAACTTAAGAACAATCCCTCTCGTTGATGAGCTGAAGTAGTAAATGAAGAATGTTGCATTAAATGTGTTGAGAAGGTTTTAAAAACAAGAGAGGAACTCAATGATTCTTCCAAGGAGCATCAAAAGTTTGTTTGTTTAAGGAATAATCATATGAGAAGGTTTCAACCTTCTAACGGCTATATTCATCATCTGGGATTATTTAACTGCTAGGTTCGAAATTTACCAGTGTGAGATTTAATTGGAACCTACTCAAAGCTCAAGCTTCTCAAAGTAATCCAATTATCATTTTTCTTATTTTTAACTAAAATTAGCTCTACAAAATCATTTATGCCAAAATCAATTTTGTCATCGCAAAACCAAACACACGCGAAAACTTCTCACCTCAAAACTCGTTGTAGAATGTTTCATTTTTCTTTCATAAATTGATGAAATTGATGTCTCAAATCTCAACCACTATTACTATTAGTAGTAGAATTTGTTCGTGTTATTATTTACCACACCCACGTGAGGGTGAGGGTGAGGGTGAGGGTGAGGGTGAGGGTGGGGTGTTAACAAAAATGCATGATTAAAATATCATCAACGACAAACAAGAGCAACTGAGGAACAAACAACACAAGGATAATCTACCGTTTTCTCAGGTCAAAGTCATGGTCTTTTCTTTCTTCTTCACTCCACTTGACTTTGGGTAGAAGGAAGGGTAGATTCCAAAAAAAGTGAATAACTAACACCTCCACAAATCCTAATTTAATTCCTTAATAAAAAATGTTACTAACCCATTATCATATGATTATAGGAGTTTTGACCCCACTCCAATTTCCCTCAAACTCAAACCCAATAATGACCCTCTCTCTTTTCCTTACTTTTAAGATTAATAAAAAACCCCACCCCCGTCAAAAAAAAAAAAAAAACCCCACCCCCATACCATATATGCCTTAATTATTAGCAAACGTTACTTTTTTCGCCTAATAATAAAGTTGTTGTTCTCTTTTTAAAAAAATTCAAAAAAAAAATTCAGATCTTCAATCCATGACCAGCTCATGTCAAGTCAAGTCAAGGGCATAACCGTAATTTCATCTCAAATCAAAGTTTATTCAAGTAAAAAAACTTCAACTTTATAAATACGGTTACATATATGTAAATGTAACACTATCACTATGCTCCAAATTAACATAAACGCACCGGCAACACCGGCTTCCACCGGTGAAATCCATTAGTGACCAAAAAAAGCTTCAAAAGCACTTATTTTTTCTCATTCATTGGGAATTCAGATACCCAATTGGGAAAAGTGAGCAACTTTGAAGAAATTTTGAGGAAAAAAACTCAGCCAGATATAGCTTTTTTTTCTGGTTCTGATAAGGAAGTAGTTGTTGTTGTTCGAAAGTGAAGCAAAAAACGACGCCGCATAATGCTTCTTTGTGGGTATGGAAAGAAATCCAAAAACGGCGTCGTTTCAGGATCGTTTCCTGTTTACCTTAACGTTTACGATCTAACACCTATCAACGGTTACGCTTACTGGTTCGGTCTTGGAGTTTATCATTCCGCTGTTCAAGGTACGTCATTTTCTCCGAACTTTCAATCCTTAATTTCTCCACAAAAAAAAACCAAAATCTTAATTTCTCCGAACTTTATTAATTTCTTCAAACCCACTTCAGATCTACGATCTACTTTCAAAAACTAATGATGGGTATCTCTGTTTTTTTTTTGCATTTGAAAAAAATTGTTTTTTTTTAGTTCATGGTGTTGAGTATGCTTTTGGAGCACATGAGTATTCATCAACGGGAATATTTGAAGGAGAACCAAAGAAATGTGAAGGGTTCAGATTCAGAAAAAGTATATTGATTGGAAAAACGAGTATGGGACCTAGTGAAGTGAGGGGGGTGATGGAAGAATTTGGTGGGGTGTATAAAGGAAATGCTTATAATCTTATCAGAAAAAATTGCAACCATTTTTGCAATGATGCTTGTGTTAGGCTCACTGGAAATCCTATACCTAAATGGGTCAATCGTCTTGCTAGAATTGGTAACTCACTCATAACTCTCAACAATTTACATAGTAACTTTTTTTTTTACTTTTTTTATTGAGTTTTTATTTGTTGAAAATTGAAAGATGAAGGCGTTGAGTAGATTTTGGTGAAGTGGTTGTTGGAGTGCAAAGAAAGTTTATTGGTAGCGAGATTGTAGTTGAATAGGATAACGACTTTGATACGATTAAGGAAGCCAGTGAGGTAGTGAATAGTCAATTGACTGAGAAATAAAAACAAGGGATTTGTATTGGTTCTGGTGATTTTAGGATATTTTCAGAGAGAGAAAAAAATAAGATCTGATGAGAGAGAGTTTTAGATGAGTGAGATAAATACCCAGTGTCTTTTCCTCTTTAAAGGCATTGAATACTTTCTCAATAAAAAGATTTTATGAAAAATATATAATTTGATAATAATTATACGATGGTAATGATACTTTCTCATGAGAAATATTTTTGGTCAGGGAAAGACCAAAATGTCCTACAATTAAGTGAAAATGTAGGAAACTTCAGGAATTGTGAGTGCGGAGGATTTTAATTCAATTGAGAGAGGTTTAGGTTTTTTTACTAACCAAGAAAGAGGTTTGTTTAGGTTTTATTATTAATTTTTGGTCAAAAAAAAAGGTTCTATTCTTATTTAGTAGTATGCATAGTAATTATTTAATGCAGAATAGTTGAATTAGAAAATATGACATAAACCATGTAATTATTGAACAAGTATGCAAATTATTTTTGAATAATTTTGTTTATTTATATTTAAAGTATGTAATAAGGAACCACAAAAAAGTCTTTTATACAGCAACATTGTTTATATAAAACAAATGAATTTTATAATTTAAACAATATAGTTCACTTAGCTATACGATAAATTATGGTATTATTATTATTATTAAAAATTTGCGTTATTTTTACCAAAGAGTATAACTAATGACTGTTGATAGAAATTTTTTTTCACATCTGTTTATAGAATTGTTAAAATATACCATTCTGATAGAATAAAATCATAATATAAGAAGTCAAATTTGCATGAAAGCATATAATTATTTTTTATTTTTATCATTGTATAAAATTAAAATTATCATTGCATAAAAGGTTATAATTAGTTTAGTAATAATAATCGTTGTGTATATTAAAATTATCATTGTACCAAAAAAAATAAAATTATTTTATTTTTGGGTGAAAATATTAAAATTATCATTGCATAAAAGGTTATAATTAGTTTAATTTCATTGGATGGTCATAACTATAGTATTGTTGACAAAGTATAGTTATTAAATTCTTTAAAATATTTAGTCATGTTTGCATTTGAAGTTGAAATTGACATAATTTGCCATGTTTAAAAATTAAGGAAGAGACGAGTATCATTTATTTTAATTTTATCATTATATGAACTCTTATGATTAGTTGGCTTATTATTTTACAGGTTTCATGTGTAATTGTGTTTTACCTGTGACTGTGAATTCAACTAAAGTTAGGCATCATAGAATAGAAGAGAAGCAATGTGAAGGAGAGAAACAAGCATTAACAAGTGAACCTAAGAAACTTACTGTTTCAAATTCGACATCTTCATCATCTTCGCCTGCTTCTGGTTTAGGATTGCGTCGAGGAAGGAGTAGAACACGACGCGCTCTTCCTCCATCTTCACCTTTGATTATTCAGTCATCTTCTTCTTGATCTTGATGTTTTAAATTTGATTTTTTTTTATATATTTTTGTTCTCTTTTTTGTTTTGTTCAATTTTACAGAAGTTGCTTTAACAAACAAAGAAAGGCTGTCAGGTTTCAAAAAGTAAAACCCTTAGCTTTCATTGGCTCAACTTGAGCAATTTATATGGAGTTACAATACAGTTCAATCTAACAGAAAAACAATTATCAGCTTAACAAACGGTCAACTAACCAAACAGAGAAAAATTACAACAACAGCATAAAACTAATAGCTAATACATCTTTAACACTCTCCCTTAAACTGAACCTTTTAACCAAAAGTCAGTTTATACCAGCAGCTATATCAGACACAGAGCACATTCCCATTTCTGTTCTCAACTTGGCAAAAGTCTCCATCTTAAGGGGCTTGGTCATCACATCAGCAACTTGGTCACAAGTAGGGCAATACTTCAGTTCAATATGTCTATCCTTGCATAGGTCTCGTAAGAAATGAAACCTCACATCAATGTGCTTTGTTCTCCCATGTAGAACTGGATTTTTAGACAGTTTGATGCTAGAATTGTTGTCACAAAACACTGTGACACAATCAGATCCTGTTTCACCAAAGAACTTCAGAATTCTGGTGAGCCAAATGCTTTGGCATGCACATGAAGCAGCTGCTATGTATTCTGCTTCAGTAGTAGATAGAGAAACCACTGGCTGCTTCTTTGATCCCATGCTACAACACCTGTTCCTAGCATGACAACATGGCCTGAGGTGCTTCTTCTGTCATCATAATCCCCTGCACAATCACTATCAGAAAAGGCAATAAGTTCTGGTGATTGATGATTCTTGTAGTATATTCCATAGCCTAGAGTTCCTTTGATGTATCTAAGGATTCTCTTGGCAGCTGTGAGGTGTTGCTCAGTAGGTACTTCCATAAATCTGCTTATCAAGCTGACAGCAAAGGCTAAATCAGGTCTTGTGGCTGTCAAATACATCAAGCTTCCAACCAGTCTTTTGTACTCAGTGCTATCAACAATTCTTCCTTCTCCTTGTTTGTTTATCTTGGTTCCAGGAACTATAGGAATGTTCACTGGTTTGCAATCAGACATTCTGAATCTTTCAAGTACTTCATTAGCATACTTTTGTTGACATATGAAGATGCCATCAGCTCCTTGATACACTTCAACTCCTAGAAAGAACTTCATTCTTCCCAAATCAGTCATATCAAACTCTTGCCTCATAGAGAGTTTGAATTCTTCAAACATCTTTGTGCTATTTCCTGTAAAAATTAAGTCATCCACGTATAGACTCACAATAATGATCCCACCAGCAGCATCAGTTTTTGTGAATAGTGTGTGTTCATGTGGACACTTTACAAACTTGGCATGTTCAAAATACTTTTCAATCCTGCTGTACCAAGCCCTGGGGGCTTGTTTGAGGCCATACAAGGCTTTATGCAACTTGTAAACTTTCTGCTCTTCTCCCTTCACCAAGTATCCAGCAGGTTGGTCAACAAAGACCTCTTCAGCTAGGTCTCCATGCAAGAAGGCACTTTTCACATCCAATTGATGTATCTTCCATCCTTGTGAGGCAGCATACCCTATCAAGCTTCTTATTGTATCCTATCTGGCCACTGGAGCAAAAACCTCATTGTAATCAATTCCTTGTCTTTGAGTGTAGCCCTTAGCAACTAGCCTTGCCTTGTGCTTCTCTATCTTTCCTTCCTCATTGTACTTGGTTTTATAGATCCATTTCACACCAATGGTTTTGGACCCCTTTGGTAACTCTGTGAGAGTCCAAGTTTTGTTTCTTACTATGGAATCAATCTCAGCATCCATTGCTTTAATCCATATATCATGCTTTGCTGCTTCTTCATAAGTGCTAGGATCTTCTTCTGTGCTAACATCAAACACTGCCAGACTCTGTAGTTCACAGAATAGATTCTCAACTTCAAATTCATCAAGCCATCCAGGTGCTCTAACCACTCGTTTTCCTTTATTCTGAGCAATGGAATCAGTGCTTGTGCTTGGTCTATCTTCTTCTCTACTGTGACCCTCATCTGCTGGTTGAGGTTCCTCACCTCTCTCCATAACATTCTCTTCCCCATTCTGTACTGCTTCAGGATATGTATCTGCATCAGATTCATCATCTAGGCTACTGTCAATGATCTGCCTTGTATTCTCTCCATTTGGAACTTCCCACTTCCATGCCTCGTTTTCAGAGAAAATTACATCTTTGCTAATTATAATTTTCTTGGTTATGGGATTGTACAGCTTGTATCCTTTTGTCTCTTCACTGATACCTAAGAAAATACACTTGACACTTTTGTCATCAAGTTTTTTTCTTAGAGCATCAGGCACATGAACATGTGATATGCAACCAAAAATTCTGAAGTAAGTCACTGTTGGCTTGATTCCACTCCAGGCCTCTTCTGGTGTGATGTCTTTTACTGCAAGTGTAGGACTTCTGTTTACTACATGATTGGCCCAATTCACTGCCTCTGGCCAGAATTGTTTAGGAACATTCCTGCCAGACAACATGCTCCTTACCAAGTTCATAAGGGTCCTGTTCTTCCTCTCAGCCACACCATTCTGCTGAGGTGTGTAGGCATTGGTCAGTTGTCTCTTGATTCCATTCTCTTCACAGAATTTTGCAAAGTCTAGAGAATTAAATTCTCCACCCCTGTCAGTTCTTAGGCACATAACTAGTTCACCAGTTTCTTTCTCAATGCTGGCCTTAAATTTCTTGAAGCATTCTAAAGCACTAGACTTTTCACTCAGAAAGTAAATCCAAGTCTTCCTAGTCAGATCATCAATAAAGGTGAGAAAATACCTTTTCTTACCATTAGACTCTGGTTTGATAGGTCCACATATATCAGCATGAATGAGTTCAAGCTTTTTCGATGCCCTCCAATTGCTTGTCTTGGGAATGGATTCTCTGTGTTGCTTTCCAATTGCACAGTCAGTGCATACTTCCTCCAAATCACTTACTTCAGGTAATCCTATTACCATATTTCTTTGAATCAAAGTTCTTAGTCCTTTCACACTAAGATGAGCATACCTGTGATGCCATAGCTTGGTGGTATCCTCTGCTGTAGTCTTCAAACACACAGGCATGATAGGAGCAGATACATTTGGAGGGCCCTTCTCACTAGCAGCCATAATAGGAACAGCAATAACAGCAAACAAATTGTTCCTAGCCATCTTAGAGGATATAACTAGTCCCCATTTATCATGATAAACATTACACAAGTCATCCTTAAATGTGACAGTCAATCCTCTATGTTGCAACTGTCCTATGCTTATCAAGTTATTTCTCAGTTCAGGTATGTAAAGGACAGAGGAGATTACCTGAATTCTGCCATTCATTCTGATCTTGACATTCCCCTTTCCACGAACCTCAAGGGATCTACCATCACCTAGCTTCACTGTGTCTCTAAATTCTTCATCAAGATCAAAGAACCAAGCTTTGTTTCCACTCATGTGGTGGCTGCAACCCGAGTCCATGTACCATTTCTCTTCCTTTCTATGATCAAGATCCTCACAACTTGCCATTAGAAGGATTTCCTCTTCTTCAACTTCTGCATAATTGATATTACCAGCATTATTTGGACATTCATTTCTGTAGTGCCCCATTTTTCCACATCCATAGCACTCAATGTGGTCTTTATTGACAGATTTTCTTTCACGCCCTCTCATTCCTCTTCCATTTCCTCTACCCCTTCCTCTCCCAGGCTCTTTGCCATTGCTAGACACTTTAAGAGCTTGCACTTCGTCTTTCTGGGATCTCATTCTCTGTTCTTGAACTAACAAACTACTTTGCAATTCATCTATCGTTATAGTGGTGATATCGCGAGAGTATTCAATTGCGCAAATGACATAATTGAATTTTTCAGGCATGGATCTAATTACCTTTTCCACCACGACGCTTTCTTTCAATTCGTCCCCATGCATCTTCATTTTCGTCACGATTGCCATCGTTCTTGCGAAATACTCGGTTACGGTCTCTTCTTCTTTCATGGTTAACGTTTCAAAATCACGTCGTAGAGTCTGAAGTTGTGCCATCTTCACTCTCGACGAACCTTTGAATTTCAATTGCATGGATTCCCAAATGTCTTTCGCGGTGTCCTTCTTCAGTATTGTTTCAAGAAGATTGCGATCTATCGCTTGAAACAAGTAGTTTTTTGCCTTGAGATCTTTTAGTTTCGCTTCTTCGATTTTCTTCAATTGTTCTTGATTCGCCACCTGCGGTGCCTCCGGTAGGGTTGGAATTCCAGTTTCAACGACATTCCAAAATTCCTTCGAACGCAGAAGATTCTCCATGAGCATGGCCCAGTGGTCATAGTGGCCATCGAAACGCGGAATTGCAGCTTGCACGAAATTGGAGTTCTCCTTCTCCTTCTCCATTGATTCACTTTCTTGCGCTCGAATTCTGTTTAGGTCACAAGGTTTCTGTATCAGGCCCCTTTACGAGCTCTGGTACCAATTGTCAGGTTTCAAAAAGTAAAACCCTTAGCTTTCATTGGTTCAACTTGAGCAATTTATATGGAGTTACAATACAGTTCAATCTAACAGAAAAACAGTTATCAGCTTAACAAACTGTCAACTAACCAAACAGAGAGAAAAATTACAACAACAGCATAAAACTAATAGCTAATACATCTTTAACAAAGGCAACAGATTTGATTTTCTTTAAATTGAAAATTGTTATTATTCATTCTTTACATCCAATGAGGTATTGGCTTTATTTTATATTTTATTAAGAGAGGACCCACCTCTAAGGTGGATTATATAAGGGAAAAAATTAAAGTGATATATTAGTGTTTGGATATATTTGCAAATACAATTTAAGTAAATTACTTTAAACCAATTTCAATAAATTCTCTAAAATAGCTTTTTTTTTGGTAATACAAAGGGAAAAAAGAGCAAAAGAAAGCCAAAAACAACTAAATCCTTAGAAACGTAGCTCTTCTAGAGAGGAATGAAGGAGATTCCATCGAGAAGAATTTGAAGGAACTCTAAAATAGTTTATGAACAAGTATTTAATTAAGCTTATCTAATATATATATATATATATATATATATATATATATATATATATATATATATATATATATACTGCTCACAACAGACATTGGCCACGTTTGTGAGGCTCCCAGAACATTCTTTGAAAATACACCAGTAAACTGGCCTGAACAAGGCTAGCCATAGTCAAGGAGTATACTAATAGTGTAACACTTAGAAATATTTTAACTTTGAATTAATATCCATAACAGGCACTTATATGATTATGAACAAAATAAGTAACTGCAAAGCATAATCTAGAAAGTAGTTACTAGTTCATATTTTAATATTTATATTTCTAATGAAACCAAGTGAAGGCGATGATGCTTATGGGTGAGGAATTATACAAAATATTCTGAAAAAACCTCTGTTACTTTTATACTGCTTTCCTCACTCTCTCATGTCTTTTATTACTATGCCTTCTTTAGAAAATCAATTTTCTGAAAATAACAATCAAGATCTTAGTAAAGATCTTACCAATCAAGATCTTTGCAAAGATCTTATCAACAATCAAACTTCTTTTGTCATAGATAAAGTTTCCCTCAAAAAGGAATTTTATTCTGAAGAATGGTCCCTTCACAGAGAATGGTTCTTCAAACATTATCAAGGGAAAAATAGAAAATCCATTCAGGAAAAATTCTATAAATTTCTTGAAAATGTCAAATACAATATTCTTTTTTTTGATTGGTTTCATGCGTATACCATCAAGAAGAATATCAATTATCCCTTCCAGGATGACATTATTGGAAGGAAAATCGTGGATGTCATCACTATATGGCATCTAAAAGATGGTCAAAAGGTCCAATCGGAATTACCTCCTAAAGGCCCTTTTACCCTTAATATTCAAAACCAATCTGCCCCTGTCTTAGCTGCCCCCTTTAAAGCTAGACCTGACAATGAACCCGTAACAGCCAGAGATATCAAAGATCTCATGGAACAATCCAACTATACAAACAAATACCTCCAAGCACTAGGAGACTCCAAATCAAGTAGAATCGATGATGCCTCCCCTAAAACTGAGTCATCTTATTCTTCTGCTAGAATTGAGAAACCCCTATTCAATCCCTATAGGGTATCCAAAACCTTTAAAAAGGCCTCCAAGCAGGAAGGTCATGTCAAAAGAGAAGTTGATGAAACCAGAGATGAAATCCTGGAAAAAATCAATGAACATTTAACTCTCCTCAAAACAACAATCCCTGATACGCCTTCTCCTCATACCCCTAGGAAAAGCATCAATATGATAGATGAAACCTCTTCTGATCATTCAGAAGATACCTCTCCTAAGGATAGAGTCAGTCCTATCATTTACAATCCTAAAAACAAATGGCGTAGAGAAACTAAGCTTTACTACCCCAGGGCCACTGCTCCTGACCTTCTCTTAGAAGAAAAGGAAACCAATTTCAAAAGTTTCAGTGCCAACAATGTTTATGAGTGGAACATTGATGGAGAAAATGAGTATGGCATAACCAAAATCCTCCAAAATATGACTATGGTTGCCACTGCTTATGAAACCTCCAACAACTGCTCAGATGACATGATCGTAGAAATCCTCATTGCAGGATTCTGTGGTCAGCTCAAAGGTTGGTGGGATAATTACCTCAATGATGAGGATAAACAATCTATCCTTACTGCCATCAAGAGGGAACCAAACGGAGAACCCATCCTTGAAAATGGGATTCAAATTCCTGATCAAGTTAACACCTTGATCTTTACCATTGCCCAACACTTTGTTGGAGACCCTTCCTTGATTAAGGATAGATCTGCAGAACTGTTGTCTAATCTTAGGTGCAAAACCCTCGGTGATTTTAGATGGTATAAGGACACATTCCTTACAAGAGTCTATACCAGAGAGGATAGCCAACAAGCCTTCTGGAAGGAGAAATTCCTTGCAGGTCTCCCTAAGTCTTTAGGTGATAAGGTTAGAGATAAACTGCACAATCAGGACCCCAATGGAAATATCCCCTATCAGCAATTAAGTTATGGTCAGCTTATTGCTATCATCCAAAGAGTTGCTCTGAAAATTTGTCAAGACGACAAAATTCAGCAACAACTATCCAGAGAAAAGGCTCAAAATCGCAAAGACTTAGGAACCTTCTGCGAACAATTCGGTCTCCCTTGCATCAAAGGAACCAAAGCCAAACCAAAACCTATCAACACCTTACCTAGACCTGACTATTACAAAGAAAGGCATGATAGAAAACCTAGGCCAAGGACTGCTGGTCAATTCATCAAAAAACATTATGAAAATAATGATAAAAACCCCATCATCTGCTTCAAATGTGGCAAACCAGGGCATATTAGTAGAAATTGCAGGGTTATAAACAAACTCAAAATTCTTAATCTTGGTTCAGATATTGAAAGCAAGATTAACAATTTATTAGCCCAATCTTCAGAAGAATCCTCGGATCAACCATCTGAGAAGATAAATCAAATTCAGGATGATGATTTATCTAATTCTGATTCCTCTAATAACATCAATGTTCTCACCAAAGAACAAGATCTTCTCCTTGAAGCCATAAATGCCATTCCTGACCCCCAGGAAAGGGAAAAGTATCTCAAGAAGCTTAAGTCTACTCTTGAGACTAAACCTCCCAAAAGCCCCTTAGTAACCAATAAGTATAATCTCAAGGATACTTTCAAAAGGTTAGAGAAAACCAGCATTAAACCTGTTACTATCCAAGATCTTCAGTATGAGATCAACAACTTAAAAGTTGAGGTCAATAAACTGAAAGAAAAACAGGCTAATCACCAGTCCATTATTAACCATTGGAAAAATCATGAAACCAGTTCCTCTTCGAGTATCCCTGACTCTGATAAGGAAGTGGATTCAGATTTCTTAGGGTTGATCAATTATGTAAAAATTCAAAATTTTTACATAAATGTCAAAATTGTTATCAAAGATTTTATTTTTGAAACTGTTGCCTTGTTTGACACAGGAGCAGATTCAAACTGTATTTTAGAGGGTCTCATCCCAACAAAATACTTTGAGAAAACCTCTGAACAACTTAGTGCTGCAAATGGTACTAAGTTAAGAATCAATTACAAGTTGTCTTCTGCCATCATCGAAAACAACAATTTCAAAATTGATACCTCATTTCTTCTTGTCAAAGATTTGAAAAATCAGGTAATTTTAGGAACTCCGTTCATAAGATCACTTTTTCCTTTTCAAATAACTGAAGAAGGTATCATAGCCCAGCACTTGGGACAACCAATCATTTTTAAGTTTTTAAGAAAACCTTTTGTCAGAGACTTAAATCCAATTTCTTACAAAGAAAATCAAATCAATTTTTTAAAAGATGAAATTACTTTTAGAAATATTGATTACCAGTTACTCAAAAAAGAAAATCAATTCAAAATTAGGAGTCTTTTAGAACAAATACAATCCACTATTTGTTCTGATCTTCCTAATGCTTTCTGGGAAAGAAAACGTCATGTTGTGGAACTTCCTTATGAAAAGGATTTTCATGAAAGGCAAATTCCCACCAAAGCTAGACCTATCCAGATGAATCAGGATCTCCTCTTGGTTTGTCAAAAGGAAATAAATGATCTTTTAAAAAAGGGTCTTATTCGCAAAAGTAAGAGTTCCTGGTCTTGCTCTGCCTTTTATGTTAACAAACAAGCAGAAATAGAAAGGGGAACTCCCAGATTGGTTATTAATTACAAACCTCTCAACCAAGCTCTTTGTTGGATTAGATATCCTATTCCTAACAAAAAGGACCTTCTCAAACGTCTTCATGACGCAAAAATATTTTCAAAATTTGACATGAAATCTGGATTTTGGCAAATCCAGATCAAAGAGAAGGATAGATACAAAACTGCCTTCACTGTCCCTTTTGGTCAATATGAATGGAACGTTATGCCTTTTGGCTTGAAAAACGCTCCTTCTGAATTTCAAAAAATCATGAATGATATATTCAATGATTATGCAAATTTCGCCATTGTCTATATTGATGATGTGCTCATTTTTTCACAATCTTTCGACCAACATGTCAGGCATATCAATACCTTTATTTCTATCATAAAGAAAAATGGTCTTGCTGTGTCGAAGACAAAAATCAATTTGTTCCAAACAAAAATCAGATTTTTGGGTCACAATATCCATCACGGAACTATTACTCCTATCACTAGGGCTATTGAGTTCTCAAATAAATTCCCCAATCAAATTATTGACAAAACCCAACTACAAAGGTTCCTTGGTTGTCTAAATTATGTCTCAGACTTCTTTCCACAACTAAGTAATCTCATCAAACCTCTTCATGATCGTCTAAAAAAGGATCCTCCTCCTTGGACGGATGATCACACCAAAATTGTCATACAAATCAAAGCCCAGGTTAAAGAGCTACCCTGCCTTTACCTACCCAATCCTGAAGCCTTCAAAATTGTCGAAACTGATGCTTCTGATATCGGTTACGGCGGAATTTTAAAACAAAGAATTTCTGGAAAAGAGCAAATCATTGCCTTCACTTCTAAACATTGGAATCCTGCCCAGCAGAATTATTCCACTATCAAAAAAGAAGTTTTGGCTATTGTGCTAACCATTTCAAAGTTCCAATCTGATCTTTTAAATCAAAAATTTCTTGTCCGCATTGATTGCAAATCTGCAAAAGATATTTTGCAAAAGGATGTTAAAAATCTTGCATCTAAACAAATTTTTGCCAGATGGCAAGCAATTTTAAGTATATTTGATTTTGACATTGAATATCTTAAAGGTTCTGACAATTCTCTTCCTGATTATCTCACTCGTGAATATTTACAGGGAAATATTTATCCTTAAGCATGATAACTGTACCACTCTTTGTGGGAAAAACTGCTTATATTCCACCCTGGATCATGGTGATAGTAGTACCGTTATTGGTATGAAAAACTGATCTTGAACCACCCTTGAACATGGTGATTGTAGTGTCCTTATGGACATGAAAAACTGTTCAAAACCACCCTGAACATGGTGATTGTAGTGTCTGCATCAGGCATGAAAAACTGTCCAATTTTCAAATCTAACCTTTCGACAAGCTCTGTTGTCTTTCGACAAGCTCTGTTGTCTTTCGACAAGCTCTGTTGTTTTTCGACAAGCTCTGTTGTTTCTCTGTTTGCAGGAACACGATAAGGTTCATCATTACAAGACTTAGTGGACGTCCCACCCACTACTTTGTCTTCATAGTCAAAGATTCTTGCTTTCCCACAAAACGAAGTGGTCAATCCATGGGGACCCCTTGTCTCCCACTATCTTCTGGCATTTTGGACACCAAGGCTCCTTTTGCTCAGACCACGTGTACTTATCTCTGCTGCTGCACAGTTCAAGTCAGATACTCTTGGATTCTCTACAGTGCAGGTCATTTAGTGCACAGTGCCGGTTTAGTAACCGGTTACTATTCAATTTTCCTTCTATTTAATCGTGTCATAGGCTTGTGGTTACACACACACGGACAGACACAACACAATTCAGACTCTACTTCTCTCCCTAGTTCTAGTGAGAAGCCAGAGCACTTGTAATCTTCTTCTTCTCTTCTTCAATCTTCAATCTTCAATCTTGTAACTCATAGATAGTTCTTAACTATCTCAATCAATCAAAGTAACTCATAGATAGTACATGGAAGGTTTTACCTCCTAAACTATCTCGTGAGTTTTATCTGTCTTTAGTTTATTTATTTGTTGCATTCCGTATGCTACCTACTTCCCCTCTGTCTCTTTAATTTAATCCCCCTCTCCTGGTTCCGACCCCCTCTTGCCAAGTGCAGGATATTAAAACTTGGATAAAAGAATTATTTTCTAATTTATATCTCAGAGAGAAATCCTTTTACTCAGAAAACAATAAGTAAAGTAAATACTGAAATACATTTAATTTAAACCATTTAAATTATATCTTGAGTTTGATTCAGACATGCAAGTGATCAATAAACAAACTGTTTTCTGTTTTACTTTCTTTTAAACACCAAGATGTTTCCAGAATACAACATCTCTCTGGGCGGCAAGGTAGCTGCTCTATCACTCGCGAGTCTTACGCATTCGTTATGCCGTTTGTCGTTAGCGAGATTTCCAAGTATTCTTTCAAAATCCTATAATGTCAAAAGTAAGTAGAACATGGTTTTGAAAAAGTTATAGATGTTCTTGATCAAAAGCAGAGAATACGTTTTCAAAATATAACTTAGGGAAAGTTCAATTTAAACATATGACAACATACTTTGACAAACTGTTTTAAGATCAAAAGTAAATCTTTGTAAAATATAAACACAGATGAATAATTTTCTTATTCAATCACCTTTTATGTTTATGTGTTATAAAATAGTAAGCTGATTGACTATGGGATTTCTCAGACATCTGGTACTGCTCACAACAGACATTGGCCACGTTTGTGAGGCTCCCAGAACATTCTTTGAAAATACACCAGTAAACTGGCCTGAACAAGGCTAGCCATAGTCAAGGAGTATACTAATAGTGTAACACTTAGAAATATTTTAACTTTGAATTAATATCCATAACAGGCACTTATATGATTATGAACAAAATAAGTAACTGCAAAGCATAATCCAGATAAGTAACCAACAGTTCAAAGTTAATATCTACATTCCTACTTCCACCATCTGGCTCTGATACCAAGAGGGGGTCGATGATGCTTATGGGTGAGGAATTATACAAAATATTCTGAAAAAACCTCTGTTACTTTTATACTGCTTTCCTCACTCTCTCATGTCTTTTATTACTATGCCTTCTTTAGAAAATCAATTTTCTGAAAATAACAATCAAGATCTTAGTAAAGATCTTACCAATCAAGATCTTTGCAAAGATCTTATCAACAATCAAACTTCTTTTGTCATAGATAAAGTTTCCCTCAAAAAGGAATTTTATTCTGAAGAATGGTCCCTTCACAGAGAATGGTTCTTCAAACATTATCAAGGGAAAAATAGAAAATCCATTCAGGAAAAATTCTATAAATTTCTTGAAAATGTCAAATACAATATTCTTTTTTTTGATTGGTTTCATGCGTATACCATCAAGAAGAATATCAATTATCCCTTCCAGGATGACATTATTGGAAGGAAAATCGTGGATGTCATCACTATATGGCATCTAAAAGATGGTCAAAAGGTCCAATCGGAATTACCTCCTAAAGGCCCTTTTACCCTTAATATTCAAAACCAATCTGCCCCTGTCTTAGCTGCCCCCTTTAAAGCTAGACCTGACAATGAACCCGTAACAGCCAGAGATATCAAAGATCTCATGGAACAATCCAACTATACAAACAAATACCTCCAAGCACTAGGAGACTCCAAATCAAGTAGAATCGATGATGCCTCCCCTAAAACTGAGTCATCTTATTCTTCTGCTAGAATTGAGAAACCCCTATTCAATCCCTATAGGGTATCCAAAACCTTTAAAAAGGCCTCCAAGCAGGAAGGTCATGTCAAAAGAGAAGTTGATGAAACCAGAGATGAAATCCTGGAAAAAATCAATGAACATTTAACTCTCCTCAAAACAACAATCCCTGATACGCCTTCTCCTCATACCCCTAGGAAAAGCATCAATATGATAGATGAAACCTCTTCTGATCATTCAGAAGATACCTCTCCTAAGGATAGAGTCAGTCCTATCATTTACAATCCTAAAAACAAATGGCGTAGAGAAACTAAGCTTTACTACCCCAGGGCCACTGCTCCTGACCTTCTCTTAGAAGAAAAGGAAACCAATTTCAAAAGTTTCAGTGCCAACAATGTTTATGAGTGGAACATTGATGGAGAAAATGAGTATGGCATAACCAAAATCCTCCAAAATATGACTATGGTTGCCACTGCTTATGAAACCTCCAACAACTGCTCAGATGACATGATCGTAGAAATCCTCATTGCAGGATTCTGTGGTCAGCTCAAAGGTTGGTGGGATAATTACCTCAATGATGAGGATAAACAATCTATCCTTACTGCCATCAAGAGGGAACCAAACGGAGAACCCATCCTTGAAAATGGGATTCAAATTCCTGATCAAGTTAACACCTTGATCTTTACCATTGCCCAACACTTTGTTGGAGACCCTTCCTTGATTAAGGATAGATCTGCAGAACTGTTGTCTAATCTTAGGTGCAAAACCCTCGGTGATTTTAGATGGTATAAGGACACATTCCTTACAAGAGTCTATACCAGAGAGGATAGCCAACAAGCCTTCTGGAAGGAGAAATTCCTTGCAGGTCTCCCTAAGTCTTTAGGTGATAAGGTTAGAGATAAACTGCACAATCAGGACCCCAATGGAAATATCCCCTATCAGCAATTAAGTTATGGTCAGCTTATTGCTATCATCCAAAGAGTTGCTCTGAAAATTTGTCAAGACGACAAAATTCAGCAACAACTATCCAGAGAAAAGGCTCAAAATCGCAAAGACTTAGGAACCTTCTGCGAACAATTCGGTCTCCCTTGCATCAAAGGAACCAAAGCCAAACCAAAACCTATCAACACCTTACCTAGACCTGACTATTACAAAGAAAGGCATGATAGAAAACCTAGGCCAAGGACTGCTGGTCAATTCATCAAAAAACATTATGAAAATAATGATAAAAACCCCATCATCTGCTTCAAATGTGGCAAACCAGGGCATATTAGTAGAAATTGCAGGGTTATAAACAAACTCAAAATTCTTAATCTTGGTTCAGATATTGAAAGCAAGATTAACAATTTATTAGCCCAATCTTCAGAAGAATCCTCGGATCAACCATCTGAGAAGATAAATCAAATTCAGGATGATGATTTATCTAATTCTGATTCCTCTAATAACATCAATGTTCTCACCAAAGAACAAGATCTTCTCCTTGAAGCCATAAATGCCATTCCTGACCCCCAGGAAAGGGAAAAGTATCTCAAGAAGCTTAAGTCTACTCTTGAGACTAAACCTCCCAAAAGCCCCTTAGTAACCAATAAGTATAATCTCAAGGATACTTTCAAAAGGTTAGAGAAAACCAGCATTAAACCTGTTACTATCCAAGATCTTCAGTATGAGATCAACAACTTAAAAGTTGAGGTCAATAAACTGAAAGAAAAACAGGCTAATCACCAGTCCATTATTAACCATTGGAAAAATCATGAAACCAGTTCCTCTTCGAGTATCCCTGACTCTGATAAGGAAGTGGATTCAGATTTCTTAGGGTTGATCAATTATGTAAAAATTCAAAATTTTTACATAAATGTCAAAATTGTTATCAAAGATTTTATTTTTGAAACTGTTGCCTTGTTTGACACAGGAGCAGATTCAAACTGTATTTTAGAGGGTCTCATCCCAACAAAATACTTTGAGAAAACCTCTGAACAACTTAGTGCTGCAAATGGTACTAAGTTAAGAATCAATTACAAGTTGTCTTCTGCCATCATCGAAAACAACAATTTCAAAATTGATACCTCATTTCTTCTTGTCAAAGATTTGAAAAATCAGGTAATTTTAGGAACTCCGTTCATAAGATCACTTTTTCCTTTTCAAATAACTGAAGAAGGTATCATAGCCCAGCACTTGGGACAACCAATCATTTTTAAGTTTTTAAGAAAACCTTTTGTCAGAGACTTAAATCCAATTTCTTACAAAGAAAATCAAATCAATTTTTTAAAAGATGAAATTACTTTTAGAAATATTGATTACCAGTTACTCAAAAAAGAAAATCAATTCAAAATTAGGAGTCTTTTAGAACAAATACAATCCACTATTTGTTCTGATCTTCCTAATGCTTTCTGGGAAAGAAAACGTCATGTTGTGGAACTTCCTTATGAAAAGGATTTTCATGAAAGGCAAATTCCCACCAAAGCTAGACCTATCCAGATGAATCAGGATCTCCTCTTGGTTTGTCAAAAGGAAATAAATGATCTTTTAAAAAAGGGTCTTATTCGCAAAAGTAAGAGTTCCTGGTCTTGCTCTGCCTTTTATGTTAACAAACAAGCAGAAATAGAAAGGGGAACTCCCAGATTGGTTATTAATTACAAACCTCTCAACCAAGCTCTTTGTTGGATTAGATATCCTATTCCTAACAAAAAGGACCTTCTCAAACGTCTTCATGACGCAAAAATATTTTCAAAATTTGACATGAAATCTGGATTTTGGCAAATCCAGATCAAAGAGAAGGATAGATACAAAACTGCCTTCACTGTCCCTTTTGGTCAATATGAATGGAACGTTATGCCTTTTGGCTTGAAAAACGCTCCTTCTGAATTTCAAAAAATCATGAATGATATATTCAATGATTATGCAAATTTCGCCATTGTCTATATTGATGATGTGCTCATTTTTTCACAATCTTTCGACCAACATGTCAGGCATATCAATACCTTTATTTCTATCATAAAGAAAAATGGTCTTGCTGTGTCGAAGACAAAAATCAATTTGTTCCAAACAAAAATCAGATTTTTGGGTCACAATATCCATCACGGAACTATTACTCCTATCACTAGGGCTATTGAGTTCTCAAATAAATTCCCCAATCAAATTATTGACAAAACCCAACTACAAAGGTTCCTTGGTTGTCTAAATTATGTCTCAGACTTCTTTCCACAACTAAGTAATCTCATCAAACCTCTTCATGATCGTCTAAAAAAGGATCCTCCTCCTTGGACGGATGATCACACCAAAATTGTCATACAAATCAAAGCCCAGGTTAAAGAGCTACCCTGCCTTTACCTACCCAATCCTGAAGCCTTCAAAATTGTCGAAACTGATGCTTCTGATATCGGTTACGGCGGAATTTTAAAACAAAGAATTTCTGGAAAAGAGCAAATCATTGCCTTCACTTCTAAACATTGGAATCCTGCCCAGCAGAATTATTCCACTATCAAAAAAGAAGTTTTGGCTATTGTGCTAACCATTTCAAAGTTCCAATCTGATCTTTTAAATCAAAAATTTCTTGTCCGCATTGATTGCAAATCTGCAAAAGATATTTTGCAAAAGGATGTTAAAAATCTTGCATCTAAACAAATTTTTGCCAGATGGCAAGCAATTTTAAGTATATTTGATTTTGACATTGAATATCTTAAAGGTTCTGACAATTCTCTTCCTGATTATCTCACTCGTGAATATTTACAGGGAAATATTTATCCTTAAGCATGATAACTGTACCACTCTTTGTGGGAAAAACTGCTTATATTCCACCCTGGATCATGGTGATAGTAGTACCGTTATTGGTATGAAAAACTAATCTTGAACCACCCTTGAACATGGTGATTGTAGTGTCCTTATGGACATGAAAAACTGTTCAAAACCACCCTGAACATGGTGATTGTAGTGTCTGCATCAGGCATGAAAAACTGTCCAATTTTCAAATCTAACCTTTCGACAAGCTCTGTTGTCTTTCGACAAGCTCTGTTGTCTTTCGACAAGCTCTGTTGTTTTTCGACAAGCTCTGTTGTTTCTCTGTTTGCAGGAACACGATAAGGTTCATCATTACAAGACTTAGTGGACGTCCCACCCACTACTTTGTCTTCATAGTCAAAGATTCTTGCTTTCCCACAAAACGAAGTGGTCAATCCATGGGGACCCCTTGTCTCCCACTATCTTCTGGCATTTTGGACACCAAGGCTCCTTTTGCTCAGACCACGTGTACTTATCTCTGCTGCTGCACAGTTCAAGTCAGATACTCTTGGATTCTCTACAGTGCAGGTCATTTAGTGCACAGTGCCGGTTTAGTAACCGGTTACTATTCAATTTTCCTTCTATTTAATCGTGTCATAGGCTTGTGGTTACACACACACGGACAGACACAACACAATTCAGACTCTACTTCTCTCCCTAGTTCTAGTGAGAAGCCAGAGCACTTGTAATCTTCTTCTTCTCTTCTTCAATCTTGTAACTCATAGATAGTTCTTACTATCTCAATCAATCAAAGTAACTCATAGATAGTACATGGAAGGTTTTACCTCCTAAACTATCTCGTGAGTTTTATCTGTCTTTAGTTTATTTATTTGTTGCATTCCGTATGCTACCTACTTCCCCTCTGTCTCTTTAATTTAATCCCCCTCTCCTGGTTCCGACCCCCTCTTGGTATCAGAGCCAGATGGTGGAAGTAGGAATGTAGATATTAACTTTGAACTGTTGGTTACTTATCTGGATTATGCTTTGCAGTTACTTATTTTGTTCATAATCATATAAGTGCCTGTTATGGATATTAATTCAAAGTTAAAATATTTCTAAGTGTTACACTATTAGTATACTCCTTGACTATGGCTAGCCTTGTTCAGGCCAGTTTACTGGTGTATTTTCAAAGAATGTTCTGGGAGCCTCACAAACGTGGCCAATGTCTGTTGTGAGCAGTACCAGATGTCTGAGAAATCCCATAGTCAATCAGCCTACTATTTTATAACACATAAACATGAAAGGTGATTGAATAAGAAAATTATTCATCTGTGTTTATATTTTACAAAGATTTAATTTTGATCTTAAAACAGTTTGTCAAAGTATGTTGTCATATGTTTAAATTGAACTTTCCCTGAGTTATATTTTGAAAACGTATTCTCTGCTTTTGATCAAGAACATCTATAACATTTTCAAAACCATGTTCTACTTACTTTCGACATTATAGGATTTTGAAAGAGTACTTGGAAATCTCGCTAACGACGAACGGCATAACGAATGCGTAAGACTCGCGAGTGATAGAGCAGCTACCTTGCCGCCCAGAGAGATGTTGTATTCTGGAAACATCTTGGTGTTTAAAAGAAAGTAAAACAGAAAACAGTTTGTTTATTGATCACTTGCCTGTCTGAATCAAACTCAAGATATAATCTAAATGGTTTAAATTAAATATATTTCAGTATTTACTTTGCTTATTGTTTTCTGAGTAAAAGGATTTCTCTCTGAGATATAAATTAGAAAATAATTCTTTTATCCAAGTTTTAATATCCTGCACTTGGCCTTGTTATGATTTTTAAACAAAACAGGTTTATATCCCCAGCATAATCTAGAAAGTAGTTACTAGTTCATATTTTAATATTTATATTTCTTTTGAAACCAAGTGAAGGCTATGATGCTTACGGGTGAGGAAGAAATTTTTATTGGATATGTTTAAAAGCTTTTCTTCTCGTTTCTCTTGCAGTCCCTCATCCTCATCTTCATCTTCCAATCAATCTTTATCAAACAAAATCTTCAAAGAAGAAATACGTTTTGAAGATATCAATCAAGATCTTGATAATTGGGATATTCCAAAAATATCTCATAAAGATCTTTATCAAAATCAAAAATCTTTCTTTTCAAAAACTGATTTTATTGTCAGAACAGTTGAACAGAAAATCATACTCCGCAAAGATGATGAAGAATTTCATCTTCTCTCTGAAAAGAGTATGAAAGATCATAAGGCTAAGAACTTCAACTACCTACACATTGGAAGTGTTCAGGTAGGCATGAAGCCTCTTACCAGAGAATCTCTTAACGTGGCAGTTTTGCTCTGTTTAAGAGATGCTCGCCATAATCAGTTTCACGACTCCTTATTAGGAACTGTTGAAACTAGCCTTATTCATGGGCCAATCTTTTTCAATTGTTTCCCAGATTTAACTGTCAGTCTGGATGATAAGAACATCCTTGATGTTCTTTACCTTAATGTCAAGTGTCATGGCTATGACATGAAGGAAGGATCTGTCCCTATCACTTTGATATACAGAATTCATTACAAAGTAATGAACTCTATCAGGTCCAATTTCCTTAAAACCAAATGCCACAAATCAGGAGAAACAACTTTGTTTCTTACTAACCAATCTAAGGCCAATATTATGGTACCTAAAACCATACAATGGAGTGATATTACACTTCCTAAAACCTGGACCCTAGATAAAGCTGCCCCTACAGCACCTAGGATAACACCAGAATTCCAGGATGTTATTCAGCATCAATCTGGAAGAGTTGATCTTGTTTTTAACAGAAGCAACTCCTTCACTATCCCTAGGTCCCTCAGATCTGAAGAAGACTTCAGAACGGCTATGTCCAGAGGATCTTTCTCTAGAAGATCCTTCTCTGTAGCTAGAGAGTCCTCCAAACCTCAGATAGGAGCCTCCCATGATGGTTCCACTATCCATTTGCAGGGTTTTGAAACCACAACCCCTGTAAAAACCTCCTATCAAAAAGAGGAGGAAGACCTTAGGTCTATTCAATCTCCAACCTATTCCTCCCTTAATAGTCCTTATGATGAAGTCTAAGTTCATCATAGATAAGGAAACCCTAAGAAAAGAATTTTATTCTGAGGATTGGTCTCCTCATAGGAAGTGGTTCTTTTCTCAGTATCAGGGACACAATCGTAAAGCAATCCAAGAGGAATTCTATGAATTTCTCAAAAAGACCAAGCATAATATCCCTTTCTTTAAATGGTTTAGAGATTATGCTCTTGAGAAAGGTATCAATTATCCTTTTCAATCCATTTTATCTGATAGGAAACAAGATGTCTTAGAACATACTAATAATGTTTTAGGTATCCCTACCCAGTTAGAGAAACCTATTACCAAACCAGTTCTTCAGCAAACCAATTATGAAGGTCTTTTAGCTAGAGTCAATGAGCAATTAAACCTTCTTAAAGGAATGGCTCTTAGTCCTAAAACCAATGGCTCTATAAACACGATAACCAAAATTCCTTTTGATGAAAGGAAGGTTATCTGCTTCAAATGTGACAATTTTGGCCACATTGCCAGGAAATGTCCTAATCAACCCAAACCTGGTTATGTACCAAAGCCCTACATTAGGAAAAGGGACAAGAAACTCAATACCCGGGCTAAATCTCAAATCACAGAAATTTGTTGCACCTGCAATAAAAGAAAACCTGAGGTTTCTCCCATCAACCAACCTGCTAAGAAGGTACATAATAGACCTAGTAGGCAGGTTACCTGCTTTGTTTGCAATAAAACAGGTCACAAAACCAAGAGCTGCTGGGTTATTAGAAAACTCAGTACTTTCAATATTGATCCTAGTACCAAAAGAAAAATTAAGCTCATCTGCAGAGATGAAAAACCCCATAGGTACAACAGGATTTTATCTGAGCTTAAGAACCTTGAGCTCAAACCTAAGATTAAATCCAGAATCTACAATTGGTTAGGTTATTATTTTGATAAACCTGAATCTAGGTTTATTAACCTAGCTTCCTCCATTTGCAGATTCAATATCTCCATTTCATCCATTATTACCAACTTTGAAAATAGAGTCATCTGGGAATCCCCAGCTCTGCTTTTCTCTTTTCATATTCATAATTTTGGTATTAATGTTTATTATCTGGGGCAACCCTTTATGATTAATCATCCAGGTAAATCTTTTGATAATATTCAAAATATTTGCTCCAACACCAATCTTAATTCTGGTATAAGCATCAGAACAAAAACCCAGGAGGAATTGATTGACGATATGGTTAATCACGCTATATCTTTGTGGCCTTACCCCCTGGTAATTTCGACCATGGTCGAACTCCTCTTATGGCCATATTTTACGCAAGCTTGGGGACCCCCACCCCTTGGTAGTTTCGACTATGGTCGAAACCCTCTTGTTTCCATTATATTAATCTTTCTAATTAATCTTTTTATGTCTAAAAACCAAATGGTGGGAATTTTAGGCAATTTATTTTATGATAATCATATTGATTATGTTTTTACAATCAAAGTATTACTAACTGGTTCATCTTTAATCATTTTCAGGGCTTCAATCAAGATGACCACCAGGGCTTCCTCCTCGAGAGGAAGAGGAAGAGGAAAAGGTAAAAACCCAATGATCTCTACAGGGCCTTCCACCCTAAACCAATCTGGAAACCAATCTGGGCATTCCTCTCAGAATACCCAAAACCAAATTAAACAGGCAAAGTCTGACTATGCCTTTCCAATCCAAACCCTCCTGACTTTCCAGGAACAAGGGTTAACCAATCTTCCCTCCAGAACTTGGGCTAGTATTGCTGAGGATAGTGACCAAGATCTCCCTACCTTGGACCTAGCCATTCAAACCCAAAGATCCCAACAATTGCAGATTAACCCAAAAACCCAGGTTACCTCTGCCCAAAACCAGTCAAATTTGGTTATTAGAACCAACCCAATTACCCCTGCTCAAACCCAGTATGTCCCAAAGGAAAGCTATTTCTTTGTGGCTCATATTGAACCAGAATTCTGGGATGAAAATCCCAACAAGATCCCTCCAAAGATCTTTCCACCTCAATCCCATTTCTTACCTATTACTCCAAACAAAACCCAGAAATTTTATGAGTTTATTCTCATAGATACTGAGTCTATATCCCTCAAACATTATAGGGATCCTAAGGATGATGCTGTCATCACCCATTCAACCCTTCAAATTCTAAATGTTCTGACACCCTCAGCATTTGGGCCAAATCCAAACAACACAAAGAAATTCTCCCAGCTCTTTGACCCTATGGGTTATAATTATTGGGATTATATCAAAGCTTGGGATTATGTTATCCTAGGCTTACAAAACAAAATTCTTAAACATTCTTGGTTGATCTATTTCAAAAAGAAAACCAAGTATTCCTTCCCTAATTGGTTCCTTCAATGGTGGGATTTCTTTGGCCCTTGCCCAGAAATCTTTCCCACTGAAGTCCAAGAAGGATTTCAAATGTTTTCAAAAAGATTCAACAAAGATCTTACCAATTATCCAATCACTTTAAATTTTTATGCCATTTTTTCATTATCATGGATTTTTTCATGGCAATATAAAACTGGGCATTTTCATCACCCAAAGACTTTGTTGTCTTTTTACAAACAAGGGTCTGTCAAATGGTGGCCTCGTTTTGATGCCTCTGCTGCATCTCCTGCGGGTGTGACCAATTGGTTTAAAACCAACCCAAAAGCTTTGCAAGTTGCTGACCCAGAAACTTGTAAATTTTTAAATCAAAAGGCTAGAATTTCTGCAGCTCTTGCAGCTTCTACCTCTGAAGATGATATTCTGGAAAAACTTCAGAATGTCATGAAACTTCTTCAAAACCAATCTGAGGCCAAGGATGTCCCTTCATCTTCAAAAAAGGACAATAAGATGAAACAGATTCTTGTCTCATCTTCTTCCTCCTCTCCAAAAGATTTCTCTGAGGAAGATGGCTTTGATTATTATTCTGATAATCTTTGTTGATCCCCTTGGGATTTTTAATCATAATCTTATTTTACAAAATTCCTTTCTTGGTGATCTCTTTTTTATTTTGATCCTCTTGAAAGCTTCAATTTTATTCCCAAATTATCCTTAAGCATGATAATTGTACCACTCTTTGTGGGAAAAACTGCTTAAACCACCCTGAACATGGTGATTGTAGTGTCTGCATCAGGCACGAAAAACTGTCCAATTTTCAAATCTAAACCTTTCGACAAGCTCTGTTGTCTTTCGACAGGCTCTGTTGAACCACCCTTGAACATGGTGATTGTAGTGTCCTTATGGACATGAAAAACTGTTCAAATTTCAAATCTAACCTTTCGACATGCTCTGTTGTTTTTCGACAAGCACTGTTGTTTCCTTTTTGCAGGAACACGATAAGGTTCTCCATTGCAAGACTTAGTGGACGTCCCACCCACTACTTTGTCTTCTTTGTCAAAGATTCTTGCTTTCCCACAAAACGATGTGGTCAATCCATGGGGACCCCTGTCTCCCACTATCTTCTGGCATTTTGGATTCCAAGGCTCCTTTTGCTCAGACCACGTGTACTTATCCCTGCTGCTGCACAGTTCAAGTCAGATACTCTTGGATCCTCTACAGTGCAGGTCACTTAGTGCACAGTGCCGGTTTAGTAACCGGTTACTATTCAATTTTCAATCTATTTAATCATGTCTTAGGCTCGTAACACACGGACAGACACAAAAATTCAGACTCTACTTCTCCCTCTAGTTCTAGTGAGAAGCCAGAGCACTTGTAATCTTCTTCTTCTCTTCTTCAATCTTCAATCTTCAATCTTGTAACTCATAGATAGTTCTTAACTATCTCAATCAATCAAAGTAACTCATAGATAGTACATGGAAGGTTTTACCTCCTAAACTATCTCGTGAGTTTTATCTGTCTTTAGTTTATTTATTTGTTGCATTCCGTATGCTACCTACTTCCCCTCTGTCTCTTTAATTTAATCCCCCTCTCCTGGTTCCGACCCCCTCTTGGTATATATATATATATATTAGATAATAAGGAGTTTAATGGTGTGAAATTATATCTTCCTACCCAGAAATTTTTGATTTAAAAGATCAGATTGGAACTTTGAAATGGATAGCACAATAGCCAAAACTTCTTTTTTGATAGTGGAATAATTCTGCTGGGCAGGATTCCAATGTTTAGAAGTGAAGGCAATGATTTGTTCTTTTCCAGAAGTTTTTTGTTTTAAAATTCCGCCGTAACCAATATCAGAAGCATCAGTTTCGACAATTTTGAAGGCCTCAGGGTTGGGTAGGTAAAGGCAGGGTAGCTCTTTAACCTGGGCTTTGATTTGTATGACAATTTTGGTGTGATCATCCGTCCAAGGAGGAGGATCCTTTCTTAGACGATCATGAAGGGGTTTGATGAGATTACTTAGTTGTGGAAAGAAGTCTGAGACATAATTTAGACAACCAAGGAACCTTTGTAATTGAGTTTTGTCAATAATTTGATTGGGGAATTTATCCGAGAACTCAATAGCCCTAGTGATAGGAGTAATAGTTCCGTGATGGATATTGTGACCTAAAAATCTGATTTTTGTTTGAAACAAATTGATCTTTGTTTTAGACACAGCAAGACCATTTTTCTTTATGATAGAAATAAAGGTGTTGATATGTCTGACATGTTGATCAAAAGATTGTGAATAAATAAGCACATCATCAATATAGACAATGGCGAATTTTGCATAATCATTGAATATATCATTCATGATTCTTTGGAATTCAGAAGGAGCGTTTTTCAAGCCAAAAGGCATAACGTTCCATTCATATTGACCAAAAGGGACAGTGAAGGCAGTTTTGTATCTATCCTTCTCTTTGATCTGGATTTGCCAAAATCCAGATTTCATGTCAAATTTTGAAAATATTTTTGCATCATGAAGACGTTTGAGAAGGTCCTTTTTGTTAGGGATAGGATATCTAATCCAACAAAGAGCTTGGTTGAGAGGTTTGTAATTAATGACCAATCTGGGAGTTCCCCTTTCTATTTCTGCTTGTTTATTAACATAAAAGGCAGAGCAAGACCAGGAACTCTTACTTTTGCGAATAAGACCCCTTTTTAAAAGATCATTTATTTCCTTTTGACAAACCAAGAGGAGATCCTGATTCATCTGGATAGGTCTAGCTTTGGTGGGAATTTGCCTTTCATGAAAATCCTTTTCATAAGGAAGTTCCACAACATGACGTTTTCTTTCCCAGAAAGCATTAGGAAGATCAGAACAAATAGTGGATTGTATTTGTTCTAAAAGACTCCTAATTTTGAATTGATTTTCTTTTTTGAGTAACTGGTAATCAATATTTCTAAAAGTAATTTCATCTTTTAAAAAATTGATTTGATTTTCTTTGTAAGAAATTGGATTTAAGTTTCTGACAAAAGGTTTTCTTAAAAACTTAAAAATGATTGGTTGTCCCAAATGCTGGGCTATGATACCTTCTTCAGTTATTTGAAAAGGAAAAAGTGATCTTATGAACGGAGTTCCTAAAATTACCTGATTTTTCAAATCTTTGACCAGAAGAAATGAGGTATCAATTTTGAAATTGTTGTTTTCGATGATAGCTGAAGACAATTTGTAATTGATTCTTAACTTAGTACCATTTGCAGCACTAAGTTGTTCAGAGGTTTTTTCAAAGTATTTTGTTGGGATAAGACCCTCTAAAATACAATTTGAATCTGCACCTGTGTCAAACAAGGCAACAGTTTCAAAAATAAAATCTTTGATAATAATTTTGACATTTATGTAAAATTTTTGAATTTTTACATAATTGATCAGCCCTAAGAAATCTGAATCCGCTTCCTTATCAGAGTCAGGGACACTTGAAGAGGAATTGGTTTCATGATTATTCCAACGGTCAATAATGGACTGATGATTAGCCTGTTTTTCTTTTAGTTTATTGACCTCAACTTTTAAGTTGTTGATCTCATACTGAAGATCTTGGATAGTAACAGGTTTGATACTGGTTTTCTCTAACCTTTTGAAGGTATCCTTGAGATTATACTTATTGGTTACTAAAGGGCTTTTGGGAGGTTTAGTTTCAAGAGTAGACTTAAGCTTCTTGAGATACTTTTCCCTTTCCTGGGGGTCAGGAATGGCATTTATGGCTTCAAGGAGAAGATCTTGTTCTTTGGTGAGAACATTGATGCTATTAGGGGAATCAGAATTAGATAAATCATCATCCTGAATTTGATTTATTTTCTCAGATGGTTGATCCGAGGATTCTCCTGAAGATTGGGCTAATAAATTGTTAATCTTGCTTTCAATGTCTGAACCAAGATTAAGAACTTTGAGTTTGTTTATAACTCTACAATTTCTACTAATATGCCCTGGTTTGCCACATTTGAAGCAGATGATGGGGTTTTTATCATTATTCTCATAATGATTTTTGGTAAATTGACCAGTAATCCTTGGCCTATGTTTCCTATCATGCCTTTCCTTGTAATAGTCAGGTCTAGGTAAGGTGTTGATAGGTTTTGGTTTGGCTTTGGTTTTTTTGATGCAAGGGAGGCCGAATTGTTCGCAGAAGGTTCCTAAGTCTTTGCGATTTTGAGCCTTTTCTTTGGATAACTGTTGCTGAATTTTGTCGTCTTGACAAATTTTTAAAGCAACTCTTTGGATGATAGCAATAAGCTGACCATAACTTAATTGCTGATAGGGGATATTTCCATTGGGGTTCTGATTGCGCAGTTTATCTCTAACCTTATCACCTAAAGATTTAGGGAGGCCTGCAAGGAATTTCTCCTTCCAGAAGGCTTGTTGGCTATCTTCTCTGGTATAGACTCTTGTAAGGAATGTGTCCTTATACCATCTAAAATCACCGAGGGTTTTGCACCTAAGATTAGACAACAACTCTGCAGATCTATCCTTAATCAAGGAAGGGTCTCCTACAAAGTGTTGGGCAATGGTGAAGATCAAGGTGTTAACTGCATCAGGAATTTGAATCCCATTTTCAAGGATGGGTTCTCCGTTGGGTTCCTTTTTGATAGCAGTAAGGATAGATTGCTTATCCTCATCATCGAGGTAATTATCCCACCAACCTTTAAGTTGACCACAGAATCCTGCAATGAGGATTTCTACGATCATGTCTTCTGAGCAGTTGTTGGAAGTTTCATAAGCAGTGGCAACCATAGTCATATTTTGGAGGATTTTGGTTATGCCATACTCATTTTCTCCATCAATGTTCCATTCATAAACATTATTAGCACTAAAACTTTTGAAATTGGTTTCCTTTTCTTCTAAGAGAAGGTCAGGAGCAGTGGCCCTAGGGTAGTAAAGCTTGGTTTCTCTACGCCATTTGTTTTTAGGATTGTAAATGATTGGACTGACTTTATTCCTAGGAGAGGCATCTTCTGAATGATCAGAGGAGGTCTCATTTATCATATTGATGCTTTTCCTAGGGGTATGAGGAGAAGGCGTATCAGGGATAGTTGTTTTGAGGAGAGTTAAATGTTCATTGATTTTCTCCAGGATTTCATCTCTGGTTTCATCAACTTCCCTTTTGATATGACCTTCTTGCTTGAAGGCCTTTTTAAAGGTTTTGGATACCCTATAGGGATTGAATAGGGGTTTCTCAATTTTAGCAGAAGAATAAGATGACTCAGTTTTAGGGGAGGCATCTTTGTTTCTACTTGATTTGGAGTCTCCTAGTGCTTGGAGGTATTTGTTTGTATAGTTAGATTGTTCCATGAGATCTTTGATATCTCTGGCTGTTATGGGTTCATTATCAGGCCTAGCTTTAAAGGGGGCAGCCAAGACAGGGGCAGATTGGTTTTGAATGTTAAGGGTAAAAGGGCCTTTAGGAGGTAATTCTGATTGGACCTTTTGACCATCTTTTAGGTGCCATATAGTGATGACATCCACGATTTTCCTTCCAATATTGTCATCCTGGAAGGGATAATTGATATTCTTCTTGATGGTATACGCATGAAACCAATCAAAAAAAGGAATATTGTATTTGACATTTTCAAGAAATTTATAGAATTTTTCCTGAATGGATTTTCTATTTTTCCCTTGGTATTGTTTGAAGAACCATTCTCTGTGAAGAGACCATTCTTCAGAATAAAATTCCTTTTTGAGGGAAATTTTATCTATGACAAAAGAAGTTTGATTGTTGATAAGATCTTTGCAAAGTTCTTGATTGGTAAGACCTTTACTAAGATCTTGATTGTTATTTTTGGAAAATTGATTGTCTGATAAAGGCATAGCAATAAAAGACATGTCTGAGAGAGTGAGGAAAGCAGTATAAAAAGTGGTTTTTACAGAAAATTTTGTATAATTCCTCACCCATAAGCATCATCGCCTTCACTTGGTTTCATTAGAAATATAAATATTAAAATATGAACTAGTAACTACTTTCTAGATTATGCTGGGGATTTAAACATGTTTTGTTTAAAGATCATAGCAAGGCCAAGTGCAGGATATTAAAACTTGGATAAAAGAATTATTATCTAATTTATACTTCAGAGTGAAATCCTTTTACTCAGAAAACAATAAGTAAAGTAAATACTGAAATATATCTAATTTGGACCATTAAATTATATCTTGAGCTTGATTCTGATAGATTAGGAGAAACAACTTGACTATGGCTAGTACAGAGGGGAAGTAGGTAGCATACGAAATGCAACAAATAAATTAAAGATAAATAAAACTCACGAGATAGATTAGGAGGTAAAACCTTCCATGTACTATCTATGAGTTACTTTGATTGATTGAGATAGTAATAACTGTCTATGAGTTACAATATTGAAGATTGAAGAAGAGAAGAAGAAGATTACAAGTGTTCTGGCTTCTCACTAGAACAAGAGAGAGAAGTAGAGATGATAGTGTTTCTAATCGTGTGCCTCTAACACAAGCCTCTAACCAAGAGGGGTTCGGAATCAGAAGAAGGGGTTTAAATTAAAGAGACAGAGGGGAAGTAGGTAGCATACGGAATGCAACAAATAAATTAAAGATAAATAAAACTCACGAGATAGATTAGGAGGTAAAACCTTCCATGTACTATCTATGAGTTACTTTGATTGATTGAGATAGTAAGAACTATCTATGAGTTACAATATTGAAGATTGAAGAAGAGAAGAAGAAGATTACAAGTGCTCTGGCTTCTCACTAGAACAAGAGAGAGAAGTAGAGATGATAGTGTTTCTGAATTTTTTTTTTGTGTGTCCCTAACACAAGCCTATGGCACGATTAAAAAGATGGGAAAATTGAATAGTAACCGGTTACTAAACCGGCACTGTGCACTAAAAGACTTGCACTGTACAGAATCCAAGAGCATCTGACTTGAACTGTGCAGCAGCAGCGATAAGTACACAAGATCTGAGCAATAATGGAGCCTTGGATTCGAAAATGCCAAAAGATGGTGGGAGACAAGGGGTCCCCATGGATTGACCACAAAGATTTGTTTAAAGCAAGAATCTTTGATTATGATGAGAACTTGACAAAATAGTGGGTGGAAAACGCCCACTAAGTCTTGCTATGATGAAGTTTGTCGTGTTCCTGCAAACTGAGAAACAACAGAGCTTGATAAAAGGTTAGAATTTAAAAATTGGACAGTTTTTCATGCCTGATGCAGACACTACAATCACCATGTTCAGGGTGGTGTAAGATCAGTTTTTCATACCAATAACGGTACTACTATTACCATGATCCAGGGTGTTATTGGAACAGTTTTTCATGTCTAATATAGACACTACAATTACCATGTTCTAGGGTAAGGATAAAATTTGAAAATAAATTTGAAGCATTCATGAGGATCAATGAAGACCAACAAGAAAGGAAATTTATAAAATAAGTTTATGATTAAAATTCCCAAGGGGATCAGCAAAGATCATCAGAATAATAATCAAAGCCACCTTCCTCAGAGAAATCTTTTGGAGAGGAGGAAGAAGATGAGACAAGAATCTGTTTCATCTTATTGTCCTTTTTTGAAGATGAAGGGGCATCCTTAGCTCCAGATTGGTCTTGAAGAAGTTTCATGACATTCTGAAGTTTTTCCAGAATATCATCTTCAGAGGTAGAAGCTGCAAGAGCTGCAGAAATTCTAGCTTTTTGATTTAAAAATTTACAAGTTTCTGGGTCAGCAACTTGCAAAGCCTTTGGGTTGGTTTTAAACCAATTGGTCACACCCGCAGGAGATGCAGCAGAGGCATCAAAACGAGGCCACCATTTGACAAACCCTTGTTTGTATAAAGACAATAAATAAAGTCTTTGGATGATGAAAATATCCAGTTTTATATTGCCATGAAAATATCCATGATAATGAAAAAGTGGCATAAAAATTTAAAGTGATTGGATAGTTAGTAAGATCTTTGTTAAATCTTTTTGAAAATATTTGAAATCCTTCTTGGACTTCAGTGGGAAAGATTTCTGGGCAAGGGCCAAAGAAATCCCACCATTGAAGGAACCAATTAGGGAAAGAATACTTGGTTTTCTTTTTGAAATAGATCAACCAAGAATGTTTAAGAATTTTGTTTTGTAAACCTAGGATAATATAATCCCAAGCTTTGATATAATCCCAATAATTATAACCCATAGGGTCAAAGAGCTGGGAAAATTTCTTTGTGCTGTTTGGATTTGGCCCAAATGCTGAGGGTGTCAGAATATTTAGAATTTGAAGGGTTGAATGGGTGATGACAGCATCATCCTTAGGATCCCTATAATGTTTGAGGGATATTGACTCAGTATCTATGAGAATAAACTCATAAAATTTCTGGGTTTTATTTGGAGTAAAAGGTAAGAAATGGGATTGAGGTGGAAAGATTTTTGGAGGGATCTTGTTGGGATTTTCATTCCAGAATTCTGGTTCAATATGAGCCACAAAGAAAAAGCTTTCTTTTGGGACATACTGGGTTTGAGCAGGGGTAATCGGGTTGGTATTAATAACCAAATTTGACCGATTTTGGGCAGAGGTAACCTGAGATTTTGGGTTAATCTGCAATTGTTGGGATTTTTGGGTTTGAATAGCTAGGTCCAAGGCAGGGAGATCATGATCACTATCCTCAGCTATACTAGCCCAAGTTCTAGAGGGAAGATTGGTTAACCCTTGTTCCTGAAAAGTCAGGAGGGTTTGGATTGGAAAGGCATAGTCAGATTTTGCCTGTTTAATTTGGCTTTGGGTATTCTGAGAGGAATGCCCAGATTGGTTTCCAGATAGGTTTAGGGTGGAAGGCCCTGTAGAGATCATAGGGTTTTTACCTTTTCCTCTTCCTCTTCCTCTTGAGGAGGAAGCCCTGGTGGTCATTTTGATCGAAGCCCTGAAAATAATCAAAGATGATCCAGTTAGTAATATTTTGATTACAATCTCTATAGTAACATAATCAATATGATTATTATAATTAAATAAATTGTCTAAAATTCCCACCACTTGGTTTTTAGACATAAAGAGATTAATTATTAGAAATTTTTCATGAAAATTTCTAGCAAGATTATAGGAGTCAAGAATTTCTTGTGAGACAGCGTAATTAACCATATCACAAGTAATATCTATCATTTCCTCCTGGGTCTTAGCTCTGATGCTTATACCAGAGTTAAAATTGATTTTGGAGCAAATTTTTTGAACCTTATTAAAAGATTTACCTGGATGATTAAACATAAAGGGTTGCCCTAGATAATAAACATTAATACCAAAATTATGAACATGAAAAGAAAAAAGCAGAGCTGGGGATTCCCAGATAACTCTATTTTCAAAGTTGGTAATAATGGATGAAATGGAGATATTGAATCTGCAAATGGCAGAAGCTAGGTCAATAAACCCAGATTCTGGTTTATCAAAATAATAATCTAACCAATTGTAGATTTTGGATTTAATCTTAGGTTTGAGCTCAAGATTCTTAAGCTCAGATAAAATCCTATTGTACTTATGGGGTTTGTCATCTCTGCAGAAGAGCTTAATTCTTTTTTTGGTACTAGGATTAATATTAAAAGTACTGAGCTTTCTAATGACCCAGCAACTTTTGGTTTTGTGACCTATTTTACCACAAATGAAGCAGGTAACCTGCTTATTAGGTCTACTATGCTTCTTCTTAGCAGGTTGGTTGATGGGAGAAATCTCAGGTTTTCTTTTATTGCAAGTGCAACAAATTTCTGTGATTTGAGATTTAACCCGGGTGTTGGGTTTCTTGTCTTTTTTCCTAATGTAGGGCTTTGGTATATAACCAGGTTTGGGTTGATTAGGACATTTTCTGGCAATATGGCCAAAATTGTTACATTTGAAGCAGATAACCTTTCTTTCATCAAAAGGATTTCTGGTTATCGTGTTTATAGAGCCATTGCTTTTAGGTTTAAGAGCCATATCTTTAAGAAGGTTTAATTGCTCATAGATTCTAGCTAAGAGTTCTTCATTATTTGTTTGCTGAAGAACTGGTTTGGTAATAGGTTTCTCTATCTGGGTAGAGATACCTAAAACATTCTTAGTTTGTTCTAAGGCATCATTGGGATGTTTAAAGGGGACAATAGGGACATCTTGTTTCCTATCAGATAAAATGGATTGAAAAGGATAATTGATACCTTTCCTAAAAGCATAATCTTTAAACCATTTAAAGAAAGGGATATTATGTTTGGTTTTTCTGAGAAATTCATAGAATTTCTCTTGGATTGCTTTACGTTTGTGTCCCTGATACTGAGAAAAGAACCATTTCCTATGAGGAGACCATTCCTCAGAATAAAATTCTTTTCTTAGGGATTCCTTATCCATGATGAATTTAGACTTCATCATAAGGATTATTAAGGGAGGAATAGGTTGGAGATTGAATAGACCTATGGTCTTCCTCCTCTTTCTGATAGGAGGTTTTCACAGGGGTTGTGGTTTCAAAGCCCTGTAGGTGGATAGTGGAACCATCATGGGAGGTTCCTATCTGAGGTTTGGAGGATTCTCTAGCTACAGAGAAGGATCTTCTAGAGAAAGATCCTCTGGACATAGCCGTTCTGAAGTCTTCTTCAGATCTGAGGGACCATGGGATAGTGAAGGAGTTACTTCTGTTAAAAACAAGATCAACTCTTCCAGATTGATGCTGAATAACATCCTGGAATTCTGGTGTTATCCTAGGTGCTGTAGGGGCAGCTTTATCTAGGGTCCAGGTTTCAGGAAGTGTAATATCACTCCATTGTATGGTTTTAGGTACCATAATATTGGCTTTAGATTGGTCAGTAAGAAACAAAGTTGTTTCTCCTGATTTGTGGCATTTAGTTTTAAGGAAATTGGACCTGATAGAGTTCATTACTTTGTAATGAATTCTGTATATCAAAGTGATAGGGACAGATCCTTCCTTCATGTCATAGCCGTGACACTTGACATTAAGATAAAGAACATCAAGGATGTTCTTATCATCCAGACTGACAGTTAAATCTGGGAAGCAATTAAAAAAGATTGGTCCATTAATTAGGCTAGTTTCAACAGTTCCTAATAAAGAGTCATGAAACTGATTATGGCGAGCATCTCTTAAACAGAGCAAAACTGCAACGTTAAGAGATTCTCTGGTAAGAGGCTTCATGCCTACCTGAACACTTCCAATGTGTAGGTAGTTGAAGTTCTTAGCCTTATGATCTTTCATACTTTTTTCAGAAAGAAGATGAAATTCTTCATCATCTTTGCGGAGTATGATTTTCTGTTCTACTGTTCTGACAATAAAATCAGTTTTGGAAAAGAAAGAATTTTGATTTTGATAAAGATCTTTATGGGATATTTTTGGAATATCCCAATTATCAAGATCTTGATTGATATCTTCAAAACGTATTTCTTCTTTGAAGATTTTGTTTGATAAAGATTGACTAGAAGATGAAGATGAGGATGAGGGTTTGCAAGAAAAACGAGAAGAAAAACTTTTAAACATCTTAATAAAAATTCTTCCTCACCCGTAAGCATCATTGCCTTCACTTGGTTTCATTAGAAATATAAATATTAAAATATGAACTAGTAACTACTTTCTAGATTATGCTGGGGATTTAAACGTGTTTTGTCAAAAGATCATAACAAGGCCAAGTGCAGGATATTAAAACTTGGATAAAAGAATTATTATCTAATTTATACTTCAGAGTGAAATCCTTTTACTCAGAAAACAATAAGTAAAGTAAATACTGAAATATATCTAATTTGGACCATTAAATTATATCTTGAGCTTGATTCTGACAGGCAAGTGATCAATAAACAAACTGTTTTCTGTTTTACTTTCTTTTAAACACCAAGATAGTTTCAAGAATACAACATCTCTCTTGGCGGCATGGTAGCTGCTCTATCACTCGCGAGTCTTACGCATTCGTTATGCCGTTCGTCGCTTAGCGAGATTTCCAAGTATTCTTTCAAAATCCTATAATGTTAAAAGAGTAAGTAAAACATGGTTTTGAAAAAGTTGTAGATGTTCTTGATCAAAAGCAGAGAATACGTTTACAAAATATAACTTAGGAAAAGTTCAATTTAAACATATGACAACACACTTTGACAAATTGTTTTAAGATCAAAAGTAAATCTTTGCAAAATATAAACATAGACGAATAATTTTCTTATTCAATCACCTTTTATGTTTATATGTTATAAAATAGTAAGCTGATTGACTATGGGATTTCTCATATATCTGGTACTGCTCACAACAGACATTGGCCACGTTTGTGAGGCTCTCAGAAATTTCTTTGAAAATACACCAGTGAACTGGCCTGAACAAGGCTAGCCATAGTCAAGGAGTTTATATATATATATATATATATATATATATATATATATATATATATATATATATATATATTTAATTAAACTTTAAAGTAACAATTTACTTGATAAATGTTTAACTAAAGTGTTAGACAAATAAGCCTCGTGTTACTAAATGTTAAGATAAGGTCAAATTTAGTTTTTTTGTCAAATTGATACATCATATTATTGATGTTCAACTAGCAAAATCCAATATACATGACAAGCGTGTTAATGAGTCTATTTAATTGAATTAAGGTATGTTACAATTACAACAACATTTCAAAAGAATAGATCAACAGAACTACAAACGGTCTTAACTCGAGCGTAGTACTCCTTCAAGAAAGATCAGCCAGAAAGTCCAAATCAGCAAAGCAATTGCTACGAGACCAAGAATGAAGCAAAAACCTCGACTTGTGCGCAAAAGATACCATCAAGTGGACGACGAGCAGCCAGTGATGCTAATAGCAACAAGACGCACGCGACACCGGCTAGCTCACCTCTACTCTTCATGACTTCCCCTTACTTTCAACTCTACGAAATTTTCATTGCGTATTTTACGCCTCCTCGAAAAAGACGGAGGGAGCGAATTACAACGCATTACAAAGCTAGTTGTCGGTTCAATGAGCTCTTGGAGGCATAGGAGCTCATTTAGGTATTTCACACTCCTCCAACAGAAGAACAACCTTCTTGGGACGAATCATCTTCAAGGTGATGTTTCCCTTCCACATTGGACACTCTGCCGCCTTTAGAGGGGCTGAGCCACCATTAGATCATGCAGAGTACGTAATAAAGAAGAAGCAAACAAGAAAAGGAAGCAGGAGCAAGCCAATACTTATAAAGCATGCCAAAGGAAAAGGGAGAGGGAACACATCACCAGAAGAGTATCTATATTTATGAACGTTCCCAAAAAAAGGTAGGTAGGAAAACATTCAAACCAACATTAAAAGCGATAAGGGAAACAAGGAGACATTAATGCTTTGACAAAAAATTGAAGGTCGGTGCAAACCTCGTAAATGAAAGAGATAGTAGGTCAAGCAATAATAAATGCCGAGAGCATTGATAAGTGGAGAAGTTATCACAGATCGGCCACCCATAAGGGCTTGGAGCATGTTCGCCCTAAAGGGCTCAATGCTGGGGGGGGGGGGTCTGGAAAAGCCGAGGAAGGCTCCCCAAGAGCCGAAGAGGAGGACCCCAGGAGCACAAAGGAAAACCCAAATGGTACAGTCAATACTATGGGGAACATCTTGCGCCGCCATGTGTACCTCGCACCACCACGACGCGTTTGATTAGAAGACAAACGAGGAGGACGTGACATTCAATCCAACCATTGACTCGTACCAGATGTAGTTGCCATCCCACTACGCTGGTGGCAAAGGGAGAACATTGCTACCCTCTAGTATAGAGCACCATAAGACCCATTTTTAGTATAAATAGGGCATGCTACTGTTACATCAGAGATCTCTAGTTTCATATACTTGGGAGGTCTCCCTTAGCAAGACTATATCCGTAAGGGCAACACCACCCCCATTTTGTATATCAGAACAGGTAGGAATGCCTATTTCGGCAAGAAGCACCAAGAATCAATTTCTTTTGATGTAAGGTGTAGATTTTGATAGAATCGATTTCAACGGGCGAATCATTTTCCCATCTTACACCCAAATATCTTTTAAAGACACTGAAATCATGGTGGATCCTCAAAATGCACGATTGTGATGTTTCAATATGAAACCAAACTTATATTGAAGCTACAATGTGTAGTTTTAGTTTTGTTGTGAGTCAGTGATCATATTGACGCAGGAGAAGTACTTTTAGACGGTTTGTCAATAAAGAGAATTTTAATGCTTAATAAATTGTGCACAGAATAAAAAGATGGCCTAATAGAACTAGTGGTGTAAGAATCTGAGCGGCGTGCGAGTGGTTCAACTGGGAACCGCCGGTCCAACTAAAGTTTACTAAACTAAACCGGACATTCAACCAGTGAAAGCACTAGTTCAAGGGTTCAACTGTGCTTGAATTGGACCGGACATTGAACCGGTGAAAGTACTATTTCAAGGGTTCAACTGTGTTTGAATTGGACCGGTAAAGACATTGATTATATAGTATATTAAGTTTTCAGATATAACTAAATTATAAACTATGATAAATAATTATCATATATATTTCATATGACTAAATATTAATCAAAATGATAAATAATAAAAAAACTATGTATATGTAATTTTATAACTTGATATTAGCCTTTTATTTTCCTAATAAATATTTTTTTGAAATTTAAAATAGAATTTTTTAATTTTTTTTTAAAAAAGGATTACCAGCCCAAAGTCAAGGGCGGTTTGGTTTTCTAAACCTTGAGTCCAACAGTTGGTCAACCTCGGTTGGACCACAGGATGGTTAAACCGTCTAGAACCGAGTTGGATCGTAATGTACTGCAGTAGAATCGCTTTAAATCGCTAATTGACTCGAGTTGAACCGTCCGAAAATATATTTTTTTATTTACTTTTTCCCAAAAAAATTAATACTTTATTTATTTATTTATTTATTTATTTATTAGTCATCAACCAAATGAACCAATTAGTCTATGACAGAAAGTTCTCGCTGCGATTTTAAAAATATTGAATGGAACTCATTGAGTCTCTTTGCAACCAGACATATAATCTTATGTTTCTGTCAAAGGCATAAAGTTGATGAACTAATGACAATCACACATTCACTCTGATTCATCCTCTGTTTACACACATGCTGAGGTACATAAATCACATTGCCATTTCCAAAAGCAGTTAAGTGACACTATTTGAGGAGAGACATGGACTACAGAAAATCAGTGCTGTCATTTTCTGTCTTGGGTATTTATAGTTCATTTTCTTTTATGAGTAATGACTTTTGCTATTTTGGACTTTGCATTTTTTCCTCCTTGAGCATTATTTGAGTCAACAAAGCTACATGTTAGAACAACAACTTTTGACTAGCAATAATGGACACAAATGAAGCAACTGTAAAATTCCATGTTACAGTTTCACAGTACAACCAAAACGCAAGTTTTGTAAAAACACAAGTATTAAATTACTATTAAATATTTGCCTCTAAATTTCGATTTGATTAGAAGGATAAAAAGTAGGTTTTTGCATTAGGTTGATAAACTTGGCATTATGTTTACATCAAGTTGACTTTCATCTCTATAGAGGTTGGGATTCTGGAGATGGGAAATAGAAGAAGAATGGGAGGTTTTGGAGATGGGGAAGCTCAAGAGACCCTAATTTGATTTGGGATTCAAGTCACCGTTTTAAAATAAAATTAATGACGTGGCACAATCAAAATGGATAATTGTTTGACACTTTAGCAATTGGCTAATATAGTGACTAATAGAAGACCAACATGAAAAAGTTTACATTTGCATTTGCATGGATTTATTTTTTTTTAAAATTGCAAGGACTAAAATCGAATGACTCCATATTTACAAGGACCAAAAGCATATTTAAGCTTAAATTCAACCACTAAATTTAAGGTTTACTAAAAAAAACAATAAAGTTGTGTATATGCGAATGTAAAACTAGCCTCATTCAAGTTTATCTTAGGTGAATTGTATGAATAGAATAGATGATTTTGTCATTGGTAATGATAACAAAGTACATGCTTGTATCTACCCTCAATCACATCTATAGGATGAAATTAAAAAAAATAAAATAAAGATAAGTAACAATCGTTAACATATGGCCAACAACAATTTGTTATAAGTACAATAAACAAGCCACAAGGCATCCATCTGATTGAGTAATTCAACAGTTTCTCTTACTCAAAGGAGTGCTGCAAATAACCCAATTAGTATAAGTTAGAATAGAGATTTGAAAAACCACAAAAGTAAGAGTAAATGGTCATTTTAGTCGCCGACAATTTCCTCGCAAGACAGATTAGTCTCTGATGATTTTTTAGGTACAAACAAGTTAGTCCCTGACGTTGAATGGACAGAAGAACTAACTTGTCCTTGTTTGAAAATGTCAGGGACTAGGGACTAATCTGTCCTGCGAAGAAATTGTCAATGACTAAAATGACCCTTTACTTAGTAATGCACTAATGGTTAGAACATTTCATGAACTCTCATACCAGTGCACTGTACAGATAATCAGATGGCTGAAAGATATCAGATTATATTCGCTTTTCTCGCAACCATTCGACGAAATTATCCAGGACTAAGGGCCAAGCAAGTTCAGCGTCATAGTCATTAAGTGCTGGAAAACTTATCTATGAAGAGATAGTAATTTGCAAGTTGGTCAAATTAAGAGAAAAAACTATGAATCCAAAGAGGAGCGTTACCGACATACATTCTGACACTCATTTCCCAACAGATGATTGCTTATTAGTTGAAATTCAAATGCGTCCCACTAAATTGTGTCAGTTGCGTGTAAATTTAGTGGGACCCATATGAATTTCAGCCAATAGAAGTGCGTGTGTTGAAAATAGTGCGCTAGAGGCTCTGACAATAGCATTTCTCATCCATAGAAAGAACAGAAAAGCAAACAATTGAGAATACAGCACATATAAGTATTCATCTTATGTGCTAATGTGAAAAGCAAATGGTGTTATAAGAGAAGAGAAATCGAGAAGTAGTAAGAAAAAAGGCTACCTCGTTGCAAAACCGGAAAAATCCCATCCATTGATCCATGTTTATGACCTTGTAATCATTTTGAGTCTACCATAAATAATAAAAACATGTAAGAATCACTAGTAGGAACTAAAACAACAATGTTATACCCATTATTCACCTTCAAATATTCCACAAATAGGTTTACTTGGGCTGGAAACGTTGAACCTAAAACAAGAGTAAGTAATTCGCATATGCTCTCTATATCAATGCTTTTCTGCTTCTCCTCTGATAAATTGGACAAATTAGACACAAGACATAAAATAAACAAAGGAAAAGAAAAGTTAAATCTTAAAATTGATCACATCAAGGTTTACCTGTTAGACAATATTGGAAAGCATAAGAATAGAAATCTGCAAAATTTGACGGCCTCCTGACCTTCAAATTAGATGTCAAATCAAAAAGTGAGGAACTCAAAATATATTTCCACCATAAATCACAATTTCCATACATCAAACTTTCCATGAATTATCTAAAAGAATTTCACTTAAATAATTATACCTCCTTTTCTAGGTCTGGAAGTGCCTTCTTCAATTTACTAACTGTATCAGCCCTTAGTGCTTTTAAGCCTCTTCTCCACTCATCCTATAAATATATAGAGTATACAAGTGATTTCAGTATAGGGATGGGGAAAGAAAGATGTCATTGTACCAAATCCAGATCGTTATCTGTGTTTCAAACATAAACGAGACTAGAGGAGTTGCAAATATTTGTGCTGTTGAATGTATAAATGTCTTTGCATTAAAAAAATCCGAAAGAAATTTTACGAACAATGGGGAAGATGATACATACCAAGGTAAAATATCCTTGCTCCTCAGATTTCATTTTCCTGTTAAATTTTTTTCTTTCATTAACTCCAAATATAAATTCAGGATAAAGATATAAGAATTTGGTATTAAAGGACAATTAGGTGCAGAACTGTTGCCTACCACGCAAGCATCAAAATCCGCAAATCAGTATGATCCACCTCCATATCAGCACAAAGTGCTTCAATTCCTTCTGGGCTGCAACCAAAGTTATAAATATAATGAATCTACTATAAACAATTAAACACATGTACCTAGTATGTATGTACATGAAAACAAAACTTCACTTATACATCAAGTATCAATTTCTGGCACAGTAAAGACAACAATTCTACTTGATCTGATTTTAATTTTTTATGTTTATACTTCCATGCATGATTTATGTCTTAAACCCAATGCAGTTGTTTAATCATTACCGACCTTGTAGGGGGCAAGAAGAAAGCGAACAGGTGCAACTGTGGGGTGAGAAGCAAATTGGGTTCAGGCTACGATTACTAATTGATAGGATCTTAAATATATGAAGTGTAAGGGAATAAAATGTAAAGGGAGGGAAATGAGAGTTTGTTGTAACCATTTGCTTATGTGGCAAAGTGGAGGCAAAATGTGAGCATTAGTTGAGTAGTATAAATAGTAGTGGGAGGGAACTGAGAAGGTAAGCAAGAATTGAGAATAGACCTAGAGTCTTTGGGAGAGATTAGGCCTCTCGAAGTGCCTTTGGTTACTCTTATCTTCATATTTTCTACAAACACCATTTGTAACTCTGATTTAGGGTCTGAAATCACCTTGTTCAGCCCTTAATTCCATTAATTCACAGATTCAGTATTTTAGTTATTTGATATAGTAAATAAACATCTATCCCCGTATATTGATATCCTATGTCAGAGGCATATAATAGTTGTCAATTACATAAAAAAGCAAGCATACTTACTCAATCAACCCAGTAGATCCATTGGCATATGTATAAAATAGACTATCAATTCGTTCCGATTCCTTTGAGCTTGCTTTACTTGAAGCTGAAAAAATATGCTTGTAAGATTAGAACATCTAACTGTATACGTGCCAATGCCCACTCCAAAAGTGCTTGCAAGGTACTAGCTGCCCAATATGTTTGACTAAAGGCATAAACATTTTTTTTTGAATGAAAAGAGGTACTTTCATTAAAAAAAACAGAAGCAGTACGACTTGAGGGAAAGGTAAATTGCGAAAATAAAGAGCAACTAAAGGCATAAACATGATACAATAATAGACACACAAAAAGGGTTACAAGTAAATGGGCAATGATAAACAACATATTTTCCTCAAAATACACAAAAATAAGGTTCAGAGACATTCAATTTCCATGTTTAATATGGGTAACAATCCATGGGAAGCATATCTAGATTAAATGTATATATAACAGACATCATTAACCATGTATAGAAGAGTTTGATCTTCATGTCGTATTTTGTATAAGTAAATTCTAAAGTGGTTTTTCGAGCCCGCCTAGTTTAAGCTTCAAAAATTTGACTATCAAGCAGTCTTTTTTATGGTTTTAAATTGCAATCCTCAAACCAAAATTGTAGACTTGTAGTCACAACATAAAGGTTTTTCTGAGGATCCCACAACCGCAATTGTAGTTGCATGACATCAGCCGCATCTATATGCAATTTTCCACAATATTAAGAAACTTAACATAGCCGCAACCACACTTTAAAACCTTGATTCTGTTAAATAAAAAAAGGGTTAAATATGTTTTTGGTCCCTATAAAATTTGGGTTTACCAACTTTTGGTCCTTATAAAATTTAGATTTTTGCTTTTAGTCCCTCGCGACTTTTAATAGCGCTTATTGACTTTTAATAGCGCTTATAATAGGTCAAAAAAGCGCTATTATAAGAAAATAAGCGCTACTAAAAGTCCAAAATCTAAGTTTTATAGGGACTAAAAGTTGGTGTTAAAATTTTTTAGGGACTAAAAACAAAAAACCCAAATTTTATAGGGACCAAAAACATATTTAACCCTAAAAAAATTACTTGATTGAATTCTTGATTAACTAAAGTTCAAATTATTAGAGGTTACTATGCACCAGCAGCATTTATACTCAAAATTATTAGGGTTACCCAACAACAACAAAATTTATTGATTTCTTTCAACAAGGGTTACTATGCTTGTCTTCCATCTTAGTAGTCCTCTTCTTACCTATATAGCACTGACACTTCATATTAAAGACGTGTGTTGGACACTGATATTGACACCAATGCTTTAATCATTCCTATTTTCTCAAATAATTACATGTTTCTACAGTCAGTGTCAGTGTCGTGTTTGATGTCGGTGATTGTGTTTCATAGCTTCTTACCAACTCCCCAATCTACAGGTTAGTGAGTGTCGTGTCTGGTGTCAGGGATTGTGTTTCATACCTTCTTTCCCCATAGAATTATAACTTCAATATACTTAAAAGTCACTGAAAACTGGATTTGCAGGCACAAACTAGAAAATTAAACAAAAAACAGAAAATCAACTTCAACAAGACAATTAAAGAAGGAAAAAAATCTTAATCTAAGCTTAAATTAACAGACTTCAATTATCAATAGCAACAAGTTTTAACATCAATTAACAAATGAAATCGTCAATTTCAAGGATAAAATTGGAAAAAGGGGAAAATAAAATACCGGAGCGGAAGAGATCCGCGGAGGTAAGATTGGAATTAGATTGACCCGTTTTCTTAGATGCAGAGGAGCGTCGCATCTTCAATAAGAAATCCAGAATCTGAGTCAGTAATACGAATCTGGCGAGTTGAGAAATAATGAATCGTGAATCGTTCGTTATCGCCAAATTCGAGAGGAAAAAAAAGAAGAAGAAGAAGAAAGGGGATATGAGATTTATTTATTTTATTTTATTTGTTTTCTCGTTCTGAGTTTTGTTGTGGGAAAGAGGTTGAGGATGATGACGTGGACCGCAGAGTGTGGCTTTATCACATTCACATCTGACACAAAGAGTTTCACTTCGCTTACGTAAACATTACGTTTGACTTCTCTCTCCTGCTTTTTTAACTACTTACCATATTCAAATTCAATTCTGGAAAAAATCTTTTTTTTTAAGATAATTCTGAAAAAAAAATCTAAAATATGAACGTCTCCAATAGATATATTATGTGTCCACTACATATTATACTTTGAGTTTAATTGTTGCACAAAAGAGATTTAAGAGTTAAATTTGTATAGCTTTATTTCCTCAATTTCTTTTGAGTTTAATTAATATATACAATATGTGGATACATGTTTTACGGTATCTACCAATTATAGGTTGAGACACCATTAAAAAAAGTTACTCAATTAGTAATCACCTGATGTGCCATCCTTACCTTGTGTTCATATTTGAGCCGACCACTCTAGAGGGTTTGGCCAAACACTCCTTCGTCGTCGGCACGACTGTCACTCAAGAGGGTAAGCCATAGCATCCGAGGACCTAGGTTTGCCTTCAGAACCGAGGGACTCTAGTAGCACTACGAATTGAGGGACTCCACCTTTCTCCTAGAAGCTCGGCCTCGTCACCTGGCTCGACCAGAGACCAATGATAGGCAGACCATATAAGGAAACTCCTACAATCACGCCCAGGTCTCGCAAGAGTCATATCTGTAATAATTAGCATTAATCACTGATTGTACTATAAATATCGCCCTAAGAGACTAATGAAAGGATCCCACGCCTGAGACTCTATTCTTACATTCTTCTCTGTAAACCCCCAAAAATAATCAAGTCGTAGGACGAGGGCTGAGGAAAAGGGAAAGAAGAATGTGAAGTGTTAAGGCAAGCCACATGACTAAGAACCCAATGGGTACTTACCAATAGAGTGAATTCAAGAGAGGTCCTCGGGTCATACTATAAGATAAAACTCCCCGAGGAAGGGGTAAAAACCCGAGGGCCAATGAGCCAAGCCGAGGGAAGTTAAAAGCCTCAGCCTATAGAGTGCCACGACTGAGGTAACTCGGGTGCCTAAGCTACTACCCAAGGGCGAAGGATAGCCGAGTGGTTGAGTGGCCGAGGCAAGACAGGTTTTGCTTGGAAGGCAAGACAGACACCACACGAAGATAGAACGTGGGAGCAGTTGAAGATCAAGCGAAGGAGCGAGGCCGTGAAAGACGGGACGACGAGTATTTACCCCACTAACCGTGCTAGTGGAATCGTGGGTAGTTACTCCGCCCCTTTTTGGGCTTAAGAAGCAATGAAAGCCGTTGATCTTAGATTGATTCAAAGGCAGGCAAGTGTTGGCTAGTATAGTGGTCGACGAGGACCTGTGTATATATATAGCAAACAGAGTAAATGTACAGGCACATCCAAATCAATCAAACTCTACGTTTATTTCAATTTATCTTCTTTTTACCGCACTTTATCTTTACTTTATGCATTAGGTCAATAGTATAATCCAACCCTCGCGTCCTATTCACCCAACCTGACCCTTTCTAGAGGAGTCGGGATACCCACAGTCAAGGAGCATAGTTCCCTCCTCGGCGCAATTGCTCGAAGAACAGAGGAACATAGACTGTCCAAACCTCAGGCTGACTCCACGGCTAGGACCTAAGAGTTTGACGACAACAAAGATTGGCACGCCCGGTTGGACAGGAACGGGTGAGCAAACGATTCTGTTTGATTCGCGTGGACTGGATTATAGTTGGCGTATGCACCTACGCTCTGGCAGGAACCTAAGTATGGAGCGCCACCATCGGCATCAAAAAGGGAACTGCTCCTAAAACGAAAAATACTGAGTCAGTAAGTGTTTCGGGGACAACCCCTCCTGCGGTTAATGTTGAGTCAAACGACGGTTCCTCTCAAGATTATGAGGAACCTATGGTGATGTCCACGTCGTTTATCCGGCAACAAATCGACATGGGGATACACGACATCATGTACCAACTGTCCCACCAATTGGCGGACATAGTTATACCTATGGTGCACAATGAAGTGCAACAGGACAAGGAAGTGGAACAGAGGTGTGCTACGCAAGCCAGTAGCACCATGAACTATGGTTTCCCCGGCCAATCACAGGGAGGATAACCTTCTTCTATGGGAGGCACGCATCAGACTCTGCCATACACCAACTCTGATGGACCTCAACAGGCATCGGCTTATAATCCTATGGGAGGTATGCAACAATATCCATCGAGTGGGAGCGTGACTGGGCCTCAGCAGGCTACTTTCATCAGGTAAATGCTACCCCTGTAATTCCTCAGCCGGTGCTTTTGCCAGTGCCAACACGGGGGGCAGTTTTTGGCGAATGTCGCTAACACAGCTTCTCTTCAGTAGGGACAAGTGAAATTGGCCAGAATTTATGATACATTTTATGTGATAAATAACTAAAATGAAAATGTTGTTTTTCGTAAAATAGAAATAAACTATAAAGTGTTTTATTTAATTTTATGTGGATTATATGGCTTACATGTTTGGACCCACTTTATGAAATTAAAGCAAAATATGACAATCTTTATGATCATGGTTGTTGTTGTTTTATATATTTAATGCATTGAATGTATGGTTTCTTTAATATATTCAAGTGGACGTAGAACTTCAAATTGAAGTAATTATTAAATATTTAATAGCAATGGAATAATGACATAAAATTTGTGTATATGATACAATGAATGACAAAAAGTGTCACCGTGATAGTTAGTTTAAACTATCAAGAATATATAAAAGTCATGACTAGGTGATTAATTGAATATTCAAAGTTTATTAAAGTTGGAATAAGTATTGGAATTCTCTGACGAAAGAATTGACAAGGATATGATGTCAAAAATCTCATTAGGGATGTGGTACAAGCCCATATCTAATTGATCACCACTAGTGGAAACCCACTCACACTTGAGTAACGCCAAGTCCTGAGTTCAATGGAGAAAGTACATCATAAGAGTGATTGAAGTACTTGAAAATAGATATACCCTAACGGTTTTAAAGTACTTGGACCATAAGAGTAAAGTTGGGAGGATGAGGTTCTCCTCTTAATAGACATATATATTTGCTGAGGTGCATAATTATGGGTGCCTTTTTTATATAGTCTACTTATATGAGAATGAAGTGAGGCCGCTTCATTAAGTTTAAGGGTTTGACTCTTAAGTTCTCATGAAAAGGATACTAGACACAAGGCCTTACCAAAAGTTCATCTTTATAATTCTTTCAATGATACTGAGATTTCGTGTGTGACTTATGTACACTTGTTCTAATGAACAGTTGGTTCAAAGCTTGTCTACCAATTTATTTGGAAATTAGTTAAAGTTAATTTACTAAGTGATAGTTCAAATCATAAGATACTTTCATCTAAAAACATGAGAGACTAAAAGCAAAAAACCCAAATATTATAGGGATCAAAAGTTGGTAATTTTTTTTAAGGGACTAAAAACAAAAAATCCAAATTTTATAAGTACCGAAAACATATTTAACACTAATTACTGTTATTTAATTTCTTATACTTTCTAAATTTCGATTTATGGAATAACTATTTTAAAAAATTGGAATAACTTTAATTAAATAAATAAAACATTCTTTTATGAGATAAAATATCAGATAGATTTAAAAGGATTAAAAAATTGCTTTAAAAAAGGATTTAAAGAAAAAGATAGATCTCTTACTTATATGCGGCTTGTCATGCCGCTTGAAATTGGCGCCAAGCTTTTTGTTTTTTTTTCTTTCCTTCTTTTCATTTTTTTTCCATTTTTTATTTTTTCCTTTTTTATTTATTTATTTATTTATATTTTAACGTTTTGTTTTTCTTCAATTTTTTTCTCTTCTTTCTTTTTGGTTTTAGTTTTTTTTGTTTTGTTTTTTCTACCTTTATATTTTAAGGTTTTGTATTTTTTAAAATATTTTAAGAGGTATTTTACAGTTTCAAAAAAGTTCATATGTTTAAATATGCAAATTTGGTTCTTCAATAATCTATTTGGTGAAAAAAGATTTAATTTCATTACAAAATATGTAATGAGATGCTAAACAGTGTGCTTTGGTGTACTTAATGGCGAAAAAATTATTTTGTACAAAAATGCGTAATGTGAAATGTTAAGCAGTATGTTTTGGGGTACTTTAGGATTCATAACTTTTTTTAACTCTTCAAATACCAAAAGTTTCTTCGAAAGTAAACGGTTTGGTAAAAAATAATAATAAGTTTGTAACAAAATGCGTAAAGTGAGATGCTAAACAGTGTGCTTTGGTGTACTTAATGGTGAAAATTTTTTTTTGCACCAAAATACGTGTGAAATGTTATGTAGTATGTTTTGGGGTACTTTAGAATTCATAAAAAAATTTAATTCTTCAAATACCAGAAATTTCTTCATAAGTAAACTGTTTGGTTAAAAATAATAATAAGTTTGTGATAAAATACGTAAAGTGATATGCTAAACAGTGTGCTTTAGTGTACTTGATGGTGAAAAAAATTATTTTGTACCAAAATGTGTAAAGTGAAATGTACCAAAATTCATAAAAACTTTTTAACTCTTCAAATACCAGAAGTATCTTCGTAAATAACCGGTTTGGTAAAAAATAATAATAAGTTTGTGATAAAATACGTAAAGTGCGATGCTGACAGTGGATTTTGGGATACTTTAGGGTCCCAATTTTTTTTTAGATGTTCAAATACGCGAAGTTCGTTCCTCAATAACATGTTTGATGAAAAAGCAAAAAAAATATTCGTGACAAAATAGTGTTCCAAAAATTTTTTACATGTTCAAATTTGGTGTTTTCTTCTTTATTTTGATAATTTCGCACCAACGAGTATTAGAAGCATACTTAAATTTGTGTTTAGTTTTAAATCAGACTCTTTATGATACTTACTTACATGTTTCACTTTCTATTTGTGTTGTCTTGTTTTCTTTTTGATTATGGGTTACATTTTTATATTTTCGATAAATATAGATAACGTTATTAAAACTTTTTATATTTTTTCTTCTTATTATTTGTGGATTTTCAATTCCAATGTCTTTGTCAAAGTTTATTTTTAATTTTATAATATTGTTATTTAATTTATATTTAAAACTTAACTTTTTCCCGTGGGAACTTTGACTTCACTTACAATAGAACTCTCTAACATTTTCTTTCAATTTTGTATAGGTGTTTTTATTTTAATGGTGATTTTTATTCAACCCTGCATGAGGTATTGATGTATGACTTGATTATAAGCAAAAACAACATATTAAGAATAGTAGTTTTATGCATTTAATTTTCTTGGATTCATGAAAAAATAAATACATTTACTAAACTATTTCTAATTAATAGTCGCCTTCTTACGATATTAATGAGTTTTTTTGGTAAAAAAAAGAAATTGATTTAATACATTTTTTTGACAAGAACAAACTTAATTCATTTCATTAAACAGAATTGTTTCAATACAGGTTGGAATGAAATCAAAAACGTGGGAACTAGCAAACAATCTTGATGCCCGTGCTAACGTATGAGCAACAAGATTAGCTTGTCTCCGAATATAGCTAACCTCAAAGCTAGGAAAAAGACGTAATCTATTACGACAATACAATAAAATAGTACCAAGCTCGGTATTCGGCAAAGGCTCTACCTTCAAGCCATTTACAACTGGAGCACAATCCAGTTCAATGGAAACAGAAGATAGCCCCAAAGCTTCCAACCAAGCCAATGCTTCCTTAAGACCAATTGCCTCCGCTTCTTGCGGTGTTGGGACTCCATGGAACCACATAGTTTTGCCTCTATAGAAATCACCTGTGGACGTTCGAATACACAAACCAATACCATATTTGTTGTCTTCCGCAAAAATTGCCGCATCGACGTTACATTTTAAAGCTCCTGCTGCTGGCCGAACCCACCTCAATACCCGTGGCAGCTGCTGGCCCGAGAGCACAGGAGGATGGTGCTGTTGCTGGCGCGCTCCAAACCAAGCGTCAAACATATCCTTCGCGGCGTGAACGACTTGCTCAACCGGTTGTAACACCCCAGCCCAAACCTTGTCATTACGGCGACGCCAAAGAGCCCAAATACCCATTAAAAACCTGTTTCTACTAGCCACGGACAACAAACCCAGCATCGAAAAAATGGCATCACGCAGAGTTGCTGCGTTTTCTGCTGCAACCCGAAAGGGCAGCAACAAGTCCAGCTTCTGCCACACTTCCTGTACAGCGCTACACTCCAAAAAAACATGACTATCTGTTTCCTCTTCTTGTTCGCAAAAAGGACACAAAACGGTGCAATCAACATGTCTCTTAACCAAGTTACTACGAGTAGGAAGACACCCCCTAGCAAGCCTCCAAATTAATAATTTAACTTTCGGTGGAACGCCCGCTTTCCAAATGGACATCCAATCACCGTCAATTCTAGCATGTGAATTATTAATAATTTCCGGAGTATCCATAAGCGCATAGTAAGCCGAGCGAACCGAATAAAGACCGGACCGACTCCGCCACCAAGATAATTTATCTTCCTCCAAGTCACTGTACCTTGGCATGCTTTTGATGAGCATAGCCTCTTCTTGACAAAAAAGTTGATCAATTAAGCCATAATTCCAACCACTATTGTCTTGGTTCATCAAGTCCTTAACCCTCATTTCTTCCATCCCTTGAGCCATAGGTGATCTAACAAAGCTATCACTACGTCCCTTCAACCACGGATCTCTCCAAACTGAAATTTTGTCGCCATTCCCAATCCTCCAACGTGCCCCCAAATTCACAACTACCCGGGAAGAGAAGATACTACGCCAAACAAAGCTGGGATTATGGCCCAAGCGAGCCCCCATAAAGTCATCATTAGGATAATATTTAGCTTTAAAGATTCTACTTACAATAGTATCTGTACGAGTAGCAAGATGCCATGCCTGCTTCCCTAGCATTGCCAAATTGAAGCCATGAAGATGACGGAAGCCCATACCTCCAAACTCCTTTCTAACCGAAAGCTTCTCTCAACTCAACCAATGAATACCCCTCCTCGTGCCACGGTTCGTACCCCACCAAAATGAATTCATCATTCTTTCAAGCTCCTCACCCAGTGTAGATGGAAGCATGAAGGTGCTCATACAATAAGTTGGAATGGATTGAGCAACTGACTTGATTAAGACTTCCCTGCCAGCCTTAGATAAGTGCTTCCCCGACCAATGATGTATCTTCCTCCAAATCCGATCCCTCAGGTAGCCAAAGAGTTGTTTCTTGTTTCTTCCAATCATAGACGGAAGTCCCAAATATTTGCCCGTTCCAAGACATTCTGTGACTCCCAATATAGCTGTAACATCAAAGCGAGCCTCCTGTGAAGTATTCCTGCTAAAATAAATTTCAGATTTTTGTAAGTTAATAGCTTGCCCCGATGCTCTCTCATAGGTGTTAAGAATATCCTTGAGATGCCTACTCTCTCTAGCATCGGCTCTGCAAAACAAGAAACAATCGTCAGCAAAAAGGAGGTGTGAGAGAGAAGGAGCCCCTCTGCACACCTTCACACCATGAATATCCCCTCTGCTCTCAGCTCTCTGTAGTAAAGTAGTGAGACCCTCTGCACACAATATAAATAGGTAAGGTGACAGTGGGTCACCCTGCCTCAGTCCTCTCCCTGGAATGATAGGTCCCACTTTTTCACCGTTTATCATAACTGAGTAAGTAACTGTTTCCAAACACATTTGCATCCACCGAACCCATTGGTCATCAAATCCCATCTTCACAAGAATACGCTGCAAGTAGACCCAATCCACTCTATCATAAGCCTTACTAATATCAATTTTTAGCACCAGCTCCCCCTTCTTCCCCGTTGTTTTGCACTTCAAATGATGTAATGTTTCAAACGCCACCAACACATTATCAAGAATAGATCGATTTTTCACAAAGGCAGATTGTTCAAGAGCAATAAACTTTGGAAGTAGAGGTTTTAATCTATTAGCAAGTACCTTCGAGATAATCTTGTAAATGACGTTGCAAAGAGAAATGGGCCGAAGATCTTTCATAGACGTAGGATTCTCCACCTTTGGAATTAGCACAATATTAGCATCATTTATATTAGGGGGGAATTCGCCCATGACCAGCCACTCCCTACCAATATTAAACAACTCCACTCCACATAAATTCCAGAACCTCTTGAAGAAAGCCGGATTTAATCCATCCGGTCCTGGCGCTTTGTCGGAATGCATTTGAAAAAGAGCTTGTTTGAATTCTTCAATCTCAAGAGGACGCACCAATAAGTGATTATCATTATCCGATACCCGTGGCTGAACATGATCAATAACGCTCCCATAATCACCTCCCCCACCATGAAAAAGATTTGCGAAATAACCCCTAGCCACTGCGCAAATATCCTGCTGGTCCGTCACTTCCACACCATCCTCTGTAACTAGCTTTGAAATGTGATTCCTTCTCCGCCGTGCACTAGCCATCGCATGAAAGAAGCGAGAGTTAGTGTCCCCGTCACGCAACCAATATACCTTAGCACGTTGTCTCCAAAAAGCCTCCTCTTGCGCTAACAAAGTGCTTAGACGATTCTTGGTCTCTATAACCATCGGATCCTCACCCCCACCAGGCATGACACGCAATTCATCAATTAAGCGACGACATTCATTGATCTCATCCCGGTACCTTGATCTAAGCTTCTTACCCCAAGCATCCACCGCCGATGTACAATGATTTAATTTATCAAGGAAGCCCAACCCGTCACTACGACTCCAACTCTCCTCAACCACCAAGGGAAGCTCATTTTCTTCAAGCCAACTATTCTCAAACCGAAACTCACGCCTCCTCAAGATTCTCTCCAAGTAATTCAACCTCAACCACAAAGGACTATGATCCGACTTATCCGAGACTCCATTCACAAATCTATTATTAGGGAAAGTATCCAACCAAGATTGAGTAGCAAAAATACGATCAAGTCTCCCTTCCTTTACTTCCGACGTACCCAAACTCTTAGTCCACGTGAATCTATGACCCTCCATGGGAAGGTCCACTAAATGGCTCTCTTGAATAGCTTCTTGGAAACCACGAATTACCCACGGTTGACGATCTTGTTGTCCTCTAATCTCGTCATTGGAAAGAATGTCATTGAAGTCTCCCATAACACACCATGGCAAATCGTTGTCCCTAGATAACGTCTTCAAAAGATCCCAAGAGTCTCTCCTTCTTCCACTTTCCGGATACCCATAAAAACCCGTAAGCCGCCAAAGAGGACGACCCACAGAAATAACCTCCACATTAATAAAATTCGAAGAATAATTCAAGATACGACAATCAAACGGATGCTTCCAAAGCAAAGCAAGACCCCCGCTTCTACCAACTCTATCCACAGCAAAAGCATTATCAAAACCCAGCCTAACACGAATGTCTTCAATTCTATTAGCATGTACCAAAGTTTCACACAAAAAGATTACGTTCGGATGGTACGCCCGAACGAGGTCACGGATGGACGAAACTGCACTCGGGTTGCCCAGGCCCCGGCAGTTCCAACTAATGAAACTCATTTGTCCTGGCAGGCCTGCTTGCCAGGACCTGCCTCTAAAAATTTTTGTCTACCATGCAGCATATTCACGTCACCCAAAGTCTCCACCGTTGGCTCCTCACTAGCATTTTCCAATTCTGACTCATTCCCCTTTTTTCGTTTGCGATCCTGGTCAATAACCATAACATCCTCAGTAGCATTTTTGTTAGTAACCGTGACCAAGTTCAATGTATCATTAGCACCAATTTTTTTGATAGGGAAAAAAGATTGAGGATCCTTGAATATTGCAACCATATTACTAGATGCTTTTGCGTTAGAAAAATTTGCCTTATTAATAGGAGAACTTTCGGCCTCATTAATAGGAGAATTATAACTTCCTTGATTTGCTCCTTGATTTTCGCGCCCCTCACTCCTTGGATCACGCCTAGCATTAAATGATTGGCTAGGGTTCACCCATCCACCGTCGCCGGCATCACGCAGCCACCGAGACCTTGTGATGGCAGCCCCCCCTACGCATTTCAGCACGAAGTTCAGGCCCCCATCCCCTCACGCCGTCACCCACACCCATAACAAAACGCTGCTCGCATGAACTCTCACCATGCCCTAGCCTCCCACAAATATAGCAAAATACCTCCAACCTCTCGTACTTAAACGACACCATTCTCGCCTCCCCACCTTGCTTCCGTATCTTCTTTGATCTCATTAACGGAAATGTAACATCGACCATCACCCTTATACGCATAAAAGACCGCAGGAAATTTGAAGAGTTCTTCTCATCATATTCTAAGAAGACGCCTATGGAGTTTCCCAAACCCTTACCAACCGACTCAGACATGAAGCCAAAAGGAAGATCATGCACTTGTATCCAAAAAGGGACTTGGTAGAGAGGAACATCTTGTGGAGGCACCTCTTCTTGGATCACACTGAGAACAAGTAAATTTTTATCAAAGTACCATGGACCTTGTTTAAGAACCTTTTGGACATCCAACACATGATAGAATTGAAAAGCAAATATCCCTGGCTGTATCTCGTTGATCGTAACTCCACGCCCTGGCCGCCAGATCTCCGCCATCTTGTCCTTCATCATCGCAACCCTAACACTCCTATCAGTATGGAATCTCCCCACCAAACAAAGAGGCTGCGCCGCCAGCCCTTCCTCCACCCCTTCATCACCAAACTCAATCTCATCACTTTCACGAATTGACAAATTCTCCATTGTGTCTGGAAACAGAAAAACGTTACTCAGTTTGAAAACTAGAAGAAAAACTGGGAACTCTCACACCGTCGGAGAGAAGACCTCACTCACGCTCTCACACTTGGGAGAGAAGACATGTAAGTAACAAGTTTGATTTAATACATTTAGATCCATCGATACTAGGTCATCCCGTGCATAGCATGGGTAATGAGGCTAGTTTTGAGTTAAAAAAAGAAAAGAAAAAGATAGATTTAAAAGTTTTGATTGAATCCGTCAAAAAAAAAAAGTTTTGATTGAAATATAAAAAATCAATCTTTTAAAAATAAGTTTCACGTATGGACTTCGAATCCCACTTCCCCCTCTCTCATCTAACAATTAACACATAATTACTAAGTTAAAAAAAATCTTTAAAAATAAATAGATCTTTTCAATTCCTAATAATAATCAATAAAAATATATTGCCAAACAAAAGATAGTCAATAAAAATACAATTTTGATAAAAAACTCTCTCTGGCCAGAACTATCCGCGAAACCTATAGTGTAGCAGCCAAAGCAGTAGGCGATCGCCGCAACAAAAAACCGCTCAGCCGAGCTATTCCGCCATTGCAACGCTATTTAACATTTCATATTCCTATTTAGTTCTATACGATACGATGGTTACTGAAGGAACAAAAAAGCCACAAGTTTCAATCTCCACAACACAACCACCACCACCTCGCAAAATCAACGTCCAGAAATTTGCACAATCTCGTGCCCTAGAACTTCAAACTCTTCAACACATTGTTGAAAATAGATTAAACAATGATTATAGGTCTAAAAGAAACAAGAGAAGAAGAACAACAGCATTTGATAATCAAGTTGCAGGAAAAGGAACCAGAACAAGAAGAAAGAAGCAAAAATTGGATAATAAACTAAATATTGCGGCTGAATCTGTTTTAGAGAAGAAGAAGAAGAAGAATGTTCCTCGACGAATTCGTAGAAGATATGAATTTAAGAGTAATCCAGTGAATGGTTTTTGTACTTCTGGTGATGGAACTAAGAGGTTGAGAACTCATGTTTGGTATGCAAAACGATTTACTATGACTAAGCTTTGGGGTTATCATCTTCCTCTTGGTCTTCAAGGAAAGTAAGTCTTTTTTGATTAATTAATAAACTAAATAGATAACTGATCAAAGATTCAATTTAGGATTTTGAAGCTTGATAATTTTATCATGTAGTGTTGTTTCGCTTTGATTGAATGCAATTGAATTGAATAGGATTTGGAAAGTTGATGCTATGAGAGTAGAAGCTTATTTGTGTTTTACATCATTTGGTAACACTAACAAGGATTTTGTGTGTTTATTTAGAGGGAAAGGTTCAATTGGGAAATTTGAAGCTTGTTAACTTCATTATGCAGTGTTGGTTCATTTTGTTTGAATGCAATTGAATAGGATTATGGAAACTTGATGCTTTGAGAATTGAGAGTATAAGGTTATTTGTGTTTTACATCAATTTGGTAACACTAACAAGGATTTTGTGTGTTTATTTAGAGGGAAAGGTTCGAGGGCATTGTTGAATAGGCAAGGGCCGATTGTACACGATGCAAGCTATTATACTGCTGTTCAATTGGAGGGTCCAGAGGTAGTTGTTTGTTTTGTTTTTTTGGATTGAAAAATTGTCCTTTTTGTTGTTGAATAAACACGTCAGTATAAGACTTGATATTTTGATTGAAGCATCTTTGAATGTATGCATCAAATAATTATTGCAGGTTTAGCCTCAAAGTTAGTTAGTTTCAGTAGTTTAATTCAAAGTTGTTCTGTTTACAGGATTCGTTAGTTTCGGTATTAAGAATGGTACTTGTGCCCTCTCCCACAGCAGACACAAATCCCGGAAATTTCGATGACCCTGTTCTGTCTGGTACAACCTATGGAATTGCAATGGTGAGTGATCCTTTTACTTTTTCTTGTAACTCTCCTCATTGATTTAGTCAAACAAAATTAGTCTTTCTTTCATGACAGCTTCATCAAGTTGGAGCACCAGTTTCTCAACCGATCGCTCCTATAACCTATATGTGGCGACCATCTCCTCAACAAAATATCACAGACCTAGGTGTTAGAGAAGAACACAGTATCCGAGATGAATCAATTAACCATGGTGTTGATTTGTGTGGAAAATCAGATGAGTGTGGTTCATCACTTAGAGACCTTTGGGTGTGGATACATGCTTCTGCGTTTGAAGAAGGATATGGAAATCTAAAACTGGCCTGCCAGAAAGAGGTTAATTTTCTTCTTTAGATTCTTATATAGACATCCCAATTGTATTTTGTTTCTTTATTTTTCCTGTAGTGTGTATGTACTAGTACTAGATAAAAATGAAAACAAGAAGTCAGTGAGAACCTTACTTCACTAGGTTTGTGTAACAAATAATTGCAGTTTACTCTGCTATAAGCTATTCCCTGATATCATTCCCTGATATCATTGTAAAGGTTCAAATGATTATATAGATCCTTCCGTGTCACTAGCTTGTCATTAGCTTTCAAAAGTTGTATACCGATAAGCTGATGTTTACCTGGAATCACAATAAGGATTAATCCTGGTAGATGATTGTCCCTATTAATTTGGAGACAAAAATAAGTTTGATGAATAACTAAGTTAGTTATTGTTACTTGGCAAAGGTTTTAATTTCTCTGTTGAAGTTGAAGAACTAAGAATTGTAAAATGTATCACATTATATGCTTTTTATGTTTGCCATTGTTCAGATGGAAAAAAAAGGCATTTCGATTAATTGCTCTTCACTTGAGGGTCAACTTGCGAAATTAGAACTAATGGGACCAGGGGCATTTCAACTTCTTCAGAAGATCTTGCACCCAGTTAAATGGTTTGTCGTTTAATTCTGAAAAGCAATTCCATTTTAATTTTTTGTTTGTTTCACATTAAAGATCCAAAATGGCTTATTCTTCTTGTTGGCATGACAGTATTTCAGAAAATTCAGAGAATCGTTGGCAGTTAAAAAGTCACGTGACTATAGAAGAAGACCTTGTTTCTCAGAATACAAAGTCTTCCATACTGAAAAATGAGGAGCATTTCTCTTCTCTTGCAATGTTATCTCTTAATGTCAAGGATCCTCGTGATGTGCCAGTGAAAAGGGGTGTTATTCCGACAGAACCAATTTCAACTAAGGCACCAAGTGATGCACAAGAAACTAATTGCAAAGAGCTTGCTGACCCGGAGAATAATACAGATTTATCTTCTTTATCATGGTCAGAGTTTGAAGACAGACAATCCAGTCTTGACAATCTATGGTGTGCTACCACCAGAGGATTGAGGCCCCCAGTAGAAGATAATGTCCTTTCTAAGGAGAAGCACCGTGAACGTGTGGCTAAATTCTGCCTTGATGACATAGATTTTGGGGAGCCAAACTCTTCAAGCAAAGTGCGGAGCTCAAGATCTTGCCCTATTTTGCTTTTAAAAAATGATAATAACGAAGTGACCACAGGGTAAAGTATTCTTAAGTCTATTTTTTCTTTTCTTTTATTTGAAATTACCAATGTTGTTTATGAACATTTTTCATGTACATGTACTATTGCTTTTATTCTTTGAAAGCAAAGGATGGATATTTTTGATACATGCTTAAGATACATAAGGGAAACTGAGAAAATTTGTCATAAGCTTAATCCCAAATTGATCGATCATTCTCCCTTGCATTATATTTATTTATGGTAAATTTCCTCTCATTATGTTCCTTGCTTTGATCATTATCTTCTAGATGGTCTGTTATACTTCCCTTAAGTTGGGTTAAAGCCTTCTGGATTCCACTTGTCTCTAATGGCGCACTTGCTATAGGTTTGCGAGAGAAGCATTGGATCGCATGTGAAGTAAGTATTTGCATTCCATACCCACAAAAAATACATTTTTTTGTGTTTTTTTAGTTAAGTATTCAGTAGCACATGTAACCTTTTTTATTTTTATCTAGATGGGCAGACCATTGTTCCCTTCAGATTTCCCAGATTGTAAGGCATACTCATGCTTCATGGCCGCTAAAGCTGCTGAATATAATCAAAAGGCAGAACTTCGTCCTCCTTCCGTAAGGATTTTGAGAGTTCCAATGCTGCCTCCGTGGGGTATTGTTCGCATTAGTTTCAGCAAAGTGATTGGTGCAATGGACAGTCTTGATTTTTCAGCTAGGGAAGATTCCTTGTCAAATTCTGGCCCTGGAAACTTGAAAATTTCAAATTCTGACTTTGAGAATTCATTTGATGGAACCATAGTAAGGACAGGTGGTATGCTGACTACTTTCCTCAATGAAACCAAATGTGGTCAATTGTTGTTATTTCCTCATGGAGCAGATGGAAAGGCCAGACTCTCTAACTTAATTAAGGGAGAATTAAATCATGATCCTAGGCATATTAGCTCAGTAATTTATGACCATAAACTGTGTTTTCTTAGAGTTCATCTTAAACCATTCAAGGAAGGCTTTTTTGAAGAGGGGGCAGTTATCTGTGCACCTTGTATTTCTGATATATATTTATGGACTTCAAGGTAATTTAACACTGAAATCATGAATTCCAGTTTTAGTAGTAATAATTATGTTCTTTCCTTGATTAGAAATTAAGAATGGTCCATTATGCATATATAAATTGTTCTTGATTTGTCAAACACCTATATTTTGTTCGTCGTTGTGATAAAAAGATACAGTGTATACAGTATACACATATTTTTGGTAGGATTCATTCATTTCTGATTTCTTAATTAATCAGGTTATAATGTGGAGAAGAAATGTAGCTAACAATACCAGATTGATTTTACTCTGTTCTTTTTGCGGCTTATGAAATCAAGATGAAATCTTACAAATGTATACTTTGTATAAAATATAATTTCTTAGCTTTTCTCCCCCCCCCTTTTAAGTACAAGAGGTAGGTTCTTCTCTAATTTTGAATATATATTGAATTTTAGAGTAAATTATTCTGGCCTCTCAACTGTTTCTAGAACTCACGTAGAAGTCCAATTTTTGATAGTTCACTTTAAGAGAGTTGTTAATCGATTATTAGTTTAGTATTAACTAACAACTCTAACATAGCAAACTCGACATAAGTATATGGTAATTATGAAATGTGGGGTTTGGGGGCTTTTGTGACACATGCAAAAGAGGGAAGGTTGGAGTATTTTACTCTAAATTTTAAACCTTCGGAGCATAGTTATTTCAAAAACTTAAAATAACGTATATATTTATTGTGTATGTTGTTGCAGTTCAGAGAAAAGTGACGTGGGACTTAAAATGTCTGAGTCTGCTATGAGATCATACTTCAAAGAGAATTCCTCTGGTAAATGGGGAATGCAGATACCAGATGATTCAATTACTGGAGAGTCTCACAGGTGGCCTATTGGCTTTGTCACGACAACTTGTGTTCAAGGAAGGTTTGAAATCTTATCTTTTTGGATTCTAAATTTTTAATCCTTTTCGATAGTATGATTGTAAATAGTACGTACAAGAACATATAAGCTGTTCTAGAGAATCTTATTATGTGCTATGTCATTGCAGTAAGGAGCTTGTAGCAGCGGGATTTTGTGAGGCAGTTTTACTATCTCATTTAAGAGATGAACAATGGAAGGAGCTGCCCATAAACCAGAGGAGGCCTGATATATATGTACTTGTCAGGAATTTAAGATCTGTAGCATATAGGCTTGCTCTCGCTTCTGTTCTCCTAGAGTATCAGGAAAATGACATTCGGTTCTTGTAAAATGATTTTATGCAACTTACATTGCTAAATAGGGTCAAATTGGCAAACTTTTCCTTATTGGAAAAAGAAGAAGAAAGCTACAACATAGATAAAATCATTTGAAGTTATCCACATTTGTAAATTGTCATTGCTCTGCTCTGCTTTTGAGCTTGTAACTTATTGTTTTTATCCCATCCTTAATATCAAAATCGCTGGATGTTCCAAGACAATTGTGTACACCATTTTTGATATGCCACATTGCTCTTCTTTAGGACTTTTGCAGCATAACGAATTTGGGCTTTTACTGTGGCCTATTTAACTTTTCTTCACATGTTTCTTCCATTTCTCTTTTTTCAGTTGGGAACAGTATCTACCCGTTCATCATCAATCAATGCTTTCATTTGCAGCCTCCTTTTCTCTTTAAAGGAAGTGAAGGCTGTGAAGAGTTTTATTGAATTTAATGAATTTAAATTTTGACGTTTGTGTTTTGATGCTATTAGAAAAGTGGTTTGTGGTTGGTCAGCTTATAGACTTTCGACTTTTTTTATTATGTATGATTTGAATAACCTGTGCCTATATGTGCTGATTTAGATTCTGAAGCTCTATTTCATTTTGGAAAATCTGCTTTAATGGGATTATGTTCTTCTCCAAAGCTGACATTTGTAATTTTTTTTGCTTTGAATAACATTTTTGCACTTTTGTTTCATAGTAGGATCCATCTTTATGCATGGCTCTCAAAAGACGTGTTTGTCAACGTATCATTGTTGTTAATCTCCTATCTAGCTAGTGTTTTATACACAGTGGGGTCATGGGGGAACTTGGTCTCTAACTTGCTTGTTTCACCTACAGTTAACAGGAAAGTGGAAGGATGAATCCCTTTCAAGTTTCAATATCAGACTCGGGTGTTTGTGTTTATTTTTGGATTCTTAAAGCCCTAAATACTGTATTGATCCGGCGTATCAAGATCTAGAAGGTAATATAGTGTCTTCTTTCCACCTTAGTTATCTTTTGGAGGTATGCCTTTTTTCCACCTTAGTTTTATCTATCATCATTCTTAAGATGGTCGATGAAAGGTTTTCTTTCCTCCATATAGTTGATATTACTTTATCCTCCATATCTTTCTCAATGTTTCCATTTTTTACTACCTCAGATAAACTGTCAATCATAAAAAGCTATTTAGAATACTTGACTTATGTTATTTGTCAAGAGGAAAATGATTTCAGTTCTCAATATACAAATCAAAATTCTTTTTAACAGTTTCTTTCTCCTTTTTCAAGTTATCTGGTTAGCTGCTTAATTCTGGAATCCACATCTAATCCCTTTGGGCTTCATAAGAATTTGATGATGACCTGGTCGAAAATCAAGCTTAGAAAAATATTGAGCACCATGAATTCATCCATAAATTCATCGACGGTTGACCTTTGATTGTTGATGCATAAGAGAACCATAGTCGGTACAAAAACTCCATGTGCCATCCTACTTTTTGGCTAAAATAATTGGTGAATAGAAGGGACTACTATAGGTTGAATAAGACCTTGTTCAAGCATCTCAGTGACCGTTTTCTCAATTTTCTCTTTCTGACTATGTGGATATCTATATGGCTTGTCAACACATTTAGAGAGTTTAGCAAAAAGTACCTGCTGCTGCAAGGTTGTCAACACATTCCAAGTGATCCAAATGAGCAGGCCAAGTGGGACTACAAACCAAGATGTCGTCAAAAAATGAGCACAGCTTTCCTATGTACGTATTGAAACACTTGACTCATCAACCCCTGGAATGTTGCGGGGGCATTTGAGAGGCCAAGTGACATCACAAGCCATTCGTAATGACCATGATGTGTTCAAGAAGCTGTCTTGGGATGGTCTTCGGGCTTGATAAGAATTTGATGATAACCCGATCGCAAATCAAGTTTAGAAAAATATTGAGCACCATGTAATTCATCCAACAATTCATCCACAGTTGACATGGGAAGGTTCTTTGATTGTTGATGCATAAGAGAACGATAGTCAGTAAAAACGCCATGTGCCATCCTACTTTTTGGCCAAAATTATTTGTGAAGAGAAGGGACTGGTATAGGTTGAACAAGACTTTGTTCAAGCATCTCAGTGACCATTTTCTCAATTTTCTCTTTCTGACCATGTGGATATCTATATGGCTTGACTTTAGCTGTTTTAGACTCATCAAGGAGTGGAATAGCATGACCTCGCAGCAGTTGAGGAGGCAAACCAGTAGGCTCTTGAAAAACAGTCTTGAATTTCAACAACAAATTATACAAGCCGGGGGCCAAATTCTGGGGTAAGTCAACAGCAGCTTGTTGGGCCTCATCATATGGCAAAGTCTGTAGTGAGAACATCTCAGCAATAGAATCAGAATGGAGGAGTCTTCATGTATGGTGCAGTTGTGCCTGAGAAGGGAGAGTATCTTGGTGAGTAAGGTGATATGCTTGCCTGCAAGGAAACATTTGAGACTGGCAGAGGCATAATCAGCTACATGAGGACGAAGAGTAGCTAACCAAGGTGAACCCAAGATCAAATCCGACCAACCAATGGCAATTACAACACAGACATCGTCAATTGATGTCCTTGAATAGACTGTCAAACTAGAAATTTTGCCATCAACCATCATAGTGTTGCCATTACCAACTAGAATTTCGAGCTCCACCGGTAATTACAAAAAACTGAGCCAACCGAGGCTGAAAGAAGCTCACTGAACTCCGTCCATCAATAAGAATTTGTATGGGCAGACCTTCCATATGGCCTGTGCATCTCAAAGTGCACGTACCAGAACCACCAGTAGGTGTCTCATTATGAAGCACCGACACAGACACGATATGGATACAAACACGCAGACACCAATTTTAATTTGAAAACTACAAGTAATTAAAGCGCCTACGTCGGTGTTGGTATCCGACACGATACGTGTCAGACACCGGGCACGTCTTCGATGGAAGTGTCAGTGATACAGGATAAATGGTGAGTAGGTGTCTCAAGATCAAGACAGACCTTGGACATACCCAATAATGAATGATCCAATTCTGATTTTTTTTTGGCTTAAATAGCTTTTACCCCCCTGAAAATATCACAAGAATCCATATACCCCCTGTAAAATAAAAAGTTTCAAAATGAACCTTGCAAAATTTAAAACGTTTCTAGTTAGGTCCCTGCTCTTAGTTTTTCTTAACAATGTTAACTTAAACTTAGTTGGATGTTCACGTTAGCATAACACGTGGCAAATTAGGGCTTATATCATCATCAACATTTCATTCATCTGAAACTCTTCTTCTCACTGAAACTCGCCAATAATTATGTTGATGAATGATGCGAGTTTCAGTGAGAAGAAGAGTTTCAGATGAATGAATGATGTTGATGAAGATGATATAAGCCCTAATTAGCCATGTGTTATGCTAACATGGACATCCAGCTCAGTTTAAGTTAACGTTAAGAAAAACTAAGAGCAGGGACCTAACTAGAAACGTTTTAAATTTTGCAACGTTCATTTTGAAACTTTTTATTTTACAGGGGGGTAATGGATTCTTCTGATATTTGCAGTGGGGTAAAAGCTATTTAAGCCTTTTTTTTTTTTAAAATGTTAGGCTTCAGCTTACCACTACCATGGTCTGATCCTTGGCGAAGCTACAGGTGGAGTTTATCTTTTATTTTGTGATATTGCTCTGCTAGAGCAGTAGAATAATATGCAGTGAAACACTTAATTTGTTGGAGGGGGAAATAGAAAAGCAGTCTTTCTGGTAGGTACTTTATTGGTGTTTTCAGTCTGGTCCATTTGGCTTTTCATTTTTTCATATAATATTGTGCATTGATGACATAATTTGTTCAATAACAATGGAGAAACAAAAGTACATGTTTTTATTTGTTTTGAATCTTGGTCTGTGTGGCTTCTGATATAATGGCAGTTATTGATGACTTGGCCATTCCATAGCATTGTACTGCATTTGTAATGTATTTCCTTCCAACAAAAAGCAATCTATCGATGAGTAAATTTGTGAATTAAATTTCTGCTTCAGAATAAACTTCATTTTATTATTTAAGTAAAATAAGCATCCTTTGATTTTTATCATCTGTATCATCTATATGAGTATCACTCTTAGGGCTTCATTCAGGCATGTTGGACATTCCCAAGCTCCCATGGTGATCACCAGATTCTGAAGCACTTTTGATGAGGGATTGGATTGGAGCTAAAGGAGGGATTGGACATATACAAACAGAACATGATGGTCAGGTTGTTACCATGTGATGCTCACAACACAAGCAGACGTGTCTCGATTGTCTTAGCCTCTTAGGTTTATGGACCTGTTCAATCTGCAGCACATATACAGAACTGTTTTCTTGTCCTTCATTTAATCAGAAGAGGGTGAGTCTCGGCGCAAGGTATGGTTACTGCATTGCGACTTAGAGGTCAAAAGTTCATATTCTAGAAATGGTTTCTCTGTTTGCGGGGCAAGATTACTTTCATCTACCCGCCCTTTTTGTCAGAATTGTTTGTATTGTTAAGTCTGCTGCACATGTTCATGGAAATTATTCCTTGTCAGTGATGCAACTTTAGTTGCTATTGTGTGCCATTTGTTTAATAAAACGAACAAGCCTTGTGCGCAGGCATTTGTAATACCTAGTTATAATCAAGAGAAAAGGAAATAAAATCTGTCATAATAATGATAAACCATCATGGTGGTATGTATAAAGTAGGAACCTAGCTACAGCAAAGAGCTAAATTTGTTTGCATGTGTGTGGATCCTGTTCTGCAAACAACAACAAAGTGGGAGGGAGTAGAGATAATAGAGGGACGGTAAAAAGCGAGAAATAGAGAGAATGGAGATGGTGAATGTGTTTAAATTGTTGAAGAAACTTCCTATTTATTGGATGGACGAAGCTAGATGAACATAAGGGAATGAAGCAGAATAACAAGGACAGTAATAGTATTCTTTCATCTGGTGTATTTATATTAATAAAATGGAAAGAGTAACTATCAAATGGTCTTTAAAACTGGAATCAACTAACTGCTCACTCAATGTTTTGGTGGAAGTGCAATAGCTAAAATGATAAGATTGTTACTCTTACTTTGGCTTTTCCCCTAAAACTTTGCATAGATATACGTACTGTTTGTTTTCACAAACCTAGTTGTGGAGCTTATGGACGTATTTAGTATTCACAGATGACTCTTGAAAGCCATGACGATGTACAAACAATGATGAACACCCATGACCAATATTTATCAGCTAGGCTTAAAAAGTTCCAATATTTATCCGCTAGGCTTAAAAAGGTGTTGGCTGCTTCAATTGATTTTGATAATCTTTGTTTAGAATGGACGACGAAAAATTTATGCGACATGTAATGTCATTTGTCCATTTTTTACATTGATTGACATTTGCTTTATACTATTTGTTATTATGGTGAGATCATGAAGGGGAGTACGTCAGGGAGCGACAGCGACAGATAGATCGTGATCGACGAGGGGGCAAGTGAGCACGACGAAGAAAATATCCTTTAGACAATAGCAGGAAGAAGAACTCTCCTCCTTGCTCTCCCCTCCGAGGACGACAAACGAAGAGAGGATTTCGAAGAGGACCTTTAACTTATGAAATCCGGGACTATGGAGACCTATGACTATATAGGACTATATAGGAGATCTAGACGAACACATCAACTTCTTGGGCACTATGATGGAATACAAATTTGCATGCGGACCAGTTAAGTGTAAAATCTTTCCTCTCACTTTGAAGAAGGCAACCTTGGCTTGGTTTCAAGCACCGAAACCAAACCCAATTTCTTCTTGCTACGAGCTCACTCAACAATTCTCCGTGCACTTACTACATCGCTCGTTCAATCGTAATTGGCCAAGATTCGACAAGGTCCTGATGAATCTCTTCATGACTACATTGAAAGATTCAACAAAGAAGCGGTATTTGTCAAAGACATGACACACGAGATGAAACTGTATTTTCACGAGGAAGGGCTCCTTAATAGTCTGTTCCACTAGGGGATCGAAATGAACCAGCCTGTAGACTCAAATGATTTCTTACACGATCACAAAAATATATAAAATACAAAGAAAGAAAGATGGACTTTAAGGCCGCTGTTGTACAAAAAGTCTGTAAGTATACACGGCCTAACAAGTAATATAATGATAACTAAAGGTCATTCCCACGAGGATTAGGTAGCTAAATCAATGCAAAAGTGACTTGAAAAGTAAATTAGTGAGTAAAATAAAAAAGCGACACAAATCATGTTCAAACACAGAATTTAAAGTGTAAATAAGCTGGTTTTTAAATCAAGAAAATATTTGCTTAGGGATTATAATTTCATTGTAATATTAGTCCAGTTGCAGGTCCTATGAGGATGCTGGCAGCACCTGAACGCAACATTAAAATATATTTTTCTTCACTTTCACCAAGGTTTGATTAAGGGTAACTTATGCCTAAGCCTCCATTAATGTAGTCCCTAGCTATGATAAAAATGATCCAGAACATCACACAAGCTTGGTTAAATATTTCTAGTTTAACCAACTTATTAAAAATGTCTTTTAACTAAGTATACTTGGGGTTTCCCTAATATGGACCTTTTTAAAAATGTCCACCGATGGACCTTTACCATTTTTAGTATAAAATGAATTTCAGAATAGTAAAAAATGGAAAATAAAAATAATATTTTATTAAAACTTACTAAAAGTGGTAAAGGTCCATCGGTGGACCTTTTTAAAAAGGCCCATATTAGGGGGACCCAATATACTCATGTGAAACTATGCATTGTGTTAGTTAAACATTTTCAGTATTTAAAAACCTGTATTAAACTAAGGTGATCAAACTCAGCTTAATGTTTATAATACTCATAAAAGAACAACATGGTTCTTACAATTGAAAATCAATTACAACTTCATTAAATTCCCTAACACTAAAAAGTTAGCTCATTTGAGCTTATAGACAACTAAAATCAAGATGAATACCAAGGTCAATATCAAAACCCAACATTACCACTGAATAAAATACAATAAATTAAGAAGAAATGAAGCACAGTTCTGCACTTCAACAAGTGGCTCCTAACTTTTCACAACATTCTGCAGATGCTGTTTCCGTGTTGTGTAGCTCCAACAATGGTGGAATGGATGAAGGTAGAAGATGGCGTGGTAGTGATGGTTGGTTCCTAAAGGACAAACATCAGGTCCGAATATTCAGTTTTTCTCCTAGGATTTTGCACAAAGGGCAACCTCCTTTTTAGGTTATTTAATGTGCCTTGTAGTTGCACAAATAGGGTAACGCCCCCTTACAAAAAGACAAAAGAGACCCTACCAAAAATGTGCATTTAGTTAATTCAAAAACAAAAAGAATCTTCAGTGGTCCCAATTGTGTCTGCTGCACACTTAATATCACTCTGCCATACCTCTCACCAGCTGCCAGCTTAGCCGATCAAATACTTCTGCAGGCCTCACAACACCTAAAACAGGTGATGTCCAATTTATCTAGAATTCACACCTAAACGCATTTTGGCACAAAATAACACTTATAAACAGAATGTGACGTAAAACAATTAATTTCCTAACTAATACTCAAGGATTTACAAAGATTTTAAGCAATTAAAGCATAAATTACTCTTATTAATTAGAGAGTTATCATACCCCCAAACTTGAACCACTACTTGTCCTCAAGTAATGACTCAAACAACACTGCTGAACTGAGAACTTAAATAAATTAAAATTTCAAGCAAGACTTTCCTCTTTAGTTTTCTTTTTGATTTAAAATACTGGCCTATTTTCAAATTATGTTTTGTTCCTAATAAGTGTGTGTGTGTCCCCTAAGCCTATCACTAAGCTAGGAAAACAAATATCTCTGAGAAATAACATAAGAATCAGTTTATTTGCTTGCAAAATTATTGATTGTTCATTAAGTTTCAGCTAACACTTACAACACTTAAACATAATTAAACAACATTAAAAATAACACAACAGACAAGCCTAGGCTCCTCCTCCCACTTAAACTCTTGCAGTGTCCCCACTACAATTATTTAAGGAAGGAGAAGAAGGAAACTTTGGCACAAAAGATAAAACGTAACAAACAGAAGACAAAAACATAAATGCAAAGGTAAAAACCAAAAATAGAAACAAACTGCAACAGGTGCTGTCTAGGTGCTAGGCGGAGGCATCTCAGATGGGGTGCTGCCAACATCATCAGAATCTTTTAGGAAAGACTAAGGTTTAGATTCGGGATGATGCATGATCTTCCCCCTAACCTTGTTTGCAGCCATTTTCACTCCTTTTAACTTTGGAGCTGTTGCCTCAGTGTTGGCAACACCTATTGGGGAAACTGCTGGCTCTTCATTAGCAGCAACATCTGTAGCCTCTTCATCAGCTGGTTGTCGTGGTTGTTGTTGTTGTGGTGATTGCGGTGAAGTAATAAGAGATCCCCAACATCTTTAAATTCATCAGATTTAGGGACAAATTTCCCTTTCTTTATCTCATCTTCAGTCCTCCTTGTCTGACTACCTCCAGCTTGCCTTTTTCTTACCGACTCTTCTTCCTCATCTTAGGCCCCTCTCTTTTCTTCCAACGTACTAATCTCCTTCACCCCAACCCACTCCTATGTGCAATTAATCACAAACCCACTTCTTCTTCTTCTGCTGCTGCTGCTCCTCCTCCTCCTCAACCCCCATTAACACCAACCCTAAAAACCCACATTTTCTCTAGCAGGCTTGAAACCTAAAACCCCTTTTCACCTTCATTTTCCCTCACTCATCCAAAACCCAAAACACCATTTTATTTTATTTCCCCTTCCTAATCGATACCACTAAGGATGAGAATAGGCGAGGCTGACCTACAGGGCCTACGACCTGGCCTGTTTAAGGCATGGCTGCCTGGTTCGACCTATTTAGTAAAAGGATAGGCTTGGGCTTTTTATAAAGCCTATTTAGTTAAATAGGCCGGACTTAGGCTTACCAAAAAGGCTAGGCTAGGCTATGACTTTTTATAAAGTCTATTTAGTTAAATAGGCAGGACTTAGGCTTACCAACAAGCCTATTAGGCCTATCAGGCAGGCCTGTTTTTATATATATATATATATATATATATATATATAGGGATCTTCTATCCTACACACAGTTTAAAAACAGATAGTTTACTAGTCTTTTTGGCTCAGGGACAAGGGAAGAGTAGAGAAAGAGAGAAACTCTCTAATTTCTCAAGAGAACTTGTTATTGCTTGAATTACTTGGATATTGTTTGAATGACAAAATGCATGGTGATGAGCCCTATTTATACTACTCTTATAGAGCTTTACATTACAAACTAGAAGGATCTAGAATCATTTATTACAAAGAAAACTCTAGAGATATGAATACTCTAGTTCCTATGACTAGAAAGATCTAGAAAACTTAAGAATGAACTAGTTCTTAATTATATCCTAGTAGTATATCTTGAAGGTTCCATAATAACCTTTATTTCTAGAAATTTCTTTACCATTCTCCATCATTCTCCCCGAGTTGGAGAATACTCGTCCTCGAGTCGAAATTCTTCTTCATCGCCAAAGTATGGTGAAAGATCAGCAACATTGAAGGTTGCAGAGACTCCATAGTCACCTGGTAGCTCAATTTTGTAGGCATTATCATTGATTTTCTGCGTAATTCTGAAAGGACGATCAGCTCTTGGAGATAACTTGGCGTTTGGTTTATTAGGAAATCGTTCCTTTCGCAAGTGGATCCATACCAAGTCTCCTTCCTTGAATGTGTGCAACCTGCGATGTTTGTCTCGCTGAGTCTTATACTTTGAATTTTGTTTTCAATTCTTTCACAAACTTTTTCATGCAACTTTTTGATTTCATTGGCCCTTTGTTCCGCATCTGCACTGTACTGCTGAGTGTTAGGTGATGGAGTTAAATCTAGCGGACTCAAGGAACGCATGCCATAAACCACCTCAAATGGACACTTCCCGGTAGCTTGATTGGTGGAGTTATTGTAAGCAAATTCAACCTGTGCAAGGATAAGATCCCATTGTCTCAAATTCTTTCCCACAAAGCTTCGAAGTAGATTCCCCAAAAGCCTATTAATTGCCTCTGTTTGCCCATCTGTCTGAGGGTGACTGGCACTGCTGAATTGTAGTTTAGTACCCATCTTCTTCCACAATGTTCTCCAAAAGTGGCTTAAGAATTTGACATCTCGATCGGACGTGATGGTTTTGGGGATGCCATGAAGACGGACAATTTCCTTGAAGTACAAGTCTGCAACTTGGACAGCGTCATTAGTCTTCTGACATGGTATGAAGTGGGCCATTTTAGAAAACCTGTCTACGACTACCATTATGGAATCCTTCTGTCGCTGAGTTCGAGGTAGTCCAAGGACAAAATCCATACTAACATCTTCCCAAGGTGCCTTAGGAACTGGAAGCGGCATATATAACCCTGTATTCTGACTTTTAGCTTTGGCCAAGTGACAGATTTTGCACCTTTGGATGTGTCTATTGACATCTCTTTCCAGCTTAGGCCAATAGAAATTCTCTTTGACTAAGGCCACTGTTTTATCTCGTCCAAAATGTCCTGCTAGTCCTCCATCGTGGGCCTCCCAAATAATTGCTTCCCTTAGAGAGCATTGGGGAATGCATATAGTTTTTCCTTTAAATAAGAAGCCGTCATGTTTGTAGTATCCTTGAGATGACTGCAGATCAGTGGAACCCCAAAATTTACCAAAGTCGACATCATCTGGATACAACTCCTTGATAATCTCAAACCCGATAACTTTTGTTTGAAGAGTAGTAAGTAAACTATGGCGTCGACTGAGAGCATCTGCTACAACATTTTGAACTCCGGCCTTGTGCTTGAGTAGAAATGGATAAGACTGTAACAACTCACTCCAAGCGGCATGTCTGCGGTCGATCTTTTGTTGAGAGTTCAAGTGTTTGAGAGCTTCATGGTCAGAATAAAGAACAAACTCCTTATTCAACAAGTAGTGGCTCCAGTGCTGAAGAGCACGAACAACGGCATAAAACTCCTTGTCATAAGTAGAGTACTTGAGCTTACCATTGTTGAGTTTCTCACTGAATAAGGCTATAGGATGTCCCTCTTGGCTGAGAACGGCTCCAATTCCAACGTTCGAAGCATCACAACTGACTTCAAATACTTGGTCAAAGTTAGGTAGGGCTAGCACAGGTGCCTCAGTCAAGCGCTTCTTTAGCTCCTTAAAGCTTTTATTCGCTTCTTCTGACCACTTGAATTGATCTCCTTTGATGCATTCTGTGAGAGGGGCAGCTATTGAGCTAAAGTTTTTAACGAATCTCCTGTAAAAAGAAGCTAACCCGTGAAAACTCCTTATGTCATGGACGGTCTTTGGAGTTGGCCAACTATTGATAGCCTCTATCTTGCTTGGGTCAACTCTTATCCCTTCAGCAGTGATGATATATCCAAGAAAATTTACTTCATCGGTCAAGAATGAGCATTTCTTGAGGTTGGCATAAAGTTTTTGCTCACGAAGTGTTTGGAGCACTTGTCGAAGATGCCGTAAATGTTCTTCCTTACTTTTGCTATAGATCAAGATGTCATCGAAGTACACGACAACAAACTTATCAATAAAGGGCCTAAGTACCTGATTCATTAGCCGCATAAATGTACTTGGAGCATTTGACAATCCGAAGGGCATGACTGTCCATTCATACAGGCCGTCTCTTGTCTTGAAAGCCGTCTTCCATTCATCTCCTGGACGAATTCTGATTTGATGGTAACCGCTTCGAAGATCAATCTTAGAGAAGATATTGGCACCATGTAATTGATCCAACATATCATCAAGCCTAGGTATCGGAAATCGATACTTAATAGTGATATTGTTGACTGCTCGACTATCCATGCACATTCTCCAACTACCATCCTTCTTTGGTACAAGAAGTGCAGGTACAGCACATGGGCTAACACTTTCACGAATCAACCCCTTTTGTAGAAGCTCCTCAACTTGGCGTTGCACTTCAACATGCTCTGTTGGACTCATCCTATAAGCTGGTCTGTTAGGAATGGACACTCCAGGGGTAAAGTCAACGGCATGTTGTATGTCTCGCATCGGAGGCAGTCCTGCGGGGATTTCTGATGGAACAACATCTGAGAATTCAACAACTATAAGAGACTGTCAACGCTCAACAAGCCTTGTTGGAAGCGCAAAGAGGAAGATTTGAAGATGATGAAGTGTGGAAAATATTGTGTCTTAGCCATGGTGCAACTACAGTTATGGAAGTTATGAAGAATAATATGGAAGTCTCTAGATATAGAGAATACTAAAGAATATTAAGGAAGCTTCTAGACACTCTACTAAATAAGATGAAATTAAGCACTAGGAAATCTTAACTTTTCTAGATCCTTCTAGCATATGAACTAGGGTATCCATATGTCTAGAGTTTTCTTTTGTAATAAATGCTTCTAGATCCTTCTAGTTTGTAATGTAAAGCCCTACAAGAGTAGTATAAATAGGGCTCATCACCATCCATTTTGTGATTCAAACAATATCCAAGTAATTCAAGCAATAACAAGTTCTCTTGAGAAATTAGAGAGTTTCTCTCTTTCTCTACTCTACCCTTGTCCTTGAGCCAGATTTGGTATCAGAGCAGGTTACGATATCTCGGAGTTGAGTTTGAGCGAAGAAATCAACGGAAAGTGAGTTTTCAAGTGAGCAAGGAGTTGCTTTCACAAAACTTCACTTTGCGGCCATTTGTTTGCAAAACTAACACCGCCAAGAAAACATCCACGCACAGCCACAATCTTCATCAAAAAGATTATCAACCACTATTCTCAAAATGCCACCTAGAAGACAAAACGAAAGGTCTTTACATGAAATCGAGATGGAAGAAATGAGGCGACAAATTCAACAACTACAAGAGACTGTCAACGCTCAACAAGCCTTGTTGGAAGCGCAAAGAGGAAGATTTGAAGATGATGGCTCTGGTAGTGACTCTTCATCATCTAGAAGCAGTCGCTCACACCGACGTCAACTTCGGATGAATGATATCAAAGTAGTCATTCCAGATTTCGAAGGCAAGCTACAACCCGATGAGTTTGTGGATTGGCTACAAACCGTTGAACGCGTATTTGAGTATAAGGAGGTTCCCGAGGAGCAAAAAGTAAAGATCATCGCTGTCAAGCTGAAGAAACACGCTTCAATTTGGTGGGAAAATCTCAAAAGGAAACGAGAGCGTGAAGGGAAAAGCAAGATCAAGACATGGGAGAAGATGCGTCGAGAACTAACTCGTAAGTTTTTACCTCCTCATTACTATCAAGACAATTTTATTCAATTACAAAACCTTCGTCAAAAGTCTTTGTCAGTAGAAGAATAAACTAGAGAATTTGAGAAGTTAATGATGAAGTGTGACATCCAAGAAAAGGAAGAGCAAACGATTGCTCGATACCTTGGGGGGCTAAACACTGAAATTGCACACCCAGTCCAACTCCAACAATATTGGTGCTTGGATGAGGTCATTCGTCTAGCCATTCGAGTTGAGAAACAATTACCTCAAAAATCTTCATACCAACCTCTTTCCTCCACCAGAAATTATGTCCACCATAACAAACTACCAACCCAAGAACCTAGTTCCTCAGTCAAACCCCAACAAAAGACAACCAAAGAGAACAATTCGAAGACACCCAAATGCTTCAAATGCCAAGGGTTTGGACATATTGCTTCCGATTGTCCAAATCGCAAAACCATCACCATCATTAAAGGGGAGATACACGAAGCTTCTGAAGAAGAAGATATTCATGAAGCGTTGGAAGAAGAGGAGATAGGCGAGCCAATATATGATGAAGAGCCCGTTCCTGCCGATCATGGTGAATCACTGGTAGTTAAAAGAAGCTTACACACAACGACAGCCAAAGAAGAACCATGGCTAAGACACAATATTTTCCACACTCGTTGCACCTCGAAAGGCAAGGTTTGTGATGTCATCATTGATAGTGGCTTTTGTCCAAGTAGAAAGTGCGTAGGGTGCTAACATACAGTAACTATTTTTTAACTGTGTGTAGGTTAGCAAATCCTATATATATATATATATATATATATATATATATATATATATATATATATATATATATATATATATATACTAGTTTGCATCACCCGTGCCAGCACGAGTATACATCATTTTTTATTAATAAATTTATAATTAGCCTACAAATAATTTTGGTAGATAAGGATATATACGCCTATATATATGAGTCGGACCTAAAACTACATGAGATGTTGATTTTTTGGTTTTTAATACAATGTATAAAATAGTTTCGACACGACTGAAAATAAGACTATGATATAATATCATGGGTATATGTATAAATGTGTTTGCGGTATATGGTTGTACATGTTTTGTAGTACGGCGATCATATTAACCGCAGCTTCAAAAATTACTTTTGATAATTTCTCAACGTCTGATTTTGTTAGAGAAATGCAATATTGAATTAATGGGTGAAATAAAAAATCTCGATTGATAATTTCTTAACGTGTGATGATATTGACTCTATTAGAGTACAACTAAGGTAATTCAAATAAATATAACGAAAATAAGATGGGATGCCAAAAAAAATCAATGAAATTTTTTGTAAAGGGTTGCATCCTTAAATAATATTATGATTCTAGTATGTATCACCCGTGCTAGCACGGGTATACATATCATTTGAATTATATTTTGTAAATTTTTTGTAAAAGAAATAAAAATTATATCAGTTATAAATTGACTAAAATATATTTAGATGAATATTACATACTTAAAAGAACTATTTCAATTAAAAAAATAAATTTAAATTTATATATATTTATTTAATTATTTAGTAATGCGAAGGCACTATTCCATAACTATATTGTCCTAATGCAGTTGTGATTACAATTACTATTGTTTACTATTAAGAATAACAGTAGTGCTAATTAAAAATAACTCTTCCATATAAATTAAAAAGAACTAAAAAGCAATACTTATATCAATGAGGCAACGTACTAAACTGTCTTATATAAGATATATCCTTTTACAAATTTACAAAAAGTTCCCCCATGCACCGTTAGTTGAAAACCGGTGATTTAATTACTTGACTTATTGCAATGTCATTATCTTTTTCGAACTTGGCAAACAGGTGCATTTATAATTTCAAGTTTTTATAAAGGATGGGCCTCACGAAAAACACTAAAAATATAGAAATTATAAAATTACTAAACAAATCAATTAGGCTGTAATATATTTTGTAGACTAATAAGCCATGACAAAGCAATCAATATAGATTCATATGAAATTCCTTTCGAGATTGTCATTTCTTCTCTGATTTAATAACTCTAAGTGGCTTGGTTGATGGCAGCTATATGCAGTAGAGAAAATTGGACATCAAAATTTCAAATGACCATATGTTTGCAAGAGTACTGAATTTAGAGTATTGCAAGCAATAGATTCTGATGAGTACTAAATTTAGAGTATAGAAAGCAATAGATTCCAATGAGTACTAAATTTAAAGCAAGAGAGTGTGAATCTACAACAATTTGGATAAATATACAATGACCATCTCTTCGTTGTGTTGTAGGAGTCAACATCAATTTGGATTATAGAGTATAGCAAGCCATAGATTCTGATTTGTACTGAACTTAAAGCAAGAGATCATGTAAAACACATACGAATAGAGGAGATTTACACTAACATTATCAAAATGAACAGCTTTGAATCTCCAGAAATCAAAGATATACAATTCATATTGTAGTGTAAATAATTTGAAAGATATCGGTTAAAGAATTAAAGCATTATTATTATTATTATTATTATTATTATTATTATTATTATTATTATTATAGTATACAACCTTGGCACTGCCTCATTAAGTTGATACCACATGGGCATTAAATGGGCCATAACCATTAGTAGCTCTGTTTGTGCATCCGATTATTAACTCTGATATTGTAAGAGCTTAGGCCTATGAAATCAATATAGTCATTTTTTTATTTCAATTACGATGCTAGACCTGTAATTTTAAAAAACATAAAAAAGATGACTCAGATTAATATGGAATGCATAGATGATAAACCAAAGCAAAAAAGTCTCATTCAAATTCACCTATATTAAGAAATAGGCAAAATTACACCAGGGGACCTTTAACTTATTTATTTGTAACAAGTTGGCCCTTTAAGTTTCTTTTGTAACAAATAGGCCCTTTAAGTTACCTGACGTTGACACCGTTGGCCCTTTTAGTAAAATGTAATATCGTTCATTACATCAAAATACACCAAAATATGTTTGTTTGCATCAAAATACATAAGCTAGAGTAGTCACAATATATAAAGTAGCATTACATCAAAATATATAAGCTAGAGAAATCATTAAAAGGGCCTATTTGTTACAAAAAAAACTTGAAGGTCCAACTTGTTACAAATAAATAACTTAAAGGTCATCTAGTGTAATTTTGCCTAAGAAATAATAAATATTTAAAACAAATCAAATGAAGATCACGAGCCAATTGTGAGTTTTTGGTCAGCCCCTATTTTGAATATGTTGTCTACTGTGTTATTCTTCATATGGCAAGAAATTATTTGCCATTATGTGCTCCATAAGGTGCGCATGGTAATTAATAGGGAATAATTGGATTTTAAGGTGCTGTTTTTAGAGATGTTATTCTTTTAATTATTCATGTTTAATAACAGCCGTTGGATGGTATATCGGATTTGAGCCTTGTTTGATAATTGGACTTTCTAATGCCACGTATTTATTTGACATCCGCGTGGAATTTTTCTATTGGTCAGCTGCCCAGGTGGAATTTTCTCATTGGTTTGATGTGGATGCATAAGTGGACAATCTTATGATTGTAATTACTTATGATGATTATGATTATGATATATATATATATGCGATATTTTAATAAAAACAAAAAATATAATTATAATAATTTAATAATTATTAATATTAAAATAAAATAACTTTTTAATTAAGTACTAAATATTTTAGTAAATAGGTAAGTAGTAAAATTTGAAAGTTAGTGACCCAACCACAACCTTAGAGTTGACCCACAACACAAAGCCACAACCCATGATGTTTTATTTATTTTTAACCAACCCATGATGTTTTACTTTTATCAATGAGTGAACCCTAATCTGAATTCATATTGTTGATTGTTGAACACTGAAAAGAGGAATATATACGAGAAGAGAAAGAAGTGCGGCACCAAGTCTACAACGAGAAGAGAAAAACATTTTATGAATATTTTCCTTTTGTCTTTATATTCTTTTTTTGCACATTCAGGTGATAAAGCAATGGACATGCTTTGATAATTAATAGCCTATTTTCCTTTTGTCTCTATCTTTTTGTTTTGCGGCTACTAGTTTGTTTAATATTTTTCTTTTGTTTAATATACTCATTGATCATGTGGATAGCTATTATGGTTCTCTTTTAAAATATTTTGATACTTTCCATTCCCTCTGCCTTTCCAAATGTTTGGTTTACCCATGGACCAGGACCACATGTGGCTTCTTGTTTTTTTTTGTTGGGTTAATGTAGCTTCTTATTTTACTGTAAGTTCAATCTACATGAATTTTATTAATGTTTTTTCTTCATAAATGGCTTCTTTTGGTCTTTTCCTCTTTTATACTTTCTAATATGCTACTTTTATGTGCATAATTGTTTTATTAATTTATAACCAATTTTGTCTTGATTTATGTAAAAAATAACCTATTACTTTATTAATTTATTTTGTATTTTATGTGAAGCACATTCATCTAATGGCTTCTACTCCACTGGAAAGCAATGGAATAATTGCTTCAATTACTGTTACCGCTCCTGCTGCTGCTCAAAGCAATGTAAATGAACATGTACCTGTGGATCCAAATCAACATGGAGTAAATCATGAGAATGGAAAAGATCAATCAGAAGAAGTTATTGTTATCAAGAAGAGGCAAAAAAACCTCAACAATTTGGAATGATTTTGAGGAAATTTAACTTGAAGGAAGTGTAAAGAAAGCTGTATGCAAGTATTGTAAGGAAAATTTTGCTACTGGTGGGAAAGGGGATAGCACTAGCCACGTAAGGAGACACACTGAAACTTGTGGGCAGAAGTAGTTGCATTTGCGCATGAAAAAAACAACCCACAATTCCATTTCAACCTTCAAATCCAGGAAATCCATTTCTTTGTACTGGTGTTAGACACTCTCATGGGAAGATGAGGGAAATTACTGCTATTGAAATTATGGTACATGAATATGCTTTCAGCATTGTTGAAGATGAGGCTTGGATGTGGGCTTTTCAGTTTGCAAATTCAGATTTTCCAAAAGTTACTCATAAAACTATAAGAAGTGATTGTCTGACAATATACGAGGTGGAAGAAAAGAATTAAAAGATGAGTTGAAAAGTGTAAGCAAGATTAGCTTAACAACAAATATGTGGAAATCAAGTCATCAAGTTGTTGAGTATATGGTGATCACAAGACATTTCATAGAAGCGGGATGAAAAGTACAAACGAGAGTTTGAAGCTTTGTGAAAGTGTCTGCTCCAAGGCGTGGAGTTGATGTGGCTAATGCAAATTTTAAGTGTTTCTAGTGTCTTTCAATGGCTCATGCTTGAGGAATATCAAGGATAACTTATCATTGAGCAGTAAGTTATTTTTAGATGGTTCTTTATTTCATGTTAGATGTTGTGCCCACATTCTAAACTTGGTGCAAGATGGTCTTTACATGATTAAAGATATTGTTTACAATGTTCATGAAAGTGTCAAATATATTAATCAAAGTCATTCTAGATTTAAGGATTTTTGTGACATTGTTGTGCAAAAGTACTTAAAAGATAGGAAGCTTGTTATTGATTGTCCAACTAGGTGGAATTCTACTTTTCATATGTTATCCATTGCTTCCAAATTCAAGATGGTACTTGCAGCTTATAAGGAAAGAGAGCCACACGGCTTAGCACCTCCAAAGGAGGCAGTCCCACCAATGAAACCTGAGGTAGATTCCTATCTTGAGGAAGGTGTTTATGTTCTTGAAGGTAATAATAGCTCTTTTTGTGCCTTGGAATGGTGGAGAAGCAATAACTTAAAATATAAGATTATGTTAAAGATGGTTGCTTATATTCTAGCAATTCTCATATCATAGTCCACATTTAGTCCTGGAGGAAGAGTTATTGATGAATTTCGTTTTAAATTGAATGGAGAATCCATTGAGGCAATCATTTGTCGAGGGGATTGACTATGTCACAAGTATGGTTTGCAGAGAAAGTCAAATGTACAATTAGTATCTTCTTATATTAGCTATAATTTTATATTTCGTTGAATTATTATTATTGGAAATGAACCCAAAAAAATTGACATGGAATTTCGGAGAAATGACAGTAACTTTCTTGAAAAACGATCGTTGGAAAGGTGAGTATAATGCTCTGCTAGGGTTTCAGTTTCCGTGTTGTCGTCATGCATGTCCTTCTCCCTCCACACTTGCTCATGGTCTTCCCTCTATCCAATCATGTGTTCGCTGCAGGAGACATCTTCATCGCATCTCTTGGAGTTGTTGTAGGGAGTGTCCATCAATCACTCCTCTCGGAGCTGTCATTTTTTGGGGCACAACACTATGCTGATTCCCTACATTACCAGTAGGTGGGACTAGTTGGTCCTTCAAGCCATTAAACATTCTTTTTTAAGGACCCAATGGATTTCGAGGATGTTTGTGCTGGCTGTCTTATCGCGCGGTCTTCTAGGTAGTTTCCTACTTCCTCTGCCGCAGACCATGTCACACGGCGGTTTTCAAGGACGCCTCCTGCTAATTTTGACGCAGTGGGGGCCCTTCCTCGGGTTGTGTGATTGCTTGTTCTGACTACTTGACTGGTTCTACGAGAGGAAAAGTAGATCAATTTGTTTTTGAATTTTTACACATTTCCTCTTGTAAAGGTGCTACCTGAGTGTTATTTCGGTTAAATCTTTTGAACAAGCTCTTGCTAGTTCAAGAGACAAAATTTGTGATATAACGCTTAGTCAATTCCCTGTCAGCCTGTTCTGGAAGAAGACTATGCAGCTGGTATGGAGGGATGCAAGACTCATCTTCACGAGAGGATTTTATTATCAAATGGAATTGCAAACCAAGCTTGCTTAGGTTGTTTTCCTGGAAACCTGATTTTAATCCTATAAATATATAACATACAAATGCTCAAGGTTGGATTAAGCTGACAGGTCTTGCTGAAGAATATTGGCACCCCAAAATCTTATTTGCTATATTCTTGAGCCAGAGCTCCCAGCCTAACCCAACATTGAACATTTGTATGTATAATATATTTATAGGACTAAAATCAGGTTGTTAGGCAAACAACCTAACCAAGCATGGCTTGCAATTCCAAGAAGGTTGCAAATGTATTCTACGTAAATCATCAATAGAAGAGAAGAAAAATTCAATATAACCCTTCCCTAGAGAGATTAGATTCCACTTACCTACAGGTTTCTAGAGCTTTTGAAGTTTGGAGCGCAAAGCATCAACCATAATAGGAATATCTCCCTTTCATAATAAAATCCTCCCGTGAAGATGAGTCTTGCATCCCTCCATACCTGCCACATACTCTTCTTCTAGAAGAGAAATAGATAATTCATCTCCTTTAATACAAGGGCGGGAGAGTTGACTAAGTGGTATATCACAAATTTTGTCTCTTGAACTAGCAAGAGCTCGTGCAAAAGATTTAACCGGAATAACACTCAGATCCTAATTTTTTCCAGCAACTTTGCAAGAGGAAATGTGTAAAAATTCAGCAGCAAATTGCTCTACTTTTCCTCCTTTAGAACCGACCAAGTAGTCAGAACAGGCAGTCACACCACTCGAGAAAGGGCCCACCGGCGTGACCTGCACTATCTTAGAATTAGCAGGAGGCATCCTAGAAAACCACGACGTGACATGGTATGGAGTAGAGGAAGCAGGAAACTATTTAGAAGACTGTGCAACTAGAAAACCAGCAGAAACAACCTCAAAATCTATTGGGTCCTTAAAAAAGAATGTCTCCCAGTTTGAACTACCAACCGATCCCACCTGCTGGAGACACAAGGAATCAACGTGTTGTGCGCCAGAAAATGACAACTCTGGGAGGAGTGATTGATGGACACTCCCTATCTCTGGGAGATTCACTGACGATGTCTCCTACAGCGAACACGTGATTGGATCGAGGCAACACCGTGAGCAGGTTTGGCAGGAGAGGGACATGCATGACAACGACACATAAACCGAAACCCTAGCAGAGCATTTTACTCACCTTTCCAACAATCATTTTCGAAGAAAAGTTACTGTCATTTCTCCAAAATTCTATGTCAATTTTTTTGGTTCATATTTGTTGCGCCCGAAAAATCCGGTTTGGGACTTCTCGTTTTGCAACGTGAAAAATAGTAGAGCCGCCACCAATATTTATTTGGGAAAACATCGGAAAAACCCTTTTTTTGGAAAAGCGAGTGGTCTTTCGAAATCAGAGATGTAGGTTCGGGGGTCGGTTACGCATGGGGAAGGTACTAGCATCCCATACGTCCTTTCTACTGAAAGGGAACCATTAACTCGATGTGTGGTTTGACAAAGGTTTGAGTTGAAAGCGATTTGTTCTACTTCTTTTCTTTTCTTTTCTTTTTTTTATTTGAAAAATCGTTTTATTGAAAACGGAAGACAAGAATATTTTTGTTATCTTTGAAAAGTGGAAACAAAACAAAGATTTTTTTTTAAAAGGGTGCTTGACGGGACGGACCCGCTCCTACGTACCCTCACTGGGTTGAGGGATCAAAGCTACGTAGTTCTCGGCTTTTGCGTCTGAAAACGGCTTAAGAGTTTTTCGCAATTGGGTGAGCGTTTGTGAAGACCGAACAACAACGGTTAGAATGGCCTCACTACTAACTCTTTTTTTGAAAATACAATCATCATTAACGATCCAAACGGCAACAGCGCGAGTGATCATCAATGACAATTTGTTTTATTTAATGGAGGAAGAAAATGTTTTCGCAAAGCAAGGAGCGCTTGAAAATGAGTTTAGAAAATGGGTTTTGGAAAAACAAGTAGAACATTATTCAATCAATTCCAAGTCCATAACCAAATGCAACCATGAGTGAACAAGATTCAAACATACTCACCAATCAAGCAATCATAAACATGTTGATTATTAACCAAGATTAAGCATGCCAATATAATCAAGAGATCCAATTATTAAGGATGCAAGACAAAGCTCTCAAGACAATTGTGTATGTGTGTGAGAATTGCTACGGGACGGGCAACAATCTCAAAGGGGTGCATATACCTTAATGACTCTATGCTACAACCGGAAAAGTAGGCTTACGTCTTCATTAAGAATACATACTAGTGGAAGGAAGGGCACACAATTAAATCAAGTCATTCAAATGGCATCAAGAACAAGTGAACACAATTGATCATAGGCATAGAGTATTCTAGGTTTAATGAATGAACATGTGAGCGATGATACATGATTAAGCAAGCATGTGAATGCATGAGCATACAAGAGAATGCATGAATAAGTATACAAGAGAATGCATGAGCATACAAGAATGCATGAGCATTTATTATGCATGGTATACAAGTATGAGTGAATGTGAGTGCAAGCATGCAAGGTGTCGCATAGATGATGCAAATAAGTGAAATGCAAAGTTTGAAAACGTTTTGAGTAAGAAGTGGTAAAAATGTTTTGGGGTTTTAAATGAGAAGTAGTAAACGTTTAAAATGCAAATGATTGAAATGTTTTGGGATTTTTTTTTATGCAAACTTACAAGTGGTAAAAAGTTTGAGTGAGAAGTTAATGAAATGGTAGAGTAAAATGCATGAGGTAAATGGTAATTATTTAATGAGATGGTAAAGTAAAAAGGTAAAAGGGTAAAAACACAATTGCACAATTGCATTTATTCACACAAGATCAAAACAACACGTTTCCAAGCACAAAATATGCACAAAAGTGGCCTAAGGCCGAAGCAATGCTAAGCACAAATCACCATCAAATTTCATGCTAAAATTCACAATTAATACATGAAACAATTCACAAGACTAAACCCTAGATCATCATGCCATGTTCTAAGGTAAGCATCAAGCATATCATGTATTTTATTCTTCACAAAATCAAAGAAGTAAAAAGGCAACAAAAACCCTAGGTTTTGAAGCAACAACCCGAGGCACCCAACACCAAAATCAAGCCAAAATTCAACTTAAAATCATGAAATGAACAAAATGAACACAAGAACCCTAAAATCCATGCTATGGCCGAAGCAAAATAGGTAGGAAAACAAGATTTTATTTCACCAAAATCATGCAAATGAGGTAGAAATGCAATGAATGATGAGAAAACACAAGAATCTTTCCTTCAAGGCCAAGGACTCATCTCAAACACCCAAGGCTCCCAATGTCCTTGTCCAATAATGTTTGAAATGAGTCCTCAAAGCTTCTTTCAAGAAGGAAAGAGGAATAGAAGAGAGATTACATGATGAAAATTAAAGAAAATGCAGGGGTTAGTGAGCTTACCTCTAGATCTAGCTAGAAAATGAAGAAGGAAAGAGAATAGAAGCAAGAACACTTGAAGAACACCACAAGAACCTCTTGAACCTTTCGCAAATGCTTGATTCTTGATGGTTTTTGATGAAACTTTGATGATTATGCAAGTTTAGAAGTAGATTTATTGAAAGGATGAAGAATAAACAAGGTTTGATGGTTGATTTTTTGGAAGAATTTTGAAGCAAAAAATATGGGTATGGTGGCTGGTTGCTTCGAAGGAATGAGAGAAAGAGAGGAGAGATTTGGGTGCTAGGGTAAAAAAATGAGTGCCCTCCTCATGGTCTCTTATTTTGGGTTTTATATGAGGTGCAAAATTAAGGGTATATAGGACATTGTGCTTTTGCAAACCATTGAGATTTGAGCTAGAATTTGAATCAAAGGCCAAGATTGCAATGCACATGGATTAGGGACAAGGAGAAAACACAAATGAGTGAGGAATAGCTGGTCATACACAAAAATTATGAGTTTTTGTTGCACAAAAATTGTTGAGGGCACCTAGGTCATTCTACACAAAGTTGTAGCCTAGGATTTGATCTAGAATTTTAATCAATGGCTAGGAATACAACTCACATGGATCAAGGGCATGAGGAAACACAAAATGAGGTGAAAATGAGCTGGAAAATTCGGAGCAAATGAGGCCTTGGTGCCCAAGTTTTGCAAGCTTGTCAAGAAAAATAGTACATTTTGTCTTATTGGGGACACTTCCTTATTTTCACCATTTTTGATTATTCTTTTCTAGATAATTCCATAAAAATCATGCCACTTTGGGCCATATCCTAGGAATCAATGATTGGGCCCAAAATTCCATGATATCACCCTTCCCAAAATTGATTTGAGACCTCACCTTGATGGAAATTCCCATTTTGCCCTTTTGCTTAAAATTTGAATTTTATGCCAAAAATCATGCATGCATGCGCACAAAAATTCATAACCCAAATCATCTAGATCCAAATAAATTCCTCTGAGATTGAACAATGATTTTTGGTGAGAAATTGCTTAATTTTGGAAATGACCAAAATACCCCTTTTGCCCAAAAAACCCTAATTTTGCTCCAAAAGGCATTCCAATCCTAAAAATGATTTTAAAAGCGCTGAAATGACTTTTAGAACCCAAAAATGCATGCTCATAGTTCTTCACATCCTTCAGAATGATGCTTCACTTCATAATTTATTGCTTTTTGTGGAAAATTAAGGTTTTGTTCCAAGCCGGACAAAATTAGGGTATGACAATATTCAACAATAATGATACAAAGGAATATAAAATTATAGCTAATATAAGAAGATACTAATTGTACCTTTGACTTTCTCTGCAAACCATACTTGTGACATAGTCAATCCCCTCCACAAATGAGTGCCTCAATGGATTCTCCATTCAATTTAGAACGATATTCATCAATAACTCTTCCTCCAAGACTAAATGTGGACTCTGATGCCACGGTTGATATGGGAATTGCTAGAATATAAGCAACCATCTTTGACGTAATCATATGTTTTAAGCTATTGATGCCACGGTTGATATGGGAATTGCTAGAATATAAGCAACCATCTTTGACGTAATCATATGTTTTAAGCTATTGCTTCTCCACCTTCAGGAACATAAACACCTTCCTCAAGATAGGAATCTACCTCAGATTTCATTGGTGCAAAAACCATAGTGTGGCTCTCTTTCCTTATACGATGCAAATACCATCTTGAATTTGGAAGTCGTGGATAACATATGAAAATTAGAATTCCACCTAGTTGGACAATCAATATTAAGTTTCCTATCTTTTAAGTGCTTTTGTTCAACAATGTCACAATAAGCCTTCAACCTAGAATCACTTTGATTAGTATATTTGACACTTTCACGAACATTGTAAATAATATCTTTAATCATGCCAAGACCATCTTGCACCAACATGTTTAGAATGCGGGCACAACATCTAACATGATATAAATAACCATATAAAAATAACTTACTGCTCAAATGATAAGTTGTCCTTGAGATTCCTCAAACATGAGTCATTGAAAGACACTGAAAAACCTTTATTTTCTACCCCACAAGATTTTAAAAACTTAAAAATTGCATCAGACACATCAAGTCCACTCCTTAGAGTAGACACTTTTACAAAGCTTAAAACTCTCTTTTGTAGTTTCCACTACGCATCTATGAAATGTTCTGTGATCAACATATACTCAACAACTTGATGACTTGATTTCCACATATTAGTTGTTAAGCTAATCATGATTACACTTTTCAATTTATCTTTTAATTTTTTCTTCTCTACCTTGTATATTGTAAGACAATCACTTCTTATAGTTTTACGAGTAACTTTTTGAAAATCTGAATTTGCAAATCGAAAAGCCCACATCCAAGCCTCATCTTCAACAATGGTGAAAGTATACTCACGTTCCATAATTTCAATAGCAATAATTTTCCCCCATCTTCCCATGAAAGTATCTAACACCTGGACAAAAAAATGGATTTGAAGGTTGAAATGGAATTGTGGGTTTTTTCCATGCACACAAGTTTCAGTGTGTCTCCTTAGATGGCTAGTGTTATCCCCTTTCCTACCTACCAGTAGCAAAAAAATGCACTTATTATTTTTCCTTTTCTCGTTACAGATTGGGGTCGCACTGTCAGTGTTCCTGTTCTTCGTCTTCTCGTATTTCTCTTTTCAACGTTCAACAATCGGCAATGAGTTTAGGTTAGGGTTCACTCATTGATAAAACTAAAGGTTTTTTTTTATACCCCCACCACCTCCCTCCATACCCCTACATAATCCTATAATCCCCAAATTACCCTTGCCATAATCACTCAAAATTTGACTTTTGAGATATTCTTTGTTGGGCCCACAATATCTCTAATCGGATTTACCATTATGGAAGGTAAATCCGATTAGCATTAAATACGCAGTAAATAAGCTAACCACCGGTCAAATCGGATTTATCAACAGTTAGATAAATACGATTTGACCTCGAAAAACAACCCAAAAAGGGAAATTTTGTCTGCGCGTATTTACATAAATACGATTGGAAATCGGATTTACGTACCCCCTACGTAAATCCGACTTTAATTTTTTAGGAATCGTATGTATTGGGAGGTGGGGGTGTATCCGATTGCCAATCGGATTTACGTATGGGGCACGTAAATCCGCTTTGGGTTTTTTTTTACTAATGCTAATTTTTTGTTCTATTTTTCAAACAGATATTGACCCGCAGTCAGAGTCACAGCTGGTTCCTTTCGAGGTAGATACTACAGAGTCATTCCGGACGGAGACGGTATGTCTGATTACTAATTTTTTAATTAATTTTGATAGACATTTAATTTATTAACTACGTAACAATTTTGTATTTTGTAGATATTTTCTACACGCGAGGATGTTGTTGAGTGGGCGAAAGCGGTTGGGAGACGTATCAGAGTTGTTGTTATTATTGTCAGATCTGACACAGGTGGAGGTAAAAGGGGGACTAGAGATAAAATTATTTTTGGCTGCGAGGAGCAAGGGGATTTCTGTAATAATTCTAGAGTTATTGGGTCGAAGAGAAGAAGGTGTCCTTTCAAATTGAGAGCTATTTGTACCATACGTAATGGGGGTTGGCATGTGAAGGTTAGGTGTGGTCTACACACACATCAGTTGCTTACAACCCCAGTCGGGTCGACAGCTTTTGGGCGTTTGACTAAGCCGCAGAAGGCTATGGTTGATGAGCATACTTCTGATTTCTTTGAAGAAAAATTTTCCGGGGAACGTCACTTCTCTTCCTCAATTATATAGGCAGCGTTACACCTATAGGTCTTCTAGGAGGGGTCCTAGAATGGACATTCAGGAGCTGCTGCGATTAATTGAATCTGAAAATTATTTATGCTGGAGCAGAAAGGTTGAGGGTTCCGATGTGGTCAGTGACATCATGTGGGCGCATCCCACTTCTATCAAATTATTCTGGTTGTTTCCCAAAGTTCTTATTCTTGACACAACCTACAAGACCAATAAATACAATCTACCTTTATTGGAGATTGTCGGGGTGACGTCTACGGAGTTAACTTTCTCAGTTGCTTTTGCCTATATTGCACATGAGCTCGGAAATCATTTTACTTGGGCATTACAGCAACTAAAAGAATTATTCGACTTGCACGGACTTCTACCACATGTATTCTTGACAGACAGAGATCTAGGTCTAATGTCTGGTATTCTTAGTGTGTTTCCTTCTGAGATGGGGTACTTTATAGCAACCAGGTATAATGTGGCCCTAGTTCAGTTATCTTTGGGGATGAATTTTACTTATCTGCCTTTGAGAGGTACTTATTCTTCTTCTAAGACTCGTAGTATCATATTTATTCTGCACATGAGGCGTAACCATTGGGTGCATATTTCTCTTTCGCCTGCCTGTCCGCTGCCTCCGGTTGCTCATTTATGGAAGCGTAATGTATCTCACGAATCCCTTACATGGTTGGATCCGTATACAGGCCGCTCCTCCCTATGGCATGCCCTTGCTCCAGTCTTGCCCCCTCCCACTGATGCGCCCACCGTGGTAGATTTAGCAGATGATTCTGATGGTTGACTGCCTGACATTTGTTGTATTTATTTTTGTACCACGGTTTTTGTAATTATTTATCCATATTATTGTGTGTGTGTGTGTGTATATATATATTCTCAAAAAATTAGATTTTTTTTTGTAAGTCGGGTGTACCATAAAACAAGGCAAATCCGCTTTTAATTTTAACAAATCGGATGTACCCCCACCAACAGGTACATACGACTTGTTAAACATACAAATCGTATCTACCTGCGTCCTTGGTACATATGCTTTGTATAATTAACAAATCATATGTACCTAATCAGTAGATACATACGATTGCCTTTTTTTTTCTGTTCGTATTTATGTTTATACGCTTCTTAATTTTACAAAATCATATTTACCTCTTAAAACGGTAAATCCAATTAAGTCAATTTTCAGAGGGGTATTTTAGGATTTTCATATTATGTGGGGGTATTTTGTCAAATGGTGGGGGTACAAAAAAAAACCCAAAACTAAAACATAATGGGTTGTGGCTTTGTGTTGTGGGCCGGATGTGTAGTTGTGGTTGGGTCACTATTTAGTATTTACTACTTACCTATTTGAGCAACCACACCTTCCAACACTAACCATTTGAGCAACCACGTTTTATTGTAACTGAAGCGTATTATATAATATTTAACCTTTTTTTCTTTTATTTCTATCAAAACCTATTACCTACTAATTATATTTATTTATATGTATTTTAATACTTATATATTACTTTATATATCATATTTATTTGACATCTAATATTTTGTATCACTTTCCATAGATTTTAGATTCTATATATTTATTTATTAACTAGAATGTTATTAAATATGAGTAATTTTATTGATTTTCAAATTTGTTTTTAATTCAAAATTATATTAAATTTAAAAATATTGACTTATAATATCTTACATTTTTCAAATTCTCATATTAATTTAATACCAAATTTATTGATATCGGGTCATGCGGGTCAATTAGTGACCCCTCGGTTCGACCATTGACCCAATGACCCAGTGACCTGCTCGGGTCGATCTCCGGGTCAGTTTTAATAACATTGATTGCAGTTGACTGTTTCAAAAAAACAAAAACAAGTAATGAATACAATGCTAATTTTGTGGATCCGGTAATGAATACAATGCTAATTTTGTGGATCCAATCTCTCTCTTGACAATCTCTCTTCATCTCTCATTCGCACATTCCTCTTCCTTCTTTTTCTCTCATTTTCTATCACAAAATTTCAATCTTATTTTGATGAACTACAAAAGTTTGTCTTTCATCTCTTCTTTCATCTTGATCAACTCAAAACGGAAAGCAACGAAAGAAGAAAATCAGAATAAACAGAGCACTACATTTATCTCTCTCCATGGACCATCACTCCTTCTATCTTCCTTCGTTAGGGTTTCGTTTTTCCCTAAATTTATGAAGAATTTCCTTCGTTAGCATCATAACAAAGTTGGCCACGATATTGTGTGAAGGATGAAGAATGATATTCGCCACTTCCACCGCCACAAGACGCTGACGTTCAAAACCACCACAACTTCTTCAGCACCTTACCGTGATTTGTTTTTTATTCTATTTCTTCTGTTGTAAAGTTTGTCTTTTTATCATGTCAAACTAAATGGGTTTTCTTTGCTTTTACTTGGTAATATTTTTATTCTTTGAAGTTTTTGAAATTTTCTTCAATCATGTTCAAATGGTTTTTTCCCCATCGGCTTCTGTGATCATAAAGCTTTAGAGGAATTTTGGTAGTGCAGTATCTTTATGGCTAAAAAGATTCAGCTTTTGAAATCATAACATTGTTTTGGAGTACTTCCTAAGTTTATCAATTTTGCAATCATCTCATTTCAATAAATAGATTGAAGACTATGCCTCCAATATAGTCAACCTCCATAGTGAGAAATTAAGGATATAGTTGTTCTTACGTTTGTATTGTATACAGGTATACTCCACAATATATATAATCAGACCCAGAATAGCAGATGTAGAAAATAGTGAGATATTGCTATAATAGTAACAAAAGTGTGTTGATGCAGCGATGAAGGTACACCTATGGTTGTCCGGTTACGGAAGTGTTATTGTCACCCTTATAACAATGTGGTTTTTTTTCCTGTTTTGATCACTGTTGTAGCTTTGAAAATCCTTTCGGCCGGAACCACTATCGAGAGAAGATGGAGACTATCAGAAGCACAAGAGCAACAAGGTAGCCGGGTTGTTACAACATAGGTGCTGAACCTGTTTTGGGTTCATTCCGTAAGTATTCTTATAACTGCATATAGGTTTTCCCCATTCTTTTCAACTTTAAATTTTTTATTCCGTTTACCAATATTCTGTCTTTTGCATTGCACTTTCATTTTAGTACATGTTGGGGTTGCATAATATAAAACTAGAATTCAATTTTATGTTTCATTTGTGTTCACATGGCATTCAACTTGCTTTAAGTAGTAATTTTGGGTTCGTGTAAGTAACTACTAAGCAATGATGGATATGATATGGATAGAGTGAATACAAATATTCAAATCCAAATATTAAAATTATCATAAATAGTAGTGCAATTAGGATATTGTGAAGCTGTGTGTCATATATAAATTTATCTCAGGTTATTGTGAAGCTGTGTGTCATATATATGATACTGAATTTGCAACTTTTGTTCTGTTTAATCACGATGCAGTGAGCCTGATTGAAAAGTCTTGCTCAAAGCTTCTTGAATTCTCGGAGGAGCTTTTAGTGTTTTAAATAGAGATACTACTGAATATCCAACAATATCAAATACTTATTTATTGAATAATGTTGAATATAAATCCTATGGGTTTTCCTAGGAACACATCTGACCTCATTGGTAGGTTCTCTTCAAAGTTCATGGAGCGACTCATCGAGAATATATTTGAGAAAACATTTCATGTTTGAGGGATTATGATTGATTAGGACTTGCTTAAAAAGTTCAAAGATAAATCAAATGTTGTTAAGGTGAAGCGTAAATCTTAATTTTCAATAGCGTTCATAGTTTTAAGCTAAGACTTTCCAACAAACCATAATCCATAACATTACTTACACTGTTAGAGACAATGTCTCGATCGTCAATGCAAGAGGGTTTCGTGGATACAATTTCACAGCTTTCACCAAGCGAGAAACCCTAAGATAAAATAAAATTTGAACTAATGGTTGTTTCTTCGCACAGTCACTATATCCCACTAAATTTGGGACTTCTCTCAAACCCTATCGCGTGATGTGAAAAGCGGTGCTGCTCTGTATTCCTTTTGTTTGCTCTCAATCTTTTTTTTATCATCACTCTCAATCTTATTCCTAATAGTGAGTAATACTAATTAGATTGCAATAGATCGTTCCATATTTAGTTTTTTTTACAAAATTAGATTAGTCGCTGGCAAAGTCGTTGGATACCAACAATATGATAAAAAAACCTAATCTACTGCATCATTATGCTTTTATTGATTATTAAGTAAAATATTTACCATTCTCCAACTAATATTGTATATCGCACGTATGATAAAAAATTCTAATCTAATGCATCATTATGTTTTTATTAATTATTAAGTAAAATATTTACCATTCTCCAACTATTAATTATTTTTGTCAAAAAAAACTATTAATTATTCAATCATAGATGTTACAATAGAATGAATATATAAGGTTTAATAAAAAAATATAATGTTCATATTAAAATAAAATATCATAAATTATTGTCAATTCTAGAAATTTTATACCTCATTAATTATGGAGATTTATAGGCAAATAAGATAGGGGGAAAAAGTCCCTTTTAAAAAAGAAGATATGGGGAATAAGCAATACTAATATTGATATTCTAATTTCTTTTTGTATCTTGCTTTCAAACTTATAACATCAAATATTTTAGGTTTAATTACATTTTTGGTCCCCCTATAATAGTTCATTCACGATTTTGGTCCCCCAGCCGAAATTGGTCAAACTAATGGTTGAAGTGGTACTAAGTTAAATGACGTGGCATCCCATGTTTGAGTGCCACATGAAATTTTTAATTAAACATAATATTTTAATATAACAAATGTTTTTTAAATAAGTAATAATAAACATCCCAATATATGGTAATAAAGTATTTTTTAATCTACTTTTTTCCAACTTACTGATTCTCTTTCTCTGCGATGAAGGTTCGGAGATAGCAAAACTTGGTGTTACTGAAGGTGGAAGTTTGATGAAGATCATGAGGAAGATCTTAGAGTGACCAAAGGATCTTTGTTATGTATTCTTATGGATGGATGTATTGTTTCATCCTTCCCTCACAGTCTCACAATCGACTAAACGAGTGCCTTCTACTTGTACGTGGGAATCTCGACGGGGACTGCCCACAGTGGAGCGTGAATGGGGAATTTTCCCCTCTGGAGACGGGGACGAGAGAGATAATTCCCCCACTGTGAACTCTGGGATGAGAATGAGGACGGGGACCATTCGGCTGTCCGAGTACATTATATATGTTTTTTAATTAAAAATATTAATAAAAAATAAAAATGTGCTAACTGTTATCTTTTGTTCTTAATTTTATTTTTTGAATATCAATAAATAAAAGGAGGACTAAATTTTATATTAAAATATTAAACTATAATTTTTTAGTTTAACTATAATATTTTTTAGTATACAATCTAAACTAATAAACGTGTCATACTAAAATTTGTCATGGTGGGTTTATTTTCTAAGGTGTCTAAAGTAGTCAATTTTTTTGACATAATATATGTAAACATTCAACTGGCTCTTTTTTAATCTCCAAACAACAATTTCAAAATTTAAGTTAAAAGGAAATGTATACCCGTGCTGGCATGGGTGATACATACTGGTGTATATATATATATATATATATATATATATATATATATATACACACACACATGCCTGATATGCCTAATAAAAAGTTATGTTACTTAATACTTACTTAAAAAGATATTAAACAGGCTGTTCCTCCTAGTTATTTTATTTTGCTTCAAAAAAAATACTTACTTAAAAAGATATTTTTGTTAATATTATTAATTATTAAATAAATATATCTTTTATATTATTTATATTTTTATTAAAATATTATATATTATACATATAAACAGGCTGGCCTGATATGCATAATAGGCTTTTTGGTAAGCCCAAGTCTAACTTATTTAACTAAATAGGCTTTATAAAAAGCCTAAGCCAAGCCAGGCCTTAATTAGGCCAGGCCATAGACCCTTATAGGTCGGCATTGCTTATTCCTACCCCTAGTTACCACCCCGCCACCACCTTTTTCAAAATCGAATCCATATTTAAAACCCAAAATACATATTTCTTTCTTCTCTTCTCCCCAAACCCCACTTTATGTTTACCTGTGTATCTCCAAAGAGCAATGAAGACCAACAGTAATGAAAGTGTACCATATAAGAGCAGACCAATTCAAATTAGTTATATACACCCTACAATCTTCCTTTTTCTTCCTTTCCCTTGTGGTCCATGGGATAGCTATATTTTCAAAATGGTTTCCATTTCAACACTAGAAAAATTGGCTAAACGATCTTCATAATTAGAGCCACTATAACTCAACCCATAGAGTGGGCCTCAGAACTAAAATGAATAATCCTCCCCCTAACAATTGTTGAGCTGATATTTGTGTAATAAACAGAAATAACATTGAACTCTCTTACCAATGAATTGGTGCATCAGTAGGGTGCGCAACATATGAAGACCATTTAAGCTGTTGAATCGCAAGAGTGATGATAAAGGGGATCTCCCGATGGTTCTGTGATGAGCTCTCTGTCCTCAAACGGTGTTTCAAATCGACTTTTGACATCAACATTTGGGAATCCGTCTTCAAATGGTAGATTGCGGTGAGTGACAGACTTGGTCTTAATTGTTCTTGAGAGACACACAGGTACACAAAATGAGGTTTGGGTGGTTTTGAAGAAGAAGAAGGTGGGGATGGTAACTGTTATGAAGGGAAAGAAAAAAAATAAAATAAAACAGTGTTTTGTGTTTTGAATGAGTAAGAGAAAATGATGGTGAAAACGGGTTTTGGGTTTCAAACTTGCTCGAGAAAATACAGGTTTTCAGGCTTGGTGTATTGTGGGTTGAGAATGAGAAGAAAGGAGAAGAAGGGAAATGGGATTACTGTGTCTAACGGTTAGGAAGGGAATGAAAGGGTGGGTTAAGATTTTGTAAATTGATGGGGATACTGGGAGTGGGGTTGGGATTAACTGCACATAGCAGTTACAAATCTGTGGGAAAAGATAGGTTAAAGGCTATAGGTTCTGTGTGAAGGAGGACTGAAGATAAGTTGAGAAAAGGGAAATTTGTCCCTCAATCTGATGAATTTGAGGATGCTAGGGATCCCGTCAATACTCCACCACAACCACCACAACAACCACCACCATAACAACCAACTGATGAATATATTGTTGATGCTGCTACTAATTGAAGAAGGAAAGTAACCTGCTATTTTGCATCAAATCCAATTTATTCGGATTGCTTGATAATTTGCCATGTCCACGGGCATCGGCTACCCTCCCATTGCAAGTTTCACCTACAAGTCAAAAAACAAAAGTAAAAAATGTGACTCCATCCATGCATCCAAATTTTTCAGGACCCATAATTATTTGAAAAAGAATGGTTCGGTTAATACTTCCATTTTGAGTTCCATTCCTAACTCGATCTAAGCAATGCAATCAATTGATGTATTCTCTTCCAAAATTCTTTCTACATAATATTTTCAACAACATTTACCAACTTATATTTTCAACAACATTCTTGTTGTGAATTATACCATGAATGGGGAGATATTTTCTCAAGTAAGAAACATCTTAATAGTATGTGAAGTATGGTTTGGATGAGAAGAAACACTATATAACACGCTTCTTAGGTTCAAGGTCATCATCTAGAGAGTGATGGTAGAATAATATGGTATTGTAAAAACCAAAAATCAAGAGAAGCATGGAAACAGAAATTCAGATCGGATATAACGGAGGAATACTGAAACTGAAACCAAAGTTTTGAAACTTCAACGGAAATAAGGTTGTTACACTATATTTATACGTTCAGATCCCATTCGTCAAACAAATGTATCAACAACTTGTGCATCTTGGATGAAAACATTTTGGGTTGTATGTTTTGTACCCTCCTCACCCTTACATCCCATACCCCCACCAATTTTTTTATTCCTAAAGTTTATCTAATTTAAAGATAAATCTATTTTAAACAAAACTCCTTAAATAAATAAGCATGAATGAATATTAGTATTGTTCCGAAGAATTAGGATAATAGATAGTGGGCATGCATGCGTGGGAGTGTGTACTATGTAGATAGATAGAAAGAGATAGAGATAGAAAAATAGTGCTGCTCCAAGATTCCTTCGCCTGAATCTTGGCCGCGCGTGAGCCATGGAGGCGGAGCCCACGGTCGCCACGCCTGGTGAGGGTCCACCTCACCGGCGTAAATTCATCAAACGAGTCAAAGGTGGGGAACATGATTACTCCAACAATTCATCAATGCCAAATTTGAGTGGCAATCCCGTTGATGAGAAATTGGAGACAAGAACTGGGTGCTTTAAACGATCATTCAAGGAAACGGTAACGGGACAACTGGAATCAGACGGTGGCGCTGATCAAGAAGGGTACAAGATTGATGGTGAGCCAATTGAATTCACTGCTGATATGTTCGAGGGGCGTATAGTGGTTGAAGAGAAGATGCTTGGCAAGTATGAATGCCCTGCCTTCACGCTCTCGAAATAGGAAGAGGCTCGGATACACAAACCATGGCGAAAGGGGCTCTTGGTCAAGCTTCTTGGTCGTAAGATAGGCTTTAGAGCGCTGGAAAACCGATTGAATCAATTGTGGGTGTCGCATGGAGTTATCTCGATCATCGACCTAGGTAACGACTTCTTCCTTGTAAATTTCACTAATGATAAAGATCGTGACCGAGCTTTGAGTCAGGGTCCTTGGTTAGTGTATGATCACTATCTAATAGTCAGAGAGTGGTGTCCAAATTTCGACTCCGCAAAAGAAAATGTCGATAGAGTCGCTGTGTGGGTCAGATTCCCTAGATTACCAATTGAATATTACGATCCTGCGCTTTTACATTTTGTGGGTAACAGAATAGGCAAGACAATCAAGGTGGATAAAACAACTATGGCACATGAGAGAGGCAAGTATGCTAGGCTCTGTGTGGAAGTGGACTTAAACAGACCTTTGCTTGCCATCTTTGAAGTCAAAGGGAAACAATACAAAGTTGAGTATGAAGGATTGCACCTTTTGTGCCTTAAATGTGGGAGATATGGTCACTACAAGGATAATTGCACATTCTGCTCCGATGACACTGAGGAAAGTAATGGGGAAATCCACAAAAAGCAAGAGCCAGAGACTGATAGTAATATGTGGACAGTGGTTCAGAAAAACAGAGGCTATAACAAGAGAAGAACTGGTACTGGGTTTGGAGACCAAGGCAGACAACAAAAGCAGAATGAAGGGTCAAGATTCACAGGTCTTCAAGGGGACAATGAAGAAACTACACATGAAACTTATGGCCAACCTTCTGCTATTGACAAATCAGGGTTCCTAGGGACTGAAATTATGAGAAATCAACACAAGAAAGGTTATGCTAAGAAAGTTGAGGCACCAAGACCAAGTCAGCAAGAGTTATTTGCAGATATTGCTGAGAATATAGTTGTTGAGAATCAGATACAATGGAGTGCAGAAGAATTATCTCAGGCGGTAAACACAGAGGAACCAGTAGCTGTAAATAAGGATCCTAAGATGGTAAATGTGGTGTAAAGGAGGGGAGGCAACAATATGGTTAGATATGAAGACTATGTGGTGTTTGGAGAGAATGGCCAAAACTATATTCAAACCAAGGAAGTGTCTGATAACTCTACTGCAGAGTTAGATAAAGCAAATGAGGATCATCAGCCTTCAGATCATGATCTCATAATGGATCATGAACCCAGACCACCTGAAGGATGGGATCCAGACCCACACAGGGTCCATGATGAAATGGAGGAAAGTCAAGACCAAGGTGATAAGGACAATGCAATTGGGCCTAATAATATACCTGATGCTGCTAAAGATTCTGATATGGAACAGGCGGAAGAAACACCTGCCCAAAGGACTCAATGATTCAAACCTTTTGACTAAATATTTATGATGAATAGACACAACAATATGAATATTCTTGTCTGGAATGTTAGAGGGGCTGCCAATAAGGACTTGTTTGGCAATTTGAAACAATTTGTGGATGTTCATTTTCCTGATATCCTGATTGTAGTTGAATTGAGAGGTGACCCTAGCAAAATGAGGAGAACCTTCTTATTGCTGGGATATGCTGGTTACTGCTATTCAGTTGGACATGATTTTGCTGGTGGCATTATTGTGGCTTGGAAGGATCAGAATGTTCAACTTAAAGTTCTTATAACCAATTTTCAATTTTTGCATGTAGAAGTGTCAGTGCCCGGTGAAAGAACTTGGTATTTAACTGCTGTGTATGCTAGCCCTCATGATAGAGATAGAAAGACAATGTGGGAAGAGTTGCTCACCATTGCTGAAGGTATGCTTGGAGATTGGCTGCTGGCTGGTGATTTTAATGATATAGCCAGTGTCAATGAGAAGAAAGGTGGTGGAGCTATGCCTCTTTACAAAATAGCTAAATTTGTGGAACAAATCAACAAGTGTCAGCTCATTGATATGGGAGCAATAGGGACTCAGTTCACTTGGAAAGGCCCCCTTTATCAGGATGGGTATCACATATTCAAGAGGCTAGACAGGGCTATGTGTAATGCCAACTGGAGACTTCGTTTCAATGATGCTTATGTTAAGGTGCTGGTCAGAGTTTCATATTCAAATCACCACCCTATTCTAATTCTCACTAGAGGTGATAATACTTCTGTGAGGAGGTCTCTTTTCAGGTTTGAAAATGCGTGGCTAACACACAAAACATACATTGAGAAAGTTAGAAGTTGTTGGAAGAATGACAACCAGATGAAGCACAACTTGCAGCAACTTGCCATTGCTTTGAGTGATTGGAAGCAGAATACTTTTGCCATTGTAAGAAAGCATAAGAGACAATTGTTGGCCAAGTTAGCAGGGATCCAAAGGAAACAGCATAATGGTGGGGAAAGTAGGTATTTGCTGAAAGTTGAGGCAAGACTCCATAATGAGTTGAACTTGATTAACTACCAAGAGGAATTACTGTGGTTCCAAAGATCTAGGGCCTCTTGGCTTGCTGATGGTGATAGAAACACTAGGTACTATCATCTTAAAGCAACAATCCGCAAGAGAAGAAATAGAATCATGACTCTAAGGAACTCTAATGGAGGTTGGGAAGACGATCCATCTCGGATGCAAGCAATGATTAAGGACTACTACCAGCAATTATTCCATGAGCCCACAACTAATCCTTGCTGGTATCAAACTGTAATCACCTACCCCCACTATTGGTAATGAAGACATCCAAATGCTATCTGCTGATCTCCATGAGTCTGAAGTTAAAGCTGCAGTCTTCAAAATGGCCCCTTGGAAAGCACCAGGCCCTGATGGGTTCCCTGCTGGCTTCTACCAACACACCTGGGAAGTTGTGGGAACTAGTGTCAATGACCTTGTGACCAAGGCTTGGGCTGACCCCATGCTTATTGGCCAAGTCAATTTCACTGATATTTGCTTGATCCCTAAAGTGGAAAAACCTGAATACGTAGACCAATTTTGGCCCATCTCTCTTTGCAACTCCATTTATAAAGTAATAAGTAAGATAATTGTGGAAAGATTGAAAGGAATTATACCAAAAGTGGTGAGCCCTTTCCAATCTGGTTTCATCCCTGGTAGAAGAATTCAAGACAATATAGTTGTGGCTCAAGAAATGGCTCATACCATGAACAAGATGAAAGGTAAACAAGGCACTTTTGCTATCAAAGTTGACCTTTCTAAGGCTTATGACAAGATTAGATGGTCTTTTGTCCAGAATATTCTGTAAGAGGTAGGGCTGCCTAGCAAACTAATTAACATCATCATGCAATCTATATAGAGTGTTCAAACAAATGTGATTTGGAATGGTGTAAGATCTGAGTACTTTAAACCAATGAGGGGCATTAGACAAGGAGACCCTTTGTCTCCTTACATCTTTTCCTTATGCATGGATAAACTATCTCACATCATCATTGAGAAAGTTGAAACTGGCGCTTGGCAGGGCATTAAGGCTGGTAGGAATGGGCCCACGATCACTCACTTGATGTTTGTTGATGATTTATTATTATTTGGACAAGCCACTGGTCCTCAAATGCAATGTGTTCTTGAAACTATTGCTGACTTTTGCCAACTTTCTGGTCAACAAGTTAATCTAGCCAAGACTAGTATCATGTATTCCAAAAATGTTGCAAGATCAGTTAGAAGAGACCTTAATAGCTCATCTGGCTTCAGAGAAGTCAACTCTTTGGGGAAGTACTTGGGTGTTCCCTTGCTTGGCAGAGCTCCAAAGAGAGCTGACTATCAATATTTGATTGAAAAGGTTAACAGTAAGCTGGTTGGTTGGAAAGCTCACCATTTATCCTTTGCTGGGAGAACTACTCTAGCCAAGGCAGTGATTGAAGCTATGCCTCTATATCCTATGATGGTTGCCGTTGTTCCTAAGAGTGTGCTTCATGAAATCCAAAAAAAACAAAGAGGTTTCATATGGGGAGATACTGAGAATCAAAGAAAGCTTCATGCAGTGAACTGGAATGTGGTGACTAGACCTAAATCCTTTGGAGGATTAGGTTTGAGAAATCTTGCTACCATGAACAATGCTTGCCTTATGAAGCTTGGTTGGGAGCTTAAAGGTCATGCTGAAGCTCTCTGGTGCCAAGTTATTCGTGGCAAGTACCAAAGACCAATGGTTGATAATCATATATGGCAATCAAAGAGCACTGACTCAAGCCTCTGGAAAAACATAACCAACTTTGAGCAACTATTTGTTAAGCATGAATATTGGGCCATAGGTAATGGAAGAAGTGTCCATGCTTGGAATCAAAAGTGGGTGGATTGGGAAACAAAAATAGCTGATATTAATGTTGATATCCCCCCTGAGTTAACCTCCTGTTGTGTTGCTGATTTGGTTCTCCCCAATGGCAAGTGGAACATTGATATTCTATCCTCATGGCTGCCGGAGGAAATTATCACTAGATTCCATGCCATCCCCCCACCATCTGAGTTAGATGGTGATGATCACTGTCTCTGGCCTGGACGCAGGGATGGTAGTTTCACAGTTAGCTCCGCTTATAAACTTCTGTGTAACTTTGCAGGTACTCCAAACAATGAAATCTGGTCCAAAATATGGAAATTAGCAGTTAAGGAACGTGTCAAGCATTTTGTTTGGATGCTAAGTCATGACAGACTGCTTACCAATGCAAGGAAAGCTAGACTGCGCATTGGTGAAGCCCATTGCTACCACTGCAGAACTGTGGATGAAACAACTCTGCATGTCATGCATGATTGCCCTCAAGCTCTTAATATTTGGCTTCATTTGGTGAATCCCAAAATGAAAACCATTTTCTTTGATTGCAATCTCTGTGAATGGATTGAGCTTAACATGAAAACAAATCTGGGCATGGAAAGCACCACTAATTGGTCTGATGTTTGGGCAAATACGTGCCATCTCCTGTGGATGTGGAGAAATAAATTCAACCATGATGATGATTACATCATGCCTAGGGATCCTTGGACAATTCCTTTACAAGAAACTAGAGACTACACTAATTTGAATCAGACGCAGATCACCAGGCAACAATCTGAAAAAGTTACAAGGCTTATTGGTTGGTTGCCTCCTATGAATGGCTGGGTTAAGTTGAACACAGATGGAGCTAGTAATAGGTCCTGTGAGCTAGCAGGATGTGGAGGTCTAATTCGTGATCATGCAGGAAATTGGCTTTGTGGTTTTTCCAAATGCCTTGGATACTGTTCTGCCCATGTAGCAGAGTTGTGGGGAGTTTATCAAGGGCTCCATATAGCTAAACTTCAAGGCTATAACCAGATAATAGTTGAGATTGATTCTAGCCAGATTGTTGCCAATTTGCTCAACAAAGAGAAGGGTAGAAGTGATGGTTGGAGAATGATGACCAAAATTCAACAAGAGCTTCTCAATAGTAGCTGCCACATTCAAGTTGTTCACTGTTATAAGGAGGCCAATAAAGCAGCTCATGCCTTGGCTGGCATAGGCAGTTCTCAAGTTACCGATTTGATTGTATATGATAGTCTTCCTGATGAAATAGCTAGTGTAGTGATCTCTGATTGTAAAGGGCCTGTTTACCCTCGTGCTGTAGTGTTGTAATTCTCTCTTGGGCTGTTTTAGCCCTCAATCCAATAAAAAAAAGAAGATAAATCTGTTTTCGAAAAAAAAAATAGATTTATCTTTAAATTAGATAAATCCGCTTTTAAGGAAAATGTACAATAGATTTACCTCATCAATAGATAAATTCGTTATTATATTTTTACAAGACAGATTTACCTCAGCAACACATAAGTCCATTGTGTAAATTTATAATAACAGGTTTATCTATTTATTAGATAAATCTGTAGTTAAATATTTAATTACGAATTTATCTAATAAATAGATAAATTCATTTTTTTAAAATATTTAATAAATTAAATTCAGTATTAAATTACAATTTTAAGGAAAATATATCTAATATATAAGGAATATTATATACCAAAAAAGCGATAACTATTAGTGTAAAAAGGTTATAAAAAAGTTATAAAAATACCACTAAAAATCCGTTGAAGAGTCAAAACTAATCTATAATTTATTAAAACACCACTAAAAATATAATAAAAACAAAATAAAGTTATGCAATTTTTTTTAGATTTTTTGGAGGTTATGAAAAATTCAAAAAATTAATAAAAAATAGTAAACGATGAAATTTGGGATTTTGAGGCCCGCAATCCTGATAGAAGTAATTTCTTCGGAAGTAATGAACCCTGATTTTTTTCCGCATTTAGTGGCTGTGATTTCGGGACAATCAGAGTAGGTTGCGTGATAACCGATTTTTTAGCCTAGATTATCTAGCCGACGTACATCATCGTCACGTATAACGAATATCTACACACTGAGCAGAACCAAAACATCACCGATATCCATATCTATTTTATTTTATTTTATTTTATTTAGAAATTAACTATAATTTTTTAACAGATTTATATATTTTATTTTGAAAAACGGATCAATCTATTTGATAGATAAATCCGGTTTTGAAAGATTGCAAAACAAATTTATCTATTTAATAGATAATTCCGTTTTGAAAAATTGCACAACAGATTTATCTATAAATCCGTTTTCAATTTTTTTTGCAAAATGGATTTATCCTTTTTTTTTTGACAAATAAAATGGATTTATCCTAAAAATAGATAAATCCGTTTTACATTTTTTAAGGGGTAAATTATGGATAAGAAATCTGTGTGGGAGTATGGTGTCAGATGGCGGGGGTACAAAAAACGCAACCCAAACATTTTTTATTTATCAAATGGTTCGGATCTTAGATGAAAACATATAAGCCCAATTTACATTATAGTCATGAAGTGCATCAAAAAGCCTAATTCAAAACAGGCCCATTCTTTTGGCACACCCCTCACTACTCTCCCACCTCCAAAATTGGTAAAACGTCTAAAATACCCCTAGCTATAAAAAAAATTCCTCCAACTTTGTTCCGTCATTTTTTCCTGTGGTTTTGCTAGAATATTTGGTACCATAGTACCGAACCAATACGATATCAAGATACTGTTTATTAAAAATGTTCAAATTACATGTTCGGTACCAATGTGACGAATCTGTCTGTTTCCAAGGTACCAAGTGTGTTGATACTGAAATACACCTCCTCAAACCTTATGTAGCTTGGTACCGTACCGATTTGATACCTTGGTACCGAATGTGTAGCAGATTGTGCAGAATCGTCTTTTAACGAATATTTTCTATGTTTAATGACTTAGATTCCACCAATATTTTTGATCAACCGATCGATTTTGAACGACATAGATGCCATCAATAATCTTGATCAACGACCTAAACTTAGTCAAAGTACTTTAAAAGAGTCATTGGAATCTTCGTCCCTTGTATCAGAAAAATGAGTGAATGACATTTGCTGTGATAAATGTGCCTTAAGTGTTCGTGGATGCATTGTGACTAGAGTGTATGTATTCACCCAGAGAATTAAGCTCTATTTCGCAAAACCAATCCACTAGTTTATAGTAGATAAACTCTTTGTAAGTGTTTGACACACTAGTTTATAACATTTTTTCACTAGCTTATAGCATTTTTGAAACGCTACTTGAAGTTATATGGTTTATAACTAGCTTATAGCATTTTAAGTTATATGGTTTATAACATTTCATTTTTCTCTCATTTTTACCTTTATAATTTTAATTAAATTTCACATTTATCCACTATTAAACAAATCTTTCTCTTTTTTAAGCATTAGCTGCAAAGTCGATTTGTGTCATTTTATATTTATAAGCTAGCTTAACCGTTATTTTACCTATAACACTTTAAATTCAATCCTCAAATCTATTCGCTATTAGCTATTCGCAATCAACTTATCCGCTATATCCGCTAACCGCTAACTTATTCACTATCTGCTTTTTTTTCTTACCAAATGTAGCCTTAGTGTAGTGGTGACTGTTTAGCCTTATTATCTCAATAACGTATTCAAATTCCACGAGAACATATTGTATGACCTAAGTTTTTCCCTCTTATTAATAAAAAAAATCCCATTCCCCATCCCTTAATTAGCGTGTATTTATATATGTATTCATTTGTAGCAAACTTAAACAACCTTTTGAAGCTGGCATTGTGTATGTTGCGCCACAAGGGGAAAAAAAACAACCTTTGAAGCTGTGTTAGTTCATGGTTCACCACAAGGAAAAACAATATCTCGTAATTTATCATAAAAAAATTCAGATGAGGATCTTTTTAACCTCGAGAGAAACAAAATGAGTGGGTGCTTAAATAAAAGTATCTAATACATATTGCTTATTATTTTTACAATTTTTGAAAAAAGTTTAGCATGTGAATATGAACCCCACTAAAGATAAAATGACTAATTCAGATTTTTTATCGAATGTGGCCCACTAGAAGTTGATCATTCAGAGATTACCCAATGAATTATTCTATAAGGCTTTCTAAATTTTTAATGCATTGCATGGATGGAAGATAATCAAAGTGTTTGCACTATTTTCATCTTTGAGTATGTGAAGAAAGGAACATATAATGCCACGTAAAGTTTCTCCTCGTTGAAAATGATCACAGTTTTGGATTTCTATGATTCTTAAAGCACGCGTAATCTATACCTTTTTTAATTTGGTCGCTGAATCCTAGCACTCAAACCACTTTATGGCTGTCTAGAACTAGAAGTGAAGTATATAACTAGTTAGAATGAATTGATTTAGTTCTGTGGTGGATGAACGGATTTTATGAGTGTTTGGTTCTACAGTGGTGAAAGTTGATTTTCAAGAAATTTGGTTTTGTAATATCGATTTTGAATGAAAGTTAGTTGAATGTAGAGAGACTGATGTTTGAATGAATTCATAAAAACAAGAGTTGAACAATAAATTTCAAAGTAAAAATCACTTTTGGAGACAAAAGCTACAAATTTTAACGTCAAGTTTGAATTAAATCTAAAGGCGCTAGTGCAGAAATAGGAAAAGAATTAGACCTTTAAAGTCGGACGCTCAAATGTCTGACTTAAAACATACACGGGGTAGCAAACTTGTAATTAGGCGTTGATGAAGATTTGATTACTCTAGGACTATTCCAAAGAAATACATATTAAAAAGGGACATAGAAAAGTTTGAAAGTAAGATTTTGATTGATTCTCGTGTCTAAGAATATTTACAAACCTAATATTTATATACAATGGTCTCTGTTGGCCAAGATCACTAGCCTACAACTAAATATGATGAAAAAAATGGTAACTTGACTAAGAATAACGTACAAATTTCCTATCAGGCGCTAATAACCCTAAGAAACGGCCCCCACTAACTACCTAGCTTGTGGAAGATGGGAGTTACCCACTATCTCCTACATTTTAGGAGACTTAACCTGATCTTTGCAAGGGAAAGGACTGGGAAGCTAGAAGTTCCAAATGGCTCTCTAGAAGCTGCTCTTCATGAAATTAAGCCAATCAGCTTATCTTGCCTCGGTTATGCCTCCACCTCAACTGAGGCTCACTTGGCTAAAGACTTACCAATTTTTCGGTGTTAACAAATGCTCCCCTTTTTACGTTGTCATTCAACCAATGGAATAGCTACGATTACGTAAAAATTGTCTCACAAAAAACACCGGGACCATTATAATAGATAAACTAGTTGTTGTGTACTCCCTTTCTAGGCAAAATCACTTCAGCTCGAGAACACTCAAACATGTCAAAAGTAATGTTATGTCTCCAAAAATCACTTTTGGCATTAGTAGCAAGAATGACAGAGTAACTGCTACCACTCTTGCAAGATATAGCCCAACTCATGGATGGTCATGTCAATAGTCGAGTTAATCTCTTTACTCCCAAGTGGGAGGCCAAGAATGGATGCTACATCAAGAAGAGTTGGGGTTACCATTCCTCAAGGAAAGACAAAGACATTGACTATGATTGACCATATAAGGGATATAAGTTGGTTAGAGTGATAGATGACCTCACTAATAGAGAGGGTGATCATGTCATAACAGCCATTCTCTTGACCCAAACAATATAGGGAGGAGACCACGACGAGGAAGAACCAGAACATGAGATCGATGGAGATCAACGCGATATCAACAGAGAATGGAACAAGATCGACTAAGAACAAGAGGAACACATAACAGATCGATTGACAATGAGAGAGATGTGAGAGCTTTAGATTTACGGAGAAGAAGGAGATAAATAGTTCAGGTATGAGAAATAATATACAACGCCGGTTATTGTGTATAACAGATGTTATATGTGAGGCATTTTGACATTTTTTCTTTTCCTAGAAAGCATTTAAAACCAATTATAAAGAAAATGGCGTACAAAGTACTTTAATTTTCAACACTGATTATTAGGAAATTAGTGTTAAAAAGTAAAACCTAAATTGAAAATTGTCAACTTAATTACAAAATTATCACATTGTTTACCTATCTATAATACCGGCTTTCCGAAGCCTTTCCGTGTTTTTAATGACTGGTTAGAGTATCCTGATTTCAAATGGTTAGTGGAGCAGTGGTGGAAAGGGTTTTCGGTAAGGGGCAAAAATGGGTATGTTATAAAAAAGAAACTTAAATTGTTGAAAGCTAAGCTCGAGATTTGGAATAAGGAGGTGTTTGGCCAGATGGATCTTAGTATTAGTAATTTTCTCTCTGATATCAATGAGCTAAATCAAGTTATTGCAGAGGGGGTGCATTGGAAGATGTGGCTAAGCTGAAGGAGGTTTCCTCGTCTTTTTGGAAGCACCTACATATCAAAGAGAGTGTGATCAATCAAAAATCTAGAGCCAATTGGGGTCAGACAAGGGGATCATAACTCTAAGTTTTTTCATGCTTGCATCAAGAATCGTAATAGAGCTAATCAAATAGTTTCTTTGAATTGGTCTTGGGGATGAAGGTGAACTTTCAAAAGAGTTGTCTTTATGGAATTAATTTAAACAATGACTTTCTGGAGGTTGCTGCAACTTTCTTGTTTTGCAGCACCATTTTTGGGTATTCTAGTGGGAGCCAATCCTAGAAGAAGATACTCTTGGGTTTTGATCATTGATAAGGTGAGAAAGAGGGTATCGTCGTGGAGTGGGCGTTTCTTGTCTATCGGGGGTAGAACGACTCTCATTAACTCGGTCCTCAATAGTATTCCGCTTTTAATGTTCTCTTTTTTCAAGGCCCCCAAGATTGTTATTCAAGAGCTTGTCAAGATTCAGAGAGACTTTCTGTGGGGGGAGGAGGGTAATAGAGAGAGCCTCCCCGTTTATTGGGTGTCTTGGGATAAAGTTTGCAGACCCAAGATGGATGAGGGTTTGGGGGTGAAGAATTTGGAAGCCTTCAATTTGGCTCTTCTAAGTAAATGAAAGTGGAGATGCATCAACGACAATAATGCAAGGAAATCCTTCAATTTGCCTCGGTTATTACTTTCGGAAGAAGGAAATCTTTCGTGGCGAGCCTTTGATTCTGCGCTTAGACATATGTTGGGGAAGGGGAATTTGATTTCGTTTTGGAGACATAGGTGGGCCATCAATGAGACTTTTAAGGAATTATTGCCTAGTCTTTTTGAAGTGGTAAAGATTAAACATGGTAGTATTTTGGAGCACAGGTATTTGCTTGATAAAATCTGGTGTTGGAGTCTTGATTGGAGTCGTGACTTATCTGCGGAGGAGCGAGTTGATCATGATTTGCTTTTGGCCACTTTACATCTGCTTCATTCTGTCAATTCGGAGCAAGATCGTTGGCGGTGGAGGCTTGAAATCCTCTATTCTTTTTCTGTTAAATACTGTTATGTGCTTTTGTTGAATTTGATGCAATAAGATAGGTTTGATAATGATATCCAGAGTGCTCTTGCTGATACATGGCAGCTATCTATTCCTACTAAGGTGGGAGTTTTTGGTTGGAGATTGTTGTTGGGGAAGCTCCCAACTCGCGATTCTCTTATTTCTATGGGCATTATCAATGACCCTCATGTGGTGTGCTGCCCCTTTTGTTTTGAGCAGGATGAGTCGATTCATATCTATTTTTCTTGTGCAGGGGTTCCAGGTTAGTTTGGCTTGCTATTCACAATTGGTGGGGTTGGCGATTTCAGATACTCTAGTGGGTGTCGAGCATTTCCGATCTCATGGGTTGTTATTGCTATCAAAGAAGGCGTATAGATTGAAGTTTTTGATATAGATGGCTGTCACTTGGAGTATATATGGTTACAACGAAACCATATTCTTTTCAGAGCTCAAGTTTTTAACCCGCAGGTGGTTGTTAACCATGTTAAGTCTATAACATGGACTTGGTTCGTTAGCATATATAGAAGGTTGTAATTCAACGTTTAAAATTTTCTGATTGGTGGGGTAATCCTTTTGTTTGTATGAACTCGGTGCAACTGACTTTTTACCTCACTCTTCCTGGGCTACTATTTTTCTTCCTTGGGTGTTTTTCCCTTGGGGTTTTGGCCCATGGAGATTTAATGAGGCCCCTTATATATGTATCGGTTGGGATGCCCGCTTGCACCCCCTTTTATATAATTTTTCCTTATCAAAATTGTTAAATCCCTAAATTTAATGTCATTCATGTACTAGTAGCAATTTTGATTAACAAAAAGGCATTAGAATTGAGTCTAAAATTCTCACCACTCCTCCCTATTTGCCGTATATCTAACTGTCTCTTTAGTTTCTATTTTAAACTTTTTACCTTGTCATTGGTGCGCAGTATCCAACTTCTGTTTTAATTATTATGATATTAAAGAAATTTCTACGGTACAGTTGAAGAATTAAGAGATGGTATGTTTTATTAAAAAGTTGTGATATTGTTTTAAAAAACTTAATATATTAAAATATATAATAGATATAATATATAAAAAATGATTAATTTATGTAATGCAATCTTTTGACCAAAATATATAGAATTTATAAGTTTTCAAAAAATGTTAATAATATGAAAAATAATTGTTTTTAAAATTTGAAAGTTTATATTCTTCAACTTAATTATACGAAAGTTTTAGTTTAATAAATTTTAAAGTAATTTTAAATTTTTTATTAATAATTATAGTGAAAACTATATATTTTTAAAAATATATAAAAACAACAATAATTCTCATTGATAATATTTTTTAATGAAATTATACTTCTTAAAAGATAAAAGTTTATAATAATTCATAGAATTGAAAAAATATTACTCATTTGTTAGTTATATAAACAATTGTACCGATACCACCTAAATCTATCGTACCTAGAAGCTCCCATTGGATTATAGCAAATTGCAATATCATCATCCACATCTTGCATTACATATATATATATATATATATATATATATATATATATATATATATATATATATATATATATATTTATTCAACAAGCAAGCTTGTACATGTCTATTATTATTATTAGTTAAAAATTAGATGCATTGTTTACTCACAATTGATAGCCTAAGAAACCATTCACCAAAAAGAAAAAATCCAAAGAAACCTCATCATTAATTAGCGAAACTTCGTGACTGTTGTTCCATCATTTGATATTATTATATTTGTTATTATTTTCATTATTAATTAGTACTACTAGGAATACTTTTTTAATAAATAGTACTAATAGACATTTGATTGTATTGATATTTGATGCGATTTGATCGATATGCAGAATAATGCATTAATCAATTGCCTTACAGATGGAAGAGACTTATAGCGTTACTATTTTTTTTTTGTGAAGCTACTTATAGCGTTACTATTATGATATCTGTAAAATAGCATTATTATTATGATGATAATTATTATTTTTAAAGAAAAAAATCAAGCAGGGATTGGATAGTGCACGTGTTCTGTTCACTCAACAGCCATATTATTAAATTATTAAATACTAGTATATATAAATAAATAGATAAACAAAGTCAAGTAATTAAATAATGAAATACGAATGTACGTACGAGGATGATTAAACAGTGGTAACTATCATGCAAAATATATTTATGTCTCTTAGAAGTAAGCAGTGACTGTATTTAAATCCTAAAGTTAGGAAAACATAATTCTATGGAATGTCTTATCAAATTGGCTTCAATTCTACCAAACAATTTATTTGCTTTGCGTATGTAACTAATTATCCTTAGCTAAATCCTTTTAATATTTTTAATAATTTATGGTCTGCATTCTTCGCTTGAAAAACTGAGAGACATGTGTCTCAAAGAGCATACTATAAATATATAAATAAAAGCCCCACCTATATCAAACCTATATGGTCTAGCACATCTATTAGGTTTCTGTAAAGCTTCTTGATTGTAATTAAGTTATTTGTTTAACGAACTTATAATTTTAATTGGTTTAATGGAAGCATGGATTCATACGCAAGATACACATGCAATAGATATTCAACAAGGACGTGTGAGTACACTAATATTTTAAATTTATAAGGTCTGATTCTATCCACTCTATATTTACGATGTATTGGAAAAACCTCTTTTTTGGACAACCAAGTTTGAAGAAACCTGCACCGTAAATAATAGCAAAAATTACGCTAAAGGTTTTTTAAGTTATTTAATTGTAATAAGTTGGTCCTTTAAGTTTTTTTCCGTACCACTTGGGTCCTTTAAGTTACATAATGTGTATAACGTTAGTCCTTTTTTTCATTTTTCGTTACAAAAAATCCAAGTTGGCACTAATAGAGTTGACGTGGCCGTGACAAAGTCTACATATCATCTATCTGGTGACAATTTGGTCATTTAAGACTACTGTCATTTAACAATTTGGTACTTTCAACTTACTTTTTTTTTTAAAAAAAATGGTTCATATTCTTTTTCATTTAAGTTAAAATGACCAAATTATTACATGACGGAATGACCAAACTGTTAAGAGAAAAATGTCAACTGAAGAAGCTGTACTGATAATTAAATCCCTTAAACAAAAAATCTAAGCGATCATTAACCATGTTCACAATGAGCGCCATGAGTTTTGTTCAACTTAGATGGGTCCAAGAATAGAAATGCAACATTCTAGAAGGTTCTGACATTGTAAGGTATATATATAGGGCGCATCTAAATTTGTTGAAATTGTCTGTATTACCTCAACATCTAGAAATGCACCTACAAAACCAATAGTTCCACTACTTGAAAATGTCTGTATTACCTTAACAGAGCTTAGGTATATTCCGAATTAGTGGCGGATCCAGAAATTTGATGTTGTGAGGGCAAAAAATACTCTAGTAATTTTTAGAAAAAATATTATAAACATTTATAAAATATATTATTTCACGATTAAATAAACAAAGACTCAACCCTGAGCTATTACTTCGCAAAAAATACCAGCTTATTTAGTCTTTTGAGGAATGAAAAATATCAATTAAGTCATCAAAATATCAATCAAGTTAGTCATTTATTTTAGAGACATTTTAGTTATTCTAAAATTTAGTTTGATTAATATTTGTGTTTTTAATGACTAAATTAGTAATTTTCATTTCTATGAAATCAAATAGGTCTCTATTTGTCCCATTAAGGTAGATCAATTGACGAGCTAAAAAAATAAATTAGTATTATTTAATCTTTATTTAAAAAATAATTAACTCATGGGGGCAAAATAATTTTTATCAAATATAACTAGCTAAAATAATTTTGATTGGTGGGGGCAATTGACCCCACACCTTATAAGGTGTATCCGCCACTGCTCCGAACTTTGCTTATATATGAGTTGGATGAAAACTTTGTATGAGTATTACACAATCCATGGAGATTTATTGGGAGAGATGATTTACTGGCTTAACTTATTTTGATCGTTTGAGATCTTGCATTGATGAAGACAGTTGCAACCGTTTTCTAGTCTTGATAAATTTGTTGTGTCAATTCCACATAGGGAAAAATGTCTAAGCAAAATAGAAAAAAAGTTGGTCCTCGACAAGGAAAAGGTGGCAGTGAAAGATGCATGAAATGGTGTTCTACACTCAACTGGCGAGGTTGAGTACAATGAACACTTCAGGAATTTTGAACACGTTTGTTTAGAGTTTCTTATTTTTTTTAGTATGTGACATATGAATGAACACGAACGTTCAAAATGGCAGAAACATACAAAGACATTACGTGCTTAGTGAACATATTCAAGCAACATTGGTTAGATCGACAAAATAAATCATTGATAATCGCTAGTGTAGAAAAGAGATTCAAAGTCGAATAAATTAGACTTTTAAAGTCGGGCAGGAGCCCAACTTCTATTAGGGTGATTTAGTAAGTCAGAGATTTAAAGTCGGTTAAATTTCTGACTTAAAAAATATATTTTTAAGTCAAAGATACACGTTTGACTCTAACTACAATAAGACCCGGCCTTAAAAGTGATTTTAAAAGTCTTTTAAAGTTGGAGTACAGCGAGACCTGACTTTAAAAGTGATTTTTAAAGTCTTTTAAAGTTGGATTACAATGACACTTGACTTTAAAAGTTTTTTAAATTTTTTGTTTGGTGCTTCTCCCTGCAGATACAAATATTTTCAGCAAATTCACGTCTCCTTTCAGTAGCTAGCAAGAGGAACAACTTAGTTTTCAAAACCAAAATTTACATTAATGTACTAAACTTTCATCTATGCAGCAAAACACGTACACAAATTCCTAAAATTCTAATATACTAAGTTTTAACGAACAAATTCCTAAAACACTTACACAAATTCCTATAAAATATCACTTAAGTTATTTTCTTCGTTCTTTCTTTCTAATTGGCTTACGCTCCACATACAACTTTAGAAAAAACTTCGCCCAAGCTAGTCTAACGTGCTTCAATTCTTCAGATGTGAACAAACGACTTACTTGTATTGAATAATTTTAACAGTAAAAGTGAAATAAGCCATGTAGTTAATCTAATATCTACACAAGTAATCATCTTAAAGGTTCAAAAATTCAATTACCTTTTTCCAATCGTTAGTCATATATAGTTGTGGAGGCAATAGTCATCATATTTATCATCACATAATTGCCATACTCGAATTAATATAATCTTTTGCTTATGAAAAAATACTTATAGTGTACCGTTTATAAAAATGTATAAATTATATACTGTAAATTAATAATTTACGCTTGAAAATTATGAAGTACCATAATTTTTTTTAATTGTGGGTGTACCCTTATCTATTACTTATATGCGGCTTGGCGTTGTTGGCGCCAACTTGCCACTTTTTTTGTTTTCTTTTTCTTTCCTTTTTTTGTTGTTTTCTTCTTTTCCATTTTTTTCAGTTTTTTTCTTTTATATTTAAGCTTATGTCTTTTTTCTTTTCTATATTTTTTTTGGTAACTAAGGTATCCTCCACGGTGATTTTTGAGACTAATCTTTCTGGGTATTGGAGATCCATTTAAGGGGTTGACCTCTCTCAATAAATATTTTTCCATACGCACCAGCCAGGGGTCAAACTCAAGACCAAATGGTTAAGGGACATTTTTTTTTATATATTTTAAGGAGTACTTTACAGTCTCAAAAAATTTAAGATATTTAAATATGTGAAGTTTATTCTTCATTAATCGATTGGGTGAATTTCTTTTTTCATTTTATGACAAAATACATAAAGTTTGGTGCTAAACAGTGTGATTTGGGTTACTTTATGGTTTAGAATAAATTTTAATTGTTCGAATACACAGTTTGTTCCTCTTTCAACCCACATCATCTTTCGACTTTCTATAATTGCTTCTATCTTATAGGTTATTTTCATCCAACCCTACATGATACCCACGTGTTTCACTTTCTAATTGTGTTGTATTCTTTTCTTTCTAATTATGGGTTAAGTTTTTAAATTTACATTTGATAAATATGGATTATGTTATTAAAATTTTTAGACACTTCTTCCAATTATCTATGGATGTTTAATTTCAATGTCTTTGTTATTTTTTTTAATTTTATAATCTATTTTTTATTTTTAGTTATAATTCAATTTTTATTCACAGTTATTTGACTATATATTTTACAAAGCAACGCTATTGTTTCATTGACATAGGCTACTCTGAAACATAGGGTCGACTCAATGCTCTCGAGTTCAATTGTTTATAACGAGATTTGCTGATAAATGCATAAAAATTTATTACTCATTTACACGAAGGAATTTAGCCAACCCCGTGCATCGCACGGGTTATGGGGCTAGTAACAACTTATAGGCTAATATGGGATGAGTTAAAGAAAAATGCATGCAATTTTCTGCTAAGTGAACGCCGGCAGTTATTTTTGTCTTCTTTTTGTGAGTCTTGCTACTATTTGTTCTGAAGTGGTTTATTTTTTTTTCCTTCAATGAGAGTAAATAATAGAATTTAATTTACCAATTACCATCGAGTAATTTAAAAATTTACTACAATTATATGCAAAGCTTTCAGCTAAACTCGAGATTGAGAAAAGCATTTACCATGTCAACGACATAGACAGACACAAGTATGAGATGGCTCCTAAACTAGTTTATCCAACTAATTAAAAATTATAATGTCTTTTGATTCTTTCCTAGAGACCCCATCACGATCTTAGAAGCGTAAGCAGAATAACTTAATTAGAATATTTGTTGTCTTTTTTAGATTGAAAATCTTTTATTATTTGTTTTTAGAAAAGGACTATAACTATTGACTTTTCCTACATAAAGAAACAAATAAAAAATTACACTTGTCTACTATTTAAACAAATCACTTAGGTATACTTATCACCTAGATAAAAACATAGACGGTAATAAATTAATCTAAAAGGAATTACATATATACCATTTTCTTCATATAGCATATTCAAAAATCATTATAAAATTAAGGACACACGAAAATGGAGAGTTCGTGGAAGCTTCATTGTACTTGTACTGCACTTTTTGGAGTGTCTAAAAGGCTGGTTATTGTCCTTTCTTGTTTTTATTTTATGATTCGGATTGGTAAATAGGTTAAATAACTGAGATACAAAGTATTTTTTTGGGTGAGATCCATCTCAATAAAGCAACCATCATTTTGGCGCTTAAATGGGTTCTACTTGTACATATACGTCATTTATGATTTTTTTAATATTTTTTTCTAATAAGCACTCAATTCTTCCAATCCAACCGGTGGCGGACCTATGGCTTACCAAGGGCCGAAAAAATATGTCAATTTATCTCTTATATCAAAATATTTGTATCTACTTATTTCTTATATAAAAATATTTTGAATCTCTTGAAATTATAATTTTACATCAGAAGCCATAATTTTTGCACCCAATTGTATTAAATACATCACACAAACACATCATTAGGCTAATTATTGGTTGTATAATTTATTTATTTAAATATATTAAAGTTGTTTTTAATTATATTAATTTTTAGAGATTCATGTTTTTTTAAAAAATTGAACTCCCTGACTCCTGGTCTTGGATCCGCAACTGAATCCTCCAAAAATTTTACTAAATGAGTCTCACAAATAACTACACATCATCACCTTATCAATAGATAATTCACATCATTTTAAATAAGACCCACATAAAACAAGAGAGTGAACATGCTAGTACAAGGACTCAATCTCTATAAGCAACGAACTTTTTTTCTCCCCAATGATAGTGATTAGTGCTTATAAGAAATCATCCTTATTAGATAACCACCCAGTAAAGGTACTACCTACCATTGAGGATGCTCTGAAGAGTTACAGAGTATATATTGCTTAAGTTTGATTTAATATGGTTATAGATGTAATTAAATTAGCTTATAAACAATTTGTTAAAAACTTATTTGCACTTATCTAAATGTTTGAAGGAGTTTCTTGAAATAGTTGATAACATGTCCATACGCTATTCTCAATTTATCTCCAAGATAATTTATTAAAAAAAACTTACAACTTATATATATATATATATATATATATATATATATATATATATAGTAATAAGTTAACCATACTTTCTTTTTGATAGTAAAAATAAGTTAACCATATTTACTTAGATGATGTACTTTTCACTAACTGTTTTGCAACTTTTGTAACGACTTAGCTACTTTTCTAAAACATATTTAGCTACTTTTCACTAAAACATATTTGCAACTTTTTTAAAGAAAAACCTAGAGAATAAATATATAGCAGAACACAAGTGATACTCAGCTCATATACAACTGAGAAATGTGACACACAACCAAAAAAACCCATAAGGGGTCCTATATGGGGCGGGGTTTGATTTTAAAATCAAACCGATTGAATGATAAAAGTGCAAAACTGGAAGAATTGAATTGAATAATTTTTGTGCTAAAACTAATCCAATCCAATATCTCAACATCCTAGTGTCATGCTAATGGTAGAATCACATGTGCTCCCTACAACATTTTTTGTGTGGATAAATTAACTATCATTTGTTGGAAAAAAATTTTCTATTATTCAATCCTCCTAAAGTGTATAGACTTGCCCATGATCGCTATCCACTTACCAGTGGCAGATCTTGACTAAAATGTCAGGGAGGGCCACTACTTAAAGAGATAATGAAACTCAAAAGCGCATAAGCTAGCTTGGACACAGGCACAATGATACAATTAAAAAATAAATATAACTTAAAATTATTTATAGAGAAAATTAAATGACTAAAAACGTAATTTTGATTTCACAGAGGCTCAATTGAAATTGTTTGTAAAAAATATACTTTTAAATTTATTTGTTTCTAATTTTAATATGCTGAAGCTGAAGATATTTTTTTCCAAAAATTATCAACCATATATTTAATAATTTCTAATTTAAATATAAGAGACGTGATAATGATAATAATATACTAATAAAGTTTATATTCCAAAAATAAAAAAAAAATACCAAACATAGGTATGTGTATATATATATATATATATATATATATATATATTGTTATAGATTACCTATACATTGAGCAAAATAAATATTATTAATACATAAAAAACATAGTTTACTAATGTATTATATATAATTTAAATTTATATATTAATTCACAATAATAAACGTTGGTCTAGTGGTAAAGAGTGTAGTTTTGTATCGCCTTAGTCATGGGTTCAATTCCCAAAATCGATATTTTTTTGGCAAGAATACAAATAAGCATGTCTTCAGCAATAAAATATAAATTCACGAAATAACTCTTCCGGGAATCAAACTCATCACCCAAGGGCAGCAAGAGCAACTTTCAACCACTACTACACACACGTTCACCTTGCCCATAGTTGCACGGAATATAAGTATATATTTAATAGTTGATATTTAATAATATGGGTATTTTAGTAATTTCACATTTTTTAGGGCGGGCCGTGGCCCTCTCCAGCCCTTGAAAAGATCCGCCCCTGCCACTTACAAATTGTAACTTCAAAATTATAAACATCCAATATTCAATTACCAAAACTTTTTTTTGATAAGAATTCAATTACCAAAACTATAAACATCTAATATTCGACATTTTTCTTTATTTTTTTTATCAAACAGGTTTCCTTCCCTGAACTTGTTAAAAAAACGAAAAAGAAAGATGACAGAAGAGAGCCCAACGAGAAACTAGACCAATACCCTTGAAAACAAAAGAAGAAGATAAAGTCAAAACAATAATAAGGAGCCCCTAACAAAGCCCCCTAAAATACTTCATCCTAGGGGAAGAAATAAAGGTACTAACTTATAATAGAGACCTAAAAGAAACAGACACATAAGTTGTCCTTGAACGAGAATTATAGCCAACAATTATTGGGCCAACACTACAAGAAAAACTGGATTTTCCGGCGACCAAAATCCGCCGGAAATGACCAAAATCCGTCGAAAATGTGGACTTTCCGGCGGATTTTTGGCGCCGGAAAAACCCTCGTCGCAAACAGTTTCCGGCGGATTTTCCGCCGGTAATTTCCGGCGGATTTTTGGTAGTTTCCGGCGGATTTTTGGTAGTTTCCGGCGGATTTTAATTTTTTTTTTTTTTTTTGGAAAATCCGCCGGAAAATACCAAAAATCCGCCGGAATTTTTTTTTTTTTTTTTAAAAATTTCCGGCGGATTTTTGGTAATTTCCGGCGGATTTTTTTTTTTTTTTTTAAAAATCCGAAATTTTTTTAATTTTTTTTGAATTTTATAACTTAATATGTGTTTTAAATAAAAGTCAAAAATCTTGTCAAAAAAAAAAAATAAAAGTCAAAAAACAAAAGTAAAATCAAATGTTGAATGGTATTGTTGAAAAAGGAAAGAATAAAAGAGAATATGAGAAGAAATGATATATGAGAGAATAAGAATGAGGAATTATGAAGAAATAAGAATAAAATAGTGAGATGAAGAAGGAATAAGAATAAAGAAGTGAGAATGAAGAAGAAAGGAGAATTATAGAAGAGAGATATGTAGAGAAATTTTTGAAGATTAGAGAGTATGAGAAAGAAGAAAAAAGATAAGATAGAGAAAATGTAGAAGAGAATAAGAAGGAAAGAAAGAGATAAATGAGAGAATGAGATGAGTGTAGGAGAAAGTTGTATTTATAGACGAATTTTCTTCCCTCTAAATTTTTCCGGCGGATTTTTAAAATTTCCGGCGGATTTTTTTCCCTCCAAAATTTTCCGGCGGATTTTTTGAAATTTCCGGCGGATTTTTGAAAAAAAAAAAAAAAATTTGGAAAATCCGCCAGAAAGTCCAAAAAATCCGCCGGAAATGACCAAAAATCCGCCAGAAATTTCCGGCGGATTTTTTGAAATATCCGGCGGATTTTTGAAAAAAAAAAAAAAAAATTTGGAAAATCCGCCGGAAAGTCCAAAAAATCCGCCGGAAATTTCCGGCGGATTTTTGGTATTTTCCGGCGGATTTTTGCAAAAAAAAAAAAAAAAATTTATAAATCCGCCGGAAAGTCCAAAAAATCCGCCGGAAATTTCCGGCGGATTTTTTGAAATTTCCGGCGGATTTTTGAAAAAAAAAAAAAAAATTATAAATCCGCCAGAAAGTCCAAAAAATCCGCCGGAAAGTTTCTGTGGGATAAAAATCCGCCGGAAAGTCCAAAAAATCCGCCGGAAACTACCGTGGGATCAAATCCGCCGGAAATCTATCAAATCCGCCGGAAAGTTTCCGACGGATTTATATCCGCCGGAAAGTTTTCGACAGTAAATCCACTATTTCTTGTAGTGCAAATTGTATAATCTTAAAATACTAGGACTAACTTACAATACTCAGATCAAAAAAAGACAGAGACTGAATTAGTCTTTGAACGTGTATTATAGTCTACTGTTTTCGGGACCAGTATTTTTTCCGTTTCTTCTTTTGAGTTTTGGACACCACCGGTTCTGACTTATCATACTGTGCAATTGTTCTGTTGGAATTAGTTGGCATCGGATCAACAACATCATCTGATCACCCCAAAACTGCCCTAATATTTTCATGTCAAATGCTACCATTAGACTAGAAGTAGCATCAGACTCTGAGGCATTTAACGAAGCTAGCCTGATAGATTTGGTGGGGGATGAGTCAATAGAATCACTCCAACACCGACTAGTAATATGCATATCATTGACTACGTTAGCGGTAGAAAGATCTTTGTATGGTGTATCAACATTACATCCAATAATAGAATCAGAGGTAAGAGATATTTGTACGGTGTTTTGAGCTGCTGCCTTTGTGATAGAGGTAGAAGCATTAGCAAACTTCTAAATCGATTTAAAAGATGTCTCCTACATTTGCATAACCGCCGTCGACATTTGTTTACCGTCATTCAAAGCAAAAGAGTCATGGACATCAGAGTCTTCGTTAGATTGCATGACCTCTTCTCAAATTTCGTTTGGTGAAAATTCCCCTTCCTGCCTATGCATTTTTTCCTTGATAAAAGTTGCTTGTTTCTGTTGGAAATTCAAGTGTGATTAGTTAGTCCTACATCGGCTATGAATGAATTATATGAAGGATATATAAGAGAGGGGATCCATATATCTGACGCCTTAAAGTTTTGTGTGAAGATGTGACGTCCAAGTCTCTTAATACTCCGGTTCATTGACTAGCTCCCGGTGCTCCCCAGACTTCCAACAGTTTCTTTGAAGAAATATTGATTGTCTTGTTTTAAACTGGCATCTTTGAAATTTTTTTTTTTTGTAATAAACACTGGCAAAGGTTAATGATTCTATGTCACCAAATGAAATATCTAAAATATTTTTACTGTAATTAATTTTATGAAATATGTGATTGCTTTTCTTTTATGGATATAAAAAAGTAAGTATGATTATTAAAAGTAATTTCAATTAAAAATACTTTACCATCTAGGTGTTTATTAGATGTTATCTTCATATAAAAATTAAAAAGGAAATTATAAAATGAATTTTGATTAAAATAAAAACAAATTAATTGCCCAAACTCTTGGAAGGACAAAATATAACGAATAATTAATGTTACTTACATACATCACTTTGTACAACTTTTATAAGTTAATTATATCTGATTTCCCCAGTTTTTTTGAGTATCCTAATTGTTTTATTCACACTTCAATTCCTCCTCGCATACATAAAAAGATGGTTTGTTTAATTTAAAGTGTGCTTCTATACACCACCAATTATTATTATTCTAAAGTAAAAGGAGCACCTTATAAGTTTTCACACAAGCATTTTATGAGTAGGTAGGTTTATATATATTTCCTTGGGGATAACAATATCCATGTCTCTTGGCAATTGGCATGTGAGGCTGACAAAGCCTCAAGGGAAAAGAAAACAACCACACATTTATATTCATAATTCATGTCAAAATCAATGTTTCTATAACTTGGCTTGTCTAAGGGAAGAAAGTAACATATAGGAGGTCAAATTTAGCAGCTACTACCCTACAAAGCCCCAACACATACACACAAGCAAAGCATGGGCTTTCCATTTGCATAAAAAGGAAACATATATGTATGGTGCATAAATCTTAATTCACCATGGAGGTGGTTTTGGGTCGTTTTGTTTCCCTAAAATAACCCCCTCAATATCATTTGTCTCTATTTTTTATCTAAATAATTGGTTGCCACATATATCTAACTTTTATTTTGTATTTTTTCTTGATTCTGTCGTCTGAGTCCGGCATTACTTTCGCTCGTCGTCTTGATGCAGCGCTTTTGTTTTTTCATCTTGTTGTGATATCCGTTGGTTCAAGTCGACAGATTAACTTTGATCCATTGCAGATTCAATCAATAACTAGGGTTTCAAAGTTACATATTCGATCTAGAGGCGTGAGTATTCCGGTGAATTTTATTTTATCTCTTTTGTAGGCATTTTGTTGTTTTATGCTATTAACTTAGGGTTTGTGAGTTTGTTCGCAAATTCATTATTTTGAATTTTATAGCAATGTTGAATTTGTGTTATGTTTGATATAATCTATAAATTTGAATGAATGCGTACATTTTTTAGTAAAAGTATCTTAATTTTCTCATATTATTTTTGGATACATAAAAACGAGTGGTTAAAAAAATTCAATCAAAACAAAACATTTCTCAATTTGGGCATATAAGAAAAGATTTCTTACATCAAACATGAATGTGTCTTCAGCTTGTTTTGTGGCATGTGGATAGGTTTCCCATGTTAAGAAAGTTGTGATGTGAGCCACGTAACTATGTCCCAACAATTTTTTTAATAATAATAGACAAGCATATCCTTGGTAGTTAGTTGCCTATTCTAGATTAATTAGCCGTCATATTGGTAAATCAGGGAAGAATTCCATATAAATAAGAACCACTTTAAAGTAGTGGCACGAAAACTATTCCATATACTATTTTTTGTAGTGCACAAACTAAGAAAATCAATTTATAGTTAATAATTTATGATAATTATCTCATATTTTTCTAATACGCCATTTGTTATTTCATCTGTCTCTTGATAAATAATTATTGAAAAAAGAGAACCACATAAATGCTTCAAGGATATAATGTGGAAAAAATCATTAATGCTTTAATGGTGTTAACATATATCAAGTTATACGAGACAATCTTTTTTTGTGTGGCTAAAACGTCAAATGATATAACACAAAGTATATACCAATTAATCGTTTATTAGCCATTTTTTAATGGCATACTGTTTTATGGGAAAGTGATGTGCGGTATGCGTTTTTTTAAAAGCAAAAGAAAGGAATATTGAGTTTCGTTAAAACCTTCTGATGCAAAACTCTCATTAGGAAAAAACATCATGAAGAAAAAAGAGTATCATCCCTAAATTTAATTGATAAAAAAGAAACATGGGGACTAGGCCAATACCCATGAACGAAAACAACATTACAACCAAAAAGAAATAAAAACAATCTTATTAAAAGGAAAACCAGCCCGAAGAATGTCAATAATGGCATGCAAAAACATCACTATAATGACTCTCTTCCCAACTTGGTTGGCACCAAAGTCATAACAACCACTCGGAGCACACCAAAAACAAATGTCAGAAGAAAACCCAATTCACCGAACAAGGAAAACCCTATCTCAAGAAAGAAGTCATCAAAACCTATAGCTTGGCAAATAAAACCACTTGTACTAGATCCATGTCAAGCATTCTTATTAGCACAAGCATTTCCCTATCTGTAACTATGAGTACAACGAAGTTCATCTATTTAGACAACCTTTAGCAGCATTTCTGTCTTTAAAAGTACCACCACATGTGGCTGCTCCCAGACAACCTTAAGCAACACCGTCTGTATTATACTTAATGATGTAGGGCGCATGGGGAATCCAGATAACCTCTTTAATGTTTACAGAACTCCTATAATTATCAATGACATTGAAGGCTTTGATATCTCCAACTCAGCAACGGAGGAAGACATTAAAGATTTAGAAGCATTGCTTGCTAGGACCACATTTGAAAGGATTAAATTATTCGCCGAATGTAAGGGAATCATGTGATTATCAAATGTGTAGTATACATAAGTAGACGGCACAACCAAGAAGTAAAATACATGTAAGTAGTATGTGGATATTGGAATGCAAATTCAAATCTTAACGCTTTCTCCCTCTTCCTTAACTACCCCTGACCATTTGTACTAGACAAAAAAATGCTATATGTATGTGACACTAAAACTATGTTAAAGACTCGTGACCCGTTTCACTCTGTAATGTACTGTATAAGGTTCTTTCAAGGTGCTCGCCAATAGGCTAAAGTGAATGAATGCTCTCTAAGTGTGTGTGGTCACAAATATTAAGTTACAGTATTTGGTCACACACAAAACAGAAATAAATGCACTAATAAAATAATAGTTGTGTGTTTTTCCAAGTGTATTAATTTTGGTTTCGTATGTGTGACCAAATATTATGACTAAATATTTGTGAGCAAATGTCATGACTTAAGAATTACTCCTAAGTGTGTAAGCTAAGGCTAGCGGATCCCACAAAGTAAAAACTTTATTAGTTATTTCTTGCCCCTACTAAAAAATATTTTTGAATCCCTCATTGCTCTCATATTGATTAAAATTTAAGTGGTGTCATCCCACAGTTTTAGTTTTAGTGAATGAGTTACCCCAAACTATATTCTCCCTAATTGATTTCAATCAATAAAGAGAGTGTTAGAGAGTGTCTTACTAACACTCTTTGGATGAATTTTAAATTTCTTTTTTAATTTCTCTATTTTTTATAATGTGACATGCACTTCTTTAATTTCTCTAACTAACACTACAAAAAAAACGCTTATTTGCGAGGGACATTAGCGAGGGAATAACATTCCCTCGCTAAAACTGACTTTAGCGAGGGAATTAGCGAGGGAATGTGATTCCCTCGCTAAAACTGACATTAGCGAGGGAATTAGCGAGGGAATTTGAAAATTTGACCGTTAGCGAGGGATTTAGCAAGGGAATTTGAAAAATTTCCGTCGCTAATTGTTTGGAGGGAAAATTCAGTCAAATTCACGCGAATCAAGGAAATTAGCGACGGAATTAGCGAGGGAATTAAAATCCCTCGCTAATTAAAGTGGTTTTAGCGACGGAATTTGAGTTCCCTCGCTAATTAAAGTGGTTTTTAGCGACGGAATTTGAGTTCCCTCGCTAATTTTTTTAATTTTTTTTACTTAAATCTGTCACTCACTCACTCACTCACTCACTCACTCTTCTTCTCTCCTCTTCACCCTTCCTCTTCCCTTCCTCTACTCTCCACCACCACCACCATCACCACCACACAACCAACCAACCACCCTCACTCTTCTTCTCTCCTCTTCACCCTTCCCTTCCTCTTCCTCTACTCTATCTCTCTCACCTATAAACCCTAACCCACCACCACACAACAACAACCACCACCACACAACCACCACACAACAACCACCACTCGCGACACCACCACCACCACCACCACCACCTTCTTTCCTCTTCCTCTCTTCTCTCTCTCTCTCTCTCTCTCTCTCTCTCTCTCTCTCTCTCTCTTACACAATTTCCACTTTCACTCTTCTTCTCTCCACCTTCTTCCACCACCACCACACCACCACCACCCACGAGACCACCACCACACCACCACCACCCACGAGACCACCACCACCACCACCACCTACGAATTTCTTTCCTCTTTCTCTCCACCTTTCACCACCACCACCACCACCACCACCACCTTTCACCACCACCACCACCACCACCACCACAACAACAACCACAAAATTAATAATATAATATAATAAAAAACTGATTTTAAAAATAATATAATAATAAATATAAAAAACAAACCATTTAAATTAAGACACGTGTCAGTTAGAATTTGAAAATTTGCACAAATTTTGAGGCAACATTAGCGAGGGAATTAGCGAGGGAAATGTCCCTCGCTAATTAGCGAGGGATTCAAATTCCCTCGCTAATTTCATTAGCGAGGAAGGTATTAGCGAGGGAACCGGTCCCTCGCTAATTCCCTCGCAAATGACCATTAGCGAGGGATTTTGGTCAGTTTGCGAGGGAAATTTCCCTCGCTAATCCTTGATTTTTTTGTAGTGTAAGGATGTGTTTCGATAAGTATTGTTTGGGTGTAATGTAGTTTTTTTTAGGGAAATTTAAATATTTTAGTTAAAATTTTTGAAATAAAATATTTCAATTTCACCCAAAAATTACAGTACCCCTAAATGATACCCCATCAAAACAAGGACAATGTAGTCTTAACATTTATAGTAAGCCCATGGTGTTGTAGAGTTTTCTTAAATATTTGTTATAATTAACTATCAGTTTCAAAGAAGCATCCTACTTAACTTGAATTACTCACTAACATCTAATTTAACCTTTGTGAATGATGAGAAGTGGGGAAAAGTTAACTAGGCCTTTAGATGTAACCAAGCTAGCTATGTTTAATTAAATGACTCTAAACACAAGAAAAAACAACTTATTTCTTTGAATATAAATGTAAATTACTATTAAGTTTTGGAAAAGTTCTAAAATGAATTTTTAATTTTAAATTCTTATAAACTTTTTATAAATAAATTTTAGCATCCTAGTTTTCTATATCATGCATCTTCTAATATTACAAGCCAACTTTCAAAATTATCATGATTAGACTCAAATAAAAAAAATATGCTCAAAAATATTGATAAATATACTTACATATTATTTAATAACGAGGTTCTCACATTTCACGCCGTTGTGAGACATGAGTCGAATACTTAGTTGTTGAATCAACTCTCGCCAACATAAATATTTTTTTAAAATCTTAATAATTTTTTTAGTAACTTAGTATTAAAAAGAACAAGATATGTGAAAGATATATTTTAGAGACAGTTAGAACTTTACCCTTCAATAAAGGGGTGAATTAGTGAAACATTTGTGTGGCCCATTTTATTAATAAAATTGACATTAAATAGGACAAGCCTGCAAAAAGATCATATTATATAAATGTAGGCAAAGCACCTTCTGCTTCACTTCACTTCACTTCACTTACTTCAGTCACCTTTCTTTCTTTGTATCTTTCTTTCTTTCCTCTGCGTTTTTGTTTTTCTCATTCTCAAATAACAGACACTTTAGAAACACGTTTTCCACTTCTCAAAAATCATCATAATATCATGGCCAGACCCCAACAACGTTATAGAGGTGTTCGACAGAGGCACTGGGGTTCTTGGGTCTCTGAAATTCGCCACCCTTTATTGTAATTATTCATTCCACTCTTCCTTCATTCATCAAATTCAATCAATTTTCTTCATAATAAAACAATAATTCTCCTTATTCATCTGTGTTTTACTTGTTAAAGTAATTCACTACATTCGCTTGATCATATGATTAATGCAAAGGGTGTTTATGAAAATTGAATTGAAATTGAAATTTTTTACATTTGTGAAAAGTTCTTTCATGTGTGATTAATTAAAGTAATCATTTTTCTTCATTATTATCCCAAAGGGTGTTTATATATGTCAATGAAAAATTAAATTTTTCTACATTATTATCCAAAAGGGTGTTTATATGTTAATTAAAATTTAGACTTTTTTGTGTAATTAATTAAAGTAATAATTTTTCTACATTATTATGCAAAAGTGTGTTTATATGTTAATGAAAATTTTAACTTTTTTTGTTCAATTAATTAAAGTAATAAGTTTTCTACATTATTATGCAAAAGGGTGTTTATATACTAATGAAATTTTAATTTTTTTGTGTAATTAATTAAAGTAATAATTTTTCTTCATTATTATGCAAAAGGGTGTTTATATGTGAATGAAAATTTTAAATTTTTTTTTTTTGGAATACAGGAAAACAAGGATATGGTTAGGAACATTTGAGACAGCAGAAGATGCTGCAAGAGCATATGATGAAGCAGCAAGGTTAATGTGTGGTCCAAAAGCAAGGACAAATTTCCCATATAACCCAAATGGAACACAATCATCTTCATCTAAGCTTCTTTCTGCAACATTAACTGCAAAATTAAACAAATGTAACATGGCTTCACTTTCCCTTCAAATGGCCAAACAACAACAACCATTACCACAAAAAGAGACCAAACCATCAATACCACATAGGTCTAATAATTCTAACCCTTTTGCCTTTGCTAATGACATTGGTGGAAGTGGAACAAGTGGTGAAACTTGTTTTAGATGGCTTGAAGGTAATAATTGGGTTGGTGTTGTTGAAGGTCCTCAAGTTGAAGTTTCTCATCAACAATTTCAACCTGTTCTTGAAGATGATCACATTGAGCAAATGATACAAGAGTTGCTTGATTATGGATCTATTGAGCTTTGCTCTGTTGGTTCTTCTTAGACTCTTAAAAACAATGTTTTAAGAATCAAACACCGGACGAACCAGATCAGACCGGACGATTCAACCGATTGAACTGGAAATCATCCATGTCTACGTTTCGATCTTTATTCTATAGTTTATCCCAGTTCGCGTGGTTTAAAGCAATTGAACTATGATCTAGATGTCTCACTGGTTTTACTTTTAATTTGATTCTTAAAACAATGATTTTAAAATGTAGCATTTATCCATGACATCATTTTGAAGAGAGTGTAGTAGTGGTACTAATTCACCATGTAATAAAAGTATAAGGTATAGTACTTGTAGAATATCCACCCTGAGTTTTTACTTTTCAATTACTTCACCAATTAGTTAATCTTGCATATGATGGACGGTAATGTAGAATTAGTATCAATAATAGAATACAATTTTTCAGCTTTTGTTTTTGTTCACATTTGGTATCACTCAAAGTTGTCCTAAATTCTTCACAAAGTGTAGGATAGTGGTGGGACCACTGTCTGCTTTAGATATGATATCCTTCACTTTTAATTGTTTATTACATTGTTTTTTACGAGTAATTGTTATAAGATAAACTTTGGATTGTATGTAAAGAAAGACAATTACAAGAAAAAACAGAGAGAAGAGTAAAATTAATAATCAAGAATAAGTGGACGTCTTCTACTGTTTGTTGTATTGACAATTTAGCGACATGAAAACGTAGCTCCCAAGTTCGCATCTTAGTGTGAACAGTGGTAGTGTGTGTGCATGGTGCCTACTTGTCATTTTGTCTAAGCTGACAAAAAAATAATCAAGAAAAGAGGACGAGTCCGGACCCAACGGTAAGGTAAGCTCCTCAAGTTCCACCTCGTGGGAGACTCGTGCGCTGAACCGTTTTTTTTTTTCATCAAGCTTGTCATCAAATTTATCAGATATTTTTTACAAAGCAAAATGTGGAAAAACCTTAACCATTGTAGTGCTAAGGTAAAGGCAAATTATTTCATACATGGTTAGCACTTTGTTGTCAAAAAGCCACCACCACTTTGGCAGTAATAGGCAGAAGGGGTCATGATGAGAAGAGAGAGAAGGGAAGAAAGAAGGTAGCAATTTGAAGTAAAAAATGATGAACAACATAGTTTATTGTCCAAACATAAAAGTGTTTTGGTCTTGCATCAAAGGAATATGCAGACAGATACTGCCAATTATGACCAAGTAATGCCAACTTGGAAGGATTGATATGAAGCATTACTTCTTTGACATTAAACATTCCTATTGTTTTTCTGTCCCCCCTCTCTCTTATTTTAAATAAAGTTTCCCAATTCTAAGGCCAAAAACAAATAACACCCTTAAAGATATTTTAATTTAAGATATATACTCTAATTTCAGATTGTCAATTACTATATACCAAGAGGGAATTTGGATCTAGTGTAGTCAGAAAAATTGGAGTTGTCCGATCAAGATCGAACAATTCAATTTTTGATATTTACTTGAAATAAAATTTAAATTTGAAATCTAGACTATCTGATTTTCATCGGACGATTCCAAATTTACCAAATATACAACTGTACACAAACACGGATTCATTAAGAGGATTATTGTATGTTAAGAAAATACAAGATTCAAACACAGTCTTGGGATTGTTGCAATAAAAAAGTCCATGAGCCAAAATGCCTATGGCCGTTCCTATTATTTTCTAACTTGCTTTTTCTAGATGATAACAGACCAGACAAACTTTTTCAATTCTCTTTTGAAGTATCCTTCTATTCTTTATCATGGTTCACTAACCACTAGACATGTTCATTCACGATCCACTCCTTTAACTCCTTTTGATTTTAAGCACATTTCATCAAGGCTTGACTATATTTTAATTCTTAGAATTTAGGTTCTCAAAAGCTAGCTTATGAAGAGAAGGTTACTCCCATTTTTAATCACCATCAAACCATATGACTATTTAATGATTTTTTCAACATCTTTAACGCTCAAAACTAGACATTTTGTATGAGCGAAGTTGCAGAATTAGATCTAGTGTTGATCTAATTGATGTGCGATAAACTCTTACATTATCTTAGAGTTAGGATTTGAGTCCACTACAAGAAATAATACATTTAGCGTCACTTGATTAGTGTTAGTTGTCTTTGACTAACACTAAGGGCCGTTTAGATAGAGCTTATTTTGAGCTTATGAAAAACAGCTTATGTAAATAAGTAAGTTTTTGTATTATTCATAAGCTTGTCAATGTAGTTTATAGAAAAACAACTTATGGAGATATAACTTTTGTTATTGAGAACTTATGTGTTAACATTAAAACTTATTTATTTCCGTAAGTTGTTTTCCATAAGCTCAAAAATAAGTTCATCCAAACGGGCCCCAAGTTAATGAAGTACATGGTCATGACGACTTTTCAGCAGCGGTTGCGAACCAATGTTAGGCATGCGCTAAATTATTATTTTTTTCCCGACAATATCTCAAACTTTCCTTTGCGTTGCAAAGTGTGAGCTCCATTTCCAATCGCAAACTCCATTGTTATTTGTGTTTTTGCCCAAAAGTGTGCTCGTCTCTTAACCTTTAATAGAAAACACGAGGCTTGTTCTATGGTTCCCCAAAATGTGAGATCACCTTGTTTAGTGCTTTCTGTCACCATCGTTGGAAAATCTATTTTACTGGCAGTTATAATCGTTGTTAACGTTGAAAAAGCTGTTGCAGAGTTTCTAATTTAGTGTCAATTGTAATCAACGTGATATCGACTTACGCCTTACGGTGGTTGCAAAAACTGACATCATATGGCTTAGTGTCCCTAGATTTAGCGACATCTTTGGGACCGTCGGAATAAATTTAGCGGCAGTTAGAAATTTAGCGTTATTTTTCTTGTAGTGGTCTAACTTAAACCGATAAACTTATCCATAGGGTGAGTGTTGTCCCCCACTTATAACTACTTTTTAAGACATATTAGCTATGAATCACTGACATAAACACAAATATCAAACACGACACAGACACACAGACACCGATTTTTATTTGAAAAGTACAAGTAGTCGAAGTGTGTCAGTGTAGGTGTCAGAAGCGATACTTGTCGGACACTGGACACGTCTTCAACTGGAAATGGTAGTCCTTCGGAGCAATTAGTATAAATGTGAGACTATCAACATTAATCACCTTTATACCTAACATTGAAGTTAAATGGTCGATTGTATAATAGTGAAAATTTCTTTTTCATCTTTATGAGTATTATTTCAACGAGAATCCTCTCTTTTTCTCGAGCCACATCTTTATCAAAGACATTCTTAGATTTTAAACTCTTAAAAATCACAAGTTGTAATACACGATACTTCAGCAACTGAGTAGACACCCCTTTTATAGTTATTTTTGTCCAATTTAAGCATAAAAGTAATGTTTTAAAAAACCATACTGAATTGACCAGTTAAAATGGGGAATTGACCACAAGTTCAACCCCAAAATCTCTATTAGTGAGCGAGATCTAAAACAAATTTTAGTTGAGACTTTTTTTCTTTAAGTATGAAAGCTTTAGGTTTGGCTTCTTTGTCACTTTAAAAATAATGAAAGTTGACTTTAGTAGCCTTAATCTTGAGCGACCTTGATTAGCCAGTTCAAAGATTCATTCATCTCCTTTTGAACCATGGTCGGATTGAACCGTCTAAAAAGCAGTTGAGTTGGAGCTGTCAATTTTGGCCCAGTTCAACATGTCAGCCCGATGACCCAGTGTTTTGAGTTGGGCTGGGCTGGAAAACTAAGCTATTTTGGCCTAGCCCAATTAGCCCATGGAAGCTAATCGGACCTGCTTTTTTATACTTTTTGATCACTTTGTGTTTTCCTTTGTTAAAATGTGAAGTGACCCGGCCCAGTCCGCTAAGCCCAATGTTTTGGGCTTGTCTGAGCTACAAAAAACGCAACCCAGTAGATAACTAGACTGACCCAGTCCAGCCCAGTAGATAACTGTCCAGCCCAGTAGATAACTGTGTTGGCCTAGCCCATCCAACTTTTACACTTTAGCCTATTGGATTGGGCCGGACCTGGCGGTCCAATTTGACAAACTTTAGAGTTGGGGTTGATTCACTTGAATTGTGAATCAGCTCGGGTTCAGCCGCTAGAAATGATTTTGTTTTTTACCTTTTTTTTTGTTACTTTTTATTTTACCAAGTTACTTTCATTTATTTAATTATTAATCATTTGACCGTAATCAATTAAACCATTATCTCATTAGTTTGATCTCTTGTTCAGATTTTAAAACATAGCCTAAAAGATTTCCCTCGCTTTAAAAATTTGTTGCTTCACATTGTTAACTCTTTTTTGGACAATTGTTCTTAAAATATTTAACTATAAATTCTAATGTTAACAAAATTTCTCACTAATAAGATAATCTAAACTTATAGTCCACATGATGCAAACAAACACACAAAATGTCTCGAACATTTCTTATTTTTCTCCAAATTAAATATATTATTGGAACTTTTTGTCACTTTGGAAATGTAATAGTTGTTGAGCTAGTAACTTTAATTAATATGCATGGGAAGTTTGTCTTCCATGCTTACAATCAAGATCATGCTTATTTCCAACATTGTGGACCCTTATGTCCCTTGCCTTTGCAATCCTTCACAAGTCATAAAATATGTTTTGCTTCACACTAAATGCGAACCGAGAAATATGAAAGATAAGATAAAGTTAGTATGTCAAATATTGTAGCCGGAGATCACACATCAAGATAAAAGTGCACATTTTCTAACTATATATGAGATTTTATTCTACCTAATTTTGTCCTAGCATATATGGATTAATTAAGCACTAGAGAATCAACTATTACTATACATAGAAGCTCATATTTAACTTTTATTAAGGTTAAGTTTGAAAATTTAAGCCTAAAATTCTAAGACAAAATTATGATCTCAATACTATAGGAGGACAAAATTGGGCTCAATATGTTCTTAGTGAGTGAGTTCTTTTAGCATGTTAAATAAAAGGTCATAGGGTGAAAAAAACGGCTGTCATAATCATGAAAAATCTGCTTCATCATTTTCTACTACTATGTTGATTTAACTTCTTTTTATATTTAAGGTTAAATATTTGAAAAGGTAGGCAGCACAATGAATTCCACCATTATATATCCTCATGCTTAATGATGACTTGTGGTAATTGATTTTGTCTCCCACAACAATTTAAAGGTACAAATTTGATGAGCCTAATGACATGACAATAAAAGCCATAGATTCATGTTAGTTGAGTAGCAATTCATTGGTTCATTCGTATATGTATGTCTAGAAGTAGCAAGAATAAAGATGACTGGATTTTTTCCCATTAGTACAAATAAATGGTTAGGGCCGGCCCAAAACTCTTTTTACGGGTGAGGTTTATTTTTAGTTTAGGCCTTTTTTAAGTCAGAAACTTAAGGTTAAATCTTTTTGTTACTATGAAGTCTTACAGAACATAATTAATTGCAGCCAAAATCAGCATTGTTCTCTCTTATAAGTTTCTCACTTTGATTTCCTTTTGAGAGATAAATAAACATGTCTGGCAAAAAATATATTAATTCATTCTAAGTACGGGTCCCCTAGGCTCCGCTAGGGTTTTGTTGGTAGTCGCAGCTGTGGTTTGTTGCTCTCTCTTGCAGCCCTCCCTCTCCGATGATGAAGCACAAAGCTTGCCACCCTCTCGTTGTTCTGCGTTTTCGCTCTCCACCCTCTCGTCCCCCACCCCTTTACCAGATATGACCATGAGCTCCACCACCGTCTTGGCTTTCTCTCGCCCTCCCCCTGAGCCACCGCCTGACCCTCCTTCACAGGGTTGTCCCAAACAATTTGGAGGCCCTGTTCAAATCTTAAAAACTGGGCCCCTAATTATATTTTTATCAAATGAATCACTAAAGTACTAATTTTTATTAAACGGATTTACTAACTTTTTTTTGAACAATTATACTTTTATTGAATTGATATACTAATTTTTTTTATACTTTTATTGAATGGATATAAGAATTTTTTGAGGCCCTAATTATATTAATCTGTTAATTCTTGTACAGGTCAACAAAACTATTATTTTTCACTATCACAGTGCTATAAAATTTGAATGTATAATTGTACTAAAAAAAGTTTAAATGTATAATTGAACAAAGGATGTGATAGGCAACGTTTCACTAATTAATGACATGGGTTGCAAGAATAGGTTTCCAATTGTGGCTTGAACAAGTTACCATACAAGATGAAAAAAATCTCTTTTGTATAGTTGGCTCCAGACAGAAGTCCCACATCAAAAACTTTAGCATACATGGTGTGGAGCCTGAGTTATAAAAAGGAGTGTTTACCTTCTTCTTAATTCAGTCTTAAATTGTTATTTTTTGGGTTACAGGCTGAAGCTAATATCTCTTTTTGGGGGCCCTAAATTTTTATTTTTTGGGTTGGGCCCTGTGCGCAAGCACAGCTTGCACAGGGTCTTAGACGGGCCTACTCCTTCACAGTAGTTTTCAGTCTCCTTTCACTCTATCTCCCTGTAACAGTTTGGTTCCTCGCTCACTGTTGCTCTAATCCCCTTTTTCACTGTCTCGATGTTAAGCCTTAAACATTTGTCCTTTTCATCCTTCATCGAACCCTCACCTTATCTTCTTTGGACTTCAGTCTCAGAGCTCTAAATCCCCGGGCCAGTTGGCCTTCAAATACGGGAAAGTTTGGACTTTCCGTCTCTCCCCTATACCAACTTCGTGGATCTCCTGCTTCTCTTATGTGGTGTCCCCGTTTTTTCTTAGTGGCAGAGTTTCGTCAAAGGTGTGGTTTGGACTAGCTTCTGGATTAAGCTTGTGCGGTGGAATCAACGGCAATGATAATGTTCTGGCTGTGATGGTGTTTATGGTTGTTGTTGGGTTATCTATGTTAATTTATGCCTTTGCTTTTTAATTTAGTAGATTAATGGTAGATTATAGCTTTATGTTGTTAGTTTTAGTTCTTAGGACCTCAATTGTTTCAGCTGCTGCTATTGTGCTTATTTTTTATCCTTAGGAGTTTCAGCTTTATGCCTGATTTGGTTACTATCCCTTAGTGGATCTTCCTCTGTGAGCTTTAAGCTTACAATCTGTGTAATGTTTTGATGGCCTTTGCCCGTTATCAATGAAATATTGTATTGCTTATCGGGAAAAAAATGAAATGTTGCATTATTGACCCAAAAAAAATTAATGCTAAAGTCAAGATTGATTGTAGTTACTATTGTCTCTTTCATTAAGAGCCATTAGATATGTCGTAGAAATAATTATAACCTTTAATTAATTTTATTTAAAAAGTTAAAAATTACAAGTGGAGAGAAATAGAGAGGAGTGACTGCAATGAATCTAATTCGAGGTCTTACCCTTGAGCTAGCTCTGCAAATAGTCAGGGTGCGAGGACGGAGAGAGGAAATATGGTGTGTTGCGAGTTCTGTCCGTGCTCCCAATATTCACACAATACTTACTTCTATTTTACCACTAGGTTGTACCGTACTCGAAAACACTTTAAGTGGTAAAAGAATGGGTGCCATCAAGTATGAGACTATATTGATAATAATAATTGTTAAGAGTCTTACATCAGATGTTAAATGCCTTGAAAAATAATATATAAATGGGAGGCATCCCTCATCTTACAAGCCGGTTTTGCAGGGTTGAGTTAGTTCCGACCCACATTTTAAGAATAATAAAACTTGAAAAGGGAGTATTGTTTTCATGTATAAAAGAACAAACTATAAAAACAGGGGCTTTGTTCTTTACCAATTTTTGGTTCAATGAACCCAACAATTTGAATTGATGACATTTGTGTTAATTGAGGATAATGAAGATACATATGGACATACCGACACAAGTACACATGGGATGTCATCAGTGTCTCCCTTTCACTTGTCTTTCTGGTTCTCCATTTGTTCACATGGACTCAGCATCTTTGGTCTTATGAGCTGATATTCGTATATGTGGTTTCTAAGCCTTGCAGTTGCAGGGTCTACTATCTATCAGCACGCTGGAATTTTTCAGCTTCTGATTCTGTTCTTCATCTGCTGTCGCTTTATTTCTTTTCTTAATTTCGCATAGACTAAGTCTCTCTTCGATAAATTCAGGAAGCTAACTTTTAATAGCATTTTTTGTGCTTTTAATAGGGTTTTCATTTGCTATAAAACTCACGAGGGACTAAAAACATTGACGGATGAGAATTTGAGGATTAAAATTGTGTCAAATTTTTTTATAAGCACCAAAAACAAATTTTTTAAATTTTATAGGAATTAAAAACATATTTAACCCTAAATCGATTTTTAAGATCTGACCATGCATTTATGGAGGTCTGATAAAGTCTGAAGTCTACTCTACTATTTTTTTAAGTTAATGAAATTAAGAAAGCCTACACCACTGGTACGCTTTAGTAAATAGATAACGAGTTAATAAGTCACCGAATTAAGTTCTATTTTGAGATCTAATACGACCATTTGAAAAATTATATTTATATAAAATCATACTAAATTCTATTTTATAATAAATACCTTTATGAAAATGATGTTGGTGAATACGTTTAAATTACAGAAAATGTTAGTAGTAGTAGTAGTAGTAGGATGGGTCAGCTGTCCCACCCTACGAGGTGCCTCCAATCTAGCGAGGGAATTAGTTACTGCGTTCAGCGGTAAATACCTTAGTCTGGACCAAAAAATTTCTCAAAAAAGTATAACTTTTTACGTTTGGCATTAAATATTCAACAATAAATAAATAAAATTTTTGCTAAAGCCCTAATAACACGATAATAAAAAATAAATTAATTAAGTGCTTGTTTGGTTTGGCGGTGGGAGGGCTAAAATCTCTTTTGCTAATTGCTATGGTTGGAAGCACTTTTTTGGTTATCTGTATGTTTGGGTAGATGATTCAAAATCGATTTTGCCTCTCCAAAATCAATTTTAGCAGAAGCTACAAATCAAAGCTTCTAAGGCAAGTGTGAATTAATTATGCAAAATAACAATGTTTGACTTGCCAATATTCCTTTAACACCCATCAACAATAACTCCATGGCAAATGTGAAATTGTTTCATTGTGCATCATTCAAGTTTGAAAATGTTGTTTCAACAATCATTGTACTACTACCGGAGAAGTCATCTGAGTGCACCTTTGCTACGAAGGCGAAAGCACGATGTATTGCGTTCGTCTTTGATTCCGGTGAAACTCACGGAGACGTTTACCACTTTGCTATTATGCTCTTGTTTCTGTCAAGTCTTGTTTCAATTTAATTTGCTTCCCTGTGTGGTTCTTTTTGTCTTTGATCCCAATGAAAATCATCGTTTGTGTGCTCACCCACCGCTTTGCATCTTGCTCTTTGCATTCTGTCGTAAATATATGCTCATGCTATGGGCCATTTGATTTTGGGCCTAGGCTATTTGGTTTGGGTTGAAGTTGTAAGTTGTGCATCAACACCAAAATCTCCAAGCATGGCATCACCTTTATCAATTTTCTTTAGTTTACTTTTGTTAAATTTCTTTCTCTTTCGTTTGGAATAATGCTTGTATTTCAAGTTGATTGTGGTGATACCAAGGCTTTTAAGAATATTAGTTGTTATTTTGTCAAAAAAAAAAAAGAATATTAGTTGTTAGGTAATAGTTAGGTACTTTTAATTACTTTGTTAGTTGGTAGATTTGATCAATTAGAAGTTAGTTTAGTGGTTACAGTTTAGTTAGGCATGAAGTTAGCATGTAAGTGCTTTTTTTTTGTCAAATGTGCAATATTTCATTGAACGGGCAAAGCCACCAACATTACACACATAGTGTAAGCTTCATGCTTACAGAGAAAACACCATTACATCCAACAATGGACAACAGCAAATCAGGTATAGCTGAGAACTCCTAAAGAACGTCAATAAGCACAAGAGCAGCACCTGAACATCTAAGAACCTAAGGAACTAACTAAAACAGAACATTAAACATTAAACAACCCAATACAACCTAGAGTAGCCAATAAAACAAAACATTATCAAATAACCCTAACAGCTTCTCTGAACAACCGAACCCGGAATCCAAAAACAACATCCTCTGTTGACAGACTCCACTAGCGTGCAAGATATGAGACTCGACAAATCCAAAGTACCAGATCCACGAAGTTGGTGCCGGAGGAGAGATGGAAAGTCCAGACTTTCCCCGTATTTGAAGGCCATATAGCCCCAAGGACTAGAACTCTGAAAATGGAAGCCAGGAAAGAATATATGAAACACAATTCAAGGAGGGTGGTGTCACGGGCTCTAAGAACGGAACAGGACAGAGAAGAGGGAGCTTGGAGCAGAGGCCACACAACATGTGTCGGTGTCCGACACGCGTACGACACGTGTCAGACACATGTGCAAAGTGTCCTGTTTTTTTGTTTTCGACCTCGGATACGGCACGACACGGCGCGGGACACCGCTGGAAAACACAGGACACGGGAAAGAGGCGGGGTTTCAGAATAAAAAAATTATAAAAAAATAAATAAAATTATTGTTTTAGTTTTAATTTTTAAACTTTCTCAGTAAGCAAACCTCAAAAGTACAAGGTATGTGTGGTGTTTCATCTTCTTCCTTGATGCTCCATCCTTTTTCTTGGTGTTTCATCTTCATCCTTTAAAGTTCTTCTTTGTTAATGCTGCAGCTGCTCCCATCGGCTTCTGCGTTTGCTGCTTTGTTGTTTGAGCTTCGTCACTTGAGTTCCGTTTGCTGCGTTCCGTTTTCTTTCTACGTTTGAGGCCAGTTTACTCTGTTCTTTTGTTTACCATTTGCTGCGTTCTCTGTTCGCGTTTCAGATTAGTATTAGAAGAACTATTTTATGTGTTTTAAAGTTGCAAGTTGCAAGATGCAAACCTTTATAATATTATTTTATTATTTCTTTGGCTATGGGTATCGAACTCATTTTTCATTGCCAATCTTATAATAATGGAGTAGGTAACCGATTGTTGATATCAAATTACTTTTTTTATTTGAGTCAAGTTGCTTTTTTTGATTCAAGTTGTTAACTTAAGTTATAGCAAGTTTATTTTTCAGGTAACCGATTATAGCAAGTTCACATACAAACCACATAAATTTTGTAACTCTCTTATTTTTTTTATTTCTTTGTTTACAAATTGATGGTTGTTTATAAATTGTAAAAATTTGTGTAGAGATAAATGCTACTAATTCCTATGAAGCACAGACACTGCCCTTGAGTGGCGTGTTCTGGTGTCTAACCTGTGTCCCGACATGCGTACGACACACGTATGACACATGTGCAAAGTGTCCTGTTTTATTTGTTTTCGACCTCGGATACGGCACGACACGGCGCGGGACACCACTGGAAAACACGGGACACGGGAAAGAGGCGGGGTTTCAGAATAAAAAAATTATAAAAAAATAAATAAAATTATTGTTTTAGTTTTAATTTTTAAACTTTCTCAGTAAGCAAACCTCAAAAGTACAAGGTATGTGTGGTGTTTCATCTTCTTCCTTGATGCTCCATCCTTTTTCTTGGTGTTTCATCTTCATCCTTTAAAGTTCTTCTTTGTTAATGCTGCAGCTGCTCCCATCGGCTTCTGCGTTTGCTGCTTTGTTGTTTGAGCTTCGTCACTTGAGTTCTGTTTGCTGCGTTCCGTTTTCTTTCTACGTTTGAGGCCAGTTTACTCTGTTCTTTTGTTTACCATTTGCTGCGTTCTCTGTTCGCGTTTCAGATTAGTATTAGAAGAACTATTTTATGTGTTTTAAAGTTGCAAGTTGCAAGATGCAAACCTTTATAATATTATTTTATTATTTCTTTGGCTATGGGTATCGAACTCATTTTTCATTGCCAATCTTATAATAATGGAGTAGGTAACCGATTGTTGATATCAAATTACTTTTTTTATTTGAGTCAAGTTGCTTTTTTTGATTCAAGTTGTTAACTTAAGTTATAGCAAGTTTATTTTTTAGGTAACCGATTATAGCAAGTTCACATACAAACCACATAAATTTTGTAACTCTCTTATTTTTTTTATTTCTTTGTTTACAAATTGATGGTTGTTTATAAATTGTAAAAATTTGTGTAGAGATAAATGCTACTAATTCCTATGAAGCACAGACACTGCCCTTGAGTGGCCTGTTCTGGTGTCTAACATGTGTCGGTGTCCAACACGTGTCAGACACATGTGCAAAGTGTCCTGTTTTTTTTGTTTTCGACCTCGGATACCGCACGACATGGCGGGGGACACCGCTGGAAAACACGGGAAACGGGAAAGAGGCGGGGTTTCAGAATAAAAAAATTATAAAAAAATAAATAAAATTATTTTAGTTTTAATTTTTAAACTTTCTCAGTAAGCAAACCTCAAAAGTACAAGGTATGTGTGGTGCTTCATCTTCTTCCTTGATGCTCCATCCTCTTTCTTGGTGTTTCATCTTCATCCTTTAAAGTTCTTCTTTATTAATGCTGCAGCTGCTCCCATCGGCTTTTGCGTTTGCTGCTTTGCTGTTTGAGCTTCGTCACTTGAGTTCCGTTTGCTGCGTTCCGATTTCTTTCTACGTTTGAGGCCAGTTTACTCTGTTCTTTTGTTTTCCATTTGCTGCGTTCCCTTTTCGTATTTTAGATTAGTATAAGAAGAACTATTTTATGTGTTTTAAAGTTGCAAGTTGCAAGATGCAACCTTTATAATATTATTTTATTATTTCTTTGGCTATGGGTATCGAACTCATTTTTCATTGCCAGTCTTATAATAATGGAGTAGGTAACCGATTGTTGATATCAAATTACTTTTTTTATTTGAGTCAAGTTGCTTTTTTTGACTCAAGTTGTTAAGTTAAGTTATAGCAAGTTTATTTTTTAGGTAACCGATTATAGCAAGTTCACATACAAACCACATAAATTTTGTAGCTCTCTTATTTTTTTTATTTCTTTGTTTACAAATTGATAGTTGTTTATAAATTGTAAAAATTTGTGTAGAGATGAGTGCTACTAATTCCTATGAAGCACAGACACTACCCTTGAGTGGCGTGTTCTGGCGTGTTCTGGTGAAGTGTCGTTTGGGTGTATCTGCAAAGCCAATCAAGTCTCTTTAGTGTAGGGTTTTAGCCATACCTAAAGAGCGTGGGTGGGACCTCTTATATAGTTTTTATATGACGTTGGTAGTATTGGGTCTCTTATTAGGCTAAGTCGATCGGTCGGCCCAAGAATATACAAGTAGCATCAACACTTAAAAGATTTATTTCAGAGTGACCATAATCCTGTTTGATATTCCTACTTTGGAGTACTAAACTCTAATTATATTGCCATAGTATTGTAGCCTCAAACACTTAATCATATCAAGCCAAAGTAAACATTTTATAACTTGAAGCAAAATCTTACCTTTAGGAGTCCTTATTGAGGAAAACAGATTGAAATTTGAGCCAACCATATCAAGCCAAAGTGAACTTCGTAATAACTAACAATATTAGCTAGATTTTGTGTTTTCATTGGTGATTCCCTAGTGTCGTGGAAATCCAAGAAGCAGGCCACTTTGTCTAGATTATTAGCTAAAGCTGAATATAGAGTCCTAGCAGCTTATGTGTTCACTTATTGTTGAGGTCCCATCTTGCGAGATGTTTTGTGACAACACTTACGCAATTTAGATGGCATTCATTTCCATGGCTCACGAACGAGCCAAACACATTAACATTGATTGTCACTTCATTCGTGAACACGTGCTACCAATTTTCTCAATCTCATTTACATTCCTTCCAAGAATCAATTGACAGGCCTTCTCAAAAAGGCCAAATTGGGAGTTTGCAACAAATAACTCCCAATTACCAAAACAATCTATTTGTGATCTTTTTACAAAATTTGATACTAAGCAGTTGGTGTAAATAAAGAAACTATAGTTTTCTACGACTCATTTTTTAAGTGGACTTATTGTGCATGCGTCTCCTTTTTAAAATTGATCAATGAACACATCAATTTATTTATTCTCTTGAAACAATCACGAGTGACTATTATATTCATCAGCATTTATGTATGGGTTGGGTTCTCTATGCAAAAGAATAGAAAAGTAGAAGTTCTATTACAGAAATGCTAATTCATAACATGTGGCTTAAAAAATGTACTAGTACAGAATAAACACATGGATCATTGGACCACATCAAAGGATACGAGGATGCATGGAAATTTCCTCATTGCCTTGTAACCACTTGAGAGAGAGAGAGAGATCCTGTATTATAGAGGAAGAAGATGGCAAGTGAGGGAGTTAAGAAAGTGTGTGTTACTGGGGCAGGAGGATTTGTAGCTTCTTGGCTAGTTAAGCTTCTCCTTTCCAAAGGATACTTTGTTCATGGAACTGTCAGACAACCTGGTACTCTCTCTCTCTCTCTCTCTCTCTCTCTCTCTCTCTCTCTCTCTCATCATTTGTACATCACATTCTTTAAGATATTCGATCAATTGCTTATAAAAAAAGTTGTATTTGATCGAATACAAACTTTTTTTTATAAGTAACTGTTAGTATATTAGTTGTTATATTAGTATTTTCTCCTTCATCGTAGTTTGAACCAGTTCTTTAACTTCTTCAACCCTTAGCTAAAACCAATTGAGCTACCCAACGGTCGAAATCAAACACATTCATGATATTTTTTTTGGTTATAAAGGTGAGGGTTGACTTTTTTTGATCACATCAGTAATTAGTTGACATTAATTATTTTTCTTTGAGTAAGTGCCTAACTTGAGATATCTAGATCTCATCCTTATTCGCTTGTTGAAAAATGCTAACAACACTCTCTTTAACACATTCTTTTCAATACTCTTTTTATGACTGGAGGATATATATATATATATATATAGGCCCCAACACTTTGGAAATAAGTCCCACTAAATTAACAGGACCCATATAAATTTTATCCACTCGTAAATAGAGTGTTAAAGAGAGTGTTGTTTTCGTGTTCTCTTGAACAGGCTGAGAACCTTAAACTCTTCAAAGCAGATCTCTTGAATTATGAGTCTGTTCACTCAGCAATTGTTGGATGCACTGCTGTTTTCCATGTTGCTAGCCCTGTACCCTCAACTGTTGTACCCAATCCTGAGGTGACCCAAGTCATCTAATTCAAATTCAATTCTACCACATGCAAATTGTTGGCTTAATTATTACAATCTTATTTTCACCAAATAATATATCTGTAATGTTTCCTTTGATTTGTCATTCTCATATTATCTCTATCCTGACCAGACATCAATAGCTTGAAAGATTTAGTTTGTTCATCAATTTCATTCAAAGGTCATTTAGTGAATACCATAATCTTTATTTTTGGTAATTTTGGAAAATAAATCATTATTTCAGTGTATAGTTAGTTCCTATATGAAGTGAACATATTCCATGGTGCCCTAATATGGTCCTTTTGATATGATGATGGGAATCCAGAAAACTAATGACAGAAAATTAAGTAACAAGAAAGATAAAACTGAATATATTGAACTGAAAAGGATAAACTGTTGAAGGGAAAACAATTCCAATCTACCCCAGAGCAAAGCTCCTCAAAGAATGAGAAAACTCTCTCTCTCTCTCTCTCTGCGTAACCATAATGGTCACTCTAATATTCTTGCATACCTCTACAATTCTCTTACTCCACTATTTATACTACTAAGGTATAACAACTTGCCAACTAAACATCCTACCCCACTCATTATTTACCCAAACACCCTCACCACACTCTTATTACATTATATATCCCATTTTTTGCTTAAGAGCCCTTACTCGGGTCTCTATCATATGAGGTCTATAGGTGGACCTAACATTTTGACCTGCTACAGCTGGTAATCATTTGAAAAAGTTAAATCCTTTGTCTTTTGAGTTGTTTTAATATTTTGATGGATACCTGTTGTAGCATGTTAAAATGTTTGATGGATACCATATTAGAGGGTGCCCATATTCCATAACTCAATGGCAATTAGTTTTTTTTTTTTTAGAAAATGCTTACAAATGAGGAGTTAATACGATTTCCATACTTCATACTCTTATTGAGTATGTTTGGATTAACTTATTTGGGCTTATATGATAAGCGTTTATCCAATTTTTAGGAGAATGGAAGGTGTACATTTGACATTGTAGATTTTCATTTTGTTCAAAGGTAGAAGTGATTGAGCCAGCAGTGAAGGGAACTGCTAATGTGCTTGAAGCTTGTCTTGAAGCTAAAGTGGAATGTGTTGTCTTTGTATCATCTGCATCTGCTATTCTTGCAAACCCTGGTTTACCCAAGGATAAAATGATTGATGAGTCCTATTGGTCTGACAAAGACTACTGCAAGAAAAATAAGGTCTCTAACATTGTATTACATAGACATTAGCCTTATTCGATCTATAATATGATAGTAGCGCATTCTTTTCGTCAGTAGTTCTCTTTTTCCTTCTAGATGTTTTTTCAGAGAATTTTACATCAGAAGGTTTAAGAGAGACTTTGTTCTTAGTTTTTATTATCAAAAAAAAAAATGTTACAGTATTTCGTACAATATTTTTCGGGTTAAATATGCTTTTAGTCCTTATAAAATTTGAGAATTTTATTTTTAGTCCCTATAAAAAAATTCACTCACTTTTAATCTCGACATTTTCCTCATTCAATGTTTGTAGTCCCTCATGACTTTTAACAGCCTTTTTATTTATCCTTTCAATAGCGCTTCTAAAGGCTATTAACAGTCATGAGAGACTAAAGCATTGATGGAGGAAAAATGTGGGGACTAAACGTGAAAAACAAAACTCTCAAATTTTATAGAGACAAAAAACATATCTAACGCATATTTTTTCGTTAAAATATCATGACATGTTTAAATCATGAAGAAAGAATGTTTGTGTTATATAAATAAATAAACTGATACATTGCATATATGATGCAGAACTGGTATTGTTTTTCCAAGACAGAGGCAGAGGAGCAAGCCTTGAACTTTGCAAAAAGAACAGGACTTAGTATTGTAAGCATTTGTCCAACTATGGTTTTTGGGCCAATTTTACAGTCAACCACTAATGCAAGTACCTTGGTTCTCATCAAACTTTTAAAAGGTACATAGTTAACAAATAAAATCAAAAAAATATTTTTCATATTATTCAGCTTGTATTTCTTTATTTGTCTGAAAATGAAGGTTGTGAGTCATTGGAGAATAAGCTTCGTTTGATAGTAGATGTAAGAGACCTAGTTAATGCAATACTATTATTGGCTTTTGAGAAGCATGAAGCAGAAGGGAGATACATATGCAATTCACATGCTGTCAAGACACGAGATTTGGTGGATAAATTAAAGAGTATATATCCAAGCAAAAAATACCCTACAAAGTAAGCTTTATATAGAATTTGCTTGCTATAAAGAATTATTGATTGTGTAACATGTATATATTACATGCTTACATATAAGATTTTATTGTGGCAGCTACATTGAGGTTGATGATGACAAAAGATTAAGCTCAGAGAAACTACAAAGCTTGGGTTGGAAATACAGGCTTCTAGAGGAAACACTGATTGATTCTGTTGAGAGCTATAAAGAAGCTGGACTCCTCCAATCAGAACAAATCTAGTTTGTTTCATATCTTCTTATTATTGAGATGATGTTGATCTCTTCTAATCAAAATAAATGTGACTAATGTGACTTACTTAGCATCACTCTATCAGAAGGGATTTGTGTGTGTCTTTTCAATTGCTACATGTACTTGTGCAACCAATAGTTTCTTTTAAATTCAGGCTTCTACATACCAAAGACCTATTCCCTCCCTTCCAAATCTTTTGATGTTTTAGCCTTCAAATTTTGTTCCAGAACTTGAACGCAGTGACTAATCCCCTCGCTGGATTGGAGGCACCTCGAAGGGTGGGACAGCTGGCCCAGGGATTTAAAGTTGCTCCATACCCAAAGCGAGGATCGAACTCTCGACACTTGGTTAAGGGAGGATGAGCCCCAACCGCTCAACCAGACCCCCTAGGTTAGTTGCTAGATTAACAATTATAAAATTTACTACAAATATTAATAAAATAAATTTGATGTAGAATTAACATAAATAAGACAAATAAAAAGTAAGGAGCAATAAAACAATATAAAACCCATATAAAAGAAATTATCGATTTTGGCGCTTATCTAAAAAAAATCGATTTTGGCTGAAGCGTGTAAATGTACTGAGCTTAAGAGTATTTCGCCACCATAGGTAAATTATCCAGTGCAGTTGGTCTCAAGACTGTTACCCTCCAGGTAAAGGTGTCAAATTTGCCTCAGCCCAACAAGTCTGGCCGGATGGCCGAGTGTTCAAAGTTGGACTACGTCAAGCTGGTTTGCTGGCCCAATGTTTTGGGTTGGGTTGGGTTGGGCTACAAAAAACATAGTCAAGTAGACAACTGGTCTGGCCTAGCCCTGCAACGTTTTACGTTTTGCCTCAGTGAGCAAGGCAGGACCGAGTCAGACACCCAGCTTAACAGCTCTACCTCCAAGATACAACTGTTACTTCTCAGTTCTCACTAACATTACACGAGAAATAGCAAAGGCACAGGAACTAACTACTCTTAGATGCTCAAGTGAACAAATTGTTGAAAAATCAAGAAGACAGCATCAACATAACATCGATTTCCGGCATCTACAGCATTCACACGAGTTACCACAGCAATATATAAACAGCAGCTGCAGGTTGATAACTCCAACTCTGATCCATAATTTGAAACAGCAACAATTGAAACAACAACAGCAGAAAATTCAGTATTTTACTCCAATTTACAGCAGCATGGATATGATAGAGGTTCTGTTGCAACTTCCTTTATCACAAGAATACTCTCAATACACAGGATTCTCAACACTGGAAAGTACACAATGCCTAACAAACAAGTAAGGCTATAAATTACATTTCCTTTGCTCAGAAATAAACACTAACACCAGAAGGTGTAATTATTCTTCTCAAGGATGGCATTGTAAATGTCAGCTCATCAACAAAATCATCATCCACTAAACTACAATTCTTTAAATTTAACACTTTCAATACTTTACAATTTTCCACTACTTCTCTCACTCCCTTAGCTGTAACATTCCAACAACTCTGAATGTCAAGAATCAATAGTGCACTACACCACTCTGAGATAATTGAGAGTGCTTTATCTTCAATTCCTGTCCCTGACAAAACCAAAACCTCAAGTTTGGAAACTTCAAAGTCTATCTCAAATTGCTTCACTACTGTACATGCCAAATTTAAATGCCTTATCTCACAGCATCTCTTTAAAACCTCAACAATACATTCTCCAGAGATACCCTCACAAGCACTTAAGTCAAGAAGCTGTAAATTAGGGCAAATGGAAGCAAATTTTATCAAACTTGAATCACCAAGTAGAACATTATCACTCACATAAAAAAATTTCACTTGAAGGTTGACAGCAAAATCCAGCATTGAATTGGAATCTTCTACCCCAAGATACGTTCTCTCCATTTTAATCTCATTGAGCAATGGACAGTTTCTTGTGAGTGTGAAAAAGGCCGAATCAGTTAGCCGGCAACAACCACCAAAGTTTATAGAAATCAAATTAAGAAGAAATACTGATAATTTGCTGATACACTGATCTGTTAGAAAGTCGGCTTTTCGAAGATCTAAGTGTTGTAAAGATTGACACTTGGATAACACAATAGAGATTCCTGCAAATGTAAAGTTACAGCAATCTTGGAGTACAAGCTTCTTCAACGAAAAACAACTACTTTCTGCAACCGAAATAAGAAACTCGTCCGAGATAAAAGAGTTTGATAAATCAATAGCAGTTAATCCTTTCAAACCTCTAAATGAATCAATCAAATCCAAGTTAATAGGTAAGGTTGTCAAACCAGGTCCGTGTATTCTTTTCTTTTCAATGTTAAAGGAAATGGAAGCCAAACTTGGTCTCATTCGGATTGCAGAAGCAATGCCAACTTGTGTTATCTTATAACAAGTGAAGAATGAAATCTCTTCCATTGACAAACAGTTTTGGCACAGAGACAAAAGAGATTTATCAGTGATCAAGTAATTACCGGACAGATTAATCTTGCGTAGATTCTCAAGCATTGAAGACAGTCTAAGTATCCCAAAATCAGATGCTTTAGAATCCAATGGAAAACTAATGTCAAGCTCTTCAAGAAATGGGAAACAATATGCTATGACTACTAGATGGCTGTCATGAAGAGAGCCAATGTTTGAACAAATCAAAGCCTTCAAATTTATCATCTTAGACCCGAGTTCTCGCAACCCGTCAACTGGAAGTGTTCTCTGGTTCGAAAGATTAAGTAAATCAAGATCCAACCCAGATTGTGAAATTTGATGAAGCAAGTTTTTTAGGTCACCATTGAATTTACTGAGGTCTATGATTTTGAGCCTTGAAAACCTCAAGAGTAATTGAGGAAGGAACAGAATGGTTGGATCATATATTGTGAGAGAATGTTGAAGCTGGTTAGTAATGGAAAGGAACTGCTTGCATACTATAGAAACAGACTCCAAATCATGGTCTTGGTCAATGAATCTGAACACTGATTCCCAGCATTCTTCAGGAAAATCCTTCATCAACATTCTAATTAGAAAGAAACAAGTGATTGGGTGACAATAAATTTAATGGCTTAATGATTTGTCACATAAAAAACTAATCTCATTTAGTGATATTTAAGAAAAAAGTTAAGGGTGTGACAAAGAAGTGCAGTCTTGGTTTATGGTCAGATGGCTGCCAGGTTGGTAAAGCTCATCAGCGGGCTTTGTATTTAATTTGACTAAATCATGAAAGTCTAGAAAGTCTGTTGCTTGTTAGGTAGGCATTATCTGTTATGGTGATATGTAATTTTCACTTTTTAATGCCCTTTACACTTTTTTTGTGTAAACTGGGTATCATCTGCGCACAACTGCAGAGACTAATTTTTCGAGCCGAATACCTAAGACCTTAGGGTGGGACTCAAATCCAGTTACCACTCGGACCAACCCTTGGTAGGTATAATTTCTATTTGATAATAACTGCTGTAAAAAATAACAATCTGACAGACTAGTATTGTAAAATACTAATGAAGGAACCTTCTCCCACAAGAAATCATCTTCATCTTCAGCTATATTTTCAGCTTCAGAATGTTTGAAATCAAATCATTTCAGACTTATTTCTAATGATGTATAAAACAGTACTGTTGAATTATTAATTATAGTCTGCCCAGGCGTGCATACTATCATTTTCTTGTTAATAACCAATTCAGCTCAGGTCAAACTTTTGCACAGGGTACAAGCAAAAGCTATTATTTTTAAAGAAAATTAAAAGTCATTGGCAGCATGAAATCAACGTGAGTGCATTACATTTGTAATGAACAAAAAGGGCCACAGTTCCAACCAATTGAATAAAGAAAGAAAATAGTCCAAAAGACTTGGTTATTGTGTACGTATTCTTCATTCTTCATAATTAGTATTCAACTAAATTTATACTAAACGTATTTATAGTATAATAGTTCTTAATTTTTCATTAGTGAATAAGTGAAGGTAAACCAATGAAACAGTAATTTGATGAAATGAAATACGAACTCATTGATGATCAGGAAAAAAAAAGTGAAACGGGAATCATTGATAATTAGAGCCTACAAAAGCTAAAAGTATGTTATTTCTAAACCCAAAAGGGTGACTCAGTAATGAGTAGCAGAATTTGATGCTCTATCATGACAGCTTCAGAAAAAAAAACAGAATTTAAACATGTGGCTTGAATTGCAACAAATAACAGAATTTGAACATCCTGGTATATTCCCAAATTCAGCATCATTCTCCAAACATAACATCCTCAAAACATCCTATTAATGCCAGAACCTCGTACCCGTTAGCGGTACTGCAAGAAAAAGAAAAGAGTGAGAACTGTACAAAACCCACATTGGTTTATTAAGAAGATTCAATTTGAAAACAACAGATTCATCTGTTTGTTTACCTTAATGAAACCAATTTCCTTGGCATTGCTACGGAAGCATTGCCTGCAGCACATAAGGGCATACTTCCTGATCAATCCATGTGGGTTCCCACACACACGGCTGCAACAAGTCAAACGCAGAAGCAAGGGTCATAATCAGCAAGTTTCATCAAAATCAAACTTTAAAAAACAATTAAGCTGCAACAAGTACTTGAAATGTAACAAACTATACACAAAATGCACACAACAACTTATAACCAACCATCCCGAGATTTTCTGAGAATATCTTCGAGGTGCCATCTAGGGTGAGTGCTCAACTAAGTCCCTCATCGGTGTTCCACATAAATTGACCGTAAGATATAAAGGAAAATACTATGAATGGTTAAGATTATATCAGCCATCATGAAATCTCAACCATTCACAACATTTTATAATCTATCCTACGGTCAATTTGACCAGTACACCAGTGATGGACCTAGTCTAAAACTCACATATCCAATGTTCAAACAATACCAAAACAACAACAACAATAAACAAAGCTTTTTCAACTAGGCTAGGTTGGCTAGATTACATTGATAGATATGTTACAGCAAACTGTTAAGATCATTAGATCTTAAATCTAAAAGCAATTCAAGAAATCAGCCTATCCTAATCATTGGAATCTTAAACATGCTAAGAGTAAAGGTTAATGATTCACCTACAAGCTATATACAAATATCAATTCAATTGATCAAAGTAGTAAATTAAGTGATATGAAAAGAATTGTAGCATATATGATATATAAAAGGATTTGTAATACAAATAAGCAAAGCATATGATTTTTCATAATATAATTCCTGAAAGCAAACCTAAATCAAACCGAATAACACAAAAACAAAGGAAAGCCATAAAAAAAATAGAGACGTTAAGAGAAACGATTCAAAAATAATGCGATTGGGATCAAAACAGAAACTTTAGGGTTTTAACCAAAAAGCGATAAGAAGTAATGCGAAGAATTGAAGAAGTGAAATACCAAGTGCGAGAACCAGGACCGTAGTTCTTGGGGTGAGAATTCCAAACGTTGGAGTGTCCCATTGCTTTGCTTTCCCCTCAAAATTCAACTGCGCAGTCGCTAAAGAGTGTGATTTGGTAGAAGATCCTTTGCGCAATATCAATTTATACACAAACTCAAATTAGGGTTTTCTTTTACTTAATTATTTCTATTTAATTTCTTGTTTGATATTTAACTTAAAAAAAGTAATTTTAAAATATAGTCTTATTTTAGTTTGGATCATTGTTGGCTATTCACGGAGTGTTGATTTGTAAAATATATATAGTTTAATAATTGTGAATAAAAATTAAATTATATTATGGTTACAACTAGTAAGTAACCCGTGCGATGCACGGGAAGCAATTTTCGTGAAAGATATTAAATTTTAATAATTTTGTGGAGAAAATAATATAATTAAAAAATAAAATAAGTAAAAAAATGTATTTAATTTGGTAATGTTTGATAACAATACGTCATTTCTATTGATTTAAATTTAGAACATGTATATATTTAATGGTTATAAAAAGTAAATATAAATATAAGGTACAATTAGTGCATATTAAAAATCTAAGGTATAAGTCAAAATAAAAACTTAAGTTATCTATCTGAAAAATCAGTTTGAATTTTATATATGGAAAGACAATCTAAATAAATAAAATTAAATTTATATTTGGATTGGAAAAGAATTTTAATTTACATTGTCATGACGAAAAATAACAATTTGAATGTGAAGCAATTATTTTTTAATTTGCCAGCAACTAAACATAGTTATTGGTAGTCATTATCAACTATTTTCATTTTTATTAAGGTAAGTTTGTCTTTTGTTAGCCATAAGTATATATTATAGATAAAACAAATTACTTATTTCAGTAACTTTTGATACTGTTGCCAATTCTTATATTTCCCAACAACTTTATTGAGCTATACTCACTCTAGACCTATTTATAAGCAAAAAAACACTTTTTAGGTTAATTGGAAAATTAATGTATTTAGACTATAATGTAGTCTAGATATATTAGTTGTCCAATGAACCTAAAAAGTGACTCTTTACTTATAAATAGGTCCGGAGGGAGTATATAAGAGGAGGATAAAAGAGAAATTTGATATAATTCCACAAATTAAGTACCATCAATCAAATACTAGCAAATTAAAAAAATAAGTGGTTCAATCAAATGACAATTAAGAAACGTCACAGCTATAGTCAATAAATAAGTAATTTAATATCAGAATAAGGTTTATATTAAAAGATATTGAAGAGGTCATTTCATGAGAACGTGACACACCTAAAAACTTTCCCTAAGTTTACACTGACTTTATTATGATATTTGTTTTTTTAATTAACTGAATTTCCGGGTGTGTTTGTCCAAAAAAAGTCAAATTTCCTAGTGCTATCTAAATTGTTAAAATTGGTTGCTCATTTAAGACCTGAACGTTGATGATAGGCCATTGTTTTTTTATGTCTTTTGGTATTGTCATTTTTCATTCATTTCAATAATACTCCAAGCGAAGAGCATAACTCGTTAAGCCCATTCATTCTATAATTTATGTTTGATAGTGTTGGATTAAATTAATCATCAATTGACATTTATAGAATAGTTAAAATAAAACAAATTAACAACAAATAAGGCAAATTCATCAAGAAACGGTTAGGAAAATTCAAGAGGTTCTCATAACAGATTAATCACTATAAATGAATTTCTCAACAGCAAAACAGAAACTCTACAACACAGTTATAAAAAACATAAAACGCTAAAACATATAAACGAACTTCGAAGTATTGAAGAACCTAAAAACTAAAAAATTGTGGCGAAAACAAACATTGTAGAAAAAGAAATTGAGCAACTTAGTCCAACTTTAGTAAAAAAAACCTCAATCCTTCTCGAGCTTGATATCCTTCCTCAACCTACTTGTATAGGAGAATCCCTTTTAAGTGGATCAAAGTCCTTAAAATCCGTCGACCAATCAATTCCCTCTTTTTGACCACATTTTTAGCAAGCAATACAATAACACTTTGCTTAGAAAAAGACACTATAATTTATCCATACATTCTCAGCAAATGGGTGAAAGGTAGAAAAAGGCACTACAATTTATCCGTTGACGTTTTTTTATTTTATTTTAGAAGTTGATGAGAGTTATAAAGAGAAATGTAATTTATGAGATGTCAAAATTGATATTGATTTTTAAATTTTAATTTTGAATTTGAATTTGAATTTGAATTTAATTAGAACAAAGAAACTGAAATTAGAGTAAAACCCAATATTGATTTTAAATTGTTTAGGATTATTAATGCTATTGTTTCGTAACTTTCATACAATGAACTTATTATTTTTAAATTGTTTAGGATGATTGCAATTGCAACTTAAAATCTAAAAATCATAGGTTACGTTTTGTTTTTTAAACATTGTATTTAAATTCTATTCGTACGTTTCATGGTGGGTACCTTTATAAATACGTTATTTTAATTTTTTATTTATCTTTTTTAGTATTTTTATAGATGCCAATTGGGATGTCAATTATGATTTGCATTAAATAGTTTTTGGTGAAATTCACCTATAATTGACACCTAGAATTATGAGCCTATAGAGGCATCTTACTTTGTATGTTTATAGATTAGCTCCACCCTAATCTAGTGTTAAGCTCCTCAGAAGTCCTAGATCGAACTGAAATCGACCACTGTGCACGGGTGAGATAGGAACGATCTTGTTTTTTATTTCATATGTTAAGTTTTCTATTTTAATTATAGTATATTAATTATTAATTATTTTTTAAAAGAGGAGTGATAAACCACCTTCAACCAACACTGTTTGGCCCAGTGGCTTAATCTATCCTGGGACACGGAGGGTCGACCGGTGCTGGCTAGTGTGAAATTTGATGCTAAGCACGAGCGAAGAAAAATAACCGCTACTATGTTGATTAAATTCCTTATTTGTCCCCTATTAAATTAAATGAACATTCTCTCTCATTTTTAACCATTAATTACAAATGTTTATTTACGTAATTCTATGTGTATAATCTGGTTCAACCGCTAATTTTATCAAATACTTTAAATTTCATTTGCTAACTTGTTTATTATCTTTACCTCAAAAAAAAACTTGTTTATTATTTGTTATGAGTTTGTTTATTTGCTATTTTTTTAGATTATCCACTATATGTTACATTTTACTAAACAGACCTCAAGTAACTCACATGAATTTCAACTGGTCAAAAAGAGTATTGGAGGGAGTGTTAGGGAACATTTTATCTAGGGTTATCCCTCCAACATTCTACTACCTCCGGTTTACTTCACATTTCTTAAGAAAAGTAGTTAATCTCATTTATATTTTTCAAAATGATCGAAATGTAATTTTGTTTTCCAAACTACCCCTCATGAAGGCTTGCTCGAGTAGAATAAAATGGCTATTAATTGAAAAATAAAATCTAGAATAATTTTAGGAAAATTTAAGAATGAAAGCATTAATTAAATACGATAAAAGTAGTTAACATTTGGATCTTTTTTTTATAAGCAAAGTGGTTAGTAGTTAGTGTGTTAGTTGTTAGAGATGAAGGGGGAGCGGGGTTTGAAACATTTTTCCACGAACATTGTCCCTTTCACTTAACAATGTGAGCTACCCAAACCCCACCCTACTGAAGCAGCTCTCCACCAATTGAGGCGCATGATATCAACCCATGCCATTGATACATGCCTCCAACTTCACCCCACACCTCCACCACATTACCACAACCTGTCACCACATGACTTGACCAATTCACTACCCTATTTGAACCACCAAACACCCTTCCACCACCCAGAAACACTGAACACCACATCCATCTCCAAGTTGGGGCCAATCCAGTGAATGTCAGGCCGCACCGTTACCCGCATTTTCAGAAGAGAGAAATTGAAGCTCGAATTCGGGATATGCTAAATCAGGGCATCATTCTCCCTAGTTCTAGTTGTTTCTCTTCTCCAGTTCTCTTGGTTCCGCAAGAAGGATAGTTCTTGGTGCTTTTGTGTGGACTACCGTGCTCTCAACACCATCACTATCAAGGATCGTTTCCCCATTCCTTCCATTGATGAATTGCTGGATGAACTATACGATACTCACTGTTTCTCTAAACTTGACTTGCGCTCGGGCTACCATCAGATTCTTATGTACCCAGGTGATATCTCTAAAACTTATTTTCGCACACATCAAGGCCACTATGAATTTTTGGTAATGCCTTTTGGCCTTTGTAATGCTCCCTCTACATTTCAAGCCACAATGAACATTCTATTTGAACCATACTTGAGGCAATTTGTCATAGTTTTCTTTGACGATATTTTAGTGTTTAGTAAGTCCTTGCAGGAACATTTGGATCATCTTAAGATAGTTTTTCAACTGTTGATTGCTAATCAGTTTTTCTTGAAGAAATCTAAGTACTCATTTGCCTAGCCTTCAATATCTTATTTGGGGCACATTGTTTCTGCTGAAGGCGTGGGACCAGACCCAGAAAAAATCTCTGCTATGTTGAACTGGCCTACACCCAAAACTATCAAATAGTTACGGGGTTTCCTCGGATTGACTGGATTTTATCACAAGTTTGTGAAAAATTATGCTTCCATTGCTTCACCTCTCACGGAGCTCTTAAAAAAGGATGCTTTTATTTGGTCTGAGGATGCTGAACTTGCCTTTACTACTCTTAAGCAGGCCATGACTGAAACTCTGGTGCTAGCACTTCCTAATTTTGAAGGTGAATTTGTCATTGAAACTGATGCGTCTGGATTGGGAATGGGTGTTGTCCTATGTCAACAAGGTCACCCAATTTGCTACTATAGTAAGAAATTTTGCCCTCGAATGCTTGCTGCTTCCTTTTATGTTCGTGAATTGTGTGTTATTACCTCGGCTGTCAAAAAATGGCGCACATATCTTCTTGGTCGCAAATTTGTGATACACACGGACCAACACAGCCTTCGTGAATTGATGACACAGATTGTTCAAACACCAGAGTAGTAGTTCTATTTGGTAAAATTACTTGGCTATTCCTATGATATCGTGTACAAGCCCGGAGCCCAAAACAGAGTAGCGGATGCCTTTTCTCGCATCCATGAGCCCACTTCAGAATGTATGGGACTCACGGTTTCTCACTGTGAATTTCTGGAGAAACTTCGCTCTCATTTTCTCCAGGATTCAGCTTATCAAGATCTGTTAGTCAAAGTGAAAGAAGACCCTGCAGAGCACCCTCATTTTAATATTATTGGTGACATGTTGTTTTTTAAGGGTAAGCTCTATATTCCTAATTAAGTCCTCTCCACTAAAAGTTACACTATTAGAGGAATATCTCTCATCTCTTCTAGGGGGTCATAGTGGTATCACAAAGACTTTGGGTAGGTTAAAAGAAAATGTCCATTGGGAGGGTATGCGCACTGATGTTTTTTGAGTTTGTTAAATCTTGCCTCATTTGTCAACAAACCAAAGTCCCTCCTCATGTAGCATATGGCTTGTTGCAACCCTTACCTATCCCTGAAAATGTTTGGGAAGATATCTCACTTTATTTTATCATAGGGCTCCTTTCGTTCCAAAGTTTCACTGTGGTGCTAGTTGTGGTTGATAGACTATCAAAAGCTGCTCATTTTGGCATGTTGCCCACCCACTTTACTGCAGTAAAAGTTGCTGAATTGTTTACAAAAATGATCTGTATCATTCATGGGACGCCTAAGAGCATAGTTAGTGACAGAGATCCGGTATTTCTCAGCAAATTCTGGCAGGAACTTTTTCGCCTCAGTGGTACCAAACTGCGAATGTCTTCAGCCTATCATCCGCAAAGCAACGGAAAGACATAAATTGTTAACAAAGCGATGCAGCAGTACCTTCACTGCTTTGTTCATCAGCAACCTAAGACTTGGGGCAAAATTTTGCACTGGACCGAATGGCACTACAACACAGCTATTCATGAAAGCACTGGCATGATTCCATTACAGATTGTCTTTGGTAGACCTCCTCCTACCTTAGCTCAATATATTCCTGGTGCTAGCCAATTGGAAGCTATTGATACTGAGCTGAACAACCGTGAGCAGATTCTGGAACGGCTTAAAAAGAAATTGCTGAAGGCACAGAGAGCTATGAAGCAGTTTGCTGACAGACACCGTATAGATCACCCTTTCAAACTTGGTGATTTAGTTCTTGTCAAATTAAGACCATATAGACAAACTTCACTTGCTGGAAGCTTGCCAAGCGCTTTTATGGTCCTTTCAAAATTATCAAAGCAATTGGGGATGTTGCCTTTGAGTTGAAATTGCCTAACACCAGTAAAATACACCGAGTTTTCCATGTATCTCAACTGAAACCTTATTGTGGCACTGCTGAACCATCCCTTGAAATGCCACCTACTGCCATTGAGAACCTACCTGTGATTGAACATGTTGCTGTTTTGGACCATATTCTGCAGAATAATACTGAAATGGTGCTGATCCAATGGAGTGGACTTTTTCTAGAGGATGCTAGTAGGGAGGTAGCTTCTGAGATCTTTGCTAAGTACCCTCATTTAAACCTTGAGGACAAGGTTTGTGTGGTAGAGGATACGGATGTAACGGAGACAAGAGAAGATGAATTGGACCTCCATGAGGAAAATGTTGTTCAACTCAGGCCCAAAAGAAACCGGGTTAAGCCCAAATATTTGAAAGACTATCACACACCCAAGATGCTATAATGATGTTGTTGATGTTTGCATACCTAGTAGAGATAATTCTAGAAGTTGACAGCTGTAGTCCTAGGATTCTTTTAATGACAGTTGTGTTTGTACTACCATTAGAAATATACCCTATACCAGGGAATATGCTTCTGTAATTGGCTATTTAATGCCCAATGATGAGAAATAAATGCAAGTAAGAAGAACAATTATGAAGTTAGAGTATTATAGCTATTTTCATTTTTCGCTTCTGTTTCTGCTAGTTTCGTGACAGTTTCTAACGGACAATTTCGTCGGTAAACAGCGTGTATGATTTTTGTGGTTACCGACGAAAAATTCGGTCGGTAATGAATGGAATTCGCAAGTAACTTTTGGGTGCAAATATTCCTGCGTATCATTTGGACCGATACTTTGGGATCGGTAATTAGCGACGGAAACTACCACCGGCAACTTCGTGAGCAGAATCCACTCTCACTCTCACTCTAAATACTTGTTAGTTTGTGCACTTGTTAGTTTGGATCTGAGTTGGTTTGAATTGGCAGGAAATGTATCTGAATTGAATTGTATGGTATGAATAGAATTGTAAATGTTGTAAAGGGTAAGTAAGAAAATAGTAATGCCAACAATAGACTGTTTCACATTACCAACAGATATTCCATCGAAAACTTTGGACAATTACCTACGGACGGAGATTCCGTCGAAAACTTTGGACAATCATATACCGACTTAGGTAACCTCTCGACGAAATAAAGCGATGAAAAAGTACCAACAGGTCAGTAATTCCTCTAATTATTGACAGAATTTTTAAGAAAAAAAATCGTCGGTAACCATTACTGACTCCCCCATTTCCAACAGAATTTTTTCGCTCAGTAATCTGTCGGAAATTAGCCATTACTGACGACTTTTGGCCGTCCACGATCATCAGTTTTCTAATCGTGTGATGAGACAAAAAATTAATACAAAACAAAGTCATATGCCTATAATATATGAAGTGAATACGATGTAGGTGTTACTTTAGCTCGGGCATCAAGATTATTTGCTAGTTACAGTACCGTAAAAAAAAAAAAGAGTGTTTACAGTAGGATGTTGTTGAGGAGTCCACCTATTTAAAATTATTGGTCAAAATGATATTGACTTTGCACAAGCACAACCAAAAAAAAGCAATTATTTAAAGATATTTAAAGATAGAATTAAGAAAATATTTATTGATAGATAGGAAAAAGAAGAAGAAACAACAAACAAGACTAAGTAAGCTTTACACTCTGCACAGTAGTGCAAGCTATGTCATAAGAGAACTGAATAGCTAAAAGGATAAAAGTGATTGATCAGTGAACTCATTCACGTGTTTGAAATCAGAGGCAAATCAAACATTTGAAGGTACTAATGGAGATGGTGGCTCTTCCCACGGTTAAGGATCAGGAAATGGGTTACCTGGATCAGTGTCAGGAACCACCGGTGGCGCCATGAAAATATCCGGCGTTGGCATCACAAAAGACGGTGGTTCCTCTGGCTGCTCAGGAACCACCGGTGGCGCCATGAAAATATCTGGTGTTGGCATTGCAAAAGACGGTGGTTCATCTGGCTGTTCCAGAACGGGTGGCGCCATGAAAATATCTGGCGTTGGCATTGTAAATGATGGTGGTTCATCTGGCTGTTCCGAAACCACGGGTGGTGCCATGAAAATATCTGGCATTGGCATTGCAAAAGATGGTGGTTCATCTGGCTGCTCAGGAACCACCGGTGGCGCCATGTAAATATCTGGTGTTGGCATGGCAAAAGACGGTGGTTCCTCTGGTTGCTGAGGAACTACAGGAGTATTTGGTGTTGGCATGGTGAAAGACGGTGGTTCTTGTGGCTGGTCTGGAACCACCGGAGTATCTGGTGTTGGCATGGCAAATGACGGTGGCTCTTGTGGCTGCACTGGAACCACTGGGGTATCTGGTGTTGGCATTGTGAAAGACGGTGGCTCTTGTGGTTGTTCTGGAACCACCGGAGTATTTGGTGTTGGCATGGCAAATGATGGTGGAGCCACCGGAGTAGCTGGTGTTGGCATGGTGAAAGCTGGTGGTTCTTGTGGAAGCATAGGAGGAGGAAGCAAAAGGACTGGTGGTGTTGATGGAGTTGACATGAGAGGTGGTGAAGATGAGAATGGATCTTGCGACGGTGGTGTCCAAAACATGGGAACTAGTGGTGGTGCAGGTGGCGGAATAGAAAAGTCTGGTGGACTACTAATGAAGGGATTAGGAGGTGAAAGATATGGAAATGTTGGCATTTGTGATAAAGGAGGAGGAATTATAAGAGGTGGTGGAATTACCAATGGTGGTAGCTCAGGTAGGGTTGGTGTTGGTGGCGGCGGTGATGGTACTAATGGTGGTGGTGGTGGTGAAGGGGAGGGTGATGGTGTATTAGATGGTGGTAATGGGCAACATGGTAAAATAGGTGGTAATTGACAACATGGTATAACAGGTGGTGGTGAACAAACAGGTGGCGGCGGTGGTGGAGGTGGAGGAGGTGGAGGACAGGCAGGAGGAGGAGGTGGTGGTGGTGATGGAGGACAGGCAGGAGGAGGTGACGGCGGTGGCGATGGTGGTTGACAAACAGGAGATGGACAAGGTGTTGGACTTGGACTAGGTGGTAAAGGTGGTGGAGAAAGTGGTGTATAATATACTATTGGTGGAGGAGAAGCTACTTGAGGTGGTGGTAGTTGTGGAGGAATCCAGCAATTTGGAATTTGATAACAGTTTGATACTCTTGTCCTTCTGTTTCCTCTACAACTAAGCCTTTTGTTTTTGAATCTTCTACTACATAATAACTTTTCTGTATGTTTATGTTGACGATGAGAGTTACTAGTTTCAACTAGAGTATGTTGTGGCACTAGCAACAAAAGTGTTAGTAGAGCTGTAATCACTGCATTTGCTTTCATTTCTGCTCTGTTTGATTTTCTTTTGTTGACACTGTCTGTCACACACACACACACACTAGTATAGAAAAGCTTATATATAAATAATAGGACACGAATTACTAGTAGTATTTTTAGTATAAAGTATATATACTATATATGTGTAATAATATGCGTGGATGGCTTAAATGCAGCGTGTAAATTTAGACAAGAAGTAAAGACTAGTATTGAAGTGATAAGAACATGAGCATGACCAGCTAGAAAATGGAATAGTATCAAAGATATTTATGTGTGTATATGTAATACTAATTGCATTTAAATAGATCTGCAGTTCTGCACTACGCCGTCATGCAAGCGTTACCTCCAAATGACACACACAAGGGTACACATGATAAAACGTGTTGGTTTCTTCTTATCCTTTATCATTCTGTGTTGATTATAGATTTGCAGAAGATGATTGCTGCTGAGCAGAAACAAGTGCATGCGTATGGAGAATTAATGAAATGAAGAAGAGTGCCTAGTTGTATGTGCCAATTGACTGAGACAGATTTCATTCTATAATAGTACTGTAATGTAATAATACTACTGCTTCACTATTTGATCTCTCTTTAATGCTTTTGTATTTGTAACTCGTGCCCGTTGTAACGGGTAAGCAATCTAGTCCTTTGCGTGTCAAATGCTCATTTCATGTATTTGCATGCATAGCAACGTAGTAGACAGCAGAGTAATGCATATATGTGTGGATTGGTAGATGCAGTTGGCAAAGCTAGAGAAAAAATTGACTAAATCAGTTAAGTTAGGGGAAAAAATGCATCTTTACATCTTAATTTAGTTGAGGACAATAATATTGACTTTTGGGTTCTCTTAAGAGATGACAAATTGAAAATTTGTCAAATTTGTGGTACTTATGAATCATCACCAACACAGAAAATTTGTGGTAATTATATATGTTGTAGAGTGGTCCTCTATAAGAGATGAAAAGTGGGCCAAAACAGAATTCTTTACTAAATTATCTTTTGCAAGTATGATACATGATATATATTGTGGTGGAAAAGACAACCAAAATCTCATAGAGGAAATTAAACATTTGTTATAAATTAAATCTAGATCTGGTAAAAATAATAAAATCAGCTGTCCACAAAATTATTTTCATCATCGTACAGAAAAGGGGAAAATGGAGCAACACATTTCTCCAGCAACTGTTACATGGAACATACTTATAAAGCAAAATCTGGAAAACCAGCGACAAGCCGCTTCACCAGCTGTTACATGGAACATAGTTTATAAAGCCAAAATCTGGAAAAAAAAAAAAGTAACAAGCCACTTCGCCAGTTTTAGTTGAAAACGGCGAGATCCTAATTGACCTGGCTAGTCAGACACTCAGATTGGGATAAAACCTGGACTAGGCAGTCAGCTTTCCTTCAGCTACCTGAGTTTTCTTTTTTCCTTTTTTCTTTAGTTCTATTTGCTTTTGACGGGCTCTTTTATCGGCTGAATCACCGGGTTTACCAGTCCGAGTTTTGTAACTATATTCTGGATTATCACGTAGACCTAACTTAGAGATAACAAAACAATATGAATCCCAGTCGGTTCTTCTGAGGTACTTCAGTAATTTCTTTCTCTTTTGAACCATTGCCATTAGACCTTTTCGAGAATGCACATCCTAAAGCATCATAAAATGAATTGAATCAGGAAAGAAAAAGCAAAACCATTTCACATAGGGTCACACAGTGACACTGCAAAAAAAAAATATATATGATCGATTAAATTCACAAAGTAACTACAGACGAGGTGTACATGAGAATTTTCCCTCTTTGAATGGGCGTAACTCAACGAGAGCGACAAGTTAAAACAGACAATATATATATATATATATATATATATATATACGTGAGAACGGTATGCAGCACCAATTCAAAATTTCATCTATGGAAATACAAATTTTTTTGTGAACAGAAGCCATTACAATCACAATATATTTGCTCAACACTTGGGATCACATCGAGCCACAATTTATGTTGTGTACCATTTAAAAGAAGTGATAGACTGGGACAGTATAGTTCCGACGTAGGAATTAAAATGGATGAAAGCTGATATCAATTCATCTTCTGTTACCCACAACTGAACATACATACAATTCAAGGAGTACCAAATAAATCTCCAGAGCCAGACATAATCAAGTCAAATAGCCTTTTTTATGACCAATATCAAAATAATATCTCAAGGTTCTAACCTGAACAACAGAAAATCCAATCCTGCTCACACATTTACGGATGTGTTTTCGTTTATAAAATATTTATATAACAACACATACTGATTCAAAGCACCATCTCTTATGGAATACTCAATGTTTATTATGCTCAGCCACCAATCTTAAACAAGTTTTGGGACTGTTTGCACTCTTTGACATCGTATTATGTTATTTGAAGTCCATACTCAAAGAAATAGAGAGATAAGCCTTCATCTGTAACTTTCAGCTAAACATAAAGCAGGGTGTTGCTTCCAAGGAGAGAGAGAATAAAAGAAAAAGAGACCCTATATCTGACAGAAGACTTGCAAGAAAGAAGACACTGTATACCAGACCCAGTGACTCTATATCTGACATTTGGGCTTTAGGATTTGCAAAATAAGTCTCAGCTTTGTGTTTTATTTTCACCTTTTCTGTTTATGCTTGTCTGATAATATTTATCTTTTACTATGTGCTTGGCCTGAGCCAGTTATTTCTTACCATTAATTTGGATCTTATACAATAAGAAGCCATAGTATAACACACTAGCGATTGTCTTAAAATAGAGTAACAAAAATATAAAACTACTTTTGTACAGATAAAGATAAAATTACTTCAGATTAAGTTGATTACAGCTTTTCAAATTCCACTTACCTAAGAAAAGCACCTGATCAAACATAATGCCGCTAGAAGAAAATTTAATTTGTTCCTATTTTTTATTTTTTATAGAATGTAAATCTTACACTCTTTCAAGCATCATTAAGAGAAAATTGGAATGGCACCACCAACTAGATTTACAAGAAGTACATGACAGAATGAATGGTCTTTCACAAACAAAGCAGACATTATCAGGTAACAATGTATGTACATCAAATAATTGATAATACAAATATTCTATTAATGAGTATTCTAGTCATTGATCCACAAACACAATATAATATATAATATATTCAAGAAACTGAAACAGAGAAGTAACTCACCTTCTTGTGTAGAGTTGATGATAGATGCTTGATCTTGGTTGTCAGTGTGGCAACTGCATAACCTCAGTGGGTTAGTTTATCTTAACAAATTCCAAATAATATTGTCATAAACAGTGGCAGGACACAGTTGAAATTATCTATTCACGTCCACACACACACACACATATATATTATTGTAATAATAAGCAATCCACACACTCGATCAGATCATGAAAGAAAATAGGTCAACCTGCTTTCAAATCCTATTATCAAACAGTGCATAAATCAGTGAACGAATAATAGTTTCCTCTACCTTGTACACGAGCAGAACCACAATCTGACTCTGACATTTTAAATTCATCTCTAACTCTTGCAAGCTCAATTTTCATCTTTTCAGCAGACGACATGTTATCCGGATGGAAGTACTGGAATAAACATTAGGTGGCAATATTAGTGCATCGAGTTAATTAACACCATCAACAAGATATCAGATGTTAAGCTAAGGACATTTGAAACAAAACAACACAGACAAGAACAGGTTCATTCAATAATATCAAGCGACCTACAATTTTCCAAGTACAGAACAGACCAACAGCAATTAGCAAATAGTAAGGGTTTTGTCCGTAACTTGATGAATAACATCATCAGAGGCTTTAGTCGTTTAATTGAAAAGGTAGAGTAAGTAATAAGTAATAACAGCTTGAACATATCAATGTTTGAGAATGGGTTCAACATTGACTATAATTAGCAGCATGTAAGAGTACCCCCAATATATAGAAAACAAAGAACAATAAATAGGTAAGCGACGTGATTTGACATTTGAAAATTGTATCCAACATATGAAGGTTAACATCAACAAACCGGGAAGGACAGACAACAAATCAAAGTTGCGAACAAGATATAGCAAAGCAAACCATACTTGCCTTTTCAACAAGATGCTCTTTAGGAGGCTTCGTCAAGTAGGTTGGAGTCCCACCCAACAAGGCCAAGATATTAATTTTCTGCACTGAAAAATTCACACCATTAGTTTATTTCCCTGAAATTAAACTACATCATATTAGCCTTACCACATGACCCTTTCCCAAATCCCACAATGGCAACAACTTTATATCATCAGATTACCACTTAGCCTCACCACATATGACATAACCAAAGATGCAATATATCAACACATAATAACTCAAATGGATTCCCCTTCACATCAAAATCCAATTATCAACAGCATTTAGTTAGGGCATGTCAAAAGATTAGGGTTCAACAACTTCATGCTACATGAACAAGAGTAAGCTAAAAGCAAAGCCATTCTTAAGCATTCATCATCATCATTATCATAATCATTATAATTCATAACCAAGGTTTTTAAACAGTCTAATGTTGATCATAACTAAGAAAAACATTTGAAATGTAATAAAGCAACAAATGAAGAAAGGAAAAAACATGGTACTAACGTGAAGGTTTCTTTGACTTGTCCTCTGTATCTGCTGCTATATTTGTGAGAGCTTGTCTCATTACTGAGGTAAATGACCCAATGGGACTAGACTTACTTTCTACGACATCCATTTCCCTCAATTTCTTCAACCTCTCATTCAACTCTCCAATAGAAAACCAATCATTTCCTTTCACTTCTGGTCTCAACTCCTTCAATTTCTCTCCCATATCATTATGCTCATACTTCCTCATATACTCCAAATTCATTGCCGGCGACGACGGAACACCCCCTTCCCCTCCTTTCCTCTCCCTCATCTCTCTTCCAAACACCGATTCCGGCAACGTATACGCCCCACCAGTCCCACCGGTGGTTCCCGGAGAATTCTTCAATCTCAGATCAACGCCCTTGCGATTGTCCATTTGACGCAGGCTTTGACGAATAGCGTCCATAGACATTCCAGTATTGCTGGATTCGACAGATCGATTCGTCCTTTTGAGGTACATTTCATGAAATGAGATTTGCTTTGGTTGCTCTGATGGATCATTGGATTGCGGCGCGAAGGTTCGGAAGTTCTTTAAGATGTCTTTGATAGGAGGTTCTTGTTTGGAGTTGGAGGAACGAGATTGGGAAGGTGATTGTGGTTTCAGCGTGTTTGTTACTTCTCTGAATTGGGAACTTATGGAGGTTTTTGAATCGAAAGGAGGTTGATCGTCGTTGTCGTTGTTGGAGGTGGAGTAGAAGTGGTGGTGAAGAGGAGGGTTTGTGAGAGTGTCGGTTCTGGTTCTGGTTCTTGTTCTTCTCAGGCGGAGAAGAAGCGCCATTGCTGGTGGCGGAGAAGATTCAGAGGTTTTTCAGAAGTTAGGGTTTTATTTTACACTTCACTTCATTTGACTTATTTACACTTTCAGATTGCTACGTACGGTCTGTTATTTTTAAGGGATAAAAGAAGAAAAAAACAAAGGAATTGATTTATATACACAAGTGTATACATGTTTTACATCATTAAAAGAAATTGGTCATTAGTAATTATCAATTAGTCCATTAGTAACCGTTCACTCAATGAATTATAATTGGTGGTAGTGGTTGTAAAAGTTTATACACAATACTCCTTCCGGACTCGATTATAAGCAACAAATAATTTTTTAGATTAATCTAAAAAATTGTTTGTTACTTATAATCGAGCCCGGAGTAGTATGTGTATAGAATTGTTGGTAAAGAGCATCTCATAGTATCACCCTATGAACTATGATATCCTATGTCTAGGTTTTAGCATGGAATTAATAAAGTTTCTTTTATAAACACTTACCTATATTAGTTTTTGAGTTCTAATTATAAATCATGTCTGTATTTATAACTCTACTTATTCTAAGTGATCAACCTCAAAATAAGTTTGAAAGAAGTATAATACAAGAACTAAAATGCACACATCAACATATAAACACAATAACTTAATCTAAAAGATCATTATAAGGTTAAAGCATCCCAACCAAATGAGTTTAGTTCATGCTAGACATTACAAAGGTATATAAACAGAATAGATCATGTTCATATATTTGATATCACAAAAGGAAACAACAAAATAAGAATTACACGGTTTGGAGTTCCTTTGTATGAAATTGCCAAGCAATGTAGGGGCATTTTCTTCACTGCATTTAGCTAGCACTGCGTGAGTGTGTGGAAGTAAAGAAAGAAGTTGTCAATTCCTTACTTGCCTTCTTACAAGAGAATGAGAAACTAATTCTAAAACTATCTAATTTGGAGAATGGTATATGAGATGATTTTCCAAATGAGAAGTGGAGGTCTTTATATAGGCTTCAAAAAGTGAGCTTTCCTTGATGATCAAGTTTACTTAAGAGTGAAGTTAGGGCTTTATCTTCTGAACTTCAAAAGCAATTTGAATCTCACACTCAAACAAGAGGAGAGGTCCTCTAATGAATGGCCAAGTGTCCCTAAGAGGGTGACTCTTACAAGCTATACTTCTATGTTAGGCACCGCATTTTGTAACTTGCATGTGCCTTTATGACTAAGTATGATGTCATCATTTGAGTGCTGGAGCATTTTGATGGTCTAAGATTTCTTTAAGCATTGTAGACTATTTCCAGTGCAGGTGCATCCAATGCAGGATGCATTGCTTGTATACTGATGCAAGAGCATTACATGTAAATGCATTGAACAAACACATCAAAAATACCAAAATATATGCAAGATGCTAAGTTATAAGCACAACCCCTTTTTTAACTTTGAATGTTGTTATTTTATTTATATAATAACTATATTTACAATTTATTCTTACTTAGAACTGAACAATTATTTAGGTTTAGATGCGTAAATAACTCCATATAAAATAGAGTTATCAGTTGTAAACGTGCATTATGACAAAAAGCAAATTGAAATTATGTAATTGTTCGCTATTGAATTAAAATAGCACTGCAGACACTAGTCGATTTCCTTTCTCAACACTCCTACATAGAGGTCAAAGATCCATTAGCCAGCCTTGAGAATAAACTTGAAAGTAAAGATTTTGATGTTTGATGGGTGTAAGACCCAAAAGAGAACATGGGGAAGAGTTATTATAACTAAACCCAAGCACCAACAAAGATTGGTCCAAGTGGTAACTGGACTTGGATCCCACCCCAAGGTGACCTTGGGTGTGGCAAAAAACTCTATTGGGAGGGGAGAACCACACATGCCGGCAAAACCGAAAACTCGTGGCCAGTCAGGTACCCCAGCGTAGATTAGTCACCGATAAAGCCGGTAAAAACTACGCACCAATGACATGGTAACAAAAAAAATCCAAGCGGCAAAGCTTGAAATTGTATCAAATTTTGGCAAAATGAAACTAGTGTTAGTTGAAACTTGTGCAAAGTTTGAAATTAGGCGCGTAAAGCATTCAATTGTATTTCAAGGAAAGTTTATGGTGATTTGAACTGACACTGAGCAATGGAATAAGGTGCAAAAGCTAGTTTAGCGGATATTGTAACCAACACAAATATTTATTTTTCCCCCTAATTTCTATTAATAGTAATCCAAATCATTATAGGCATCCAAAATACACCGTCACACATACATCATCAAGACTATAGGATCAACTCACATAATGGTTGATCTCATTTAGCTATAATAAAATGGTCAAAGGTTATTGTTCTGGACTAGGCCGTGGGACCCTGGTTCACACAAAAACAAAATAAAAAATAAATCTAAGTTGGTTTAAGTAAGAAGTAGTTGTCTGGTGCACGAGTTTGTGACTCAGATGAAGGTTTGACAGTAGTATTCTCAGCGGGCTGCAAAAATAGAAAATAATATATCAAGATCTCATGAACAAAAGTATTTGAACTCATACAACTATATAATTAGCCTAACAATTCCTGCACCTATGTAGAGTTTCAATAATTATTTTTGAGCTAGCTTGCAAGCTGGTAAATTACTAAAAACATGAAAATGCAACAGGCAAGTAAGCTATCATTGGTTGAAAATGAAATTAAGTAACCAGTAAAATTGGGTGAGAATGAGATTTGATTATTTTTTTCATCTGAACAAATGGATGGTTAACGATGTTAAATCGAAGGGAAGAGTACAAACACTGTATGCAAAAGTGTGTTTAGTTGCTGAAACTTGATGCTAAGAATTTTCTAACAAATTTAGCAAATAGTTCTAAGTTGTGCAATACATGCATTGACTTCAATTTTAGTCTATGATTCATTTTCCCTCATTGTAACTAATCATAAAATATCATATGCCATAAAAAATGGTATCAGTAACCAACATCGATCTAGCCATTTTGTGTATATGTAATCAACACATAGATACATATGCTAGTATCTATCTATTCAAATAGGATGAAATATTTTGACACTGGAATTAAAAGTTGCTATAGCTTCTTTGTACATAATTTACCGGCTTTAGGAATCTCTATAACATCTTTGAGATATTCTCTGCTTGACTCTTCTCCAAGTCATAGTACTTTTTTTTGGTCAAAAGTCATAGTACTTATAAAACAATCAGAACCTGAATCTGAATACCATAGAATCTGAAAAGGATTGAACTCAATATAAGCTACAAGAGGAAAACACTTTATTATGTAAAACCCACTTTAGTTTCTAACCTTTATGGTTTCTGTTCCGGACTGGACCTCGGCTCATTTCAGATTTGGGATAGCTTTAAAGGCCCGATTCCCTTGTCAGCACAAGAACCATACGCCCCAAGAGCAACCAACGCCGAAATCTCATCGTACAGTCACGAAGCAATCTCGGCCGCGATTAAGAAGCTATCTCGGTCGCGATCAAGAAGCTTGTAACTGCATTGCCATGTCGGATTTCTCAAGCACCCGCACGCACCTAAGAGGTGAACCAACATCAGGTGGCACAGTGCCCTATAAATACCTGTGCCAATCATTAATCAGGTACACATTTAATACTCTTACCTCATTCTCCTTCCTCAGTACTGACTCTGGCATTAAAGTGTGTGCAGGTAGCCAGGTACCACCCCCCATCAAGTACACGTGGCGAAGCACCGTATTAAGCGATTTTCGGCGTCTCATACTCAGTTCGGCTTCTAGCACCGAACAGTTTCATTATAGTATTTTTTTTTTGAAGAAGGAACCTCAGGCCATCTCTTATAACATATGGGAAATGCCATGAAATCCTTTGCCACCACACCTAGGAATTCTCCTAGTAAGCCATCAACATCGGTTCCGTTAGGTACATTTCCATCGAAGGAAATGGAGACTCTTTCACCATCAAGGAGAACCCAAACATCTGACACTGTCATACTTTGTTTCTTTACATTCCCCTGTGAATCTATCTCACACAGTTGGTGGCATAGGCAATTTTAGCGACATGGGCATGTCGACTTTCGAACACGAGTATGAGCAATAGTAGCATGTGTGCGTGGTGTTTATTTGTCATTTTGTCTAAGCTAATCAAAAAAATCCCCTGTGAATCTAATAAAAGAAGTATGTGAAAGTTCACATTCATATATTCATTTTTTGAAGAACAATGTAATAACAACTACTTTATTGAACATATCATACCTATGACATCAACTGTCCAATGTTTTTAGCTCTTGCATTGATGTTTATTAGTTTGATCATGATTTCCATTGTAAGAAAGCACATCATGGTCAAAGTCTGGTATATCAGATAACTCATCTTCACCATTGTTCATAGAAGAAGAGGGGGCTTCAATGCGTTTTCCTTTTGATATCATATCTTCACATAATTCATGGTTCAAATCTCAACATGTTATGCAACAACAGAAAAATCTTGATATAAAAAGGGATATTAATAAATTGAAATAAATAAATAATAAATAAATAAACGCATCAAACACTAATAGACATGAACATCGCAAATAATTTGTTAAATTCAACTTTTATTAGAGGACGCCTTAGCTATTGGTATAATAGGAATTCGTCAGAGGAATTGATTGGAGTTGATATATAAAATCCATTATTATAACCAGAATGTTGCTTCTATCAAAGTGCTTATCACGACTTTTAACCTATATATTCAGATAAGAGGTTTGTAACTTCACACAAAATTGCTTTTTATCACTTTTAGACAAAGATTTGTAAAATACATCTATTTTGGTTATTATTGAACAAAATTGATGCACTAGTAGTTTACAAACCACTTTGACTAAACGTGATAAATATCAGATTAGGCAGCATGGAGAAAAATAGAGTGCTACAGCTAGTGGTGAGTGTGCACTTCATCTGGAGAAAGATAGCAAGCAAGACAACAGAAGGTTCCCTCAACCAAAAGCCTAAAGAAACAAACAAGCTTAGCAAAGACGTATCCATTAAATTTAAGAAGCATTCTTAACGTTTTGAAGACATTGAGAAAAGGGCCAAATGCTTTTACACCGCTGTGTAAAACTGATAGCAAGTCTTATACAAGGATGGAACAATGAGACCATTGCAGAGATGAAACAATAAGACCATATCATTAATTAAAATAATAAACAAGAAATATTTTACAAGTAACCATCAACCATGTCAGTATCCATTTTAAAAATAGGTACTGGAGTAGTTGTTGTTCATTAGTTGAGAAAAACAAAGGGTAAAACAAATTAAATGAGGTTTCATCACATTTACGGTTTATGATATAACACTCAAAAAACATGAAACAAGTCATAGGCACAAAAACAAAAGAAGGTGTTACACCTGATGGACTAGTCGGCGAAGCGAAGGGGTTCTGGTCGAGGAGGTGTTCTTTTGGTGGCGTACACGCAAGAGAGATGAACTTCGGTGGTGCACAAGAAACGCAACTGGTGCAGTTTGCTTGACAGAGAGAGGGAGTAACTTTGTGAAATTAGGGCAAAGTTTGGAAAGGTGAGAGTTAAAACTCCAAAGGGAAAATGAGCCGCAAGATTTTCTTTTTGTATCATTTTGATGGATTAGATTACACCCTTAACGGCAGTTGTAACCGCCATTAGGCTTAACCGAGCTGCCGCTATGTTTACGTTAGATTTAAAGTGAGATTATTTAACGTGAATTTAAGGTCAGTTCAGGAACTGACGCAAAAAAATGCAACATCCCAATTTTTTTGGTAGTGTTAGGATATTGTCTATCACGAAGGCCAAACATGTACAAATATGGGATTATCAATTGATAATCAAACAGATAACTAAAGAGTACAGATGTTATATCCTAGTTTGTTGGAATGTGGGTTCACTAAGGGTACAACCTTTCAATTGACAAATGATCATGATATTGTCTTGCCATTAGAAATCAATTTGGATTCACTAAGGGTAGCTAAGAGAAACATACTTAACCTAATCAACAAGCCATGTTGGTGGAACTGGACTTAGTTGATGATGATAAGTTAAGGGCCTTGAGTCGAATTGAGTTGTCTAAACAAAAAATTGCTAACACATACAATAAATGAATTGGGTAAAAGAGGTTTATTGAAGGCGATTTAGTTTGGAAAAACCATTCTTCCGGTCGGGACAAAGTATCCCAGGTTTGGAAAGTGGTCACCAAATTGAGAACGGCCCTTCATTGTAAGCAAAGTGTAAAGTTGATTTGTTAATCAACTAGTTAACATGCAAGGTAAAGAGTTAAACAAAAACATCAATGGCAAATATTTAAAACATATCATCCTACAATTTGGAAAGGGGTAGAGGGGGCAAATTGATAGTATAAATTGAAAGAGTTCGAAGTTTTGCCAATCACACATCAATGGCGTATTGGTTCAAAGGTTCAAAATGATAAAACAAAAATAAATAACTAGGTTGCTGGGTCTCCGAAGTTGAGGCGGCTACTTCATCCTACTGATAATCTCTCCTTCATTTGTTGGTGCCTCACCTATGGCAGCTAATCCTTCCTCGGCTATGTGTTCAAGGTTGGGGACTAATGGTTCACATGTAGCATTAGGAGGAGGGGATAAGGCTTCGACTAGGAGTTTGGGTTGTTGCACCACAAGTTCGGTCAGAAACTCTATTAGAGCTAGAGAAGTTTAAGTCGATCCTTGTGCATCTGGTTTCTTCGCCCGATCCAACAGTTGGCGCAAACCATCCCAAACCTTGTTCGCCTCTGCTAGTCCTTCACGCCCATTGTTCAGGTCTCTCTTGTGGTAAACCCCATCGTCCCACAACAGCTCTATCTCACGTTGAAGGGACTTAGCCTTAGCATCAATTTTAATCTGTCGATCAGCACAAGAGTTGATTTGGGTTGAGAGGCTAGTCGATTTGAGCCTTAAAGAGTCGATCTCACGTTTGATCAAGTCTAGTTGAGCAGACAAATGGGTAAGTTGTTGGTTTATCTTCTCATTCTGCTTCATAGCAGCCTGCCTTTTTGTTTCAAGAGTGCGGTAGAAATTCGGGAATTGGGGCTCCGCGTCTTGTAGTTCACTCAACCTTTTCAAAAAATGAGAGGAGTTATCATAGCTCTCTTTGGCTCGGCTGTACTTGTAGGTGAAGTCATTCAATTGGAGACCAATTTGGTGAAAAGCCTCTCGTTCACGTGCTGGGACGTTAGTTGAATTAGCGAACTTGAAGAGAGAAACCCTCAAAGTTGCCACTTGCGCCCTATCAGTCGGGATCTCCCCCATAAGCGCTGCATCGACTCGCTCCATGTGATTGGATATGGGCTAGGAAACTATTCGGGTGAGACAAAATAATTAGTAACCTCCTCATTAGTTACCTTGGGGGATGGGGCCCTTGGAGGAGAAAGGACCAGAGGAGATTGGCGTGTTTTCTCTTCAATGATTGGTGAGACTTTCCTTGGAGGAGTTTGTCCAAATGCTTACAAAAAGAAATTATCATAAATGAAAATCGATCAAAAGAAATGAAAATGGTTTAAGTAAACGAGGGAGTAAGGTCTAACATGATACTTGAGCGGCGGCTTGTTCTAGTTCGGCAGTTGTTTGGGGGCCTTGAGAACTATCCCCCACATAAACATTTGAGGAAACCAATCGAGCTTCCTAGAAAGGTGCAGGGAATTTTAAAAAGAAACTCACGAGACAATGAAGCTATCAAGAAAATGTAAAAAATGGTAACAATCAATATTGTACCTTGACGTGCCTGCCTTTGTTTGCTGGTTGCTTAGGCGCTTCGGCTGCTTGGGGCTTAGGTGCTTCGACTGATTGGGGCTTAGATGCTTCGGTTGATTGGGGCTTAGGTATATCGAGAGCTGGTGAAGCTGGTGCTTCAGAGATATCAACACCCTCAGCCTCCGTCTTTGATCATACAAATATTCTATTGGTGAGTATTCTAGTAATTGATCACAAAAACATAATATATTATATTTAAGAAAGTGACATACAAAGAAGCAACTCACCCTGGGTAGAGTTGATAATAGATGTTTGAACTTTGTCATTTGGGGAACTGCATAACTTTAGTGGGTTAGTATTCCCTATTACTATCGTCATAAACAGTGGCATGACACAATTGAAATTATCAATCAGATCATGAATGAAAATAGGTAAAGCTCCTTCCAATTCTATTATCAAACAGTGCATAAATCAGTGAACAAATAATAGTTTCCTCTACCTTGTACACCAGCAGAATCACAATCGGACTCCGACACTTTAAATTCATCTCTAACTCTTGTAGGCTCAATTTCCATCTTTTCAGCTGAGGACATGTTATCCAGATGAGAGTACACTGGAGTAAACATAAAGTCGCAATATCAGGGCATCGAGTTATGTACCGCCATTAACAAGATACGAGATGTTAAGCTAAGGAAATTTAAAATTGAAACGAAACAACACAGACATCAGCAGGTTATTTCAATAACATCAAGAGACCTACAATTTTCAAGTACTGAACAGAACAACAGCAATTAGAAAATAGTAACTACTTTGTCAGTAACTTGATGAATGTGATCATCAGAGGCTTAGTTGAAAAGATAGAGTAATAACATCTTCAACATATCAATGCTTGAGAGAATGGGTTCACCATTGACTATAATTAGCGGCATGTATGATTGCACCAATATATAGAAACAATGAACAATGAATATATAAATAAACCACATGATTTGACATTTGAAAATTGTTTCCATCATATGAAGGTTCACATCAACAAACCGGGAAGGACCTATGAAGCACCGACATAGACACGCCCCCTAACACAGACATAAGTTTTAATTTAAAAAATATTGAAAAATACAAATAATTGAAGTGGTCTGATACGTATTGGTGGCCAACAATACGTGTCGAAAACCGAACACGTTTTCAACTCAAAGTGTCGGTGCTACGTAGGGAATGACATACAACAAATCAAAATTACAAACAAGATATATCAAATTCAAAGCAAACCATAGTTGCCTTTTCAAGAAGATGCTCAATAGGAAGTTTGGTCATGCAGTTTGGACTTGGAGGCATATCTTCCAATGGAGTTCCCTTCACATCAAAATAAAATTATCAACAACTTCATGCATCATCATCATCATAAGTTCATAACCAAGGTTTTAAAAATAGTCTAATGTTGATCATAACTAAGAAGAACAATTGAAATGTATTAAAGCAAGAAATGAAGAAAGGCAAAAACATGGTTACCATTTTCCATAGAGCGTCTCTCATTACCATAACATCTGTTAGCTTCATCAACTTGTTAGACCTAACTTCCAAATCCCGAATTAAAAGCCATTTCTTTCCTTTCACTTGTGGTTCCAACTTCTGCGTGTTCGTCAAATTTCTCAATATGTAATTTATGAAGGAGTCTGAATCGGAAGGAGGTTGAGCGTCGCTGCAGCCATTGGATGCGGTGAAGAGATGGTGGAGGAGAGGAGGGTTTGTGAGAGCGTTGGTTCTGGTTATGGTACTTGTACTTGTCAGTCGAAGTAAGAGCGCCATGACTAGTGAGAATACTTGAGGTTTCCTATTTAACAATTTTAATATATTTTTTAACGATTAGGTCCAATATGTTTTAAAAATATTGCACTATTACCCTTTCCGTCCATCTTTGTTAAAAAAATCATATGTGCCCATTATGTTGCTTATGTGGTCCATTAGTCACAGGCTGAGTCATATTTTTTATAATAAAAAAATGACTCATGTTTCTAATATCATCCAACTCATTACTGACTAATCATTTTAGTTTTTTTACTAATCACTAGTTCGTCACCGAAGAAGATCGCGGAGAAGATCAAGAGTTTGAGTCAAGTGAAGACTCTCGAAGCTCTCAAGAAGAAGACTTTAACAATCAATAATAAGAAAGATGCAATTAAGAAGAAGAAATCTGTGGAAGTGACATATTCGGGAGGGAAAGTGAAGCGTTTGAGTTTGGTGAAAACTCCTGATGCAATGAAGAAGAAGGAGAAACCTAATTTGACCCCAATGAAGCACAACTCCTACTCACAAACCTATCACTTCGTCGAAGCCTAATTTTGAAAACCCCAAATTACTATTTGCAATCAAATATCGAAAACCCCAAATTACGAAAACCCTAAATTCACGTAATAAAACGAGATCTACACATCACTAATGTGTTCATCCCTAATTTCTTCATCAATTTTTCTGGTTTCACATCGCTAAGATTTTTGTGCACATGCATCGCTAAGATTTCTTCCTTTTCGTTTGTGAATCATTATGTTTTGAATCGTTTGCTTCGTTTTCAGATCTATAAATTTTTTCATTCATCTTCATTTGAAGATTTTCTGGGTCTGAACTTTATGCATCAGATTGTCTGGTTTCACATTCATCTTCATTTTCTGGGTTTGTTCGTATATGCATCAGCTTCGTTTCCTTCTTCGTCTTCTATTGCCAAATCGTTGGGTTGCCAAGGAAGGATATATGGAGAACAAATCTTAGATTTTCATATTTCTGGGTTTCTACAAAGAATAGATATGATGAATTGTTCACAAATTTTTTATTTTTAATTAAAAGTAGTTAAAAAATAATGAATCAGCAACTAAAAATGTCACCTAAGCATAAAAAACTGACACTTAGGCATTTAACAACCATGTAACCATTTCTGTAACAGAGTTCAACGCAAATTTTAAAAGAACGGCAACGTGATTTTAAAACATAAACGACATATTCATTACGAATAAAACATATGAGAACTATTCGTTACCTGAAAATAAGATAAGGGACCCCGAGAGATATTTTTCCTAAAACCTAACTCTTAACAATTAAGAACGCCATTAGGAATGCATTTAGGTGTGTTTGATTTGCTAAAAATAAGGGTATGGATTGGACAACTCTAAAATTACCGTATTTGATTTAGAAAATTTTCATGGACAACTCCAGTCCCTTGATTTAAAAAAATTTCATGGTACCGTCCGTCTCATGGAACTAACACAACTTTCAGTTCACCCAAAATATATTTTTTTCCTACTCAATAATTCTCTCACTCACTCACTCTCTCTCTCTCCTATCTCATTCTTCTCTCTTCTTTCTCTCTCCATCTCTCGACCTCTCTCCTCTCACATTTCTTACATCTTTTCATCTCATGGGTCATGACCTTTCTCCCTCATATATCTCTTTCTCTCTCCCTCTCTCTCCCTCTCTCCTCTCATATATCTTCTTATCTCACGACTCTCTCTCTCTCTCTCTCTCTCTCTCGCTCTCTTCTATCTTCTCCCTTGACATTTTTCTTTATAATTTTCTAACTATTTTACTATATATGTTATATAAAATCATTATAATTATTAGAAAGAGAATTATAGTTGTTATGGTCAGGATTAGCTCCGACCTAATCTAGCGTCGAGCTCCCTCGGAAGTCATTGGGGAGCTGAAACTGACCACTGTACACAGGTAAGATTGGAACTACCTCTCATAAAATTTCGATTTGCAAGTCAGCATGGCAGAGTTCCTGGGACGGTATCCCAGGCCTACCCCGAGTAGCACCTCGGAATCAGATTCACACTCAAAAAAGGGGTCAGAACTAACCCTAATTCCCCCAACTTGTTGAACAAGCAATGACTTTTGCTTCAAGCAGCACGGGCCTCCAGCGGGTAGGGTTAGCCTCTTGATCCCCAAACAACCCTGGACGATATATCTATAAATAGGGGTTCTCACCCAGGCTTGACAGAAGCTATTCAGCTCTCAAAAAGGTAATACTAATCATATATATATATATATATATATATATATATATATATATATATATATATATATATATAAAGTTGTTTTAGCTAAGTATGTCGAACAGCTGTGGAAAGAGCCTCCACCCAAAATTTGGATGGAACAGAAGCCTGGAGAAGTAAGGTACGTGTCACATCCAACAAGTGACGATTCTTACGTTCTGCAACACCATTTTGCTAAGGGGTATTGGGGCAGGATCGTTGAGACAATACACCTTTTTGCTGTAAGAACTCCTGAAACTCATGAGACATATACTCACCACCAGAATCAGACCGAAGAATTTTAATACTGGTTTGAAATTGATTTTCAACATACATCAGAAATTTCTTAAACATAGAAAACACTTCAGATTTAGATTTAAGAAAATAAATCCAAGTAAAATGACTATAATCATCGATAAAGGTGACAAAATATTTATAGTGAGCACGAGAAGCGGCAGGTGAGATTCCCCAAACATCACTATGAATCATCTCAAAACAAGTAGAAGCACGATGAGCACCAGACGGAAAGGGAAGTGTTTTACTTTTAGCTAATTTGCAAACAGAACATGAAATAGAGGCACTAGAATCCATAGGTTTAGTACCTAACAAGCCAGTCTTAAATAAGTGAGACAAAACAACAGAGTTTGGATGACCCAATTTCCAATGCCAATCCTCACATACATTCAAAACCCTACTGATCGAAATCACAGGTATGATCGAAACCTTACTGATACCATGTCAGTAAATATGAGACGTGATATTGGTCACGCAGTTCGGCCAATATTTGCCTACGTCTGCGACTATAGAGCAGCTGTAGTTCCGTCTTATTGATTGTATATTTTCTCTCTCGAGTACAAACACTAATGAGTTTAAATAGACTATTCTATGTGAAAACCTAACGGGCCTGGGCCGAATACATAAATAAATCTACTATTTACAACTTCATTATTTCCTTATTCACATATACGAGGTCTTTTTGCTTTAAAAAAACTACTGACAAATTTTTCCTTAGTCGATGAGCCTAAAGCTAAAATTTTAGTAGTATTAACTTTGAGCGGCAATGTAATGAGAAAAGGATTCTAGAATTTGTGTTTCATTCCCTTCTGTTATTGCTTGTGGGTTGTTGATGAGGGAGGATTTCAATACCTTTAGCGCGAAAAATACATGTACTATAATTTTTTTTTTGTTCGGACCATTGCTAGCTATCCACGGAGTATCTCAACGCTTTCAACGAAAGACTAATCTCCGCTTGTGCTTAGGATCAAATTTCGCATGATAGATTAAGCCACTAAGGTCAACAGTGTTGGTTGTGAATGTACTATACTTTTAACATATTTTTTCTCTATTTCTCTCATTTTTCTCTTTCGTGAAAAACTCCAAAAATCACCAAAATGTTGCTCCCTCCGTCCCATATTATATGTCTTTCTAGGTAAAAAAATTTGTCAAATAATGCATGACTTTTTAAAATACCAATGCAACATCAATTTTCTTTTCCAGTCATACAATTCATTATTTAATATATCTCTTCTTTCAATTCTACGTCACAATCTCTCTTTTCTATACAAAATTAACTATTTTTCTTAATTCCTGTGCCACAACCTTAAACGACATCATAATCATAAGTAATATAAATCATGAGTTTGTCCACATAGGCTTACAACTAGGACCAATCAGAAAAAGTCACACGCATCTCCAAATAAATACGTGGCATCCACCTCAGCTTTTATTGAAAATTAATTTCGAAATATATCTCAAAAATGAAGAATCAGGGGATCGAATCCCCTTCCTCACACCCGCACCTTCCAACACTAACCATTTGAGAAACCACGTTTTGTTGTATCTGAAGCGTATTATATAATATTTAACCTTTTTTTTCTTTTATTTCTATCAAAACCTATTACCTACTAATTATATTTATTTATATGTATTTTAATACTTATATAGTACATTTATATATCATATTTATTTGACATCTAATATTTTGTATCACTTTCCATAGATTTTAGATTCTATATATTTATTAACTAGAATGTTATTAAATATGAGTAATTTTATTGATTTTCAAATTTGTTTTTAATTCAAAATTATATTAAATTTAAAAATATTGACTTATAATATCTTACATTTTTCTAATTCTCATATTAATTTAATACCAAATTTATTGATATCGGGTCTTGCATATCAATTAGTGACCCCTCGGTTCGACCATTGACCCAATGACCCAGTGACCTGCTCGGGTCGATCACCGGGTCGGTTTTAATAACATTGATTGCAGTTGACTGTTTCAAAAAAACAAAAACAAGTAATGAATACAATGCTAATTTTGTGGATCCAATCTCTCTCTCGACAATCTCTTTTCATCTCTCATTCGCACATTCCTCTTCCTTCTTTTTCTCTCATTTTCTATCACAAAATTTCAATCTTTTTTTGATGAACTACAAAAGTTTGTCCTTCATCTCTTCTTTAATCTTGATCAACTCAAAACGGAAAGCAACGAAAGAAGAAAATCAGAAGAAACAGAGCATTGCATTTCCCTCTCTCCATGGACCATCACTCCTTCTATCTTCCTTCGTTAGAGTTTCGTTTTTCCCTAAATTTCTGAAGAATTTCCTTCTTTAGAATCATAACAAAGTTGGCCACGATACTGTGTGAAGGATGAAGAACGATATTCGCCACTTCCACCGCCACAAGACGCCGACGTTCTAAACCACCACAACTTCTTCAGCACCTTACCATGATTTGTTTTTGATTCTATTTCTTCTGTTGTAAAGTTTGTCTTTTTATCATGTCAAACTAAATGGGTTTTCTTTGCTTTTGCTTGGTAATATTTTTATTCTTTGAAGTTTTTGAAATTTTCTTCAATCATGTTCAAATGGTTTTTTCCCCTTCGGCTTCTGTGATCATAAAGCTTTAGAGGAATTTTGGTAGTGCAGTATCTTTATGGCTAAAAAGATTCAGCTTTTGAAATCATAACATTGTTTTGGAGTACTTCCTAAGTTTATCAATTTTGCAATCATCTCATTTCAATAAATAGATTGAAGACTGTGCCTCCAATATAGTCAACCTCCATTGTGAGAAATTAAGGATATAGTTGTTCTTACGTTTGTATTGTATACAGGTATACTCCTCAATATATATAATCAGACCCAGAATAACAGATGTAGAAAATAGTGAGATATTGCTATAATAGTAACAAAAATGTGTTGATGCAGCGATGAAGGTACTCCTATGGTTGTCCGGTTACGGAAGTGTTATTGTCACCCTTATAACAATGTGGTTTTTTTTCTGTTTTGATCACTGTTGTAGCTTTGAAAATCCTTTCGGTCGGAACCACTATCGAGAGAAGATGGAGACTATCAGAAGCACAAGAGCAACAAGGTAGCCGGGTTGTTACAACATAGGTGCTGAACCTGTTTTGGGTTCATTCCGTAAGTATTCTTATAACTGCATATTTGTTTTCCCCATTCTTTTCAACTTTAAATTTTTTATTCCGTTTACCAATATTCTGTCTTTTGCATTGCACTTTCATTTTAGTACATGTTGGGGTTGCAAAATATAAAACTAGAATTCAATTTTATGTTTCATTTGTGCTCACATGGCATTCAACTTGCTTTAAGTAGTAATTTTGGGTTCGTGTAAGTAACTACTAAGCAATGATGGATATGATATGGATAGAGTGAATACAATTATTCAAATCCAAATATTAAAATTATCATAAATAGTAGTGCAATTAGGATATTGTGAAGCTGTGTGTCATATATAAATTTATCTCAGGTTATTGTGAAGCTGCGTGTCATATATATAATATTGAATTTGCAACTTTTGTTCTGTTTAATCACGATGCAGTGAGCCTGATTGAAAAGTCTTGCTCAGAGTTTCTTGAATTCTCGGAGGAGCTTTAAGTGTTTTAAATAGGGATACTACTGAATATCCAACAATATCTAATACTTATTTATTGAATAATGTTGAATATAAATCCTATGGGTTTTCCTAGGAACATATCTGGCCTCATTGGTAGGTTCTCTTCAAAGTTCATGTGGGGGACTCATCGAGAATATATTTGAGAAAACATTTCATGTTTGAGGGATTATGATTGATTAATTAGGACTTGCTTAAAAAGTTCAAAGATAAATCAAATGTTGTCAAGGTGAAGCGTAAATCTAGATTTTCAATAGCGTTCATAGTTTTAAGCTAAGACTTTCCAACAACCATAATCCATAAAATTACTTACAGTGTTAGTGACAATGTCTCAATCTTCAATGCAAGAGGGTTTCGTGGATACAATTTCACAGCTTTCACCAAGAGAGAAACCCTAAGATAAAATAAAATTTGAACTAATGGTTGTTTCTTCGCACAGTCACTATATCCCACTAAATCTGAGACTTCTCTCAAACCCTATCGCGTGATGTGAAAAGCGGTGCTGCTCTGTATTCCTTTTGTTTGCTCTCAATCTTTTTTTTTATCATCACTCTCAATCTTATTCCTAATAGTAAGTAATACTAATTAGATTGCAATAGATCGTTCCATATTTAGTTTTTTTTACAAAATTAGATTAGTCGCTGGCAAAGTCGTTGGATACTAACAATATGATAAGAAAACCTAATCTAATGCATCATTATACTTTTATTGATTATTAAGTAAAATATTTACCATTCTCCAACTAATATTGTATATCGCACGTATGATAAAAAATTCTAATCTAATGCATCATTATGTTTTTATTAATTATTAAGTAAAATATTTACCATTCTCCAACTATTAATTATTTTTGTCAAAAAAAAACTATTAATTATTCAGTCATGGATGTTACAATAGAATGAATATATAAGGTTTAATAAAAATATATATATAATGTTCATATTAAAATAAAATATCATAAATCTCCCTTTAATATGCGAGTTGGCATAATGAGCGCCAACTTGCAGCAAAAAATTAACCCCTATTTTCAATTGTAATTACAATACATGGCATTGGCCAAACTTCAACAAAAAAAATAACTCCAAATTTCAATTATATTTACAATTCATGCCATTCTTTTTATTTTTAAATTCTAAACTTAAACCTTTTTACTTCTTTCTTTTTTGCATATTTTAATGTTGTGAAAAAATTATTAGTTTTATGACAAAATATGTAAAGTGCAATGCTAAGTCGTGTGTTTGGGGGTACTTTGGCGTTCACGAAAAAAAATGAACTGTTGAAATACTAAATTAGCGTTGGAAAAAAATTTACGGTTCAAATACGTGAAGTTAGTTCCTCAATAAACAGTTGGACATAAAAAATTAATTTGATGACAAAATACATAAAGTATGCTAAGCAGTGTATTTTGATGTACTTTATGGTTCTGAAAATAATTTAATTGTCCCAATACGTAAAGTTTATTCCTCAATAACGGATTTGGTGAAAAAAATAATTTTGTGTCAAAATACATAAAGTAATATGTTAAGCAGTGTCTTTTGAGGTACTTTAGCGTTCGAAAATAAATTAGGTTTTAAATAAGAGAAATTCAATCTCTTTATTAATGTTCCTTTTTAACTTTATAATTTATAGTTATAATTTAATTTTTATTCACAAGAACTTTGGACACATAAAAAATAGAACCTCATATTATATTTTTTCGACTTTCTATAGGTACTTCTATTTTATTTATGGTTTTCAACAAACCTTGCATGAAACCCACATGTTTCACTTTCTATTTGTGTGTCTTCTACATTTTGGTCATTTCGCACAAACAGCTATTAGATGCATAATTAAATTGGGATTTATATTTTAATCTTTCTTTTTATATTTGAGTATCGCGTTGCAATATTTGCCCTATGGAAACTTCAGCCGCATTTACAATAGAACTACCATCATCTTCTTTCAACTTTGTTTATAGTTTTTGAGATCTTGCTGATTTTAATTTTGCACTTGAGGTGCTTAATTGAGTATATGACTTGAATAAAATTAATTTTTTATTAAAATAATAAAAACAAAAAGTAGCATTATACTGTTGGCTCAAATAAGCTAAAATATATACTTGCCATTCTTTAATTTATTAATTCTAAACTTAAGCCTTTCAATTTGTTTTCATCTTTTAATGTTGCGAAAAAAAATTAATTTTGTGGAAATATACATTAAGTGTGATGCTAAGAAGTGTGTTTGATGATATCATAGCATTCGGAAAAAAATTAACTCTTCAAATACTACTTTAGCGTTCTGACAAAAATTTAAGTGTTTAAATACGCGAAGTTCGTTCCTCAATAAATGCTTGGACGGAAAAAATTTGAAGACAAAATACATAAAATGATATGCAAAGCAGTATGTTTTGATGTACTTTATGGTTCCAAAAAAATTAGTTGTTCCAACACGCAAAGTTTGTTTCTCAATAACTGGTTTGGTGAAAACAAATAAATAATTTCATGTCAAAATATGTAAAGTGAGATGCTAAAGTAGTGTATTTTTAGGTACTTAATCGTTCGGAAAAAAAAATGAAGATGTTTAAATACACTAAGTTCAGTGTCTTTGTTTATATTTATTTTTAACTTTATAATCTTCTTTTTTAATTTATAGTTATAATTTAAGTTTTTTCACGGAAACATCAGCCACATCAACATTAGAACCTCACATCATATTTTTTCGACTTTCTATAGGTGCTTCTATTTTATTTGTGGTTTTCATCCAACCTTGCATGATGTGAGACCCCAGGTTTACACCGACATGTTTCACTTCCTATTTGTGTTGTCTTCTATATTTTGGTCAATTCGTACCAACTTCTATATATATTTGAGTACCACGTTGTAGTGTCCACTCCTGCAAGAACCTTAGCCACATTTACAATAGAACCTCAATCATCTTCTTTCAACTTTTTTTTGACATGTTTCACTTTCTTATGGCGTTGTCTTCTTTTCTATCTAATTATCGGTTAACCTGCAGGAACTACAACCACTTTTTTTATACTTCTTCTATTCAGAGTACAGTGTAGGAGCATTTACTCCCGCGGGAACTTCAACCACATTTACAATAGAACGCTGTGTTTGACTTTCTAATTGTGTTATCTTCTTTTCTTTCTAATTACAGGTTAAGTTTTTATATTTACATTTGATGATTATGGATTATATTATTAAAAATTTTTAGACTTTTTCTTTTTAATATCTATCAATGCTCAATTTCAACGTCTCTATTAATGTTCCTTTTAACTATATAATCTTCTTATTTGATTTATAGTTATAATTTAATTTTTACTCTATATTATCAGACTATATATTTTACAAACAAACATTGTTGGCCAACAGACATAACCCACCCTAGGATACAAGTGTCAACCTGATGCTCTCGAACTCGATTCCCACAGCCTTGGGATAAATATGGATTTTGTGTTGTATTATTTATTTTAATATAGCGCAATCCGTGTGCAACCCGTGCATCGCACGGGTCATAAGACTAGTTATTGTCAATTCTAGAAATTTTTTATACCTCATTAATTATTGAGCTTTATAGGCAAATAAGATATGAGGAATAAGTCCCTTTTAAAAAAGAAGATATGGGGAATAAACAATACTAATATTGATATTCCAATTTCTTTTTGTATCTTGCTTTCAAACTTATAACATCAAATATTTTAGGTTTAATTACATTTTTGGTCCCCCAATAATAGTTCATTCACGATTTTGGTCCCCCAGCTGAAATTGGTCAAACTAATGGTTGAAGTGGCACTAAGTTAAATGACGTGGCATCCCATGTTTGAGTGCCATATGAAATTTTTAATTAAAACATAATATTTTAATATAACAATTTGTTTTTTAAATAAGTAATAATAAACATCCAAATATCTGGTAATAAAGTATTTTTTAATCTACTTTTTTCCAACTTACTGACTCTCTTTTTCTGCGATAAATGTTCGGAGATAGCAAAGTTTGGTGTTACTCAAGGTGGAAGTTTGATGAAGATCATGAGGAAGATCTTAGAGTGACCAAAGGATCTTTGTTATGTATACTTATGGATGGATGTATTGTTTCATCCTTCCCTCACAGTCTCACAATCGACTAAACGAGTGCTTTCTACCTGTACGCGGGAATCTCGACGGGGACTGCCCACAGTGGAGCGTGAATGGGGAATTTTTCCATGTGGAGACGGGGACGAGAGAGATAATTCCCCCACTGTCAACTCTGGGATGAGGATGGGGACAGGGACCATTCCGCTGTCCGAGTACATTATACGTGTTTTTTAATTAAAAATATTAATAAAAAATAAAAATATGCTAACTGTTATCTTTTATTCTTAATTTTATTTTTTGAATATCAATAAATAAAAGGAGGACTAAATTTTATATTAAAATATTAAACTATGATTTTTTAGTTTAACTATAATATTTTTTAGTATACAATTTAATCTAATAAACGTGTCCTACTAAAATTTGTCATGGTGAGTTTATTTTCTAAGGTTTCCAAAGTAGTCAATTTTTTTGACATAAAATACGTAAACATTCAACTGGCTCTTTTTTAATCCCCAAACAACAATTTCGAAATTTAAGTTAAAAGAAAATGTATACCCGTGCTGACATTGGTAATACATACTAGTATAATATGGGACGGAGGGATTACTAATTATCAAAGACGATTAATGTAAATCCAGTTGTCACGCTCGACAACCGTGTGATTGTTTACGAGAAAATATAAACTTTTACTCTAATCTAATTTATTGTTACTGGCCTCAACTTGTATTTCTCCCTCTCTCTTTATGAGCTGAACTGACTTCAGGAAGTTTCTCTCCAACCGGGACTTCCACTGCCAAATGCAAGTCCAGGAATGGAAGGAAGTACTCGAACTTGTACACATTTTATGCAACCATATGGCAGTGGAAAGTGACACTGCCACTGCCACATTCAAAAAATCTCTCTGCCAAATATATCAGAAATCATCTGATGGAATTAGAATATAAATATATAAAAAATGTGTTATAAATCATACAATAAACAACAAATACAATTAGGTTCACATAAGAGTACATAAAAATTCATTCATTCATTCATTCAAGTACATATAACTTCTTTCCAGAGATTATAAACATTAATGCACAGATTGATACTTAACCACAATGCATCAAACAAAAAGAAACACAGAACAAACATGAAGAGAAAAGCTTCTTAGTACACATATTTAATAGTAGTAACTCTATAGTATACTATTCACTTAACCTAAACCACCATTCCACTATTTCTACCACCACCAAATTTCAACTCTACATCAACAACCCCATCACATCGACTACTATTATCTCTATTATCACTTCTCACTTCAGGAACAACACTAAACAAATCTTCAACAGAAGTAACAACACAACATTTCCTAGCTCCATTATTGCGTGCAGTTTTTTTAGCCTTTGGTTCCGATGACGAAGAAGACGAAGTTGAAATTGGTGATAAGGGTATTATAGGCAATGGCAACACTGAAGGTATCTTAAAGTTAGTTCTAGCTTTTGAACCTCTTAATCGCCTAGCTGCCGCGTCATAAGCACGCGCCGCTTCTTCTGCTGTGTCAAAGGTTCCTAACCAGTGACGACATCTACCTATTCTGTCTCGTATTTCTGCTGACCATCTCCCCCATGGTCTCTTTCTCACACCTCTGTAGGTTTTGTTCAACGAGGTAGTTGTAGTAGTGTTGTTTTCTTCTTTTTTCTTTTTTGGGTCTGAAACGCAACATGAAGGTGTCGTTTTGTTGTTGTTGTTGTGGTGGTGGGGTCCGTAGAGGATGTGTTCTCCGACAATCGCGGCGATTCCTTCGAGAGATGTTTCATGAGAATAATAAGGAAGAGTTTTCGGAAGGTTTAAGGTGGTGGTGGTGGTGGTTGTGTTTGAGAAGATTTCAACGTTCATTGTGGTTATGTGTTCTTCAACGGAGGCTGATTTTGGTAGGGGACCGTTGTGAAGAAGGGTAAACGGTATTTATATCGATTTGAGTTGAAGAAATACTATTCTCTCGGTCCCATTTTGTTCGTATTGAAAGTCTAAATTTTATAAAATGTGTTTTTTTTTTCCATGTCATTGATGCTTATCATGACTAATGGCCTGACTGGCCATGAGTAATTAGCTTTACCGGCTCGTGTGGTTCTTCTCTTTTAACACAGTTGTGTCACATCTAAAGTTCGAACTCTAGACATTGGGGTGGGGATCGAAGTCCCAAAAGATTTTTTAAAATATGTTGTTTAATTTATCATTTAATATTTTATCTATTTATATAAAAAATGTGAATGAATAATTACTGGGCGTATAAGTGAAGAAGAATATTAAAAATTTCATTGAAGATCTAAAATAATACTCGATCTGAGATAAATTAATTTTGTTAAAACAACAAAAACAAAAATGAAACGAATGCGTAACTTTTTTAATCGAGATCAGGGTATCCTTTTTACTTATTTAATGCAGTAATTAATCCCCTCACTGAATTGAACGAATGAATAATTGTAATCGAATTAAAGGTGGTTAAAAAAACAAAATATTTTATGGAAAGATAATTGTAGATATTGCTGTCAATTTCGATAAGACCGTAATCCCTCATATTTACATGTTTGTCTTTCCTAGGCTGGCACTCTCTGTACTACTGTATAGTCCGTAGATCGTAGGGAATAGGGATACAACTTTTAGAAGGACGTAAACTAAGCACCCCTCTTGGGTAGTAGGCCCTACTTTTTTTAAATTTTATTCTATTTTTTATATAGAATTTAATTTATATTCACATAAGCTATTAGTATATAAGTATTTTCTAGCATTTTTCTAATTATTGTTGAAGATACACATTAATCCCTCCTCAGTTCCTTGTTACTTGTGAGTTAGGCTTTAGAGGTTCACCAAACGTCAAGGTAGACTTCACAATACATCGACAGCGAAAGTTGAACTCATGCCATTGGAAGGAATCATCCAACTCCTTACCAATTGAACCAACCTTCATTGGCAATTTTTGTATAAACAATCGTTTCTCTTGTCATTTTCAAAGTTTAGTGCAATATTTATTATTCTGTCAATAATGCCCTTTAGTATTTTTTGAAGCGAGAGAAATAGATAAAATGAGATTTTTAAGCGTATTATTGGTAAAAGATAAATCATGGTATGAAAATAACAAAATTTATTGGTCTCATTGGTATGCACAAAAAGTTAAAAAAACAAGTAAAAATGAATTGAGGAAGTATATGATCGAGTAGATTGGAAGTATGTTCGATGCATGGTGACTAATATGTGGTTTTGCGATTGTCAAAAAAGATGAGTTTTGTGACAAATAGGTTCGTTGGATGGCTCAATGTATGGCATCTATTAATTATTCGGTATTGATTAATGGGGAGCGTGTTGGTCTATCAAAGCGAGCAAAAGTCTTGAACAAGGAGACCCTCTTGAAGTAAGACTGTGTAGAGCCCATCCTCTCACACCTATCATTTGTTGATGATTGTTGTTTTGTTTTTCAGGGCCACTTACGGAGAAGCAAATCGAATAGAGATCATCCTTCATTCATATGAAAAGGCTTCAAGACATGTAGTTAATTTGCAAAAGAATGAAATCTTCTTCAGTAGCAATATGATGACACAAATTATAGAGAGTAGCCTCCATCTTTGGTGTGAGATAAAGCTTGGGCACTGACAAATATTTGGGCTTACCTTCTATGAAAGAGAGGAAGAAGGCTATTTTTAACTAGTTGAGGGGCTGATTGTGGATTAGGATTCATAGTTGGCCTGGAAAACAATTGTCTTTTGGAGGGAAATAAGTGCTACTGAAGTCTATTGCTCAATCAACTCCAACACATTACATGAACACGTGACTCCTAGTTAGTCTTGAACAATTGTCTTTGGTGGGATATGTTAGTTGTATCAAGAGTCTTCAATTCTAAATACTATCCACAAGATGATTTTTTGGTGACCCAGCTAGATTGCTATCCCAAATTGGTGAGAAGAGGGTAAAATGGAAAGTTAGTGATGGTAGGAACATTAATTTTAAGGTAAATTACATTTATATTCTTTTGATATAGTTTAAAATTTTGAATTTTATTTTATTTTATTTTTTCAAGTTGGTTGTTTATTAATTTTCAGAACATTAACACAGTCAACTCTCACTGCCGGCGTGAGGATCCCTTCAGTGGGTGATCTGTAAATACTTCTGTAAGCGCTCAGTGGGTGCCCTGATCTTGGTGAGCCCCCAGAGCCCAACTCACCTAAACTTTTTGTAACAAAAAAATAATAACACAGTCAAATTTTATTTTATCTTTCGTCTAACTCTATTAGAAAAAAGAACATGTGGCAGCTATAGTATATACATGTCCGTTAGTATCCTTATGTGGTTACCAAGTCATAACTTGAGTTTTATTATTTATTTATTTTATTAAAAATCACAGTCATCTCTTTCAAAAATTCATCTGCTTCGTCATAAAGTGAAAACTGAAAACTTCAAAACAATAACGTAAAAAGAAAAAAAATATAGTCAAATTTCTTCAAGCTTATTTCTGCCGAATCTTCAAAATTCCGCAAATATGAAAATCTGCCAAAATTACAAACTCAGTGCATGCTTAATTATATACTTGAGGTGCTAGCTCAGTGGTACGAGCTTAGCATTCTATCCTTAAAATGCTGAGTTCAAATCCCCTCGAGACAGTTGTAAAAATGGCTATTAGTGCCACTTTGATTAATAAAATCTCTCATTCCCCAATTAAAAAAAGATTATACTTTTTTAAAACACTCTTCCATTTTTAAAAGTTAACAAAAAGAACAAAATTTACTCTTACTTAACTTTTTCAAAAAAAAAAACTATTTTTAAAAGGCCATCAAATACACCATAAATTTCCGTTTTTAAAAACAATAACGTAAAAAGAAAAAAATACACGTCAAATTTCTTCAAGCTTATTTCGGCCAAATCTTCAAAATTCTGCAAATAAGAAAATCTGCTAAAATTACAAACTCAATGCCTGCTTGATTATACTTTTTTAAAACAGCTTTCCATTTTTAAAAGTTAACAAAAAGAAAAAAATATACTCTTAACTTTTTCAAAAAAAGAAAACCATTTTTTAAAAGGCTATCAAATACACCATATATAAATTTTCATTTTTTTTGGATGTTTGCTCCACCTCGCATATGCTTTTGGTTTTTCCTTGCGTTTTTGTTTCGTTTGATTAGATTAGCGTTACAACACAATCAAACACATCCGACATTTCTACTTTTGTGGGTATCTACTTCTAGTTCTTCTGAGCTCCGTCTGTCTCCTCCCCCCTTTCACCCGCTTTTGGTTTTTCCTTGCGTTTGCGTTTCATTTTATTAGCATTTCATTCTGTATGATTAGCGCCATATGAGTTGCATGAGTAATGCTAATGCATTAAGGGTTATGGGCGTTGTTGTTGGCGCCACCATCTATGGGTCCCTCCACTACGATTTGTCCGTGAATGGCGTGGATATGTGCATTGTCTACCTCTTCCCTTTCTTCTTCGCTTCCCTTTCTAAAATGTGATCCATGTCCATATCTAAGGCAGGGAGGGATAGGGAACAATGGATCTGAGAGAAGAGAGGGAGGGATAGGGAACAATGGATCTGAGAGAAGAGAGGGAGGGGGCATCGAAAAATCTGGACCAAAGATAGTAACCAGATGCTTACATCATCACTAAGAGTTCATCTTCTATTGATTCTTGTTCTTTTGCTTATGTTCTTGGATTTATAACATTAAATTCGTACACTTGAACAAAGTAATAGAACAAAATTTTTCATAGAATAATTTTTATCTTCAATATAATTGCGAGTCATTGTTTATGGATCCACCTACGTTGAATTTACAGATAATTCAGCTACATTGTGATCAATTTATTTATCAACATCATTGCTTATGTTCTAATTTTTGTGGACCTCTTCATCTATATTAAAGTCAACAGATACCAAGTCAGCAGTCAAAGATGACTTGGATAATGAAGAGAAGATGACGACATATAGTTTGATTACCAAGCAGGGACAAAATTGAGAATCACCTTCGTCACCTCTTCACCATCGTGCTAAGTTCACCAGCTAGCAAAATCTCAGTCTGATCTTCTCTTTCCTTTCCGTTAAGATTTTAGATTTGCCCTAGATTCTTTTTCTAGATTTTACCTATGATTGTTTTGCTGTATTGCCCTGTAATCTGGTGTATGATACACCTTAGCTTTTACTATAAATACTGGTACTGTTGTAACCATAAAGATCAATCAGCATATTCAATCATTCTTCCCTTTTCCATTTGTGAGCTTGTTCTGCTCTTTGAGCTTAACTAATTATGGAGAATACTGATTTTATGATGGTATCAGAGCAATTGCTCTGAATACCTTGCCTCATTCCATTGCCCCTTTTTCGATTTCACTTCACCTCGTGAATCATGACCCGAAACAACAATGCGACAACTTCCGGTGGAGGAGTACCACCACCTCCATCTCCAGCTGCTGATCCAACTAGTCCGTACTATGTTCACCCAAGCGATGGGCCAAGCTCCGTTTCTGTAACTCCGGTGTTGAGTGCGACGGTAAGCAACTACCATAGCTGGGCAAGATCGATGCGACGGGCTCTTGGTGGAAAGAACAAATACGACTTTGTCGATGGCACAATTGAGGTACCTGATCCCTTTCACCCTAGCTACAAGTCATGGAGTAGATGCAACATGTTGGCACACTCTTGGATCATGAACTCAGTAGCCGAGTCTATAGGGCATAGCATAGTCTTTCTGGAAAATGCAATAGATGTGTGGAAAGAACTTAAGGAGCGCTTCTCTCAAGGAGATCTTATTAGGGTCTCTGAGCTACAATGTGAAATATATACGTTGAAGCAAGGGTCTCTTAGTGTTACAGAATTCTTCTCTTAATTAAAGGTGTTGTGGGAAGAATTGGAGGCCTACATGCTTGAACCTACATGTGGATGCCCAAGGAAATGTGTTTGCACAACTGGTATAGATCTTGCCCGCACACACCACAGTCTCAGTAAAACTATTAGGTTTTTGACTGGGCTCAATGAGAACTTTGCTGTTATAAGGTCTCAGATATTAATAATGGAACCCCTACCCAATTTGAATAAGATATTCTCAATGGTCATACAACATGAAAGGCAGAATTCAAGCACTGATGAGGCAAAGCTGATTGCTGCTAATGTGAATGTTGATACTAGAAAGGGGCAGGGGAGAGGAAAAGGGGGATACTCCTCCAATTACAAAGGAAATTCAGGCAAGGTTTGCACTTATTGTGGGAAAAGTGGGCACACAGTTGAAGTGTGTTACAAGAAGCATGGTTTCCCTCCCAATTGGGGAAAGAATGCTACCAACTCTGCTAATCTTGATCAATCAAAACCAAAAGAAGAAAGCAAAATAGGAATTTCACAGGAGCAGTATGAGACATTGCTAAGCCTGATCCAAGCAAGCAAAGTCTCAAAGTCTGGTACTTCTTCTAGCAAGGCTAACATGGTAACCACTATTGATTACTCTCCTTTTGCAGACTCAGGTATACTCCCTCTTGTCTGTTCCCTGATTTCTAGCCATCTAGGATCATGGATCATTGCCTCAGGAGCCACTGACCATATTTGTTGTTCTTTGAAATATTTCAAAACTTATCATGCTATCAAACCTGTGAACATTAGATTACCAAATGGAAATTCTGTGGTAGCTAAATATGCTGGTACAATAGAATTTAGTCCCTCATTTTGTATTGAAAATGTCTTATGTGTTCCTGGTTTCAATCTGAATCTGCTGTCAGTCCCTAAATTGTTAATGGCAAATTTCAAAGTTGAATTTGATGACTCACAGTGTCAAATACAGGACAAGGATACCAAGAAGATGATTGGTTCGGGTGTGATGTTTGAAGGGCTTATATATTTAGAGATAGAAGCTAAGAAGATCAATGGAGTGACTGTGGAAGCAAGGAGTGCTCAGAAACTTCCCAAATCTGCCCTATGGCATTTTAGGCTAGGCCACCTATCCCATAGTAGAATGAAATTGTTGTCTAGTGATTTCCCTTTTGTAAAGCCTGATGAAGGCTCAACTTGTGATGTATGCCATTATGCTAGGCACAAAAGGCTACCTTATAGTCTTAGTACTAGTAGAGCTACAAAACTCTTTGAAATAATACACCTAGACATTTGGGGTCCTGTTTCAACTGTGTCTGTTCATGGTCACAAGTATTTCCTAACTATTGTTGATGATTTCAGTAGATACACATGGGTTATCCTCTTAAAATCAAAAGCTGAAGTAAGTAACTCTGTGAAATACTTCATTAACTTGTGTGAAAACCAATATGAATCCAAATTCAAGATTGTAAGAAGTGATAATGGCCCAGAGTTTCTAATTCCAGAATTCTATGCCTTAAAAGGCATAATTCACCAAACCAGTTGTGTTGAAACCCCCCAACAGAATGGGAGGGTAGAGAGGAAGCACCAACATATCCTTAATGTTGGAAGGGCCCTCTTATTCCAATCAAACTTACCCAAACAGTATTGGGCTTATGCCATTGTTCATGCCACCTATATCATCAACTGTGTCCCTAGTCCTCTTCTTCAAAATAAATCTCCATATTTTCTTTTAAAAGGCACTCTGCCAAATTTAGAAGAATTGAAAGTTTTTGGATGCTTGTGTTATGCATCCACTCTCCAGTCACATAGAACAAAACTTGATCCAAGAGGTAGAAAGTGCATATTTCTAGGATACAAGTCAGGAGTAAAAGGGGCAATGTTAATGGATTTAAACAATAGAGAACTCTTTGTGTCTAGAAATGTCACATATCATGAGGATGTCTTGCCTTACAAAAATTCTCAACCCATATCACAGTGGCACTATTACACTCAAAACTCTGTTGATAACACTGATGATGACTTGAATCCAGTCTTAAATGATAGTCCTGCTACCACAGTCACTGAACAAAGAAAATCAAGCAGAGAAAGACACCAACCAGCTTATCTCTCTGAATATATATGCAGTATTTCAACATCATCATCCAAGAACACATCCTCAGGTATATCATATCCTATTCAAAATTTCCATTCCATGTCAAATTTGTCTCTTGCACAAAAAAGTTTTTCCACTTCATTAAGTTCAGTCATAGAACCAAAATCTTATGAAGATGCTTGTAGAGATAAGTCTTGGATTACAGCCATGAATAAAGAGCTTGATGCTTTGGAAAGCAATGGAACTTGGGATATGGTTGATTTGCCAATGAATGTGAAACCCATTGGGAGCAAATGGGTTTACAAAATTAAGCACAAAGCAGATGGCACAATAGAGAGATATAAGGCAAGATTAGTGGCAAAGGGTTACAACCAAGTGGAAGGACTTGACTACTTTGACACTTTTAGTCCTGTGGCAAAACTCACAACTGTGAGGACTCTATTGGCAGTAGCATCAATGAAGAATTGGTCTCTACAACAGTTAGATGTAGACAATGCTTTCCTACATGGAGATCTTGATGAAGATGTTTATATGGAGGTGCCTCAAGGAGTGAAATGCACCAAGACTGACCAAGTTTGTAAACTCAGAAAGTCACTGTATGGCCTAAAGCAGGCTAGCAGAAAGTGGTACGAAAAGCTCACACAACTTCTCATCAGTGAAGGTTACAAGCAATCCACTTCAGATTATTCCCTTTTCACTTTGAACAGAGGTGATGAATTCACAGCACTCCTCATTTATGTGGATGATGTGATTTTAGCAGGAAATTGCATTGCTGAGTTTGATAGGCTCAAATGTGTTCTGAACAGTTCCTTCAAGATCAAGGATTTAGGTTCATTGAAGTATTTCTCGGGCTTAGAGGTGTCTCAATCTAAGCATGGAATATCAATCTGCCAGAGGAAATATTGTCTTGACCTTCTTACTGAAGCAGGATATTTGGGCTCAAAACCTATTTCTACACCACTGGATCCCAATGTAAAATTGCATCAAGATAATGGAGAAGCCTATAAAGACATTAGCTCATACAGAAGGTTGATTGGAAGGCTACTATATTTGACCAACACAAGACCTGATATAACTTTTGCTGTTCAACAATTAAGCCTACATATCAATGCTCCAACTGTGACTCATCATACTGTAGCATGTAGAATTCTCAGATATCTCAAAGGTAATCCTGGAAGAGGTCTATTATTTCCCAGAGAATCTGTTATGCAGTTATCTGGCTTTGCTGATGCTGATTGGGCAAATTGCCTTGACACGAGAAAATCTATCACTGGGTATTGCTTCTTTCTTGGATCATCTCTAATTTCATGGAGAACAAAGAAACAACAAACTATCTTGAGGTCCTCATCTGAGGTAGAGTACAGGGCACTCTCATCAGCAGCCTGTGAATTACAGTGGTTGAGGTTCTTACTTGATGATCTTAATGTTCATTATGATCGTACTTCAGCCTTGTATTGTGATAATCAAAGTGCTGTCCATATAGCAAGAAACCCTGTGTTTCATGAGAGGACAAAGCATTTGGAAATAGACTGTCACTTTGTGAGAGAAAAGCTTCAAGCAGGGATTCTGAAGCTGCTGCCAGTGTCTTCTAAAGCTCAGTTAGCAGATTTTTTTACCAAGGCCCTAGCACCAGCAGTTTTTACTCCATTCATTTCCAAGCTTGGGATGATCAACATCTACCATGGCCAAGCTTGTGGGAGGCTATTAAAGTCAACAGATACCAAGTCAGCAGTCAAAGATGACTTGGATAATGAAGAGAAGATGATGACATATAGTTTGATTACCAAGCAGGGACAAAATTGAGAATCACCTTCGTCACCTCTTCACCATCGTGCTAAGTTCACCAGCTAGCAAAATCTCAGTCTGATCTTCTCTTTCCTTTCCGTTAAGATTTTAGATTTGCCCTAGATTCTTTTTCTAGATTTTACCTATGATTGTTTTGCTGTATTGCCCTGTAATCTGGTGTATGATACACCTTAGCTTTTACTATAAATACTGGTACTGTTGTAACCATAAAGATCAATCAGCATATTCAATCATTCTTCCCTTTTCCATTTGTGAGCTTGTTCTGCTCTTTGAGCTTAACTAATTATGGAGAATACTGATTTATGAATCTATGCAATTGTTTTTGTTGCCTCTTCCTCTTGGTCTTTTCCATGTTGCAGCTGTCCATTATTCATAGGTACCTAATACGACACTGTTATTAAAGAAGGCATGTGACCTTCATATATTGTTGGCGAAAAAGTGTTTCTGACTTCGTCCAAGAGATGTACGACGCCAAGTAATTATGGGTGTTGAAATGAATTATAAAAAGTTCTCGGTATCACAATGAGTCTCATAATATATAAATATAAATAATAATAAAAATTGTTAGGAAATCGAACATCGACTCTTATGAAAAACAACAAAAGGAATACTAGAGTCAAACTAATTAATTAATATCCTTATGAAAAAACAACAAAAGGAAGCAAAGAACATAAAAATGTAAACAAACAACTTTCCTTAACAAAACATAAACAACATGGAAACTAGTGATAAATATGCTTCGCAAAAGACTTGCTTCATGGAGAGGTCTCTCCCTATTTATTGGTGGTCGGGTAACAAATAAATAAGAGTTAATCACCACAGGTCTCTTATTAACATGTCCCTTGTATTTTTTTTCTCTTTTTACAAGGCTTCAAAGGTGGTGATTAATTCAATGATCAAGATTCAGAGAGATTTTTTGTGGGGCATTAAAGAGGATACTAGGGATATGTTAACCCAGAGATGAGGATGGGCTTGGTATCAAAAGTCTTGAGTTGTTTAATATTGGATTGTTAACCAAGTGGAAGTGGCATATATTGACTTACGAGGAAGCTAGTTGGAGTGATATCATAACTTATAGATATGGAGCTCGAGCTTCTGTTAATTTGTTGAACGAATCCAACGCAACAAGGAGTAGATTTGACTCTTTATGGTGGCGTGATCTAGTTTGATTGGGTAATGATTTTGTTGTTGATGGCTGGTTTGACTCGTGTATTAAAAGGTGTTTGGGGGATGATTGAGGAGTAGACTTTTGACATCATCATTGGATTGGTCAAAGGCCATTATACCATGATTTCCCCAATCTATTTGCTGGTTGTAGGAATAATCACATAATGGTGGCTGACTTGGGTGGATGGGATAATAATGTTTGGCGTTGGATTCGTCCTTGGAATCACTCAGATAACCCTTCGCTGGCTAAGGATGTCAACATCCTTGAATCCATATTGATGGACCTTGTATTGAAGGCAGGTGGTGACGATTAATGGATTTGGATATTGGAATCCAACAAAAAAGTCACTGTGCGATCGTGCTATAATAACTTGGTTCAAGCGTCGTTGATACACAACGACGAAAGTAGCCTCAACTCGGTTTTCAAGACTCTTTGGAAGAAAACTATTCCTTCGAATGTTGTTATCTTCGAGTGGAGAATATTCACCGACTCCCTTCTAGTTCGTAATTTTCTTTTCAGGCATAGTGTTCTTAATTCAGAGGAGGCAGCAGTTTGCGCTTTTTGCAGAGACCATCGAGAGGATCTGCAACACCTTTTTCTCGATTGCAATGTTGTGAGAAATGTATGGTATGAGATTAACAGTTGGTTAGACACTCAGGTGCCTATATCGCATGACATTGTGCAATATTTTAGTTGTTTTGGAGACTTATGCAAAGGTACTAAGGTGAAGAAGGTCAAACATTTGATATGGTTGTCATCTTGTTGGTGTATTTGTCTAACCCAAAATGAGTGTGTGTTTAGGGGGGAGGATATTAATCTTGAATCCATTATAGCTCATATTAAAAGTATGTCATGGAGTTGGTTCGTTTGTGGGGCGGGTAGACATTCTAGTTATTCCGATTCTTCTTGGTGGAACAACACCCTTCAACAAGAGGCAAAGTTTTAAAAACAAAACATCTAACAACAACAACAACAATAATAATAATAATAATGCAAAATTTCTGTTGGAATCCTTGAAATCATTTTTTTTTATATTGAGTTAGTCCTTTAAATTTTTCTCAAATTTAGGTCTTTTAAGTCATCTAACGTGAACAAAGATTTTTTTTAACTCTCTATTCCAAACATGGGTCAATGTAACTGAGTGACATGACATGTAATACATGAGAGCATATTATACCGACAACAAAATTACTCCCAATGTCCTTTAACTTAATTACTCCAAATTTACTCCTTTAAATTTCAAAACATTAGCAACATTGTTTATGAGTTGTTAAAGCATTCCCTTAAGAGATTTAACATTGCTGCATGTCCAATACTGGATTCGAACCCAGAATTTTAATTAAGCTGAAAGAGACATCTACCATCTCACCCAAGTGCTATTGAGTTTATGAGTTGTTATTTATACTTAATAATTCATGTCATTTTTTAATTTAATTTTAATTATGAAAAAATTAAATTAGAGTTCATCTTATTCTCCATTCTTCGTAGAAGCCCATAAATTAGGGATCATGTTCATCACTCATCTTTTTGAAAATAAAAATATTTTAATTTAAAACAAATAAACTCGACATATTTTTAATTTAACATAAAAATTACGTTTTATCATAGCCAAATTATTTTTGAAAATAAAAATATTTTAACTTAAAACAAATAAATATCTAAAATGAATCGAATCAAGTATCAACTTTACTTTGTCTAATTAAATTCAGCTTTGAATTATTTCACTGTACAAATTTCCAAATATGTTATTAAGCTATGGCTAATGAAAGAAGAAAAAGCAAAAGGAAGAGTGGAAATGAGGAAGATTGTTGGTACGAGTAAACAGTGAAAATGAAAAAAAGCAAGTAGCTTAGCTAATGAATGTATAATGTGATGCGATGCGATGCGATGAGGTCACTGTTTCGTCAAGGAAAAGATAGTTTGACTGCAAATTGCAATATATGATTGATAGTACAAAATCTCTTTATTTTTGATTAGGCATTGCTCAGATACATGGAAATAACCATAGGGAATTCACCTGGTGATGGTAGACCACTACAATTAATTTAGTTTTACCTCTAACTAAATAAATTTTAGTTTCTCATAATAATATTTCAATTAATTAACTGAAGTTTTATAAAAATTGTGTTTGATTTTATTCAGCTTTCTTTTCCATAGATATTTGAGTGTCTAAGGAAAATAAGTTTTGACAAATTTGGAATTTTGACCAAAAATAAGTAAATTCGACTCTAAATTGTTTCATCACTGGTTATCGAAATTCAGGTATTAGCTGAATTCATTCATTTAGATGAACTGCTTAACTAGAACTGTCAAACTGGGTCAATACGTAAAAGTGGCCTATGCTGGATAGTTAAGTTGTCTAGTGAATTGTATTTTTTGTAGTCCAACCCAAAACACCAGGTCAGCGAGCTAACCAAGTATAATTTTTTTAACAAAGAAAACCTCAAAATTATTTAGAAAAGTATACAAAAAGGGCATAGTCTAGCTTATGGCCAACTAAGCCAGGCCGAAACAGTCTAGTTTTTTTTTTCGCGCCTATATTTAGCGAGTCCAACTCAAAACTAGACTAAAAGTTTGGACAAATTCGTAAAACCTAACTCAATTGGCAAATGCCAAAATTGTTAGCCAAGATATCTTGTCCTGATTTTGAACCCGGGACCTCAAATTGTGGGTGTGAGTTGGCATTTGCCACTTTGTCTAAATAAAATGGGATTAAAATTGACACCTCTAACTTAACCATTTTGCACCTAGCTAGACTATAGATTAAGATTGTATTCAAATTTACATTTGTTGGAGTCAAGTCTTCTTAAAAAGTAATGCAACTATTCGGGTGTATGTAAAGTTCACTTATTAAAAACTGCATGCACAGAGAATACTCAAATGCAAAGATGAGATTGCATTATGATTTTGTGAATGATGTGAAGGTAAGGGTCATTCTAAGGTCAAGAAGTAATTATGCATGGTTGATGGATTAGATATATAGGCGAGAGAAGCAACTGTGTTGCTTGCTAACAAATTAATGCAGTCAGATTTTATTTAGATTTTCAGCTCAGATGCTTTCCCTGTACGATTGGTGAGATTACTGTTAACCGATGTGATTCAATTTCTAAGATCTCATATTTCGTCAATTACATATTATAGCTCCGTAGCAAGGGAAACAACGTGACTGAAAGAGATAAGGTATTGCGCAAAAATATCAAAGGGATTTTTTTTGGTTACTGTATTATTGGTGAACAGTTTTCACCGATTTTACAGATGACTAATTTACGTCGAGGAACCTAGTTGACGATGTGTATACATGACTTTGTCGATTCGTGTGATTCTCCCCTCCCAACAGAATTTTTGATTAATTGTTTGGTTATCTAGACGATCGAAATATAGAATTAAAAATAAAATTAAAACAAAATACAAATATGAATGGGAACATGAGAGAAGATCGACCAATATGTCAATACTAAGACCCGCTTAAGCTTCCTATTGATTGTGAGCCACTTACTCAATTATTTTTACTTGTTATATGGTTTAAGCATTATGTTAGTAGTCTCATATTGAGTAGATAGGATGACTCAATATGATATTTAAGTCATGAAACTCTTCTACCTAATAGACTAATTTTCGGGGTTGGGCTCTCCTCATGTGTTTAACTCCTAACAATTGGTGCTTTCGATTGGACTACGAAAATGGTTACTAGGCATGGCAATGTGGCGGGGCGGGGACCCCATCCCCGAATCCCATATTCATTCTCGTTCCCCTACCCAAACCCAACGAGGATGGAAATTTGATCCCCATACCCGTTGGCGCCCCAACCCCGTCCCCGCAGTGGAATCAATTTTTAAAAATTAAAAAGTAGTTTTTACTTGTCCCAAACCCGACCCCTCCCCCAAACCCAAAATTTATCCCACACCTGAACCCACCCCAAACCCAAAATTTAACACAACAACATAAAACCAATGCGATACTAGTGCATATAGCCAAAATATCAATTGTCCAAAATGTCAACGTGTAGCAATGATGTTGCATATCAACATATAAATATCAATGTTCTAAATTAACGGGTAATCAAAACAACAACATAACCAAGTACAAATTACATAATTGTCCATTGAAGTTTTAAAATTTGTAAAACAAGTAGCCACATCAATGTTGTCTTCTTTCTTTCTCTAAATGCAATTGAAATGATCTATGAGGGTTTCTAATTTTAGATGGGTACTAATGTAATTTCATACATTCGGGGCGGGTTCGGGAACAGGACCTATATCCCCATTACTCTTCCTGTCCCCGTATTTTGATTTTGGGGAAAACCCAAACCCAGTCAAAGCGGGGAAAACCCGTCAAATCAGGACGGGTTAGGGTCGATCCCCGCAGGTATGGGTTTTGTTACCATGCCTAATGGTTACCTACAGGATTAAGATACTCCACCGAATACCGATAGGTGTGTGAAGCCGTCGATAAAGGATAGGGCCAAGGCTTTCGGTAATTAATTGTGATATTAACACATTCAATTAATTGATTAGATAAAGGTTTCGTTGCAAATGAACCTATCCCACGCCAGTGCCTTTATGTGAGAAATTACATAGTTACAATAGCAAACTTTCCTAGGAAAACAATACTAATTCTCAACAACCAAAGTGCCCACACCACTGCAATTCAAACAATGTAATGACAAGGTAATAGTGAAAAATCAGGGTGATCAAGGTGAATGGTGTGTGGTGGGGGATTTTAATGTAGTTTCTTCTTTGGAAGAGCGTCAAGGTAATAGGGCTCATCTGCATAAGGCAAACATGCCGGAGTTTAATTTGTTTATCGCTAATATGGAGCTCATGGATGTCCCTTTGTATGGGAAGAAATTCACTTGGTTTTGTCCTGATGGTTCATCTAGAAGCAGACTGGATCGTTTTTTAATCTCTGAGGGTTTAATTTCTTCTTGGAATATTAATGGTCAGTGGGTGGGTGATAGAGACATATCAGACCATTGTCCTATTTGGTTGCTTCGGTTCTTTAAGAATTGGGGTCCGAAGCCTTTTCGGTTGTTTAATGGCTAGCTTGATCATCCCGAGTTCAATGGCTTAGTGGATCAGTGGTGGAAAGGGTTTTCGGTTCGGGGAAAAAAAGGGTATGTAATTACAGAGAAACTTAAAATGCTCAAAGCTAAGCTCAAGGTGTGGAATAATGAAGTGTTTGGCCGGATGGATCTCAACATTAACCACCTTATCTCTGAGATGAATGATCTTGATCAGGTTATCTTAGAGGGGGGTGCAATGGATGATGTAGCTAAATTGAAGGAGGTGTCTTCGTCCTTTTGGAAGCAGCTCCATATCAAAGAGAGCATGATCAAACAAAAATCTAGATCTAACTGGATCAGAGAAGGGGACCTCAATACTAAGATTTTTCATGCCTGCATTAAGAATCGTAGTAGAGCTAATCAGATCGTGTCTCTGAATAGGGATGGGATGAGGTTGGAGGAGGTGGAGGAGGTGAAACAGGAAGTGAAAAGTTTCTTTGAAACCAGTTATGTGGAACCGATTTTGCAGCGTCCTATTCTCAGTGGCATTGTGTTTGACAATATCAGTGAAGAGAAGTATCAACATCTTATTGCACCGTTTATGGAGGATGAGGTGAAAGAAGAAGTGTGGAGTTGCAATGGGAATAAAAGTCCTGGCCCCGACGGCTACAATCTCAACTTCATCAAAAATTGTTGGGAGGTAGTGAAGGAGGATGTTATGGGTTTCTTTGAGGAATTTCATGTTAATTCGGTGTTGCCTAAAGCCATTTCAGCTTCTTTCTTGGCCCTTATTCCCAAAAAGGAGAACCCACAGGATTTAAGGGACTATCGTCCGATTTGCCTCATTGGGTGTATCTATAAAATATTGGCTAAAGTGTTAGCTAGCAGATTGAAGAAGGTGTTACCCAGGATTATCTCTCCTTGTCAATTGGCGTTCCTTTCGGGTCGTCAGATTTTGGACGAGGTGCTAGTGGTCAATGAGCTGGTTGATCTGGCTAAAAGAAGGAAGGATGAATGCATGCTTTTTAAGGTTGACTTTGAGAAGGCTTATGATTCTGTCTCTTGGGGTTTTCTTGAATATATGTTGGGTCGAATGAGTTTTGGCGCTGTGTGGATTAATTGGATCAGATCTTGCTTACATAACTCTTCAATGTCTGTTCTTATTAATGGGAGCCCTACCGAGGACTTCCAGATTCACAGGGGTCTTAAGCAAGGAGATCCTTTATCTCCTTTTCTTTTTCTCATCGTTGCCGAGGGTTTAACTGGAATGGTTCAGAAGGCGGTGCGTGATGATTTATTCTCAGAATTCAAGGTTAATAACAGCCTGAGTTTTTCATTGCTTCAATTTGCAGATGACACTATTTTCGTCGGAAAGGGTTCGTGGGATAATTTGTGGAGTATAAAGTCTATTTTCAGAATTTTTGAGCTTGATTCAGGTTTGAAGGTGAATTTCCACAAAAGCTGTTGGTATGGCATTAACTTGAACGATGACTTTCTTGAAGCGGGTGCTACTTTTCTGTCTTGTAGTACTTATGCTATTCCTTTTAAATTTTTGGGTATTCCGGTGGGAGCCAACCCTAGAAGAAGACATACTTGGGCTCCAATCATTGATAAGGTGAGAAAGAGACTTTCGTCGTGGAGTGGACGCTTTTTATCTATTGGGGGTAGAGTACTCTCATCAACTCAGTCCTCAATAGAATTCCGCTCTATTTGTTCTCTTTCTTCGAGGTTCCCAAGATTGTTATCCAAGAGTTTGTTAAGATCCAGAGAGATTTCTTGGGGGGGGGGGGGGGGGGGGGGGTAATAGAGCGGGTCGTCCTGTTTATTGGGTGTCTTGGGACAAAGTTTGTAGACCTAAGAAGGATGGTGGTTTGGGGGTAAAAAATCTGGAAGCTTTCAATTTGGCTCTTTTGAGCAAGTGGAAATGGAGGTGCATAAATGATGGTAATGCTAGTTGGCGGCAAGTTATTTCTCATCGTTATGGAGATTTGAGATTTATCTTTACGGGGGCGATTTCTTCTAGAGGCGGCACCAACTATTCTTTATGGTGGACAGACTTATTACTTTTGGAAGATGGTACACCTTCATGGAAGGATGCTTTTGCTTCTGGTCTTAGGCTGGTGTTCGGTAGGGGGATTTGATTTCCTTTTGGTTGCATAGTGGGCTAGCGCTGATACTTTTAAGGACTTGTTTCCTAGTCTCTTCCTTCCGGCTAAGTTTAAAAATGGTTGTATCAGGGATCATGGGTATTGGGTGGATAGCACTTGGCGTTGGAATTTTGTCTGGGATCGTGTTTTGTCTGCGGAGGAGAGGGATGACTCTGATATGCTTTTGAACATTTTAAATTCATTACATCCTGACGATATCGAGCAAGATAAATGGCAGTGGAGGCTTGATAATTTCCATGTGTTTACTGTGAAATCTTGCTATGCTTTGTTGCTGAATCTGTTGAATCATGATAGGTTCGACAGTAACACTCAAGGTGGGGGTTTTCGGATGGAGATTGTTATTGGGAAAACTTCCAACCCGGGATGCTCTTATTTCTAAGGGTATCATTAAGGACCCTCATGGGCCGTGTTGTCCCCTGTGTTTTGAACATGATGAGTCTATTTTTCACTTATTTTTTGTGTGTAGGTGCTCTCGATCAGTTTGGAATTCTATTTATAATTGGATAGGCTGTGGGCTCATGGATTCTCTTGTAGGAGTGGCGCATTTTAGGGCCCATGGTATCAGACAGGAGTCCAAGAAGGTAGAGAGATTGAAGTATTTAATTTGGATGGCAGCCACGTGGTGCCTTTGGATTCATCGAAACCATATTCTCTTTAAGGATCATATCTTCAATTCTCAAGTGGTAGTCAATCATGTTAAAGCTATATATTGGAGTTGGTTCATTAGCATTGAAGGTCGCAATTCAGCGTTGAAGATTTCAGATTGGTGGGGAAACCCTATTGTTTGTATGAACTCGGTTTAATTTGATCTTTCGTCTCATTCTTCCTGGGGTACTCTTTCCTCTTTGGGTCTTTTTCCCATGAGGTTTTGGCCCAAGGAGGTTTTAATGAGGCCTCTTGTATTTGTAACAATTTGGGTGCCTGTTTGCACCTCTTTAATATAATTTTTGCTTATAAAAAAAACAACAATGTAATGACAACTTCTAGCCTTTTAACCTCTGATACACGCCCCATGTTGTAAAATCCATCACGGAGAAACACCACCTCAAACCCCAACCAACCACAAATAAAACATCAAACGTTATATGAGAATCTGTATGAAAATAAGAGATTGTTCACGAACCTCCCTCTCTCTCTACAAACCCTCCTATCTCATTTCACCACCACATTGTAGCTTCCACCCTCACTCCTCTCTCTCTCTCTCTCTCTCTCTCTCTCTCTCTCCAAAGGTTTTTTGATTTTTTTGTTTTAGGTATTTTTTAGTTTTGTTGTTACTACGGTTTATTATAGAAATTTGAAATGTGAGTTTGAAACGTGTATATTATTGAATAAAATTGTTGTTGTTAGAAAGTATGTTTTTAGAAATGTGTTGTTTTTGGATTGTGAATTTGAAATGATAGAAATTTGAAATGTGGAATAAAAAACTTGTTAGTGTTTAGGATTGTAAATTTGAAATTGTGTAGGATTGATGTTATGTTAATTGAAATTGTGTCAATTTTTTAAGGATGTTAATTTAAGTTGTGTTAAGTTGTTGTTTTGATATTTGATGAACCCTAGGTTAGACGAGTATATTGGATGTTGTTATTGTGTGTTGTTTATGGAAAAGCGTGAGGTGCTATCCTTCGCCCCATATTTTGCTCGAAATCATCTCCGTTGAAATGATTGCAAGACGATACTAACAACGACAGGGTTGGGAGTTAGAAATAACTTCCTTCATTACTTGGATAGAAAATGGTTTTCTACTCTCCTTGACCCCATATTCAGCTCGAAATCATGTCCAATGAGATCATATCAACGCCACTAACTTGATAGCTTATTGGGAATGTTATGGGAATTTAACGCATTTTTTTAAATGTGTGTAGATTAGTTGGAATCAACTGAATCATGGTTGGGTGTATGATAGGTTATATCTGGGAAGAGCGTGTTTGAAGCCAAATTTTGTAGTTGGGGTTGAAGAGTTTATCATGGTAGCCAACCAACATAAGTTGACAAAATTTGAAGGGGGATTAGATGTCAATGCATTCTTTGCGAGGAAGTACCTATTAGGACCGAAGATGAAGCCAGGTATCACTTGCATCATTCCGGGTTTAAGCCTAATTATTGGATTTGGGTGGACCATGGGGAATTTCAAATTTTGACATAGGGGCTTCAAGTAGTTCTGGTGTTGGTGTTTCATCTAATGAACAATTTGAGTCGATGGAAAAAATGATTTATGATGCTCTCGAGGTGAATGTTCCATTCGATGAGCGTTATTATGACAATCATGATGAGCTTCTGAAGGAAGAAGCACAAAGATTTTATAATATGTTAAGAGAGTCAAACAAACCATTGTCTGAAGGCTCACCACAGTCAATATTATCGATGTGTGTGAAGCTTTTAGCTCTCAAGTCAATGAGTAATATTTCTGAGTTGAGATTAGATTTTGTGACCGAGTTGATTGGAAGCGACACCTATAAAGGATAACTTACCAAAATTTTATTATGAGGCTAAGATGTTAGTTTCGAAGTTGTGATTGAAATCTAAGAAGATTGATTGGTTTGTGGATGGGTACATGTTCTTTTACGATAACAAATTTAGTAAAAAGGATGGCGTGCTAAGTGAATGCAAATTCTTTGGAAAATAGTTCCAAGGTTTTCAAGGTTCCATTCCTGTAAAGTCAATATTCTATTTGACAATTGTTCCAAGGTTTTCAAAGAATGTTTACATCAACTGAAATTGCGGAGAAAATGACGTGGTATTATGAGAACAGGTGTATCTCAGACTTTTTACACCACCCATCTAATGGTGAAGCGTGGAAACATTTTTAATCGAGTGCTTTTAGATTTTGCCTCAGACCCACGAAATGTTCAGTTTCACTTGTGCTCTGATGGATTTACTTCATATATCCAAGCATCAGGGACACCCTATTCTTGTTGGCTCGTTGTTGTTACCCCTTACAATGTTGCTGATTAGATGTGTATGTAAACCGCATATGTTTTTGACTTTTCTAATACGGGGTCAATCCAATCCAAAAGCTAACATTGATATCTATTTGGAACCACTGATTGATGATATCAAGAGAATGCGGGAGGGTGTTTTGACATATGATGCAACACAGACGCATCATTTTATGATGAGATCGGCTCAATGTGGACAATTAAGGACATTCCTGCTTATGGTATGTTGTCTGGTTGAGGGACTCACAGTAAATTGGAATGTCCCACTGTATGGAACACAAAAAGGCGTTTATGCTGAAATACTGGGGAAATAGTTCTTGCTTTGACTCGCATCGTAGATTCTTACCACCAAATCATGAATTAAGAATGAACTAGAAGGCCTTTAAGAAAGAGGTAGGTGAAACAGATGGACCATTGCCTTTGTTGACATCAAGTGAAATCTGGAGCAGAATAGACCCTCTTCAACATTGAGAAAGGATGATCTTACTGAGATGGAGCAGAATATTCCGTTCATTATCTATAAGTTAGAGAGCATATTTCCTACCGGTTTCTTTGGTTCCATGGAGCATCTTTCGATTCATGTTGCATATGAAGCAAGGCTTGGTGGACCAGTTCATTTGAGAGGTAATTATCTATTTCAACTTAATTAAAGTGTATCTTTAGTATCACTATTTTTCTAATCAAGATTTCTTTCTTCATATATAATTTATAGATTAACGGGTGATTATAACCGATCGTGAGGAATAAAGCTAGAGTTGAAGGATCAATCTCCATAGCTTAATTACATTGGGAAACAATTTATTTATGTTCTCACTATTTAAACAACTTTATGTTGTCAAGAAATAATAGAAACAAAGTGGAGGTTGAAGAAGAAAGACACCCACTCAGTTTATCTGTGTTTAACAAACCTGGTCGCTGCTCGGGAAAGGAGTAGATCCACTGGTTATCAGATAAAGAGTATGTATCAGCACATGTTCATGTCTTGATCAATTGCAGTGCAATTAAACCATATCTTCGGTAAGTATTTTTCAATTCAATTTTCAAACAATACACCTTTAGATAGAAGTCCACATATTGACTAATTTCTTTTTAGTGCATTCTTACTTTTTGAGGGTGTGCACGCTAAAGAATCTTTTATTCGTATACATGAAAGTTTTCCATCCTAGTTTAAGGCTAGAGTAAGTAAATAAAAACAATAATTTAACGTCAAACATTTAAAGTAGGTATGAGACATGACTTATTTTTTTCTCCATATGTGATTAATTAGGTCTATGAAGCAGAACCTAGTCCCCTAATCCCACACTTGAGGAACTTAGCCAATGGTCCTTTTCGTTCTGTTAATGAGTGGCACACGTACCTCGCTAACAGTTACAAATTGAACATCCGATCACGGAGTAAAGCAAAACAAACAATTATAGTGTGGTATAAGTAAAAAGGCTCACAGAAGGAGGTGAAGATGACTTCTACAGTATGATCCAACACCTGAGTTATCTATGCCTACACCCGGGTTAAATGTTGCACCCTAAGACGACCATCCGCTGCCATTTCACGATGACCTGAGTTATCTATAGTGTGGTATTAAGTCATGTTGGAAGGTCGCTTACATAGTAAGTATTCTTTGACTTTTTTAATTTAATTTAACTATGCTACAACTTATATATGCATTTGATTGTTTGATATAAGTTTTGTTATGGAGGTTGTTGGTTCCTTCGAAGACCACTTCGAAAGAAATCACACATGTGACTAAGAAAAAATATCTGCAATTCTGGCCAAAGTGGTCAAAAGTGAGTGTCGATAATAAGAAGAATTGTTCTGATTTATTTAAGGCAAATATCAATAATGTCATTACCTATATTGTTAACTTTAATTTATTGTTTAATGTTTATTATAATTACTAATGCATATTTTGATTTTACTTAATACATACTACAATGGCATGGAAACCAGAGGAAGAGGAAAATGTTAGAAAGATTTTCTTACACTAGAGTGGGCCGCCGTCAGTTAGATATGCTTTTAGAATTGTGGATTAGAGAGCAGAGACTGTGTTGGATAGATGAGTCTGTTTGGAGGAAATTCAAGCAACACCGGGCTTCGGTTGATTACCAAAAGCTCTGTGCACAAGTCAAGAAGAATCAACCTTCGGATAAGGGTAGCTCGCTTTACTATTGCGACTCGATCAACCCGGATCAACATGCTACCAAATTGGTAAATTGTTTTAAAAATCAATGTGTTATTTTGGTTTTAATCGGGCGATTAGTTAGTATCGTTGAACATGTGTGTTTCATTTTTATAGGCTAAGAAGTATGGGTGCTCCCTCTCTATATTCATGAGCTGCAGAGGGCCACACATGTGAGGAAAGGCACCAAAGATTTTGTTGATGAGTGCTCGAGGATGACTCAAGTAAATATACAACTTAATTTGTATCATGTAGTTCCATTTTACGAAAATGGAGCACTAATTATGCTATGTTGTGTGGACAATGTGGTTATGAAAAAAAGGGATTTTCATCAAACGATCAGTCGAGAGACTCAGGGAGCTGGAAGCCTGAATCACTTGATCCACTTACCCTTGAGTAGTATGCTCTAGCGATCGACAACTGACAGAAGGTGGTAGGCGGAAAGAAGAAGGGTCTCCTATATGGTTCAGATCCCTTTTCTCTGTTTATTCAAATTGGTCCATCACGTCGACACCAGCGCAACTTCTACTACTCGACCTCCTCCTTCACAGGCCGAAGCTGAGGTGACATAGTTTAGGCAGTAGGTACAGACTCAGGATCAGACTATCAGGACTTTGCAGGGTGACATAGCGAGGATGAAGCGTTAGCAGGCGAAGATGCTGAAGTTTTATAAGAGCATCCGTCAGAGATCAATAGAGTCACAACAGCTATCTAAGTCCTCTCAAGTAGACCCTAACTCTGATGATTCTCCCTATTAGAATTTTTTGTACCATTTTGACATTTCATACTAATTTATGACCATTCAGATTTTATTTAATTTTTCTCGAAATATTTATTTTAAATTGTTTTATTTATTTTACATCCTAGTATTTATTAATAATATGAAAATAAATATAAATAAGAATGTTTTTAATTTTTTTAACCTATTAGCTTATTAGCGGTGGATTTGGCCGTCGCTAATGATAACACAAGTTAACAGTGTTGTGACAGGTTTGGCCCACGTTTAGTGACAGATTTGGCATTCACTGATATGCGTCGAATTTCCATATTTCGTTGCTACGTGTTAGTGACCAACCTATTAGAGATGAAATTTTTAGTCACTAATTCTGTCGCAAAAAGCAATTAGCGATCGTTTTAGTGCCGTTAGAGACGAATTTACTACTGTTAGTGACAGATTTGGCCGTCGCTAACAACTTGTTTTTTTTGGTAATGTATAGGGGTTACGACATACTTCCATATACCATGATAGACCTATGCCAGAGAACCATCCCTGGGGTACCGGTGTTCAAATGAGAATTCAGTAATTGTAGGTAACCAGAATTAACAGTATATATTAATTCCACATTTGGTTTCCACACCCAACTATCATGTTTGTCCCTCTTTCTCTAAATTGGGACAAGCAATTCTTTTAAGTCTCATGCCAATTCTCCCCCCAAGCGAATAAAAGATGCCTAGGTCAAACATTAGCTCCACACCCATGAGTCCCCAATCCAGGGCAAAGTTAACTCACCATGACATTTGTGTGCCAAAAATGCAATTCTAGTTTCATCACCATCCTATGCCACTAAATAAGAGAACTAATTAGTACTACTAAATGCATCCAACAAAATCAAATCCTTCCACCAAACAGACTTGACACGAGCGCTCTTTCTACCCGTACCATTTAGAATAGACTTGTGCAAAGAGCCATATGCATATGATAAAATGTCACACCACATTAAATCTTGATCAGTAAAACAACACCACCTCTACTTGGATAAACGTAAACAACTAATGGCTTTAAGTTTTTCACACCAAGATCACCAATCCTTTTTAGAAGACACGCTTTATCCAAACTCACTCATAGAAATAATCTTTATATCCCAGTGAAAGCCCATAGAAATAATCTTTATATCCTAGTGAAAGCCTTCAAGATTTTTTTACCCTACAACCAATAGAAAGATGTCGCCATTTCCACTAGGCTAATCTTTTATACAGAATTCATCATTGGCTGTCACGCAACACAACTTCTTGGATTTTCTCCCACTAAGATACCCTAGAACTTAAAAAGATAATTTCCAACATAGAAAGATAGAAAACTTGAGGCAGTCGCAAGGAAGTTCTCCTCCAAATTGCACCTAAGGAAAATAATTTTGTGGAAATTGACATTCAGACTAGACACCAGTTAAAGCAGGATTCGTCACACACCATTTTAGCATCATCAGAATATTCAGAGATATCCCGACTAGACTTAAATCTATTCAGAGACAACCAATATCCAATGCCTCTAACCCAAATCCTCATAGTCGTGGACAATAACATGTGAGAAAGCATATAATCCAAATAATCTCAGCACACCAATTGTTATACGCCTTTTCAAAATTGAATTTTAGTGAATTAGATGCCAATCTCTCATTCTTTGGGTTAGATTGATTACTTAATTGACAACCAGCTAGCACACCATCTCAGGACTGCCTGCTTGGGAGAAAGGATGACTAATACATAGAGATTTAATTACTTTCCAAACATTTTCTAATCTTAACGCTAGCAACTTCTCCAATTTTTTTTGAAGATCCTAATAGGTAACATAAGTGTATAGTTAGATTGGCATTCTTGATGATCTTTTTCCGAAACCAAAGTGATGAAGAAGGTTGCAGTGGCCTTGGGAAATCGAGCATGCGCCTAGAATTCTCCCACTATTTCATACACCTAATTTTGATGGGGTGTATGAATCTATTCGGGCCAAGACTTCTATTTACCCCACAACTCACAAATGCCTCTTCAAAATTTTCTATAAAGAAAAGAGCATACAAATACTCATTATCTTATTCTACTTGGGAGAAGCTAACAACATTAAAATCGGTCTATTGGTGCCTGACTCGATAAGATTACACAAAAAATGCCTCTTTAAATTAAGCCACTATCCATGGTTTCAAATTGCAGACCGCATCACGTGACGTGGCCATAATATTGCTGTTGTTGTGGTGACCAGATCCGCATCAAGCCGCAATTGCAGTGTGTTTGCAAATTGCAGGAAAACCCAGATTGTAATGCCGCAACGACTGCAACACAACACGCATAAGGCCGCAAACGACCGCAGCAAGCTGCAATACACTTTACAGTACTTACAAAAAATTACTTTTCTGTCTTCCTCTTTCTTAAAATCATAGGTTTAGAGAGAACTTTAAAAAGTTAGAAATATTTTAAAGTGATAATGAGTTTTAATGTTGGAAAAATGAGATTTTAGAGATAAAATGAGAGATGTTGATTTTAGAGATACTTTATATACAAGAATGTTTTGTGTGAATTTAAAATTAATTCACACCGCAATAGACGCAATAATGCGCAATGAACTCTCATTGGCATGCAACTATTGTTAGAAACCAGGGGTTAATACTTTACTATGCTTCGCAGCTGACAAAGATCCCTTAACTACAACTTAATTAAGGGTCTAAGAAATTAGTATTTGTTAGTGGGATGAGATCAAACACCCATGTTGTCACACTCCAGGCCAACTTTTAAGATCCAATTCTAAAACCACTCTCCAACCCTTAATCCACATCGATAGGTACTATTCTCACGTTCAAATATGATTTCAGATTTGGATCCTCTACAATCATCGCACGTTACAATGGCATACAAAACCATCCCACATCTTGAATTTCTTTTTCTCAAGATCTAACGCTTTTGCATGCCACTAATCCGTCTCCAACGGAGAATTTAAACAGTATGATTTCACTATAAATTTGTTGGAGCTTCAAATTAAATCAAAGCTTGTAAACCATTGTCTTTCTACTTATTATACCTATGCATGGGAAGAACATGCAGTTCAGCAAAAATTGAGTAAAGATCTCTCTAGCTCATCCTCGTTTGTCCTTTGTTAAAAACATGATGAATCCAAAGTCAATCTCTTCAAAAGCAAAGCAAAGTCTATCCTTGTTTGCCTTTGTCAACAGTAAAAAAAGCAAAGGAAATCAGCGGGACTCTCTACTGCAACAGTCTCGTGCGCACACACAAAAAACACATGCATTTTCCAAAGTAGCCTATTCGCTAATGGATTATGGACCCCCCACACAAGTAATATTTGAACGACAACAAGGTTATTTTTTTTTGTTGACGTATTGGTTGCATTATTTTAATATAATGAGTTTTTCTAGGTCAAGTTACGAGAAGAAAAAGTTTTAAAACTCAACAACCCTTGGTAGTAGAGGTGTCCCTTCTAGCTTAACTAAGTTTTTGAGTTCGAATCCAACTTTGGGCATGCAGCAGCAGTATTAAATCTATTGAGGGAGAGCTTTCTCGGCCATTGTTGTCCTACCCGACTCGAGGGATTAGTCTCTGCAGGGGAGAGCTTTGCCGCCCATTGTAGTCCTACCCAACTCGAGGAATTAATCTCTGCAATTGCGCGTAGAGAATACTCGTTTATACCAAAAAGAAGAACAAGTTTAAATGCTTTTACAAAATTTATATATAAGATATTTCTAATGGTCAAAATATGATGCTGTCAAAAAAATGGTCTAAATATAATAAAATGTCTAAATATATCATTTACATTTCTCATTGTATTATATATATATATATATATATATATATATATATATATATATATATATATATATATACCCGTTTTGCATTAATTATTTACTAATACAAACATGCAAATATATACGTTGAACATAAAAGGAAATTTTTTTATATTTATGAGAATTATTAGAAATTATAATTTAAAATATTAGATTAATTATCTATTGATGAACAATATGCAGATAATTGTCGACCTCTGAACGAACATGCATAATATAAAAATGTGGTCAACAACCACTATATATAGTAATGAAAAGCTAGAGATGGATTAGAAACAAATTTCACATTTTCGTCACTAAAATTTCTTTTTAAATTTTACTTTTATTTTGTTGTGAACAAACATAAAAAAAATATAATATTTATTGAGTTTGTCAAAAAGCAAGTTTTTTTACTGGTAAAGAATGTTAGTAACTTGATTTTGTCATTGTGAATTTTGTAAATAAAATAAAAATAAAAAACAGTTTACATAGTATAATATAACAGTATTTTTTTCGGTAAACATTCTCTTTCTATAAACATTCTCAGTGAATAATAAAAGAATGTCGGTATATAATAAAACAAGCACACACAAGCATGGGGTTTAGAGAGAGAAGGGAAGTTTTCCTAGAAAATAGAGGACCAAATGGTGAACCATCCTAAGTTCTTTGTGTTTTGCACAATGTTCATTCTTTAAACCAAGGGTTTTGGCTTTGCTATAGCATGGAGGAACGTGCTTCCATGATTTTATAAAAATAAGATGGGTGAGAAAATCCCAATAACAAGAGACAAAGAAAGTGTGTTTCAATGATATCTTTATCATTTTCTTACTTGAGTGGTAGCAAAATTTGCATAGGTCTTCTATCTATTTTTTGCAAGTTTCATGGCTTCGTGGGAATTGTAAGTCTTTGCATAAATAATGCAACCCTTTTTTGTGTGTGTTTTTTTAGGTCATTTTCTAGAAGTGCTTTTGAATATTCTTCAAATCCATGTTTCCTTTTCACGAATATGGTAACGAGAAGCTTACAGAGAGAGAAGTGGGATTGTAGAGACTTGAGTATTTCTAAAGGCAAAGATAATGGGTGGTCAAAGGAAAGCTTCATTTGCCTTTCTTTATTCTTTAGGGTGACTTTCCTAATTTTGTCACAAAAAAAAGGGTGACCTTCCTAACATGGACAAAAGTGAAATTAGCCCATGTTAGTGAAATGCCCATTTTAGCCAAAGACTTTGTAGTTGAATTTTTTTAATGCGTAAGATGCTTGAAAGGAAACTTGGCCAACAAAATATGAGGCCTCTTAAAACAAATAATAAATATTTTAATTAATTTTTTATGGTATAATTTTCATATTTTAAAATTTATATATTGAAAGATTATAGTTATCCCTAAAGTTTTATAAATAGCTCGTCACAGGGGCTAATGAGATAAGTTTTGCAAAACTTTATTGAATACTTATAAAACTTTACGTATTAATGTAATATATGTTACAATTTTTAGTGACTAGTTATTGTATTCATTAATAGTTCGGGGACCAAATAAGAAATAAAATATTATTAGTTTTAGGAAAAGATTTACTCTAATTTTTATAAAATCATGAAAAAAAAACCTACGAGATCTTTTTTCTGTTTGATAAAATCAATTGTTTTGTGAAGTCTAAAGCCTTGGCATGAGCTGCTTGGTCGAATAGCAACCCTAGACAAGATATTTTTTACATAATGGGGATTGTTGAAGCACATTATAATTAAAAAATTTAAATTTTAATAGTTAGTTACATGAGTTCTTTAAATTTATTTTAAACACTTTTTTTTGACAAACTATATAAATTAATTTAAACACTTAGATATATAAAAATTGAGATGTCATTGATTGGAATTTGGGCATTATACCTAACAAAACTCTATGGGTATTGAGACATCCCGAAATTTGAATTCCACTCTCTAAAATACATGGCTTCAATACAATCTCTCTCTCTCTCTCTCTCTCTTCCACACACATAAGGAGGGTTATTGTTGTGATGATATGGATAAGCAGGTGCAAAAACTGCATTAGCCTGAGGTGTTTGAGAAATATTGGCTTGAACAACATTGGCAGAAGGGGCTGGAGTGGTCAATTCTTGGTGAAATTTCTCCAATTGTGCTTGCCGTTAGATCTGTGTTGCCAGATCTGCCATAGTACATCATCACAAAAGCATTATATTCCTCTGGCAAACCTTCTAGTATAATATCCATGAGATCTTGATCTTTGACCTCTTCTCTTATTGCAGCAAGAGAATCAGCCATGGAATGTACGTTAGTAATAAACTCAGAAATTGTTTTTGAACCTTTCTTGAGAGTCTTTAACTCAGTTCTCAATTGTCTAGCCAACTTTAATATGAGCATAAAAGTGCTTGTGAATTTTGTCCCAAACCTGATAGGCATGTCTGCAGCTAAGAACCCCAGGTAAAATCGCATCAGAAAGTGTGGATAAAAGCCAAGTATACAAAGCCTGGTCTTGAATTATCCATTTTGCATAATCTGTGGAAACTTTATTGAGTTTCTCATCATCTAGAGTAGTGAATTTAGGTGGAATCTGAGGACTAACCAGTAGTCTGTGGAGATTGAGAGTGAGAATCACTCCCTCCACTTGTTGATTCCACGACATAAATTTTTTATCATCTAGTTTAATTGAAAGTTTAGGACCTGAAGCAAAACTAGAATCTGGATGCAGTGTAGATCCAGTGTGGAACACTTGAGTTTGGTCTGAATCTGGAGTAACTTCATTTGTAGCTGATGCAGTTGCCATTTGATCGAATAAATGTTGAATTTTTGATTTCTTTCTGTTGAATCTTGAGAAAAATGCTGTTGAATCTGATCAATATTTGATTTGCTGAATTTTTTTTTTTGACAATTTGATTTGCTGAATTATTAATGGTTGAAATGCTGATGAATTTCTTGAGGAATCTTGAATGAATGTTTGCAGAAACTGATCAATCTCTGATTTGCAGGATGGTCAAACGCAGGGGAGGATACAGAACAGAAGAGAAGTGAAGCAATGTTGTGGGTTTTCTGCACTGAAGACGCGGAAATGTGAAGAAGAAGAAGTTGTAACTGAATTCAGTTACGGTGCCCAGGGAAGAAAATGGCGAATGATACCATGTAAAGGATCTAGGGGAGAGAGAGAGATTGTATTTGATGTGAATCTCATTTTGTATTTTCTGATTATTGAATTGCTTCCATTTCAGTTATACAACTTGTCTTATATAGACAATAGGAGTGTAACTAACTTTGCCACATAGGCAACGCATAAAAAAAAGCAACCAATGAAAGCTCTTTGACAATGATAATCCAAGGATGAAAATTTTAGTAGGCTAGTTCTTGATGGAGTCTCTTTCTAAAAGCTCTTTGACAATGATAATGCAACGTTAACTGCGCCTTTCTCTCTTAAGGAAATTTAGGAGGTGATTTGAGAATGTGATGGGAATAAGAGTCCGGGACCGGATGCGTATGTATAACTTTGACTTTATTAAATCTTTTAGGGATGTATTGGAAAAAGAAATTGTGGGCTTTATTAATGATTTTTATGAAACAACCAGAATTCCAAAAGTTGTTAGTGCGTCTTTTAGTGCCTTAGTTCCAAAACATGCAAACCCCTAGGAGCTTGCTGAGTATAGACCCATTACTCTAGTTGGGTGTATTTACAAAGTTTTAGCAAAATTGTTAGTTGGAAAACTTAAACATGTGCTCAAGACCATGATATTTGATTGTCATAACACTTTCCTACCAAGAAGTCAAATTATGGATGGATAAGTGATTGTGAATGAGGTGTTAGACCTAGCAAAGGGAAGTACGAAAAGATGTTTGGTGATGAAAGTACATTTCGAAAAGACTTTTGATTCGGTAAGTTGGTATTTTCTTGATTATAAGTTTATAAGGCTGGGTGTTAGTGCTGTTTGGAGAATCAGTATTCTGGTTGGAGGAAACCCAAGGAGAAAATCTATTTGGGACTGGTCTTGGAGGCAATCGAACAAAATCTCGCAATGGAAGAGTCGTCAGTGATCAATGGAGGAGGGGTACCCTTGATAAGTGTTGTGTAAAATAAGGTAGTGCAAGTGTACATTGTCCAACAAGTAATATAGTAGAAGTAAAGTTCGTTCCCACGAGGGTTGGTGCTTAAATGATGTTTAATTTGATTAGCAAAATAGTGATGGTAACAAAAGTAAAGACATAAATGTTTGGTAACATTCACAACAATAAAAGTAAAAGGGTAATAAAGATCAGATGATTATTGGAACAAGTTGAGATGCATTCACTTTCAGTAACTTCATTAAAATGCAATTAATGGTATGTTCAGTGCTGCAGCATTAGGTGCTACAGCAATTGATATATTTTCTCAAATACTTCACACTAGGGTTTCCTCGCAAGAGTTTATCTCTAAACCCTAAAGGAGTACACCCTAGGTTGCTTAAGCACCTGCAGTAATCACCTTATGGAATATGCCCTCCTATATCTAGGGTTTAAGCATGGAACATTAAAATCTCTTTTAATGCACACAATCCATATTATCTTGTGAGTTAAATTTATAAATCATCTCTGAATTCATAAATGCTACTTAGATTAGACGGCCAATCCTAATCTAAATGGAAATATTATCATACACAATATAAAATACTCAACACTTAAACATACTTCATTAATCACACAATAAATTCATTACATTAAGTTCAGCATCCCAACTACAAGAAATTAGCTCATGTTGAGCGTAAACAACAAAGGAAATAACTTAAACACAAGAGTAGAAGTCATACTACAATCTTAAGGAGAGGGGTTACACTACTAGTTGTTGAACCATGAAGGTAACTCCAAAGATGACAATGGAGGAACAATCCAGCTCTTCAATGTAGATTCCTCCATGAAATTATAGTTTCCAGTGTTGCTGCAGCAACTATTCCAGCAATTGATCTTTGAGTGAGCTTGAGTGTACACGAAAATGGAGGCTATCTCTATACCATCCCTTTTTGCCTTTTTTTTCCTTAATGAGGAAGAAGGGCTCTATTTATAGTTGAGGCTCATGATCCTAGGCAACCCTAAAATGGGAGGCGCCACTTGTCCTTTTATGAGCCTAAAATGTCCTTTTTACCCAAACTTTGATGGCATCAGCGAATATCCCTTTTCTGGCACGCACACATGCATACTGATTACTGACAACTGTCCAATCCTTGCTTTCCGTGTTTCTTGCATCTTTCTCTCTCATCTTGCGCAAAATGGGATTGCTGCCACATTAGGTGCTGCAACAATTAGGCAAACATATTAAAACACATAATTGGGCACCAAAGTGCCAAATATCACATTTCCAAGCCTGCACCTTAGACTACTTCTAAACTACCATAATTGCACAATAATTACAACAATGCTTGAGAATTAACAATGATTTAAGCTTGAAACAAGAGGTAATAACCATCCTAAATGATAGTTATCGATAAGTTAAGTATTGTCCCCTTTACCATCTACTTCTTTTTGTTCTTTAAGACCGCACAGATAGTTTTGAATGAGATTAAAAAGCTGTAGAGACAATTTAGGACAAAATTTGTCTTAAAAAAGATAAAAGTGGGCTTGGTATAATCAAACTAGAAGCTTTTAGTATTTCCCTGCTAAGTAAATGGAGATTGAAATGTCTAGTTGTAAGTGGATCCCCTTGGTATAAAATTTTGTTTAATAGGTACAGTGATCTCACTATCTGGAGAGATGAAATAATTCGTAAAAGAAGGCTTCAAAAGGCTTCAATATGGTGGCGAGATACTGACTCTTTAGGGGATGATTTCAAAAATGATGCACTATGGTTTAAAAGATTCACATAATTGAAGTTGAGGGTAGGTATTAAAGTAAAATTCTTGCTGGATTCTTGGTGTGGGGTCTCGACTTTTGCCTCGTTATTTTCGAACCTGTTCTCGGTTGTGGAAGATAAAGCCACAATAGTGGGCAGTTTGGGTCATTGGCTTGGTTGGAATTGGGCGTGGAATTGGAGTTGGGCAGGACTTCTAGTGGGTTTGGAGCCTGAAATCTTGCCTAAAAGGCATGTGAAGGATAGAATGAATTGGACTCTTGATAAGCTGAATAGTTCTTTCATAAAATCTTGCTATGTTAACACTAGCTTAGACAATAGGTAATACTGGCTTAGTCTACACTTCGAAAATGTTGCCTATACTTTTAACCAACATTTTTGGTAGCTTGACTATGTAGTGTTGGTACAGATACTGATGCGTGTCGTGACTCGGAGTTGTTACAAGCTTGCTTAAAACTCTAGCGGTGTGACATTCCAACCAAAGCGACAATGTTCTCATGTAGGCTCCTTCAAAAAAAGACTTCTGATGCATGCTGCACTTCTTCAAAGAGGGATACTAACATCCGGGATGGACGCGTCCTGCGTGTTTTGTTTCACTGAACCAGAATACATATAGCACTTATTCTGTACATCCCCTGTCACTGACAACATTTGGTCTAAATTTTGGCTGGTTAGGTTTATCTACCACACACCACTATCAATCTATTATGCATTTTTTGCATTTCAGACAACTTCTAAAAGAGAAAAGGTTGAGAGTACTAAAACACTTAAACTGGATAACTTCAACATGAGTGATTTAGAACACAAGAAACTGTGTCATTTTTGAAGGTATTGTAGCCGATGCAAATTCTATTGTAACTAAGATCAAACTAATTTTGTGGGATTGGTTTATTGCTAGGGGGTAGAAGATCCTTTTTTTTTGGTATTAAAGAGGGCTAAAAAGCCCGAGAAGGATTACACATAAATAACTCTAGGAGTAGCAACTCCAATCAAGTCTGCTAGCCACAAAAGGCTTACAATAGCTGGGGAACCTCATACAAACATAAAATAACTTCCTCATCACATCCAATGGAAGCCATAGCATCAACACAATAGTTGGCCTCTCTATAACAATGGGAAAATTGAACCTCCCAATCTAAGCACAAAAGAGAGCGAATGCAGTGAACAAGAGCAGCACCGGCAACACTCTTCGGACCAGCAGTAGAGAGATGGTTCATAACAATCATCGAGTCAACCTGAACATCAATTTCGTGTATAGATTGGTTAAATTGATTGATGAAATGTCTAAAAGGAGGGTAGCAAATGTGTAATGGCTTGGAGCATCCCTTGTGAATAAACTTCATTGTTTTACTTTAGAACTCTAGAGCCCCATTCTCATTTTGTTTTTACAATGCAGCAATGAAATAGATAGGGAAAAAATACTACTTCAATAGTAGAATAAACAAGAGAGAAGATTGTTTGTAATAGCAGCATGAATCGTACAAAACAGCAGAGATTACACGAAGAAGACGTCGAAAACGATAAAACGAGAAGACAAAAGACCATGTATTACAACACTGAAGAAATGGGATTTGACTGTGGCATGATGCAAGACTATTTATTCTTCTAGGGTGAAATTTTAATTTACTAAAGACTGAGTACAATTATGTATTATAGGTCAAAGTGGCATCTACATTTGAAGAAAATTTTTAGAATCAATCCATGTTAAATGCTACCTTTTTTAAATCTTTGCTTATTTCATTCCTACAAAAATGATTTTTGATGAGGGCTCATTGAGTCTAGTTATGCCAAACACTGTTAGGCTACGTACAAAAATGTTAATAGTCGATTCCCCATTATATTTTTCCACATGCCATTCAATTGTAAGAAGAAAAAAATTCCCCTACTCCTAAAAAACCCAAACTAATCTTCTTTCTCTTCCCACCACCACCAACATCATCTCTTCTCATAATTGTCCTAATCGTCTCCACTAATGTCTGATCTTCTCGACGCACTAACAAGCTTTGACCCCACCACCCCAATTTTAGATCTTTTAGAAACAAGTTTTCTTATGCGTGGTATTTTTTTTACATATTTAGAAAGAAGTTTTGAGAAACACAAATAAGTTTTTTTTAAAATAATTGGCCACTTGCGCGACTATCTTAATGCCTTTTGGAAAATCTCAGAAACATGTTTCCTTTTCGAAAGGCAAAAATATGGTTGTCTTGAAAATATGTATTTTTCAATACAAAAGAAAATAAGATAAATAGTTAGTGAGAGACGCGGTTGCAGTAGACGCGAAGTGGGAAACAAGTTGAGAGGGACAGTGAGGTTGGCTTGCGTGGGTTGTGTGGGAGGAAAAGATTTTGAAGGGGGTGAGGTTTACAATTTTTGGGGGTTACAAGGGAGTGTGGGGTGGGTTTAGTTGAGGTTGGAGATAAAGGTAGTTTAGGAAAGAAATTTTGGGGACATAATTAAATTGGTGAGGTGGCAATAACATTTATGTTAGGCATGGTGAGTGAATAATATGTTCCTTCGGCCAAAGCTAAATGAAAGGATGAAGTGAGTACCTGCAAAGATAGTTTGATGCTAAAGTCAATATAAATGTTTTCCTCAAGCTTATAGAATAGACATAAAGTCATACCTGTGTATGATGACATGTTTTCCGTTATACATAATTTCCTCGAGTGGGCCCTTATATTTGTCTTTATGTGTCGAGCTCATACGACACGCACCATATCCTTGTGTTAGGGTGCATATCATCTATTCTAAAATTCGAATATTTTTGTCAATGTTACTAATGGGACAACTAGTAAGACCCCCTTTAATTAAGGTCGCGGGTTGACAATGCGAAATATTTTTGTAGCTCTGAGTGTTTTTTTTAGATAAGCTTGTAGCTCTGAGTGTAACCTCTTAGTCAAATTTAAAAAAAAAAAGCATTCTTTCCCTTTTACATGAGTAATTATTCTCTCAGTTTCACTTTCAAGAATGATCAGTCTTTCCTAGGTAAAAAATTATGCTCAATTAACATTTGCTTTGAGGGAGAAAATATTGTTTAAATTTGACATAATTTTATTGAAGTAATATTACAAAATAGTAAAGTTATTAAATTTTATTGGGATAAAATACAATTTAAATAATAATTTTCTCAATAAAGTCCATCGGCTATTATACTAAACAAATTTCATTATACCCGCATATATTTACAAATTTCATTATACCCGCATATATTTCGTAGTACATTTAAGAATGTTTTTTACTAACAGTGGAAAAATATATTTGTTTTTTTTTTTTAAAGTTGTAGTTTAATCACTATTAATACATTAAAATACTAAGTCACTTTATTTCTATTGTCTTTCTCTTTTTTTTAGATAAGTAATACTTCATTGAAAAAAGCACTAGGGGTGTTCAAACCCAAACAACAAAAGTTACATATTGTTTAGGCAATGAAGTGGATCAAGCCACTAAGCAGAAATATCAAAATTTAAATTACAATGAGATCTATAGACCAACCAACTCCAAGTTAACTGCTTGATGCGTGACATGATAGATTCAATGTTGGGATCCTCGTTCTTGAAGATAAGAGCATTCCTAGCCAACCAAATACTCCAACAGGTAGTCAACCAAATTAAGTGCTTTGTTTTCTTGGCATTTTTACCTTTGGATAGTTTCCCTCACCAAAGACAATGTTCGAGCAAGCTGTTGGATCCCACATGGTCGATCCTACACCAAACACACACCCGCGACCAAATATCTGATGCAAAGGTGCAGCTCAAAAACAGGTGAAATTGCGATTCAACTTCATTCCAACACAATGGACAGAGAGTGTCACAAATTTCCGCGAGTTGGAAGAGCATCCCTAAGTAAGCGCCATCCAAAAACAATAACCTTGGAGGGAGCGACACATCTCCATAACTTCTCCAACATCTTATGTAATTCATTTTGATCGCTCCCCATTACCTCCCGAAGCATCTCTTTGTAACAAGAACGGACGGTAAATTTTTTCGAAGTCTCAAGCTTCCATATCCAAGTATCCTCAATCCCTTGAGCAAGAGTCACTGGGGCCAAGATTTGTTGAAGATATGCAACCTCCAAATGATTAACATGCGATTGAGATACTAGCCAAGATTCATTCCACTGCCAAACTCCATCCCTCCACCCTCCAAAGTCCCGCACCACCACACGGTTTGATTCACGGCCCGTCCATAGAGAAGGAAAAAGCTGAGAAAAAGAAGAAGTTCCCAACCAAACATCATTCCAAAAATCCACCGAAGCGCCATTCCCCATCCTACGAGAAACCTGCTGGCCGAAAGAAGATAGAGGAGAAAACGCGAGATCAAGCATTATCAAATCGCGCCACCAAATAGACCCAACAACACCTCTTCTTAATGCACCCTCCGACCGTTGAATAAAGGCGTCCTTGAAGCTTCCATATCTATGAAATAATAAGCCTTTCCAAGGAGCGAAATCATCAACAAGTGCCCGCCACTTCCACTTACTTAAAAGAGCCACATTAAATAAATCTAAATTTTTGATACCGAGGCCTCCGTCATTCTTCGGTTTGCAAATTTTGTCCCAAGCAACCCAATACATACCCCTATCTCCATCAATGATTTGCCACAGAAAATCCCTTTGTATTTTAATCATTGCTTTAATAACCGACTTCGGTGCTTTATAGAAAGAAAAGAAATACAAAGGGATACTATTTAACACCAAATTAATAAGAGTGACTCTACCTCCAATTGAAAGATGACGCCCCTTCCATGATGCTAGCCTTTTTCTAAGCATATCAAGTACCGGCTTCCACGGTGTCGCCCTTCTCGGATTGGCCCCAACCGGAATCCCCAAGAACTTAAACGGGATGGACTCCGTTTTACAATGAAGGAAAGTAGAAGCGGAATCAAGAAACTTCTCTGAAGTATGAATACCAATGATCTTACTCTTATGAAAATTCACACGTAACCTGGAAACCAATTCAAAGCTTCTTAAAATTGCCTTGATGGCCCACAGATTATCCCAAGAAGGCTTCCCCATTAACGCCGTATCATCCGCAAATTGCATAATAGAAAACCGGAGAGAAGAATTAATATCATAACCTGCAAAATAGTCAATCTCCACCGCTTTAGCTACTAAAGCCGACAAGCCTTCCGCCACAATGAGGAACAGAAAAGGGGAAAGAGGACCCCCTTGTCTCAAACCTCTAAACGCCTTAAAATCATTAGTGGGACTCCCATTAACCAACACCGAAAAAGTAGTATTGCAAACACAAGACTTCATCCAAAGAATCCATTTTTGAGGAAAGCCCATCCGATCTAACATATAAAATAAGAACTTCCACGAGATAGAGTCATATGCCTTCTCGAAATCAACTTTAAAAATCAAACATTCATCCTTCGATCTCTTAGCATAATCAACTACCTCATTAACGACCAACACCCAGTCCAAAATTTGCCTACCCCCCAAAAAAGCCGATTGGCTATTCGATATAACACTAGGGAGCACCTTCTTAAGCCGATTTGCCAACACTTTTGCCAAAATTTTGTAGAGAGACCCTATCAACGAAATCGGTCTATACTCCCCCAAACCTTGAGGATTATCATTTTTGGGAATCAATGCAATAAAAGTTGCGCTAATGGCCTTAGGGAGAAATGCTTCATCATGAAACTCATTAATAAAATCAACAACATCCTTTTTCAACAAATCCCAACATAATTTGATGAAGCTCATGTTAAAACCATCCGGCCCGGGGCTCTTATCGCCATCACACCTCCACACTTCCTCCCTAATTTCTTCCTCCGAAAAAGGTTCGATCAAGAAATCCATATCAACCCGAGAAAGCTGATTAAAAGCAAGACCATCAAGAGTGGGGCGAAATTGACAAGACTCCACAAAACAATTCTCAAAATGATGTTTAACCGAACTCTTCACTTCCTCCACCTCCTCATCATCTCACCATTACTTCTTAATAACAACAAACTACAACGACGCCTTTTAAATTTTAAAAGGGAATAGAAATACCTTGAGTTCATGTCACCTTCCTTGATCCACCGTGCTCGAGACTTTTGCACTAAAATTGACTCCTTGGCTTGAATTTGATTCCAAAAAGAAGTTGAGAGCTCCTTTCGGTTCATAACCAAAGCGCTATCCCACCCCTCACATAAAGCATGGTCAAGCGAATTCAAATCCCGAACCAACGACTCTATGTTCAAGTCAAGCTTACCGAACACCTCTCTATTCCAACGCCGCAATTTCTCCTTTAAAAGCTTGAATTTTTCCTTTACCACATGAGCCTTATGACCCCTAATATTGAACCCATTCCAGCACTCCTTCACAAAGGGTAAGAAATCAGCATGATCGTACCAAGCCTTAAATATCCGGAAAGGCTTTGGCCCCCAGTCTTTTGCAAGACGAAGGAGCCAAATAGGATTGTGATCGGATATGTCACGCTTACCAATCCATTGTCCAGATATGCCCCACAAATCAATTAAACCCTCAGAAACAAGGAACCTATCCAAACGACTCATAGAAAGACCATCCGAACAATACCAAGAGAATCTGTTACCTGATACTGGAACATCAATCAAATCCATGGTTGATATAAAGTTGTTAAAATCAGAAATTTCTATATAAGAACTATCACCACTTCTCCCCTGCCGCTCCTCCACACTAGAAACCGCATTAAAATCCCCAACAACACACCATTCCCCTTCTCCAATGGACTGTTTAATTAGTCTCAAATCATTCCACAGTCTTCTCTTTCCCACTATCGAGCATGGGGCGTAAACATTGATGATATGCACCAAGCTAGATTGGAAAGATATAGTAACTCCCAAAAAACCTTCACCATTAAAAGTAGAAGAGACAGACCAACCACTTTCAACCCAAGAACACAGTAAGCCACCTAAGAGACCCGTCGACGGATGATAAATAAATTTAAACGACTTTGCTCCCCATAACACGCCCACTTCCCTTTCATGCACCATCTCCCTCTTAGTTTCCTGAATGCAAATAAAATCAAAGCAACCAGACTGAATATTAGTTGCTAGCCGGCGCCGTTTACTACGGTCACCCCACCCTCTCATATTCAACGAAAGCAAATTCATGGAACCCCGCTGGTGTTCACCCTCTTACTACATGCCTCTTCATCTCTTGCCTCCCCTTCCTCAATCAGCCTAACATAATGTTCGTCAGGCTTGTTTCCTTCAATTCCCAAACGCTTTGCAGACTCCCACACCTTTTGAGCAACTGACTTACTCTGCAGAATCCAAAACTTATTATTACAGCAAGCAATATTACTCGAAGAGATAGAACCATCACATAACACCACTAAAAATTGGGCCTATGATAGGCCACAGGCCAGGCTCAGGCCTAACGCTTTCAACGCAGGCCAGGCCCAGGCCAAGCAAAGCCTAGCTCGGCCAAGCCTATTCCCACCCCTAAACACCACCCCCGCCGAAAATAAAGATGATGAGTTTGGCCTTTGATTGGATACCAAAGGAACAGCGACAACATCGTTTTCCTCAAGAGAAGCGGTGGAAACGGATTTGAGCTCACGGGGAGCTTTCTTTAGCTTGCCTTTTCTTGGGTTATGTTTCAGTGCCACCATTAAAATTTTACGCTCCTTCTTGGTTTTGGTCAAAGCAGATGGGGCGTCCACACCATGCTGATCATTAGGAACACAAGTTACCAGCGCTGATCCCGATTTTTAATTGGAAGAACACAAAGACTCTTCCACCATAGTTGGAGTCGCTCCACCGGCCTGAGTCCCACCCATCATAGCCTCATGATTCCCATTTATATTTAAATTTGATCTTTCCCACAAAGGTTGTACCTCATCAACGGCTTTCTCATTAATACCATCCTTAATTGCTCTGTTACTCCCCCTTAAATTGCTGGGCATTGATTCCCCATTAAAGTCGTTATCATCACCAGATGCATCCCCGAATGTATCACCGTTACCGGAAAAGTAGGACCCCATTAAAGTCTTTCTCTCTTTGATATTTGTTTTCTTTTTATTTACTATCTCTTTTTGTTTTCCATAATATTTTTTATTCATCAGTTAATTGCTTTATCTATTGAATTTCATTATTTAGTTTTATATATACAAATGTTATTTAGGCAAAAAATATATACATGTCTTATTTCATTTAATATGTAATCCATCCTAAAAAAAAGTAATTATTGACACAACGTTTTTGTTAAAACAATCTCTCAAATCGTCTCCATTTTGAGATTCTTTCCCACATGCCCTAATATTAATGAATCAGAAAGAAAGTTAAAGAATATAAAAAGTGCACAGGGTATATACTAGCAAAAATAGGGGGTGTAATTAGTTACTCCCTTGTTCTTTCTATTAATTTTTTTTGAAAATTATTGTTCTGGCCATTAAGCCCAAAATTATTGTTCCTGAAGCTGAAGTCCACTGCTGTGAATGTGATTGGACCAATTCTTTTCCGGGTTTTTTATCAAGGGTATTTTCGAAATATCATAATTTGTGGGGGTATTAAAAGTTATTGTGGGGGTAATTCCCACCGTACTTCTTACTCCCTAAGTTTTCTAAAAACCACCAAAATAACCTCTCTCTCTCTCTCTCTCTCCCCCACCAAGACCACCTCCCGCTCACCTTGTGCAGGACGTGTATTAGACAACTAAAAAAAAATACACGTCTGGTACCTTAGTATTGAAACTGTCTAGTACTAAGGTATCGAAACAAATGAGAATGCAGAAAAAAGGAACGAGAATAGAGTATTTTCGTTCAAAAATGGTGAATGATATGAGAGAATATAAATTTGCTAAAATGATGTATTGGTACTTGTGAAGGTGGAGGATACTGTCAGTGAAAAGGAGTCTCGGTTGGAGGTGGGTGATTAAGAGATGGAGAGAATGTGGAGGGCGGTGGAGAAGAAAGGTGAAGAAGAGTGAGCAAGAAAGTTTTTTCATCTAAAGGGCACTTTGGTCATTTCCTTACGTTGTCGGAAAGGGGTGGGAGAGTAACTGGGGGTAGTGTCGAAGAAAGGCCATCTGATTGGTGTGTTAGTTCTAACGACATGGAATTTGTCCATAAAACACCCACCTAAAGAGTCTTTTTCTAGTTTTCCTCAAAATATACCCACCTAAAGAGTCTTTTTCTAGTTTTCCTCAAAATATCTTTTTTTGGAAGTTAATTTTGGGAAGCCAGCTATCCATTTCGTTGTTAAATCGCCTTATAGAAATTAACTCACACTACAACAGATTTGGGGATAGACAGCGTTTTTGAGCGCTGCTAAATTTGACGCTGCTGATTCCACGCCCAAAATGGGAAGTGTTTAAGAAGCACTGCTCATTGGTAGTCATAGGCAGCGCTTGCAGGGAGAAGCGCTGCTCATTTAGCCAGCGCGTTTAGCAATAGACAGCGTTTTGTAAAAGAAAGCGCTGCCCATTGTTAAAAGCACAAGGTGAATGGGCAGCGCATGTAGGGAGAAGCGCTGCTCATTCACCTAGCACGTTTAGCTATGGGCAGCGCTTCATATTACAAAACGCTGCCTATTGCTAAACGTGCTAGGTGAATGAGCAGCGCTTCTCCCAGCAAGCGCTGCCCATTGTATATCTTTTTTTATTTTTTTTTCTTTCTGTTTTTATGTATTTTCCTTTTTATATTTGATAATTTCCTGGTCATATACAGCCAATACCAATCCAATCCATTATATACTAACAACACACACACACACACACACACATATATATATATATATAAACTAGTTATATATCCAAATGCACCAATATGACAAACCAAAACAAACTCTCTAACAATATGTATCCAAAACTAGCAAGCTACTTACAATATGTATCCAAATTAAAACAAGCTAGCAACTTACAATATGCATGTATCCAAATCAAACTCTAACAATTTACAACATTACAATCTACTCCAGTCTCCCACATTAGCTTCAAGTCTTCAATTAAAGGAGCCAAGTATACATCAATATCATTTCCCGGTTGCTTGGGCCCAGAAATTAACAAAGACAACATCATATATTTGCGTTTCATGCAAAGCCATGGAGGTAAGTTATAGATCGCCAAAATCACGGGCCATGTACTGTGGGAGCTACTCTGAATGCCGTGCGGATTAAATCCATCAGTAGATAATGCAAGTCGTAGGTTTCTTGGATCCAACTCGAAATCAGGATAATCAATATCAATTTTCTTCCATTGGGGAGAATCCGCCGGGTGTCGTAACATATTCCTTGGATAGACGATTGGTAGACATCCACTTTCTATCCATAATTTCCCAATATTTACTTATAATAAAATCCTGATAAGAGAACTTGAAAACCTATTATAAGTGAAAAACACACAAAACGAACAATTTTAACTAGAGAGAATGTAAGTAACAAATTTTAATAAAAGTAACTAAGATAAATTAGCTATGAGAAGTGTGGACATGAATTACTCTTCATGGACTTGTTAGTTACTATGAGAAGAAAAAGGTTTGAGAGTATATGCACTTATACAATAACTTATTCATTTCTCTATATTGACCAAACACTCCATAAATACTTCATGAGCAAACTCCAGAAATTTTCATATCCATCCACAAAAGAAAACATAATGAAAGAGTAATAAAGTAAGAGTAATAAACCCTTAACTTAATGGATAATGTACATCTACATTCTTCACTTAAGCAAGTGTGACAGTGATTTAGTAAAGCTTTAAAAGTAAGAGTAATAAAGAAAACTAAATGTCATTTTTGCCTAACAAATGCATGCCAACAAATTAAACCCACAACATCAATATTTATATATGATCTAATGTAACTTAATTGCATTCTACAATTGTTGGATCTCTAGAAAAAAGTAAATCGGAAACACACACGTGAAATTCTACAAGTTAAGTTGCATCCACTTTTTTGGTAAGTCAAATCATCTCCATATACTCAAACAATGCTTTGCATAATAGAGCTGAATTTGCGTTTAATTTGTTCATGAAATATTCAAGTTTTTGTCCTATTAATATAATAGAAAAGGCTTCTTTGAGTCAAAAACACAAACTTTAAATGCAAAACCAACACAACCACACCAAAACAACACACAACAAAACAACCACATCTACAAACCAAGTAAAAGAGAAATAGAAGAAATCGTTTATGAGTTACCTCCAAAACCAAAATGAAATGGTTGAGAGAGAGAGAGAGAAACGAAATGGGAGAGCGAGGAAGTGAGGGAGAGAAACGTTGGTGCACGCGATGGAATGGGGCCTTGGGGCGGAGGGACGGCAGACGGAGCGGAGGAGCACAGCAGCTTGAGGAAGAGAGCTTGAGAGAGTGGGAGTAGTGTGCTTTCGGAGAGAGAGTCGTTGTGTGAGAGGGAATGAGTGAGGAAATGAAGAAATAAAAAAAATAGCAATAGGCAGCGCTTCCTTAAAAAGCGCTAGCCATTGCCCAGTGTGTTTTTACCAATAGGCAGCGTTTGCCTGAGAAGCGCTACCCATCACCTGCGCGTCCTCAGCAATAGGCAGCGTTTGCCAACAAGCGCTGCCCATTAACCAGCGTGTTTTTACCAATAGGCAGCGTTTGCCTGAGAAGCGCTACCCATCACCTGCGCGTCCTCAGCAATAGGCAGCGTTTGCCAACAAAGCGCTGCCATTAACCAGCGTGTTTTTACCAATAGGCAGCGTTTCCTTACCAAGCGCTGCTCATTGCCCAGGGTGTTCCCCAATAACTAGCGCTTTTATCACAAGCGCTGCCCATTCCTAACCTTGCGTAGCGTTTAATAAGGAAGCGCTGCTTATGGATGCGCTCTTTTTTCCAACATCTGGCGTAGTGTCATGGACTATTTACCATATTCAGAAGTTAACTTTTAAAAACTTTTAAATTATTTATTAAGTTGTGCTTGGATATTAACTTATGAGTAGTGTTCTAAAACTCGAACCTAACATTGACAAGGTCAAACTATTGGATCACTGGATCAAGGGTTAGACAAGTAGGTCACTAATTAAACCGTAGACCGGTGTGTATAAATAAATAATTGTTTTAATATATATATATATATATATATATATATATATATAATGACGTCACTATCGGCCCAACTGAATATCCAATTGAATTAGAGGATCGAACTGGTCATGAGTCTGATTCCTAACTGGACTTGTCCAACCGGCCGGTCCTAACGGGTTTTAAAACACTGCTCACGGGAGGTACTAAGTACCTAAAAAAGTGAGTAACAAGATAGACATACAATAACAAGGAAAAAACCAAAAATTAGAGGATAGGAAAATCTGTAATCTAAAAAAATAAGAATTAGAAAAAGAAAAAAAAATTGAATTGAAATCAAACTCAAGAGAGTACTCTCGACCTACTTTTGTCGGACATGAAACACACATTTTTTATAAGCAAAATCAAAGATCGTAAGCGGAGCTAGTCTTTCAGCCAGTTTTGGCGGCAGGGGTATTTTCGTGAATCTGTTTCAATTTTACTTTGCATGTCACACACGTTCACAAACTTTCTGAAGCACACCCACCACGTGTCTCTCTCTGCATCACATCTCACTCTCTCCACTCTCTCTTCTCTGCACTCTCTGCTCTCTTCCCACTCACATCTCACTCTCTCAGTTCTCTCTTCACACTTACATCTCACTCTTAAAACAACTGCAAAGGGAAGATTGATGTTTAGGGTTAGAAAGAAAAAGAGTTTCGAGAGAAAAGAGTTGCGAAGGAGAGAAAGAGATAGCGATCAGAGAGAGAAAGATAGCGATCAGAGAGTGAGAAACGGAGAGAGGTGCGAGAGGCGAGTGGAGAGGGACTTTGACGGAGCAGCGGCCAAAGCTTCGGCTCCAAACATTTGTGGGTGTGGTTGAGAAACTACAATTTCCTTTACTGGATTTCTGGTTTTTAAGAGTTGTGGTTCCTCCTTCAGCTTCGATGACGACTCTGCCGACACCGTCAACGAGTCACCGTTGCTTCCTTCAGTGCAAATCAGGTTCATTTCATTCTTCAATCTGCTATTAAACTGGTTTTTTCTCACCATCTCACATTTCTATCATTTTCTTGAAGTTTACTATTGATGACATAGTTTGTTAATCTCCATTTTTTCAGATTTCCCCAACATGTCCAATTGAGGAAACAATTTTAAAGGGAGAGATGGCTGGAGATTGCAAGTGTGTGTGTGTGTATATATATATATATATATATATATATATATAACACAACCAAATAAATTATACCATGCTTTTAACATATGTTTACAGTTTAAAATGGTCACATGACACTTGCAATATCAGTTAAATTAACTGGGTTTTAACTTTTAATTTGTCATTTATTCTGATGTTTTTATTTTTGTAACAATTCTCCTCGACCATAGCAATAGAAAGGGTCTCTTACTGTCTATAATGATTTAAATTGTGAAGAATATATGCTGCCCATCTCATGCGAAACTAATGAAGGCAACGAGTGTTCAGAAAGCCTTGAATACCAAGTCATGAGCACAAACCGAACTGCTATTTTAACAACTAATAAAGGCAATCTTGGGATTTTAACAACTAATTACTGCTGCTTGCATATAGACTTTCTGCACTTTATATAGTGTTAGCAGAATTGCAGAACTCTCTGCACAATGAAGGCTCCTTGCTGCTACTACTTCAGCAAAGGTTCTTTTTGATTGTCTTCATTAAATACAATTTTGTCTTTATTATTTTTAAGCTAATATACAATAGAATCCTGCATAAATTATATATGGTGCTGTAATTTGTAATTGGTAAATGGAAGAAGTTCAAATTGGTATCATATTCTGCAATGAAAAATTATTTTTCAGGAATTTAAAATTGTATCTGCTTCTATGGTTAGAAAGTAAGTCCATATCTATTTTTATTCTTACATTTTCAAAAATAAGCATATTTGCTGATTCCTAATGCTAAGTTTCACATTGAAATAATTTCTTCATGTAAATTGTTTGTTCTGTTGAGTTTAGAGGATAGCATGGTTGATGAATTGATGCCTAAAATCTTCTTTACGGTGTTTGAGGAAATGCCTAAGCTTAGTTTGGAGAAGATTTGGGGGGTTTGTGGTTGACTCTCTCAAGTTCTGGATTTTTTATTGAACAAAACTGCAAATCTTCTATCTATCTATCTCACTCACTCTCTTTTGTTGGCTATATTACCAAGTTAGTATTATAAGTTGAAGAAGCAGAAGTCTGATTAGTCTCATATATTGCAAATTTGTATTCTGGTGCATCATTATTCCCTTCCTATCATGCATTGATTTCTCAGTCTCTTTGAAGAAAGAATAAATTGGACAGCTTTTTCCTTGGTTAGATTTTGTCAAAGCAAAACTTCTATAAGTTAAATAACAAAAGGTAAGCTTATGTGAACATTATGGGATCAGACATAGTTTGCTTTGAACAAAAAAAGACATCATTTGCTCTACTTTGATTGCATATGACCGCCAACTTTATGTTAATGCCAGAATTTTGGTGATTGAAATGCAAATATATTTTATGGGGTCCCAGTTTCCCCCTTTGCTATTGGAGAAGCTTAGTTTTTTTTAAAGAAGCATATGTTGATGACTTTCAAGTTGTAGCTTTGGCATATTGTTGTTTTGATTTTCAGTTTTTCATTGAGCATTGAGTAGTTGGTGCAACATGATTGATATGGTGTTTTTGGTTCAGGGTACCAGTAGACAAACATTGTTTTTGCTATCTTACCGCATGAAGAAGCACTTATAGGCCCATTCTTTAAGCACACTGATCGTCGGGTTTGTTTTTACATTTTTTACTCTTAGTCCTTAATTGATTTATCTTAAAGATCTTCTGACTATTCCCCTCTATCTTTATTTTGCTTAGAAAACTAGATACTAATACATAAATAACTCAACACACTTTTGATATCTTACCTCATTCATTCAGCATTTTTATATTGCTTTCTCAAAATGAGAAAACCAATCCCACTCTTCTTTGTACCACACTTATGCCTTTCCAACAGAATTTCTTCTTAAATTTTATCAGTACAATAATATCCATTTAATATCACCAAGAATAAACCAGTCATTCCCTAAAAACTAGCTTCTTGGCTCTATGTCTGCAAAAGTTTTTTTTTCAATGTTGTTTGTCGAAAAACCAATTGTCGAAAACCAATTGTTGAAAACCAATTGTCGAAAACCAATTGTCGAAAAACCAATTGTTGAAAACCAATTGTCGAAAAACCAATTGTTGAAAACCAATTGTCGAAAAAACCAATTGTTGAAAACCAATTGTCGAAAAACCAATTGTCGAAAAACCAATTGTTGAAACCAAGACCCACTGAATCGAAATGAGAAGATGATAAAGAGCAAGAACACACCAACAATTGTTTACCCAGTTCAGCCAGTTTGGCCTACATCTGGGGGACTTGCATTGCAATGTCCAATTTTATTGAGAGTGATTTGAATTACAGAGAGATTACAAGAAGTAGACCCTCCCAAATTGATTTCCCCAAAACTGGTGCTCCACCTTAACCTAGACAAACCCTAGATGGTGATTAGAAGCACTTACCCAATTTTGTACAATTTGGAACTAACTACCTTTCAATAACACTAGAGAGAGTTATATATACAGGTTTTTCATTTTGGTTGTTACAAGAAGAGGAAAGATCCTAACTGACTTAAAACAGAATAAGAACTAACCACACAACTAACTTGTAACAGCAACTGAAAGACTTCAAGCAATTAACTCTCAAGGGGCATAATTGGTATTTCATAAATATGCCAACAAATAACAATCTCCACCTTGGCATATTGATCAGCCATTCTTCAACAAAATCAGACCACAGCAATGCCATCCACATTGTACAGTATTAACCTGTACCAATATTGAGAAGCTCAAGACAATGTTCGAACTTCCCCATAGAGACAACCTTAGTCATAAAATCTGAAGGATTGTCAGAGGTGTGTACTTTCCTTATCTGAACCAACCCTTTAGCAATCACATCTCTAATCCAATACAGCCTAATGTCTGTGTTTTGTCCTGTCATGAAATGTATGATTTTTACACAAGTGGATTGCGCTTTGATTATCACAAAACACATTGACAGATTGTTGTTCAATCCCTAGTTCAGTAGTGAGCCCTTTCAACCACAGTGCCTCCTTGATAGCTTCAGTGATTCCAATGTACTCTGCTTCTGTAGTGGACAGAGCAACTATATGTTGCAGTGATGCTTTCCAAGTGATGGTGTTCCCAAATAGAGTGAACACATATCCTGTCAGTGATCTTCTTTTATCTCTGTCACCAGCAAAATCAGAATCCACAAAGCCTTGTATGGCTTCTTCAGTTCTGGAGCTTTTGTTGTAAACCAGACCAGTGTTCACAGTACCCTTCAGATATCTGATAATATGCTTGACTGCAAGCCAGTGCTGAGAGCCTGGATTGCTCAAGTACCTGCTCACAAGACTTACACAGTGAGCTAAATCTGGGCGTGTACAAACCATAGCATACATGAGACTCCCCACTCCACTAGCATAGGGAATATTGTTCATTTCCTTCTGCTCTTGATCAGTCTTTGGACTGTCTTCACTGGATAGCTTGAAGTAGGAGGCAATTGGGACATTCACAATTTTAGCATTCATCATGTTAAACCTGTGTATTATCTTTTCTAGGTACCCTTTCTGAGTTACAGTTAGTTTACCATCTGCAGGGTGTCTATTAATTTCCATTCCCAGTATTTTCTTTGCTGGTCCTAGATCCTTCATATCAAACTCTGATTGAAGCAGTTCTTTCAACTTCTGAATCTCTGTCATGCTTTTACAAGCAATTAACATATCATCTACATAGAGTAAAAGATATATAAACTCATTCTTCCCAAGGTCCTTGTAATACACACAGCTATCATAATTGCTTCTCTTGTAGTGTATGCTCAAAATAAAGCTGTCAAATCGTTTATACCATTGACGAGGTGACTGCTTTAGTCCATACAGAGATTTCTTCAGAAGACAGACCCAATCCTCCTTTCCCTTTTCTTCAAAACCTTCTGGTTGCTTCATCAGAATTCTTTCTTCCAACTCTCCATGTAGAAACGCAGTTTTTACATCCATTTGCTCTAAGTGTAGATCAAATTGTGCAACCAGGGAAAGAATTACCCTTATTGAGCAATGCTTTACAACAGGTGAAAAGATTTCATTGTAGTCAATGCCCTCCCTTTGTGTGAACCCTTTTGCTACAAGCCTTGCTTTGTACCTTGGTGGATCATGGTTTGAAATGCCTTCCTTTCTCTTGAAAATCCACTTGCTCCCCACAAGTTTTGCTTTATTTGGTTTCTGCACTAGTTGCCAGGTATTGTTCTTGTGCAGTGATTCCATCTCCTCTTCCATGGCTAGTCTCCACTTCTTATGATCCTTATCTCTCATGGCTTCCTTGAACGAGGTAGGCTCCTCACTCAACAGTTCAGTGGCTGTATTAAGAGCATAAGCTATTACATCTGAGTGACCAAGTCTTTGAGGAGCCCTGATAGTTCTTCTGGTCCTATCTCTGCACAACAAATAGTCTTGGTTGGTATCTGCAGCTTCTGTGTCACTGTCACTGCTAGATACCTGTTCTGGTGGATCTTCATTCCTGTCAACATTCTTAGTGGAAACATTAGTTCTAAAACCAGGTGCATCAGGTTGTAACTCCACCTCAATTTGTGAGGTTTCATTCTCAACTTGATCACCTCCATTATCAGCACAGACCTTTGTTTCAAACATTTTATTTTCATGAAATTTAACATCTCTGCTGATAATGCACTTCTTGTCTTCAATAGACCAAATTTTAAAACCTTTAACACCTTCAGGATACCCAACAAAAATACCTTTCTTGGCCCTAGGTTCAAGTTTCCCATCATTTACATGATAATATGCAGGACAACCAAATATTTTTAAGTTGCTATAGTCAGCAGGGCTACCACTCCACCTTTCTTGTGGAGTTTTAAGCTCTATATCAGTGGATGGTGATCTATTTATTAGGTAGGCTGCTGTGTGCACAGCCTCCCCCCAAAACTGCTTTGACAGTTCTGAGTGTGATAGCATACATCTAACTCTTTCTAGTAATGTCCTATTCATTCTTTCAGCTAGACCATTTTGTTGGGGAGTGTGCCTAACTGTCTTGTGCCTAGTTATACCATGTTCCTGACAGAATGTATTAAACATGTCACTACAGAATTCTAGGCCATTGTCAGTTCTCAAGAGTTTTGATTTTTCTATCACATTGGTTTTCTACTCTAGTCTTCCAGTTTACAAAGGTTCTAAAAGCTTCATCCTTAGTTTTAAGCAAATATATCCAAACCTTTCTACTGTAATCATCTATAAAAGACATAAAGTACCTGTTTCCTCCATGAGTAGGAGTCCTTGAAGGTCCCCATAAGTCTGAGTGTATGTAGTCCAACTTGCCTTTGGTTTTGTGCTTGCCAACAGAGAACTTCACCCTTGTCTGTTTTCCAAAGATGCAGTGTTCACAGAACTCCAATCCCTTTAGCTTATCACCACACAACAAACCCTGTTTCTCAAGCTCTTTTAGGCCTCTGTCACTGATATGTGCTAGTCTCTGGTGCCATAGCCTATCCTTGCTGTCTTCAGTGTCTGCCACACAGTTGTCTCCAGTAATAGCCTCCCCCTTGAGAAGATGCAAGTTGTTTTTCATTCTAGTTCCCTTAAGAATCACCCTTGAACCTTTTGAAACCTTCAGAATACCATCTTCACCTTTAAAACTGTAACCTTGAGATTCTAAAGTTCCTAGTGAAATGAGACACCTCTTCAAGTCAGGAACATGTCTAACATTTGTTAGAACCTTCATAGTTCCATCCATGAGTCTTAACCTAATTGATCCAATACCCACAACTTTGCAAGGCGCATTGTTCCCCATTCTGACTTTTCCACCATTAAATGGTTTATAGTCAAAGAACCATTCTCCATTTGGGCACATATGGTATGAGCATCCAGAGTCCATTATCCACTCTGAATCATCATGACCATCTGTGACAGTTAGAACTTCAATATCCTCATTTCCATCTGGGCACATGTGGTGTGTGAATCCAGAGTCAATTATCCACTCTAAATCATCAGAACCATCAGTGACCATTAGAACCTCAGCACTCTCATACCCATCTGATGCAATGGATGCATCACCATGCCCCTCAGTCTTTTGATTTTTGGACTTCTTTCTATCAGGGCAATTCTTTTTATAATGCCCTTCCTTGTGACAAAAGTAGCACTTAAACCTGCCCTTAGATTTTGATCTTGCATTGTTGTTGCCCTTTTGTTCACGATTTTCACTTCTTCCTCTAGCATATAGAGTCTCTCCAGAATCACTATCTTTGTTATCACTTTTCCTAGATAACTCCTTTGACATTAGGGCATTTTGAACATCTTCAAGAGACAAGGATTCCCTTCCATAGAGTAGGGTATCCGCAAGACTATCATAACTGTTATTTAAAGACTTAATTAACAGTAATGCTTGGTCTTCGTCATCAACCTTTATTTCTATATTTTCTAGGTCTAGGATTATCCTATTAAACTCGTCCAAGTGATCTTGAATTGACATACCTGAACCCATTTTGAATGTGTATAGCTTCTGTTTGAGATACAGACGATTTGCAAGTGTCTTGGTCATGTAGAGGCTTTCCAGTTTCAACCACAGAGCAGCAGCGGATTTCTCTTTCGTTACTTCACGCAAAACTTTGTCACTGAGAGATAGAATGATAGTGCTATGAGCCTTCCTCAAGATGTCCTTCTTCTCCTTCTCCGTTAATCCTTCGGGTAATCTGTTCTCCCCGTCGAGCGCTTCTTCAACCCCTTGTTGAGCCAGAAGTGCACGAATCTTCATCCTCCATAGTCCAAAGTCATTTTTTCCATCAAATTTTTCAATGTCGAACTTCGGAATCGCCATTTCTTTCTCCAGAATAGCTCTCGATACCAATTGTCGAAAAACCAATTGTCGAAAACCAATTGTTGAAAACCAATTGTCGAAAACCAATTGTCGAAAAACCAATTGTTGAAAACCAATTGTCGAAAAAACCAATTGTTGAAAACCAATTGTCGAAAAACCAATTGTCGAAACCAAGACCCATTGAATCGAAATGAGAAGATGATAAAGAGCAAGAACACACCAACAATTGTTTACCCAGTTCAGCCAATTTGGCCTACATCTGGGGGACTTGCATTGCAATGTCCAATTTTATTGAGAGTGATTTGAATTACAGAGAGATTACAAGAAGTAGACCCTCCCAAATTGATTTCCCCAAAACTGGTGCTCCACCTTAACCTATACAAACCCTAGATGGTGATTAGAAGCACTTACCCAATTTTGTACAATTTGGAACTAACTACCTTTCAATAACACTAGAGAGAGTTATATATACAGGTTTTTCATTTTGGTTGTTACAAGAAGAGGAAAGATCCTAACTGACTTAAAACAGAATAAGAACTAACCACACAACTAACTTGTAACAGCAACTGAAAGACTTCAAGCAATTAACTCTCAAGGGGCATAATTGGTATTTCACAAATATGCCAACAAATAACATTGTTCTTAAAAGATATCTAGATGGGGTTTGTGTTTCCTTTGATTGTTGTTTTTATACCTGAGTTTTATAGTTTTGCTAATATGTTTTACTGATTTATTGGTTGATTTTAATGTAGAGTTTAATAACTATTATTATTTTCTTTGTAAACCACCATGATTAGTGCCTTTGAGGAAAAAATTAAAATATTTTCAAAGATAAATATCATTATCAATGGTTTACTCAGTGTAGGATGTTTTTAGCCAATAGCTTTTCTACTGACAAAATTTGGTTTTCAATTGGTAAGTTCTTCAGGGGTTGGACCACATAAATTACCATTTGGAGCTGATAAGTTTAATCGAATATAGATTCAAGAAAGAAGTAATCAACAGCAGCCTCTTCAATTGGTACTTCTTTACTTCACTTTTGTCCAGATGGTGTCGTTGATATACAAATTGCCTATATTCAGTCCTATATGAGCTGGTTAGGGGGTTTGGGAATTTCTACTTCTTTGATGTTCATATCATCTGGCGACAGTAGTTGTGTGCTGCCGCATGAAAGGTTCGGGAACATGAGAAAGAACTTTTAGAGGTAATGCTGGTCAGCATATCTTAAATTGGGATTCTACTTGGTTTCAGTTTTCTTTGATGTTTTGTTTTTGTTGTGTTTGTCATGATTATAATTTTTGGTACAAATCAGTGTAGAGCCATGAAATTTTGTTCCTTCGTATATCCTTTAAGATCATGTTTTGGCATTCAGATGCAATAAAGTGTGTACAAAAGATGGGAGCATATGTTCTCTTTTGTTTTTTCATCATGCTGGTAGTTATTACCACAGACAAGTGGGTTGTGTTCAATAATTTTAATTTCTATTATGCATGGAAGAAAGTAGGAGGAAGAGGTTCGAAGTTCAACATACTTCAGTAGAAATTCATAAACAGTTTGCATAGCCTACATTTAAGATACAAAATCTAACATATGCTTAGACTTCAAATCCAGAATTACATATAGCAGGTGTAAATGTGCCAAGTTATTCGTGGCTTGCATTGAATGCACTTTCTTCAGGTTCACTCACAAAAAACTATATGATGCTTCAATGTTGTTTTTGGGTTTTAATGGTTTATCTTTATTTGTTGACACTTTCAATTGCAGCTTTTCTTCAATCCAGCTGGGTGATCACACTTTACGGTTGCACACCCAAGTATAGGTTTGTCTTAAGTAATAAATTTCTCGGGAGTGCGAGTGTCGAACCACAGGGATATTCTGAAGAACAAATAATGCCAATCTAATTGTGAGGTTTGAAGTTTATATAAGACTAAGTACTAGAGCTTTGGGGTTCCACTTAAGTAAAATCATAGAGTTGTTCTTGGCTATACTTGATAACTCAATTGAAATCCAACAATCAAGTGATTTCAATTGGAAGATAAAACATTAACCACTTAGAAAACTTTGTAGCTTTTGAAAACTATCTTTTAGTTGTCTTAAAGAGTTTATGTTACCAATTGTTGTTATATACAACTAAGCATTCATTGTGTCAAATATGTCTATAACAAATCAAAGCTTTCACAAAAAAAACCTTTTTCATATCTCATTAAGCAACTCAAAAGATTTAACATTAAAGATCATTTTAAAAGCCAAGAACAATACTACTACTTTACAAAAGCTTCACCCTTAGCTCTAGCTAAAGGTTTAACTACTCATACTACAAAGAAAACAACTCTATGCTATACTTCTGAAGCTAGAGAGTGATTCCCCATGGCTTGCCAAAGCCCCTTTTATATAGGCTTGAAAAGTGAGAACACTTGAATACTTCAACACAGTTTTGGAGCCTCACATTAATTTCAAGATAAGTCATCCTTCCTGTTGAAATCTTGAGTAGCTTCCTCAATATCAATTGTGGGTCTTTGAGTTAGCGTTCCAGATCATGTTTTATCTTTCAAATTGGATTTTCCATCTGGAAGTTATGGGCGAAATACTTCTCCTTGGTCAAAAGCTCATCTCAGTTTTGATAGCTTCTCATGCCCAACTTCCCTGATTAATTACACCATGAATTCGAAGTCTAATGCATTTGGGCCCTCAAGATAAAATGTGGGGCATCGTGTCTTCTTTCCAATGCAATTGGAATCACTCAAATTGGAAATTATGGTAAATATAATTCCAAAGTGTGTTCTATGTAGTTTGAAATCTGGAGCATTGTCATGATGATCACGTTGCATGTCATTTTCACCATTGAATTCGATCTTTTCAGCAGTTTGTGCCTGAATAAAAATTGTAGATAAATGAGTTAGCTATCCAATACAACTGGAATTGGATCAATTGGACTTGTATTGCTTGAGATATGGGCCAAATACGAAAATGTGTTATGGGCCAAAACTCAACTAAACTTTGGACAGAATTGTTGTCTAGTATTATTGAGGTTCATTGGACTTCAAACTAGTAAAATTGGTTTCCTACACCCATTTATATCTTTAGTATATTGTCTTAGGTGTCCAAGAACATCAATATCACAATTTTTGAATGAGTGTAACTTAGGTTATGGCCCAAACATCAAGCAATACACATACTAACCATGTCCAATCATGCATATGCCTTCTATTAGTATAGAAAATTGGATATTAATAGTTAAATTAGATAATACCTAATTATGTATAAATAAGACACAAATACTATAATACTACAACTAAATAGTACATAAAGTTAATATAACATATGCATGTTTACACACTAATTACTGGGTCCATTAAAGTGGTAAGCCTGCTGAAGTGGTAATCATTCCTCGACACTGTGACCATCTGATTTTTAAAATTTGTGTTCAATAGTTTTCTAGATTGATTATTATTTTATTTTTGTGAAGGCTGGAGTGGAATTAGGCGGACTTGACAGGTAGAACATGTTAATGTTTTTCCCTATAGGACAGAGAAGATGGGTATGTTTTATAGTATCTGACTGAGAAGAGTGAATACCTTTGCTGAAGCTGTTAAATGTGTTTTTCAGTGAAGTCTTTGTTGCTTCAAAGTTTTAGCTATTCTTTTATGGTATGGAATTTAGCTTTGTCGTTTCAATTGAACCACTATGGAGTGAGTTTGGAATCCTAATTTTCACATATTTTGTATTGATCACAGAGGCCAAATTGGTCTTCTCAATATGACTGTGAACTATTCTGAATGGTAGGCTAATGAAAAAGAGTACAAAACTAATTTAGAGATGGTTGATAGGGTAAGTCATGATCTATGGGCATATGAATGCCAATTCATCACTACTCTCTCTATGATGGGGTAAGTCATGATCTATAGGGTAATCATGATCTAATGAGCCATAGTCAAGTATACTTTCAATATTTTTGTGGCTCAGGATGTGATGATAGATTTTAAATGCATTGAAATTGGGTTTTATTAGCTATTAGGAGTATAGTTGCACTTAACTCAGTTAATTAGTTTGTTCAGTTAACCACCTTAGTTAATTAACTGTTAGTTGTATAGTTAACTGTTGGTTAGACAATAGTTATTTTACATATATGCTGAGATATGTATTGTACTGAACAAAATTTCATTTTGACTTCACTTGAATATACAAGATGCCTTCTATTTCTTCTCTGTGTGTTTGGATACCAATATTAGTAACTTATAATTCCATTGTATATGTTCTTTTCATATGTATTTCTCTGCATAGCTTTTTCTTGCATTAGTGTTAGTAGGGCCTGAAACATGTGTGACTAAAAAAGTATCATCACAAAAGGAAGAGGTATATACATGTTCAACTTCTTTCTCCCTCATTTTGAAAAAAATTGCCACTATTTTTTGCTCTTCTTATAATTCCTGGTATTCCTTCATTTCTTTTCCTTTTCATAAGATTTCATTTCCTTGCATGCTTTATGTTTTTGTTTCTCCGGATATTTAATTTGTTGACAAATAATAGAAACTGATTGGTATTATGCATTGGAGTACACTTTATTTTGGTAATTAGCTTTAAATAGTGCATGATTTAATGCAAAAATATGCATAAAGTCTATTTTGAATATCTTAAACTATTGAATTTTCGTTTGTTTTTTCCAGAGATTGATGAGGGTGAATGCAGACTTTTTTAATGCTTTCCATGATATCTTACCTGCAAATCTCACTGTTGAGACTGCCTCTGGATCACCTTTCCTTGCTTCTATTTATGTTGATACTAATGGAGTTCCCTACATAGATACTGATACTGCTAACATAATGGATTTTTTGGAGTTAATGGTCTCTTTGGTGCACCTACACGTAGGATGGTTGAATTGACTTATACTTCACGAGGATGCTTTCGTATTCATATTCCGATGGCTACGAATCGGCTAAGGCCTAGGTTAATGCGGAATCAACCACTACCTATACAAGTTTAGTATCCTCAACATGATCTTGCTGGAGTTATTGAAGACAATCCTATTCTTGACTAGATGCTCTTGAAATCTTTATGTTTGAATTTGTCAAACTTCTTAAGACATTTTTAGATCTTCCTACTTTTGTTGTTGTCTATGCACAATTTTATTATGTTGTCTATCCACAATCTTATATTTTATTATGTTAATATCGGTACCTATTTCAGCTGTTACTAGCGCTCCTCGTCCATAGGACGGGCATTGAAGCTAGTATTATATAAAAGGGTGTATTAGAAGTACCCCAACCCTAAATATACAAGGGGCCTTATTAAAAATTTCGTGAGCTAAAACACAATGGAAAAAGACCCCAAGGAGAAAAAAGAGTACTCCCAAGAAAAGCGAGGCAAGAAGCCAATTACATTGAGTTCAGACTTACAAGAGGATTTCCCCACCAATCAGAGATCTTAAAAGCAGAATTGCGATTTTCTATGCTAATGAACTAACTCTATGTTATAGACTTAATATGGTTAACAACCACCTTTGGATGAAATACTTGATCCTTGAAAAGAATATGGTCTCAATGAATCAGATGCACCACATGACCGCCATCCAAAATAAGTACTTCAATCTACAAGATGTCTTGGTGAAGTCAATGAGTGTCACAAGAAAAGAGGATTGGAATTGCGACCCTTTTAAAAATTAACCTAAAACAAAACAACTCCACAAGTAATGTTAGACATTGTTAGTGCATGTACAATGTTTAAAAGGGTGAGAAGAAATAGTCTTATCAACTGTGACAGTGAGTAGAGAAGCGTGAAATAAAAACTATCTTCTCAACTATATTTGTGAGTTGAGAAAGGTCAATTATTTCTTTCTTCTCACTATAGAAATCAACACAGTTTTTAAGGCGATTTTCAAAATAGTTTTTCTAAGTAAGAGATGGTGTTTTAAAAGACATGTCTCAAGTATAAAATACTTAAGAGTGATACTTTGAATTTACCATTTTGAAAATGTTTGAGTAGGGTATTAAAACAGTGTTTTAGAAAAACTGTAAGTAGTTGAGAAGGGTGAGAAGACCATTCTTCTCAGTTTTTATAACCTTCTCTGAATAGAGAGTTTGAAGAACAGTTAAATAACGACTTAAGGATAGCATTAATAAACACAATGATGTAAAGTGGTTCACCCAAACCCGGGGCTACATCCACTTCTCACACCCATTGAGTATTTCCACTATTTCTCAAATAGTTGCAACCTTACAACCAACCTAGGCTTAAAATTCTTGTGGTAGTTTTCTTAACACAACTCTACGTATTTATTGTTTCGCATCTAATACAATCCCCCTGATCTATTAGGCAACTTCTAACACGCTTCTCAATCCCTGTAGCAACACATGCTACTTGAGAAGGTTCTACAGGTTGTACATTTCAGCATTTGGGTTTTGGTGGGATTACAAAAGCTTGGTTAATGCAAAAAAAGGTTCAACAAAATTCTAAACACTACCTAGAATACATACTCAAAAACAAGATGAATCCCTAATGTTTTAGTGTAGCAGAGTATGGTTGAGAGAAGCTTGACACTTTGAGAAGATAGGAAGTATTAGGCTTAATGTGCTCTCACACCTCTTCCAGCGATGATCGATCAAAGACGTCTTTTATAGCCAAATATATGTGAAATAACCATTGGTCCACGTTTTAGAGTCATTGGCAAAAGTTTATAGTTGTTGGAGTCCTTCTTGAAAAAGGACTGTAGCTTTTCTACAGAAGACAACAGTATTACAATTGTCATGTCCCTTCTCTTCTTTGAGTCTTCTCAATTTGATGCTTCTCAAGTTGATGCTTCTCATCATGACTCTTCTCAACTTGACTCTTCTCCTCATGACTCTTCTGAGTTTGACCCTTCTTATCATGATGCTTCTCAACTTGACTGTGAATCTTCTCTTGGTGACTCTTCTCAAGTTGACTTTTCTCATGTTGACTCTTATCATGACTCCTCTCATGACGACCCTTCTTATCACGACTCTTCTCATGTTGACCTTTCTCATGATGATATTTCTCAAGTTGACCCTCCTGGTCTTGACTATTCTCATCATCTCGAGGGTTATTTTTCCTTGTTTGTTTTAGTCAACATTCTTAGTCTTGCCATTGCTGCAAGTCTTCTCGACATTGATGCTTCTACTAAGTAGATTATCTTCTTGAAAATTGCTAACAGATCCTGTTCTTAGTTTTCACTCAAGAAGAAACATTAGTAGCATGTGAAATTAGAGAACTTAAGCTTCTCAACATAAAGTTTGTTAACCATAGAAACTAGAATGGGATCTTGCCTCAACAATCACCCACGTTTTGATGTTTGACAAACTTTTGAGAGATGGATTAAGTTTTCTGATGTTTTAAATTTTCTAAGGCTTAAATAATTACCCCCCTCAAATTGTGCTTACATTTAAAATTTTAGTTTGCAAGAGTAAGGATTAACAAATCTCAATTAATCAAGCAGGAACATATATTGCGTTTCATTCATCAAAAGAATGATTATCATGATTACAAAATGTATGTTCTTGATATGTGCCAAGAAAATAAAAACAAAAGAGAAAAGTATTTCTCAACAAAAAGGTGTCTATTAACACAACTATTCTTTTGAATAGAAAAAGTATAGGCGAGTTGGGATCTGGGGGCTCACCGGGGTTAGGGCAGGCCTCAAGGCTCTTTGAACGCTTACAGGGGTACTTACAGATCACCCACCAAAGGGGTCCTCATGCTGGCAGCGGGAGTTGAACCCATGTCCTTGTGGGGAATGAGCCAACTCCTTACCAACTGAGTCAACCCTCATTGGCTCTATGAACACAGATTTGACTAAGCGTAAAGAATACAAAAATCTGTCTTAAGCCCCTAAATTTAATCTACTCTTCCCCCCTTTTGGCACATGGTTAGTGTATTTTAATGCACTATTTACAGATTTGCACTTGGTATTTTTAATTGTTCTTTGTACCTAATATTTAAGTATTAACACGTTTCTAGACTTTGGGTCTTATTTGAGCAGTATAGTAATTTCTTGATTAATTCTTGTTTTTATTGCATATTGACCCCTGTCTACTCTGCTAGCCATAACTTTGGCTGTGGTTATCTGATTGAAGTGTACGAGCATGCATTGGAAAGCTAAGAAACAGAGACACAATTATGTTGTTGATTTCGAAACCCAATTCTGATTTCTTAAATATCAAAACTGCGAATTTCTGAAGCAATACAGCATAAAACGGGTATTGGGCCGAATATTAGATTGTTAACGGTAGTTTATCATAAAACCTGAAGTCAATAAATGTCACAAGGAAGAGGGGTTGGAATTGTGACATTTTTAAAATTCACCTGAAATAATGCAACTATCTTCACAAGTATGATTAGATATTAAGATAGTGAGTGCTTTAAGTTAAGAAGGATGAGTGAAAACTATTTTCTTAACTTTGATAGTGAGTGGAGAAGGTTTAGAATAAACTATCTTCTCAACTATGTAACAGAGTTGAGAAGGGTCAATAAGTTTTGTCTTCAACCCGATACAGTAACACTTTTCTTTTCCCTTTTTAGGTTCCATGGACTTGAGCACATTGAAAGTCACGACTTCATCTTGGAATTTCAATGTCAAAGTTCCATCCGCCACATCAATTACAGCTCTAGCAGTAGCTAGGAAAGGTCTACCCAAAATCAACGGGATGTCATTGTCTTCTTCCATGTCAAGAACCACAAAATCCACCGGAAAGATGAATTTGTCAATTTTCACAAGGACATCTTCTACTAAACCATATGGATGCTTCACTGAATGACCAGCTAGATGCAAAGTCATCATGCTGTTCTTTATCTCCCCAATTTTTTGAAAATGGAGAGTGGCATTAAACTAATACTCGCCTCAAGATCACACAGTGCTTTCCCAAAAGTTCTATCCCAAATAGTGCAAGGAATAGAGTAGCTTCCAGGATCTTTGAGTTTTTGTGGAAGCTTCCTTTGAACAATTGCATTGCACTCCTCAGTGAGCGTGACTTTCTCCTCATCCACGATCCTCCTCTTCTTTGAAAGGATATCTTTCATGAATTTTGCATATTTGGGCATTTGTTCAAGAGCTTCTACAAAAGGAATATTAATTTTTAACTTTTTGAAAACATCTAGAAAATTACCAAATTGCTTTTCATCTTGCTCCTTCTTCAATCTTTGAGGGTAAGATAGCTTGATGATTGGCTTTGGAAGCTTAGACTCCTCTTGCACCGTAGGATCCTCTTGCACCTTGGAAGGTTCAACAACAACTGCAAACTGCTTCTCATTTTGCTCCTTCTTTAGTCTCTGGGGAAAAGGCAGCTTAATAATTGGTTTTGGCAATTTTGGCTTCTCTTTTACATTAGAATTCTCATCAACACCCACATGAGCTTTGTCACTAGTCTCAATCACTTCTTTTGGACTCTTCTTTGCTATAACTTCAACTGTTTTACCACTCCGTGTGGTTATAGCGTTCACTGTTTCACCACCCCTTGGATTAGGAATAGTGTCACTTGGAAGAGAGCTTGAAGGTCTTTGTGCAACTTGCTTGGCCGGTTGGTCCACTTGAGTCTCTAGATTTCTGATGGATGCTTCTTGATTTTTAGAACTAGCTTCTAGACTTTTGAAACCAGCTCCTGTTTCCTCCATGAATGAAGAAGTTTGTGCAGCTAGTCCCTCAACTGCTATCTCCCAATCTGCTTTCTTTTGAAGAGCATTTTGGCTTTGCCTTTGATCCTTCCAAGAGAAATTCGGATGATTCCTCCACCCAGATTGTAGGTGTTGGAATATGGATTATTTTTGACAAAAAATATCTTCTCTTGGACTGTTAGGGGAAGTTAACAGTCTTGGTTAGAATGTGGACCTTCACAGTAGTCACACTTCAAACTTGTCACAACATTTACTCGAGAAGAATGGTGTTGCACAGAATTCAACTTTAGAGCTTCCATTCCCTTTTTCAGTTATGATTATCTTCTGTTGAGACAACCCGATAGTCTGAGCATCTAAGTCAAAGAGACCTCTTTTAGATGTACCTCCTCTATCATGAGCTACCAAGTAATCATTTGAAGCCATAGCTTCAATTATTTGTGTTGCTTCTATCGCAGTCTTGAAATTCAGAGAACCACCTGCAGAGGCGTCAAGCATCATCCTAGCATTCGATCTCAACCCAGTACAAAAGATTTGCATTTGCTGATGGTCATCGAAACCGTCATTCGGGCAAGCCTTCAATGTGATTTTGAATATTTTGTAAGTCTCATAGAGCGACTCACCCTCGTTTTGCTCAAAACTGTTGATTTCTCCCCTCTTCTTAGTGAACATAGAAGGAGGGAAAAATTGTTCGAGGAATTTGTCTGCAAGAGCATTCCATGTAGTGATGCTACCTTCAGGTAGCGAGTCAAACCACTCTTTGGCTTCATCCTTTAGAGAGAATGGAAAAAGCCTCTGTTTCTTAGCTTCATCGGTATTACCATCCACTTTCATTGTTTCACATAGTGTTGCAAAATTGGTGAGATGTTTGTTTGCATCTTCACACGGTCTTCCACCAAATTGTATTTCTCTCAGCTCACGGTACAGTCCTGGATTGATCTAAAACCTATTTACGGTTACCGGTTGATGAGCAATTGGAAACCTCTGCCTGTTTGTGTCACGAATCCCTTAGTCTCCAAGAAGGCGTCTAACTGGTGAGTCAGCCATATCTTCAATCAACGGAACCTCAGACACAATCTCTACTTCTCTTACTGCTTCTTTTTCTTGGAGTTTTCTTTCTCTTGTTCCTTTTCGATTAGCCTGTATAGTCTTTTCAATTTCTGGATCAAAGAGAAGGTCAGCTGAGGCAGTGCCTCACATAAACAAAGTTATAGCAAAATTAGTGATTAAGAGATAAAAATAAAATAAAATTACAGAAATTAAAATTCAATCAAGAAATTAAAAACTAAGCTGATAAAAATTTGTCACTCCCCGACGACGGCGCCAAAAAACTTGATGGGATCATGGCAAGCGTACCGGATCGTTGCAAGTAATAGTACGGAAAGACCGAGGGTCGAACTCAGGGCTGCGGTTAATTATCAATTTAACAATTTAGCTCTAAATTGAAAAGGGACTAATGTAGATTTGTTTGAAAAGAAATTAAAGTGAAAAGCAATAAATATATTTTTATGATTTTAATTTAAGGATAACAAGAACACAAGTGTGAATTTGTATGAATTAAAAAGCGTTAAGGACGAGCTTCAATTTACTTCACTCTTATATCTAACAAATCAAACTTTTTATTGAATTTATTTTTATGAGCTATGATCAAATTGTTATAATTATTCTAATCCTAATTCCTTAGGTAAGAGAACCTTTACTTCTAATGAAAATCCCTAATTCCTTAGGTGACCTTAACAAGAAATAAGCAGTAGTAACAACAATTATTCTATGATTCTGAATACCAATGACTATTCCTAGACTAGAGATAAACAGACTTCAATTCTCAACATATGTAATACAAACTTCCATTCATAATCACATATCATAAATCATCCTAAGAGTGATCAAATCCTAGAAAGCATTAAGAACAGAGATTGAAACATAAATCATAACATTCATTCAAATAATTGAGGTTTGATTAAAAAACGTAAGAGATTCATAAATCGTTACTCATCCACAACAACAAGTTTAGCTAGACATGGAAATATAAATAACAAGAGAAAAGATCAAACTAGAGGGAGAAGCTAACAACATTGATGCTCCAATGAGTTGTTTCCAAGCTTGAATCATCAACGGAGGTCAGGGGAGTGCGAATCCTTGCCATCACATACTTCAGAGCGCAAAACGAGACTGTTCCCAATGATCAGAATTCCCTAAAATTTGAGTTATGGGCTTAAATATGAGTTGAGTAAGTGACCCATCGCCAGACAAGCTGCAGGAAAATAGTTGAAACTGCTTCACCATCGCCATGCGAGCTCCACGGTCGCCTGACTGTCCGACAGAAATGACTGACATCGCTTGGCGAGGCAGTCCCATCTACTGGCGAGCTGCAGGCAAAATCAACGCTGAAAAAAACTGTTTTCTCATCGCCTGGCGACCCGAAGTGAATTTTTTCCTTTTTTTGCATCTATTGAAACACTAGGTAAGCTCTTGACATAGCCAGGCGAAGGACAAAAAAAAACACACGAATTAAAGGTAACAAATATCTCAAAAACACATAAACAAAAACCAAATTCAATCTAAAAACTAACAAACCAAAATCAAACTATTATGATCTTAAAACACACTATAATTGAGAAAAACTTAAGGAAAACTATTTAAAAGCGAGGCAAACTATACGTATAATGCAGAGCAATCAAGGAGAAGGTGATCATGACTTGCTTTTGGATGCTTTATACTCTTGTCAGCCTGACGATTCCGAACAAGATCGATGAAAGTGGAGGCTTGATAATTTTCATTCTTTTGCGTTTAAATCTTGTTATACGCTTTTGCTGAGTTTAAGCTAGATAGTAATACTCAAAGCGCTTTAGATGACATGTGGCAACTCTCAATTACCACTAAGGTCGGGGTTTTTTTGTTGGAGGTTGTTATTGGGAAAGCTTCCAACTCATGATGCTCTTATTTCTAAGGGAGGTCTGGGTCAGTCTAGAATTCTATTCATAATTGGGTGGGCATTGAGCGTATGGATTCTCTTGTTGGTGTCGTGCATTTCAGAGCGCATGGTTGGCCGGTAGATTGAAGTACTTATTTTGGATGGAAGTCATGTGGTGTATTTGGGTTCATCGAAACCATATTCTCTTTAGAGGTCAAGTCATTACTCCTCAAGTGGTTGTCAATCATGTTAAGACTATAACGTGGAGCTAGTTCATAAGCATAGAAGGCTTTAAAGATTTTTGATTGGTAGAGAAATCCTCTAGTTTGTATGAATATGGTGTAATTTGATTTTGTTCCGGACTGGGCCAAACCTTGTGAGATTTGAACCTGGCCCATTCCTGTACTCTAGGTAATCTAGCATGAACTGAAATCTATGGAACCCGTATCTAACGGTCAGAATCCATGCACCCGCATCCAATGTTACAGGTACGGAGCTTTGCCTAAATAGAGGTTCCGCCCTCTAGTCACGGTAACTTTGACTCATTCACATTACTCTACTTTTCCTTATTTCTCCTTCCCTTTCTCTTACTGACTTGAGTGTGAGAGTGTTTTGCAGGTACCCCCCACCAGACGTGGACGTGTGAGCTACCTCGGACATCCCGAGCTCCATCTTCAACCCGTGGAAGCACATCTACTCAACCTTGTACCCCGGGCTCAGCCGCGCCTGGAGCCTAGGTACTGAACAATGGCGACCACAGTGGGAGCAAGACAGCTTGCTTCCGGACTTCATCAACTCTCTATCTCCAAATCTCCAATGCTACACGAAATCTTTCTGATATGCTTCTTTTTCCCGAGGTAAGCCCTGACTTCCGCTCATTAAGTCAATTACTGCTGCTTCATATCATTTGCAGATTCAGCTCGCCTCTGACACGGCTTGAGCCCATCTGATCTCGGAACTCCATCTTAAAGCTTCATCCCGTCCTGGATCTTCATAGCTCGCCTCCGAAACGGCTTGAGCCTATCTGATCTCGAATCTTCATCTTGGATCTTCATCCCGTCCTGGATCTTCATTGCTCGCCTCCAAAACGGCTTGAGCCCATCTGATGTCAGACTTTCTAGCTATCAGTCAAATTGGATTTCTGCCTCAGATTTCTGTCTCAACTAGCTATCTTGCAACATGCCCACAGCGGCTTCAACAGCTCTCTGATCTCCGAGCTCCGGCTCCATCAGAGAGTCCGGATAAGAAGTCCACAGCGACTTCCTCCCAATTTCGCCCCGTGCGAGCCGACCTTCCCTCTGATCTCCGAGCTGACGAGCTCCATTAGAGGCTGAAGGTATCCCAATTTCGCCTCGTGCGATCCAACCTTTGATCCCCGAGCTTCGCGCTCCATCAGAGGCAGAAGGGTGGGGGTCCACAGCGACCTCCATTGGAGGAATCAATGGAGAGAGGGGCCCACAGTGACCTTCCCATCTTGAAGACGCCAACCTCTGATCCCCGAGCTTCGCGCTCCATCAGAGGCAGAAGGGCGGGGGTCCACAGCGACCTTCGTTGGAGGAATCATTAGAGAGGGGGGCCCGCAGCGGCCTTCCCATCTTTGAACACCGGGACCAATCTCTCTGGCACTTTTGCACCCTGGAGAGGGGAGCCCGCAGCGGGTTTCCCATCTACGGCTCCTCAATATCAGAATTCTCTTATTATACTACATCAGCCTCGAAATTCTATTATCTCATTACATCTACCGCGGAATTCTATTATTGCATTGCTACGGTATTCTATCGAAGATTAGATCTACGTCGGACCTCGGTTATTTCATTTCGGCATCGGAATTCTATCTTCTATCTCGTCTTTCGATCAGAATAAATTAAACATACAAGCAACACAGGCATACGAAAAAGACAGACGAAGCTAAAATGGGGAAATTAATAGCGCAATGATTAAAGGCCGGAAAAGGGACGACGCCCAATGTACTTTACAAATCAGAGTTGGCCCCGGACATGCCTGAGACCAACTTCAAATCTGACAAGCAAAAGCAAAGCAGACTAATCTAAATTTTCAACATTTTTCTCTCCCTCGTTCTCCAGCAGCCTCATTCTCGAGTTCGGCTTGATCCTTGGCCGGTGAGGATGCTGAAGCTGGATCAAAGAGCACCTGTCCCTTACAGACAATCTTCCCGTCGTCTGCCTTGTTAGCAACCTGGAGAAGGCTACTGTCTAGGGTAGGCTCGAGAAGGAGGGCCATCTACAAGCAGCGCTTGAAGCCGGCCACGGCCCCAGTGGCAACCCGTTAGTAAGTCTTGCTTTATCTTTCTACAAGTTCTCTATCTCTTCAGCACTTTTCTTCTTCTCGGCCTCGGCTGCATCCAACTTCTCCTGAAGCGTTTGAACCTCAGCCTGCAAGGTTGGGATCTCTTCAATTTTCTTCGCTTGCTCCCCGGCTTTGGAGTTGGCTTCGTCGAGCTTTTTTTGAACATCAGCTAGTTTGCTCAGCTCAGCCTTCAAACTCCGGTTCTCTTCGGAATAAGCTACCAAATTACAATCTCGGTAAGGTTTTAAGTCGCGAGAAGTGCGGATTAACTCACCGTCTAAGTATCTATTGCGAGCTTCAAAAACAGATATCTTACCTCGGAGGCGGGCAGTTGTTTTCTCCGCAATCAGCTCATGCAACTCTTTGAAGGCCTCTGCACCCATCCCGTCAACTCGGGCACAGGCCTCAAAGTCGGCCATGGTAGCTTTTTCTTTTCCTCTATTCTCTGCGCTCCTTTCCTCCTGCCATTGTTTTTGTCTTTTCAGGGCGGCAGGGTCAGCGTTAACTCCCTCGGCGGGGCCTCTCTTGTGACTCTCCTTATTGATTGACGCCGGACCCGGCTTCGAAGACTTGACAGCAGCAGGAGAAGTCATTTGAGACTTTTGTTTTTCAGCAGCAGGCCTGCCCCCAGAAGATTGGGACTTGCTGGCCACCTTTTCGAGTGCGGGGACGGATCCTGATCCCGGACCCGTCCCTTTCTTCTCTGAAGTTTTCTTTTCAGGTTGCCTCTTGGGCACCTCTATCTGCATGGAAGTGTCGACGTTGTCGTTCTCGAAGATGTCGTCAAGGTTGTCCATTTTACCTGAAAAAGAAGAAAGATGGTCAGAGTCAACATTAGAGAATTCCTGAGACCGACACAACAACAAAACAGTAAAATTAAAGGTGAATACAGGAGGCGAAGTATCTCTTCAACTTGGCCTTGGAATCGGCCACGACATCAATCATAGAGCCGCAGTGGAACTTCAAGCCTTTCTTGGCTAGCTCTTTCCCCCACTTGCTTATCAGCTTATACGACTCCGCGTCCTCTCCGGCCAGCAAGTTCGGCTTCACGATGTAGGACTTAAGCCATTTGGGTGCAGCTGAGAAGGGGCCACGTGCAGGTAATTCAGCACGTCCTTCTGAAATTTGCTCAGTGGAATCCGAACCCCCATGGTCTCCAGCACGACTCCGTAGAAGAAAAACCCCATTCCATCATGCTCAGTGCACACCGGCATGCCATCAGTCGCCATCAGCTTCCATCTCTGGTCGGTTGGATCAACAATGAAGCGTTCGTAGTAAGGCATCGGTTTGTTCGGCTTCAACTTTGGGCAGATTTCACAAATCCTTTTAGACACCCAGTCATATGATTCTTCAGTAGTCTCCTCATCTTCCTCCACAACGACCTCGGGATTTTGAGCCTGGGAACCAACCTCTGCATTCTCTTCTACAATGTTCTCTTCAACAGTGCCTTCTGAAACCTGTTTGACGAACTCCCTAGCTGATGCGCCTAAGATTGCAGGAGAGTCCACATAGGTGGAAGAAAGCAGGGACGGAGCTCCCTTGGGGGCCGGTATTGGGTCGGTCTCCTGTAGCCGACCTCCTTAAGATCGGTTTACCAGGTGGTATGAAAGGCTTTGTTTCCTCACTCTTGGATCGGACCATTATCTACAAGGGGAGGACGACACTATCACTATCTAAACCTATTTATCTGTCTAATGATTAAAGCGGTACTGAACCCGGCCTCAGATACCCCGATGCCGGTTCACCTCCTCCCCCTAAGGCATGCAACGACGGTCGCCAGAATGACAACGTCCGCCACGGTCAAAAAATATACTATGGCTAAAGCATTTAAACTATGCAGGAAGGAAAACTAACCTCTGTGCAGGTACTTTCTGATATCGGCTTGAATTTTGATCTCGTCTCGGCGAAGGCCCAGAAATTGTCGGCGGTGAACGACAGAGGTGATCTCGGACGGTGGTCGGAAAATTCTCGGTTTGCAGAGCTCAATCTCTCAGGAAATGCAAAAGTGAGCAAATGCACCCTCGATCTCACCAAGCGTCGCATGCCTGCTCCCCTCTCTGTGGATGATACGTGGCAATCACTACCTCAAAAGCAACGGTCGAATCAAGCCGAGGCCGACGTCATACTTCTCTCGTCCCCGACTTGGGGGGCCACTGTTTCGGACTGGGCCAAACCTCGTGAGACTTGGGCCTGGCCCATTTCCGTACTCCAGGTAATCCAGCATGAACTCAAATCTACGGAACCCGTATCTAACGGTCAGAATCCATGCACCCGCATCCAACGTTACAGGTACGACGCTTTTCCTATAAATAGAGGTTCCGCCCTCTAGTCACAGTAACTTTGACTCATTCACATTACTCTACTTTTCCTTATCTCTCCTTCCCTTTCTCTTACTGACTTGTGTGTCGGAGTGTTTTGCAGGTACCGAGCTCGGCCGCTCCTGGAGCCTAGGTACCGAACAGATTTCTTGCCTCGTTCTTCCTGGGATATTGTTTTTCCTCCTTAGGTCTTTTTCCCACGAGGTTTTGACTCAGAGAGGTTTCATTAAGGCCCCTTATATTTGCAAGGGTTGGAATACCCCTTGTACTCCTTTATATTAATATATGTTTTGCTTAAAAAAATATTTTTATTATTTTTAATATCTAAATAACGTGCTTATATACATTTATAATATCTATATCAATATATAGTCTAAAAAATATTTTAAATAATATAAGAACATTTATATAATTGTTTAAAAAACTTTTTTTTTAGATAAGTAATACTTCATTGAAAAAAGCACTAGGGGTGCTCAAACTCAAACAACAAAAGTTACATATTGTTTAGGCAATGAAGTGGATCAAGCCACCAAGCAGAAATATCAAAATTTAAATTACAATGAGATATATAGACCAACCAACTCCAAGTTAACTGCTTGATGCGTGACATGATAGATTCAATGTTGGGATCCTCGTTCTTGAAGATAAGAGCATTCCTAGCCAACCAAATACTCCAACAAGTAGTCAACCAAATTAAGTGTTTTGTTTTCTTGGCCTTTTTACCTTTGGATAGCTTCCCCCACCAAAGACAATGTTCGAGCAAGCTGTTGGATCCCACATGGTCGATCCTACACCAAACACACACCCGCGACCAAATATCCGATGCAAAGGTGCAGCTCAAAAACAGGTGAAATTGCGATTCAACTTCATTCCAACACAATGGACAGAGAGTGTCACAAATTTCCGCGAGTTGGAAGAGCATCCCTAAGTAAGCTGATTAAAAGCAAGACCATCAAGAGTGGGGCGAAATTGACAAGACTCCACAAAACACTTCTCAAAATGATGTTTAACCGAATTCTTCACTTCCTCCACCTCCTCCATCATCTCACCATTACTCCTTAATAACAACAAACTACAACGGCGCCTTTTAAATTTTAAAAGGGAATGGAAATACCTTGAGTTCATGTCACCTTCCTTGATCCACCGTGCTCGAGACTTTTGCGTCAAAATTGACTCCTTTGCTTGAATTTGATTCCAAAAAGAAGTTGAGACCTCCTTTCGGTTCATAACCAAAGCGCTAACCCACCCCTCACATAAAGCATGGTCAAGCGAATTCAAATCCCGAACCAACGACTCTATGTTCAAGTCAAGCTTACCGAACACCTCTCTATTCCAACCCTGCAATTTCTCCTTTAAAAGCTTGAATTTTTCCTTTACCACATGAGCCTTATGACCCCTAATATTGAACCCATTCCAGCACTCCTTCACAAAGGGTAAGAAATCAGCATGATCATACCAAGCCTTAAATATCCGAAAAGGCTTTGGCCCCCAGTCTTTTGCAAGACGAAGGAGCCAAATAGGATTGTGATCGGATATGTCACGCTTACCAATCCATTGTCCAGATATGCCCCACAAATCAATTAAACCCTCAGAAACAAGGAACCTATCCAAACGACTCATAGAAAGACCATCCGAACAATACCAAGAGAATCTGTTACCTGATACTGGAACATCAATCAAATCCATGGTTGATATAAAGTTGTTAAAATCAGAAATTTCTATATAAGAACTATCACCACTTCTCCCCCGCCGCTCCTCCACACTAGAAACCGCATTAAAATCCCCAACAACACACCATTCCCCTTCTCCAATGGACTGTTTAATCAACCTCAAATCATTCCACAGTCTTCTCTTTTTCACTATCGAGCATGGGGCGTAAACATTGATGATATGCACCAAGCTAGATTGGAAAGATATAGTAACTCCCAAAAAACCTTCACCATTAAAAGTAGAAGAGATAGACCAACCACTTTCAACCCAAGAACACAGTAAGCCACCTGAGAGACCCGTCGACAGATGATAAATAAATTTAAACGGCTTTGCTCCCCATAACAGGCCCACTTCCCTTTCATCCACCACCTCCCTCTTAGTTTCCTGAATGCAAATAAAATCAAAGCAACCAGACTGAATATTAGTTGCTAGCCGGCGCCGTTTACTACGGTCACCCTACCCTCTCATATTCAACGAAAGCAAATTCATGGAACCCCGTTGGTGTTCACCCTCTTACTGCATGCCTCTTCATCTCTTGCCTCCCCTTCCTTAATCAGCCTAACATAATGTTCGTCAGGCATGTTTCCTTCAATTCCCAAACTCTTTGCAGACTCCCACACCTTTTGAGCTACTGACTTATTCTGCAGAATCCAAAACTTATATTACAGCAAGCAATATTACCCGAAGAGATAGAACCATCACATAACACCACCCCCGCCGAAAATAAAGATGATGAGTCTGGCCTTTGATTGGATACCAAAGGAACAGCGACAACATCATTTTTCTCAAGAGAAGCGGTGGAAACGGATTTGAGCTCACGGGGAGCTTTCTTTAGCTTGCCTTTTCTTGGGTTATGTTTCGGTGCCACCATTAAAATTTTACGCTCCTTCTTGGTTTTGGTGAAAGCAGGTGGGGCGTCCACACCATGCTGATCATTAGGAACACAAGTTACCAGCGCTGGTCCCGATTTTTGATTGGAAGAAAACAAAGACTCTTCCACCATAGTTGGAGTCGCTCCACCGGCCTGGGTCCCACCCATCATAGCCTCATGATTCCCATTTATATTTAAATTTGAACTTTCCCACAAAGGTTGTACCTCATCAACGACTTTCTCATTAATACCATCCTTAATTGCTCCGTTACTCCCCCTTAAATTGCTAGGCATTGATTCCCCATTAAAGTCGTTATCATCACCAGATGCATCCCCGAAGGTATCACCGTTACCGGAAAAGTAGGACTCCAAGAACTCCGCATCAGAACTAGAGGAGTCATCATTCACCTTTTTTGTGTCATTCTTAGTCCACACCGATGGACCACACCAATCTTCCACCATTTTAATCGAAAAAGATACATTGTTAATTGATACTTGGATCACCTTGTTGACCATTCCCGTGATTGGAGTGCGAACCATGATTCGGGCAACATCGAAAGACTTCTTCAAAGCTGTATTATCATCTGAGCACATATAGACGCCAACATTAGCTGATAATTTCTCGAAAAAATCAGCATTCCATGCATGCACCGGAACCCCGTAACATCGAATCCAAGTTACCCTCTCTGTGTCAACATCAGTGGGTTTCCACGGACGGACCCATTTGAACCATTGAGCTAACCATTCCTTCGCATCATCAATAAAGCCAGTGAAATCATCGTCATCTTGTCCACCTTCCAACAGTACTAGATTAGACCCCAACGGAGTAGCTTTGATAGTAAACACCCCTTCCCTCGCAAAAAATTCATGGATATTATAAGCATCGCCCGGATTGATAACCTCTCCCACCATCGCTCTTACCAACTGCCCAACGTCCGGAATATCATAGGACCACATATCCTTCGTCACATCTCTCTGCTGGATGAAATTCGGATTGAGTTTCTCTTTCCAAACCATCGTTGCTTTCGAAGGAGCCTTGGGAATGGGATTTGGTCGAAGTTTCTTGGGATCCTCCCTTTGGAACCTAGGAAGATTGACGTGAATCTTTTCTCCCTCCACGAATATATTATCCAACATGATCGCCATTCTCTCCGGATTGCGAACGTCAAAGAAATGAACGAATCCAAACCTATGTCCAAGGGCGTTTCTTTTTCCCGGAATTACGACCTCCTTCACCCTTCCATGTTTGGAAAATATCTCCAGCAGATTTCGTGCCCAAAGCCTCTCCGGGAAGTTCGTAAAATAGAAAGAGGTGCAATCTTTTCTCCTATCGTCATCCTTCATGAATCGAGACGCGATATCTACTTTTCTCTGTCGGTGTCCGTCTCCATAGCGTTTGTTTTTCTTTCCCATAACCACGTGCCATCCTCCATTGATACGGCCCCCACCCCACGGTTCACCCGTGTCCTTCTCCCACGTTTTCATACTAATTGTCTTTCGCTAAACCCGTTCTGCGTCAAAAACAAATTTGTTCAGAACATTGTATTGCATCAACAAGTTAGTCGTAGGAGAAGAATCAAATCTTGATGGTGACGGCTTAAGGCTGAAGACGGCGGCGCACAAGCATGATACGCGACGGCTAGGGTTTTTTGTTGTTGTTGACGGATCCTTTATTGTTTAAAAAACTTTGTATACCCGTGCACGGACCTAGTACACACTAGCTATGTATATATCTAAGTTTTTGAGCCTTGATTACCAATTAAATAAACATATATAGGTAATTTTTCCATTTTCAACCCCCTTTTAGTTTCACCTATTTTTCTCGGAGGTATTTTTTAGGTAATTTTTGAAAAATCAATATTTTTTCTGGAATACAATTTTTCTTGAAAAAACGAATTTGGTTTTTCCTGAATAGTATTTTTTCGGAATAAACTTTTTCTGTTTTTTGGGTATTTTTTTTTTGAATTTTTTTTACGTTTTCCCAGAAAAACCAAAAAAGAAAATCATTTTCAAGATTTAAAAATATTTCAAAAATTCCAAAAAAGTTAATTTATGATATAAAAATTAAATTTCGAAAATTATGTTACTTAGAAATCAGAATGTTTTTTTTGGTAAATCAAGGTATCCCCTGAGCGCAACTATTGAGACTAATCCCCTGAGATACTGAGATCTATTTAAGAGGTTTGACCTCTCCCACTAGGTATTTTTCCATACGCACCGGTCTCAGAATGTTTTTTTTTTTAAAATAGCGGACGTTATGTTACTATGGTTTTCCAGAATATATTGTTAAAATATGTTCAGTTATTTATTTGTTTAGTTTTTTTTATTTTTGGAGTGAAACAAATATGGATACCGTTCCCTCGTCTCGTGTGTAGATACTTGAGACGTGTTCGTTCGCCTCAACATAGGTAATTCTAAATTCTAAAATAATATTTGTCATAGTAAATTTTATAGTTTTGTGATTTATTTATATGATTAAGTAATTATTAATTTCGAGTACCCCACCAACACTAGAAGTCCTCGCAGCATAGTCTCAACGCATAAACACCCTCGGATGACTAAAACCTGTATTGTGCCTTCTACAGGCTCGTCTCCTGAACAACAAATATAACACCCAACTACTCTCCGGCAACATCAATGACAATATCAACATCAAAAATACTCTTGAGGGCTGTAGAACCGGCCAATGATGAGGACATGCAGTAAATTGGAGATATCATCTAATGTGATCGTCATTTCACCAAATAGTAGGTGAAATGAGCTAGTCTCTGTGTGCCACATCTCTGCGAACGAAGAAAGAATGTTAACATCGACCATCGTAAAAACTGTCATCTGAAGAGACTGTAGTCCAAAGCTCTCTATCCAAGCCTTCATTGGTCTGAGATGTCCTATAGGAACAAGTTTTTTCAACTTCTTCTCACCTTTAAGTTGTTTTGATCCTACAAATATGTATAAATATGCATTAGTAAAAACGTAGTATACAATTAAATGGCAATAGCAAAAACAATTAATTAATAAAGATTACACATCCTCTCCAAATGTAGGCAGCTATGTGGCTGTCAAGCGAAGCGAGGATCGATCGATTATGCGGTCTTGTGGGAAACCTAGGGTCAAGGTCCACCCGCCCATTCGCATGTGTTTCCTCAGTCTGATCCTCCATATCCTCGGGCTGGTCAGCATCAAAATACATAGGGTAACCCATCCTGGGCTGCTGGTCCACCTCCTCTACCATAAGCTAGGTGAGTTGAGCGTCAGTTCTTCGCTGATACGATGCGTAACCACAACCTCTAACTACATTGTGACCGTAGTTTGTAGTGCAAATGATTTCGCCATTTTCTCCTCTCATTCTCAACAGTGATAATATTAAAAAATTTCATAACATACCAAAATTAGATTTATTAATATTTTTAAATGAAAAATACAATTTTTAATAAATATAATTTTTTTTTTCTTGTCAAAAAAATTATTTTTTAAAAAAAATGAACATTTAAAGAAAAATGAATTCCAGAAGAAAAAAAACCAACTTATAATTTTTTCGGAATTAATTGAACTTTGGTAAAACCGTATATTAGTTTTTTGGTATATATAATTTTTTTAAATTAAATTTAAATTCAGTTTGTTAGCTTACCCGCCATCTCCTATAAGTCTGTCTACTATAAACTAGTTTATTCACTATCCGCTGTCAGCTATTTTTTTACCAAGTGTAGTCTATATTTCAGGATTTTGAATTCTTTTGTAAATAAGTTTATTTATTTACTAAATAGTTATAATATTTTTTTAGGTAAAATAATTTTTTGCCTCTACAAGATAAAAATCTTGGATCCGCCATCCTAAACTTTATTATAATGTTCTACTAGATAAAATAGTTGAATGATTGTAGTCAAAGGGGAAATAAAGCTGTAGTCTTGCAAAGGTTGTAATGAATCAATTGTGCAACCTATTTGGAATTTGCACCATGAAAAGTGAAAAGGGGAGAATTTGGCAAACTAGAGTAATGGAATTATTTAGTGATTTGGAGAAAAAAAATCCATCCTTTTTATCAAATGTGAAGAGCTGTCAATTTTGTCTCGGCTAATGACCTAATATTTTGGGTTTGGTTGGACTCATAAAATAGAGACCCAAAAAGAACTGAGCCTTCTTGGCCCAGCTTAGTTGGCCTGTGGGTCGAACTTGACCTACTTTTTATACTTTTTGTATTTTTCTTTGTTAAAATGTGAAGTGGGCCGAGTCGGCCAGCTAGACCAGACTGAAAAAATGCAGTCCAATACATAACTGAGCTAGCCTAGCCCAACCCAATTTTGCACTTTGGCCTAGTGGGCTGGGTCGGGCCGCATAGTTTAACTGCTCTAAATGTGAGTAATAATAGTTAAAGAAGAAATGCTAGCAACACTCTCTTTTAAACACTCTCACAAACACTCAATTTATGATTGATTAAAAATCACGTGGGTCCACCACTTTATAAATGAGACCCATTAATTTAATTGGACATACATTATTTCTAACCAATAATAAGTGAGTGTTGGAAATAGTGTTTAAAAGAGAGTGTTACTAGCATTTTTCTAAAGTAATGCGCAACTATTAACAAAGGTTGGTCTGTACCGTATTTATATTCGCGCCAATAATACGCTAAAAAAAGTAGTGCACAATCAATATACAACATAAGAATTTGTAAGGTTTAGCACAACTTAAAAATCAGGAGTGATCATTAGACTGGATTTTCTTTGGACAATAACTGAATATTTTTAGTGGTTCCTCGAGTTCAATTTTGAAGCTTATAAATGATACTTATCCGTCCCTTTACAGATACAAAAAATACACAGCACAAGAATAAATATTTTGTTTCAACCACGTGGATTTATTTATATTAATATTAATATCGGATGCTTGTGTTATGTACCATGAAAATCCATAGACGACACAAGAAATCTGAAAAGGACACAACAAAAAGCTCTTCGAACATAACGACAAATTTTCTATCCTTTTACACCTTTTTCATTGGGCAGGGTGTGAATGTGAATTGTAACCCCCTTTTTTCATTAGGACTCTGTTGTAGAACTTGATAATTTTATTTTCTTTATTTTCTTGCTTCAACAATATGTTATGTTCACATCTGAGTTTGACAAGAAACAGAAAAACACATCACATCAAACAAAAAAAAGAAAGGAAAACACATCACGGCTCAAAGTTTGTAGGACTTCTGTTTGCCGAGGGCCCAATCCTACATTGGGTCGGGAGGTGGCCCACTAAGCAGGAAACTCCTCTGCAGCCGTAGAAGAGCGCTTTCATCTAGGGAATTGCCAGATCTAACGGTGGAGGCAGAACAAGGCAGTTACGTGCAACTAGTCTCCAACACCCACCTGACTTTATAAATAAAGGTCAACTACAGCCTACAGGTACACATTCTATCACTCTCGCTTGGTCTTCTTCTCTTGACTTGAGTGTTCATGTGATTTTGCAGGTATAACACCGACTTGAAATTCGACTTCAGCTCTATGCCACGACTTTGACAAGACCATACTACCCACTATCCAGAACAGCAATTTCACTACGGATAAGGTACAGATCAACTTCAAATAACAAATTTGTATGTGTTCATTAATTCTTGTGGTGATGGTTTCACACAAAAGATGCAGCTAGCACACAACGAAGAAGAGAAAGACATTTTTTGTTACACACAGTCGATGTCTTCTATTATCCAACATATGATGTAGAAGGATCATCATGTAGTATTGTTGAAATTGATAGCTCTTTGATTCCTTAGTTTGGTGTCCGTAAAACTCGGCCCCCTTAGCCGTAGTCTTTTATATTTTCTGTTCAGACTTTAGGCTTTTATGAGTGTCTGTCTCTGTGTGAGATCTCACTTTATAGCTTTTTTACAAAAGTTCTAGTATGGTAAGTGTCTATTTGTTTTAGATTTTGGTAGTTTTTTTGTTTAAGAGTGTCTGTCTTTGCGTGAGATCTCACTTTACAGCTTTTTTACAAAATTTCTGGTATTGTAAGTCTTTAATTTTACAAAGTTTTATACAAATCAAAATGTATATTATTTTTTTAACGTATAATATATTATTTAAAATATAAGTTAAGATTTATTATTCTTAATATTATTATTATTGTTATTATTATTTTAGTTGTTAATTATAATGCTGCAGTATCCCATAAAATACTGTCTGTCATGGGGATATCTCATATGAAGGGAAGGTAGGCATTTTGGTTTACAATATGGCCACTGGTGTTCAAACCTATTTAAATGTTTCCGATTTCAATGACAAGAAGTTAGGTTGAAAGATCTCTTATAACTTACTATTAATTTTACTTTTGATTATCTTATAAAAAAGATAAATGACTTAGTAACTTACATTCACTCATCCCATCCAATAAGCTATAGCACACCAGACAGAATATGAAAACGCGCGTGTTAAAAAAAGACAATTTACGTTCTCCTCCTAATTAAAGCAAAATACGCAGCAAAGATCGTGAGGCAAATCGGTTATGCCTCAACGATTAAGAGCATCCCTCATCAGCAGTCTCTCTTGAAATAATCTCCACACCAAAATGCGGATTTTCGACGAGACATTGCACTTCCACAGTTTGTTACATGTTCTGAAGTCATTCGGTGTTGATCTATCGATGGTACCTGCAAATTATGATTTTACAATGAACCTTTTGCACAAATCCAATATCAATCTCCCCACGCCAGGGCTATCATTTTTTTTAACTATACTCTACTAATCAAATTTTGTAGCTCCCCTACCGCTTCTTCCTCCCAACTTCTTAGTGGCCGACTCCAAATCCAAGACCACACTCATTGGTTCCCCTCCCAACTTCCAAACTTAAATATGGTTTCCTTCTTCAATGTCGTTAGTGCTTATAACTCGAGGAATGATAGTTTATGTGGTTGGTCGCCATGCCAAGTCTCATCCCAAAATAGGATAGAGTCGCCTCATGCAGCCCTCTTTCTTGTAAACCTTCCAAACCAATCCTCCCTACTTCCTAGTCTGCCACCAAGTTCCATTGGCAAGTTTATTCAGGATCTCAACAAGGGAATCAAGATGATGTGACACACAACAGGATATTGAAGAAGATAATCAGGTAGAAACTGAGATTATTAGTCAGTACAATTTGATAGAGTGTGAATTGGGCAAAACCCCATTTCTATATGTGTTGTATCAATCAAATATTCAAGTTTAGAAACCTAACTAAAGGGACTTGCTTTTTTAGATTCAAGGTGGACAGTTTTTATAAGTTATGGCTCTAACAAAGTTAGTTAGGTAGCAAAGTGATAGGTAGTTAGTTGCTAGGAGTTAGGAGTTAGTTAGTCTGGATTGTAACTACCTCTTGTTTGTAATCTTCATATATAAAGTCCCATTCGAAGAAGATAATCAGATAGAAACTAAGATTAGTTAGTACAATTTGATAGAGTGTGAATTGGGCAAAACCCCAATTCAAGAAATCATGTATCAATCACATATTCAAGTCTAGAAAAATTCTAACTAATGGGCCTTGATTTGTTAGATCCAATATATTTGTTAGGTAGCTAAATGATTGAAAGTTAGTTGTTAGGATTTAGCTAACTTGGATTATAACTACCTCTTGTATGTAATCTTCCTATATAAAGTCTTTGCTAGGTACTATTATGGAATATAGAGTTAAAATTCACATTGAATTCTAGAGAGTTTTCATAGAGAGAAGAGTGTGGTGAGATTAGAGTTTAGCTGAGGAAAACCTTAACTTGTGATCTTTGATTCACATTGTTTTTGAAGGTAAATATGTTCATTCGTTAGATGAAAACAAACACAGTACAACTGAGATATTCAACATGTGCTAGGGAATTCCCTACCCACACATTAGAGGTGATTCTAATAGTCTGAGCATCCAAATTAATGGCATCATTACATAGAAGAGCTTTAGGCCAAAGTAAAATTACATCAAGCCAAACATCTAATCCTATCAACAAAACCAACATCTTCCACACATGATTAGAGGCCAAATGAGGTAGAGAGACAACGGTCTTTGAATCTATCTAGTTACAGATCATTTTATTTTATTATATTAGTTGAATTTAGAGGGTATCCATGCACCATAAGTGTATGCCATTGTCAGCGGTTGTGTTTTTTTGAGGCTACAAAATATTTCATCATTGTTTCTTCAGTTTATTCATATTGGCGGTCCATGGTAGGTGCAGGTCTGGTTTGATGCTCATTTGACATACAATTCTTTGAGTCATCTGGGATTTGAGAAACAAGTGTATTTTCTCAGGAGGTACATGATTTTGAGAGATCTTTTGACATGATCTTATCTCTATGTTGTTTGTTGATCCACCTAATTGTTTATCTCAAAGGTTGTTCCTTTTGTGTGTTTCTTTTGTTTTGGGGATTGCTACTCCACTTTTGTATATGGGTTGAGTTTCACTTATACTCAATTATTTATATATTTTAGTATCTTTTTCCTTAAAAAAAATAGCTTACCCATTGAATGAGAATCCACTATTTTGTTACCTCGACTACTTTTGTAAATGTGTTCTAAAATAACTATAAATAGTAAGTTATCATTGGGTGCATGTGTGAAACCAGTTTATACCGATAGTAGATATCAATTTTTTCATATTACTTTTTAAAACATCTTTATAAATATATGTTTTCTGTTTCAGAAAAATTCGGATGAGGAGACCTAGAATCTTAGAATAGCTAGTTACAAAAGAATTTATATTTACCTCGCCCAGAAAAACTAATGAGAATTCAACCAAAAACCAACTAATGAGAATTATAGATTGCAGTCTATCAGATATGAGACTCTGTGATGCTCGACTAGACCAACCAATTGGGTTGGGTTGATCTCTATGAATATCTACATATATAGTCAAATGTATTTGAATGATTGAGTCAAAGAATTTTTACACGTTGGACATTTACTAATATTTTATATTGGTTAAATACTTCTTCTGCAAAATTTGTTATGTAGTACGTATATATAAATGTTGGTAAGTAACGTCGATTGTTGAGAACCCCACACCCATGTGGTCCTGGCTAGCTTGTAATAATTTCCCAATGATAAGCACAATGCGTGGAATCAATCTATTCCAATCTAATCTAACGGTTCACATAAAACTAGCATGTTCAACGAGTCATCCTCCATTTCCTTTTTATTTTATCCACCATTATTCTCTCTTCTTCTCTATCATCATATCCTTACAAAAAAAACCATTTCCACATTCAACACAACACAACCAAGTTTCTTCCTTCATCACTTTTCATTTCCAATTTCCAATGGGAGAGCCATGCCACAGTTGGTTCACTGATATGGTAACTCACACAAATTCAAAAAAAAAACACACAACATCAAATTATATAAATATTACTTTCTATATATTTTCCTTATATTAATTCCTTAGATTTAAGATCATATATTAGATCTTACTGAATGCATCTCTAGGTGTTATATACGATATATAACATGTATATATCAAAATTTTATGCATATAGATTATTTTTAGTTGATAAGTTTTTTTTTTTTTGACAAAGTTTTATTTGATAAGTTTTATGCATATAGATTGGTGTTTTATACTTATCAAAAAAAAAAAAAAGATTGGTGTTTTATGATTTAATTTTAAATTTTTTTGATATAGGAAATACAAGATGATGTTTTATTCAACCAACGACACAAGATTGAATCATTGGTTGATGGAGATCAGATGTTCAGAGAGATGATGCAACATCAACCAGCTTTCTCTTCTGACAGTGAAAGTCACTCTCCAACAACAAATCAAAACATTAACAACAACATAGGTGAGAGCAGCAGCAACAACAACCTTAATCTTTTCAACAACAACATCATGAACAACAGTTCCAACTTCATATTCTCATCAACTCAACATGCACTAGAGAAACCTGTCACAGCCACTTCTCCTACATCTTTTATTCTATCTTTTGGAGATTCCACGGTTGTCGCGGCTACGCGACAAACTTATGGCGAAAAACAACCTTTTCATCTTCCTCCTCCTCCTCCTCCACCTCCACCTTCAAAAGGGGTTTCCAATCAAACCGTAACAAAGAAAGCTAGAAGCTCTAGTGAGACATTAGATCATATTATGGCTGAGAGAAAAAGGAGAAGGGAACTTACTGAGAGGTTCATAGCACTTTCAGCTACTATACCCGGCTTGAAGAAGGTTAGTATATTATATATTGTTTTTTTTACTACATATTAAATTAAATATTTAATAATGAAAAACTATATATAGTTACTGACATTCAATATTTAATAATGAAATATTATAACATTTTAGTATATGGAGCAGAATCAATCCGTGATTTTGTCCTTGCAAGTTTTTATTTTGTTTCTTTTGATTAGTTCTTGTACTCCATAAATTAGGTTGATTTGCCATAAGCCCATAAGCTAATGGTATTGAAATAAAACAAAAAAAAATAGTTCAGTTATGTTTATACATTCTTATAAATTAAATGTATAAAACTTTCAAAAGAAAAGAGAAATTAGTTTATAGAAATTAATTAGAAGATGATCAGATTTCTTTTTAAACTATTTTCTTATATCACTTAAGTGTAATGTGAAATAATTCAATATTCCATGTGATTTTATGTGAGAGTGCAACACAATATGGATGAGCAAGATCCAAATAACATGGACATTTCATTTAATTAGAAAAAAAGTTAAAAAACTAATAAAAAAGTTCTATTTTTCTTATATAATAATATAGTTCAACTTATAACTATGTTTTTTATTTAGTATAGATTGACAAGTCCACTATACTTGGGGAAGCAATTACTCATGTGAAAAGACTTCAAGAACGTGTAAGAGAGTTAGAAGAACAAAGTAAGAAGACATGTGTAGAATCAGTGTCATTCATTAGAAAAACAACTGAGAAAGGCAACACTTCTAGTGCAGTATTGAACACTGATGATTGCTATAGAACCAAAGAGGCACTTCCAACAGTTGAAGCAAGAGTTTTTAAAAAAGATGTACTCCTCAGAATTCATTCCAAGATAGAAAGTGGTATTTTGCTCAAAATTTTGGACCATCTTAAGAATCTTGATCTCTCCACAATCAGCAGTAGTGTCACTCCTTTTGGGAATTCTACTCTTGACATCAGCATTATTGCTCAGGTACACAACAATATAGCATTATTACATTATAATATATTGTGTTTTTTTTTTACATAAACCGAAGCGCAATGACTGAATTTCGGTGGATCGTAGTAGCAATGTCACTTTGCCATTTATAATACTCTGTCGCATAACAATATAACATTATTATTCTTTATAAGTAATAGCTAATTAAGATCCAATTCATCATATCTCTCATCAACAAACAATTATGATCAAGGTTTTAAATCGCAAACGCAGTTATTGTTGCATCACAATCCTTAAGAATCAAAGTGATCAAATGCAGCTAATGCGAACTCAACTGCGGTCTAATTGTAGTCGTAGTAACATCAAAAACCATGATGTTGCAGTCCAGATCGCGGTTGAGAAATTTTTTATAGCCTTGATAATGATCTTCTCCATAGATATTTGTTAAAATTAACTTACTTGTATGCATGTGTAGAGAACATTACTATGATTTTGCAATGCAAACTACTATAAGCCTATAAATTTATTGCAGATGGGTGACAAGTTCAACATAACAATCAATGATCTAGTGAAAAACCTGAGATTAGCTCTCTTGGAATCAGAAGAAGTAAAGGTGCAGTGATCCATGCTAGAGTATCAATATATAGAAGAGTTTGATGATCCAAAAGTTCTTGAAGTTTGTAGCACTTTGTGAGGGTGTAATCGATGTTTTGAATATTAGGTCATATATTGTTCATGAGGGAGAAATATCTACTGCAGTTAATGAATAGAGGTTTCATGATATACTGTCAAATTATGGCACTATGTCATACATGATTGTGCAGTTTCAGCATTGGAGGATTGCAAATTAAATCTCCAGCTGATAGGCTTGGCTCAGTTAATGTCTTCAAGGTAAAGCAATAAAGCAAGTGTACGAGAGATGGTTACTCGTTTGCTCTTTTGTAGTGAAGTTTTGGAGTCGACTCACCAATAGAGCTGCTGCTTGCATTTATATAAAAATTATGTACTTTTTTTACAAGAATTAGTTAATTTATTATTGTATTTATTATGATAGCTAGTCTTCTATTGATCAATGAAGTTTGCTTTGAGAGTTTTTAATATTAAGACTCTTTTATCTTTGATGTTATGCTGTTGTAATTTTAGATACTTCTTAGTATGTTATAGGTGAGCTTTTTGTTAAGAAAATTAAAAGTTGTTTATAAATAGGGTTAAATATGTTTTTAGTCCCTACAAAATTTCTCGATTTTGTTTTTAGTCCCTATAAAAAATTTCGTCAACTTTTAGTCCCTATAAAATTTCACTATTTTGTTTTAAGTCCCTATAAAATGTAAACTCGTGTATACCTTTAGAATTTTTGAATGATATTTTGCATACACGTTAAAGATATTAAAAATATCTCCCTCACAAAAAATAAAATCAAAATTTGATTTCTAGGTTAGTATTTCCTTTAATTTGTTTATCGAATCTTTTGCACTTAAAAAATTTAGATTTAATTTATGTGTTGTTAAAAAATTCAAAGTTTATCTGGAAGAAATGTTTATAATGTCCTCATTATGTATGCAAAACATCACTCAAAAATTCAATGGATATACACTAGTTGGCATTTATAGGGACTAAAAACGAAAATTTGAAATTTTATAGGGACTAAAAGTCGATGAAAAATTTTATAGGGACTAAAAACAAAATAGTGAAATTTTGTAAGGACTAAAAACATATTTAACCCTTATAAATATTAATAAAAGTACGTGCGAACTGCTTTATCATTACATTTATAGATTTCCAATCCTGGTCCTTCTGGCTTTGGTGGTCTAATCCGAAACTCAGAGGGTGCATTGTTTTTATGGCTGTCTTGGAGTGTCAAATATTACACATGTTGAAATTATGGCGATTGTGCATGGCCTAGAAATGTGTTGGAGCATGAATTTGCGGAAGGTGATGATTTGTTTTACAGATTCTCTTCATGTGTTAGGCTTGGTTCAAGAGGGTAATCATTTATTTCACAAGTTTGGTAATGAAATATCTATTATCAGAGAACTTCTAAAGAGAGATTGGGATTGCCAGTTGCTGCATACATTGAGGGAGGGTAATGCTTGTGTAGATTTCTTAGCAAAGCTTGGAGCTCATGGAAACTCTACTTTCTCGGTTTTGACTACCCCACCTAGGGACTTGGTTAATTTGATCGCTGCTGATGCTTCAAAAACACGGTTCGCAAGGCTTTAGGCCTTCTTTTTGTTTTTGTTCTTGGCCCTCATTTTAGCATTTGTAACAAAAAAATATTTATAGATTTCCAAAACGATATTATGATGTTTGTAAAACTATTTAATTACATCAATTAAATGGGTAAATTTTTTTAATTAATGAGTGAGAGAGAGTGTGAGGCATCCGAGGAGAAAAGGGGGAACCGAGTGAGTGCAACGGTGAAGAAAAATTAAGAATATTGAACTGTACCTTCGGTCGATCGGAATGGACGGCCTAGGTAGTAGGTCGGTCTGTTGTACCTGCTGCTCGCGTTCAGAGCCCAGCGCGGGTTGTACCTGCAATGACACTCCAAAGCCCAAGTCAGTGGGTGGATGTGAGCAGAGTAACGATACGGATGAATAATGTGTACCTGTCAGATGAGGTCAGGGCTCTTTATATAGCGTCAAGAATTTGCGGGTGACCGTAGGATCACTATAAGGGTCGATCTGGGCCGTTGATTTTAGCCCCTTCTATGCTGATGTTCGCTAGTGGGCCGGTCTCAGCCAGATGCCTGGAATGGGCCTCGGCCCAGTCCAGAACAAATATTTATGAGAGGGGGATTTTGGGGGGTGGGGTTTGGAGAGTTTGGTCTATATGTTATCTATTTGAGATATTTAAACACAGAAAGAACAACATGATAGATAATGATAAAACTTTGTTAAGAGGAGACTATTTTGGATGATTATTTATATAGTTGTTTCTGTTCTATAAGTATGGGAGGGTAGGAGATGTATGTATTCCAACTTAGAGGGATATTCAATGCAAAAATATGGTTTTGTGCGATTCTGGGACGTCATGTTATGTTATAATTGACTTATTGCTCCATAAGTTTAGGAGGGAGAAGGCGAACTATAAAACCTTGGGCCCTTGCAAGGAAAGTTTTGACTAAACATAGAATTGGTTTTATTGCTGCAATATTAAAAGAAGGTATTGTGCAACATAAAAAATACCATAGAGGAAGGAGAAATGAGATCTTAGAAGGAGCGGAGCTCTAATGTGGGAGTGTCAATAGCAAGTAAGGGCAGCAATAAGACCAATGCAAAAAGGGTGGTAGAAGGAGGGAAACTAAGGCAAGTTGAAGGGGATGATTCATTATAAGACAAAGTGATTTTAGAGGGGTTTAATACAACCAAACTTGTTCTAGTTCTTGAAGAAGTCTCACATTGTCTAGTTTTGTAAAGGAAGAGAGAGAGATCAAGGTTATATATATGGGGCTCATGTCTTTACAAAATGCATTAGCTAAGAACACTTTATGTTTGTATTTGACATTTTCTTTCTCTTATACTATTGCCTTAGAGTGTTGTCAGGTGCAGTTTAATTTTTACTTTGGAGAGTGTGGATGCATTGGGGTCATTGGGTGTTTGAGAGAAGTCTATGTGTTGTAATAATTTTCACATAGTGTCATTCTCTAGTTGTCATTAGGCATCGGTTTGATGTTTTTATTTGGTTTTGGAGTTTTCACGTTAAATTATTGTGTTACGATTGTGCTCATTTTATTTCTTTATGTTTTTTCCAACAGCTGTTATGACAAGCTTTTGGTTCGGTGGGGTATTAACTTCTTAGTATGTTGTGGTTGCAACATTGTCTGATCTTCCACATTAGAAAATTTGTTTGATACTGTGAAAGTGTTGTTTGTGAAAGGTTCTGGTTAGAAAAGATTTGGTATTTACGTTTGTCCATTATGACCCACCTCTCTTTCCGTGGACCTACTCGGTGCACAGCCTATAGTCTCGATACAGCTGCAATGTCAAATTTTTCAAGTGGTGTGAAGTTTGACATAGAGAAATTTGATGGAAAAATCAATTCTGGCTTGTGGAAAATACAAATCAATGATGCTTAATTTGATACAATCTGAATTGCACATATGGCGTTGAAAGGAAACAAGTATGAGCATGTAAAGAAAAATTGTCCAGGTGGAGTTGTATAAGAAAAAGGCTCTAATGTGAATGCTAGCAATCTCTCGCTTGTTATGGGAGATGATGATCTCATCTAAAAGTGAGAAGTGTACATGGCATTGTCGCACTGTCATGGAAAAGGATAAGTTATTGCTAGCGAATTCAAAATAGCACATGGGCATTGGTTGATGCAAGGTGTGTTGTGAGATTATGTCGATGGCTCTCAGCATGTGGAAATTCCTGGAGTGGTTTAGCTTCATGTGAAATGTACTCTTTATGGTGGAATATGATAGTTCTTTTGAGCTATGATTGTCGGTGTAGACAATGAAATCATAATATGTCTTGTGTATCAGTTACAATCAAGGTGAAGAAAGAGGGAGTCCAAGGTTATATAGGCTCAAGTTCTCATTTACAAAGTGCACTAGTAAAAAACACTTTAAGTTTGTATTTGACTTTTTCTTTCTTTTATACTCCTGTTTTAGAGTGTTGTGAGGTGTAGTTAAATATTTACTTTTAAGAGTGTGGTGTACGAGGGTTATTAGGTGTTTGAGAGAAGTCTATGTTCTGTAATAATTTTCACATAATGTTATTTTCTGGTTGTCATTAGGCAACACAGAGCCGGCCCAAGCGGCCCAAGCAAGGGCTTAGGGCCTAAAAAAAATAAAAAAATTTATCAAAGAAAAGGGGCCACAGTTTTACTCTACATAATCTTTAATACTAAAATGTAATTTCAATATTGTATTGTAGTCCAATTGGGTTAAGGCAAGTAGTTTTACACATCAGGTGCAAGGTTCAATCCCTTTGGGCTCCATTTCTTCGTTTTTTGTCTTTCCTTTTAAAAAAATGTATTATTACTTTTATTATAAAAATCTCACACTATCATACTTTGTGATTCTGTAATTTCTCTTGAACTCATCCTTTGTTATTGTAAATCCAGTATTTATTTTCCTTTCTCTCAATCAATGATTGATTTCTTTTTCATTTAATTCTAGATTTCTTTAATTTTAATTTTTCAATCAATGGTCTCTATTCCCAATTTCATTATTTCTGTTGGTTATTAAATTTAGCCTATTTGTTTTTCAATTTAAGTTTTAATTTTTCAATTATTAATTCTACATCAATGTGATTTAGAATTGAAAATTTTAATAAAAATAATACGAGTTGAAAATGATACCCCAGTTGATATACTTAATTATATGATAAAACTTGATTATTTTCTAAATGTCTTTGTTAGTTATAGAATAATATAACGATTTCGGTAACCATTGTTTTAGCGGAAAGAAGTTTTTCACAACTAAAATTAATAAAATCTTACCTAAGATCAACAATGTCTAAACAAAGACTAATGGATTAGCTTTATTATCGATTGAAAAAGAAATGTTAAGTGAAATTGGTTACAATAGTTTGATGAATGATTTCGCATCACAAAATGCTTGAAAGATTAATTTTAAATAAAAATAAAATAATTTAACAAAATATTATCATTGAAGTATAAAGGACCTCATTTCGGAGCTCGCTTTAGGCCTCGCTGAGTGTTGAGCCGGCCCTGAGGCAACAGTCTGTAGTTTTTCTCCTGTTATGAATTTTTTCATGTTAAATTCTTGTGTTCCGATTGTGCTCAATTTATTTCTCTATGTTGATTTTTCGACACTATGGGTCGTATGGTTCTTCTTGAAAGGGGGGAGACAGTGATGCAGTGAAAGAAATGGTGTAGAGTAACTTTGATAGCTAGGTTTATTGCTTGGTTTGAAGTAAAAAATTGGAGGACTACTAGCATTCCTTGGGAGCATTTTCTATGACTCAATCGCTTTGGAGTCTTCCTCAATGCTTCGGATGAGAGATTTTCCAAGTATATAAGGAAGGTTTGGGAGATATGTGGACATGGATAAAATAAAAAGGATGTGCCAAAGGAATTTTTTTAATCAATTTAGGTGATCTCATGTATTTGGCCAAAAAAATGTGTTCTTTTGTCACCATAAATTTACTGATAAGAAAATGGTGGGATATATAAACCAAAATTTGTGAAGCAACAAGGATCATTTAAATCTCGCATTAAATATTCTTCTACTCTTTTTCATGTTATACTAAATATATTTAGACTTATTCGTAAGATTTAGCTCAACTGACAAATGCTGAAATTGTTAGGCTGAATATCATATCACCGAGACCTCACAGTTGCGTGTGTGAGTTTCTAGTGGCAGTGACCACTCCGTCTACATACCCAAAAAAATAGATTTACGCTTAACTTTCGTAAAACTAGAATCATCATCAGTAGTTTTATCATTCTAGTACTCTCCTGTGAGTCTATCATTCTTTAGGTCTTCCCTATGCCCATCTCCCATAAACTTGACAAGTATATTCAAATCATGCGTGAGGTTTCATCATTGTTTGGGGAAACCTGCGTGAGGTTTTCTTTATACAATTTTGCATAGAGTGACCCAAAGATTGGTATAGGCCGCAAAAAAGGGCACTTTTTCACATTCAAGATTAATCAGGCAAGAACTTAAAAACCATCTATATCAATGAATATTTATTCTTGAAGTTTTGTTGAAAATCAATGCATATTAATTAAAACTCTAGCAAAGTGTCCAAATGATTGCTTTAACGTTGATGCGTTCAAAGCAATAGGAATAGAGGTTGTCGCTAATTTCAAACGGAAATTTAGGTCTTCAATACTTTCTAGAGAGTCTGTGAAATCAAATCCAACATTGAGCATTAATTTGTTTTACGCTGTAATGCTCAAAATATGGTCTCTAGGCTGATATACACAAGACATGAGGTTAAGAGCTTAAATTGTGAAACCAAAACACACCTAACATCCTCAATTGTGGAAAAGTAGAGTTCAAAGAAACCATCAGCCATTTGTTGTGAATCTTCTAGAGATTTAAGAGCTTCGCCCATAAATTTTTTATCTTCATATGGTGACATAACTATGCGCCCGTGGATCACATTTTTCACTCTACAACACCAACTTGGTATTTTTCTTCAAATAACTTGATCACTAATTCCCTTTTGAGACATGGTTTTGCCAATTTACTCAACTGAATATCAAATAGATTTTGTTATGTGTTTCCATGGACAGAATTTAGAGCTTGTGTGCGAATGTTTTTACGGGGGCACTTTTTTTTATCAAGTGAACTAGTTTCATTAGTAATTGGGCAAAGTCTCAAAACCAATACAAAGGAAGGAAGATGGGTGGGCCACTGAAGACCAGCCCAACCCAACAAGGATCCACAGATACACAAAAGAGATCACTCAGTAAAAAAGGGGGTGCGTTAAATAAAATACAGCTAAATAGAACCCAGGCCTCTGGACCAGCCCAAACAAAACGCAACCCATCGAAATGTAACCCGGATCCAACCCACATACTAAAAGTGGTGGGAATCAATTACCCACTTACACGGAAGAGGAAACGAAATAAACACTCTCCATCAAAACTTTTGCGGCCAAACCCTAATTCGGAAATCTCCACCTTCAACCACTTTCCTCGCAATAATTCAACTTCACCAAACCAACCAAGCTCCATTAATTCATTTTCTGATCGAAGGGAAAGCCACGTCCTCAGCTCTGTTTAGTCCCTCAATTCCGTAACAGCCATGCCAACCTTTTTGCAATGGAATGGTAAAATAGGCCAACGGTGTACACACTTTAATTAAGAGTTGAAGGATCAAAGTGATACAAAACAAACTTAAAGAGCCAATTCGTTACAATTAAATTAACAAATAACTTAAAGGACCCCTAATACATTTTTATTTATATTTTATGAAAGTTAAACTATGACTCAGAGTTATGATATGTGGCAATGAAATGATACTCTTTTACCTCGTGAAAATGAATTTTTATTAAGCTTTCTATTCTATTTTATTTAGCTAATATTATTTCGTAATCAAAAGTGCTTATTTTTTGTATGATTCATTTAAAACACTACTAGAAATTCATGTATAGGGGGACATTTTCTGGCTGCCATGAAAGCGCTGGCATTTCTGGTGGCTTTGATCGACTGTCGGAAAGACATTGTTTGTTTGGTATCGATAGTATCAGCGATCAGGGCCGCCAAAACTTCCAGGTGAAGCTTGTCGATGGCCAGGTCGTTTTTTTTTTGTCAAAGGTTGATGATTTCATTCCAAGTGGGTAAGGCCCAAACCATACAACCCTACAAGGGAACTGTAACAGACCTTAAGGGCCCAGGAATACATTACTAGACCAGACAGGCCCAACCCAAGGGAGCAACCCGCCCCAAAAACAACCACTTACAGTAATTGAGAAATAAAACCTTCCAATAATACAAAGGAATCAAGCAACTACCCTAATTTGGCATAGGCATCAACATCCCACCAACTTCGCTGCTTTTTTCTACCTTCAATAATTGAGCCTGGGGAAGAACAGTAACAAACAACAACCAAAATTCCTCCACCAGATCCACCATGAGCACTCGGTAGAGCAAGGCTACCATCAACAACATATCGACGAAGAGGACGAGATGATTTTCCAGAAAACACCAAGGTTTACCATGAGAGGATCTACACCCCGGGTCTAATATTTGATCTATCTAGAGCCAAGGCGTTTCGAAATTGTTGCGGAGGGTTTCTTGTCTAGTTTCCAACCAGCGGATTTTGTTGAGCAAGAGAAGCAATACAGTTAGCTGAACCATTACCCTCACGATTGATCCAGTTAAATACACAATCAGCAAAGCTTTGCTTAAAAAAGATGATGTCTTCTATAATACCCCTAATCTCCTCTCTCTGTTGTTTTCCTCTACACCCTTCAATAAGCGATTAAGTTGTCAGCTTCAAAGATGGCGTGGGAGATGTTGAGGTTTCTGGCCAAAGGCAAGGCTTCACATAGGCTCAGAGCTTCCGCAATTAACGGAGAGGACGCGAAGGAATGCTTGTAAATTGTTGTAAGTATATAACCTTTCTCATCCCTACAAACTATCCCTGCAACACACTTACCAGTTGAATGATTATAGGCTGCATCAAAATTGAACTTAAGGTATGGAGGGCGAGGGGGCCAGGTCGTTTATATGTAGGCATTCGTTAAAAAATTCATGCGGGCCGAAACGTTGGTAAAGAGGTGTCTGAAATTCAAAATCAGTGTTTTTGAGCAGCTGGTAGTTTCTGACGAAAATATTCCCACACTCCTAGCTGCTTGTTATTTGTGTCCAGAAAATGAAAATTTTGCTGACAGCCCAGGCCACTGGAAAAAACCGCCAAAATTTCTGATTCGTAGCTGCAAAACTTCGAGAATTTTCTTTAAATTACCTCTTCCATTTTTCATTCTCAACTCTTCCTCCACTCCTCTTCCTTAATTCAGTTACTAAGTAAGTTGGTCATCTTCTTTTCTCTACTTATTGTGAGCTATTTTCTTCTTATTTAGCAGTTTATATTGTCATTAATTGAAGCTTTTTTGAACTAATAGCGTTGTTTCGTATTTTGTTGCAGCTTTCACCATAGTCTTAACCAGCAACCAATTCCATGAATACATCTTAACTGAAAACAAGGTCTCCGCAAGGTCGCAATTCTTGTTAGAGCAAACCACTCCATTTCTACTTTCCTAAAACTCCCAGAGAACAACATGCCATATAATTATAATACCCCTTCTACCTTTCCTAAGACTAACCCCAGAATAAAAAACAGAGAATAGGGTATGGAGATCATTCAGAAGAAAAACCAACACCCCTAACCACTTAAAGATGTGATATCATAGCCTCTTAGTAAACTCACACGACATAAACAAGTGTTGCTATGTTTCCAAATTAATGACCCCCACAGAGAACTAGAGCACTCACATTCGTAATAACTTGTCTACAGAATAGGTTATCCCGGGTTGGGATGCTATTCAAAAGGAGTTTCCAAGAAAAAGCAATAACTCTGTGGGGCATAAAACTCTTCCACTACTTTTCCAAAGCAAAAGCCACCAACGATGCTCTGGGTACTACATCATGAGAACAATGAAGGCGCATATCATACGCCGATATTACTGAGTAGATCACATCGTTCTCAGCCTCCCAGGACCATCGGTCCTGACAAGGAGACAAGGCCACTGGTGGTATTAACCTTATCAGCTCACCCATGAGCCCTTCTTCCCAGACAAAGAAACCCCTCCTCCAATTAAGGCTCCAATCCTCCCCACCCCCCACCGGACTTCTCATCTTCCGAACTGTACAATCCTTTTGAGTAGAGATATCAAAAAGTCTTGGGAAGGCCACCTTAAAAGGAACTTCCTTGACCCATATATCGTGCGAAAAGTGAATAGACGCCCCATTCCCTACCATTTTAACCACGCCATCTGCGAACCAATCAGAAGTAGAGTCCAAACCCAACCCCATCCTACAAATATCCTTCCATCAAAGGGATGAGTAATAAGGTGGGTTGACCACATTGAGCTTAATATTCCCTAAAATCCCACTGCCATACTTAGCTTTGAGGACCCTTATAAGGAGGGAATCGTCACCCAATAGCAACCTCCACCTCCATTTCCCAAGCAGACTGGCGTTAAACAAAAGCGAATTCTTAACCCCTAGCCCCCACCTTATAAGGAGGGAATCGTCACCCACAAAATTTTCTTTCCCAGTTTGGCCCCACCCCGAAGAAAATTTCTCTGAATCCCTACTACCACCTTCCACACTTTGAGCGGTATATTTAGAAATTACATATAGTAGATTGGAATTCTTTTTAGCACATCATTAGTCAGGACAATCCTCTACCCAAAACTCACATACCTATTCCCCCAGCCAAGTAGCCTTCTCCTCGATGTGCCAATCATCGGCTGCCAAGTGGATAAATGTATGAAATTTGCAACCACTAGTAACCCAAGATACTTAAATGGTAAGACCCCAATTCTACAGTGGAAAAAACAACTGCCATCTCTAAGAAGGATGACAGAACATTTAGTCCCAAAAGACAACTCTTCCAGTGATTAATTCTCAGACCAGAGACCAACTCAAAACTTCTCAGTATCGACTTCTACGCCCATAGGTTGACTACTGAAGTCTCTTCAATCCGGAGTGTATCATCGGCATATTGGAGATGAGATAACTCCAATAACAGATTCCCCAACTTGAAGCCTGTGAATCTGTTCCTCTCAACTTTAAACCGTACGAGTCCTCCAAGGCCCTCTGCCACCAAAAGGAAAAGCAAAGGGGCAAGTGGGTTCTTCGTTGGTGAGCCATTGACTAGGACGAAGAGACTGCCCATAAAGATACACGCATGAATCTAGTCTCTTTAGCCGATATATGACCTGCTTCCCTTTAAGGGTAGCGACCTTTATTACCTCCACCAAAAACTCGATCTAGAAATCAACATTTCCAAAGACCTCCTTATTCCACTTCTTTAAGCCTGACTTAAGGATCTTCAGCTTTTCCTTTAGAATAACCCCCATCCAACCAGAAAGCTCCACTGATGGCCAACTCTTATTGACTACCTCTGACAACCCTTTATGGTCTAACCAGAAATTATTAAAACCAAAGGATCTAGCCCCCCCCCCCCCCCCCCCCAATTGGAGGAGATGTACTTAAGGAGGATCGGGAAATGGTCAGATTCATCCCTAGGCAGCACCCAAAGAGACACATTACACCATTTCTCAACCCATTCTTCCGAAACCAAAATAAGATCTAATCGGCTCATAGCTGTACCAATAGGCCAAACCTAGGTAAACCTACGCGCAAGTAATGGTAAGTCTATCATGAAGGCCGAAAATTCCACACTTTCTAGACTATCCGCCACTACCCACTAAGTTCATACTAACCCTCTCATCATGAGCTTCAACCGAGTTAAAGTCTCCTGCTACACACCATAGACCATTCCCAAAGCCCGCTTTAGACATCAAGAGATTTTGCCAAAAGATCCTTTTCGATGTCAGCCGATACTTTGAGTAGATGTTAACTATATGACACCTCTCTCTCTCCACACCCCACTTCAGACACACCCCAAGGAAGTCGCCCCCACTGAAAGTATACACTAACGAACCCCTCGATTTATCCCAAAGAGCAGGGCCATCCCAAACAATTCTGAGACCCTGTTCAATCTTAAAAATTGGGCCCCTAATAAGGCCTTATTTTTCTACTGGTATATTGATATATTTTCATATTAAATATATATAGTAGTGGTGAAGTGGTAGGACCGAAATTTTTCTATTAGTAGTGGCCCCTAATTAAGCCTTATTTTTCTATTGGTATATTGATATATTATTTGCAATGTTTTACAACTATTAAGTAGTGGTCAAGTGGTAGGACTGAAATTTTCAACCAAAAGCAACAGAGTTCAAATCTCAAACGTTTGAACCCGCATCCAGCGCTAAGAAGCAAGCAGTCGATTATCGATGAACCAAGGCGCATTACCTGTTGTAAGTTGAAATAACCACTATATATATATAAATCGTAATTAATTTTGGCCCTAAAAATTAGTATTGGGCTAGGGCCCTGTGCGATAGCACAAGTCGCACAGGCCCATGGACGATCCTACCAAAGAGAGAGAATCCGCCATTTGCCCCCACGTATGGGTACTCGCATCACCCCACCTCAGAGTTTCCCCACAGAAAGCGACAAAAACTCTCTGAGATACTCTCCATTTTTGGGCAAAAAAACTATCCTGGCACCAAAAAATAAAAAAAACTCCAAAATAACACACATTTTTAATTATTTACCAAAGTAGCACACTTTTTTTCCTGTTGAGAAGTCGCTACCCCAGGAAACGACTGCTCAACATGTTTTTATGGAAAATTTGTTTTTTTCATGTTTAGAAGTCGCCACCCAGGAAAACGACTCCTAAACATGTTTTTTTTTTAAATGCAACTTTTGCTGTTGAGAAGTCGCTACCCCGGGTAACGACTTCTCAACGTGGTTTTTTTTATTTTTTTCAATTTCCTTGTTTAGAAGTCACCACCTGGAATAACGACTTCTCAACAAGTTTTTTTTTAAAAAAAATTCAATTTTAATAACAATACTAATTTATATAAATTGAAAAATAATTAAAGAAATCCTATTTATTAGAAAAAAAATAAACACATTTATTTTCATTGATTAAAAAGCATATTACATTGATTGAAGTGTCGACAAGTCCCAGGAAGGTAGCTCGGTTGGCGAGCTAAGGGACATGAAGGAGTTGCAAGAAGGAGGTCCAGGGTTCAAACCCCAGAAACTAACATTCCCTCACCCCCACTAACATTTGCTTATCAAAAAAAAAAGTGTCGGCAACATCAAGGCCGTTGAAAAGTGTCGGCAACATCAAGGCCGTTGAAAACTGAAATGTTGCAAATTTTTTTAGTTGACCCACTTTTTGTCAAGTATGGAAATCCAGTTTAGGGTTTCATATTTTCCCTATAAATAGACCCATTACATTTCACTTCTTTCACACAGAACAAAAGAAAATGACCACTTCTTGTACACTTTACTGTCAGGGCTACCTCTTATACAATGAAGAAGGTGTCTATTTTGATGGTCCAAACACCATTTTTTCCAGACTTGAAAACAACATCACCTTCGCCGCTCTCAAAGAAAAACTAACGAAAAATGTGCAGCTAGAGGGTGAGGAGCAAGAAGTCACTCGCATCGTTTATCGCTATCCCCGACCGTGGACAGATAGACGTGTTCGATGGTTCATAATGGATGTCAAGAAAGAGGAAGACGTTCGACACATGATGAACATCCATCAGAGGTTTCTACCTGGGAGGGCAATTGACTTGTGCGTCCAAAGCCGTATTACCGCTGATGAGATCTTTCGTCGTGTTTTCCCTAATGGGCGCTAATAAGGTTCAGCTGGAGGGTGAGGAGCAACAACTCCCTCAATTCATCGTGTTTTCCGACCTTCTAAGTAGTTTATATTATGTTTTCGTCTCGTTTCGTTTTGTATTTTCTAATGTTGTATTTCTGGGAACTGTGTTGTTTATTTAAGTGTTTCTTCTATATTAATTTATGTTCGAATTTTTAAAACAGAGCAAAACTTAGTTAAAAAATAAATTTTTACACAAAAAATAATCAATAATAAAATCCATTCTCTATAAATCCATGACTCCTACTTCTCCATAAAAACACAAACATATAATCAATTCTACTACTCTCTAATATAATATATTATATACTCGGCAAAATCTAGATCGCTGAAAAGTGTCGGCAACATCAAGGTCGTTAAAAAATGTCGGCAACATCTTGGCCATTAAAAAGTGTTGGCAAAATCAAGGTCGTCAAATAATATTATATTATAAAATTTTTAATAAAATGTTTACAAGAGTTGTATAATTATATTATATTATAAAGTTTTTAATAATATGTACGATTAAATTATATATTACAAATGATTACAAGAGTTGTACAATTAAATTGAAAGAGAAAGACTTATTGTCCTAGATGGTGCCCAGTCCCACATGGTGGTGGTGGATTGTTACGATGTGGACGTCGTTCTAGTATTTGTTGTTCAGTGGGGGCAGGTGCAGGGGCAGATGGTTGTTCGTATTGGTGTCATGTTGATGAACTAGGTCTTGCCTGGTCAGGGTTCCATGTTGGTCCAGATTCCAAAATAGATTGATAATATCTATATGGTTCCGGCGTATTATAATCGGGACTAAACAAAGGACCTAAAAAATCCTGGCCGTAAGAAGCCGTACAATACCTATGATGATCTTGGACTGGCGTGTATTCTACTGACTGGTTGGCCGCCTCATAATGTTGATGTGTTGGTGGGAAGGAGACGGAGTGGCGGTGAGGCATAGGCTCTTCGCTCTCTTCAAAGGTTGGCCGAGTAGGTGTCGCATGTCGTTTACAGCTGCGATGTTGAGATTGAGTTGTTGGCATAGTTGGTGCTTCTTCTCGTTCATTCACTGCACCACTACCACGTGGGTCCATTAGTTGTTGGTTGATAGAAAGATATAACCTAGAATTTGTTATTAGCCACATCATATATTCTTGCGTGTTGATCGGCTTTCCCTGTAACGACTCGCCCATAAGTACTCCATGTCCTTTATCATTCCAGGACTGAATAAATCGAGCGTGCCTTACTAGCTAGTTTTCATCCGCATTTCCTCGCATGTCGAGGTCGTGCAATTTGTCCAAATTCTCGGGTCGAAGAGGTATATCTTGCACGAGGCCAAACTGCATTTTCACTCTATCTGTTTGGTGCCATTCTACAATTTGGAAATAGACCAACGCCGTTTTTGCACTCCATATTCTACTGTCTTGGAATGCTATTGATGGCAGATTGAGTTGAATTTCCTAATACGGCAGCCACTTAAACTGGAAAAAAATTAAGTTAGTAACGAGCCATTCTGCATCGTTTACAAATTTTCACATAACGAAAATTAATTATACGTACGTCATCTTGTGTCATGTGGTCTATCCTTGACCTGATGTCAACAAGGGTACAGGGAGTATTGGTGAAGTTTAAACCCCTGTGAACCCATCTATAGAAACAATAAAACGTTATTACTATTAAAGAGTAAAATAGTTAGTATTCATAAAATTACCACAACACTTTGTTTACCTTTTTGCTAGTGGCCACTCAACAACATGGCTCACTTGTGGGGCTAGAAACGGCATGCGATACCAAACCCATGATTGTAAAAGTAAAGTACATCCACCCATGGAATTTGAGGACGGTGTAGAAGCTCTACACATATCTCTGTATAAGTTCGCTAGACATGCCGAACCACAACTGTATTGTGAAACTTCTTCAATGTTTTCCAATAGGGGTAGGTACTTCAAGTGAACTCGATTTGATGATTTATCTGGGAGTATATACCCCCTAATCAACCGCAGATTGTACGTACGCTCTGCAATGGGCTTCCACTACGTCTTTGTGAGCATGTTCGGGAATATCGGTAAATTCCTCCTCGAGCCACTTCAGCTTGACTTCGTTCCCCCTCCTTTGATCATCTGTCGGTGTTGCATCTATGTTCCGATGATGATGTGGATATGATGTTAGGTGTGTTCAAGGAATGTAAACACCTAGTTCTCTCCACACCTGAAGTGTATGCAGATTTGATGGATCCTCCTTCTTACGAAACCCAAACACAAAATCCATTTTCACAAAACAACATTTCTTACGAAACCCAAACACCCAAACACAAAATCCATTTTGAGAAAACAACATTTCTTGCGAAACCCAAACACTAGCTTCATACCCTCAATTCATTCCATCATCTTTCCAAACCCACTTACCTTATGCTGAAGAAACGCCATATGTAAAGCCTCAATCCATTCCATCATCTTCAGTAAACCCCATTGACCTAAACATAAGTAACCCTCTAGACAGCCAAATTGATACGCAACCTATTAGTATTATTGCAGGTGTTCATAATGAAGAGGTTGGGGAATTTAGTGAGGATGAAGATGATATTCTTGAGCGCCATGAAGAGGAGGAACCTATTGTAGCAAGCCCACATACGACCGTCTCTTTCCATGACCCTCCACCACACTTTCGCAACATCACACATGACAACATCCAACATCATGATGATGAGTTTGGCCATTCTATGGATAGGAACCGAGAGTGCACCATTGAAGACTCTAACAACCTCCGGAAGAAAAAGAGATTCCCAACTAAAGAAATGGCACATTTTATCCAAACATACCACCTAAACCAGTGTCTAGACTTCAAAGTCGATTATTCGAATACAGAAAGATGGATGGTTAGTTGTGTGCACGTAAGCTGTCCATGGAAGTGTACAGTGAGGCTCGGCAAAATATCTCAAGTTTGGGAGATTACACAATTACAAGGGCCACACACATGGACATCAGGGACTCTTTCACAAGATCACCGTCAACTCACCGCGAACTTGATGTGTGACTGTATCATTCAACTCATAAGATCTGATCCGACAATATCAGTCTCAGTGTTAATTGCACACATAAGGGAAAAGTACACGTACACCAGTTCTTACAGGAAGGCGTGGATTACAAAATAGAAGGCCATCGAGAGGATTTACGGTAATTGGGAGGGGTCATACAACCAGGTAACAAAGTGGCTCTTAGCTTTAAGTTACTACATTCCAGATACTAAGATCAGCCTTGAATGGCTACCCTTTATTGAGGCTGGCCAACGAGTTGTTGGTAAGGGTGTCTTCCACCGCATCTTTTGGAGTTTTGGGCCATGCATCAAGGGATTTCATTATTGCAAGCCTGTTGTGTCTGTTGATGGAACATGGTTGTACGGTAGGTACAAAGGAACCCTAGTAATGGCAATCGTTCAAGATGGAAGAAGCAACTGCTTCCCAATAGCATATGCCGTTGTCGAGGGTGAGATAGCTGATGCATGGTATTTCTTCCTATCTCGTTTAAGAGAGTGGGTCACACCCCAAGATGGTCTCTGTTTGATATCAGATAGACACAAGTCTATCAAAAGTGCGGTTAGACGTCTAAACAGCAATTGGAAGCATGTGTTCTGTATTTGACACATAGCTCAAAACTTCATTAGACATTTCAAAAATGCGACAGCCAGGAAACATGTGATCAACATGGGTAAGAATTTTTTAATATAATAAGTCTTAATATGACCTTCATTTTATATTAAGCCCTTTACAAAGTAAAATTTTGTTGCTTCAGGATACTCCATGATTGAATATAGCACCGAACTGTACAAAAGCAAAGTTCGTAGGGAAGCAGGTGAGGAGGCCTTGGCGTGGGTTGATGATATAGAAAAAGAACAGTGGCTACAATGGTGTGATGGAGGGCACCGTTGGGGTCACATGACAACAAACCTTGCCGAGTGCATCAACAAGGTCTTAAAGGGCCTGTGCAATCTCCCGATACGTTCGACTGAGACTTTTGTCCAAAGGGGGAGGGAGGCAAGGCAATGTTGCATTCTGGTCAAGTTTACTCAAAAAAATTATTGGAACATATTGAAAGAAACAGAGCAGTGTCTAACACACATAGCGTTTCAATTCACAATCGAGCCCAAAGTGTGTTCAGAGTCGAAGAACTTGTCCGACCACAAAGCGGTAGACCAGCACAGACATTTAAGGTGGACTTCAGAACGCATGTGTGATTGTGGGGAATTTCAGGCATTGCACTATCCTTGTTCACATGTCATTGCAGCATCTTCAAAAATCCATTATGACCACATGCTCTTTGTGCCTCCACAATACAAACTGGATTATGTTTTCAATACATACTTTGTGGAGTTTCCAACATTACCAATTGAGTTGTCTTGGCCAGATTTCAATGGAATTGAATTGCAACATGATCCAAATATGCAGAGAGAAAAAAAGGGTCGCCTAAAGTCTTCCCGTATTCATACTGAGATGGATCAAACAGAAAGGAGTAATCGCACTAAGAGATGTGGTCTTTTTAGAAATGAGGGGCACAACCGAAACAATTGCCCTAATCGGAATGTAGATCAATGAGATAATTAAGTATTATATTCATACTGAGTTGTTGTAATGTTGTAATCCGGTCTTCAATCAATGTAATCCGCTTTTTAATCAATGAAAATAAATGTGTTTATTTTTTTCAATATATAATTATGTTACAAATTTTATAAAATAAATAGCAATTCTTTGATTATTTTTCAATTTATATAAATTAGTATTGTTATTAAAATAGAATTTTTTCAATTTCTTTAATTATTTTTCATTTTATATGCCGAGTATATAATATATTATATTTTAGTCCACCAGTTTGTATTATATTACATTATATTCCACAAGTTTCTATTATATTATATTTTATTCCACGACTTTTTTAGGTGACGGTCTAGATTTTGCCGACACTATTTAACGCTCTAGATTTTCTCGACACTTTCAATGGTCTAGATTTTACCGACCACTTTTTATCAACGGTGGAAATCCACTTTAGGGTTTCAGATTTTCCCTATAAATAGACCCATTGGTTCACACACAACACACAAAAAATACCCCTAACACAATACTCCGAGAATGAGGGTGCTTCCCTCACTGTCATTCATCATCAGGGCATCATCACCATCAAAGCTGATGGTGTCTGTTTCGAAGGGCGAGACACAATGCAGTGTAGGCTGCTACACAGCATAACATTCGCTGCCCTAAAAGATAAACTACTAAGTAAGGTGCAAGTGGAGGGCGACGAGCATGAGATAATTCGTATAATTTATCGGAAACCCGATTGGTCTTATGGACGTGTGCACTGGTTTACAATGGATGTCGAGAACGATGATGACGTCCAAGCCATGATGTCTATTCATGTTATGTTTAACTGGATGGGTTATCTGCATTTGTATTTGGAAACCATACGGACCGTCGTTGAGATCCTTCGTCGTTTAACTCCACCAGCTCAGTAGTTTCTATTATGTTTTAGAACTTGTTCTTGTTCTTGTTTCTGTTTGTTTCTGCCATGTTTTAGTAATTATGTTTGTTTCAGTTGTTGTAATACTGCAATCCACTTTTTAATCAATTAAAATAAATGTTTCAATTATATTTAATAAATGTGTTTATTTTTTTTCTATAAATAAATATGTTAGAAATTTTAAAAATAAATAGGAATTTTTTAATTATTTTTCATTTTATATAAATTACTATTATTATTAAAATTGAATTTTTAAAAAAAAACCTGTTGAGAAGTCGTTATTCCAGGTGGCGACTTCTAAACAAGGAAACTGAAAAAATAAAAAAAACCACGTTGAGAAGTCGTTACCCGGGGTAGCGACTTCTCAACAGCAAAAGTTGGATTTTAAAAAAAAACATGTTTAGAAGTCGTTTTCCTGGGTGGCGACTTCTAAACGTGAAAAAAATAAATTTTCCAAAAAACATGTTGAGAAGTCGTTTCCTGAGGTAGCGACTTCTCAACAGGAAAAAAAAGTGTGCTACTTTGGTAAATAATAAAAAAAGTGTGTTATTTTGGATATTTTTTTTGCCCCATTTTTGTCTCCTGAATAACCACAAAGTCTAACCTCTCTAAATGGATCAGGTTCCTTATTTTGCTCTTTTTAACCTGACCCCCAACCAGGGGCGGTTCTTCTCAAGGGCGGGGAAGGACCACGGCCCTCCCTAAAAAATTGAAATTACTAAAATACCCATGTTATTAAATATCAACAATGAAATATATAGTTATATTCCGCCCAAAACTAGAGCAAGTGAACATGTATGTTGTGGTGGTTGAGAGTTACTAGTGTGTTTGTTGGGTCTTGAGTTCAATTCCCTCAAGATTCAATTTTATTCATTTTCGTTAATTTATTTTTTATTGCTGAAGACATGCTTATTCATAAGCTTGCCAACAAAATATATATCTGGGGAATTGAACCCATGACCAAGGCTTTACAAAACTACACTCTTTACCACTAGACCAACAATTGATATTACGATTTAGTATATAAAATGTAAAATATATTTAATACATTAGTAAACTATGTTTTTTTTTATGTATTAATAATATTTATTTTGCTCAATGTATAGGTAATCTACAATAAAATATATATACACACATACCTATGTTTGGTATTTTTTATATTTTTGGAATATAAACTTTATTAGTATATTATTATCATTATCACACCTCTTATATTTGAATTAGAAATTATTAAATATATGGTTGATAATTTTTGAAAATAAATATCTTCAACTTCAGCATATTAAAATTAGAAACAAAAGTATGTTTTTTACAAACAATTTCATTTGAGCCTCTGTGAAATCAAAATTACGATTTTAGTCATTTAATTTTCTCTATAAATAATTTTAAGTTATATTTATTTTTTTAATTGTATCATTATGTCTGTGTCCATGTTTATGCGCTTTTGAGTTTCCAAATCTCTTTAAGTAGCGGCCCTCCCTGACATTTTAGTCAAGATCCGCCACTGCCCCCCAACCCTCTAATATTCTTGGAGCAAATAATCATTGAACATTTTCCACACGCACTCCTAGAATGTGGTTTGGGCCTAACTCAATCCCACAAAACCGGCTTGTAAGGTGAGGGTTGCCTCACACTTATAAACTCTTTTGAGACCATATCTCTAGTCAATGTGAGACTTGGGTTTTTCCCAATACACCCCCTCACGCCCAGCATTATTAGGCTTGGTGCATGAATTATAATGGTGGGTGGCCCGAAGGATCTAGGTTAGGCTTTGATACCATCTTAGAATGTAGTTTTGGCCTAACTCATCTCCACAAAACCGGCTTGAAAGGTGAGGGTTACCTCACACTTATAAACTCTTTTGAGACCATATCTCTAGTCAATGTGGGACTTGAGTTTTTTCCAATACACACCTGGTAGCCTCCGCAAAGATATCCCTCTCCTATAAAGCCACTAATCTATCCAACTAGGAACTATCATCACCGCCTCCGGACAAACTAATATCCCGACTTATATTTAGAATACCCACAGCGTCCGGACAAATCACTCCCCATAGTTAATTAGTTAATATTAAGAAATATCTAATTTTATATATATTCAGTTATTAGTTTTGTTTTTTAGTGTTTATAGTTAGTTATTAGTTAATACGATTAGTAACCCCGAGGGGTTAGTCTAGTGGAGCATAACAAAACTTGTTTTCTAAAAGTCCCAAGTTGAAATTCCCATTAATCCCCTTGGAGTGAAGTAAATGTAATTACCTTTGTAAGCTATCAAAAAGCCTGGAGTTCTTCCCTGACTTGGACTGGGGCGCCATCCCCTGACCCTAAAAATTTTGTAACCAAAAGAAGTTAATATGATTAGTTATTGAATTAGTTTATATGTTTAACAATTTATTTATTTTAGTTAAAGTACAGTAAAATTTATTTATGTTTGTTAAATGTTTAGTAAATAAGTTAATTTGTTATTAGATATTATTTAGTGATTTATTAATTAGCTTATAAAAACTAATTAGTTATAGTAGATGTTATGTTTAGTAAAATAATGTTTAATATAATTTTTTTCATTAATTAGTTCATAGTAAGAGATTATTTAGTTATTTGATATTATAATGTAATTTGTTAATTATGTTAGATTAGTTAGAAACTAATGTATTGATTAGATTACTATATGAAGTGTAGAATAATTTTCCTTCTTATGTTATACTCATTTAGTTTAGTTTTTGTTGGACTATGAATTATTATGTTCAGTTGGGCTGTAAGCGTTTGATATTGTGATATCGACGTCGAGATTAATATTTTGATTTTAAGTTTAGTTTGCTTTTGTTTTATCAAATTATCGCGCGCATATGTCACTTTATTCGAGGATGACTGTAAGGCTTTTAACAAGGCAACATTGTTAGGAATATTTAGTGGATGTCTATTTCGTTTAGACCTTTAATATTCCATAAGATGCTCTATAACTCTAATGTAAAAGCCATTACTCATTGTTATTGGTCTTAACTTAGGATGCTTATGACACATTATGCTAGACCATCCATATGCTTGTAACTTGCATCCTATAAGTAGGACTCATGCAGCTTGTAATCTATAGTCTCTTATAATGGTTATATCTTACTCTTGTTTTGGTCAATTTCATAAGACGTTATCAGCACGAAGCTCTACGGAAATGATGGCTTAATAAGCTTGGAGGCTATTTGACAATAATATTTTTTCTTCTACTATCTTATAGGTAATCTAACTGATTATCATGTTACGATGTTCTTCCTTATAGCTTTTATTTTATCAGGTTATCATATTTTCTATTCTTGATGAATTCCCGAAGAATTCAACATTCAAGCATCCCTGTTGGATTGCATAAAGACGATTATCATGTTTGAACATTCTTGATGAATTCTCGAAGAATCCAGTATTCAAGCATTCTACACGGATTGCACAAAGAACTTAATATTGAAGCATATCGTGTTTGTCTATATTCATGATGAATTCCAAAAGAATTCATGATTCAAGCATCTTAGAAGGATTGCACAAATAACTGAATATTGAAGCATCCTATAGGATTGCTCAGAAGGATTGCACAAACCACTCAATGGATTGAACTTCAATTCTAGAAGAGAATAAACCAAATTAAAACTTTGGGTACAAGAAAAGTTGTGGGTTTGATCATTGATGTAGTAAAGGTTACCATTATCTTTTTTGAAAGGTTTCTTTGAATTTCTCTGACCAGAAAAATATGAAAGATTTGTGGTTGAGTTCCTGAAGAATCATACCTTTAGACTATGATTGAAATATATAACATCTATTTGATCTTAGTATACTTTGAAACAAAGAAAATTAAGAGAAAAATAATTTCTTCATGCTCTTGCAGTAGCAAAATTTTGAAACTACTTTCAAGAATATTTTGAAAGTTTAGACATGATTTGATTGAACAAGAGAAGGTCATTAGTATGATTTATAATTATAACCTTTGTTATTCCTAATAATGGGGTAGTATTTTTTTTTCTATCAATATCAATATAATGATGCAGTAACTCGTATACATTTTGAGAAAGTTTAATCTTTCTAAGTGCAACTTCTCGTCCTACTTATCCTTGGAATTCTAAGATTTTATTTCATGAGTGGAAACAATATAAAGAAATGTGATATGGTCAAAAAATAAATAAAAGAAATCTTCAATGTCTGTATATCATAAGACTTACCTTAGAAAATACAAATGTGTATTAGAAAAATATTTGTGGTTCTTTTGGTATGTACTTAATGCAAATTAGTACAATACATACTACCTAAAATCAGAAGTTTATGGATCATAATAAGTCTGCACTGGCAAAACCGGTTGGGTCATCTCGAGTCTACTATGATGCGAAAAATAATTAAGAAATTTATGTGAACATGTATTAAAGAGCCCGTAGATTCTTCAATCATTAACTTTTGTGGATTACTAGTCCCCAAAGGAAGATGAGAATTTGAGGGAATATTATAAGGTTATATTTTTAAACAAATACACTAATCACATTGACCATTTATATATTTATGATTTTAATTGATCCATTGACTAGATTGTCACATATTTTATATATATATATATATATATATATATATATTTGCCGTCAATTCAAAACTGGAAATTTGTGAGATTGTTTACTCAACTAATTGGAGTGAGAGGTCATTATGTGAATTATCTTGAAAGCATTTGATGAATATTTTATGTATATTAGATTGATATTGAACATCATGTAGCATATGTTCATTCTTAAAATGGTCTTGCAGGCTAAAACATTGATACGCATCAAGCCAATAAGTTACCATATGTAAGTTCTCCTCTTTACAAATGTTTTTTGGTCAATGACCTAATATTATCCATCTAAGATATTTTTGATGTGTTGTGCATGCTATAATATCAATTCATCACAAAGTAACAAGATGGATCCTTAAACAATATTGTTGGGAATATATGAGTATATGAATCTCCATCCATCATAAAGTATGTTGAGCCAACAAATAGAGATATACTTATAGTTTAGTTAGCTAATTATCATTTTGATAAATTAGTTTTCCCAATATTAGGGGGGAGACGCAAGCAGCTGAAAATTAGTATTATTTGAAATGAACTACTATTATCTCATTTTGATCCTCTTAGAAACCATTATGAACTGGAAGTTCAAAAGAATAATTCATTTGCAAAATTTAGTAAATTATTCACCGGATGTAATACTCCAATTAAAATTGATGTCCCTGTTGGACACTCAATCATTGCAAATGACTCTTAACCGTGCACGAAGTGTGTAGATTGGTCGATTCCAAAGAATAAAATTCCTCGAATAAGGAATTGAACTTAAAAACAAGATGACCCAAAAAGAGGATATGGATTGATGTGGTAAAATTATTTGATAGTTATAAGTGAAATAAAATTTATCACCAACCAAAATGCATTAGAACAAAGTGAGATATATGTTTGTTTTAGGTTTAATTAAAGCTTTGGACCCCCTATTTTCATCAACTCAGGATTTTAGTCCCTCAAGAATTTTTTTCACGAATTTAGTCCCTCTATTTTCACTAACTCAGAATTTTAGTTACCCAAGAATATTTTTTTTACAAATTTAGTCAACTTATTTTCCCAGTTTGTAAAATCAAAGTCCCCCTCTAATTTGGTCAAAATTGGCGCTCAATTGTCAGTCACTTATCCTACGTGGCTGACACACATGGTTGCCTTGTTAGAATTTAAACATAAAAATTATTATTATTACAAAAATTGTTTTTTAATTATTACATTTAATAAACAAAAATTTCATCTTCTTCATTTGATACTTCTTCTCCCTTAGCAAACCCAAACCCAGCAAACCTAGCATCGTTCCTTCAAAAGCTATATAAAACCTCTTCAAAAAAACTGCTGCTATTCAACCCTTTTTTTGTAGTGATAGAAGAAGTCCTGAAGACAATACTGATTGTGAAGCTCAACTGAAAGGAAGATATATCACAAAGTATATTGCTTCATATGCAACAGAGGGAGAAAATCTAAATGTTTGAATTCATATTCTCAAAAGATTCCACGTAAAGGATATTGTACTTCTTTTCCTTCACTACGATTTTTTCTCATTGGGTTTTTTTTCGTAGCAAGGTTTTAGTGAGACATATCCTTAATGGACATCCAAGGGGAATGTCATGAATATTTGGTGGATGTCCATTTCCCTTAGTCCTTTAATATTCCATAAAATGCTCTATAACTCCCATGAGTAAAAGCCATTACTCATTGTTATTGGTCTTAACTTAGGATGCTTATGACACATTATGCTAGACCATCCATATACTTGTAACTTCCATCCTATAAATAGGACTCATGTAAAAGATACATTCAATAGTGTCTTATAATAGTTATATGAATTTCATAACAAATATAATTTATTCAAGTTAAATTATGATTCAAAGATGGATATGGGGCAGTAACTTCCTAATTTTTTGTTCCAAGATTGCTCCAAGAATGCCCCACCCTTGACTGTTCCACCTTGGAACCGGTTGCGAGATGGCGACGGCGCCGGAAGCCGTCGCTCTTCCGAAGGCGAACGATCAGAAGACGCGGCGTTGGAAGAAGAGTAAGGGAGGGGATCATCAATTCTCCAATGATTCGTCAATGCCTACTTTTTATGGCGATCTCGTTGACAATGAGGGGGACGCTCGAAACCCTAGCATGAAAAGATCATCCAAAGACACTGTCATGGGCAAGGAATCAGATTCTACAGACAAGAATGAGGGTGACAAAAATAAGGGCGACGAAAATTTTGAATACTCTGAAGAAATGTTTGACGGCAGGATCGTGATCGAAGAAAAGATGCTAGGCAATCACGAGTGCCCAGCATTCAATCTTTCCAAATGGGAGGAAGCACGAATCCAACATCCATGGCGAAAGGGTTTACTCGTGAAGCTTCTTGGACGCAAGATCGGGTTCAAAGCCCTTGAAAATAGGCTGAATCAACTCTGGGTGGCCAATGGAACCATTACCATCATCGATGTAGGCAATGATTTCTACCTGGTTACTTTCACGAATGAGAAGGATAGGGATTTTGCTCTTGGGCAGGGACCCTGGTTAATTTACGATCACTATTTGATAGTGAGGGAATGGAGCCCTAATTTCAAACCTGAACGAGCTTGCATTGATAAGGTAGCTGTTTGGGTTCGATTTTCGGGTTTGCCAATTGAATATTATGATTTATGACCCATCTTTCTTGCATTTTGTTGGTAATCGCATCGGACGAACAATCAAAGTGGACAAGACCACCCTTCAGCATGACAGAGTAAAATACGTGTGCATCTGTGTGGAGGTTGATCTGAAAAAAAACACTTCTTGCTGTGTTTGAAGTCAAAGGCAACCATTACAAGATAGAGTATGAGGGTTTACATCTGCTTTGTCTCAAGTGTGGCAAATTTGGACATTATAAAGAAGGTTGTGATGTGGTTGAAGAGGAGCCTACACCAAGGCAAGAACCTGAGTCCCCTGCCAAAGGTAGTATGGAGACAAACTCTCTATGGACTGTGGTGCAGAGCTGGGGGGTCAAGATTTAATGTCCTCAATGAAGACAATACTAATGAGAATACTACTAAGAACACCAGTGGTAGGGAGGAGAAAGAAGGGGTACAGATTACTAGGGAGACTGATAAGGGCACACAAAATAGAAAAGAAGTGGAGAATCAAAAGACAGGACATGTTGGAATGCAATTTGGGGCTGCTGTGGCTGGGGTTCACTTGATGAAAGAGGTGTTAACAGCGGAGCTACAAGAGACAGAGAGAGAAGGTGTATCTCAGACAATTCCTGCTACTGGAAATGAGAGTACAGGGCAAGTAACCAATATGGAAGTGGGACAGTTGGAAAATAACACTAGTATGGATAAATCTGGTGTATTACAACTTCATTCTCAGGAGTTTCAAATGCAGAATAATTCCATGGACACTCAGGATCACGAAGACCTTCCTCATGCTCATGGTCACGCACCAAGACCACCTGATATCGAGGATCATAATTGGTGCAATCAAAAACCAAATTCGGGTAATAATGTGCAGCTTGCACCAGTTGAGAAGACATCCACAATGGACGAAGCAGATAGTGAGGATTCTGTTATGGAGCATAGAGCTGAAGCTTCTGCCACAGTCTAAGGTTCATGAGGTTGTATTTGTTTTTAATTATCTTTCTTCAGTTTTTATGATTAAACAAACTAACATTTTAGTATGGAATATTCGTGGTGCTGGTAATCCTGAACTATTTCGCAATATTAAACAATTTACAGATGTTTATAAGCCTGAAATCTTAGTAATTGTTGAGCCTAGGGTTGACCCAAGTAAATTGCAAAGGACTTTTTTATTGCTTGGCTATGCTGGCTACTGTTTTTCTCCTGTGCAGGGCTTTGCAGGAGGGATCATATTGGCATGGAAACAAGCTAATGTATCTGTTAAAGTTCTGAAGACTACTACTCAATTTATCCACATTGAAGTTAGTGTTAACAAGGAAGCTGGGTGGCTCTTCACTGCTGTTTATGCCAGCCTGTATGAGTGCAACAGAAGCCTTATGTGGTGTGAGCTAGCTGGCATGGCAAACAAAATTCAGGGTGATTGGTTGCTAGCAGGGGATTTTAATGACATTGCTAGTGCCAGTGAGAAAAAAGGTGGTGGTCCAATCCCTTATGCTAAGATCACCAGGTTTGTTGACAACATTAACAAATGCAAGTTATTGGATCTTGGAGCTGTTGGCTCTAGATTCACGTGGAAAGGGCCATTATTTCATGATGGAAAGCATATATTTAAGAGACTTGACAGAGCGTTCTGTAATGACAACTGGCGCCTAAGGTTTCATGAAGCCTGTGTCAAGGTCCTAGCTAAGGTTGACTACTCTGATCATCATCCCTTACTCATAGTCACTAAAGGGAGAGATGTTGTGAATGATAAGCAAAGATTCCGGTTTGAGAGCCTTTGGCTTACTGATGCTACTTATCTGCATTTTGTCCATGGCTGCTGGAATAATGATTGGCAGCTTGATCAAAATTGGCAGCAGCTTGAATCAAAACTTACACAGTGGAAGCAAAATACTTTTGGTGCAGTTAGAAAAAAGAAGAGAGAATTACTAGCCCGTTTAGCAGGAATTCAAAATAAGCAGAGTCTTGGGAGAGAAAAAGCTTATCTTAATAAGCTGGCTAGAAAGCTCCAAGATGAATTGAATTTGGTGAACTACCAAGAAGAACTATTATGGTTTCAATCAGTGGCTGAAAGGAGGGGATAGAAACACAAGATATTATCATCTCAAAGCTACTGCTAGAAAGAAAAAGAACCAAGTGCTTGCTTTGAGGAGGAATAATGGTAATTGGGAATATGAAGAAACCTCCATCAAGCAAATGATGAATGATCATTATAAATTGCTCTTTAGTGACAACACCAGTAATGCAAATTGGTTTCAAACCAAATTGAGTTATCCTGAAATTGGCAGTGGTACTCTTCAAAATCTTGTTGCTCCAATCATTGATGATGAAATCCAAAAGGCAATGTTTGATATGGCTCCTTGGAAAGCTTCTGGACCAGATGGTTTCCCTGCTGGCTTTTACCAGCACACCTGAGAGATTGTAGGGCCGCAGGTTTGTGGTTTTGTTAGAATAATTTGGGAAGATCCTAGACACATCAGCTCTATAAACTTGACTGACATTTGCCTTATCCCCAAAGTGGAAAAGCCAGAGTTTGTGGATCAATTTCGCCCCATATCTTTGTGCAATTCCCTCTACAAAGTTGTTAGCAAAACTTTGGTGGCTAGACTGAAAGCAATTATGCCCAATGTTGTGAGTCCCTACCAATCTGGCTTTGTCCCAGGGCGTAGAATTCAAGAGAACATTGTCATAGCCCAAGATATGGCTCATTCCATGAAAAAGATGCAAGGAAGAAATGGCTTCTTTGCCATCAAGGTGGACCTCTCCAAAGCTTATGACATGCTCAAATGGTCCTTTATTGATAACACCTCGGTCGAAATTGGAATTCCTGTCAACATATCTCAACTCATCATGCAATCAGTGACTAGTGTGTGGACAAATGTTAATTGGAATGGCCACAAGAATGAGTATTTTCAACCTCAGAGGAATTAGACAGGGGGACCCCATATCTCCCTATTTGTTTGTCTTGTACATTGACAAACTTTTTCATTTAATTGCTGAAAAAGTTGCTGAGGGAAGCTGGATTGGTCTCAAAGCAGGAAGAAATGGCCCTGCAATCTCTCATCTAATGTTTGCCAATGATTTACTGCTTTTTGGCCAGGCTACTGTTGATCAAATGAGTTGTGTGCTCCATGATATTGACACTTTCTGTAACTTGTTTGGGCAGAAGGTGAACCATCACAAGACAAGCATTGTGTTTTCAAAGAACACTTCGATCAATGTCAGGCAGAATCTAGTATTAATGTCTGGCTTTAAGGAAGTTTATAACTTGGGTAAATACCTTGGAATCCCCCTTTTAGGTAAATCTCCAAAGCGTACTGACTACCAATATCTTATAGAGCAAGTGCATCAAAAACTTGTAGGGTGGAAGGCCAAGCAGCTATCTAGAGCTGGAAGAGTTACTCTAGCCAAAAGTGTAATTGAAGCTATGCCAATATATCCTATGATGACGGCCTCAATTCCTAAAGGGGTGCTTTATGAGTTGGAGAAGATCGAAAGAAGTTTTGTTTGGGGGGATGAAGATAACCAAAGAAAGTTTCATGCCATTAGTTGGGATTTGATCACAAAACCCAAGTATCTAGGGGGCCTGGGTATGAGAAGACTTACAGTCATGAACACTGCATGCTTACTTAAGCTTGGATGGGATCTTAGAAGCAACAAAGATTCCCTGTGGTGCCAAGTAATAAAGGGTAAATATCATAGAAATGCTCTGCCACTCAAAGTTGGATTCATAAAAACTCAGATTCTAGCTTGTGGAGATCACTGGCTCCCCTTGAATCCTTCATCCAAAATCATCAATTCTGGGCCATTGGTGATGGGAGGTCAGTGAATGTATGGAACCAGAAATGGCTCAACTGTGACTCAACATTAGCTGATCTAAATGTGCCTATTCCTACTGACATGTTTCACATGACTGTGGCTGACTTGGTTGGTACTAATGGTGACTGGAATTATGAAGCTCTAAATGATTGACTTCCTGAGGAAATTAAAGCCCAATTACATGCTATCCCTCCTCCTAATGGGAATGATGGGGAGGATGTATGTGCTTGGCCCCACAGTCAGGATGGCCAATATAAAGTGGCAACTGGTTATAATATGTTGTGCAATTTTGAGAATGACCCGAGGAGTGCAATATGGCAGTCAATTTGGAGAATTGAGACAAAAGAAAGGGTTAGACATCACATCTGGATCATGTGTCATGACAGACTGTTGACGAATGAAAGGAAATCTAAAATGCACCTAGGTGCTTCTCATTGTCACCAGTGTCCAGGTATTGCTGAAGACACAATTCACGTTCTAAGGGATTGCCCTAATGCTATGATAGTTTGGCTTCATTTGGTTCAGCCACTTAAGCGAAACAGGTTCTTTGAATGTGATTTACAGAACTGGATTACCCTTAACTTGAATTCTGATCTGGGAAATCATTCTGAGTTTAGCTGGCCTGCGCTGTGGGCTAATGCTTGTCACTCACTGTGCACATGTGTTAGCTAGAATGGGGAGTCATCAAATTGAAGAAATTATGCTTTATGATGTTATGCCGTATGATTTGTACAAGGCTTATAATAGTGACTTATTGGGAGCTGCGACTCCTCGTAATGTAACTGTCTAGTGTTTTTCCCTCTGGGCCTGTGAGCCCTCTTCAATTTCAAAAAAAAAAAAAGAAGATGGATATGGGGCAATGCTTTTTTACCTTGCGAAAAACAATTCTTAATAAATTTTGTATTCCGTTTTATTTAGTTAATATAATTTTATAATCAAAACTACTTATTTTTGGCATGATTTATTTAAAAATTATTTCAGGATTTAGGATATCATATTAGTTATTAGAGCCCAGTTAGTCCATAAAGCCAGAATGTGTTATGTGTCTACTAAGCTTTCGTGTGTACTCTGTGGACTTGTGTGTTGTGATATTTTTCTGCTAATGTGTCAATGTGACTGTGTTACTTGTTTCTTATATAAATTTAATATATTTTGCTTTTATTTTTGCGTCTATATATGGTTATGCTTTTTTGTGTAAGCAATGTACCGAAAGTGTTTGTGGACTATATAAATAGGCTAAATTACACTTTTGTCCTTTATCTTAGACAAAAATTTCAGTTTGGTCATTTGTCTTTTTTCCCACTTAGTCCTTTATCTTTCCTATCTGTATCAGTTTGACCCTTTATCTGTTTCAGTGTACTCAAAGTCTAAAGAAGAGCATATTTATACATTTGAGGATAATGTTGCAATCTCTTAAGGGTAAATGTTCGGTACCGGAGTACGGTCCTGAGATGCCTGATGACTCTTATTTATAAGAGTTATTTATGCTTTCTTAGCTTAAATTGTTGTGAGTTCTAAAGTAATATTGTGTCTAATAAGTTAAAATATGTTGTTTAGTGTAAAAGAAGATTTAATTCTAGTTTGGAGTCATTTGGCACTTTGGTGCCCCATTTGGCACTTCATTGTTGCAGCATCAGGTGCCGCAGCATTGCATTCCTGCGTCAGATGAGAGAGAAAATGCTGGTAAGCGGATTTCAGCGCCTGTTAGTTGTCAAAAAGGATAGGCACGTCCTGTAGCAGGGAATGGGTACTATTGTGCCAAGAATATTCCATCTATGTGGTCACTTGTACTCCTAGGCACACATAAGGACAAAAAGACCCTCCAAATGATATTTCATGGATCACTAAACCCTAGCACTATAAAAGGGAGCTCATCTTCCTCATTTAGGAGGCTGGTTCAGAAAGGAGGCAAGGTTTAGACATAGCCTTTCTCTCCATTTTCGTTCCAAGCTCCATTTTCACAATAAAAAGTAGAAATTCTGCACAACAGTGCTGGGAGTGATGCTGCAGCAATACATGAGCTGACTTACTTGAAGAATTTCGTGGATTTGGAAGCTGATTGTACCTCCATTATCACTGTTCTTGGAGCTATTCTCAGTCTACCTCTTCTTAGTATACTTCTTCCTTGTAATTTGTTTTATGGCTTTAGATTTTGCATCTATGCTTTATTTCTTGTGTTTGTTGCTCATCATGAGCTAAATACTCTTAGTTGGGATGCTTAGATCTATGTAATGAAGTCTTAGTGTGTTTAATGCATGTATTTGATGTTTTAGCATTTTATCCTTTGTGTGATATTATTTCTAAACTTATTTTAGACTTGATCACCTAAATATAAGTACCATTTATAGATTCAGACATGGTTTATAAATTGATCTCAAAGGATAATATGGATTGTGTTCATTAAATGAGATTTTAATGTTCCTTGCTTAAACCCTAGACATAGGAGGGCAAAAGCCATAAGGTGAATACTATGGGTGCCCAAGCAGCCTAAGGCGTACTCCTTTAGGGTTTAGAGATAAACTCTTGCGAGGAAACCCTAGTGTGAAGTATTTGAGAAAATACATCTATTGCTGCATCACCTAATGTTGCAGCATCAGATACAACATTAGACCATTATTATGAATTTGGATGGGAAGGCATTCCCAACTTACTCTCATTCTGGATTTCTACTGATCCTTTATTTTAATTACTGTTTGTTGATAAAACTGAGTTCTACAACTTGTTATTTTACTTTACTTTTACTCACTAGCTTGCTTGCTAATTAAACATAGAAAAGAACTCAACCATCCTCGTGGGAACGATATCTACTTACTCTTTATTACTTGTTGCGACTGTATATACTTGCACAAATTATTTTCACACAACAATGCCCGAGCTCCATGAGTGGCCGAACTTGAGGCTCAGGATAAGTGAATGTGCTTCCAGTTGGAGTGCTTCATAAGAATGAAGATTGAGCTTGGTAGGTTGGAGCTGGAGGTCGGATGGTACGAGGTGATCCTCTGTCCACGTCGGGTGGGGGGTACCTGCAAGACACTCCGACGCCCAAGTCAGAAAAGAGAAGAGAGAAGTAAGAGAGAGTAGAGTTAGAGAAAATGAAAGTGTAGTTGCGTTGTGTTCGTTGTTGTACCTGGAAATGGAGGGCAGAACCTCTATTAATAGATAGTGTGTCGTACCTGAATCATTGGATGCGTGGCAAAGATCCTGACCGTCGGGTACGGGTCAAACGTGGATGCGGGTGTCCTGAAGTACGGAAGTGGGCCAGGCCCAAGCCAGCGAAGGTTTTCCTGGTCCGGAACAGTGGCCCCCCAAGTCGAGGACGAGGGCAGCTTGAACTCGGCTTCGGCTTGTTCTCCATTTGTCTGGCGAGGATTTCCTGAGCCACGTGTCATCTCCTGAAAGGTGAGTTAGAGATGCGACGCTTGGAGAGCTCGAGAGTCTTTTTGTGCAGAGTTGAAGAGGCGCGTGTTAAATGGTTGTGACGCTTCGCACGTCGTCTCTATAAAAGGCGAGTTGGAGGCTCATTTGATCACTCTTGCATTTTTTGTCATTCTAAGCTTTGCAAAGCGAATCTTTTCAGTCGCCGAGCGAGATCAGCGTTTCTTTTGTCGACGTTATTTTCTGGGTTTGCTTCTTGTCGAGATCAAAATTCAGGCAGACATCCAAAATTTCCTGCACAGAGGTTAGTTTCTCGTGCAAAATTTAAATGCTTTAGTATGCTTTTGTCTGCGGCGGACGTCGTCGCCTCGACGATTGTCGCAACTCACTCTAGGGGGAGGAGGTAGTCCGGCCTCAGGAATCTCGAGGCCTGAACACATACCGCCTAAACTTTAGGTAGGAAACCTGATGTAGATAGATTTAGTTAGTGATGACGCCGTCCTCCCCTTGCAGATAATGGCGCGAACTAGGAGTGAGGAAAGGTCGATTCCCGGAAAGCCACCAGGTAAACCGATCTTGCAGAAGTCGGTTACAGGAGATCCGACACTGGCCCCCAGGGGAGCTCCTTCTCTGATGTCTTCGACGTATGCCCCTTCTCCTGCGGCGTCGGGAACTTCAACTAGGGAGTTTGTTCGCCAGACCTCGGAATGTACGGTTGAGGAGGATCCTGAAGGAAGGCACGCCGAGGTTGGATCTCGGGCTGAAGAACCTGAAGCCGAGGAAGAAGAAGTGGCGGCTGAGAACCTGTACAATTGGGTTACCACGAAGATCTGTAATACTGCTGCAAAATTGAAGTCGGACAAGCCCGTGTCATACTATGAGAAATTCATTGTGGCCCCTGATGAGCAAAGATGGAAGCTGATGGAGGCCGGGGATTTTCACAACGGAGCGGGGTTCTTCCTTTACGGAGCTGTCTTGGAAACCATGGGAGTTCAGATCCCTCTTACCAATTTTCAGAAAGGCGTGCTGAATTATTTGCACGTGGCTCCTTCCCAGCTGCATCCGAATGGCTGGGGTTTATCCGAGGTTTCTAAATGTGTTCCTACCGCGGAAGTCTTCTTCTGCTTCTTTAATGTGTTCCATTCTTCGGAACCCGGAACGGATGGCAAGAGGCAAGGGCACGTTGGACTTTGGTGCAATGTTGGACGTTCCTTTTTCTTTCCGGCCAATGATTCAAACTGGGACTTCAAGCTGAACTTCTTCTTCGTCCGAGCTTCAAGTAGCGCTGCCAAGCTTTCAATTGGGGACTACGAAGAGGGAAAGCAAATGAGGGCACACTTCCCGTGGTCGTGGAGTCACGAGCACTTTGTCCGGGACAGAGTTGAGATCGGGAACCAGACTTATATGATGAAGCCTAACAAGCTGCAGGGAGAGGATAAGAAGTCGTTTGAATTGATCAATCAGTGGGGAAAGGAAATGGTTAAGGCCGGGCAGAGGTTTCACTGCGGCTCTATGATTGATGCCGTGGCCGAGTCTAAGGCCAAGCTGGACAGATATTTTGATTCCTATACTTGTCCCTTTATTTATTCAATCTTTTCTTATTAATATGAACTATGTTGGCTTCGGCTTGTTACTGTTGCTGATTGCTTTTTGTTTTCTTGTTGCAGGTAAAAAGGAGGAAGTAGATCTTGACGCCGTTTTCGCCGAGTCCGGGCTTGATACAACTGCCCGCGTAGATAAAGTACCTGTGAAGAAAGTCACAGAAAAGAAAACCTCTGGGTCGACGGGGACCAGCCCTTCATCAGATAAGCAGGCAGGCAAGTCCCATTCTGGGGGCAAGCCTGCCCCTGAAAAACAACAACCACATTAAACAACTCAAATAAAATCTCCAGTAATTCGGCCCTCCTCCACCTTGAAGCCGAGCTCGGAGTCTGCCACCAAGGAGACTTGCAAGCGAGGCAATGCTGAGGCAGTTGCCGATGATTCTACTGTCCTAAAGAAACAAAAACAATTGCAGGAAGAGAAAAGAGTGGAGAAGGGGAAAGATAAGGCTTCCCTGGCCGATTTCGAGGCTTGCATCTGGGTCGGCCGAACTGGTGCCGGGGTCATCAAGGAGCTTCAGGAGCTGGTGGCCGGCAAAATAACTGAACGCCTCCGAGGTAAGATCTCTTCCCTTGAAGCTGAAAATAGAAACTTACACGGCAAGTTAATTCATATATGTCGCGAGTTGAGCACTTACCGAGACCATAATTTGGTAGATTATTCTGAAGACAACCGAGGCCTGAGAGAGGAGCTCGACAAATTGAAAGGAGTCCAGCAGCAACTTGATGAGGCCAACGCCAAGGTCAGTCAACAGGCGAAGGTTGTTGTTGAGGTCTCGACGTTGAAGGCCGATCTCAAAGCTGTTCGGGAAAGGCTGGCCGCTGCCGAGTCTGAGAAGGAGGAGAGTGCCAAGCTGGTGGAGCAGCTGAAGAAGGATAAGGCCGAGCTTACCATGAAGATGGCGAGGGTAGCCAAGACCGGCTTCGATCGCTGTCTCAACATGGCCGTGATTCTGGAGCCTTCGTTGAACATCGACCTGCTTGATGCTAAGTACAAGGCTGACAACGAGAAGATTGTCTACCAAGGTACGGTGATCTACGACCCGGCTTCTGTGACTTCCCCAGCTCCTGAAGATGAGGCCGGTCCAACTAATCCGGAGCTGGTTGCCGAGGTGGAGGGAGGAAAAGAGGCCGAGAAGGCTGATTGATCTTTTTATTTTCTTTTGATTTGTTCTTGGTTGGTCTCGGGCATGTCCGGGGTCAACCGTTATTTGTAAAGTACATCGGGCACCGTCCCTTTTTCGGCTTTTATTAATTCCGCCCTTTATTGCTTTAAGTTCTGAATGATTTGTGCATCTTGATTGAATGCTTGTGGTAGAGTAGGAATCCGATGCCGACGCGAGAGAATAAAATCCGTAGAACTGCCAGATTCTGGCATAGATAAGAAAAATAGAACTCCTTTGTAAATAGAAGAGTAGAGGTCCGACGTAGATGATAGAAATCCGGAAACCTGCGAGATTCCTGCAATTTAAATAAGATTCAAAAGTCGCTGTAGGCCGAGCTTCATAGATGGGAAGGCCGCTGCGGGCCCCCCTCTCCGTAGCAAGAATGCATGAAAGAGCCGCCGTGGGCCTTAGTCTTCATAGATGAGAAAGCCGCTGCGGGCTCCTCTCTCCAGTGATTCCTCCAACGGAGGTCGCTGTGGACCCCTGCCCTTCTGCCTCTGATGGAGCGCGGAGTTTGAAGATCAGAGGTGCTGCAGACTCGTACAAGGCAAAATTGGGAAGACCTCGGCCTTTGATGGAGCTCGTCAGCTCGGAGATCAAAGGGAAGTCGGCTCCCGCGAGACGAAATTGGGAACCCTTCGGCCCCTGATGGAGCTCGTCAGCTCTGACATCAGAGGGAATGTCGGACTCTCTGATGGAGCACGGAGCTCGAAGATCAGAGAGCTGTTGGAGCTGCTGTGGGTTACTGGCTGAAGATCAGAAGAGCAAGATATGGATCCGAGATCATATAGGGAGAATCTGCAGATAAATCCCCTCAGGTGAGAGGATGGACGAAGGTCCAATTAGGGATAGAAGTCCGAGGTTAGATGCAAGAACTCCAAGAAGAAATCCATTCTAATGGACACAGAGATCCGAGATAGGATGAAAACTCAAGCCATGCTGGGGAGGCGAGTGAAACTTTGCGAGCTCAAGCCGTGCTTGGGAGGCGAGCGAAGCTTTGCGAGGATCCCAGATTATAAGAAAATCCAGAGAGGTCGGTGATCCAGGGAAGTAGATCAAACTAAGATGAAAGTCTGAGATAAGCTGATAAGCATTGTTGCCTTCGTCGCGGAGACGGGCTCAAGCCGTGTCAGAGGCGAGCGAGACCTGCAAACATAAGGAGAACGTAGTACATGAAGTTATTGTTGAAAGTCGGGACTTACCTCGGGGAGAATAATCAGTTCGAAAAGAACAGCGGAGTCAATCCATGTGAAGAGAATTTGCATAATAAAAGAAAATAAGATAGATTCGATAGAGTCCAGAAGCAAGTGATAATGCTCCCACTGTGGTCGCCAATGTTCGGTACCGGAGTACGGTCCTGAGATGCCCGAGCTCCATGAGTGGCCAAACCCGGGGCTCAGGATAAGTGAATGTGCTTCCAGTTGGAGTGCTTCATAAGAATGAAGATTGAACTTGGTAGGTTGGAGCTGGAGGTCGGATGGTCCGAGGTGATCCTCTGTCCACGTCGGGTGGGGGGTACCTGCAAGACACTCCGACGCCCAAGTCAATAAAGAGAAGAGAGAAGTAAGAGAGAGTAGAGTTAGAGAAAATGAAAGCGTAGTTGCGTTTTGTTCGTTGTCGTACCTGGAAATGGAGGGCGGAACCTCTATTTATAGACAATGTGTCGTACTTGAGCCGTTGGATGCGTGGGTGAGATCCTGACCATCGGGTACGGGTCAAACGTGGATGCGGGTGTCCTGAAGTACAGAAGTGGGTCAAGCCCAAGCCAGCGAAGGTTTGGCCCGGTCCGGAACAGTAAACAATTGTATTACAAGTTGTCCAATTGTGAGTTTTGTTAGATGAGGTTAGTTTCTATTCCTGGGACATGCGAATTCTAGAGGAGGAATACTTGTAGACCCGTATAAGGTAGGAATCGTGTTGTAGTTACTATCGTCCATGACAGAGATTAGGAGTTTTGTTGGCCTGGCAAGTTACTATCAATGGATTGATTATAGAGGGTTTTCCTAATAAAACAATGTCTTTGTGTGGGATGATTAGTGTACATAGAGCTTTCAAGATCTTAAGAGGAGGTTAACATTGGCAAGTGTCGATTTAGATTTCCCTAAGAATGCAAGTGAATTATTCACAGTTTATGGTGGTGCATCCTAAGATGGGTTTAGGTGGTCTAAGGGTCAAGTTGTCGCATATGCTTTTAGACAACTACTAATGCAGAAAAAATTTTTAAAGTCGGTTAAGTTGGACATTTAAAGTTGGGTGTGTGTGTCTAACTTCTATTAGAACGACTTTAGTATGCTAGGGATTTAAAGTCAGTTAAATTTCCAACTTAAAAAGCTGGTTTTTAAGTCTCTTTTAGAATTGACTTTAAATACATGTTTCGTTACTAATGAATCATGTTTCCCTACTTAAAAATCTCTTTTTAGTGACCTATTTAGAGACCGAAACCTCAAATTGGTCGCTAAATCGGTTGCTACACATTAGCGACCAGTGATTTAGAGACTTTCCAAAATTGGCCGTTAAAATTTATCGCTAACTATTTTAGCGGGCGATATGGAGACGAATTTTCTCACCAAAAAAAAAATATGGGGACTAATTTTGAATTTCAGTCACTAAATCCATCGCAAAATTTTTAGCGACTGATTTATCAACTATTTTATCGGTCTCTAATCAGCTGCTATTTAGAGATTTTTTAGTAGTATTTAAAGTCAGTTAGATGTCTGACATTAAAAGTCTTTTTAAATAGGATATTTAGATAGCCGACTTCAACCATACAAAGGAACATACACAAATTCTAAAGTTCTAAGATATCAAAATTAACCAACAATATTACAAAATGTCAATTAGGCTATTTAATCCGTCCTTTCTTTGCAATTGGCTTACGTTCCACATAAAATACAACCTTGGAAAAGAACTCCGCTCAATAGATTTCTACAAACCTGAGTAAGCAGATTGTCATCATCACTAGGCAACTTCAAGTTATCCTTGGTGCTCCTATTGTCCGTAAGCAGACTCACCTATAGAATAACATCATTCAAATAAAGATTCAGACAACAGAAACAATATCGTTAATTGAATCAAGGGAATTGCTAAAATGATAAAATTGCACCTAAAAAATTCATCCCCACAAATGATAAAATTACAATTAATTAAAAAATTATTCTAATTTCCTGTGATAAAATTTGATTCTCACAAATAATAAAATTGCACCTAAAAAACTTCATCCCCACAAATGATGATGTTGTTGCTGATTCTCAAGCATTTGGTTGTGTCTAAGACCCAAAATTTGATTATTGCCTCAGAGTCTGTTGCTACTTCTAATCCAGTAGTAGCTTCTGACATGAGAATTTTAGGAAAGCTATGGGGTGTGATCTCACATGATGTTGGTGATCCGTAGCTGCCGATACCCAGGGAACAGTTGATCAACACGATTATTTTGAATCGGTTGTGTCCAAGAGCCATAACAAGAAACTGGGACAAAAAAGAATTTGGTTGTCGGATACAACACTCGTTCAAAGACAAATTCTGCTTCTACCTCCTTTTGATTTGTTTTGGGCTTTAGTTTCTTTAACTCTCTTATAACTTTTCGTTAGGATGACTTGTTTTAGGGTGTCTTTAAATTAGGGCTCCTTATCACTGCTATGTTTTTGTTTCTTTTTTCTTGTCAAGGGTTTTGGTCTAATTCCCCCTTGGCCTCTCTTCTATCTTCTTTTTTCTCTTTTTTTAATAAATCCAGAGAGAAGTACTCTTTTCCGTTCTTGATGTTTTTCAACATCAAAAGGTTTTAAAGATGCTTCTTTCATTTTATTTGCGGAAAAAAAAGCTCTATGGCTTAAAGGGTTTGTTGGTGAGCTTGAAGCCAAAGAGTTAGAAGCAACATTTATGTGTGATAGTCAAAGTGCTATTTCTCTTTCTAAATGCCAAGTTTTTCATAAGAGGACAAAACACATTAACATTTATGTCCATTCTTTTACGTATATATTATTACAATCAACACATAAATTAACTAAATTGCAAAGTGTTTTTTTTTTGATACACTAGTACGGATCACTTTTCAAAAGCACTTGCTTAAGACTCTTCACCAGATCATTCACCGTCATTTCGCATTCATCCCTCATCTGCAATATATAAATAAATAAATAAATTCACAACACAGTGGTATATCAATTAAAGATTTCAAGTAGGTATAAATAAATAAATAAACAAATAAATAAATACACAATACAGTGGTACATCAATTAAAGATTTCAAGTTGGTATAAATAAATAAATAAATACACAACAGTGGTATATTAATTAAAGATTTCAAGTAGGTATACACAATAAAGTCCAAAACTATTCACCCTGATTCATATTTACTAGTCAACTTCTAGCAAAACCTAGTTTATTTATTTATTATTTTAATAGTTTAAAATTATAGTAATTATTAATCTTTTAGTTATATGTACACTTAATTATTTACGGTAGTGAAACATAAATATGATGAGTAATAAATAATACTATGGGCCCTTATAGATAAACAGTTTGATTAAGCACTTGCGGCATAAGTTGTTTATGTAACAAAAAATAAAATAATGTTAAACTATTTTTTTATAAGTCATAAACCATTTTTTTTTGGTATCAAGTCATAAGCCGTTTTTATCCCAGAGAGCTTATGAAATTAGCTGAAAACAACTTATGAATATGTCATAGGATGTTTTCATAAGCTCTACTAAATAGTCTCAAAAACAGTTATGTTAATAGATAAACCAAAATAAACCGACCCAAACGAGCTCTATATATCATAAAAATAAAAAGAGAAGATAGTGCACATATACCTGAGCGATAACAGTGATGGAAAGAGCAGAATTCCCAAAAGGCAAGACACTGCTACCAGTGACAAAGAGCTGAAGATTTTCAAGGTGGTTAAGTAATTTAAGCTCAATACCATTCTCTTTCTCACAATTAATTTCAAAGAGCACCTCCTTCCCCATTACTCTTGCTTCAATCTCAGGTAGAATATTAACGTTACAATCATCTTCATCATCATCACAATTTGTTTCACAAGAAATTGTCTCTTCATTGTTATTTCCAAATACATGAGGTTTCTTGTTGATGACTATTACTGATGCCACATCTTTTTTCTCTTTATTTTCTAGTTCTTGAACACGTTCTTGAAGTTGTTTCACGTAATCTATTGCTGCTCTAAGAATAGAAGCCTTGTCCGTCTATGGAAAAAAGAGAGAATATTATAAAATTAATTCCCAACCAATATTTCATTTTTTTTTCTAGTAGTGGGTCATTTTTTTACTTTACCAACTAGTGATTTTACTAGTACCACGTGTTCTTTTGTATAGTGTAGTATTGGAAATTCATATTGGACATGATACCGACTCAGTCTAATCATTCATACATATTTAATAATTGAATATTAAGATTTAGTGACATATCAAGATCTCTCTTCCTTTTCATTGGTTGTCAAAAACCATGTACGTAATTTAACTTATCTATACAATAATTATCACTAATGTTGCAATAAGAAACAAAACTTTGCTTTCAATCACATTAATCACATTGTTTAATTTCATATCAAATGAGCCACTTCATACAATAGTTGTCATTTATCCCCACTTTCATTTCCCCCAAGTCCAGAGAGTTGGTTCTAGGAGGGTATAGTTTTTTTTAGATAAGTAATTGTATTAAGGGGCGTACAAGGGGTGCACCAACTCCTTATACTTAGGGGGCCTCGTTAAAATCTCCGAGGCCCAAAATTCAATAGGAAAAAGGCTGGTGTGGCAAAACTTTGCTTTCAATCACATTAATCACATTGTTTAACTTATATATATATACAATAATTATCACTAATATTTTATCGGACGTTACCTTCTGTGTTTTTTGTGGAGGCTCTCTAGAAATTGAGAGTCATGTCTCTTCCTTTAGTATGATTTCTCGTCTCGCATTTGGTATTAGATCTTTAGGTGGCTCAGGCTAGTTTTGAACTCTCAATCCTTTTTTAGTATTCTATTATGGAGGTTCCCACCCTTCAATAGAAAGGGTCTGATTGTTCTTTGGGTTCTTCGAGAATCCAAAAACATGTATATCTTCTCAAAGTACAGAATCCAAGATCTCTCTGAAGCCTTATTTTCGATGAAAATGTTCACATATGTAGGTGGTTTTTGGCTAAATCATCTAGTGTATGTCTTTTCTATGAATGATGTGTCAATCCCTTAGTCTATCTCAAGGAAATAAAATAGGCGTCATAAGTATCATAGGTCTACTTTTCATGGTTGTGGACGATTTTGCGGTGCCTTTTTGACCTCTTGTTTAGTGTGGCTATACTGGGCTGTGAATTCCCTAAATGTTCATAATATAAACATTTTTTTAGAAAAAATATTATAAATATATACAAAATAAATAAATATTTTCACAATAAAAAAGAGTGGATACACGAGTTGATACAGGAAACAGACTTATTTAGTTTTTTTTTTGTCGAGAGACTTATTTAGTTAGAAAATGAAATGTAATTTGATTCTTAAATATCAGTTAAATTAGAGCCTATTTGAAATCCTTTTCTAAAAACAATTTTTCGTTCTCTAAAATTTTTAATGAACAAATTTGTTATTTTTAATGAACAAATTTATTGTTTGTTAAATTTTAAAAATCAGGAAAGAGTTTTTAAAACACAATTCAAATAGATTCTTAGTCTTTTTAAAATAGTTTTGTGGACATTCTAGTCCTCTTTGAGACTAATTTGACTAGTATTTAATTTTTTAATAGCCAAAATAATACTTTTCATTTTTTTAGAGAGCAAAGGTCTTTTTTCTGGAAAAGACTTTTTTGGGCTTCAAACTCCTAAAATAATACAAAGTTCTTAAACTTTTCATGTGTTTATTTAGTGTCAGAGGAAATCGAATAATCCGTCTTTACATAGATCTGCCACTGGCCCAAGGAAAAGGCCCCTGAATAATTTGGAATTCGGGCAGGAAATAAGTAAAATCTGATTCCAATTTGTTCTAGGATGAGTGCTTTTAAAAGAGCTGATTTAAATTACCTTGTTTTTCATAAACTTATTTATGGTTACTTTATATTGTAATTATTATTTGTATATAAGTGTTTGTGGTACAAATCAGGTATTTTCTGCGTGCAAATGTAGAGATTAATCCCTCGAGTTGAGTAGGACTACGATGGGCAACAAAGCTCTCACTCAAGAGGTTTGACAATGCTGGATGCCTAAAATTGGATTTCAACCCAATATCTTAATTAAGTTGGAAGAAAGCCTATTATCTCATCCAATTACTCTTATTTGGTTAAGCTGCATGCCCAAGTGCTCTCCTAGAAGCGGGTACCCAAGTGCTCTCCTAGAAGCGGGTATATAAGTGTTTGGTTGAGTATAAAAGCTTTCTATTTAAATTTTTGTTTTTTATTTTTGACAAATTTAGATTTTTATTTATTTCTAAAGATTGATATTTTGACGTTTTCATTGTTAAAATAGTCAATAGGAGACAATAGATAAGTAGCATTAATGGTTTTCTGATAGTAGTTGTTACTATAAATAGAAAAAACAAAGTACCATTAATGGTGAAATATAATGCAGGAAGCCACATATAATATTCAACGAAAGTAAGGTTTGGTGTCATCTTTTTGATTTGATCAAAGTATAAGGTGTCATCTTTTTTGCCATAAACATTTCCACCATAAATAAATTAAACTAAACTAAATTACCTTGCTCAAGCCGGGAATCGTGGCTGAGAGTGCAATGAATCTTTCAGTCAGTTCTTGTCTCCTTTTTCTCTCTGCCATAATGTGATCCGTCGTCTGAGAACTGCTTCTAGCTTTTTTCACCGTGCTTTTCCTTGGTTCAACGTTTTGTGTTTCACCACGGCTCCGTTTAGAAGAAGAATCACGTTTAGGTTCAGGTTCAGGAGTAGCTGGTATCATAGTTGAGTTATCAAAAGACAAAATATATGTCTTTGGTGAACACGAACGTCGACGTGTCGTTTTAGAATTATTCTTAGAACCTTGTTGTTGTTGAGTTTGTTGTGACACTACGGAATTAGAGCTATTGCTGCTTTTTACCAAATTACCCTGCTCTTGTTGATCCAAATCCAATGAGGCTAAAACGACGTCGTTTATAGCAGAAACGGGATTGTTTTGTGTTTGAAGTGAATAATCACTTTCACTTTCGGAAGAGAAAGCTGGTGGTGGTGTCTGCAACTGCAAAATCTCTCTAAGAAACTCTTCACCACCATCATTGTTGTTAACGCAACTATCCGTGAAATAATCATCAACGCAATCCAATTCCTTCAACAAATAATTAATTGAAATAAATAACACTTTTTTTTAAATTTATTAAACAACTAACATGAATAAGATTTTTACTGTAAAAAAAAACATGAATAAGATTTCTACCGATTGAAGATGCCAATCCTGCCATGATTCTTCCATTGCAATGTGGTTGTTGTTTTTGGTGTTTTGCTTTGCACTGACTAGGAGGTGTTATTATAGTTATAGACTTATAGTGATAATAAATAATAATTTTTTTTGACAGCAATATATAATAAGATATAATAATTGATAAACATAATAATATAGGGTGAGGGTAATGTCATGAATAGAGTGTGATATGAGTGCGTGATAGGTAAGGGGGGATAGGGTAGGGGGACACGATATAACTCGTGTTTCATGCTATTTTAATATGAGCCGTTGGATCATTTTATATGGGAAAATGTCAAGTTCGAATTTTGGGTGTGACAAAAACTCTATTGAGAGGTGAGAACTGCACGGGCCGACAAATTCGAGTACTCATGGTCAGCCAGATTACCCGGCATATATTAATCATTGGTAAAGTCGATGGAAACTACGAATCAATAATATGGTTACCAAAGAAAATATATATGGGGAAGGGAAACAAAGTGGGGAGTGGGACCGAGGGGGTGAATGTGCGGTGTCAGGACTCACAGTGTTACAGTTCCCACTTTTGGAAAGCTGAGCTTGACACGCTGTTTTCACATTGAATAATCAATTTATGGCTTTTTTTTTATTTTAAGTTCTGGACTCTGCCCTTTGTTTTTTTGGCAAAAATACAAGTGGGCTAGAATCGCGTTTGAGACCTTTCCGCTTTGAGGCAAGTAAGTAGGGAACCCTGCCCAGAACAAATTGTACTGGTAACATATCTTCTTGAGGAGTGGTGGACAAATTTGAAATTGTACTGGTAACTTACAAATTAAAATCTACATTTATTTTCAAACACAAGTATCACTAAAAATGTAAAAAAAAAAAAAGTAAAACTTTAACAGGTTCACAACTTGTGTTGCCATGGAGAGGTTTGTTGTTTCAAGTGGAAAGGAAAAAAGAAAGTAGAGCTAGTTCAATGTTGCAATGAAGAAAGGAAGAGGAGAAACAATCTCGTTTCACGTTTCAGTGACAATGAAGAAAAAAGAATAAAGAAAGAAGAGGGAGAAGAAAGATGAAACTCACCGGAGTACAATCAATAACCTAGGAAGAGAGAATCAAAATCAAAATCTAATAAAGGAAAGTGCTAGTAAATTGGCTGATCTAGACACTCTACTAACATGTCATGTGTCCCTTTTTAGGTCAAATAAGTAACTTTCCTGCTAAATGACAAAAATAAAACTCATGTGTCCCTTTTAGAACCAGACTGACTCAGTCAGACGCGCTGTCAGTTTTTTTCTTCAAAAGACATAAATTTTTTCTTATACTATTTACTACAATCTATGAAAACTACTAAAATTGATCAATTTAACTACTAACAATCGTCAACAAAAATTCAACCATTATCAAAATTTCCAAAATAACTTTTTTTAATAATCTATTAATTTAATTAATATGATTAAATTAAAATTAAACGATATACAATTTACTATAATCTACTAAAATACTAAAACCAATCAATTTAACTACTAACAATTGTCAAAAAATTTGAACCACTAACAAAATGTTCAAAATAACTTCTTTCTCTCAATATTTTAATGAATTTAATTAACCTGATTAAATTAATATTAAATGATCTAAATGGGAGCGACAACAAGAGACTGACACGGGAGCGGCAACGAGGGAGACAACAGGAGAGGCAACTGGGAGTAGCACAAGGAGAGCGGCAACGGGATTGCCAACGAGAGAGGCAATGAGAGCGCCAACGGGGTGCATATCTTTTATATATATATATATATATATATATATATATTAAAGCTCATTTTCTTTTTTCCCCGATTTTTACTCCATTATTAAGATAATAAGAAGATACGACTTTTTTTTAACTTTTTTCAACACAAGTATTTTAATAAACTTGAAATAAAGTCTTTTATCAAATTTTCCCTTTTTCTTTTATTACTTTTTGTAATTCTCAACGTATTTGTAAATTCATAGCAAATTATCACAAATATAGTGTTACACATGCGGAGGCACAGATAAAATACTGTTGGAAATTCAAGTGTGAGTGGTTTAGTCCCACATCGGCTATGAATGAGCTATATGAATGATATATAAAAGAGGGGACCCATATACGTGACACGCCTTAAGGTTTTGGATGGAGATGTGGTGTCTAAGTCTCTTAGTGGTCCAGTTCATTGGCTAGCTCGTTGTTGCTCCCGGGGCTCCCCTGGGCTCCCCAGCAAGTCGTATCAGAGCCATGGTTCGGCTTGGTGGGAGAGCGGGTAGTGCATCCTAGTTTAGATCAAATATAGTGATGCGGGTGACTCACACTTGGGGGGAGATGTTAGAAATTCAAGTGTGAGTAGTTAATCTCACATCGATTAAGAATGAGCTATATGAAGGATATATAAGAGAGGGAACCCATATATCTAACACCTTAAGGTTTTGGGTGGAGATGTTGTGTCCAAGTCTCTTGAAGGTCTGAGTCGTTGGCTAGCTCATTGTTGTTCCCGACGCTCACCCGGACTCCCCAACAAATACTACTACTCCCCCCTCCGGTCTCATTTATTGTGGGATTCTAGGCCATTCAATCACAAAACAAAAAATATTTTAGATTTATTGAATAACAGATGTATCTGGTCTATATTACCGATGAGATACAACTGAACGTAAAAAGTGTGTTTTACTTAAAAGTGTATCTGGTCTATATGTCGCATTGTGCCGCCTCTTGAAAAAGACCGAAATAGTATATACTCCCTCCAGTCCTTATTATAAGAAAAATTTTGGTACATTTTTTGGTCCTAATTATACGAAAAAGATACACTTTTCAAAGCACATTAATTGCTAAAAATTCTTTTATACCCCTATTTAATGTGAGATATAAGTTTACTAAAAAGTCACATAGTGAGTATAAAAATTTAATACTAGGGATATATTTGGAATAAGACTTAAATTGCATCACATTTAATAATCTCCTTTGTCTTTGTGTTTTTTGTATTTTCCTCTTATAATAGAGACTGGAGGAATTACGATGCATGATTTTAGACTCATTTCGTTCATGCGTCGGTTTATGCAATTCAATGAACTTTAGAATTGTCATACTGTCATACCCTCTTATCATTTAAATGCCATTTGATTACCATCAGGTCTGATTAGACAATACACTGCACTCATTTATTTTTGCCTTTAATAAGCTATCTAATTCCACATGAGTGCACTTAAATTTTTCCTTTTTGCTCAAACACCTAATAATAATAATTTTAAAAATATTTGGTCAAAAAAATAATTTTTTTTGACAATAAAAAAAATTTAAAAAAAATATTTCACTATATCTTAAAATCTACTTCCACGTCATTCTCCGGCAGGATTTGGCGCCATAGTTTCCGCTTTCCCGCCTAAGGCTCCGTCGTGTGGCCCGCGTTGGCTTGCAACAATTGGTTAGCGAATGAAAGAAAGGTGGTATAGTTGGCAAAATGGGCTACACGGCCCGTATCGGACCGGCCCACATCGGGCTCAGGCTTTTATGGATTTGGCTAAAAAGTCTGGGTATTAGTTTGGGCTCAAACTTTATAGCCCGAGTCTGACCCTATGCGGGCTACGGGCTTTTCTGGATAGTCTGCATTGTGCGCAACACTAAATTAAAAAAATAATTTTGTAAAAAATTAAAAGTAAAATTTGCTTATGTTAGGAATTGAATATTAAAATCAAAACATTAAGTAGTATTGGCATACTCCCAGCAACGTGTCTTTCATTCAAAATGCTACTGACTTTTTTTTTCCCGATAAGTAAAAAGTAATATTAAATAAACATTTATCTTAGTATTGTTGGCACACACTCCCCCCACCTTCTATGAAGGGTTTGGAAGGGCACTCAATCATGTGCTAAGACTAAATGCATTACAATACACCAAGGTTTAATGCCATATAAGGCATAATACAATTCAAGAAATACACACCAAGGAGATGAGACACCTAGATACTAGAGATAAACTAACTCTAATAAAGACATGGAAGAAGATACTTTGGAAAAACAAAGAAATGCTACTGACTTATATTGGAAAAACAAAGAAACGTGGAACTCAAGCGTTACGGTAACAGTAATAGTAGTAGCATCACATACTATTTTTTGGGGAGATGAAGGAAAAAGAAAAAGAAAAGACAGCAGAAAAACAAAAGCTAAAGATAAACGAAGTATCTCCTAGTCCTAGGTAAAGATAAACAAAGTAGCATCACACGTATGGCCTTGTTTATTCCAAAACATAACTCCATTTAAAAATGTTATTCAATAAAAGGCAAGTTATTCAATTTTATAAGAAGAAAGTTTCTGCTACTGTCTATATAGTAAGGTTATTTAATATCAAATGCTCTCGTAATTTATTGAATAAAATATCTATATAAATTACTAAATGAAGCTTTTTTGGAGCCTCTAGGATGCTCCACATCATCTAGATTTATTTTTCAATTATATTAATATATATTTTTTAATTTAAATAGGAGACTTTAATTTTAGCTTTTAATTAGATGTAGTGAAAACACATGATTGCCACTAACTTATTAAAAGATGCAATTAGTGGAACAGAAATGAATTTGATTCATGATTTAAAACTTTTTAATTGCCCTTTCTAACTCATTTCAATATTACACTAAATAACATTTTATTTGGTGAAATAGTTTATATTGGTGATTTTAACTATTAAGTATGCAACATGTGGAACTTTTTTGACAAGAATGAAAGCTTTTTCCAATCCTCTAGAATGCTCCTCAATTTTCTAGTTTATTTTTCGACCCCTCATTCTTTAATCTATATCTATCTATCCAATAATAAACTTAACCCATTTGGTCAAAAAAATAATAAACTTAACCCAAAAAACAACTTACCTTTTAATCGTACACTATCAGTTTTTTTAAAATCTAATCTATATACATGAATGAACATCATAAAATGAGAGCCAATTAATGAAAACCAACCAATGAAAAATGTAACGGCTAACGTAATTTACATTAAAATAGTAGGGTCTCAAGTGTGTATCTAACATGTAGACAATTATTATAGCAACATGCAAAAAGCTGGTTTGGATCTATAACGTGCTGCTGGTTTGTAGACATATCAAAAGCTAATCAAAGAAAAAAGTAACTTCCCATATGTAATTAAGTAGTTAGTTGTAACCTGTCAAAAATAAAACTTAACTGCAAGGTAAACAAAAAGACTACCTACAATAACGAAAAGATCAAAGTTAAAATGATCCTGTAAAAACTCTGTTTACTACTATCACATAATATTTTGAGTAAACTCAAAATATCACATAAATATAATTTTGTAGTGACTAATATTAGTTCAGTTACACTTATTTTTTTAACGGTTATTATTCCCATTTAATATAACATTTTCCAACATTTGGTTACCCAATTTAATTAAACTAATTAAGCATTATTTTAATTATAGTTTAACAAAAAAGTAATGGATGCCTATATAAGCTTTTTTCATAGATGTGACATTAGGGAAGAGAGTCACAGTTGTAATCACTATAGCTCTAGAGAAGTTTGGTTGATTATTTTCTAATTATTTTTTGTACAGATAAGAATCAAACTGATCCATCAAATTTCCCGACCTATGTCCATCCCAACTCCATGATAACAAGGTACTATAAATTTACTATATATGTGATTACATTATTTATAATTTCATGGGGTGTTAAAAGCTATACTACAAGAAAATCAGTTATTAGCGAGGGACATTAGCGAGGGAAAAACAATCCCTCGCAAAAACCTCATTTAGCGACGGATTTGTAGGGATTAGCGACGGAATTTGAATCTGTCGTTTTGGTCAGGGATTAGCGACGGATTTGAAGCTATTAGCGACGGAAATTTCCCTCGCTAATGGTTTGGAGGGAAAATTCAGTCAAATTCACGCGAATCAAGGAAGTTAGCGACGGAAATTAAAATCCCTCGCAAATAAAGTAACAATTAGCGACGGAAATGTTGTTCCCTCGCAAATTTTTTTTACTTTTTTTTACTTAAATCTGTTTCTACCCTTCTTTCTCACTCACAACACTCATTCTTCTTCTCTCCTCTTCACCATTCCTCTTCCCTTCCTCTCTTCCTCTACTCTCCACCACCACCACCACCATCAACACCACACAACCAACCAACCAACCACCCTCACTCTTCTTCTCTCCTCTTCCTCTACTCTCTCTCTCACCTACAAACACTAACCCATCACCACACAACAACCACCACCACCACCATCAACACCACACAACCAACCAACCACCCTCACTATTCTTCTCTCCTCTTCCTCTACTCTCTCTCTCTCACCTACAAACACTAACCCACCACCACCCAACAACCACCACCCACGACCACCACCACCACCACCACCACCACCTACGACTTTCTTTTCTCTTTCTCTCCACCTTCGACCACCACCACCACCACCACCACCACCTACAAAATTAATAATATAAAATAATTTTCATTAATAATATAATAATAAATATATAAAAAAATAAAAAACAAGCCATTGAAATTTGAAATTTGAAAAATCGCACAAAAATTGAGGTAGACATTAGCGAGGGAATTAGCGAGGGAAATTTCTCTCGCTAATTAGCGAGGGATTTTGAATCCCTCGCTAATCACATTAGCGAGGAGGGATTTAGCGAGGGAACTGGTCCCTCGCTAATTCCCTCGCAAATGACCATTAGCGAGGGATTTTGGTCATTTTGCGAGGGAAAAATCCCTCGCTAATCCCTGTTTTTCTTGTAGTGCTAGCTACCAGGTTAGAGAAAGCGACTACTTAAGATCAAAATCATTGATCATGAAGTATGCTACAAAAAGACAATAAATTTATTAGTCGAACTTCTTTAGTTTTTTTCATATGTTCTTATGTCGTATTTTAGTTCAGAGTGTTGTATGTTTGATGATAAGGAGAATGATTATTTATATATTGATGAGAATCCTTTTATCTCTTTTTGAAGATTTCCAAGAAGAAGAAAAACTTCTACTATTGTGTTCAACACCAATTACTTAATATTATCCATTTGTGTTATTAATGACTGTTATTTTTTCCCTCATCACTTATACAAGTCTTTCATTCTTCATTAGAAGTTGGATACAAAGTATCTTTATGCATAAAGGTATTCTTGGAGGTTCCTTTCCAAGGGCCACTTAGATTGCACGGTTCTCACAATGTATATATCAGAGATGTTTTAAAAGGAGGCAATATTTGGTCACTATATTTCAGTTGCAAATTGATCATCTTGCAACAGTCAATATTCAACTTCCATTAAACTTCATGAAGAAATGTTAGCTAGCTTTTCACATTTTTAGATGCTCAAATACTTTTTAATTAGATCGCACGGTTCTCGACAATGTATATATCAGGGGGTGTTTCAAAATGAGGCAAAAATTTGGTCACTATATTTCAGTTGCAAATTGATCATCTTGCAACAGACAAGATTCAACTTCTATTAAACTTCATGAAGAAATGTTAGCTATGAGCTTTTAACATTTTAGATGCATAAATATTTTTCCTTTTTAAATAATATTAATGAGAATATTTTTATAACTTCTTTGTGAACTTTTCAAATTATCGTAAAATATTTTTTAAAAATTTACTAAGGAGAATATATTTGTTTACAAATATAAAAATTATTAATATACCACTATAAAATAATTCATATGAAATGCTAAGGATATTCACATTAATAAACAACTTAAAAGACGAGTTATCGATTTTATATGTGCGTGTTTGTCAGATATCCCTTCATTACATATTTTATTTAGCACATAATACATTAACTTTTCATGAAACTTATTTTGGAATCAAAAATTATGACATGATTGTTTTTAAAAAATTATTTTAATAAAAAATATAAACATTGAAATATAATTAAATTGAAACAAAGTTATTAGTATAATTGCAAACATAAACGTATATATGAAGTAAAAAAACAAAATTCTAATATCAGCAACTTACTTTTAAATGTATGTTGTAATAATTAAATGTTATCTTAACATTATTGAATAAATTTGTTAACCGCTTTTACACAATTTACATACCACAGTTATATTAAGATTATAAACTAAAATATTTCAAAAAAATATTATAAAATAATGTCATTGTTTTAAAATTACAATTTAATTCCATTTAATTTCAATGAAAAATCTCTGTAATACTCCAAAAAGTACGTGAACTATTTCAACATTGTTTTATCTTTAGTGTAATTACAATTTTAAAAATCAACCTCACCAAAAAGGGTTAATAATATATTATTGATGAGTATGATGAAAATCAGATACAATACACGATAATGAAATACAAAATTTCTCTAAGGTTCTCTTCGTGTATAAGGTAAGCACATGCCTATAGCCTATAGGTGGATCTTGGCTAATGTTAAGTAATGTGTCAGATGCTCTATTCTTGGATAAGGTATGCACATGCATAGAGGTGAATCTTGACTGATGTTAGGTCGAGTTATAATCTCTTTTATGAATAATATGTTGACATTTAATTTGGAGTGTCTCTCGCAAGCAGTGGAAGACCCAAGATCTTAGGTTAGGGGTTGGAAAAATATTCATTACCAAAATTATTAGTTCATGGGAATTTTAAAAATTTCTTTTCTAATATCGTCATTTTATTATTCAAAATTAATAAAACAAATTATTTACCCTAACTTTATTTTAGTGATCAGCAATTTAGTTTCTTAGTTATTATTCATTCTCCTCTTTAGTCCGAAAATATATTAAAATAATTAGTAGTCCCTAAAGATAATGATGTTCGTTAAATTACTTTCGTAGTTTAATAAATTGTCCCTTACGAAAAATAGTGAGAGAAATGTCATAAAACTTAGGGACTAATGACATATTTCTAATCACTAAATACAATGAAAAATATTGTTACGTTTCCTACTACAAAATATAATAAAAAATATTATATTACTCTAAAAACTTAGATGAAAATAAATTAACAATTTTTTAAATAGTAAAGTATTCAATCAATTTTTTAATATTTATTTCACTTTACTGAAACTTTATTTTCAACAATCAACCTTATAAATTAAATATACACTATATAAAACTATTGTCTAAAAAGTATACATGTGTTAAAAACATTACAGTATACATGTGTTAAAATTTATAAAAATCTAACATATTGAATTAACATATTTACCAATTATAATAGGGTAGATGAATTAAAAACATTACAGTATACATGTGTTTTCCTTTTTAATCAAAATTAATATAAGTTGTTTTGGAAATAAAAACTAATTAGTTGACCTTTAAAATATTTTTTTTATGCAACATATATGCATTGAAAGGGAGGGGTTTTACATTCATATGAATTATTCTCTTGATTGACAAGAAATTCATGAGTTAGTAGAATATGAGTGGAAGAAACTCATTTGTTTGTCTTTACACTGAGTGACAAATTAATCAAAGACACTGTATATAATTACTTCACTTGACTCAAAAATTCAGAATCTTTTCGATTTCCTATTCATTATATATTTTTGGGTTTTTGTTTGAAAAGAGTTAACAATTAGGTTGTTCGTAGTTTTCTCAACAAACTACCCAACACCACTGAAGGATGCACCAACACCATTGAAGGGTCCAGTTTTAAAGTGAGAATTTCAAGCATGTGGGATACTTTTAACATACATCGAAGAAAAGAATTTTTCAACACAGATATGGTGTTAATTGATGAATATGTATCATTTTATGATGATACAAAAATGTTTTTAATTTAAATAATGTTACTATTCTTGATTATTTTGAAAATTTTGTAGGAAAATTACATACATTCTACTATTGGAAGGAACATTGCACATACATTCAAGCGAATTATGTCAATCAAAATTGCTCCCGCTCTTCAACTAAGAAACATGAACATTTACCAATAGAAAAATCAAGCAACATGACTCAGTCATCAGATCTTTCAATTGAGTGTCAATGTATATATTTTCACTTCCTTCACTAATTTTTTATAAATCTAATTTATAAATTTCCACCCAGATATTACCTTTGCACATCACTAAAAATTAATAAACACATATTTCATTTTAATAGTACTACGAATGTTTTGATTTCAAATAAAGTTTGAGTTTCACAAAATTTTCTTTTCGTCAACTTACAAACCAATAGGTACTAATAATATTAATTCATTACTCCCCTCTTTTTAGTTCATAGCCTTTATATATTCAATTTAGTTCAATACCACTGTAGGATGCACCAACACCATCGAAGGGTGCACCATCAAAGTAAGAATTTCAAGAATGTGAGATATTTTGAACATACATCGAAGAAATGAAATAATCAACATAGACATTGTGTTAATTGATGAAAAAGTACCAATTTATATGATGGTTACCAAATTATTTTTAATTTAAATAATGTTGTTGATTATTTGGAATATTTTCCAGCACGTAGCAAATTACATGCATGATAGTATGATACTATTGGAACGAACATTGCACATTCATTCAAGCAAGTTTTGCAAGAAGACAAAATATATATCATTTGGGGTGTGAAAAATAAAGAAAAATATGTTGTGATTGAAGAGAATCCATCAATGGTAGAGTTCTTTTTTGATACAATAGTGAATGAGGAAGACTATGGTGATAAGACAATCCCCCATTTCAAAAAATAAATATCACACACTTTACTTTAAATCCCAAAGTTGACAAAGTAAAGACTACATTTGAACTATTGTCAAGAGCAACATCAATAGTTGATAGGGAAAAAGACATGAATTACAAATTCTCTTTGGCTACTTCATTGTTTCAAGAAAAATCATTATTTTATACTCTACATTTAAATTACAGATAGTTGCCTAGTATAGTGTAGCAACAGTAATTGATTTTTTGATCAAAAATATTATACTTCTTATTATTAAGTATAATGAAGAATATTATAATTACTTTAAAAAATAATATGAAAATAAGTTTACATATTTTTAACAATAAAATATTCTACGAACTTTTTAAATTTATGCCACTTATTATATTATCAACAATTAACCTCATAAATATTACCTACCAGTATTTATATTAAAAAAAACATCTGTATACATAAATAAGAATATTTACTAAACTAAATAATTTTGTAAAATAAAAACACAACAAATTTATATAATACGAGTTTTTAATATACCTATATTAACAACTTATATATTTTTACATATAAACTCCATAATATTGTAATAAATTTTGTTAACAAACCGTGGAATGCACGGGTATTCCCCTAGTTTCAAAATTAAAACACTAATTAGTAAACAAAGTGCAGTAAACTTTAGATAGAAGTGAACATAAAATAAAGTTAAGTTACTAATTTTAGCAGCAATGCATCATAAAAAAATCATATTTATGTTAACTTGTGGGCTCGCAGGCTACCCTAAGCCCGACCGGGCTAGCCCTACATGGGCTCGAGCTTTTTAGGACCGGGCTAAAAAACCCGGGTACAAAAAACGGGTTCAAATTTTATGCCCAAGTCCTATGTTTTTACGGCCTTTTTTAGGCCGGCCCGACAAGGCCAACCCATTTTGCCAGCTGTAGAAGGTGGTATGGTTGTTCTGAACACTGATTCTATGTTCTTAATTTATTCTAATAATAATAATTTTTTACTAATTCTACTCTAATTTGTAACTAATGCCTGCTGAATAATATTTTTCCGTGTTGATTCCAAAGTCTACTTGATTTTCAAGGCACTTCTAATATCTACATTTCAGATTACTAAAATATTCTAGTGAGTAAAATAAAAGAAATACGTACAAGAGTAAAAATGAGATCAACCTGGGCTCCTAGATGAAAACTGGTTTGTTGTCTGGTTTGTTCTCGTACGTATTGCTGTTGTCCTTTTACTGCTGCTACTAACCTTTTTCACCTCCCAGCAATTCAGAATTAGGATCTCGACGTAGAACCCTAATTTTTAGTAACATGTCTTTTTTTCGATTTTCCCTGTGTTTTTTTTTATGTGTGAATCGTGCTGTTTATATAGGTAAGAAACGCAATCGGGAATTTTTTATTACCGATTTCATTTCCATTTCAGGTATTGGACCTACTTGGTGAGCAAGAATAGGTCTGGAAAAGCCTAGAGAAGCGGTTGCTGCCTATATTTTTTAATTATTTTCGTTTTTTTTGATTTTTTTTGTATTTTTTGGACATTTGTAATGTTAATTTTAATTAATTCTGATTACATTTTTTTTTTGCATATTTTTAATGGCTTTTGGATTAAAAGAAAAAAAAAAATTGAAATTGGGCCAAACCCAAGAATAATAACTGAGCTCCAATCGCAAACGCCAAACCACACCCAAACATGAACGTCAGGCCTGATTAGAACAAAATGTTAAAATTAGGCCGAAAAACTAACTCGCAGTAATTTAACGGGTAAATTGAACGATTAGTAAAAGGAACCGGACAAAATTGGGGCATGAAAATCTTGTATCTGAAACTTTAATAAAAAATTGGGTATTGGTGTTTTTGTGTTCAATGGAATTGAAGGTGGGCTTTATTTCTTTCCTCGATTGTTTTTTTTTACAACAGAAAAATGAATATTTTTATCCCCATTTTTTGCATTAAATCAAGTTACATTTGCATGTGTGTAGGGGTGTCAAAATGGATGGTTTAGATGGATATGGATTATAATGGATGGATTGGAGAAATCCATTTAAAAATTTATATCCATTAAGATTGTACCAAACAAATCCAATCCAATCCATCCTTTGACAAAAAAAAGTCCATTCAATCCATCCATCAACAACTTTTTAATGGATGGATATCCAATCCATCCATTAGGCCCAACTTTTAATTTCTAAATATATAAATATATATATATATATATATATATATATATATATTATACAAATAAATAATTAAATAGAATGTTGGTGGTGGTGGTGGCGGCGGCCGACGGAGGAGCTCTGGCGCCGGCACAACGACGCTCCTGCGACCGACACGGCGGAGCTCCGGCGACCAGTGGTGGCCGACGGTGGTTTCCGGCGGAGCTTCGGAGGCTGACGGCAGCGCTCCGGTGACTCACGGTGGTTGCCGGCCGCGAGAGGTGGAGGGCCGGTGGTTACTTTATATATATATATATATATATGAGATGGCAAAAGTGGTGAAAAATTGGAGGGAAAACCACTATCTACCTTTTATATTTTAGGCTTAAATATATGTTTTGCCCCTGCAAATATCACCATAATCCAGTTATGCCTCTGTAAAAATAAAACTTTAAAATTGCCCTTGCAAATATAAATCGCTTACGGTTATGCCCCTCGGTCAGTTTCTCATCCAAAAAAATAATTTAAATAAGGTTTAAATATATGTTTTACCCTTGCAAATATCACCACAATCCAGTTATGCCCCTGCAAATATCACTATAATCCAGTTATGCCCCGGTCAAAATCTTTAATTTTTCTATTATGCTGATATTTGCAGGGGCATAACTGGATTATGGTGATATTTGTAGGGGCAGAACATATATTTAAACCTTATTTAAATTATTTTTTTTGGATGGGAAGCTGACCGAGGGGCATAACCGTAAGCGATTTATATTTGCAAGGGTAATTTTAAAGTTTTTATTTTTACAGGGGTATAACTGGATTATGGTGATATTTGCAGTGGCAGAATACATATTTAAGCCTATATTTTAAGATGGCTATAAAGACATTTTCATTTGGTGGGAAAATTAACCTCTTTTCCCACATTAAAAGAACCCAATAGATAAATCCGTAATGTATTTTTACATTACGATTTATCTATTAAATAGATAAATCCTAATACATAAATCTGCAATGTATTTTTACATTATAAATCAGTTGTAAAAAAAAGTTCGGATACAGATTTATCTATTTAATAGATAAATCCTAATGGTGTGTAAATGAGAATGGTAAAATGGAGAATTCACGTGCTCTGTGGGAGGGGGTGGTTAAGGAGGCCAGCTGTGAGGGTATAAAAATCACTAGCCGAAAAGGATAATGGGAGCACCTTTTTGGGCATCCTGAACATAGAGGTTTAGGTCAGTTCTTTTGGCCCAATTTTGACTTAACAAAGGAAAACAATGGCCCATAATTCGTACAACCCCCTCTACTCGGTGGACACCCCCAAATTTTAAATATTTCCAAATTGCCCTCACGTGGAATTAACGTGGACGCTGGTCCAATTTCAGGTTCAGAGGCTAGAGTCCGAACCCGTTCGATACTTTCAGAGCGAGTCAACAAAAAAGTGTTTCGGTGCATAACTTCCGAACCCGTTCGATATTTACAATCCGAACCATTAATGGGGTGTCTGGTATTATCATTGGATACGATAGTTTATATCCGAACCGGTTCAGATCATAAGGTCTGAACCTAGCTGTAACTTGACAGAATTTAAAGTTTCTAGACAGAAACTTTTGTAGCCCAAAATAGTGTAATTCCACCATTTAAATTTAGGTACTAATAATAAATTAACTAATTTAAGTGAACTTAAGATCAAATAAAAGGATAAATGGTCTTGTCTTAATACATAACCAAGCTAGAAATTCAAAAACATATTCAAATAAACATCAATCTTTTGCTAAGTCAATACAAGGGGGATCTAGATCTAAGGTTAAAGAATTCCACTGTTGCGAGCATTTTTTGATATTGCCATCCTCCACGTTTTTTTGATAAACTCTCCTTTTAGCCTAAACTTGCAACAACATTTTCTATTCCCGGATGGAACCAAATGAGCATACTTGTATTTTCTTGCTTTTTCACAAACCACTACACAATATTCTTTCCCTGACCTCTGTCCGTTGTCAGATCGGGATATGACAATGACCTTCCCAAGAGTCCGCGCGATAGAACGGACATATACGAGCAAGTCGTCATGAGTAGCAAAGACTTGATTGGTTTGGAATGAACTCGTATGATCGACAACCATTAACTCTGCTTGGGAACCATTTTCAACCATTACTGCAGAATCTATCAAACAACACGGTTCAGAACTTTGCAATCGAACCATTTAGGAGCTAAAAGTCTAAACTGGTTCGGAACTTTAGATTGAAGCACACCCCTAAACAGACATCCCTTTAACAGGAAAGCCGGGAATGAAAGTCATAGAAGGGCCTGTGCGGCCTGTGCTAACGAAGCCTAGGCCCAATGTTATTTTTTTAAGGGCCCCAAAACAAAATTTATACATATATAACATATTTGAAACTCTAACAACCAAGTCTAAGCTAGTTCAGTGCTTATTCGCTAGGATTCGAATTCGAACTCATAACAACGACTTCAACATGATGCAGTTAGAACCATTACGCCACTGATGCTTTAAATACATAATCACAAATGTTCTATATATTACCTCTCATTTCAATGATTCTTTTTTTGGGAAAGTATTCTACAAATTTTTGGTACTCTCCATGGCCATTATTTTCTCTTTTCTTATAAAAATATACTATTTTTCTTATAAAAAGAAACTCAATATTGTAATAGCTTTTCTTGAGTTTAACTTTATTAAATTAAGTTTTACATTTATGAAATTTATTTGTCCTAAAAATTTGAATTTTTTTAATCAAGACAGAATAAATGGTCATGCAGTTAAACTAAAGACCCCTCGACCTGATGTTGTGCAAAAACGTGTGCAAGTATACAAAGTCTAACAAGTAATAAAGTGATAAGAAAGATCGTTCCCACGAGGATTGAGATTCAACAACTAACTCTACTTGCTAGCACTTGAATTAATGAGTAAAAAGTAAAAATAAAAGCATGGTAAAAATTCATTGTTGTGCAACAGTTAAGATAAGGTTGAGTAGCAGTAAAATCAGAGAGATGAGTATAGCCAAGACAAGGATCCGTAATTACTCAATATTGATGTAATGCTTTGATCAGTGCTGTGATAGCATTCAGTGCGCAAAATGAATGTGGATATTCCTATCCCAAAACAGAATGTCGTTAAGGTTTCCTTATTCCTAAGCTCCCATTAAGGGTCATTCCATAGAGTGAAAAGCACGATTCAGATCACACTATAGCCCTAGCTTCATATTGCTATCCTTCACTAGGAAAAGATAATATTCCTATTACCTTTCAAACTATATTAATTTGCGAAATCAGCACTTCAATTTCTTTCCAAAAATAGAAGCACGCTACCCTAATTAAATTGATCAAATTTAAAAAGGATGTATAACATTAACTCACGCAAATGAATGAAGCATCAAGCATTAATCACATCTAAACATCAACATCTCATAATTACATCACCATAGTCTTTACTATAAAAGAGTTTTGCTCATAATGAGCTTAAACATGACAAAATGGAACTTAGCTACCATAATCAAAGCCATTAAAGCAGATACAGCACTAAAACAGAGTATACAGAGATATGCAGAAAATACAACTGAAATTAATTAAGCTTCAGATGCTGCAGATATGCTCCAGAATCTCTCTGCTGTGCAAATGAAGATTTGTGCTGCTGATCCTGCATTCCCAGCTTTAGAAATGGAGCTTCAACATCGAAAATAGTGGAAATAGAGTTGAAGAAGATGAAGTACAGAGATGGAAGGAATGGAAAAGTACTCTCTGGCGTAGGGAATGGTGGAGGCTGAAAGGTGTACTATGGGTAGAAGGAATTGTGTACCCTTTCTAGGTTAAAGTGCTCTTTTATAGTATATTCTCTCACTTGAAGTACCAATTTGGGCCAATGCAAATCGGGTACAGTGCTGCCAACCCTAAAATCAATGACTGTTTGTCTTTTTGTGGCCCATTAATGCGCTGTCATGCTTTCTGCACTTGCTCACATAGGACAAAACACCCTTTTCTTCACTGTGTCACACGATACCACTCTGATTCTTTTTGCACACATCCTCAGCTACCTCAGTGCTGCCATAGCATTCGCCACAACATTTGAACCAAAAAATCATGCACATTAAATACACGCGTAAAATCCAACAAAAAGGCACCATGTGTGCCCAAAATACCCTTTTAACATATTAAACACTTTCCTAACTAAATATTAACAAAAGACATATTTATTTACATTAATTACTTTCGGATAGCATTAATTCTTATTTGTTTTGGCATAAATAACTCACATTTCTGCGAGTTATCACCTGACCCTTCACCCAGTCGGTCACCTGTTTGATTCTTTAAAGTAGGTGTCGAACTTGAGACACCAAACTAGTTGATAAACTACTTACCATCGAAACCAAGAAACAAAACCTCGTTGCTCCAGCAAAAAACATATAAATGTTAAGTTGGCCCCCGGGATAAGTATCCCAAGCTCCGCCCCTATCCATTAATTGTTTGAAAATTAGTATACCAAGCTTAAAGTTTTATTGAGATGCTAGTTTGTAGTTTTGGTATTAGGGCCCAATTTTTAAAATTTGAACAGGACTTCCAAATTTTTTGGGAAGACCCTGATAGAAGCGAGCATCTTATTATTACAGAGGAATGAGATTTTTTCTTGTTGGAAAACTATGCAAAAATTTTCGTGGTCAGGTTAATGGAACAAAAAAAGCCAAAAAATAGCAACAAATTTGATAATAGAGTTTGACCAATTATGCATACGTCTCTAAGCTACTACCGACCTTTTACAAAAAAGGGAAATATACATCATGTTTACAAACACTCGCTATCCACAACACAATTACACCCAAGAATTTCTCTTACTAGAACTCTCTCTAGCTCCCTCTTGAAATTTTCTCAGTTGGAACTCCTTGTCTTTGGAATTGTTGAATGTCTTCATTACAAATTTTTGACAGCTTTATTTTCTCAAGGCTTTCCCCTAAGACTCACACACTAAGAATACCTTAGCAATTCATGAAATCATAGCTTTTTCCCTCTAGCATGAGTGTGTGTGTGTGCTCTCTTGTACTTCTTTAATAGGTTTCAACACTTACTAAACTTGGCTTCGGATCCCACTTAGAATTTCCTACACTACCCTTCCTTCTTAATAGCTACAAGCAAGGTTTACAATGATTTCTACAAGGGGAGCTCTTCCTAAGATATACATTGAATACAACTGAATTTACACTTAGAATTTAACTTAACTTAGAGTGATGCACACCTCTTTTTTTTTTGTTCTTTTTTTTTATGCTTTCGGATAACTTGACCACTGCTTTGACTGAAACTGTAATGGTGTCGCCACAAAACAGCCTCCCTCCACAGCAGCCAAACTACCCTTGTTGCAAGAATGCAACTTATTTGGTTTTGCCTTTTATTCTTGTTTTGCAAGTGTGCACCCTCTTTTACAGTGCTTTTGACTTTGATAACATGGAAGATAAATGCTAAAGGGCTACCCCCAAACTTGGCTTAGACTCTACATGCAGTTTCTATCAAATTCCAAGCAGTTTCAGTCATAGTTAAGTTTTCACTTAACTTCCACCAAAGCAAGGCCTACACCTACTTCTAAAGCACAAGAGCTAAGTGTAAACTAGAGGGCTAGACTATTTCAATCAAAATTCTAAGTCTACACAGATTCTGGTTATCCTCATCAGGTTCTGCCCTGATACTTAAAGCTAAAACATTTTATTCTCTATATATTTTTTTTTACTGCTGTGACAGCATACAAACTATACTAAACAGCACTGAATAAACACCAATGACACATAAACACATAACCTTATATACTACTGCTATGCTAGCATTATACTAACAGAAACTATACAGTAAAACACAGAACAAAACAACAAATAACAATAAAATAGCGGCATAGACAGAAGTTAAACGTTTTTCATTAAACTGAATAATAGAACAGCTGCTCCACCCCCCAACTTAATCAATGACAGTGTCCTCATTGTCAAATGATTAAGTTAGAGATGGGCACTACTAACACAAACATTAACACAGACAGAAATTAAAATTGCAAAAATTAAAGGGTAGGATCACTTTCTCTTCTTTGCGGGAGGGGAGTCCTTTGGAGCTGGAGCCATAGGCACACAGATCTCTTCTTCATCCTCATCTTCCTCCTCCTCAATCAACAATCTCTTTCTTCGTGGTGGCCAATTTGCACAGACTTTCTTCCTTGTCCAAGTTGACTTAGGAGGCAACTGGAAAGTAGCAGGTGCTGGAACCTGTGTTGGGGTAGCTTTAACTGGGCTTGTCATTTTAGCAGCTGGGGATGATGCTGTGGTAGCATTCCTTGCAGCATTGGCAGTTTTTCTCTTTTCTTCATCAAATTTTGATTTCCTCTCTCTTTCAGCAGCTGCACTCCCATCTCCATTCACCTCCCCAGCATTATCTGGAGCATGAGTGGATTGTGCTTCTTCATTATCAACAACTTTTTCAGTATATCCTTGCTACTCAAAGTTGAGAGGAAAATCATTCTCTTCACTATCAACCAAAATTGTTTTCTCAAGTGCTGCTGTGGGCTTAGCAGCATTAGGATTATCAGCAGCAGGCTTCTCATGTGCCTGATTACTAGGGCCAACATCTGGTAAACACCCAATCAGGGAATGCTGGTGATGGTAAAGGGGTTTCACCAAAACATAGGGTGTACCAATCATGGGCAGCTTTCATGAATACCCAAACAGCTTCTTGCTTCAAGATGTGTTGCTACAGCAACAACATCATCTCATAGTTTTGAGGGATTTCCTCAGTATGAGCCTTCTCATCAGCCTTCTTTTTTTCCTTCTTTCCTTTTTCTCTCTTTTTCTCAACACCTTCTTGTGCCTCATCATCAAAGGTCAACATCACCTCAGGATCAAGAATGAAATTCTCTTCCTCATGGTCAAATCGAGGCACATCAGCAGCTTCATAGAGCAATCTCACCAGATTTGGATAAAACAACCTGCCTTCAGTCCTCCTTGCACACAACAACATTTCTCTTTCTATCAGTCTTCCCATATTTAACTTCTTGTATGAAATGAATGCCAGCAACAAGAACAACCTCTCCTTGTGCCAATAAAAATTGTGCGATGTTGGTAGCAGGGTGCTCATAACCCATAGGGACAAAGATTTGAAGAATGGCTTCAACTGGGTCCTTTTTACCTTTAGGACACTAGAATCCTCCTTCACCCACTCAGTATTGGGGAGACACAACACTCTTAGTAGACGCTCTGTTTCTTTCTCCGTTGTATTGGTCACCATATCTTCTAGTCCTTCTTCCACATCAGGCAATCCCAGAACCTCATTGATTGTGTCAACATTGAAGTACACCATTTTACCTCGCACCACAGAAAAAGTTGGCTCTGGTTTGCCCTTGATTTTCTCAGGGATCCCTGTGTAGAACTCACGGGTCAGAGTTGGGAGCACAAAAGAATGGTGCTTCATGAGTTGTTCCCACTGGACTGCAACAAAGATTTCTTGAATAGCATGGGTAATGCACTTGGGTGAAATGCCTCGTTCAGGGAGGGGCTTGCGAAACTGCGTGGAGAAAGAATTTCTGCTGGGATTTGTTGTTTCTTTGATTTCTAGACTTTAGAACCTGGGGATTTGGTTTTGGGGGCCATTTGAAAGTTAGGGTTAGTAGCAAGTGGTGGTTTCTGTGTTAGCCTTTTGGAATGCAAGAACCAATTGTGGTGAGTGATGAAGATGATAGAGTGGTTTTATAGAAGATGAGAACTGAACGGTTTTAGGTTAATTGGGTGAGAGAGAATGACGGTTTGGAATCTTTGGGGTTTGTGCTTACGGTTATGGGGGAGAGAGAAGAGTTAATGGAGGTTATGATGCATGAGGTGGTTGTGTGTTTGAGGTGGATGGAAAAGTGGAATGTCATGATGGTGGATTTGAGGGATGAGACAACGTGCTGCTTCTGACGCATGCGCATCTCTGAGCACAACTGCTCTCTGCGCGCGAAGGTGCTTTTTAGTGCCAGCACATCACTTTTTCTCCTTTTTCAAATTTTTAAACTTTTATTTAATTTCCACCTTGACAAGATATCTTTCAGTGCTACCAACAGTGGTACCACGTACACTTTAATGCTACCAGAAATCATTCCCTTCATAACTCACTTCCAATCACAGAATTTTCAAAACAACTCCAATTAATCCCCCACACTTTATTCCTGAAACTCAAAATTAACACTAAAACAAGAAAGATTAGAATCTGGGCTGCCTCCCAGTAGCGCTTCGTTTAAGAGTCCTCAGCCTAACTAAAATGCATTTTTCAAGGAGAGTCACTCAAGGAGGTGGATGCCTTAGTGCTAGGAATTGATCTTCCTAAATACAGTTTAACTCTCTGGCCATTCACTTTAAATTCATTTCCATTTTCCTCATTTTTCAAATCAACAGATCCATAAGGATAAACTTTTAAAATTGTAAATGGGCCAGACCATCTAGATTTTAACATTCCAGGGAAGAGTTTTAATCTAGAGTTAAACAAAAGCACTTTATCACCTTCCTTGAGTTCTCTTTTCTAAATCTTGGCATCATGCCAAGCTTTTGTCTTTTTCTTGTACAATTCAACATTTTCAAAAGAAAAATGTCTCAATTCCTCAAGTTCATTGAGTTGCAACATTCTGGCTCTATCAGCTTGTTGTAAATCAAAATTCAGCTTCTTAGTTGACCAAAAAGCTTTGTGTTGCAACTCAATGGGCAAGTGAAGAGCCTTACCAAAAACTAACCTATAAGGGGACATGCCAAGAGGTGTTCTGAAAGCTATTCTATATGCCCAAAGAGCATCATCCAAATGATTGGACCAGTCTTTCCTTGAAGGATTAACCATTTTTTCTAAAATCCTCTTAACTTTCCTATTAGACAGTTCAGCTTGACCACTTGTCTGTGGATGGTATGTTGTGGCAACCTTATGTTTCACTTCATATTTGGCCAGCATGTCATCCATCAGTTTGTTACAAAAGTTAGTGCCTTCATCTCTAATGATAGCTCTAAGTGTGCCAAACCTTGTAAAAATGTTCTTTTGAAGAAACTTAAGCACCACTTTAGCATCATTAGTGGGAAGAGCAACTGCTTCAATCCACTTAGACACATAATCAACTGCTACCAGAATGTATAGATTACGAAAGGAAGGTGGGAATGGTCCCATAAAATCAATACCCCAAACATCAAACAATTCAATTTCTAAAATATTGTTTAAGGGCATTTCATGTCTATTTGAAATGTTTCTAACTCTGTGGCATCTATCACAATTCTTAGCAAAATCATGTGCATCTTTAAAAATAGAGGGCCAGAAATAACCTCTTTGAAGAACCTTAGCAGCAGTTCTAATACCTCCAAAGTGTCCTCCACAAGGTGAAGAATGACAGTGCTGTAGAATATCAATTATTTCTTCATTGGTAGCACATCTTCTGAGCAATTGATCAAGACACTTCTTGTAGAGAAAAGGTTCATCCCAGAAATACTGCTTGGCTTGATGAAATAACTTCTTTCTCTGTTGTGAATTAAAATCCTCAGGAATCACATTGTTAACCAAGTAATTCACATAATCAACATACCAGGGCACCTCTGCAGCAGAACTTGTAGCTTTGACAGTTGCTGAGATTACTAGCAACTGCTCATCAGGGAATTGTTCTTTGATTTCAGAGTCAAAAGAGAGAGGATTAGCTTCAGGGATTCTTGACAAATGATCAGCCACATGATTCTCAACTCCCTTTTTGTCTCTAATTTCAAGATCAAACTCTTGCAACAGTAGCACCCATCTAATCAACCTTGGTTTTGCATCCTTCTTAGCAATGAGGTATTTGATGGCAAAATGGTCAGTGTACACCACCACCTTAGCTCCTACAAGATAGGATCTGAACTTGTCAAAGGCAAACACTACTGCTAGCAGCTCTTTTTCAGTAGTTGTGTAATTCAATTGAGCATCTACAAGAGTTTTGCTAGCATAGTGTATTGAATGAAACACTTTGTCTTGCCTCTGGCCAAGTATAGCTCCTATAGCATAGTCACTAGCATCACACATCAGTTCAAATGGTTTACTCCAATCTGGTGCTACGATAATAGGTGTTGTCACCAGTGCTTCCTTGAGTGTATTGAATGCTGCCAGACATTTATCATCAAATTCAAAGACAGTGTCATGCTGCAGTAGCATACACAGTGGCTTAGAAATTTTTGAGAAATTTTTGATGAATCTTCTATTGAATCCAGCATGCCCAAGGAAACTTCTGATTCCTTTAACTGATGTGGGAGGTGGTAGCTTCTCAATCACATCAACTTTGGCTTTGTCTACCTCAATTCCCTTCTTTGAAATCTTGTGCCCCAAGACAATACCTTCTTGAACCATGAAATAGCATTTCTCCCAATTAAGGACCAAATTTGTTTCCTCACATCTTCTCAGAATATCTTCCAGATTCAGAAAAATCATCCATGAATACCTCCATAGATTTTTCAATGAAATCAGAAAAGATGGCCATCATACACCTTTGAAAAGTAGCAGGAGCATTGCATAACCCAAATGGCATCCTTCTGAAGGCAAAGGTGCCATAAGGACAGGTGAATGTGGTCTTTTCTTGATCCTCTGGGGCAATAGCAATCTGATAGTAACCTGAATAACCATCAAGAAAACAGTAGAACTCCTTCTCTGCGAGTCTATCTAGCATTTGGTCAATGAAAGGGAGAGGAAAATGATCTTTCTTGGTGGCTTTGTTGAGTTTTCTGTAGTCCATACAAATTCTCCAACCAGTGACAGTCCTAGTAGGAATCAATTCATTCTTTTCATTCTGAACCACAGTGACTCCTCCTCTTTTTGGAACACATTGAACAGGGCTCACCCAAGTGCTATCAGCAACAGGATAAATGATACCAGCATCAAGCCATTTGATGATTTCTTTTCTGACAATCTCCTTCATGATTGGGTTTAATCTCCTCTGTGCTTCAATGCTATTTTTGGAGTTTTCCTCCAAACAGATTCTATGCATGCATAGAGTGGGACTTAACCCTTTAATGTCAGAGATTTGCCAACCAATAGCTTTCTTGTGCTTTCTGAGAATACCAAGCAATTCTTCTTCCTGGGTAGCACTTAGATCAGCGTCAAAAATCACAGGGAGAGTGTCTTCACTCCCCAGATAAGCATACTTCAAATGAGGAGGGAGCTGCTTTAATTCAAGCTTAGGTGGTTTCTCAATGGAAGATATGTTATCCTTGAAGCTTTCAGAGGTAAGCTCCAAGGACTTATACCTTTTGGCCCATCTTTGAACTTCTTGCTTTTCTACATTGAGCTCTGCCATCCCCTCCTTCTTTAGATCTTTCAACTTCAGATGCCCAAGCTCTTGTTTCAACACATCATGTTGCTGTAGCAACTGTCTCTGCACTAGGCAGTCAATATCAAAAACAAAGTTGCACTCTGCATTGCTCGTGCTGTCTTCTGGATATTTCATAGCATTGAGCACGTTGAATGTGACTTCCTGGTCATTGACTCTCACAGTCAGCTCCCCTTTGTGAACATCAATCAAGGTTCTACCTGTAGCCAAAAATGGTCTTCCAAGGATAATTGGCACATCATTGTCAGCCTCAAAATCAAGTATTATAAAATCCACAGGAAATACAAATTTATCAACTTTAATCAAAACATCTTCAATTTTACCTTCAGGATAAACAGTTGATCTATCAGCCAACGAAAGAGTTACTGTGGTAGGTCTTGCTTCACCAATACCAAGCTTTTGAAAAATAGATTTGGGCATCAAGTTAATGCTTGCACCCAAATCACACAAAGCTCTACCATAGTAATTTTCTCCAATGGAGCAAGGAATTGTAAAACTACCTGGATCTTTCAATTTCTGGGGAACCTTACTCTGTGGCAGCATGCTAGTTTCTTGAGTCATGGCCACAGTTTCAAACTCACCAAGTCTTTTTCTTTTGGCTAGAACATCTTTCATGAACTTGGTGTAATTTGGCATTTGTTGCAAAGCATCCACCAATGGAATGCTTCTGTGGAGCTGCTTGAGGGTCTCCATGAATTTCCCAAATTGTTTATCTTGATTGGCCTTCTTCAACCTTTGAGGAAAATGTGGAGGTGGCCTTCTATAATCTCTTATACACATGTCAATAAAATTGCAATGTGGTTTTTATTGGCCTACTATATTTAAAGATGCTCACGATTTTGTGAAAGCTTGTGATAGTTGTCAAAGGAGTGGCAATATTTCTAGGCGTCAAGAAATGCCACTAAACAATATTTTGGTTTGTGAGATATTTGATGTATGGGGTATTGACTTTATGGGGCCCTTCCCTAAATCTTTTTCAAATCAATATATTCTTGTTGCGGTAGATTATGTGTCTAAGTGGGTGGAAGCTGTAGCCTTACCCACTAATGATGCTCGGGTGGTGGTGAAATTTTTAAAGAAAAATATTTTTTCCAGATTTGGCACTCCTCGAGCCATTATTAGTGATGGTGGCACTCATTTTTGTAATAAACAATTTGAAAATTTTTTGAGCAAATATGGTGTCACTCATAAGGTAGCAACTCTTTACCACCCACAAACTAGTGGGCAAGTTGAAATTTCAAACAGAGAGCTGAAAAGGATTTTAGAGAAGACAGTTAGTGCGTCAAGAAAAGACTGGTCTTTGAAACTTGATGATGCACTATGGGCCTATAGAACTGCTTTTAAAACTGCCATTGGGATGTCTCCTTACCGTCTTGTTTTTGGAAAAGCATGTCATTTGCCTGTTGAATTAGAGCATAAAGCACTTTGGGCTTTAAAATTTCTAAACTTTGATGCTCAGCTTACAAGGTGAAAAGAGGTTGCTGCAGCTAGATGAAATGGATGAGCTCCGTCTAGGAGCCTACGAGAATGCCAAGTTATATAAGGAGCGGACTAAAAAGTGGCATGATAAGCACATCCAACAGCGTGAATTCCATGTTGGTGAGAAAGTTCTAATTTATAACTCACGTTTGCGTCTTTTTCCAGGAAAGTTGCGCTCAAGGTGGTATGGACCCTACACTGTTACTCAAGTTTTTCTTTATGGAGTTCTTGAGGTATCTCATGAAGATGGTACCACTTTTAAAGTCAATGGTCAGCGTGTGAAGCATTTTGAGGAAGGGTTACTCCAAGTGAGCTATGTCACTGCCCTCAAGGATTGACCCTAGTACCGTCAGGCTCGGGACGTTAAACAAGCGCTTCGTAGGAGGCAACCTGTGTTTAATTTTCTCTCATTTTTATTTTGTTTTATTTGTTTTTTTTAGGAATTAGCTCAGTTTGCAAGCTCTCTCAGGGAAGTCACTCTTACTCTCTCTCTCTCATTTATTTCCTTTTGTTTCTATTTGATCATTTTGCATTGAGGACCATGCTTCATGCTAGTGTGGGGGAGGATAGTTATTTTTGTCACTTGATCTCTGTTAATGCACATACCCACTACATGTGTTGATAACATTTTTTCTGGCTCGTTTTGCATGAACTATGCTTAAATTGAAAGAAAAAAATTAGAGATTTTGCCTTTAGGGGATCCCATAATTAGTTCACTTGACAGACTTGTGCTTAATTGTAACTGTGAGGATGTCCTTAGAAAGCTGATAATTAGCATTTGTCCCTCTTGAGTACTTTTTGTGAACTAGCTTCTAAATGTGAGATCTGAGCCTTCATAAGGGGATTGATACTAAGTCGCAAATTTTTACCCCTTTTTCTTTCTATGAGTGTGTTTCCCAACTTGCTACATTCTAGAACTTGTCTTTTGACCGTTTCAACGCGAAAATTGATTTGCATCATGTAAAAAGATTTGGGGATTTAGGTATTTTTCTGGCCTCAGAGTTGCTTGATGAATTTATCCCTTAGTTGCCCCCTTTGAGCCTATTTGTTATATTTTTTCTTTGGTACCCAGATATAATTTTTTCTTTTTGTTTGTGGTAACCATTTGAAATTGAATGTGGAGCAACTATTGAAAATTACAATCTCGTTCTATATTTTAGCTGTCTATGTTGTCAGGACTGAAATTTTGTCCCATACTATTAGTTGTCTATCTTGTTAGGATGAAGGGAAAAGAAGAAGTGAATCATGTCTTACAAAAATTTTCATACAAAGGAAAGAAAATAGGAGTTATCATATACTTACCTTTTCCTCCTATGAAAAAAAAAAGTGAAAAAAAGAATTGAATTGTCTACTCAAGAAAGAGCCAAAGGGCATATCAAATGAATGAAAGAGCCAAAGGGCAAACCAAAAAAAAAAAGAGTCGACTCAATAGCAAAAAAAAAAATAATGAAGAAATAGAAGTGAAATTAGTTTGGAGTTTGGACAAAAGTTGTAAAATAGATAGGAGCTTCATATTTGGTTTCAAGGGTTACTATTTGTTTCTTGTTTTTTTAGCCCTTTGATTATCACTTCTTTCTTGTTTCCTACCCTCCATGATTTCACCCCTGGCCCCATTACAACCCATGAAACCCCATCTTTTGCATGCATGTGAACTATTTAGTGAAGATTTGGTCAAATTACAAGCTTATAGTAATGTGCATTTTGTTGAAACTTGAGTGTATATTTCACTAGTCCCTAAACACTTAGAGAGATTGTGAGCGAGTGTCTTTGTTCACAGAAATGTATTCTTCAGGGGCATGAGCCTCTAATTGGGCAACCTTCTAACACCTCATATGTTTTATATTGTCTATTGTCTGTCATTGTGTTTCTAATTTTGGATCCCTTAATTGGTTGTCTCTATTATTGCTTTGAAAAAATTTGTTGAGCTAGAGAATTTGCTTGAGGACAAACAAAAGTTTATTGTAGGGGAGTTGATAAACTCTAATTTACCGCATTTTATTAGAGATGTTTAAATCATTATTAGAGCAATTATTACTAATAAAATAAATAAGTGATTTACTTTTCTTTATATTTTGTAGGAATGAAGAAAATGCAAATAAAAAAGTAAAAGCCACTTTTGTCATCAGCCCAAACTCATGTTGATGGAAGAAAGAATGAAAAAAGGGTCCTAATTATAAACAATTAGAAGGCCAGCGCATGAGAGAAGAAAAGAAGGCCCAGGGGATGAGTTCTTATGCACGGAACCCTAGGCCCATTAATAGTAGTAATATATAAAGCATCAATTGAAGGAAAACAGGGGCGGCATACATACACATACAATCTGACGCAACGGAGCAGAATTAAAAAGGAAGAAAAGGCTGTGCACGGAAACCGAGGCGGAGCTTTGAAGCAATTTGATGCACAGCAGCAATTTGGAAGGTTTTGGGTATCAATTATTGACACTGTGAGAGAGCTTTGGAGCAGAATACAGAGACTGAATACAGGATCAGAATTTACTCAATCTCCGGGTTATTTTTATATTCTGTAATTCATGACTTTTTATTTTAATCCAATGTTTTTGAACACTATGATAGCTAAATTCTCTTCTAGGGTCTTAGGTGGATCTTGCTTGATTAGAGACCTTTTTATGTTTTAATTTATATTTTGAATTCCCAATTTTTATTTCAATTAATATTATCCTATTGCTTTATTACATAATTAGGATTGACAACCCTTTGCATGTTTATAATCAATTAGTTGATTAGCGACCAAACTACAACTAGTTGGTGGACCTATAGGATAATTGAGACTATAATTAATGAATGACCAAACTTTAATTTAGTCTTCCAATCATTCAACCTTTTTGTACTTCATGCTTTTCTTAAATTTAAATTCTAGCATGACCAAACTAGGATTAATTTAGGGAAAAGAATATTAATCACGAATGACCAAACGGATTAATAGGTTTAGTAAAGGGATTGGTAATTGAATAAAATAAGGGAATTCAAGTAGAATTAGACATAGAGGAATCGAACCTAGCTAGTGAAACCGAGACCCTAGGCTTCCCTCCGTTGATCGAACTTTTCAATTTTAATTCTTGTTATTTACTTCGTTTTATTTTAATTTCTAATACAACCAAACACTCGTTCGTCTAAATAATAATTAATCTTAAATAGTTTGGTACTTATTAGTTAATCCCTGTGGAGACGATATTTTTTATACTACTTCTGCAAGAGAGTACACTTGCTCTCAAGTGTGTTTTTAACGCGACATTAGGTCTTAGGCTATTTTGTGTGCTCTGTCATTAGCTAGTATCTGTGCAATTAGGCACTATTTGTTTGAGAAGTAATCTTCTCACTGTTTGTTTTATTTTCTGGGCAAGTTTAGCCACCAAGAACATGACTGCAATATAATCATTCCAATGATTTTTTGATGATATAAATGAAGATGAATGTTCTTGCTTATGTTTTCTTGTGTGAATTACTGAATTATGTCTAACTTGAATATAACTTAGAAACTAAACTGTCAGCATACATTCAGGGGGAGTAAAAAGAAAAAAAATGCCTTAGAAAGTTTAAAACAAATATCAGAAAACTTAATCCATCTCAATTGAGTTTGTCAAACATCAAAAAGGGGGAGATTGTTGAGGCAAAATCCCTAATTAAGTTTTGATGTTCAACAAACCTCAAAAGTGAGAAGCTTAAGATTTCTGATTTCATATATTACTAATGCTTCTTGTTGAGTGTTTCATAAGGACAGATATTTCAAACTAATCTCAACAAGATATTTGCTTATGAGAAGCAACAATCAAAGAGAAAACTAGGAAGACTATTGCCCACACAGTTATGGAGAAAGGAGACTTCCCAAAACATAGATTAAAATCAAGAACCAGAGTGTAATCTTGAGAAGAATCTGTTTGTGAAGTTTCATCATGCATTGTGGCAATATAAGAAGGTTGAATAAGAAGGATCAAGGCAAGAAGAGTCATGACAGTAAAGATGAGAAGCATCACTTGAGAAAAAGTTAAGTTGAGAAGAGTCATGATCCTGAGAAGGGTCATGATGAGAAGATTCATGTTGAAAAGAGTCATCATCCTGAGAAGGGTCATGGTAAGAAGAATCATCATCCTAAGAAGCATCAACATGAGAAAGAATCAACTTAAGATTTATCATCTTCAACAAAGAGATCATGTGAGAAGGATCACAGTGAGAAGAGTCACTATGAGAAGGGTCATGACAGCAATGAACAGCCTGGTTTCTGCAGAAAAGTACATACAGCTGTATGTTGCAGAGGAGCGTATTTCCAACGGCTATAAACAGCTAGTTTCTCAACCAACGGCTACAATTCTTGATCCAACAGTTAATACACAATATTAACTCTATAAAACAACAGCCTTGGACGCCATTACTCCTCAAGAGATTGAATCAAAATTCAGAGCTATCAACCTTCTCACCTATTCCAGTTCTTTCTCTTCCATACTCAGCTGAACCTAAAACAGAAGGGATTCATCCATTCTCTGAGTATGTACTAAGTCTTGTGTTGAAGTTATTATTGTAATACTCTATATGTATCAACCAAGCTCTAGAAATCCCAAAAACCCTATAAACCAAACAGAATCTTGAATAAGGGAACCTTCTCAAGTAGCATGAGCTGCTGTAGGACTTGAGAAGTGAGTGCGTCAGTGTTGGAAGCAGTCTAATAGATCTGGTCAGGTTTATTAGTGAAGTATACAGTAGGTAGAGCTGTGAAAGAAAACTACCAAGAGAGTTCATCTTTGGAGAGATGTAAACTGTGTAATCTATTTTGGAAAAATAGTGGAAATTCTCACTGGATGTGAGGAGTGGATGTAGCCCTGGAGTGGGGTGAACCACTATAAATCAGTGTATCATTTACTGTCTTTATAGATTACTTATTGTAGAAAAACTCTCCTTAGGGAGAAGGGTTATGAAAACTGAGAAGAGTTCTATATGACCCTTCTCTGGTCCACACAGAGTCATTATTTATTAAACCTTCTCACCTTCACAACTTGAACATAAACTCTTGGTAAAACGATTTGAAAACATATTTGGGACTCAATGCTTAAACCTACTTAAAACAATCATTGATATAAACTGTGAGAAGCATCGAAGGAAGAACTAACAGACCCTTCTCAACTTCACTATAGTTGAGAAGACTGTTTCATCACGCTTCTCTTTTTACCTTTCTTAGGAAGAAGATTGTTTTATTACTTCTAATCTCTAACACGTATTACTTACTTTCTTGAGTCTGAGTAATACTTGTGAAGCAAAGTTCTTTTATTTCAGGAGAACTTTAAAACGGTCACAATTCCAACCCCCCCTTCCTTGTGACATTGGTGACTTCAATTAATGCGCTGTCATGCTTTCTGCATTTGCTCACATAGGACAAGACACCCTTTTCTTCATTGTGCCACACGATACCACTCTGATTTTTTTTACACACGTCCTTAGCTACCTCGGTGCTATCATAGCATTCGCCACAACATTTGAACCAAAAAATCCCGCACATTAAATACACACGTAAAATTTAACAAAAAGGCACCGAGTGTGCCCAAAATACCCTTTTGACGTATTAAACACTTTCCTAACTAAATATTGACAAAAGACATATTTATTTACATTAATTACTTTCGGATAGCATTAATTCTTATTTGTTTTGGCATAAATAACTCACATTTCTGCGAGTTATCACCTGACCCTTCACCCAGTCGGTCACCTGTTTGATTCTTTAAAGTAGGTGTCGACCTTGAGACACCAAACTAGTTGATAAACTACTTACCACCAAAACCAAGAAACAGAACCTTGTTGCTCCAGCAAAAAACATATAAATGTTAAGTTGGCCCCCTGAATAACGATCCCAAGCTCCGCCCCTATCCATTAATTGTTTGAAAATTAGTATACCAAGCTTAAAGTTTTATTGTGATGCTAGTTTGCAGTATTGGTATTAGGGGCCCAATTTTTAAAATTTGAACAGGACCTCCAATTTTTTTGGGATGACCCTGATCGAAGCGAGCATCTTATTATTACAGAGGAATGAGATTTTTCCTTGTTGGAAAACTATGCAAAAAATTTCGTGGTCAGGTTAATGGAACAAAAAAAGCGAAAAAATAGCAACAAATTTGATAATAGAGTTTGACCAATTATGCATACGTCTCTAAGCAACTACCGACCTTTTACAAAAAAGGGAAATATACATGATGTTTACAAACACTCGCTATCCACAACATAATTACACCCAAGAATTTCTCTTACTAGAACTCTCTCTAGCTCCCTCTTGAAATTTTCTCAGTTGGAACTTCCTGTCTTTGGAATTGTTGAATGTCTTCATTACAAATTTATGGCATCTATTTATAGATGCTGAAGGCATACATTTTCACCTTCATCACCTTAAATGCAAGATGGCTTTTTAATTCTTTTTTCAACAATTACTGCACCACATGCAAAGTTTTTCAGATATTGTTGGCACCGTCAGTTGAAAAACAAACCGGTGTGTGCTCTTGTGTTGGGTGGGTGGCGGGTGACCACATTTATTGACCAACAATCTCCCACTTGAAGACTGCTTTTGGCTTTCTCAGCCAACGTTCTATTCAAACGTTCAACTTAGTTGATCAACCGTCCATCGGTGGCATTGGAGCAGAAAACACTAGAGGAGGTATAGAGCGAAAAAGAGCTTAAACTGTTACATCGAGAAGTGCTTCTCACCTGCATCCTACTCTAAGATTCGATAGTTTTACCTCTTTGAAAGGGAGGAAGAAAAGAGCTTAAAAAGAAAGATGATATGCTAAGAGGAAAGAATTGGAGATAAAGAAAGATTAAAATTCTCATTCAAAAAAGGGCTAGAAAGAGAGGGAAAATTGATTGATTGGTATTGGTACGCCCTCAATTTGTACGCTTGTCAAGTTTCTCAAATGTCTAGAAATGGAAATTCAGAGTTGGTCTATTTGTATAAATGGAAAGAGATCATTCATTCAAAATTTCCAGGCCAATAAACACAAAGTTCAATAGAAAGGGTAGTTTTAATTCATGGTATTGAAGAGCTTCTAACCTGCATCCTACTCTAAGATTTACTTATTTTTCGCTCCATACCTCTTTTGATATTCTGTGCTCCGATGCCACCGATGGACCTCAGTTAATTAGGTAAGCTAAGCGTATAAATAAAACACTCAGAAGCAATATTCAAGTGGAAGATTGTTAGTCAATAAAAGTGGGTCACCACCAATGTGAGGAACGTAGAAATGTATGCCTCCAGCATCTATAAATAGATATCATAAACCTCTAATCAGTGGTGGACATAGTACCCGCGCTACTGAGGGTTTGGGGTGATATATTTTTAAGTCACACATTCAGAAATCAAATTTTTAAGAGAAACAAATCTCACCAGCTCTAACATAATACCAATCTAGATCATAATAGAGAACAAGAGAGAAAATCTCTTTAGAGATAGTGAATGGAGTATAGCCGTGAGACGATAGTAGTGAATGGAGATGAAACACATACAAATTGAATGGTTGAGAAAATTCTGGAAATGAAATTAAAAATAAGGTTAAAAAAATACGAGTGGTGGTGAGTAAGGGAGGTCTACACTCTCCAATTTGGTTCGTCATAATAATCAATATCAATTTTAGTCCTCTTGCTAGGTGACGGTTAGTGAGATCAGTTATCCTGTTATTTTACCAATGTGTTTTGTTATTTGCCAACTCATTCATGTCAGCACAATTATATGTTGATCGAATATTCAACCCCTACAAAGAAGTGCTCAATTTAGTTCCTGTAACTCACATATATTAACATCATCTCCTTTTCCATTTAAGTCCCCAACAATTCCAATTATGGGTCAAATTAGTCCCTCATAGTTGACTTATGTAATTAAAAAATAAGTGATTTTGTTGTAAATAATTTAGAGATTTTAAAGAAAATAAAAAGTAATTTAATTTTTGGAGATTTTTGAGAAAATGAAAAGTTGTTTTGTGTTTATGTAACATACTGAAAATCACTAATTTTTAAAATATCATTCTTAAAAAAAAGATTTTTATGAGAAGTTACTCAAAACAAGTTCTCATTTGAAGCAATTTTTATATTATTTTTAGATTCTCATTTTTTTATAAAGATGTAACAAACAAATAGAAAGCTTCTGAAATAGATTTTTTTAAAAAAAAAAAGTGATTATTCTTCAAAATAAGTTGTAACATACATGCTCTATATTCATGCCACATTATTCTCTATTGAAGTACTCGTTTAAGTCTCTAATATTTCCAATCATATTAGTCTCTCGTACCTATTCCATACATAAAGTCAAAATATTGATAAAAAATACATTAAGTAAAATAATTTTTCAAATCGGGGGGCATGTACCCTAATTAAGTGTACATGGATCTGTCCATGGTGGTGGCGGTGGCGGCGGTGACTGATAACTCTTATTTATAAGAGTTATGTATACTTTCTAAGCTTGAATCAATGTGAGTTCTAAAGTAACATTGTTGTTTATTTAAGTAAATATATGTTTTTCGTGTAAAAGGGGGTTAGTAACTGATTAATAATCATTCGTTACTTTGGTGCCCCATGTTGTATTTTAAAGTGTTTGTTCAGTATGTTGCAGCACGTGATGCTATAGAATTGGCGTTCTGTGACAATGAGAGAGAAAACGCTGATGCGCTAAAAGGAGTTTATGGTTTATGTCACATCAGTGTAGAGTAGTGCAGACTTTTCCTACACCAGTCACCAATCATTTTAATTTATAGAGGCACTTGTCTATTTTGGGGTGGAGGATGAAAATAGTTGGTGAAGTGTTTTGTCTACCCTTTTTGAAGATATTTGGATAATAAGAAAAACATCGTCTTCTTCTTCATTCATTCAGAACTCATGTTGGATAACAATGTTGCAGCATCACAAGGACTGTCATGTCACTACGTGGAAGCTTAAATAGTGTAATCTCTTATGTTATTTTCTTTTCTTTGTAATTTCAGTACCATGACCTTAGATATCATTTTCGTGCATGTTTCTTTTGTGATGCTCATCATGAGCTAACTTTCTAGTAGTTGGGATGCTTTAATCTAATTAATGATATTTTAATAGTTTTAATGTAATGTTTGATGTTAGTATTTTAACCTTTGTGTGAAAATGTTTCCAATGCTTATTTTAGAACTGATCAGCTAAATATAAGTACCATTTATAAATTCAGACTTAGTTTATAAATTGATCTCAAAGGTTAATATGGATCGATGAGTGGTGTTATTATAGGACATTTAACAAACCCGTGCTTAAACTTAGACATAGGAGAGTATAGTCCATAGGGTGAATACTTTGGGTACTTAATATACATGAGTGAACCAATTATAGCTTAGACATAAGCCCTTGTAATGAGACCGTGGCGATAATGACTGAAAGACACACATCATTTGCTACAGCACTCAATGCTACAACATCAGACGTGTCCTTAATCTATTTTTTGAAAACTTAAATAGTAAAATGCATTCCAATATTTCATTATCATTTTAATTTCTACCCTACCTTTACTTGTTTACTTTCATTTTTGTTGTTACATTGTTGGTACCAAAAACTTGTGATTTTAGTTTGCTTTCTTTCACTAATTTGTTTTCCATTTAAGCTTTGAAATTAACATCAATCTTTGAGGGTACGATCCTTACCTTTTCACTATATTACTTGTTGCGATTGTGTACACTTGCACATTACCTTTTCGCCCAACAAGTTTTGGCGCCATTGCCAGGGATTGTTAGTTTAATTTTGTTGTTTAATTAGTTAGCAAGTTAGTGGTAGTTTTTACCCTGGTGTTTTGTTCTCTGTTGTTATAACATTATGCGCTATAACATATGCCCAGGTTCAGCTCGACATAATATCAGTTGGATCCCGAAATAAAAAGGAGATTTAAAGAAAAAGGGAGAGAGAGTAAAGAGATAGAGAAAGAGGGCGAAGAGGAAGAAGGAGAGGAGAGGGAAGAATCATCAATGCATGTAACTGATGCTTTCACCATCCTCCACCATTTTCAATTCTCTTTCCAATGGTACCAATCTTGTTAGCTTATTCTCCATCTTCTTCTTTTCACCATTTCTAGACTTCAAGCTTAAACACTAACAAAAATGGAGTATTTGAATCTTCAATGGCTTGCATGTGGAGACTAGGACAAGTTTAGAGCATTTGGGAACCTACATTGTAGTTTGAAGTAGCAAGGAGGGAGTTTGAGCTGATGGAAATCAAAATAGGTGTTGTTTGGGTTAGTTTTGGAGGTTGATTTCATGTTCCTTGATGTTGAGCACAATTTTTAGAGGTGTGTAGTAATTTCATCATCCCTGGTGTTTCTGATTATGCTTTTAGACTGAAGTGATTTCCATACTCCTTGAAGGATAGAGCTAAGGCTTGACTTAATTCATTAGACCATAACACTATCACTGACTGGAATGGAGTGGCTGAAAAAAATTTGACAAAATATTTTCCCCCATAAAAAATGCCAGGATGAGGAATGAGATGACCTCCAAACAAAATATGAATCATTATTTGAAGCATGGGAAAATTCAACGAATTGCTTCGAAAATTCCCTCACCATGGAATCCTTGTTATTATCCAAATGGAAACATTTTATAATGAGTTGGAACCACAAACCAGACTCATGTTTGATGCCTCATTTGGGGGAGTATTGTTGAAGTCGTCATATAATGTGATACTTATGAGCTTATAGAGAACATAGCAGCAACCAACTACCAATGCCCCACAACTAGGGTAAGTACTCGAAAGAAGATAGCTGGAGTGCATGAAGTCAGTGAAGTCACAACTCTATCTGCTAAAATAGCATCCCTCACCAACACGATCAGAAATCTAAACATTTCCAATGCTACAGCATTAACATTAGCATCTGTTGTTGCCAAACCAGAAGTTACAACTCCTGTCATTAACTAGGCCCCTCGAGGAACAACTAATTGGTGGAGGGATTTCTATAACCATAGTACTCTAGTTGAGTCCCACATCGAACAAAGGATAAAAACAAGGGAGAGGAACTCCTATAAATAAAGGTTGAAAGGCACGCTTACAATGTAAAACAACTAGCTAACTACAAATAGTGGGATGAGATGATACCTCATTGGTAGATAAACCAATCAGTTCAATTTTTTTAATTAAAATCAAAACCAGTTCAAATTCTTGTTTTCATGATCTGTGCTAAATCAGTGTACTACCGATTTTTCCCAATTTCCTAATTTTGTGTCCGATTTAAAGGATAAATGATTTTTAGTCTGTTCCGGACTGGTCAGGGAGGCGGTTCACAGGTCAACCGGCTGGTCTGGTTTTCTGAACCATGATTTTTATAAGATGACTTGGACCTCTAGTTGGTAATAAGCTGAAGTTATGAACTGTAGCAAGAGTCTTGAGTCCAAGGAGGTATGCAGTGGTGAGGTATACCTGCAATACTTAAGGCAGAATAAGCACAAAGTAATGAGGTAGTAACAATGCGTACTAAGAAAAATAATTTTTTTAATAGTGAATGATGACAGAGAAGCTCTTGCTTCTTCTCTCTAGAATCCTTATTTCTCCCCCCAATTTTAGGGTTAGTGGAGGCTCTCCCCTCCTCCTTGGAGGTTCTTTCCTCCGCCATGGTTGCCCTCCCCTCCCCACCTATTGGGGTTTTCTGTTGTTGACAAAACTTATCACCGTCGCCGATTCCTCATCTCGGTCATAACCCACCCTCACCAAAACCTCAAACCCCTCTCATCTGACTTTACTGAATACCCACAACCCACTCTCCGATACCCCTTTCATTTGTCTTCACCTAATACCCACAACCCACTCACCCAAACCCTTCACGAGTACGCCATCACCAGACCGATCGTCGACCCGCCGCCACCTACCCACAGATCGACCCTCCTTTTCCTGCTAGGACCTTTCTCTATCTCTATAGATATGTTTCTCCCACCTCGTATCAAAACCTTTCTCATGACGGTGCTGTCGCGACCTCCGCCTGAACCTTCTCCATTGAAGAGAGAAACCGTGTGGTGGTGAGTTCTCTCTTGCTCCAAAGCTTTCATTTTACCTCTGGGGTTTCCTACCTCAGAGGGTTTGGTTCCAATCCGGCCACCCCCAAAGCCACCATGGATTCACCTTGAGTTTCTTGTCTTACTGGTTTGCGATATGTTTTATGGAGTTTCTATGGGAAATCTTTTTGAAGTTTTGGGTATTAGACTGTTTTGGCCTAACTATGCAACTCTAGTGTTTGTTACAACTCCCCATAGAGCTCATGGCTGCCTAAGCACACATATGCAACTCTAGAGTTTGTTACAACTCCCCATATCAGTTTTCCTCGCTTTCTCATGATAAGTGGGTTAATCTTGAGACCAATTTTAGTTGAATGGAGCATATACAAGTCAAAGATATCATCTGTAACTGGATAGTGAGAAAGACTGTGGAGTCTCAGTCACTGATTACCACCTCTACGTGGAAGTTGAAGGTTCTGTTACTCTGGATGTTTGGTCGTTGTGTTTAGGTTGTTGGTTGTGTCCTTATGGACCTTAAATGTCTAAATGTAATGGCTTCAATGCCCATATTTCATGTGTAGTAGTTTCTTTTATAGTTGTTGTCTCTAGTCTATGGTTTGGAAATGTCCAACCTCGCCTACTTCATGGAATCTGTATTGATGATTTCGTTATTGATTCAATGAAGTATGTTCCCTTCAAAAAAAACAAATGTGTACTTAATTGATCTCAACGATGGTCACTTCTATTTTAGGTGACGTGAGAAGGACACATGGTGATGTAATTTTGTTTTGAGTGGGCATCTCAAGTTCATGAGGGAGCGTGATGTCAGTCGAGTGAAGAGCCGAGCAGATCAAGGTGGTTACTGGAACCATGTTGAATATGACACTCATCAATAGTCGTTTGGATCAATGCGATAAGTGAGTTTAGCTGTTGGATGAGATCTGGTGCGCGTGGTGTCACTTTTCCTCCAAGAGTAACGTGTCTGCCTAGGCCATGACTACTAGGCCAGTTCGGGTTAGGCCTCACTCAAGTCCAAAACTATAGAAATTGGGTCTTGATCCACTTTCTGTTACATTTTCTCTATAACAAACAATCAAAGTAAGTTTTCTCACTTTCAACTCTTTTTCTTTCCTTATACAAACTTTCCTTTCACTTTCTTTTCTCTCTTTCTTTTTGTAACCAAACAAAGTGGTAGAGATTTAAATGACTATTTACTCTTTAAAAGTATTTTTATAATTAAATTTTAATTATCTTCGCTTCTATTCAAAAGTAATCCCTCCATCCCAATATATAAACAAAAGTAGGTTAATATTTATTTATTTTTGGACTAAGTATATCAACTTTTATTGACCCAGTTTTAGTTATATTTTGAAGTAGAGGGAGTATCAACGAATGAGTGGCCTCATCAAAAACATTATGTGAGGCAACTCTCATTTAAGTGTGATGCATATCTACTTTCAAAGCCTCAATCATTCATTTGCGTACATGTTTTCTTTTATGACATTGTACACATGTTTTTTTTGTTTTGACAAGACATTGTACACATGTTTATTGCCAAGTGATTCCAACGACGAAAATCCGCAGGAAATTCTGCAGGAAACGACGAAAATTCTAGTAATGCAACTTTTTCTTCACATTAAAAAGAAGACTTTTTTTTTGCAACTGATAAAATAAAAAGAACTAGTTGGATTTTATTATTTGCCATTGCATATCCAAAAAAATATTATTTTTAGAATTTTCTTTTCAAGTATCTTCTCTTGATTCATTGAAATTGAGAGAGATCAAATTAATTAAGTTTACACTCCTCTCTTGTGTTTGTTTTAACAATAACTCTTCTATTAAGTTTTTAAACTATTTGTAAATAATAATAATAAGTTTCTAAAGTTTGTAACATTCATCGACACTCATTAAATTACTTCATAAAGTTTTATAAGTCTTATAGAGACTAATGAGAAATTTTTCAAAATTTAAGAGACGATTTGATATATTTTACAAGCTATAGGAACCACTTATTATTTTTATATGCTTTAGAAATCAAATAAGAAAGATTTCCTCATTGAAGGATTTGAATATGACCATGGTAATTATAGATAAAATTTACTCCTGCTTTGCTCAGCTCATAAAAACTGTTGAGGGATGAATAAGGAATTTCGTTAGATCAGAATTATTGTGGATAGAAAAATCACTATTGTTCGTTGTTACCTAGGCTAAAGTCTGGAGACCTGTTTGTGAAGGTTGTTTAGGCTTGAGAGATCTTAAGTTTATCAACAGAGTGAGTATGCTTAAGTTGGCTTGGGTGTAGTTTCATCAAATCTGCAATGGGCTAATATGATTAAGTATCATGCTTTTAAGAATCAGAAGGTGATTAATTTCAATATTTTTTTCCTCTATTTGGCACAACATAAAGGATTATGGACAAATTATGGGGTCCGGCTATCCACATGAACAACATGCATTTGACAAGTTGGAAGTTTCATGTGATGCAAAGTGGAAGGTTGAATGTGATGAGATACACATTGAGTGATGCATGAGATGCAAGTGATACTTGGTGTGATGCATAAAGTGCAAGTGGCACTTGGTGTGTTGCCTATGGAATACAAATGACAAATGTCTTCATGCACGTAAGGCAGCTTAGTTTGCCTCTCTTATAAATAGGATATTGGCCAAAGCCACACAACACACAAGAGAAATGCAACACTACAAAAAAAAGTTATTAGCGAGGGATATTCCCTTGCAAAACGTCCAATTTCCGTCGCTAATCACCATTTGTGAGGGAATTAGCGAGGGACTGATTCCCTCGCTAAATTGCTCCTCGCTAATGGATTAGCAAGGGAATTTGAATCCCTCTCTAATTTGCGCGAGACAGTTCCCTCGCTAATTCCCTCACTAATTAGCAAGGATTCAAATTTCCCTTGCTAATTTCGACTGCCACGCGTCCCAATTCTGGCTGCCACGCGTCCCATTTCCCTCGCTACTTATTTTATTAATAAATAATAAAATTTAAAATAACTAAAACAATTTAAAATAAAAATTCTGAGAATAAAATATTTGAAAAACATAAAATCCGAATCAACATAACTTAGTCTGAAATGTTAGAACAAAATATAGAAATGTCAAACTGATAATACAACAAATCCTAATAGCTCCTGCTATCTGAGGACTCCTCAGCTTGCTCCTCATCTTGTTGGATATTCTTAAAACACCTAAACATCAGTTGCTGCCTACGGGTCACCTTCGCGAAGTGTTTCTGCATCTTTTTCATAATCTCAGCATGGCTCAATATTATCAAAAACAATTTATCTCTCAATATAGGAAATTTGAGGATTCTTAGATAAGAACCAGAAATGGAAAAATATAAGGCAAAAGTCAGTAAATGGGAGAAGATATGAAAAATATTCCAATTCTAATACTTGTTTTGAGTTAATTGAATGTAGATGATCAATGATTTGATAAATTCAAAATTAGTTAGGAAAACAATCTCTTAGTTACAAAACTTATGCAGACTGTGATGGTGATAGAACAAATATGTAACCTGTTTCGTTACAATAAATCATTTCGAGAGGGTTTAATAGCTAACGAAAGAATTCCATAACTTTCTTGACCATCTTAATTTAATGTTTATTTGATAAGTTTGGTTGCTCACATTAAATTCTGCAGAATGATTAATAGAACAAATGTCGGTATAAGTTTGAGTGATTAGACAATGTATGGTAAATTGCACTTCTTGAACATGATTTCATGAACACTTGCTTTGTATGGAGTCCCTATGTCTAGTTTGTTATGATCATAGGCTCTCTTGTCATCTTTTGGTATGGAAAGGTGTAGTTGATTTAGCAAGTAGCATAATGATTAATTGGAAGCTTATGTGTAGTCGAGTGATCCACGATCTTTAATTTCGTACCTACTACGCGAATAGGATTTGAACAATTTTTTAGGACAAGAATTTTCAAAATTGGGGTGTATTGTAACATCCCCAAAATGGCTTAATATCTCAATTCTTGAGATTAGTAGTTGATTTTGTTCCATTTATTTCTAATTAGTTGATTGAGTATGATTTAATTGAGCAAATTCTATGTGGTAAAGTTATTAATAGAGTTATTTAAGTATAGTGAAAAGAGGGGTGTTGTTAGTACTCTTTTGTTAGTCCAATAGCCCAAGCCCAATAAAACGTTAGCCTTCTTTTTTTTAAAACATAGAAGAGAGGGAGTAGCTTTCCACATACCTCACATTCTCAGCTGAAGAAGGAAATAATAGAATGTGGAGAAAGAGAGAGGGCGAGATGGAGACTTGATACCACCTCACCTCTTTGTGCATGTAAGTACAAATTGTACCATTCTATCCCATTTTCAATCCTCTTTACAATGATGTCATTTTCAGCAACTAATTCATCTCCATTCCTTTTCTACCATTGTTGAAGCTCAAAGTTCCTTGTGACCATTAATGGAGTTCTGAACTCATAGTTACCTTGCATGTGCAAATAAAGACTAGGTTGAGGTAGAATTGAGGCTACATTGTAAATTGGAGTGCATTGGCTTAGAGGTTCAGAAGGTGTGAAAGGGGGAATTCGAAGTTATAGTGTATTCGAGTTCGGTGGACCATAGGAAAAACCGTTACGGGGATTGTTCAAGTGTTTGTCGGTGGGTTTTGTGAAATTTCGGTAGTTAGCGAAATCGTCATTCCGGGTGAGTTTTACTCACGTTTAGGGATTTTATATTTCGATATTGATTGTCTCGAATTTTCTAGTTATGCGGTTTCGTTTCGTTTTAAAAGTTTTTATCGAGTCAAAAACCGTATTTTCGAAAACTATTTATTAACGTGTCTCGAAACGAAATATAAATGGATGTATTGATTGATGGTTATGTTTGGACTGGATATTGTGTGCGTAATATCTGTTTTGGTGTTTGGTACAAGTTGGAAAAAGGAACGAAATCAAATCGGATTGAGAATCGAAACGAAAACATCGAAACGGTGCCTCTGGTGCCACCCACACGGAACGTGTGAGCTAACACGGGTGCCCATGTGAGTTTCAGGTTGCGCAGCTTTGTTGCAAACTGGTCCACATGGCCCGTGTTGTCCCACACAGGAGGCCGTGTCAGAATCAGTTTGGACCACTTATTTTCAACCGTTTGGACATCAAATCGATTGTTTTTCATTCCTAATTCCTTCCTTGACCTATGTATCGATAAAATAACCATAATACTTGGCAAAATGCTTATGAATGGGATGTTTTAAATCGAATTGTCTCGAACTACAAATGTTTTGAAAAACCGAAATATAGTACACGTGTGAGGACAAGTATTTTGAAAATAAAACGAACTAAACGTTCAATTTATTAATCTATGCTTGACACAAGATGATTAAATATTCATCTAAGACTGTCTATGGTTCACGATATATATATATATATATATATATATATATATATATATATATTAAATCGAGTCGAGGTGACGACCTCCAGAGGTTAGCATACTAGGCGAGGGAAGTGATGAGCCCTTAGTCTAGGCCCTCAGATGTTTATCATTTTGCCATTAGGGAAAGTACTATTGGCCTGTGGGGTTCACCGGTAGTTGTCAGTTATGTAGTCGGTGTTGTGCTAAAAGATGTTAAGGGAGAATTTATCGATAGTTGTCAGTTATGTAGTTACTATTATTCTCGTTAAAAGATGATAAGGAATAATTATCGGTAGTTGTCAGTTCTTGTAGCCGATATTATTCTAATTAAAAATGTTTGTAATTCATAAATTGAATTACCGGTAAAAGTTTAAATAGGCGTACTTAGGTTGAGAGAAAGCTTTCAATGCTATTGACCAATTCGGAAAGGAATTGGGTGCGTCATAAATAATCATATTGTAAGGAAGGGTTTCATAAATGAATCGTATGTGAAGTGAGGGGTCACGGTAAAACTCACTGAGATAGTATCTCATTCTTTATATTGTTGATGTTTTTACAGAGAAACAGGTAAAAATGAAGGCTAAGAGGCACGAGTAGGTGACGTGCTCGAGGACAAGGGTCGAAGACTTAGTTTTTCCTTTATGTTGTGATGTTTCCTGTGTTTTCTTTGTATTCGATCATATGACTTGAATTATTGTTTAAGTTATGTAATCGTTTCCGCTTTTCTTGTGAGAATATTGAACACTAGGATTTCGTGTTGTTGAGATGATTGGGATATATTTTATAATATCGAAAAATTTTAGTCGTGTTCAATATCTAAACAGGAATTTTGATCTCTGATGAATGCTAAACTGTGCATTCTAATATGTCTACTAGTTAGAGATATTAGGGGGTTACATTTATAATTGTCTGCATTTTATAGCAAATAAGCCTTTAAAGAAAAACATGGAAAGCAAATAGGCGAAACAAACGAAGTGGAAAATGTAAAAAATAAGAGTTGCAAATCACCAAATAGGAGAAGATACGAAAGATATTCCAATTTCAAATACTATTTTCAGTTAATTTGAGATGGAGGCTTGTTAATTTGAAGTGGAGGCTTGTTAAAATAATAAAACAGATAAATAGGGTCCTAATTACTTTTATTTAGTCCACAATTTAGTACAAAGTGGACAGACATCTAGGGAGTACATAGTAGCATTAACAAAAGGATTGTTTAGTTTTCTTTACCAGCTTAGTTCATTGCTTCTGTTGGGGAGTCTGGGGGAGCACCGGGAGAAACACCGAGCTATTAGGTATATGGGTTCCCTCTCTTATATGGGTTCCCTCTCTTATATGTCCTTCATATAGCTCATTCCTAGCCGATGTGGGACTAACCACTCACACTTGAATTTTCAACAATCTCCCCTTCAAGTGTGAGTCACCCACATTGCTAGCCGCTCCCCCACAGAGCCGAACTTGGGCTCTGATACCACTTGTTGGGGAGTCTGGGGGAGCACCGGGAGAAACACCGAGCTATCCAATGAACCGGACCACTAAGAGACTTGAACATCACATCTCTACCCAAAACCTTAAGGTATTAGGTATATATGGGTCCCCTCTCTTATATGTCCTTCATATAGCTCATTCCTAGCCGATGTGGGACTAACCACTCACACTTGAATTTTCAACAACCTCCATAATACAAACAATAAATTCAAAATTATAAAATTAATATACCAATGGAGTTCCTCCTCAACATTGAACAAATCTGGTCAAAAAAATTAATATACCAATGCAAAATATGTTTATCAGAAACAATGATGAATAGCAATATATACTTGGATTTGTAGTCGACAACTGCTTGTAGATCACCGTTAATGAAAAGTTTGGTGCCATAAAAACCATTTGAGATGCCCATTACTCTTGTTCCAGCACAGAGACAATAAACAAACTGAAAAGAAATGAGGAAGATGGCATAAAATAAAATAGATAATGGGAAAATGTAACCTTGGTATTTCTTTAGCTTGCAAAGCTGAAGAACAATGATGGGAGAAGATGAAGAGTCTGTGTCGTTGATATTAGCAGGAACAGCCTCAGCAAATTCAGACCAAAGAGTACAGTGAAGCCTGTTGAATCTAAGAGAGATAGGGAAAAATCGAAAAATGTTGATTAGTTGCAAACTAATTGAATGGATTACATATCATGGGAAATAAATTAATCAAATGGCAAACAATGGAACTTACTCTAAGTTTTCAAGAACCAAATTAATCAACTTAAACACCTTATCATTTGTTTCCTTGATAGTCTACACTAAGCTAGTCACTAGATCTAGGGTTGCAAGAGAAGAAAATAAAACATAAAACAACTTCAGATTTTTTATTACCCTTAAGGGAGGCAACACTGCACCTTAAATAGTTAGGGTTACACAACTAATAGGCCATGGGCCACTTAAGGACACTACTGAACAAAAATAATTAAAATAAAATACTGAGCCTCAATAGAGAACTTAGTTAAATTCTTTCAGCCATTTGGGCCTGCTAATATTTCGTTTGGGCCTAGTCAGCAGCCCACTAACAACACTCATGGCCCCATGAGAAACCTTGTCCTCAAGGTTTGTGTTGGCTGATGGCGCGCTCTGATTGGTGCAGGGAGGAGGCACACGGATTGTGCTAGTTGTGGATGGTGAAGATGGAACCATAGGAAGAGGAACAATATCCAACGGAGGAAGGGATTTTGAAGAAACAGCTGTGATAGTTGACTTTGGGGCGCGTTTCAAGGGACACGTGGACGCTCCAGATTGAAGTTGTAGAGCACCGTTGAGATCTAACGGTGTGGAGGGATTTGCGCCTGTTTGATGGAGACTAGGCACTGTTGGCGCAGCATTGGGAAGAGCAGGAATTATGGGATCCAAAGTTGTGTGATTGAGATCCAACGGCTGAGATGAAAGCATGCCTGTTGGGTGAGAAACAGCTGGCGATGCGTGATGAAGATCCAGGGGCTGAGAGGGGATAGTTGAAAGTATGTTTCTTCTGGTCCACTTGGAATTTTTGCATCTTGTAGCTCATTAGGGTCAAATTCTTCATCTTCCTCCAGCACCAATTTATAGTCTACACTAAGCTAGTCACTAGATCTAGGGTTGCAAGAGAAGAAAATAAAACATAAAACAACTTTAGATTTTTCATTACCCTTAAGGGAAGCAGCATTGCACCTTAAATAGTTAGGGTTACACAACTAATGGGCCATGGGCCACTTAAGGACACTACTAAACAAAAATAATTAAAATAAAATACTGGGCCTCAATAAAGAACTTAGTTAAATTCTTTCAGCCATTTGGGCCTGCTAATATTTCGTTTGGGCCTAGTCAGCAGCCCACTAACATTCCTTCTCTTTAAGCTCAGTTTTTTCAACCACATGGCTTATTATATCTTAAGAAATATAAAAGAGAACACAAATTTGTTAAAGGATCCAATAGATTAATTCAGGAAAGAAAGATGGAAAACACATACGGAACAACAATGAGATCATCTCTGGTAGAAGCTAAGAGACATTAGCAAATGGAGTGAGACAATATGATGCAAAGGGATATGATTAGTCTCCAACATAAGACAACTTGTAACAGTCATGAAGGTCAACTTGTATTTGTGTTCAGCTGTTTGAAATTTTGAATCATTGAGACCAACATGCAACTTCTAAATTCTATAACTATGGCCTTCTTTCAAAACTGCTTGGAATAGTGGAATAAGTGCATTTTTCACAGAACAATGGATCCTAGCAAGCTGAGAGAAAAAAAAGAAAAATAAAAAAGAAAGAACACACATACAGGGAAATGATATATATTGAGACAAAAGGCTTAGAAATCACCTTTTCATCAAGCAAGATCATCTCAATGCTGTTTATTTTTTGAGGATTGTTGAATCCTGGAACAGTCCAAAGTCTTATAATACGAACTTCAAGCCTCCAATTGACTCTTCCAGGTACAATTTCAGAAATGGAATTAACACATGATGCCTTAGAGTTCCTAGAACAAATAAAGAAGAATGTGTTAAAAATGTTGATAAAACCAAGTGTGCAAGAACTACAAACTGAATAAGTTGAGCAAATATGATAGGGAAAGGGAAAAAAACTCATATGTTAGTGCAAAGAAAAAACAGATACACAAGAAACATAGAGCATACTCGTTAAAAGCAAGCGAAAGGAATCAAAAGGGGCATAAGAAACGAAGAGAACAGTTTATAAAGTTGTGAGGCAGAAGAAGTTTGGAGCTGGTTTAAATAGAAGCCATAGAAGGGACAATAGGGTAATGTTTTAATAGAAAGGGTCTGAATAGGGAAAAGCCATGGTCTATAAGTTTGGCAAACTTGTAAGAAGAGAGGAAATAGAGGAAAAGGAATGAACGTGTAAATGGGTTTCTGAACAAAAATTTAACACAACCAATAATAGATGTGATCACAGAGAGAATAGGAACGATTTCTATGGAGTATGCATGTTGTTGGAGCAGATAACAGAAACACTGATGCACTCACTCACAAGCACAATTCTGTTAGTGAGTAACAGAATAGAGAGAGAGAGAGAGATGAGAGTGATCAAAACGTGATCAAGATTATTCTGTATTGAATTAATGAGTTTGACTTACAAGATGCATTTATACCAATGCAGTAAAATGAGTAAAGTGCAGCAAAACAAGTGCTGACTTGGCAAGCCTATTACACACTAAAAAATGACCTATTGCTGAGTGTATTAAGTGTCATCCTAGTCAGCAAACAGTGTTTATTTCTAGCTTGAATTCTCCCAATACACCTCCTAATTCATGCTAGACAGGCTCCTCATGCCCAATTTATTCCTCAACTCCTCAAACCTTTTGATCTTCAAAGCTTAGGTTAACAAATCTGCATAGTTTTCTTCTGATGAGCAATGTTCCAGCTGCAGTTTCTGTTTAGTCACCTGATCTCTCAGAAAATGAAATTTAGTTTCGATATGCTTGCTCCTACCATGAGCAATTGGGTATTTAGCCAAATCAATAGCTGATTTGCTATCCACCATTAAAGTCATTGCAGCACTTTCTCTCAATTTCAGTTCATCAAGCAACAGGTTCATCCATTGTGCTTGGCAAGCTTCCATGGTAGCAGCAATGTACTCAGATTCTGCCATAAAGGCACTCTGCATCATATCACCAGCATCTGTGATTGCAGAGTCAGGAAACACCACAAAATCATTGAACTTTTGTGGTGGTTGTCTCTCTCTTCTTGGCCTTGCAGGAGTTGTTTCTTCATCAACCAGAACAGGTTCTGCTTCTTCTACTTCTGTGGGTTCAAGAATCACTAACAGGATCATCATCTTCCACAAGTTTCTCCCAATTCCAACCCTTTGTCTCATCAAATTTAACATCCTTGTTAATGACCACTTTCTGTCTCCTAGGATCATATAGTTTGTAAGAACCTGTTGAGTGATAGCCCAAAAGCACCATGGCTTGTGCTTTGTCATCAAGCTTTCTCCTCAACTGATCAGGCACATGCCTGTAACACAAAGCTCCAAACAGTCTAAGATGGTTAACACTTGGTTTTTCTCCTGACCAAGCTTCTTCAGGTGTGACCTTCTCTAACCTCTTGGTGGGACTTTTGTTGAGAACATAAACTGTTGTTGATATTGCTTCTCCCTAGAAGTGATTAGACACTTTTCTACTTTTCAACATGCTTCTGACCATGTTAAGAACTGTTCTATTCTTTCTTTCTGCAGTGTCATTGTGTTGTGATGTGTAGGGTGTTGTTATCTCATGTCTGATGCCCTCTTTTTCACAGAATTCCTTGAATTCAGTGGATGTGTACTCTCCACCTCCATCAGTTCTCAACCTACTGATCACACTATTGCTTTCCTTCTCAACCATTACCTTGCAAGCTTTAAACACATTGAACACTTCACTCTTCTTGCTTATCAAGTAAACCCACATTTTCCCAGTGAATTCATCAATAAAAGAAACAAAGTAACTGTTACCTCCCAATGTCTTTACCTCAAATGGTCCACAAACATCTGAGTGAATGGCTTTTAGTTTCCTTGTTGCTTTGTTCTTTATCTCTCCACTGTAGGAGTTTCTTGCCTGTTTTGATTCACAACACTGCTCACCAACTCCACTTGGCAGTTTAATCTCAGGCAATCCATGTACCATTCCTTGAGTCTTGAGATTCTTCAATGTTACCAAGTGGCTTCAGTCTCAAGAGGGGGGTTGAATTGAGACTTTAAAAACTTTTCCCCTTTTTAACGACTTAGATTAATTTTCGCGCAGGTTTATGAAATGAACGAATTAGAATATAGAACAGAAAAGCACGCACAAGATTTATACTGGTTCGGTCACCTCCCAGTGACCTACGTCCAGTCCTCACAACCCTTTGTGAGATTTTCACTATCAAAACAAAGCTTTCAACCGGGTGCTTTAAAACCCTTACAGACACAGGCACTCTTCACCTAGGATACCCCACCGCGTGCAAGAGCCCTAAACAACAATTACAACAAGAGATACCCCACCCTTGTTACAATCAAAAACCCTAGAGAGATACCCCACTCTCTAGTACAACCAATTGACATACAAGAGATACCCCACCCTTGTTACAGTCAAAACCCTAGGCTAGAGAGATTCCCCACTCTCTAGTAAAACCAAATAAAAGTAATTGAACAAATTACAGTAAACAGAAATACCTCTAAGAAGGCGAATACAACAACTTGAAGAATCCCAACCTAACCCTTGAGAGAGATCAGCTCAAAGTGATGAAGAACGTGAAGTAGGATTGTGAAAGTGAGAAGTTTCGCGTTCTGCATTTTAGAATTTTAGGTTGTAGTTTGATCGTGAGACCCTAAGCCCTATTTATAGAGTTTGTGAAAATATGACCGTTGAAATGATTTTTAACGTTAAAGTAATAAGTGAGAAATCGATTTCTTGCTTGTGGGAACAAGTGAGAAATCGATTTTGTGCTTTGTTAAAGCAAGTAGATAATAAATTTTGTGCTTGAATGAAAGAAGAATAAGAATCGATTATTTGCTTAATGCAAAAGAGGAAAGAATCGATTATGTGCTTCCAAGAAGAAGCCTAAATCGATTTGGAGCTTTAATAAGGAAACTAGACAATCGATTGTTTGCTTTACAAAATGAAGTTTCACAAGATTAAGAAGATAATCGATTTTCTTCTTTAAAAACTAAACATCATAATCGATTGCTAGCTTTAAAGCTAACAATCGATTCTTTGCTTTAGAAAACAAGTCAAGAATCGATTAATTGCTTCCAAAACCAAGTCCTTTAACAATTTAATCGATTGATGGCTTTAAGCATAAGGAGGAAATCGATTTTTGGCTTAAATAATATGAATAAATCGATTTCTTTACTTCAAAACAATTTCTTTTAAGAACACTAAGCCATGACCCTATTTCTTTTAAAAAGCAACAAGTGCCTAACCTATTTATCAATTGAAAATATATGTTAGGTCCATTTGTGTGAGTGCTAGTGTGTTTAGTGATTTGAGCCGGTCTTCAAAAGCGGTTTACAATTCATTCCTAAGACACGACCCAACTTCCTAGCGACTACCCTTAACACGGACTTACTTCTTGAGTTGGTTGTGCCTTGGAGTTCCATTTGTCACTTTGTCTTATATCACTTCATCATCAAAACTTAACCTGCAACACAAGATATCCACATTCAAGTCTCTGAAGTTCAGATGACAAAATCTCCCATGCCATGTCCAGTGCTCTCCATCTGTCCCTGCATTCAATCAATCATTCTTCACAGCACTCATTCCCACCTTAGATGTTTTGTGCTTATTCAATGGAGCTATCAACACTAGGTTTCCCTTAGAATCAAACAAACAGAGTTCCTTATTCTCCATTATCATAGAGAATTCTTTCTCCAACAACTGACCTAGACTGATCAGATTATTCTTCATTGATGGAACATATAGCACTTCAGTGATAATGCATAATTTTCCATCATTCCTACGAATTTTCACACTGCCAATACCTTCTGCAAACACCACTCTGTTATCACCAAATCTAATTGACTTCTTCACAGTCTCATCTAAGTCAATGAACCAAGCCTTATTTCCACTCATATGATTTGAACAACCTGTGTCCAAATACCACAACACCTCTTCAATCACTTCATCCATGACATCTGCCATGAGCACTACCTCATCAGCATCAGTCTCACCATCTGCAAACTATGCTTCCTCTTGAACACTCTTAGGCTTACACTCATCTGCAAAGTGTCCAAACTTGTCACAGTTATAGCACTGCACCTCCTTTTTACTAAATTTCTTCTTCTGTCCTCTATTTTTCCATGCCTCTTTACTCCTTTGAAAATCACTAACATTGGATTCAGACTTCTTATTAGATCCTTCACCATTGTTCCAAGTTCCCTTCCCCTTCTGAAACTTAGTTAGCAGAGCATGTTCAACTGACTTTTCTAGGGTTTTATCTTTCTCCTTATCACCAGTTCTAGTTTTAATTCTAGCTTCATTTGCTTCAAGAGAGCCTAGTAATTCCTCAACTTTCATTGTTTCTAAGTTCTTTGATTGTTCAATTGCAGTAACCACATAGTCAAATTTCGGAGTTAGAGCTCTAAGTATCTTTTCTACTTTGCTTTGATCTGAAATCGTCTCACCATTCGTGCGCATCTGATTTGTCACCAACGTCAACTTGTTGATGTATTCTGAAATTGATTATGTTTCTTCAATTTGAAGGAGTTCAAATTCTCTTCGCAACGTTTGCAATCTCACCTTCTTCAATGTTTCATCACCGGAATATGCCTTCGCCAAAGCATCCCAGGCCTCCTTCGCTGTCTCGTATTGAGAAATCTTTTCGAACGCCTCAGCATCTACGCACTGGTGAATCAAGAATAACACCTTGCTATCTTTCTTCTGTTGCTCGCGAAGTGCTGCGTCGCCAACACCGGCCACCACGCCGTTGCGAACCACTTCAAGAACATCCTGGTAGCGAAATACCACTTTCATCTGAATTATCCACCGATCGTAGTTTTTCCTGTCAAGAATGGGAAGCTTCGCCGGAAACTGGCCACTGTTGCCGCCGTTGTTTGCCATGGATCGTCGTCAACATTGCTCTGATACTAATTCTGATGAGGACATGAAGCACCAAGATGCCATTCAAAGCTTAGGAGGTCCGATGACTAGAGCAAGATCAAAGAAAGTCCAAGAAAGCTTAGTCCAATTCATGACTAAGGCTATTGCAAAAGAGGGCAACAATGTAATTGCACCGAAAACTATGCTTGTCATACAAGCTATGGAGGAGGCGCAATTTGCATGACAAAGGCCCCAAAGCTATTTCATTTTTATTCAATAAAAAGTGCATGTGACCAATTGATTTATTTGGGACCAAGGCACTAAGTTATTTCATTTTAAGTTAATTTTTTTTAGTGTGTTTAATCCACTTCAAGTGGTCTATGTGTGGAACATATTTTTGTGAGTTGATGGAGTCAACAGACTTGCTAATCAAGCAACTTGCTAATCAAAAAAGGCAAACTTGCTAACCAAGCAAACTTGCTAATCAAGAAAGGCAATAAGAGGAGAAAATATTACAAGATCCAAGACATTTATGACACATCAAGACAATCAGAGCAAAAAAAGGAAATAGAAGATCCTAATCATTAATTGTGCATTCAATGCCAAATCAACTAGGATATTTTCTTAAATTGTTTTGTCTAGTATTCTTGTAATTGTTGAATACCCTTTATTTTTTCCTTGTATTAGCAAGAACCTCCCTTATTATAAATAGGGAGTATAAGTGTCAATGAAAAGGGAGAAAGACTTTATTAAAAAAAAAGTTGAATTTTGAGTAAAAATTTAGAGATGTGTCTCTATGGTTCTCTAAGCCGTTCTTGGAGCTTATCGGCTTGCCGTGGCGCTCATCCCGACTTATCAACCGGAACCTCCATAGCCGGTTGTGGCGTCTCCTAGACTTATCGATCGATTTTCCATCCCCGCTCGTGGTGTCTCATTCACTCCCACCTACATGACTACCGAATAGTCACCGACGGCTCTGAGGTTGCCATCAAATTCTGTTGGAGCAGATAACACTGATGCACTCACTCACAAGCACAATTCTGTTAGTGAGTAACAGAATAGATAGAGAGAGAGAGAGAGAGAGAGAGAGAGAGAGAGAGAGAGAGAGAGAGAGAGAGAGAGAGAGAGAGAGAGAGAGAGAGAGAGAGAGAGAGAGAGAGAGAGAGAGAGAGAGAGAGAGAGAGAGAGAGAGAGAGAGAGAGAGAGAGAGAGAGAGAGAGAGATGAGAGTGATCAAAACGTGATCAATATTATTCTGTATTGAATTAATGAGTTTGACTTACAAGATGCATTTATACCAATGCAGTAAAATGAGTAAAGTGCAGCAAAACAAGTGCTGACTTGGCAAGCCTATTACACACTAAAAAATGACCTGTTGCTGAGTGTATTAAGTGTCATCCTAGTCAGTAAATACAGAAGCAAACAGTGTTTATTTCTACCCTGAATTACTCCCGATACACCTCCTAATTCATGCTAGACAGGCTCCTCATGCCCAATTTATTCCTCAACTCCTCAAACCTTTTGATCTTCAAAGCCTTGGTTAACAAATCTGCATAGTTTTCTTCTGATGAGCCTTGGAAAATACTGTAGGAAAGTGCAAGAAGAACTAATAATATGAATTCATAAATATAAAAATTTCATGTGAATTCAAAGCTAACAAATAATTAAAGCATATTTTGGTAACCATGGTTGAGAGAGAGTTTTTAATTATATATCTGTTAGTCTTGTCTATCAATTGTTTTATGCAATTGTTTAACGTTACACTTTGAAGTTTGACTTGATTGGACAAACTCTAAGAGATATTGATCATGTCATGATGTCATGTATAAAAGTTACTGTGATTTTATTTTTCTGTTGAATCCCCACACTATATAAGAACACGATTATTAAGGATTCGATTCAAAGATTATGTATGCTTTCAAATATATTCAAACTAGCTTATATTTGCAAATATGGATGACCATGATTCATAGGTTAGATGTCTTTGAAAACAACCATCACAGGAGATGAGATTAGAAGATTCATAATATTGATATGTTGGAAATCAATGGCTGAAGTGTTAGGAATAGAGAAAATCAGAAACACATGTGAAAGACAGGTAGTGATACCAGCAACATCATCCATAATTCACCTTCCCATATATTAAGCTAAAAGGCACAACATTCAAAAGAGTACATTACCCAAAAAAAAAAGTAGGTGAAACAAAAAAGAATGAAGGGATATGGCCAAGACTAAACAAAATAAATAAGTAAATAGCTAGGGTCGGTCACTCAAACATTGGCTCTCTTTTAAACAGTATTATGGTATAATCTTCAGTAGAGACCTAAAGCCTAACAAAAGGCCCTTCAGAGAGAAGTTTGACACGGCAAAAGGTAGACCAGCCATCCTCCAAACCATAAAGAGATTGATTTTGTTGATCATTGTTCATACCACAAATCCACTTGTGGCCAAAGTTATCAACTAAAGTGACTTCAAATTTACCAAATGGCACGAGAAGTTCACAAAAATCAGAAGGCATAAACTGCAACCAATTATGCAATTCATGCATCAATTTAGTAATATAAATAGAGGCATCAATTTTAAAAGGAAGTAAAAAAAAGACCAAAGAACATACCAATTTTCCTGTACGAAAATCATCCAGAGTTGAAGTTTTGTAGAGTGTGTAGTAAATAGTAGGGACGTTAGCAAGTTGGCGTAGGAATTGTTCACCAATAAGAGAATCAAAGTCAGAATTTGGAATTGGGTGAAGACCCAATCTAAAAATCCTGGGTGGAGTTGGATACTCAACCTCATCACCAAACTTATCCTTAACTTTGATAAAACATTTGTTACTCTTGACATACACCAGCCTCACTATATCACCCCTATGCAAATTATAGGAAAGGCCCATCTCACGCCACCCAATTGTAAAATTGGCTTTCCCATCAAAGTTCCTAACAATGACTTGAAATTCTTTACAATGATTTTCAGATGCAAACTGATGTTTTGGATCTTGTTGATGCTTGAAAGAATGGGTAGAGTTTACCGTGCGCCCAAGGATGTGTTTTTCTCGAGCATTTGGAGCGCCTACTACTTCAAAGATCTGCTACAAAGCGCCCAAGCACTTCTTCATGCGTTTGGGGCGCTTCTGCATTTGTTGATTCTGTCTGCCATGCGCCCAACCGCTTCTGCATGTGTTTGGGGCGCTTCTATATCTGTTGCGTCTGTCTACCTACGCCCAAGCGCTTCTACATGCGTTTGGGGTGCTTTTACATCTGATGCTGCTGGTTGTCATGCGCCCAAGCGCTTCAGCCCTGCGCTTGGGGCGCTTCCTTATCTGGTGTTTCTTTCTGCCATGCGCGCAAGCGCTTCTGTCGTGTGTTAGGATTTCGGCAAGTGTACGAAATCGCCGCAAGTAATAAAATCAGTAAGAACCGAATATCTTCCTCAAGGATCGAAAAAAATTACCAATAACGCTAACAACAACTAAATGAACACAAATAAACTGAGATTTGGTTGCTATAATCGTGTAACAAACTCGAAGTAAAGACAGTAAATGTTTTTATATTTTTAATAAAGGACGAAGAACACGAAGTTTACGAGATGATAAAAGAAGTTAGGGATGAACTTTCATTGGGTTCACACTATTGCAAACTAATTTAATAGAGAAAATAATCCCCTCTTTCACTTTGTTATCAAACCCACAACATTAATTAATCCCTAATTCCTTAGGCAACTAATCCTTTGTTCACAACTAAAAACCCTAATTCCTTAGGTGATTATAGATGATAACAAGCATTAGAATCAAGGGTTTGCAAGATACAACAACTCAGTGGAGAAGATGAACTCATTTGAAGCTTCCAATCTTGTTCCCAAGCCTTGAATCTTCAATAGAGATGAAGCGGAGAGAGTATTTTTCAGTTCTAGGGTTTTAAGAGTGTAAAAACTGCCCCCTTTCAGATTTACTAAGCCTTTATATAGCCCACCAATTAGGGCAACTTTCCCTTGTAAAAAAGACCATAAAAACCCTTTAAAAAGGTGGTTTATACATTTCAAAATAAAGAGTTTCGCAGTGAGTCCCGTCCTTAACTCCTCTGCTGATAGAAAAACATACAGTTTTAAAGGGCAACTTCCACTGGTGGAAGTTCAGTGCAAAATGTAACTGGTGCTGTTTTAAGCTTAACTTCCACTAGTGGAAGTTTAGTGCAAATTTAGACTGTTGTTGTTTTAAGCTTAACTTCCACCAGTGGAAGTTTAGTGCAAATTTAGACTGTCTGGTGCTGCCATAATTTTGCCGTAGTGCAGTCTCCCTTATTTCGCTCCAAACTTCACCTCTAGCCTGCACAACTTGTTCTTTCACTTGATCTAGTCTTGTGCACAAAAGTACGAGAAAAAATCGGCATAACCACTACACGAAAACTAGATTTATAAATTCCCAAATTCTGCTCAAACTTTACTGATTTTCATTAAAATCTTCATGGAAAACACAGTTTTTAACATTCAAAACAAGCATGTGATATGGATTTAACAAAACCCCAAACTTAAATATTTGCTTGTCCTCAAGCAAACTCAATCTAAAACAAGGGTTGGAATAAGATTACTAGATGAGACTCCATGGCCACAACAAAACTAGCTCAAAATCAATTAGCTTTTCACAGTTATCAATGAGTGACCTATCATGCATTCTTGTATCCCAAAGTCATCAATTCAAACTCCCCCAAATTAGAATCTCAAGCAACACATCATACAATCATCAATTGTGCTCAATTTCACTCAAGTTCCTCACCTATAAGTGTTTCTCTCTCTGTCTCTCTCTCACACACACAAGTGTTTGCAGGGTAATACACTCAATCACATCACAAGCAACACACTACCATAGGCTTGACATAATTCTACAACAAGCAATCACACACAAATACCACACACATCATGAGGACTTATTAAAGGTTGTAATGGGGCTTGGGCAAGGAAGAATAATTTTTGGAATCTAGGCTTTCTTGATTGGAATTGAGAGATGCCATTTTCACTTATGAACATTTCCTATGCTTATCAACTTCACCAAAGAAATTCCCACGAAACAAAATTGAGCTTGTTATTTCTTCTATATGGTTTGACTTTGACTTGGTATACCACCCCAAACTTGAACAATTGTTTGTCCTCAAGCAACCCCAAACTTAATTTTTGAGCTTCAAATTCAATAGTGACTATAGACCCCTCAATTCCAAACAAGTGGGACACTTGGTTTTTTAGTTAATGGCTTGTAATGAGGGTAATCAATCAAAAAAATGGTCTTAGGCTCAAATGGGCTATGCAAAAGGGTAGGCCTCTTAAAGCTCTAGCTACCAAAAAACAGAAAGTCCTCAATCACGTGTGTGTGTGAATATGAGCAATGCAAAAGTGGTCAAGAACTAAGTCAAGTTCTGAAGTGTATCACAAGCAGTGGAAGCACTCAAGAATAAAATTAATTGTTTGGCTTAAACACTCACAGGTTAATTATGATAGGGCATTAAGCACAATGAATCAAGTAATCAAAAGTCACAAAACATTCCTCTAAGGGTTTTCATCCAATGGGATTTAGAACAAAAAGATGCATGATGAGTCTCATTTAAACTGGTTTATAAAATATTAGAGCATAGTATCATAGGGTCATTGAAAATCACAATCCAATAAAAATCATCCATGAAAACTACATTCCTCCATCAGATAGAAACGTGATCAAAACATTTTTAGGAATGCAGCTTTTACACCACATGCTATGAATAGATTTTGTATCCAAAGCAGAACAAGTATCAATGCAAAAACAGTTTAACAAAACAATGACAAAGATAAAGACAAAATAGGTAAAGAAAAGAAAAAAGATAGAACACTCCCTCACATGGGTTGCCTCCCATGAAGCGCTTCTTTAACGTCACTAGCTTGACGGTTGATGAGATTTTAAGGATCACTCAAAATAAGAGCCATCTTTGCTCTTTCCACCACTTCACCAAGGTATGCCTTCAATCTCTGCCCATTAACCTTGAAAGATCTTTTTGATTCAGGATCCTCCACTTCAATTGCTCCATTGGGTGACACCTCTTTGACAATGAATGGTCCAGACCACTTAGATTTCAGCTTTCCAGGAAACAACAATAATCTTGAATTGAAAAGCAATACTTGTTGTCCCGGATAGAAGCCCTTTGGAGAAATAAGCTTGTCATGATAGGCCTTCATCTTCTGCTTGTAAATACCCGTATTTTCATAAGCTTGCAAACGCATCTCCTCAAGCTCATGCAGCTGAAGGATTCTCTTCTCTCCACTTGAAGATGAGTCAAAATTCAGGAACTTCAATGCCCAATAAGCCTTATGCTCAAGCTCTAGTGGTAAATGGCAAGATTTGTCAAAAACCAGCTGATATGGTGATAAGCCCAAGGGTGTCTTATAAGCTTTCCTATACGCCCAAAGCGCATCATCAACACTAGCTGCCCAATCCTTCCTTGAATTCCCCACTGTCTTCTCCAGAATTTTCTTTATTTCCCGGTTGGATACCTCAGCTTGCCCTTGCATTGTGGATGATAAGGAGTTGCCACCTTGTGCTTAACACCATATTTAGACAGAACATTTTGCAATTGAGCATTGCAGAAATGGCTGCCTCCATCACTAATTAACACTCTGGGCACTCCAAATCTGGAAAAAATATTTTTCTTGACAAACTTTATGACAGTCAGAGAATCACTCTTTTGAGTTGCAGTGGCTTCAACCCACTTTGAGACATAATCAACTACCACCAAAATATATAGATTTGAATAAGATGGTGGAAATGGAACCATCACTACAACAGATTTGGGGATGGGCAGCATTTTTTTTTAGCCATGGGCAGCGTTTCTGGGTGCTGCTAAATTTGGCGCTGGTGATTCCTCCCCAAAAATGGGCAGCGTTTGAGAAGCGCTGCTCATTAATAGCCATAGGCAGCGTTTGAAGGGAGAAGCGCTGCTCATTCACCTAGCGCGTTTAGCAATGGGCAGCGTTTGGTAAGGGGAAGCGTTGCCCATTTCTAAACGCGCAAGGTGAATGAGCAGCGCTTGGTGGGAGAAGCGCTGCCCATTCACCTAGTCCGTATAGCAATGGGCAGCGCTTGGTAAAGGAAAGCGCTGCCCATTGCTGGTAAATGAGCAGCGCTTCTCCCACCAAGCGCTGCTCATTCACCTAGCACGTTTAGCAATGGGCAGCGCTTCCCTTTACCAAGCGCTGCCCATTGCTATACGCACTAGGTCAATGGCAGCGCTTCTCACACCAAGCACTGCCCATTGTTTAATTTTTTTTTTCCTTTTTTTCTTGTTTTTTTGTATTTTCCTTTTTACATTTGATAATTTCCTAGTCATATACAGCCAATTAATACCAATCCAATCCATTATATACTAACAACATATATATATATATATATATATAAACTAGTTATATATCCCAATGCACCAATATGATCACAAACCAAAACAAACTAGCTAACAAGTTATTATATGTATCCAAAACTTAGCAACTTACAATATTAACAAATTAATATGTATCCAAATCAAACTCTCTAACAATATGTATCCAAAACTAGCTTACAATGTGTATCTAAATTAAAACAAGTTAGCAACTTACATATGCATGAACCAATTCATATGCATGTATCCAAAATTAGCAAGCTACTTACAATATGTATCTAAATTAAAACAAGTTAGCAACTTACATATGCATGAACCAATTCATATGCATGTATCCAATCAATAAAACTCTAACAATTTACAACATTACAATCTATCTAAAATCAAAAGAATTGCGAGACATAATGGCACCACTCTCCTCTAAGCTCATCAAGTTGTGCAGTAGACATAATGGCACCACTCTCCTCTAATTAAATAAAATTAGAATTGAAATATATGGTTAAATCAAAATAAAAAAGAGTTCTGTAAAGATACCTGTCTGGGGATAACCATTTGATTGTGGGTAATAATTTCCTTCATAAATCTCATTACGTAATACCCACAATCATTGTTATTTGGTTGTTTCGGACACTACAAAACAAAAGATTAGTTAATTGTTAAATTTAACTTAATACATTTTTTTGACAACAATAATGTAAGTAAATATATGAGAAGATTGATTACAAACTTACCACTATTGGCACCCATTTTGTCTGTGATTGTTCCAATCCCCAATATTCCTTCAAACAACTGAACACAATTGGATATAACTATATTATTAAAAATACATATAGTTAACAACTAAAACAAAGAAATATGCAGAGTGATCGAAATACACACACCTATTAAATATGACAACCAAGTCTGGGTGGGTGTTGAAATGACCATGCACAGAATCAATGTAGTACACCGTATCTGTCTTAGGATTTATTGCAAGCAAAATCCAATGATCCCTACAAAATAAAACTTTGAATAAGTAATTGACTAGTATTTAAAAAATGCATGTTATATAAGAATAGATTAAATCTCTCACCCTACGAGACACGGTGCCAAAAACATGGTATCGACGCCTCTATGTTGAGCATCCGATAAGCGTCGAGTGATATAATTTGTAACATCTGTCTTATTTTGTTCCACAAGGTCGTTATAATTAGACAGATCCTCCCTGACATTACGGAGGTGTGTACTATCCGGACACAAGAACACATATCTCTGTGTCCGCTCCGAAGGGACCAAAATGTTATGATACAAGCACCTACAATTAGAGGTATATGTATACACAAATTAAATTAACGATATAATAAAATAAACTCAATGATGTTAAACAATAAATTACATACGTACCTGATATATGCTCTAATACAAACACTGGTTGCCCAATTCATCTGACATAAATCATTAATATCCTGTTTTGGGATTATCAATAGTTGATCGGGATTTCCAAAAATGTTGTCATCCATCTCCAATACAAGCGGGGTTTCATCATCCATCTTGAATTGTGCATGCATTTCGGTATACAAAATAATCCTAGAATAATCATCAATGGAAGAGGCGGAGGGCTGACACACTATTGGAGGAGGGGCTGGCTGAGTCACTTTTGGAGGGGCGGGTTGAGTCACTTTTGGAGCAAGGGAGGACCGAGTCACTTTTCGAGGAGGGGCGGGCTGAGTCACTGTTGGAGGAGGAGAGGGCTGAGTCACTGTTGGAGGAGGAGAGGGGCGAGTCACTTTTTGAGGGGCGGGCTGAGAAACTTGTGTTGAACGGCCAGACCGAGACACTTTCTTGCTAGTAGATATTGCCTTGCTAACACTTTTGCCCCTAGATTTTGCATTTTGGCGTACCTATATATAAATCAAATAATTCGTTAGCTAGCACACAATAAATGACAAAATAAAATAATTAGTTAGTTACAAATATATTGTCACTTACAACAATAAGGTGTGCTGGCCATGCCACAAATGTACCAACTGCATCTTGCACAGTTAGTAAATCTATACTGGGTATTGGAGCAGGCAATGGTGCATCCCCCACAATTGCACAATCAACTCTGACTCTAACATGATTTGGAGGTATGGGTAAATTGTGCATCAAAGTTCCCAATTGGTCACATGTGAAGCCTATTGCAACCATTTGGTGTGAGTTTGAGATATACAATTCACACTCACACTCATTGTTGTCCTAAATCAATTATAAACAAAAATTAATAAATACATTGCGTAGAAGAAAGAGAGTTTAATAATTAATTTCTTATTTATCCTCAAAAAAAATAATTAATACCTTAGTTGACGGAATGGTGCAGCTATCTCGTGCGCTATCTGTGGCAGGGGATGGTACTACAGACGAAACCAACCCATAGTGCAATTTGATTTGACTAAGTTCAGACCTTAGACCTTCATACAATACCCGCAACTCTCTACTTTGTTTACAATCATGATGCTCATCATAAGCTCTCTTCTTTGATCCAAGGTAGTTGGATGGATTAACGCCAAATCCACAACCCCTTGTACGACCTGGGTATTCTTCCTTTTCCAAGGCACGAGTAAGGATTTCCTTTTCAGAGCAATCAATGATCTCTCCCTGTGACACAGACTCAGATATGGTTTCCTGATTCACAAACAAAAGTATAATAAATAAAATTATTATACATTTTATAGATCATAAAAGTTTCAAAACAATATTCGAATTTTGGAAATACTTACAATTCTGTCGGTCACCTCCTTAGTTTTGGGATCCACAACCTCCCCATCCTTTTGTCTGGCTGCTACCCACAAAAAATGTCGCTCAATACTTTCTTTAGTAGGATCTTTCCCACTCTCCTCCAACTATATTTAAATTTACCAAATGTTAAGAAATTATAAATCAAAAGATTTATTAAACAAAGAGAAATCAAGCTTATTGTGTCTTACCAATCTCTCTTCAAAAACTTGATATCCACTAGCACCGCCTCTATAAGGGTACTCACAACCAGAAGCTCTCTCTCGATTCGCTTGGCATAGTTCCTATTTAGAGACATAAGTATACATTAATGTATAATATATAATTGTCAACTATATTTTAAGTTATAACTTAATAGATTATAGTACTAACCATGAAATCTTTATCTTCGGTGCGTCTCCTAACAAATGTAACCCACTCCTCCTCCGTAATAAATCCACTATATGGCGTTGGAGGCTTCCATCTGAGGTTTCCACTATTATCAAACAACCATTTTTTTTAGACTACCCCTGAAATTCCGATGTAGCTTTCCAGCTTCCTTCATACACCAGTCTTTTCGGGACTCATCCACATCAAAATATTTCTGCATACACATATTCAATGAAAATGATATAAATATATAGGGTTACAAATTTATTAAATAAGATTACTAAAGAGATGTAAAATTATATACCTGTATTGTTAACCAAAACTCCTCTTTGTGTTTTCTCAAAACAGCACTTTTCTCACTCCAAGTACTGATTGTAATTGGTATCATTTGTTTTACCTTACTACCGAGGAAGGTAACCAAATCTGTGCGATTATCCCCAATTGGCTGGCCCTTAATACTCCACAACACCTACATTATGTCATTAGTAAATTAGTTAACAAACAATTAAAACTAAGTGTTGAATTAATAAGTTAATTAGTAATTAGTAATTAGTAACTTATTGGTACTTTTCCTTTTCCTTTATTTACTCGATTGATGATATCTTTTTTGACCGTCATTCCACGAGGAGCCTGCTTTCTGATATACTTTTCAACATCACACTGATGATCGCTGTCATGATCACTGTCATGATCACTATGATCCGCCATCTAACCTGCAATAAAACATAATCATTGTTATTGTTATATTTATCTATCTAAAATAAATAAACAGACAAGAAGATGAAAACTATGTAAAATAACTACTTGGAAATATATAAAAAGCATATGATGTAAGTCTAAATTACCTTTTCCTTTTCTTGGATATAATTGTATTTGCAATTCGCGTCTTAGTATTTTTTTTTGACGAATCGTAATCCCATCACTATGATCGTTTCTAACATACACAAAATCCTCTATAGGAGTACTTTCACCTACAATTGGTAGTGATGTCCCAAAGAAATGGTCGTCCTCAATACCATCATCATCGGTTGCTTGAACCTCAATGTCATTCACCAATTTTTTATTTGTCAATAAAACAATGGACCGATTTGTATCAACTGGATCAGTGACATAAAACACTTGTTGAGCTTGGGATGCCAAAATAAAAGGCTCATCTTTATATCCTAACTTATTGAAATTCACCCGCATGAACCCCGACTCATCAATCTGTAAACCACTATTATTGTCAACCCACTTACATTGGAACACAGGCTCCCGAAACATGTTGTAATCCAACTCCCATATGTGTTCATGACCCCGAAGTATGACATATTCGCATATATGGGATTTCTGTCTTTGGCACTTGATGTATGCAAAGCTTGAGCTACAAGGGTCACCCCCACTATTTTGCATTATACTTTGATCATCATGGTTTTTTGTATAGAACGTGTACCCGTTCATTAGATAGCTGGTGTAAGAGAAAACTTGCATATTTGGACCTTTTGCTAACCATCTCAATCTTTCTGAAATCGAGGAAGGATTCCTAGCAAATTCGAAATCAATGTGCTCTTTTAGCCACACTATGAAACTCCGATTATGTTCTTTTGTTAACCAAACTTGAGTCTTAAGTATGTCCATGTGCTTGGAAACATATGAATCAACCTCAGTATCATTGTGCAAAACATATAAGTGTCCGTCATCTAGTTCTTTCTTTGATACCATCACTATTTTTGTTCCTGACATCCCTTTACTAATGCTTCCTAAGTGACGAGACCTTGACAGTCCCACAGAATATTCAAGACTAGATAGATAGCCGGTACAGAACTCAATAGCTTCTTCAACTATGTAGCGCTCAACAATACAACCCTCGGGTCGTGATCGATTTTTCACATAACCTTTTAATATCTTCATGTAACGCTCAAACGGATACATCCATCTCATGTAACATGGGCCACACAATTGTGTCTTTCTAATCAGATGAACTATTAGATGAATCATTATGTCAAAAAATGAAGGTGGGAAATACATCTCAAGCTCACACAAAGTGACAGTAATTTCTCTTTGCAATGATGGCAACTTTCCAGGGTCAATCACTGTACTACAAATCGCCTTACATATAGGGCACGCACACTGACCTTTGTTACTGTTCCCAGATAGATTGCTGTATGCTGGAAAGTCATTAATTGTGCCAAAAATCATAGCCCTCAAGGTGAAAGTTTCTTCTCTGAACCCATCATACACCTCTACTCCAGTCTCCCACATTAGCTTCAAGTCTTCAATTAACGGAGCCAAGTATACATCAATATCATTTCCCGATTGCTTGGGCCCAGAAATTAACAAAGACAACATCATATATTTGCGTTTCATGCAAAGCCATGGAGGTAAGTTATAGATCGCCAAAATCACGGGCCATGTACTGTGGGAGCTACTCTGAATACCGTGCGGATTAAATCCATCAGCAGACAATGCAAGTCGTAGGTTTCTTGGATCCAACCCGAAATCAGGATAATCAATATCAATTTTCTTCCATTGCGGAGAATCCGCCGGGTGTCGTAGCATGCCATCTTTAATCCTTTCATCATCATGCCATGTCAAGTGTTTTGCATCTTTTGAACTATAGTACATGCGCCTAAATCGAGGAATTATGGGAAAATACCACAACACCTTTTCTGGAGCAGATTCTTTCTTTTTATATCGCGATGCATTACATTTAGGACATGACTTTAACGATGCATGTTCATTCCGAAATAAAATGCAATCATTGGGACAAGCATGTATCTTCTCATAGTTCAACCCAATGGACCCTAACATTTGTTTTGCATCATACGTCCGAGAAGGGAGCACATTATCCTTCGGCAACATTTCTTTCAACAGTGCGAGTAATTCCGTAAAGCTCTTATCCGTCCATCCGTGGCAAGTTTTCAAGTTATACAACTTTATCACAGCCAATAGCTTTGTGAATTCAGTACAACCTGAATACAACGGTGTCTCCGCATCCGTTATCAATTTCTCAAACATTTGAGGACAGTCATTAAAATCGTCTTCAACAGCCTTTGCCATCGCTTCAAATTCGCCCCCTTCAAATGTAGGTCTTTCAGTGTCAACCGGTGCACATCTCTCAGTACTATTACCCATATTTGAAGATTCACCTCTTTCCTCACCATGCATTGTCCAACAAGTGTAACTTTGATCTATTCCGTAACCCTTTAAATGTCCTGCCAACTCCTCTGCATTAACTGATTTTACATAACAACAACTTAAACAAGGACACTTCATTATTACTAGAAGTCCCTAAACGTTCAACAGCACACTTCACAAAATAATCCACTCCAGCAACATATTCCTTGGACAGACGATTGGCAGACATCCACTCTCTATCCATAATTTCCCAGTATTTATTTATAATAAAATCCTGATAAGAGAACTTAAAAACCTATTATAGGTGACAAACAACAAACAATTCGCATATTTAGGCATATTTGATTTTACTTTGCTAGTTTCATTCACCACACATATACAAGTTTGCATAACTTATATTCTTGTTCAAGTATAAAATATATAATATAAAAAAAGGTGATCTATTTCTAAAAAATAGTAATAGAAGAGCAAAGCCTACATATCAATGCAATATCTATGAAGAAATAAATCATCATGGTTCAATCAAAACAGTTATTAGCAATTGATTTTTAGAATCATTGTTGTTGCCAAGACTAAACTTCATCACAAGTTAGGTATCAATCTTTCATTTCAAGCACAACTAAAAGAAAAGGAACACATAAAAAAAAAATAAGAGAGGCAATTTCAGTTTTAAATAAATAAATAGTCACTCTAGTTTTAAGCAACAAAAGTACCTGAACAAGTGTAAGCAACAATGAACTCCAACCTAGGCGAACCACGCACTAGCAAATGAACCGAACTCTCGAACAACGAATGCAAAGCTCCGACAAAACAAACTCGCAAAACCTAACAACAATTCACATATTCAGCAACAATCCTCAATTTCTCATGTTTAGAAATATATCTCAAGTTTCCCTTAACCTAGAACAACATTCAATTAACATGCATTTCACTAAATATCTCAAATTTATAAATATACAACACAAGAATCCCTTAACCTAGGCAACATTAAATTAACAAGCATTTCATTTGGACATTTCAACAAACACTACACCTACATTTCCCCTCAAGTTTAGAAACACTTCACCCTTTCAAAGAACCAATCAACAAGCATCAAGTTTGAATCATCTAACCTAAGGTTTCAACGCCATTAAAATAACTAGAACAACAAGCAATCCTAATTTCAATCATTCATTTACAAAATTCTTCTATATATTGAAATTGGTATTCTTTGGGTCAAAAACACAAACACTTTAAATGCAAAGCAAAAGAGACAACACACAACAAAACAACCACATATACACAATGTCACAATATGATAAACCAAGTAAAACAACCACATATATCACAATAACACTTTAAATGCAAAACAAGAAATGAGTTTATGAGTTACCTTCAAAGATGCTTGGCTTGGAGATGGTTGAATATGTCACCAAAACGAAATGGCTTGAAGATGGTTGAGAGAGAGAAACGAAATGGAGAGAGTATGTGAGGGAGAGAGAGACGAAATGGTTGAGAAAGATAGAGAGAGAAACGAAATGGGTGGGATTTCCTTGAAGAAGGGTTGAAGATGGTTGAAGATGGTTGAGAAGAAGGGTGTGTTTTCGTGAGAGGGAGAGAGTGGGAGCTGAAGAACGAAAGTGTGAGAGAGAGAGAGAGACGTTGGAGGGCTAAGATATTGAAAGAAACGAAAAAAAAGGGCAAAGGGCAGCGCTTTATACTTATAAGCGCTGCTTATAGTGGTACCAATGGACAGCGCTTGTTCAGAGGCGCTGCTTATAGCTTATACGCGCCTAGGCAATAGGCAGCGTTTCCTAATAAGCGCTTCTTATTGGAGGACGCATTTCTCCTATAAGCAGCACTTTTTAGGAAACGCTGCCTATTGCCTAGGCGCGTATCACCTATAAGCAGCGTTTATACACTAGACGCTGCCCATTGCTAATCCCGTTACAACTATAAGCAGCGCTTAGAAGACCAAGCGCTACCCATGCCTATTGCGTTCTATCAATGCGTAGCGTTTTTTAAAGAAGCGCTACTTATGGATGCGCTCTTTTCTTCAACATCTGGCGTAGTGCATGAAGTCAATGCCTCAACAATCAAAAAATTCAACTTCGAGAATAGGCTTCAAGGGCATTTCACTTCTCTTTGAGATATTTCCGGTTCTTTGGCATTTGTCACAACTCTTCACATAATTGTAAGCATCTTTGAAAAGAGTTGGCCAAAAGAATCCTTATTGAAGCACTTTTGCAACTGTGCGTTCACCATTGTAGTGACCTCCACAAGGAGAATCAGGGCAATGCCATAGGATTTTCTGCCCTTCATCTTCAGAAACACACCTTCTTAGAAGTCATCAGGTCCACTTTTGAACAGGAAGGGGTCATCCCAAACATAGTGTTTAGAATCCCAGAAAAATCTTTTTCTCTGCTGCCATGTTAAATCTTCAGGAATCATTCCAGCAGCCTTGAAATTGACCATGTCAGCAAACCATGGTCTCTCCTTTATAGCAAATAGCTTTTCATTTGGGAACTCTTCAAGTATTTCATTCTCCGGAGCTATCACTTCCTTGTTATCCAGTCTAGACAAATGATCCGCTACCACATTCTTGCTCCCCTTTTTGTCTTTGATCTCCAAATCAAATTCCTGCAAAAGCAAAATCCATCTAAGGAGTCGAGGCTTAGACTCGCCCTTGGTTAGCAAATATTTTATTGCAGCATGGTCAGTGAAAACAATTACTTTTGGTCCAACGAAATAGGAACGAAATTTTTCCAATACAAATACTATGGCTAGCAATTCTTTTTCAGTTGTTGCATAATTCACTTGGTTCTCATTCAAAACTTTGCTAGCATAGTAAATAGCATGAAAAAATTTCTCTGATTTCTGCCCCAATACAACACCCACTGCATAGTCACTAGCATCACACATAAGCTTAAAGGGAATATCCCAATTGGGAGCCACAATTACTGGAGCAGAGATGAGTTTTCCTTTAGCACATTAAAAGCACAAAGACAATCATTATCAAAAAAAATTGGCCTCCTTAAACGACAGATTGCACAGAGGTTTGGCAATTTTGGAGAAATCTTTTATGAAACGTCGGTAAAACCCGGCGTGCCCTAAAAAACTTCTTACTCCTTTTACATTCAGTGGAGGAGGCAACTTTTCTATCACTTCAATTTTTGCTTGATCAACCTCAATGCCTTTTGAGGAGATTTTATGGCCAAGCACAATACCCTCTTGGACCATAAAGTGACATTTTTCCCAATTCAAGACTAAATTGGTTTCAGTGCATCTCTTCAAAACTGCATCAAGATTAGACAAACAAGAATCATAGCTAGGTCCAAATACAGAAAAATCATCCATAAATACCTCAATAGCATTTTCCATCATATCAGAGAATATAGAAAGCATGCACCTTTGAAAAGTTCCAGGAGCATTGCATAAACCAAACGGCATCCTCCGATATGCAAACACACCAAAGGGACATGTAAAAGCGGTCTTCTCCTGATCTATGGGATCAACTGCTATTTGATTGTACCCAAAGTATCCATATAGGAAGCAATAAAAAACTTGTCCAGCCAACCTCTCGATCATCTGATCCATGAATGGTAATGGGAAGTGCTCCTTCCGGGTGTCTTGGTTTAGCCTTCTGTAGTCAATGCACATCGGAATTAGCTCATTCCTTTCATTTTTGACAACTGTCATACCCCCCCCCCCCCCCCCCCCCCCCCCCCCCTTTCTAGGGAACCACATGAACTGGACTCACCCAGGAGCTATCTGAAATCGGATAAATCATCCCAGCATCTAAGAGCTTTAATACTTCCTTCCTTACCACCTCCTTCATGGTAGGATTTAACTTTCGTTGCGGTTGAATCACTGGTTTGAATTCTTCCTCGAGTTTGATCTTATGCATGCACAATGCTGGACTAATCCCCTTAAGGTCAGAGATAGCTGGATAAAGATCATCATTCCCAAGGAAGACATACTTCAAATGAGAGGGGACTTGTTTCAATTCTGGAGTTCCTTTCTCTGGACTCTCCCCCCTATTCAACTATTCTTTTTTCTTGAAAACTTTCTCAACTTGGGAAGCTTCAAATTGTAAAATACAGTCTTCTATTTCACTTCCCAAGTTCTCATCTATTTCCTCAATAGAGTTCACAACTACCTTCTCTAATGGAGGAGAGGGAAAACCATGTCTAAAGGTTTCATGAACTGAGTTTTCAATCACATCCACCCTAAAACATTGCCCATTGTCATCCGGGTGGCGCATAGCTTCAAAAACATTAAAAGTCACCTTCTCATCTTGGAACCTTAAAATTAGCTTACCTTGTTGCACATCTATCAAGGCTCGCCCAGTGGCTAAAAATGGTCTACCAAGGACAAGTGGTACCTCTGCATCTTCCTCCATGTCAAGAATCACAAAATCTACAGAAATTAGAAATTTGTCAACTCTTACCAGAACATCTTCTAGCACTCCATAAGGATGCTTTATAGATCTATCAGCAAGTTGCAAAGACATCCTAGTTGGTTTCACCTCACCCCCTCCAAGTCTCTTCAACATAGACAATGGCATCAAATTAATACTTGCTCCCAAACCACAAAGAGTTTTGCCAATAGTTAAGTTGCCAATTGTGCAAGGGATGGTGAAACTCCCAGGATCTTTCAACTTTGGAGGAAGCTCTCTTTGAATAATGGCACTACACTCTTCTGTTAAAGCTACCGTTTCATCTTCCTTGAACTTCCTCTTCTTTGTCAACAACTCCTTCATGAACTTGGCATAAGCGGGCATTTGCTCAAGAGCTTCTGCAAAAGGTATGTTTGGAGACGCTTGAAAATATATATGAACTTTGCAAACTGCTCATCTTTCTGATTCTTCTTACTCAAATGAGGATATGGTAATTTCATGTATGAGGGAATTGTCTTGGGCTTCTCTTCTACCTGCAATTTTTCATTCAACAATAAATTGTTTTCTTTTGAGTTAGACTTCACAACTCCCTCATTTTTTCACTCAACTCATTTTCAACTTCTTCATTTTTTTCATTGAACTCCTCACACCACACCTCCTTCTCACAATTTATTTTCTCTCTACGATTGGGTGTCTCCATCATAGAAGATTTCAACTCCTTACCACTTCTCAATGAGATAGCCTTATACTTTCATTCTTGGGGTTATCGATTGTATTAGCAGGGAAACCGCTACTCGATGTTTCAGCAAGCTGCTTTGATAATTGCCCAACTTGAATCTCCAAGTTTTTCATCGAAGCTTCGTGATTCTTATCCACGTTCTTCATAATTTTCTCTTGGGATTGGAAGGTGGTTTTGGTCATTTGCGTAAATTGAGTCAAAGCAACCTCCAAATGGAAGGGTGGCCTTTGTTGTTGAGGAGGTGGTTGAGACTGCTGTTGTTGGCTTGATCCGGCTGCATCATTATTCTTCCATGAAAAGTTGGGATGATTCTTCCACCCAAGATTATAGGTGTTAGAATATGGATTCCCTCCTTGTTTCTGAAATTTCCCCATGTAATTAACCTGCTCATTAGAATCTCCATGAGTAGGACTGTCAGCTTCTCGACCACAATAGTTACACCTACCCACATGCACTGCTTGAACAGTTGCTTGAACTTGAGATCCACCTGGCAAGGTAGCAGCTAACTGTTTGGTAAGAGCTTCAATTTGAAGTGACATCACCTTTTGTTGAGCTAACATAGCACTATTAGCGTCCAACTCCAACATCCCTTTCTTCATTGTAGCCCCTCTGTCATTTTGAATTCTGTACTCACTAGAAGCCATATGCTCCACTAACTGTCTTGCTTCCTCTGCAGTTTTAGTACCTAAAGACCCTCCTGCTGAGGCATCTAACAACATTCTTGTTTGAGGCTGCAAACCATGACAGAAAGTTTGCAATTGAACAAAGTCATCAATACCATGCCCAGGACATTTTTTTAACAACAATTTGAATATTTCCCAAGCATCATACAAAGATTCAACATCCCCTTGCTCAAAGTTTGAGATTTCAGCCCATTTCTTGATGAACTTTGAAATTGGAAAAAACCTTTCCAAGAATTTGCTTTCTAGGTCACCCCAATTATTAATAGTGTTGAGCCAATCCTTGGCCCTACCAATTAAAGTATATGGAAATAGGCGCAACTTCATGGCATCCTCACTGACTCCCTCGGGATATGTGGTTCCACAAATTTCATAGAATTGAAACAAGAGTTGGTTGGGGTCTTCAGCCTCTGACCCTGAAAATTGCTCTGATTTCAAGGCATTAAGAATAGAAGACTTGATCTCAAATGCTACAGCTCCCACAGAATTGAAACAAGTGTTGGTTGGGGCGCTTCCTTATCTGGTGTTTCTTTCTGCCATGCGCGCAAGCGCTTCTGTCGTGTGTTAGGATTTCGGCAAATGTACCAAATCGTCGCAAGTAATAAAATCAGTTAGAACCGAATATCGTCATCAAGGATCGAACACAATTACCAATAAATGCTAACAACAACTAAATGAACACAAATAAACTGAGATTTGGTTGATATAATCGAGTAACAAACTCGAAGTAAAGACAGTAAATGTTTTTATATTTTTAATAAAGGACGAAGAACACGAAGTTTATAAGATGATAAAAGAAGTTAGGGATGAACTTCCATTGGTTTCACACTATTGCAAACTGATTTAATAGAGAAAATAATCCCCTCTTTCACTTTGTTATCAAACCCACAACATTAATTAATCCATAATTCCTTAGGCAACTAATCTTTTGTTCACAACTAAAAACCCTAATTCCTTAGGTGATTATAGATGACAACAACCATTAGAATCAAGGGTTTGCAAGATACAACAACTCAAAAATATTGAGCTAGGGTATTGTTGCACCTTAATTTTGTCCGACTAATTCAAATTGTCTTAGAAAAAATCAAAAATATTAATTGTTGTGTATTTTGAGGTTTTAACCGTTGACAAGTGGCATTTAGTGCTCGTTAGCAATTTTGCGTCTTTTTTATTATTAGTAGTAGAACTTGTTTTAGATCACAAAATTAAAATACAAAAAATAAATGATACGAAAATCAGATTTACATCAATTAAAAATAAATGTAAATTAAAAAGGAGAATCTTCTAATTTGAGCTAGGAGTTGATAGCTCTTTTATCATTGTTTTCCTTTGCACCAAAATGAACATTTGCTTGGTCTCCATCCAACAGTAAAATAGGACGGCGTATCTTTTATTTTGGGTTAGTGTCCATATTTGTTTTCTTCAAAGCAGCCTTGGTGTGTTAATAAGCAGCAAAACTGCAAAGCAGTACGTTGCTCACGCCACCCCCATGTGAACCAGCAATACTCAGACAACAACACAAACAAACACACCAACACTGAGCAAAGGAGGAAGGGATTGGGGCAACAAGCCAATTCTCACTTCAGAAGAATAAAAAAGAACACACCCATCACAGCCACTCCCTATAACCACCACACGGCAAAAAAACCATGTGGGGGCAAAAAAAAACTTATTTACCAAAATAATGCACATTGGGGGGCGACTTCTAAACTGGTTTTTGCAATTTTTTTTTGAAAACCAGTTCAGAAGTCGCCCTCCCCCCCCCCCCCCCCCCCCCCCCAAGGGTGACTTCTTAAAATACAGTTCAGAAGTCGCCCCCCCAGGGTGACTTCTGAACTGTGCTTTGCAAATTTTTTATTCAATTATATATTAATATATAAATACCTAAATAAATTAAAAAAAATTTATAAAAATGATTATATCTATTTATAATTTAATTACGTTAATATTTACGAAAAAGTTTAAGAGATTAAAAATTGGAACATGATATAATATACAAAAAAGACTGAAATAAACAACAAAATTTTCAGAAATACAAGAATAGAAAATAAAAAACGAAACGAGAGGAAAACATGATCGAAACTACTTCCAGCAAACATTTTATGGTAGTGGCCATTGGACCGCTGGAGGGATAACCCAACGGATGATCTCATCGGTGGAAATAGTTGTTTCGACGCACAATTCGATAGGACTCCGAGTATGAGGTTGAAACATCTCATGCTGCTGAAAACATCTGTCGAACGTGTTTGTTAGTCTTGATAGTCATTACGCACCACCGAATACGATTACCTTCGCCAGTCCGGGGGCAGCGATAAACGATACGAGTGATCGTTTGCTCCTCACCCTCCAGCTGCGCCTTTTCCGTTAGTGTTTCATTCAGTTCGGCGAAAGTGATGTTGTTCTTAAGCCTGGAATAAATGGTGTTTGGACCACTAAAATACACACCATCTTCTTCCGTGTACATAACATTGGCCTGACAGTGAAGGGGACAGTAGTGGTTGATGACTCTTTCCAGTATGACTTGTTGTGGTGGGGGTGGTCGCAGAAGATGAATGATTTCTTCCGGAGTGCGTATTGTGTCTACGTACAGCTCCAAGAGACTACGTTCCATTGGAATGTTAGCATGACCTTCCATCATTGCGCGAACGTCGTCGTCGCTTTGGATCTCCATGACAGAATGTCCCGTCATCTCCACAATTGTACTTTCTGTAACGGATACGCTCCACGTCTTTACGCCACCCTCCCTCTGGCCGTATTTTTCTCTCAGCCTTCTCCTTGAGTTGGGCGAATGTGATGTCCTTATTCATCCTACAAAAGATATGATTAGGACAACGAAAGACAACACCATGTTCATCGGTGGTTACAGCATGATCCAACTAAGACGTCATGGCCATATTTCAATACTTTAGAACTACAGCATGATCCAACTAAACGGAGAGATAAAAAGGGTCGTCCACAGTCTACCCGTATTCGTACAGAGATGGATCAAAGAGAAAGGGGTACACGCACCAGAAGATGCGGAATTTTTAGAAATGAGGGTCACAACAGAAACAACTGTCCTAACCGCAATTAATGTGTTGTAATATTTCGGATTACTCTTTTAAATAACTATTGTAATTTTAGGTTGGTCTTTTAAATAAATTATTGTGTTGTAATATTTTTTCTGACCCTTCAATTTAATTAGGAAATTTGGATTACAAATATTAATTATCTAATTACAATTGTTTTATTTAAATTAAATTAATTTAATTTTTATCATTTTAATATATAATTATTGAAAAAATAAAAAAACACAGTTCAGAAGTCACCCTTGGGGGGGCGACTTCTGAACTGTAAAAAAAATTTGCCCTACTTTGGTAAATAACCTACAATGTGCATTATTTTGGTAAATAAGTTTTTTTTTGCCCCCACATGGTTTTTTTGCCCCACCACACAACAACCATATCACCACTACAACCACCACCACACAACAACCATCACTACCACAACAACCTTATAACCACTACAACCACAGCCACACAACAACCTCGCACCACCGCTGCCGTCGCCATCCTCCATCTCTATCTAGCCTTCAAGACTGAACCAAAAGTATATCCGTCGCCATCCCTCTTACTTTCGTTGGCCATGAAAACGAAACAATAATCACCCCTAAAGCTCTGGCTACCGTACGGTGGCCATCGCCGTCGCGAACCCCTTTTCTCCGGCCATGAGGTCGTCGTAGCCCCTTTCGTCTTCGCGACCATCTCTCTCTCCTCATTCTTTCTTCCTCCTCCTTCTCGTCGTATCTCTCTCTCATCTCGTTTTTTCCTTCCTCTCTCTCTGTTGAAAGTTGTTGCGGCTTAAGAGGAAAAGAAGGGTTCCAAAACTGAAAACCGTAAGGGTGTGTTTGGATTAGGAGAGAAAGAGAGAAGAGAGAGAGAGAGGAGAAATAGAATAGATTAGGAGAGTTGTTTGGTTTAAGGGAAAGAGAAGAGAAGTAGGGAAGAGAGAGTTGTTCTCTTTGTTTTGAAAGCACAAAAACACCCCTATGTGTTTGATTTAATTTTTTAATTTAATTAGCTTAATAGTTATTTAATTGTTTAATTAAATTAACTAAATATTTATTTTAATTAGCTAAATAATATTTTAATCATTTAATTAATTAGTTACATACTTATTTTAGCTATTTAATATAAATTTATAAAGTGTCTCAATCTACAAATTATAATATTATTAAATGATTAAAAACATTATTTAGTTATTTAATATAAATTTATAAAGTGTTTCAACCTATAAAATATAATATTATTAAATCAGGGCAAAATGGTAAAAGTCAAACTTAAGAGCCATTTTCTCTCCACTTGTAGAGAGATTACAAAAAACACTAAACTAATCTTTTTCCCCTCTCTCATTCCTATTTCTCTCCTTAACCAAACATGCCAACATCACTCTCTCTTCCCTTACTCTCTCTTCGCTCACTCTCTCTTCTCTCTTTCACCTTAAACAAACACACCCTTAAAAACAAAACAAAAATCTGATAGTGCTTTTGGCTATTTACACCCCTCCTATTTTCTAATAATGCAACCCCTTTGATATTAAGATTAGATTTATAACTGCACCACCAGTTATACTTCATTCGCACCCCCTTATTATTTTAGGCTTTTTTCCTACTATATTGAGTTTCTGTTACAAATAATTGTTCTTTGCACCTCATGTTTACTATCTCATAACCCCTCCCCTGATTCATGTTCATGGGCTTTTGGTTTAAGTTATGGGCTGTCACAGATTTTTGGTCGTGTTGTGCACACCCCATTTTTTTTCATTTAAACACCCTTTTTTAAAAAATGATTGTTTCTTTGTTTCGCCATTATTAAAAGAAAATCACACGCTTCCAAGTATATTACTCAAACAATCAAACACATAAAAAAAATAGGTTGTTACTAACGGTCACTCTGAGTTTAACTTGTTTGATCGTTAATAATGACTGTAGTTTTCAAACAGACTATTAGTGGTGACCAATCTGAGTTTACTTATTTGGTCACTATGAACACCGATCCAAAATCCAAAAACAATAAAAAATACCAACAAACAAATATTTTCTACCCAATAACTACGTAACATTTGATTCTCTACTCGGAGATACGTAGGAGCAGATGGGGGCTCACATCTGTCAAGTGCAATAATAAAAACCTTTTTAAGTTTTTTCTAAAATGTCCTTTTTTTTAGTTTTCAATAAAAACGCATAAAGAAATAACTTTTATTTAGTCTTTTTAAATTCTTTTCTTTACAAAAGGGAAATAAATATTTTCAAAGTTAAGATGTTTTCGCACAACTAATCAGAAGTAACCTTTTTCGAAAGGATGTTGTGGGGTGCTAGTACCTTCCCCACGCATAAACGACTTCTGAATCCAAAATCTGGTTTGAGACCATTTTCATTTTAAAAGGGTTTTTCAATGTTTTCCCTTATAATTAAATATTGATGGCGACTTCATTGAACGCGAGAGATCCTCCGGAACCTTAATAGAGAAACAGAATATCCCATATTTCGCACTATCCCATATTTCTGACATGGCTTATCCAATATGAATAATCCTTTTAAATATGGGATAGTGCGAAACAAAGCACAAGAAATAGAATAAAGTAAACATACAAGGAGAATTAGGTAACAAAGAAATTGATTTCATTAATAAATTATGAACATTACAAAAGGATTATCCATCAACCATATCCAAATCCAAATACAATGAAAGCCAAAGCCTTCTTAGTTGGAACCGTGGATACTAACCAAAACACTTGATAAGAGATAAAGCTAAAATAGCCCAATTACAAAGCAAAAGAGGAACACCTAGTTCCTTAAAATATGTTTATCAGGTTAATGGTTCTAGGAGTATAATGGTTGTTCCTAAGTGTGGTCTTAGGCAAGGTGACCCTTTGTCCCATTACCTGTTTATCTTGGTTTTTGATGTTCTGTCTAGACTCTTGTCTAGAGCTAATTCCCTTGGTCACACTCATGGTCTTAAGCTGGCTACTGGAGCCCCCATTTTAACTCACCCTTTTTTTTGCAGATGATGCTCTAATTTTTGGGAAGGCAACTCTTGAAGAAATCTATCAATTGGTGGCATTCCTTACTGATTTTACTGTTATTTCAGGTCAAAAGATTAACCTTCAAAAATTTGGATTGATTTGTGGCAGCTCCGTCCCAGTTCATCAGAGGCAGCTCCTTTCAGATGCCTTGAATATCCCTTTGTGGGAGACTCCAGGGAAATATCTTAGTGTGCCAGCTGAGTGGGGCACCTCCAGAACACAAGCTTTGGCTTCGATTAAGGAGAGAGTATTTTCTAAGGTGGAGGGGTGGAAAGAGCGGTTTCTCTCTCAAGCAGGAAAGGAAGTTTTAATCAAATCTGTTATTCAAGCTATTTTTTCCTATGTGATGTCTATTGTCAGGCTCCCAAAGAACTTTTGCCAATCCCTTTGTTCTGCTGTGGCAAAACTTTTGGTGGAGTGCTAAGGTCAGGTCTAGGGGATACACTGGAAAAGTTGGAATTTTATGTGTAGCAGTAAGAATAATGGTGGAATGGGTTTCAAGGACTTTGCAGTCCAAAACTCCTCCCTGCTCTCAAAGTAAGCCTGGAGATGCTTACATTGTCCTAATGATTACTGGGCTAAAATGTTGAGAGGTATTTATTGTAATAGGGAGGATTTTTGGAATGTAAAACCTAAGGCAGGCATTTCAGGAGTATTATGCATGGGAGGGATCTTCTTAAGCATCAGGGAAGGTGGAACATTGCCATTGGAGCTAACTTGAGTATAACTGATGATAGATGGCTTGCTTCTGGGGATCTTGCAGTAACTACTCAGGGGTGCTCTGTCTCTATGGTAAAGGATCTCATTGATCAAGCTGCTAATTCTTGGGATGTTAATGCTCTTAGACTTGCTTTATCTCCTGAGAGTGCCATAGAGGCTCTTAAAACTCCCATTAGTGTGTTTGACTCTGAGAATATGTTATACTGGCCTCTTTCAAAAGATGGCAATTTTAGTGTGAAGTCAGGCTACAAAGCAATCAGGGACACCTTGCAGGTTCCTATCTCTATCCCTTCATCCTCTCACCTTCATTCTGAGATGTCTTGGGGTAAGTTTTGGGGGGCTAGAGTTCCTGGAAGGATCAAACACTTCATATGGAAACTCAAGCACAATGCTATATCATCTAAGAAAAACCTAGTTAGAAGAAGGATTGCTTCTTCTCCCTTATGCCCAGTGTGTAATATGTCAGAGGAATCAATTGAGCACATTTTTCCTTTGCCCTTGGACTACTCCAATTTGGTTTGGGCTTCAGCTGTGCCCTGTTCCTAATCATTTCAATATTTCCCATTTTGGAGAATGGTTTGAGTCAATCCTTGAAGCAGCTTGGTGTACAGGGGAGGAAAAGGAACTTATGATCTGTTTTGTGATGATAACTCTTTGGTACTTATGGAAGGCAAGGAATTTGAAGGTTTTTGAGGAAAAAATCCCATGTCCTATGGATATTTTGTTCTCAATCAAGGTGAATTGCTCAAAATTAATTATCCCTAACCCTACCCCTTTAGTGAGTTTTGGTGCCTCGAATTGTCCAAGGAGATTTGTGCCTAATTGGAGACCTCCTTGCAACAATGTGCTAAAATTAAACTACGATGCCCAATTTGACTCGGGATCAGGAAGAGGGTACTCTGGTGTTGTAGCTAGGAATAGTGAAGGGTTAATGTTAACAGGATCTATCTCAAGAATCTTTGCGAAATCTCCCTTAGTTGCTGAAGTCATTGCTCTTCGTGATGCCATCCGCCTTGCCTCTAACCTCAGCCTCAGTGACGTGATCCTTGAATCTGACTCTCGTGATTTAATCGACACATGCAGAAATGTTAAAAGAAGAGGTGAGATCGAGATTATTGTTAGAGATATTCTGGAATTAAAGAAGAATTTTACCTCTTGTGAGTTTCTGTGGACGGATCGAAGGGGAAACAAGGTAGCCGATTGTATTTCTCATCTTGCAACTTCATACGATTTACTGAGTAATTGGGTGTCTTCTCCTCCGATTGCTCTTCGTGTTCTAATTTTGAAGGATGCTGCTTCTGCAACTGGGCGTAATTGCAGATGTACTTCTCCGGCGCGCGATTTGGGTCATGATTACTGAATTAGGGTTCATCTCGCTTCTCTCTATGCGAGTCATACTCTCTCTCTCTTTCCTCTTTGATGATAGTGGTTGGATAGTTGTTGAGTGTTATTTATGTTTGTATGGGCCCGAGTCAATTGCATTAGTGGACCGGGTTTCCTAGTTTTTTTCTTTCTGCAACCCTTGTATTTCTGTTTGCAACTCTTTGTATCTGGTTGGTCTTAGCCCAGTTTTATTAATGAAATCCAAAATGCAAAGTTGACCAAAAAAAAAAGTATGTCAATAGTCACCAAACAAAAGACATTCCAAGGGCATAATCTAAAAGGGCCTAGTTACACACAAAAGAGGAATAACAACTTCTATGCTAAAATGGATGCTTGATAGGTCTAAAGGACCTTCACAAAGACATGCTTCCTATTTTTCTTGGTAACCCCAAGCTTCAGAGTATCCCCTGTTGTAAGCCCATTCAACCCACGAAAATAGCCTAACCATCATTCACATCACAATAACCACACCTAGAACTGTACCATTCAAACTTGAAATTCCACTTCCTCCCACGAAAATTCACCAAAACAATGGAGGTACACCCTGAAGGAAAAGCAATTTGACAACAGCCAACACGAAGGAACTGCAAAGAAAAAAGAAAAGATCATCACTTTTTTAACAAAAATAAAAAACAAAAATAAGTGAGCAACTAAAAGAGAGAAGGATAAAATTGAGAAGATCACACACACCAGCACTGGGGAATTAACCTCCTAGACACACAAAGCCTTAACACAGCTGTCATAAAAATGATCATAAATGAAGAGAAGCTTGTCAACACCAGCAACAGGCACTGGGAAACCATGTTCTTCAAGCCCAAACCTCCGTGAAGGAGATGGATATCTTATCTATTTCCCCATCCTATCTCTAACTTACATATGGAAAGTAGTAGAATGGGCAAAACAAAGTGCGATCCAACCACCACAAAAGAGGTTGTAAACCTCCCCAATGCGTGTCGAACCATAATGCAAAAAGACCCTGCCCTTATTTTCCTCGACAGAAACTACAAATACATTGCATTTAGGATCTAAGAAATGTACAATTGTGGGTAGATTTTCATAGAAATCTGTATAGAACACCACTGGAAGCTGTTTTTTTGTCAGTAAAAAAGAAGGAAAAAAATATTAAAAGGAAGGGTGATAAAGAAATAAAGGGAGAAAGTTCATTAGTTGGATAATGACACCACTAAAAAAGTCAGGAACATATTCAAAATGGTATGTATGGAATCTAGAAAGGCATTCTTGAACGTATGGATCATCATCAAGTACAGGGACACGATCCATCTATCTAAAAGCAAATACGACAATGCATAAGCAAAGAGAACAACATTGAAGATGCCATACAATTTTGACTAAGTAAACAACTAATAGTAACAATTAACAATAAAGATGACATACAATCTTGGCTAACTACCACCCAAATGACAAACTAATGAAGATCAAAATCACCCAATCTAGAAAAAATAAACAACCAAAAGCAAGTAATTTTATGTTTTACATCAAAATAACTTCCAACAAAGAACAAATTAAAGAATACATGGCAACCACTACCCAAATGCCAAACGAATAAAGCTAGAAAAAGTACACAACTCATAAAAAAAACAACTAAGTAACAGTGAGTAATTTTATGTTTTCATATCAAAATAACTGCATGGCTAATGACAATTAATAAAGGGTTTGAAAACATGGAAGTTTCAATTCAAGGCGAAATATGAAATGCTTAAGCACGAAATGGAGTCCAAAACTTTTAAAATAACACAAAAGAAAGGAAACATGGCAAGGGAAAAGGAGGTTATAAGGATTGAAAACAACAAAAATACGAAAACCACCATAGATTAAAGAACAAAATCTTCAATACAATGAAAAATATAAAAGTAATTTCGAACTATTATAATGAAAGTGATGGTTGGTGAATGTATGAAACACAAAACTGCCAACAACACATAAATGCAAGGGAACGTGGAAACTAAAAAAAAAAAAAAACAGTTCATAAGGCTTGCAAACAACTAAGATTCAAAAACAACAAATATGTTAACCAAAGTTCAATAATCACAACAACTAATATACCAATTTTTTCACAAAAGAGGCAATTCAATCAATTGAAAGCAGCTAAAAATTGTGAAAAGCAAGTGAAGAAACAAAGGGGACAAACACAACGCAGAAAACAAAGTAATTCAAGAAGAACAATAGGGCTAACCTTTACGAACAACGAAGTGCAAAAGCAAGGAAAAGAGCCTGCGGAAAAGAAGCCACACAATGAGCAAAAGAAACGTATGTAGAAGAGAAGAAAAGATCAAGATGAAATTGAAACTAAAACAGTGATTATTAAAGTTTAGAGTAGTTATTTACATTTTTATCCTTTATTTTTTGTATCTATTTCCCACTATACCCTTGTTGTTAAGTTAACTAGTTAGCCTTAGTTAGTTGTTCAGTTGATATTTTGTTTCAGTTGATAATCAGTCTTCATCCGCTTCCTGAAACCTCTGTGTTCCCTTTTTCATTCTTCATTCTTTGCAATTCATTCTTCAATTCACGTTCGAATTTGCTTCAATCATTGTTTCGTTCTTCCAATCTTGTTCGAAATCCTCCCAATTGGTGTTTTTGATCTCATTGTTTCAGCAATTGTCCCTCTTTTGTGAGTTCTGTTCGAAACCCTAATTCCAGAAATCGTTCTCTTCTTTCTTCTTTTTCCTTCAATTCACTCCTCCAATGGCAAATCCAAGTGAAATTCAAGAACGCATTTCCGATCACCTGTACCTCCACAACAACGATCATCCCGGATTGGTTCTTGTCACACAAACCCTAACTAGTGACAATTACAACTCTTGGTATCGTTCGATGCATTTCGCACTCAATGGGAAGAACAAATTCGGTTATGCTTAAGAACAAATCTGATGCATCTACACACATACAACAATATTTTGCCCTTGTGGAAAGTCAATTTCACACTACTATTAAGGCCATTAGGACTGATAATGCAAAAGAACTGGCCTTGACTGATTTTTTAGCAGCAAAAGGGATATTACATCAATTCAGTTGTGTTGAAAGACCACAACAAAATTCTGTAGTTGAGAGAAAACACCAACATCTCTTCAATGTCACAAGAGCTTTGTATTTCCAATCCTGGGCACCTATATCTTTTTGGGGTGAGTGTTTGAAAACTGCGGTGTTTTTGATAAATAGAACTCCTTCACCCTTGCTTCAAAACAAAACCCCATATCAGCTCCTTTTCTCCAAAGAACCTGACTTATCCTCTCTCAAAGTCTTTGGTTGTCTAGCATATGCCTCCATATTGCCATATAAACGAGATAAACTCACTCCTCGAGCCATTCCCTTTTTTTTTGTAGGCTACCATGTAGGATATAAAGGCTACAAACTCTACAACCTTTAATCTAGAACATTCTTTATATCAAGAGATGTGGTTTTCCATGAAACTACTTTTCCCTTTCATAGCATTGTTACCATAGAATTACCTGTTGATCCTTTCCTAGATTTTGTCCTTCCTGTGGCCATCCATGATGATCACACCAGCATGGATTATGTCCGTCCCACAACATCTGAGCCATTAAACACTATCCCAGTCACAAATGTTGTTCCTGCCACACCAACAAATACACCAATTGAACTTGTACAACCAGTTGCACCCATAGCACCTAGAAGATCTACTAGGTTCTCCAATCCCCCGTCCTACCTCAGTACATATCAATGCAATATTGCCTGTTCCTATCCTATTAGCCAATACATATCCCATGATAAACTCTCACACACATATGCCTCATTCATCAACCAAATTTCTGCCTACTATGAGCCTCAGTTCTATCATCAAGTTGCTAAATTTCCTGAATGGCAGCAAGCTATGAAAACTGAACTTGATGCAATGGAGCTCAATAATACATGGACTCTTGTCCCTCTTCCTAAAGGAAAGCATACTATAGGATGTAGGTGGTTCTATAAGGTCAAAACCAATGATGATGGTTCTCTTGACAAACACAAAGCAAGGTTGGTAGCTAAAGGCTACACTCAACAAGCTGGAGTAGAATTCAAAGATACCTTTTTTCCTGTAGCCAAGTTGATTACTGTGAGAGTTTTGCTAGCCATAGCTGCTGTTCAAGGTTGACACCTACTCCAACTTGACATAAATAATGCTTTTTTGAATGGGGACTTGTTTGAGGAAGTATACATGGACCTACCCTTGGGATATGCTAGTAAGGGGGAGCAACTTGTATGCAAGTTAAATAAATCGATTTTTGGTTTGAGACAAGCTTCCAGACAATGGTTCACCAAATTTTCTCAAGCTCTTATCAATTGTGGTTTTGCGTAGTCCAAGAATGATTATAGCTTGTTCACCACAGGTTCTGGCCAACAATTTGTGGCTATACTAGTTTATGTAGACGATATTATTCTTCTCGGTCCATCACCTGAGCTCCACCAGGTACAACAACAACTTCAGAAACTTTTCAAGCTAAAAATTTTGGGCTCACTCAGGTATTTTCTGGGTTTAGAGATTGCAAAGGGGTCTGATGGTATTTCCCTATCACAGAGGAAATACACTCTGTCCTTACTCAATGACACAAGTTTTATTGACAGCAAACCTACTAATCTTCCTATGGATCCATCCTAACCTGAAGTTGAGTGTCACTGAAGGTGAACCTCTACCTGATGCTTCTCAGTATAGAAGATTGATAGGGAGGCTTCTATATCTCACCATTTCAAGACCTGATATATGTTTTACAGTGAACAGACTCAGCCAGTATATGTCTAAGCCAACCACTGCACATTTGAATGCCATTCATCATCTGTTGAGATATCTCAAATGTACACCAGGGACTGGGCTGTTCTTTTCAGCTAGTTCCACAATGTTTGTTAAATCTTATTCTGACTCTGATTGAGGAAGTTGCCCTGATACTAGGAGGTGTACTATCGATTACTTTGTTTTTATTGGAGACTCTCTTGTCTCATGGAAATCCAAGAAACAACAGGTTGTGTCTTGTTCTTCAGCAGAAGCTGAGTACAGATCACTTGCCAGTGTTGCAAGTGAAATACAGTGGTTGTCCTCTCTATTTCGGGATTTTCAGCTCACTGTTGGTCCTACAATTGCGTTCTCTGATAGCCAATCAGCAATACATTTGGCTTCTAACCCCACATTCCATGAACGATCCAAACATATTGAAATTGACTACCACTTCATCAGAGAGAAAGTCCTATCTGGATTAGATTGGTACATGTTAAATCTGTACACCAGTTGGCTGACATACTCACCAAACCAGTCACAGCTACATTGTTTCATGATTTATCATCCATGTTGGGTCTTCACAACATTTATCTCTCCCAACTTGAGGGGGAGTATTAAAGTTTAGAGTTGTTATTTACATTTTTATCCTTTATTTTTGTATCTATTCCCCACTATACCCTTGTTGTAAAGTTAACTAGTTAGACTTAGTTAGTTGTTCAGTTGAGATTCTGTTTTCTCTCTTCTGTTAAACCAGTTGTGTATATAACACTTTTGTACAGATTATGATTGCGAATAATAGGCATAGAGGGAAATCATGATTCTGTTTGGTTTCAATAGTGATGAATATTGAAAAGAGGGAAATCATGATTGCGAATAACTGGCATAGAGAAGGTTAGCTTGAAGAAGTGTGCAAAGAAGCATTGGGAAATGGATGTTCATTCATAGACTTATTACTCCACAGAGGGAATGAAGATTGCAAATCCGAAGGAAACAGAAAAACACAACTAGGCGGCAACAACAGAAGGGGTAGAAAGAAGAGGAGTGAATGTTCGAAGGGAAAAACATGAGAGAATGTATAAGAATAAAACACGTGTCTGAATAAACCTAGTATTGCTATGTTCATCTCTTCAAGAATGACATTGATGACGGCAACAAATTTTCTGCTCTCGGATACTTCCCTGACAAGAACCATACCACCTTCTACAGCTGGCAAAATGGGTTGGGCTTGTCGGGCCGGCCTAAAAAAGGCCGTAAAAACATAGGGCTTGGGCATAAAAATTGGAACCCGTTTTTTGTACCTGGGTTTTTTTGCCCGGTCCTAAAAAGCCCGAGCCCATGTAGGGCTAGCCCGGTCGGGCTTAGGGTAGCCCGCGAGCCCACAAGTTAACATAAATATGATTTTTTTATGATGCATTGCTGCTAAAATTAGTAACTTAACTTTATTTTATGTTCACTTCTATCTAAAGTTTACTGCACTTTGTTTACTAATTAGTGTTTTAATTTTGAAACTAGGGGAATACCCGTGCGTTCCACAGTTTGTTAACAAAATTTATTACAATATTATGGAGTTTATATGTAAAAATATATAAGCTGTTAATATAACTATGTATATTAAAAACTCGTATTATATAAATTTGTTGTGTTTTTATTTTACAAAATTATTTAGTTTAGTAAATATTCTTATTTATGTATACAGATGTGTTTTTTAATATAAATACTGGTAGGTAATATTTATGAGGTTAATTGTTGATAATATAATAAGTGGCATAAATTTAAAAAGTTCGTAGAATATTTTATTGTTAAAAATATGTAAACTTATTTTCATGTTATTTTTTAAAGTAATTATAATATTCTTCATTATACTTAATAATAAGAATTATTGCACTAAACTTCTACTGGTGGAAGTTGAGCTTAAATCAGCAGAGTTAAGGACGGGACCCACGGCGAAGTTCTTTATTCTGAAATGTATAAGCCACCTTTTTAGAGTGTTTTTATGGTTTTTTTACAAGAGAAAATTGCCCTAATTGTTGGGCTATATAAATGCACTAGAAAATCTGAAATGAAAGTTTTTACACTCTTAGAAACTCTAGAACTCCATAGCACTCTCTCCATTTTCATCGCTATTGAAGACTCAAGGCTTGGGAACAAGATTTGGAGCTTCAAATGAGTTCATCATCTCCATTCAGTTGTAATTTCTGTTTTCCTTTTTCATTTACTATGTGTAGCTAAACCCCATTTTGTTAGGGATGAATGAATAGTGGGGAAACACTATTGTAGCTTATTTAGATTCATCTTAATGTCATATTCTCTCTTACTTTGTGTGTTGAATCTCTGTTCTTAGTACTTTTTATGATTTGATCACTCATGGAATGATTTATGGTTCATTTATGGAATGAAAGTTTTATACTTGAATGCTTGAGATTAAATACCGTCAACTCTTGGCTTAGAAATAATCTTTGAGTTGTTGTATCTTGCAAACCCTTGATTCTAATGCTTGCTGTTGACTATAATCACCTAAGGAATTAGGGTTTTAGTTATCAATAAAGGATTAGTTGCCTAAGGAATTAGGGATTAGTTAATGTTGTGAGTTTGATAGCAAAGTTAAAGAGAGAGTAATTTTTCAATACAAATCAGTTGCAATAGTGTGGAATCATTAGGAGTTCGTTCCTATCAACTTTTACCATCTCATATTTTTAAAGCATTCTTCGGTTTCTATTACTAAAAATACAAAAACATTTAGTCTTTACTTCGTGTTTGTTATTTGATTGTATCAACCAAATCTCAGTTTATTTGTGTTCATTTAGTTGTTGTTAGCGTTTATTGGTATTTAGATTCAATCCTTGAGGACGATATTCGGTTCTTACTGGTTTTATTACTTACGACAATTTTGTACATTTGCCGAAATCCTAGCACCTTATTATAAGTTCGTTGGTTCAAGAGTAGCAGAAATGGTTAAAGTGTAAGTGAGAAGGAGATTGGCAAAATATCTCTTCGAGTCTCTTAACTTATTTATTTGTAACGAATATGTCCCTTAACTTTTTTTTATAATGCGTAGGTCCCTTAATTTTGAAAAATGTAACATTGTTGTCCCTTTTAACGTTTTTTTGTTAACACCGTTATAAAAATGTTTAAGTGGCTATTAGATTGCTTATGTGGATTTTTTGTAATGCTTATGTGGCAATTTTATTTGCTGAGTCATTATTTATTTTATAATTATTTTGAGGTCACGGTTTCAAAAAAATCATCTTCTTCGTTTCATCTGCCTTCAATCGTTGCAGCTGCCATGGAAGCCATGGACTCCATCTTCCATGTTCGTTAATCATTTATCGCCCAGAAATATAGCAGATCTGAGAGTAATTGTAAATTATGATTAAAGATGCAAACTGGATTTCGTTTATCACAATCAACAATAGTGTTCAATGGAAAGACCAAATCAACAATAACATTAACCAACAAATTATGATTAAAACCAGAATCTGTGCTCTCCCTCTCACCAACAACTTCCCCAATATCACACATATTTCACAATTTTAAATACTTGCCTTTCAAACGTAGAGGGATCAGATTCAGAAGATTTTTTTAATTTTAATTACAATCAATTGGTGATGGGGTAGCAAAATTTGCAACCGTGAAGTAGGTTGAAAGGTAGTGATTTTCAGATTTTCATTCCTATTTTCAGTAGAATGTATGTAATTTTCCTACAAAATTTTCAAAATAATCAAGAATAGTAACATTATTTAAATTAAAAACATTTTTGTATCATCATAAAATGATACATATTCATCAATTAACACCATATCTGTGTTGAAAAATTCTTTTCTTCGATGTATGTTAAAAGTATCCCACATACTTGAAATTCTCACTTTAAAACTGGACCCTTCAATAGTGTTGGTGCATCCTTCAGAGGTGTTGGGTAGTTTGTTGAGAAAACTACGAACAACCTAATTGTTAACTCTATTCAAGCAAAAACCCAAAAATATATAATGAATAGGAAATCGAAAAGATTCTGAATTTTTGAGTCAAGTGAAGTAATTATATACAGTGTCTTTGATTTGTCACTCAGTGTAAAGACAAACAAATGAGTTTCTTCCACTCATATTCTACTAACTCATGAATTTCTTGTCAATCAAGAGAATAATTCATATGAATGTAAAACTCTTCCCTTTCAATGCATATATGTTGCATAAAAAAAATATTTCAAAGGTCAACTATTTAGTTTTATTTCCAAAACAACTTATATTAATTTTGATTAAAAAGGGAAACACATGTATACTGTAATGTTTTTAATTCATCTACCCTATTATAATTGGTAAATACGTTAATTCAATATGTTAGATTTTTATAAATTTTAATAATTATAATATAATTTCTTAGCAAATAAACAAAATATTTAAGAAGAAAAGGTTGAGATTTATATATATATATATATATATATAGACACACACGTTTCTAAAAATGAAAAGAAAAAAATAATTTAAAATTTCATCTCATAAGTCTCATAAATTTATAATGAACAATAATTTAAATAAAAAACGAAAATTGATATAATATTTAATTGTATATCAAAAATTAAAATGAATGTCTCATTTAATGATGAAATTAATAAAAAGGGTAATTTAAAAGTTTTAAATCATGAATCAAAATAATTTGTATTTATAGAGACCAAAAGGCAAATAAATCAAGACATAAATTAACAAAATAAGAGTAATGAATAAGGGATAAAGTTTTTTAAAAACTAAAAGTGATATCAGGAGAGGGGTTTGCTTTACATAGACAAATAGATAGATAGATACATAGATAGATACTAGGGGAGTGCCCGTGCGTTGCATGGGTTATTATAATATTTTGTTTTCAAAATTTTACGAAGCTTTTATATAAAAATATTTAATTTGTCAATATATATTATGGATATTAAAAATATAATATCATATATATGTTGTTGCATTTTTATATTAAAAAATTACTTTTTAGACAATAGTTTTATATAGTGTATATTTAATTTATAAGGTTGATTGTTGAAAATAAAGTTTCAGTAAAGTGAAATGAATATTAAAAAATTGATTGAATACTTTATTATTTAAAAAATTGTTAATTTATTTTCATCTAAGTTTTTAGAGTAATATAATATTTTTTATTATATTTAGTAGTAGGAAACGTAACAATATTTTTCATTTTATTTAGTGATTAGAAATGTGTCATTAGTACCTAAGTTTTATGACATTTCTCTCATTATTTTTCGTAAGGGACGATTTATTAAACTACGATAGTAATTTAACGAACATCATTATCTTTAGGGACTACTAATTATTTTAATATATTTTCGGACTAAAGAGGAGAATGAATAATAACTAAGAAACTAAATTGCTGATCACTAAAATAAATTTAGGGTAAATAATTTGTTTTATTAATTTTGAATAATAAAATGACGATATTAGAAAAAAAATTTAAAATTCCGATGAACTAATAATTTTGGTAATGAATATTTTTCCAACCCCTAACCTAAGATCTTGGGTCTTCCACTGCTTGCGAGAGACGCTCTAAATTAAAGGTCAACATATTATTCATAAAAGAGATTATAACTCGACCTAACATTAGCCAAGATTCACCTCTATGCATGTGCATACCTTATCCAAGAAGAGAGCATCTGACACCTTACTTAACATTAGCCAAGATCCACTTATAGGCTATAGGCATGTGCTTACCTTATACACGAAGAGAACCTTAGAGAAATTTTGTATTTTATTATCATGTATTGTATCTGATTTTCATCATACTCATCAATAATATATTATTAACCTTTTTGGTGAGGTTGATTTTTAAAATTGTAATTACACTAAAGATAAAACAATGTTGAAATAGTTCACGTACTTTTTGGAGTATTACAGAGATTTTTCATTGAAATTAAATGGAATTAAATTGTAATTTTAAAACATTGACATTATTTTATAATATTTTTTTGAAATATTTTGGTTTATAATCTTAATATAACTGTGGTATGTAAATTGTGTAAAAGTGGTTAACAAATTTATTCAATAATGTTAAGATAACATTTAATTATTACAACATACATTTAAAAATAAGTTCCTGATATTAGAATTTTGTTTTTTTACTTCATATATACGTTTATGTTTGCAATTATACTAATAACTTTGTTTCAATTTAATTATATTTCAATGTTTATATTTTTTATTAAAATAATTTTTTTAAAACAATCATGTCATAATTTTTGATTCCAAAATAAGTTTCATGTAAAGTTAATGTATTATGTGCTAAATAAAATATGTAATGAAGGGATATCTGACAAACACGCACATATAAAATCGATAACTCGTCTTTTAAGTTGTTTATTAATGTGAATATCCTTAGCATTTCATATGAATTATTTTATAGTGGTATATTAATAATTTTTATATTTGTAAACAAATATATTCTCCTTAGTTAATTTTTAAAAAATAGTATAAGAACAAATTTATGTCTTTTGAAGAAAAAAACTGACAGCGCGTCTGACTGAGTCAGTCTGATTCTAATTTTCTTTTCTGGCGCATCAGTTTTATTTTTGTCATTTAGTGGGAAAGTTACTTATTTGACCTAAAAAGGGACACATGACATGTTAGTAGAGTGTCTAGATTAGCCAATTTACTAGCACTCTCCTTTATTAGATTAGATTTTGATTTTGATTCTCTCTTCTTAGGTTATTGATTGTACTCCGGTGAGTTTCATCTTTCTTCTCCCTCTTCTTTCTTTATTCTTTCTTCTTCATTGTCACTGAAACGTGAAACCAGATTGTTTCCCTTCCCCATATATATTTTCTTCGGTAACCATATCATTGATTCTTAGTTTCCATCGGCTTTGCCGATGATTAATCTATGCCGGGTAATCTGGCTGACCACGAGTACTCGAATTTACCGGCCCGTGCAGTTCTCACCTCCCAATAGAGTTTTTGCCACACCCAAAATTTGAACCTGACACATTTTCCCATATAAAATGATCCAACGGCTCATATTAAAATAGCATGAAACACGAGTTATATCGTGCCCCCCTCCCCTATCCCCTTACCTATCACGCACTCATATCACACTCTATTCATGACATTACCCTCACCCTATATTATTATATTTATCAATTATTATATCTTAATTATATATTGCTGTCAAAAAAATTTATTATTTATTATCACTATAAGTCTATAACTATAATAACACCTCCTAGTCAGTGCAAAGCAAAACACCAAAAACAACAACCACATTGCAATGGAAGAATCATGGCAGGATTGGCATCTTCAATCGGTAAAAATCTTATTCATGTTTTTTTTTGACAATAAAAATCTTATTCATGTTAGTTGTTTAAATCAGCTCTTTTAAAAGCACTCATCTTAGAACAAATTGGAATCAGATTTTACTTATTTCCTGGCTGAATTCCAGATTATTCAGGAGCCTTTTCCTTGGGCCAGTGGCAGATCTATGTAAAGACGGATTATTCGGTTTCTTCTAACACTAAATAAACACATGAAAAGTTTAAGAATTTTGTATTATTTTAGGAGTTAGAAGCCCAAAAAAGTCTTTTCCAGAAAAAAGACCTTTGCTCTCTAAAAAAATGAAAAGTATTATTTTGGCTATTAAAAAGATTAAATACTAGTCAAACTAGTCTCAAAAGAGGACTAGAATGTCCACAAAACTATTTTAAAAAGACTAAGAATCTATTTGAATTGTGTTTTAAAAACTCTTTTCTGGTTTTTAAAATTTAACAAACAACAAATTTGTTCTTTAAAAATAACAAATTTGTTCATTAAAAATTTTAGAGAACGAAAAATTGTTTTTAGAAAGGGATTTCAAATAGGCTCTAATTTAACTGATATTTAAGGATCAAATTACATTTCATTTTGTAACTAAATAAGTCTCTCAACAAAAAAAAAACTAAATAAGTCTCTGTTTCCTGTATCAGCTCGTGTATCCACTCTTTTTTATTGTGAAAATATTTATTTTGTTTATATTTATAATATTTTTTCTAAAAAAATGTTTATATTATGAACATTTAAAAAAATGTCTAAAAAAATGTCTAAAAAAATGTTTCTAAAAAAGTTTCCTTTAGTAATTTATATAGATTAGAGTTTAGGGCAAGATTAAAGCAGTAATTTTTGTTTAAACAGAAAATAGAAGCAGAACAAGAGATCTGTGTTCATGAAATAAAAATAAAGAATCAGTAGAAAACAGAAGGAGATGAAGATGAAAACAAAAAATGAAACAGAAAATAGTAGAGGTTCCCTCCGGCCACCGCGTACGGTGGTCGTCAACCAAAAAACCATCGTCGCCGCCGCCATAACCATCGTAACCACCACCATGCCATCGTCCCTGTTTCCCCTCTCTCCCTTCGCGTTCTTTGTCCAACACCGTCGTGGCCCCTCCGTTTTCGCCGCCGTAAGGTTCGCCGTGAGCCCCTTCACGTCTTTCACCGCGCGTAAACTCCCCTCTGTCACCGTCGCACGCGCCTCCCGCATGGGTCCTTTCTCTCCCACGAAATCTCTCTCCACAATTTTCTCTCTCTCTCTCTCTCTCCCACGAAATCTCTCTCCACGATTTTCTCTCTCTCTCCCTGAAATCTCACGTTCTCTCTCCTCTAGAAGTAGGCAGCGGCGCAGCATGGGAAAGGAGAAGGAAATTAGGGTTATTTTGCTTTAGGTTTCCTTATATAGTCCCATTCCTATTTTATTTCTATTTTAAAATTAAGGCAAAATGCCACCTGGGGTCCCTTAACTTATTTTCAGTTTTCGATTAGGTCCCTTATGTTTGAAGTGTAACGAATAGGTCCCTTAACTTTTAAAATCATTGCACCGTTATCCTTTTTTGGATTTTCCGTTTAACTCCGTTACAAAAATGTATATGTGGCTGTTAAGTTGTCTAGGTGGCTGTTATTTGTGCTTATGTGGCCATTTAATTTGCTGAATGATTATTTTTTAATTAAAAAAATTCTAAACACTTCACAGTTCGTCTTCCATTTTTTCGATAAGCCCAGTTCGTGGGTTAATCTTCTTTCTCAATAGCAGAAATTCCCAAATTAAATCTTTCAAACTCTTATATTCCCAAATTAATATCTCCAAAAAAGTGGGTTAATCTGACACTATCTAGTCCTACACATAATTTTCAATCTTCTTCCTTAGTGGCAAACTTTGTATCTCCACCCTCTTGTTTGACGTATAATACCTTATTCACAAGGTTAGAAACATATCTCAATTTCGATTTCCGCTCCCTAATTTCAGTGATATTGAAGTTGATGACAAGAAAGGTAAAGTGGGGTTTGAGATTTGGGGAAGGTGGGGGTGTGCCGATGGAGAAGATGAGGGCAATGAGAGACAATTTCCTTTTATTTTTTTAATAAAAATTAGTTGTAAAAGATGTGTGCTGCCACATAAGCCAAAAAATTAATTTTTAAATAAAATCGAAGCCACATCAGCACCGTTAGCCACCGAATATTTGTTTGTAACGGAGTTAAACGGATAATCCAAAAAAGGATAACTGTGCAATGATTTTAAAAGTTAAAAGACCTATTCGTTACACTTCAAACATAAAGGACCGAATCGAAAACTGAAAATAAGTTAAGGGACCTCTGGTGGTATTTTGCATAAAATTAAAAATACATCAGATTACTTTTAACACCCCAACATTTTCCATTATACACCCCCCTGAAGGCCCATAATTCGTGGGTTGAAATATAAATTGGGTTTTTGCCTTTTGCACCCCCTGTTTAAGCAATACATCCCCCAGTTATTAATTACACCCCTGTTGTACTATTTTACTCCTTTTTTCGTTTTTACTTATTTCTCTTCTAAAAAATAATTTCTTTTACAAAAAACCTATAAAAATAAATAAATAAATAAATTCTTTAATTTCAAAAAATATAAATAGGGGATTAAGTCGAATTAGTCAGCTTTTAAGGCGCACTAATGAACCGTTACGGATCAGGCTCTAAAATCCCTGTTTAAAACAAACAATTTCTAAAAATAAAAAATACAAACACATCTCTTTCCTCAAAACAAAATGTCAAATTTTCAAAAATAGGGGATTAAGTCGATTGTACAATCGGATTAGTCAACTTTTCAAGACAAATGAGCTGATCACTCAGGAGTCCTAAAATCCCTGAATAAAAAACACCAACGAACAAATTTTTTTCTACCAAGAACTACGTAGCCTTTGATTCTCTACCAGGAGATACGTAGGAACAGAGGGGGCCCACCTCTGTCAAGTGCACTAATAAAAAACTTTTTTCTAGTCTTTTTCTAAACATTTCTTAATTCAAAAAATATCAAGCCTTTTCTTTCTTTTAATTTCCTTCAATTCACAACAAAAGCGGTAAATTAAACATTTTCAAAATTAACATCTTTTACACAACTAATTAGCAGGTAACCTTCCTTAGGAAGGATGTCGTGGGGTGCTAGCACCTTCCCCACGCATGACCGACTCCCGAACCCTAATCTGGTATCAAGGACCCTTATCCATTTCAAAGGGATTTTCCAATATTTGCCATTAAACTAAACTTTGGTGGCGGCTTTTTTTTTGAACCTTCGAGGAATCCTCACCCAGATTTTTCGGTCACTGCAAAGATATTAAAAGAAAATAAAAATAAAAAACAACAAACATCTAGATCCATATCCGAGAAAAGAGGAAAAAGGAGAGAACCGCAATCGTAACTCTGTCACCCATTGTGGTTGCTCCGACGAACATGCAGTGAGAATCGCTGACTTAGTAGTTGTCTTAACATGATCAAAGATGGTTTGGAGAACTCTTTGGCAATAAATGGTTGAGAGATGAAAGGGGAGTTGATGTGTAAAAGAGAAGGAGCGAGAAGGGTGTGTGCAAGGAGAGAGGGAGCGAGACTTGAAGGATGAGAGGGTATGCTGCGAGGATGAGAGAGTATGGTGAAATGGAGAAATGAAATGTTTAAGGGGAGAAATGACTAATCAAAGTGAGTGTCGTAGAGACAAAAGAAGGTGATGAGAATCGAATTCTCTAAATGCTCTCTTTTTATTTTGTTTATTTTTTAAAATTTTGAAAGAAACTATAAACGTTATGTGCTTTTGGTCTGTATTCAATACTTTTAAAAGTTGTGTATTTTTAACCCAAAAACTAGTTATAAATTTAAAATAGGTGAATTAATAATTTATATTGGAAATAAATAAGTAAATAATATTTAACTGAGAGTAGTTGTGAGACCTATTTGTAGTTTTTAACAAGTTCGTCGTTGAAATAAAAAGGAGATGAGTTGCTTTAAAATGACGTGGAAGTAGTGGGGCCCAATTAAGCAATTGGGTGGAGATTAGGGACGAAGATGCTCTTAAAGTCGAACCCGCACGTTATAATCCATGTTAAATCGTTAAATCGATTTTCACACTATGTGACCCGTGCACCAGAGAAAATTTACCCTGAATGTCTTTTTCGACGTCGGATTTAGCGGATTGCGGTCGACAAAGTTTTATTCCACCCTCAGACGACCCTTGTCCTCATCATAGTAACCCTTGAATACTTAACCTCTTAATCTCAAAAACGAATAAATTTAAAACTTAAAACATATATAGATAAACACACATCACATATATAAAAACATAATGCTAAGAGTTTTTACAAAATGTGTGGCAATACTAAGGCCACTCAAATATATATCAAAGTATTTCAAAACAGCGAAAAATAGGAACATAAAACAAAGCCAGTTAAATAATCAACTTAACAAGACTCAAAGACTGACACACTGGCTAAACAAAACACAGGTTCTCTCAATGAGGCACCTGACTCATTTGTCATATAGCATCGGCATCCTTGATGCCTTCAACGCCCATCGTGGAAGGAAAACCACCACCATCTGCTACAACTGGCTCCTCGACTGGATCTAAGCGATAAAAACAAACATACAAAAGAAAAACACATAGGGCTAAGATACATGTATAAGTCAAAAAAATGGGATGATAAGGTAAAACATAATTTAAACATGTCACAAGCACATCAATCAAATTATTTCTTAGCTTCTATCCTTTATTAATATCTTATGATTCTCTAAGAGTCGACATTTCGGCGGCTGCACGCTACGGTGCTTAACTCGGTCTTACGGTCAGCCCCTCCGTATGTAGCCCTTTCCGATTCACCTGAGAGTCGACATTTCGGCGGTTGCACTCTACGACGCTTAAGCAATTCCACAAATAATACAAATAACACATAAGCATTTCATAACATATAATAAATCAAAGCAATCAAGAAATCAATCAATCACTCAACCAATCAAATAATAATATCGAAGTTTCCTATGCGTTAACTGGTCATCGACGGCCTAAACTTCATTCAACCATAACTCCGAAGAGTAGTCAAATGATCTTTAGGTATCGCTGACTCTTTAACTCTAGAAGAGTTTGGGTCACTCTACACATATTTAAATTAAAACTTTACGCTAACCGTCCCGACGAATACGGTATCTTGCCCCCACCTGAAATATAGCCCGAACGTAACACTTGCTCCGCAACACCGAAACGTACTCGAACACTAATACTGTTGCGAAAGTACGAACTCAACGGTATAATTGGCTAGACTTGGTTTAAGTGTTTTTGAGGTGATAAAGCTTAAAAATAAAAAACGGTACAAATGGAAAGATAGAGAGATGCAAGAAACAAAGTTTCTATTAAGCATGAGGTGTAGATCACTTTTTTGGTGTCGTGAGTTTATCAATTTAAAGGTGACACATGTTAAATATAGTGAATCCTTGTCATGGTAAAATAGAAGGATTGGTTGACACCACCTAGTTTATGCATGGATAAGAAAAATGTGACTATTTAAATGCCACTAATCTAATTACCATTCTTCCAACTCATATTTAGAAGAAGCATGAGGTGTTAGAGCTAGGCAAAGTTACTTACCATGAAGGTTTGCATGAATGTTGAAACGAAAGATAATAACATGTAGTTGAAAATATATATATATATATATATATATATATATATATATATATATATATATATTTTATTTTAAATTTCAAGAATACATGATATCTGTCCTAATGAATATAGTATGTTAACTTATGAATTTAAACACAACAATCCCACACATAGATATAATATATAAACTTAATAACTATTTATAAAAAGTGGGGTGTTACACACCCCATTTAACTTGCAAATTTTTTTAAACTCAAGAGCCAAATCGCATGTGAAGCAAAGTTTAGCGTCAACCATTTTTCCAACTAAGTTTTGTCGTTCACATATATGTGATTATTGTAAGTATGGTCCACATTACTTTACAAGGTGGTAAAAAAATAACTCTAGACCACAAAAAATTCATATACCAAACTAGCACACTTTTTAAGTGCAGTTGGGAAGTCGCCTACCCACACCCCAACTTCCCAACTATGTTTTTTTTATTAAATTTCAAAATTGAATTATGAAAATTGAAAAAATAGGTAAAAAAATGTTATTGGTAATTTAAAATATGTAATATATTTATTTTTGTATAATAAATTAAATACAATATATAAATTCGATAAATAATTATCTTATTTGTTAATGCATATTACTTAATTGATGTAATTAATTGTTTAATTTAGATATGGAACCAAAGATATGTAACACATTTTGAATTAATTGTTTAATTTAAAGAGGGACAAGCAATTCACTTAACTTGAGGCAACTGAAAAATATGAACCCAAAAATATGAACCAACACCTGTCGGTTCTCAATATAATTTCAAAGAGGTACATATTTTAGTCCTTCTCTAAATTGAACAATTAACCTCAAATTAACCGTTGCCTCAACACATATCTTTGATAAGCGGGTGCATTTTTCAGCTGTCTCGACATAAATATGAACTTATGCCCGACGGTTTAGAACGACAGAAGATGATTTATCGGGTGACGATCACATGAGGGTCGGTTGGTTGGTTTGTAGATCATAAGAGAAACTGTGGCAGAAGAAAGAAAGCATGCAAGAGGTTGCGATGAGCGGAGGAACTGGTGGTGTTACGAGCCTTCGCAGCGACGAATGGTCGCTTGCAGAAGTGAGAACGATGATCGCAAACGAGAGCTTACCGCGGTGGGAAATGGCTTTCAACGGAGAAGATGAAGTTAGGTTTGTGGGAGAGAGAAGAAAATGTGTTATGTTTATTTTTTGGTTAAAGCCGAATGGATGAGTTAGGAAATGAATAAATTGAAATGGAACTAGAATTGAAATGATAATTAACACTATTTTCTCCTTACTTTCTATAAATAGACATCATTCTTTCCTTTCGCTCTCACTCAAAACAAACAACTTAAAAATTATCCTATTTTCTCCTTACTTTCTATTCACTTCCATCCCTTTAACAATCATTCCTTCCAGTTTCTTTCCTTTAACTTTCTTTTCTCAACCAAACAAAAACAATCATTCATTCCAGTTTCTTTCCTTTAACTTACTATTCTCAACCAAACAAAATGTAAAAGATAATTGAAGAGATATAGAAAGTTGAAAATGTTGAGGCAAAATCCCTAGTTAAGTTTTGATGATTAACAAACCTCAAATGGTGAAAAGCTTAAGTTATCTGATTTCATATGCTACTAATGTTTCTTCTTGAGTGTCAAATAAGAACATGAACATCCAAGCAAATCCCAAGAAGGTATATGCTTATGAGAAGACTTAGAAGAATGTTGTTCACAATGTTTCTAAGGAAGAAACCTTCTTATGATAAGATCAAAAGATCAAGTCAATATGGTAAACTTGAGAAAGATCATCATGAGAAGCTTCATTTATATCAGTGGCAACATGAGAAGTTTATCTAAGAAGGATCAACATAAGAAGCATCATGATAGAACCATAAGAAAGGAGATGAGAAGCATCAGATGAGAAGAGTCAAGTTGAGAAAAGTCATGACCATCAGAAAGGTCATGATGAGAAGAGTCAAGTTGAGACAGGTCATAAAGTCATACTACTAGTATCTTCACTTAAAGCATCAACTTGAGAAGCATCATCTTCAAACATCTGTCAAAAGTTGAGAAGAGTCAAGCAGAGAAGAGTCATTACAACTGGAAACAGCTGTCTTCTGCAGAAAAGCAGAAACACAACTGTATTATGCAGACAGCTTCTTCCAACGGCTATAAATGACTATATTACTTTACCAACGACTCTAATCTTTGGACCAGAGGATATTACACATAATTCCATCTATAAATAAATGCTCCTGGTCGCCATTGATCCTCATGAGAGTGCATTGAGTTCTTAACTTCCAACCTTCTCAAGTGTCAAAGTTTTCTCTCATCCATACTCAGTTGCTACAAAACTGAAGGGATTCACTTGATCTCTGAGTATGTGTTAAGTCTTGTGTTGTTGTATTTATTGAATACTCCATTTGTATCAACCAAGCTCTAGAAATCCCATAAACCCAAACACTTAAGCAGTGAACCTGTAGGAAACCTTCTCAAGTGGCATGTGTTGCTATAGGACTTGAGAAGTGAGTGCTTTTGTGTTAGAAGCAGTCTAATAGATCAGAAGGAGTCTATTAGGGGCAGTAGGTAGAGTTGTGTGAAGAAAAATACCAAGAGTTCTTTTTAACCTGGGGAGGTGTAAAAGTTGTAAACTATTTTGGAGAATAGTGTAAATACTCCCAGGGAAGTGAGAAGTGGATGTAGCCCAGGGTTTTGAGTGAACCACTATAAATCACTGTGTTATTTACTTCTTTCAAGCTATCAGTTTACACTTCATGAGAAAACTCTCCATCTGGAGAAGATTTATGAAAACTGAGAAGGGTACATTCTGACCCTTCTCTGCTAATAAATGTTTCAAAGTAAAACACAGTTTTCAACCCTTCTCAACACTCCACTACATTCATAGTAGCTTACAAAGTCTCTTGAAAAGTTGCATCTAAATGTATTATAATAATATCACTGGTCTAGCTATCTCTTAACATTCTAACAGTTTTACCTTGAGAACAGTCAATTAAGTATTGAAAGCAGAACTTTCTGATCCTTCTCAACTCCATTTTATAGTTGAGAAGACAGAAAAATCCAAACCTTCTCTGCTCTCCAAATATATTAAGAAGATTGTTTTGACACACCATTCTCAACACAAACCACTCACTATCTTAATATTAAAACACACTTGTGAAGAATGTTCTGCTGTTTCAGGTGAAATTAAAAAGGGTCACAATTCGAACCCCCCTTCCTTGTGACATTTATTGACTTCAATTGGTATCAGAGCTCGGCCTCTAGAATGAGCACACTCAACAGCGTGAGAGGAAAAGATCTTGGAAGAAGTCATGGCCAAACAAAATTATGTTGCCTTCTTACCAGAAGGTGCTTCATCAAACAGGCCACCTGAATTCAATGGTGAACACTACTACTATTGGAAAAGTCAAATAAAACTATTCCTTGAATCTCAGGACACAGACATATGGGACATTGTTGAAAATGGTCCATATATTCTAACCATAGCAGGTCCTGTACCAAACAGTCGTATTCCAAAACCAAAGGCTGATTGGACTACAGATGAGAAGCATCGTGTACTACAAAATGCTAAAGCCAGGTATTACTTAACTTGTGCTTTGGGAAGAGCAAAATATGACAAGATAGTGGCAAAAGAGACTGCTAAGGAAATATGGGATACATTGCAAACTGATCAGATTAAAGAAGCAAAGAAAGGAATGCTCATCCATGAATTTGAAATGTTCAAAATGACTGAAGAAGATATCATTGATGAAATGTTCAGCAGATTCACCACAATCATCAATGGGTTAATTACTCTGGGAAAAATTTATCCAAATGTTCTTGTTGTTTAGAATATTAAGGATTTGGGGATTAAAGGTGGAAGGTTGAAGAATATGAAAAATAAAAGAAAATGATTTTTTTTATAATTTAATACATGGCTGTCAAATCAACATAAAAAAATTAGAAAAGAAAAAAGAATATATGTGGCAGACAGTGTGGCAACTTTTGTAACATCGTTCTAACAAAAGTCTAATAGAAGGGCTGAAATCAAAAAACTGTATTTTGCAAGGAGTTTTTTCTAATAATTTTTTTTTGCAGGGGCCTAAACCAAAATGCGCTATATTTGTAGGGGCCTAAAACATATTTAAGCCTTTTAATATTTGGTTCCAACTTTCTTCCATTTTCTCTCTCCATTCCTCTCTCACGCGCCTCTCCCTCCCACTTTTACTTTTTCTTTAATTTTTAACTCTCTGTATCTCCTCTTACTTTTTACTTTTTTAAAAAGATTGTTATTTTTTAGTCATTTACGAAATTACCCTTAACTTGATGTTGTGTTATTTAAGTTATGGTTTTTTTAGTAAAAGTGGTGGTGATTGTTTTGCTTATAGTATAGTAGATTATTCCATTTTTCTCTCCATTCCTCTCTCGCAGGCCTCTCCCTCCCACTTTTACTTTTTTCTTTGATTTTTCTGACAACAACTCTCTCTATCTCTTCTTATTTTTTACTTTTTAAAGAAGATTGTTATTTTTTTGTCAGTTACGAAATTACCCTTAAGATGATGTTGTGTTAGTTATTTAAGTTATGGTTTTTTTAGTAAAAGTGGTGGTGTTTGTTTTGCTTATAGTATAGTAGATTTCTTCCATTTTTCTCTCCATTCGTCTCCCGCGCGCCTCTCCCTCCCACTTTTACTTTTTCTTTGATTTTTCTGACAACAACTCTCTCTATCTCTTCTTACTTTTTACTTTTTAAAAAAGATTGTTATTTTTTTGTCAGTTACGAAATTACCCTTAACTTGATGTTGTGTTATTTATTTAAGTTATGGTTTTTTAGTAAAAGTGGTGGTGGTTGTTTTGCTTGTAGTATAGTAGATAGATAGATAGATAGATAGATTTCTTCCATTTTTCTCTCCATTCGTCTCTCGCGCGCCTCTCCCTCCCACTTTTACTTTTTCTTTGATTTTTCTGACAACAACTCTCTCTATCTCTTCTTACTTTTTACTTTTTAAAAAAGATTGTTATTTTTTTTCAGTTACGAAATTTCCCTTAACTTGATGTTGTGTTATTTATTTAAGTTATGGTTTTTTTAGTAAAAGTGGTGGTGGTTGTTTATCAAAAAATAAAAGTTTTGCTTATCAAAAAATAAAATAGAGGCAGTTCTTTGGTTCTTCACTTCCCATAACCGTTGATATATATGGATGAAATTCTAACATCTGCATAACTCAAGCAATACCCACTGTTACTCTCAAACTAGTAACATTCGGAAAAAAACAAATTATTTATATGGTTGTTGTGAAAATCTAGATCCGAACATTTTAAGGAATCTTAAGATTTGTAAATAATGAGCAAAGAACTCCAAATCTAACAACTTTGCCTTCAAATGAGGTATTGTTTTGGGTCCCCGCCACTAGTGGTGTATCTAGGACCCTGACTCAGGGTGGTCAAATGATTTAGTTTAATACAATTTTAAATGATAATATATATATATATATGTGTGTGTGTAAATGATTTAACTTTTATACATCGTTGTCTTAGAAAATTTTTCAAAACATTGTCAATCACGAAAAAATACATCATTAAAATGTTTAACTTGATCTCACGTACCTTAAAAGTTCTTATAGTGATAGTATATACCAATTGAATATATTTTGCTTTTTCTAATTTGGTAATTTTGGTCCCTATGATTTTTTCATTGCACTTTTGGTCGCTAAAATCATGGATTGCGCAATTTTAGTCATCTGTTTTTCTAAAATTCAAGATTTTTGAGGACCAAAAGTGCAATTATTCCACAATTTTGAGGACAAAAATTGTTCAATTAAGAAAAGTGGGACCAAAGTTGTGAAAAGTAAAGGACAAAAATCATCATATTTGTCTGTGATAATAATAGACCAATGAGACTTAAATTAATGGACTTATTATTATTTTATCTTCTTAGACATATAAACTTAATTAGGGTAGTAAAATAATATATTATTGGTGTAGCTAAATATAATATACATAATTATCCAAATACATATATTATTTTTGGGTAGCCAAAACTACCCAATAGTTACATTACTAATTGCCCTTGGAGCTGTAATAGAAAAGAGTAACTAGCAATAAAAAAAGAAAAATGGGAGAAGGGTGTGCAAAACACAAAATTAGGGGTGTCAAAATGTATTTTTATAGAGGTATTGATACAACTTTTTACATTCGAGGGTGTGCAGGTGCACACCCTGAAGGGCATCTAAATTCGGGATTGTCGTAGTCATAGGCGTGGTACGATGCTGCGGAAGAAAGACTACAACAGTTATAGGCCATTCTCTTCTTGGTCGCTGGAGTGGTGTTTCGTGCATTTCATGGCCGTGGTCACACAATTCCATGGCTGCCAGAACATTTGGGGCACCACTTAATTCACCAACAAAAGGATGGGGTACCACATATAAATATGAATAAAAATTGGGGTGAAAGTTGTAAAGTGAATAAACTGGTTGAGATAGGCTATTGCAGGTCACAAGTACATTATCCTTTGATGGGAAAATAACTCATCTTCCCACCCTAAAAGAACCCTTGTCTATTAGGATTTATTTCTAATTTTTTTAAAAAACTATAATAAATTTTACTTTTTAAATAATATATATACCGACGATCTTTTGGTTCTGTTCAGTTCGTAGATAATCCTTACATGTGGCGATGTTGTACGTGGGGCTAGATAATCTAGACAAAAAATGGTTTACAAGCAACCTGCTTCGATTGTCCCATACCACAACCATTAACTCGGAAAAAATAGGGACCATGACTCTCGAGGAAGAGGCTTCTATCGAAACAGAGGGGCTCAAAATCCCAAATTCCTTCATTTACTATTTTTTTATTAATTTTTTGAATTTTTCAAAATCTCCAAAAAATCTAAAGTTTTTTGCATAGCCTTCTATTGATTTTATTAGATTTTTAGTTGTGTTTTTATAATTTTTAGATTAGTTTTGATTCTTTAACGAACTTTTAGTGGAGTTTTTATAACTTTTTAATTTTTAGATGTTGTTATCATCCCTCTTTTACCTGATGTTATGTCGTCGTAAATGCATCCGATACCCAAAATATCACCATTATTTATATATTTCATTTATAAAAATAAAACTAATATAAATTATAATTTTATAATAAATTAATTAGAAATAAGTGAAAAACGGATTTACCAATTAAACAGATAAATCTGTAGTTAAAAATTGAAGTACGGATTTATCTATTTAATAGATAAATCCATAGTTAAAAAATGAAAAACGAATTCGTCTATTAAAATGATAAATCTGTAGTTTTAAAAAAATGCAAAACTGATATATCTATTTAAGATAAATCCGTTTTGCATTTTTAAACTATAGATTATCTATTAAAGTAGATAAATCTGTTTTCTAAAACTCGCTACCATGTGTGGGGACAATTGAAATATGTGGGGTATGGTATCCATGTAGGGGTGTTCAAAACCGAACCAAACCAATTGGAAAACCGCAAACCGAACCGAACCAAACCGAAAACCGCAAAAAACCGCTTCTAATCGGTTTTGTTCGGTTCTTTTTTTCAATGCACCGCGCGGTTCGGTTCGGTTCGCGGTTTTGATTTCAAAAACCGAACCAAACCAAACCAAACCGCAAGTAACACTAAAGCTTGTTGAATTACATCATTCCTTACTAACTTACTAGCCCAAATGCAACTAAAGCCCAACTCTCACTCACTTGCTAACCCAAATCCATTTAATTCTTTGACTCACTTACAAACAATCCATATTGTTATGCTATATTTAAAAATTACAATAAAATATTTAATTCAAATTCTTTTAAATATTGTCTTAGCTATCTTAAAAGAATTAAAATAAAGTAATTTATATACTACATATATTTGAGTAAATTTTTTCTTAAAGATTTATGTTAGCCATTTTTTATGTTACTTAATTTTAACTTTATTTTAAATTATGTTTTGTCTTGGAAAAAACCGAACCAACCGAACCAAACCAAACGCATTGGTTTGGTTTGGTTTGGTTCGGTTTTATTTTAGGAAGCCAACCGAACCAAACCAAACCGCATGTAATTTTATCTTGCGGTTCGGTTCACTTTTTGTCTCAAAACCGAACCAAACCGCACCGCGAACACCCCTATATCCATGTGTGGGAGTGGAAAACTCGCTACCCATCCATTTCCCCACTTAAATTAACTTCTTCAAGGTGGCCCATTATTTACCCTCTGTTCATCGATTTAAGGCTCCTTTGTTATGGATTACAAAAAAGTGATATTATTGTTAGATAAAAAAGAGATTATAGTAGAAAGAGATTTATAAGAAAGGGAGAAGTTGTTTTGTGTTTATTTTTTTTTGGTTACTGTGTCATTGGTGCGAAGTTTCCATCGGTTTTGCTGGTGACTAATCTACGTTGGGGAATCTGGCTGGCCACGAGTAGTCGGCTGTGTTTGCCCGTGTGGTTCTCTCATCCCAATAGAGTTTTTGTCACACCCAAGATTCAAATCTGAGGCCTTAGAGTGGGATTCGAGTTCAGTTACCCCTCAGACATACCCTTGTTGGTAGTTGTTTTGTGTTTATGTAACATAATGAAAATCACTTGTTTTTATTTTAAAAAAAGGAAAATTATTCTTTAAAAATGATTTTTAAGAGAAGTTACTTAAAATAGATTTTCATTTAAAATAGTTTTTAAATTAGTTTTACATTCTCATACTTAAAAAATTTGTAAAAAACGAATGGAATACTTCTAAAATAGATTATTTTTATAAAAATAGTATTTTTATGAAAATAAAATCTATAAAATAGATTATTTTTATAAAAAAGTAATTATTTAAAAAATAACGGTTGCATTGACAATTTCCGTGACACGGGGAATGAATTTGAGTGTAATCGTGTGGTAGTTTGTGTGGTGTTTATTTGTCATTTCGTTTAAGTTGGAAAAAGACAAAAAATATTAAAGACTAAACTGATAACGAAGAAAAACTTTAAAAACTATTTAACATAATCAACATCGTTTGCACAATGGCTTAATCTACCCTGGGACACAGGGGTCGACTCGGTGCTCTCGGGTTCGATTCCCGCAGTGGACAAACTCGGCTTGGCCAATGCGAAATTTGATCCTAAGCACGAGTGAAGTTTAGTCTTTCGCTATAAGCATTGGGATACTCCGTAGATAGCTAGCAATGGTCTGAAAAAAAAACTATTTAACATATATAATTTAAGGAATGAATAAGAGAGATGATAAACTCCAATTTAATGCATTTTTAGAGATATTTTTGGGTCACTTTTAGAGCAATTAAATACTAATTATCTAAATCACTAACCTAAATTTGCTCTTTATTTTGTAGGATGAAGAAAAAGATAAAAAGAATAAAAATCTGACTTAAAGACAATTAAAAGAAGATGTTAGAGCCCAATTAAGTGGACCTACCCACAAATTCAAGGCCACAAATTTATAATGGGCCGTGAGCAAATAAGTCTGGAGATAATAGGCCTACATCAAAGGAAGAGATCCAACGGATGATTGAATGGAATGCATGTTACCCTATGTTCACACCATAAAAGGCTTGCACATGAATTATAAGAGGGGAGCCACACACCACAAATTGGGAGGCTCCGTTAGTGAACAACAAAGGGCTGACGTGGGAAACTTGGGGATCACACAATTGTTTAATTTTATAAATAGGCAAGCCGTCAATTGCACAAGGGGGGAGAAGCCGTGTTTTTGACAATCAGCCGCACAACAGCAACGCACGGACTGGAAGGGAGAGAGTATTGGATACATGTTCTTCATACTGTCAGAGAATTCTGGAGTAGAAAAATGAGACTAAATACCGAAGATTAGAAATTTTTCGGGTTATTTTTATCTTTGTAATTTATGACTCCTAATTTTATTTCATTGTTCTTAAACACTATGGATATTTGAATCCTCTTCTAGGGTTTTAGGTGAATCTTGCTTGTTTAGAGACCTTTTTATGTTCTAATTTCTAGTTTGAATTCCTACTTTTTATTTTAATTAATATTGTTCTATTATTTTTATCACATAATTAGGATTAGCTACCCTTCTCATGTTCATAATCAATTAGTTTATCAGCGACCGTACTGCAATTAGTTGGTGGACCTATATGATAATTGGGGCTATAATTAATGCATGACCAAACTTTAATTTAGTCTTCCAATCATTCAACCTTTTTGTGCTTTATGCTTTTCTTAAATTTAAATTCTAGCATGACCAAACTAGGGTTAATTTAGGACAAAGAATATTAATCGCGAATGACCAAACGGATTAGTAGCTTTAGTAAAGGGATTGGTAATTGAATAAAATAAGGGAATTCAGGTAGAATTAGACATAGGGGAATCGAAGCTTGCAAGTGAAACCGCGACCCTAGACCACTCTCTCCATCTATTAAATCTTGTATTTTATTATTTGTTAATTGTTTACTTTTTATTTCATTGTTTCAATTACAACTCAATTATTCACTCGTCTAAACAATAAATAATTTTAAGTAGTTTAGTACTTGTTAATTAATCTCTGTGGATACGATATTCTTTTATACTACTTCTGCGAAAGAGTACACTTGCTCTAAGTGTGTTTTTAACGCAACAAGTTTTTGGCACTGTTGTCGGGGATTAATTTGCAATATTAAACGAAAAAGATTTTTATTGCTTTAGACATTTTTTTTATGCTTTTATTTTAATTTTTTTATTTATCTTATAAATAAAATATATACAAAAAAAAATTGATAACACTTTCCCAAGTTCTCGTTGCAGTTCATTTTGTTTTGCAGAGAAAAATCTAAATCATGGTTAAAACTCTTGGAGATTAAATTAGAGAGGCAGAGGCGAAAAGGAATTTAGAGAAGTTATCTTGGTATATGCCTCAATGTCAACGCCCATTTTCTCCTCCTCCTTATGAGCCTTATTCAAACTATTGGGATGACTATGAGCCACCTCCTTATTCCTCCAACTGGGATAATTATGAGCAACTACAAGTGCAGAGGAAAGAGGAAGAATATGATATCGATGAAGTCTCGCTCAAATTTATGCAGCAGACAAATGAAGAATTTGAAAGCTTGAAGGGCCAAATTGGAGCCATGAACAACAATTTTGATAGTTTGAAGAATCAATTGTCAAAGGTTGTTGATATGGTAACAATTAAATTGGCTGAAGAAACTCTTTATTTACAAACTAAGTCTACCCCAAATGAAGAATCTGAACAATACAAGGATAATATTCTTACTAATGATGAAGAATTCTCCGTAGAAGTTAATTTAGAGGAAGAAGCTCTCAAGAAAGATGAAGAGACTCCTACTGAAGGGAGTCAAATTGAAACAACAGATTTCATTGATGAGAGCATTTGTGAGGAGAATGGGAAAGATCCATTAGTTCATGAGTTGGAGAAAGAGGAGAAAACCCAAATTTTTGGGCAAATTGTTTTAACTATTGGTGATGCTGTGATTAAGGTTTATAAGGGAAAGGTAACTTTAAGGAGTGGTAAAGAAGATGATATTATTAAAGCTTTAAATTCCAATGAATTTTTCTCTTCTTTAGCTTCTCCTTATTGTGATGATGTGGTTGAAACTAATATTTTTAGTGATTTAAAGATCCAGGATCTTTTGGAAAAAAAGTTTATTTTACAGGATCCTAGCATAGTGGTGGATGGAGATAAAATAAAAATTCCACAATCCTTTGAAGTTCACCCACCATGTGGAAAAAGAAAGAATAATGTCAACCACATGGTTAGAAAACTAAGAAGGTGCATTGCGTTAGATGTAAAATTTGCTCTTGGAGAGCCACCTGATTGAGCACCAACTATCGTCAGGCTCATGACGTTAAACAAGCGCTTCATAGGAGGCAACCTGTGTTTTATTTTCAGTTAATTTTATTTTGCTTTTGTTTTGTTTTTAGGAATAAACTCCAACTACAAGCTCTCACGGGGAAGTCTCTCTTACACACTCTCTCTCTTAATCTCTGTGGATACGATATTCTTGTATACTACTTCTGCGAAAGAGTACACTTGCTCTAAGTGTGTTTTTAACGCAACAAGAGATGATGATACTCAAGAACTAAATTATGGATTTTTTCTTATTTAATCCTAATCAAACATAGTTACTTATGAAGTTCTTCCCCAAAATCATGGGTGGCACATTTTGAATAGTACATGCAACAATTAACTCTTGCAGAATATATAATTGATTGAAATTTCACGTATACTCAATGAGATACAACAACAAAGCACTTAAGCTTTTAAAACTAAACAAATTACAATTAGCATTACACTTGTTTCATACGTAACTATGAGCTACTATGTCGAGATCACTATTCTCAGGGATTTCACTAGTTCATCAACTGCCATGTTGTATCCATCACCCATCTGCAAGAGATCGATCAAAATTAGGTCTCAAAAGCATAACCTGCTAATAAAACACATTTAAGTGCTATGTTTTTTTATAGGTAATGTTCGTTGTTAGTTGTTAGAGGGTTGAGGAAATGTTAATTTCCAATGTTTGAACTCTCGATCTCCTTCTTATACTCATTCGGTATCCTTTAACTCGCCAACTGAACTACCTGTTTGAGATCATTTATGTATTATGTGATTGTTGGGAGCTTAGTTTGAACTCAGCACGCTTTACTTTCTCTCTCCATCCCTTACATCAACCCAACTGTTTCTACCAATGACAAAAAAAAACCTGGATCGAAACTATCAAGTTGATTCTTAAAAAATTATATCAAAGTTGACAATTAAAGTATAAAGAATTAAAAATGCAATTAAATCTTTTGAATATCAGGTTGTGTGTAAATTTGTGAACATGAAAAATAATTACAAACACTTAAGTTTAGAATGAGAGACCACGAGGGTAGTAGTTTATAGGTTTCAAATCTCAAGAGAATCTATTTTTCAAATCAAAATAATCTTAAGAGAATCTATATGAATATTAATCAATGATTTCGATTTTTAGAAAAGGATGAGTTCTTTTGTGTTTGTGTAACATAATTTTTTTTTGAACAACATTTGTGTAACATAATAAAAATAACTTTTATAAAAGATGGTTTTTATGAGAAACTACTCAAAACATCTTTCCATTATAATAAGTTTTTAAATGATTTTTAATTTCTTTTTTTTTTACAATTATAACAAAAACTATTGAAAATCTTCTAAATGTGATTATTTCTATAACAAATCATTATTTTTTAAAAACTATGACAAACTAACTCTTTAGGATTTTAGTTCTTCTGCTGCATTCATTATTTTAAAAAATCATTATTTTGGATCTTCTGTTAGATTTAGCAGGCTTAAACTTTTTAGTATGTATACCTGAGCAATGATGGTGATGTCAAGGGTGGATTTGCCGAATCGCAAAACACTGCTGTTGACTACTGAAAGATGAAGATTTTCAAGGTGGGTCAGTATTTTGAGCATTAAACCCTTTTGTTTCTCACAATGAACAATGACAAGGACTTCATTTTGTAAAACTCTTGCTTTAATCTCAGGAAGAATATAATCAGAGTTCACTTCAGAAGAGGTAGTGCCTTTGTTGGATTCAACTTCTTCTTCTAGCTCTCTCACACGTTTTTGTAGTTGTTTCACATATTTGCTAGCTTTGTCCAGGATGCATGTATCGTCCATCTTCTGTTCATAGATATATATAGAAAGGTTTTAATTCATGCATGACTTATCTCTCTCACACACACACACACACACACACACACACATATATATATATATATATATATATATATATTCACTTTTAGAAAGAAAAAAAATGAAATCCTCTCACAATGGACAATGACAAGGATTTCATTTTGTAAAACTCTTGCTTTAATCTCAGGAAGAATATCGGTAGAAAAAATTGGGTTGGTCTATCCAAATTATCAAACAACAAATAAAAGTGAGGAAACCAAATAAGTTGTATGTAGAATCGGACTAATTAAATGGTAATTAATCTTGCCTAAAATCGGCAGTTGCACCAACGAAATCGCCTGAGACTCGACTCGACGTATGGACTGAAGATTCTCTTTGAGATTGCGGTTAGGAATGAATGCAAAGGATGCAGAAGGAGTTCAGATAATTAAAGGTGTGATAAAGTAGAGTGCGAGAAAATAAAATTAATTGCCTAACTACATGTGAAACACATCCATGACAGTTTCCTAAAACCTTTCAAGCCTTGGATATTGCAAATACCACTTTTGTGGGGGGAAGGAGTTCCAATAGTGAAACCAACGCTTTCCAAAGCTACCCTGATGATTTCTAAAGTCATGTTTGGCAAAGGTGGTCGTGCGGTTTAGGAAATACTGAGCAAGGAATCTTGACGCCAATAGAGTTGCTTGAAAATAAAAATGGATCATGGGTTGGGATACGGGGCCGACTGCATTTACAAGACGAAGTTTGCTAGAGAAAAGAAGGAGAGGAGAATAGCTAGACTCGAAGGAAGAGAACCAAATGATGAGAAGATCTTCATCTATGACATCAAGCAAAGCTCCTGAAGCGCAAGGAATATTATATCCAAATCAGATCGCGGTTACTGAAGGTGACCATGATCTTGAAATATCAATCTATATACACCATTGTCCTTCAAATGAAGTACTCAAGCATTGGGAAATTGTCGAGTTTTTCCCATGATTTTTAGTTCATTGTAATTTTTCTAGTAATGAAAATCCTATGGCTCTGCCTAAGGCCTTAGGACATCGCATTAGGGCGCACATGTTTCATTTCAATATCAGTATTAGTAAAATACATAATGAACTCTACTGTTTTTCCAATTCATTTTCTCATTCATTTGCCTAATTTCTTTTCCTTTTATCCATCCTTATATAGTCATATGCTCTATTTGGAAAACTTCATTATAGTATTTTTAGATGCTACTTAAAATCGTTCTAGCTTATAGTTTATATTTAATTTTTCTACTTTTTACTTATATTATTTTAATTAAATTCCTCATTTATCCCGTGTTTAATAAATTAGCTCTCCCAATTTTCAACATTAATTAAAAATGACTATTTATTTCATTTTATATTTATATAAGCTAGTTTAATTACTTAGTTTACCAAACACTTTTAAATTCAATCCACTAGTTTATTCACTATAAGTTATCCGCTTAAGCAAACTTATTGGCTATGTGCTAGATTATCCGCTACTCGCTATATTTTTTTTACCGAAAAGACCATAATACTATTAGATGCTATGAAGGAAAAGCATGCAAATCCCTTTCGCTTGCTATTATGAAACGAGTGTTAGATGAAGAGTGACAAAGAGAGTTAGATGAAGAGTTAGAAACACTCGTTTCATAGCATCTAATAGTGTTATGGTCTTTTCGGTAACCAACCATGAAGGTCAAAGAGTGTTAAAGAGAGTGTTTCTAACTCCTGAAGCATGCAAATTTCAACCAATCATGAAATGAGTGTTAGACGAAGAGTGTCAAAGAAAGTATTTCTATTATTTTTCATAGAGAAAACAAAAAGGAACTGGGAAATGTTGACGTGAGAATGACATCAAGTTTTCTCTTTTCAAGTTGGATAGAAAACACAAATTTTGAAAAGTCAAATCAAATTTCAAGTTTTACCAATTTATTCTCTCTTATCTAATGTGATTGTGAGGTCCACATCCCTCGTCTCACTTTTTCTCTCTTATCTCTGAATTGGTAAAAAAAAAATAACGAATAAACTAATTGATAGGAGATAAATTAATTTATATCGGATATGAAAGAGACGTTTGCTACAATTACTCATTTTATCTTGTATGTAAAAGCAATGGACTTACGGTTTTATCCTTTCAAAAAATGAAAGGAAAATTGTGGATAAAATAAAGCCTGGTCGATATAGAAAAGAATTTCATTTATTTTGATAATTTTAAAAATTGCCTGTCATTTTTTGTAAAAAAAAAAGTGTTTTTCTCTTTGCACGTGTTTAGAAAAAACTAAAAATAATATAATTTTTAAAATTACCAATTAATGTAAATAAAAGTGAATTCTTTTATCAGAAAACAAACAAACAATAATAATGCAAAATTATTTGCCTTTAAAATATAACAAAACAAGGACAACCTGACAATGATTTCATTTCATTTCATTATTACCTTTGCTTCAACCACACTCTTAAAATTTAGAAAAGAACATTATTATAAAAAAATGTCTGCCTTTAATTAAAATATAATATTGAATTCATTTCATCGTTACCTTTGCTTAAGCTACACTCTTAAAGTTTAGAAAAAAAATTCCACCCTTGCAAGTTGTGAGATGAAAAGAATAGTGATAAAAGAATATAAAATAATCCTTTGGTTACATGATGTTCTTTTTCTTTTATCCATCGTTGTTTCCTCTTCGTATTATTAGCTGTCTGTTTCTTCTTGTATTCTTTTAGTATTAGGCGTGTGTGTGGTGGTGTGCTGTTAGCAGTGTCTCAAAAGCTACAGATGGTGTATTGATCTTAAAGTTTTTGGACTTCGTGTATTTTGCGTCTTTTAACTCTAGCACATGATTGAGTTTCTCTTAAAACCTTTATAGAAGATAGAGGCACTGTGTGTAAATGATGCTGATCTAACTGGACATTAATAATATTATTTTTACTTATCGAAAAAAGAAGATAAAATAATAGTAAGAGATAAAATGAGTTCCATATATGATGAGTGTTTCGGTGACCACAAAACATAATCTTGTTCGAATTTAATTTTGTAAAATTGATTTTTTTTTAGTAAATGTGTAAAATTGATTTACATAAAATTGAGTTTTCAGTATATATATATATATATATATATATGAAGATGTATTTTAGCAGCCTACATCTTGTTCATTTAGACTAAAACACCAACAATCTCTTTAATAACTATTTAAATGTGGAGGGTCTTAATGTAATGCCATTTTTTTTTACTTAGAATTTCTAAACTCTTTCACAGTTTTTTTTTTGACATCACTCTTTCACCCACTCCTACTTTGTTCCTCTTTCCTTCTCCATTTTTGTTTGCTCCCTTATAAACTTTTCCCTTTTGAAATATTTTCCCATGACAACGAAAGAGATTGAAATTCTTTATGACCAAGTTTTTAATTTTTAATTTTACACCGAAAACCCTTATTCTCATTTGAGAGGCGATGAAACTTTGAAGAGGTTTGGTTTAGTGGAGCATGACAATATTTGAATCTGAAAACTCTCTGTTTCAAATCTTTAATAATCCCCTTGAGATGACGTAAATATAATTACCTTCGTAAGCTTTGTTATTTTTTTTTGTTCTAGACGGAGTGACAAAACGCCACTTGAAACTAACTTAAGTGACTCTGAAGTCTCGTATTCAAACCCGAAACATAATATCCAACTTAACAATATTGGCATTTGCCTGCAGAATACCTTTGTGAGCTCTCAAAGAATTTCGAAGGTTTTCGTAATATCCGCTCATTCTAAAATTTCTTCGACTATAATAAAACATACCAAAATTATGTTTGTCGGCCGGAAAATCATTTTCACATAGCCATTGTGCATCCAAACCCTCCATATATATCCAAATGAATAGAGGAGAGAGAAAATAGATACAAATAAAGAAAAATTCATAAGCATTTCTAAAGATTCTCAGAAGTGCATATATGAGTAGATAAACTAAAAAGTAGGTCAACCCATATCACTTTAATAGTTAATTAAAGGAGTTTCAAAAGCAAAAATATAAGCTCACTATAGTTCAAATATCATCATGAGAGGAATATAGATATAAGTAGTTGAATGACTTCATAAACAAGAAAAAAACCACCGACAATTCGGTTATCTTGTCTATACTTTTGTAATTATCAAATAAATAACACATGCAAAGAAATCATTGTTCATATATTAATTTGAGCGCCAATTAAATTAATTTACCAACCTTCTTCTTCTTCTTCAAGCCAGGTATGGTGGCTGAAAGTGCCATCAATCTCTCTGAGAGTTCCCCCTTTGTCTCAGTCTCAGAAAATGAATTACCATCATCATCATCATCACACGCAAATTCTCCTTCTTCATAAATCACGTCATCGCCTGCTTCCTATATAATTACAATAAAATAATATTACTTAAAAACCAAACAAATTAATTAATATATTCTAAGCAACATGATCATGATTCCTATATATATATATATATATATATATATATATGAACTAGATGAGTTGTGTTGAGGTTTACCAAACGAGAATCACAAGGCCAATTTTCACCCGACTCTTCCATTATATGACCGGGTTAATTTTGGGAGAAAATGATATAATATATGGTTAATTTGCTCGAAGAAGATGATGAGGTTAATTATTTGTGAGGATGAATGAAGGGATATGGATAAGAGGTGGGGGGAGAGATTGGTCTACTAGCTAGTACCAGCTAGAGTGATGTGTAGTAGTAGCTGAAACTACAAAGTCAAGTTGCAAAAATGTATAAAATGGGGAAGGAGAAGAGAGAAGAAAACATGGGAAACCAACTAACTAGTGGATAGATTCATAAGTATTGAAGTGTCCACCGTTATATATATTGTTATATATATTATTATTATACTCGCAAAACATGCAAGTTACATCTCCATCGTTCATTCTACACGTGTCACACTATCTTGCCAACGAGTTCAACGCATGCGATGGGCAGCGTGGTTCGCGTGTTTCATACTACTATTATAATTTGATTCGCCAGTATCTTCCCCTTTTTTTTCTTTTACTCTTTTTTTTCATATATTCTCACTTTTTAATCTTTTCCCCTATCATTATTTGTAGAGATAGGGATACATATAGGCTGAGTCGAGTTGGGCTTTACAAGACTTGGGTTTGGTTTGTGTTAAAAGTATTAGGTCGGAGTCTCTCTTGTGGGTTTGTGGCCTATCATAATCCAACTTTTAGGTTATAAGGTCTGGTCTTGGTAAAAACCCGACAACAATTGAAAGTCTGTTTAAAAACGTGTTTCATTATTGTTTTATAGTAAAAGTCTGCAATCTTTAAGTGATATATGCTTCTGTAGATAGACTAAGAAGCTAATGGATCAAAGAGATTAAGTTTAATTTTATATGACATCCAATTTAATTTCTATTTTATAATAATAACTTTAAATATATCAAAAGTCGATCTATGTCAATATGTTTAAATTCTTTTTTTCCTTCTTGATGTTATTTTATAATAATAACTTTAAATTATCCCTTTCCTTCTTGGTGTTTTTTTTTCCTAAGGAGAATTTTGCATCAGAAGGTTTTAACGAGACTCCACATCATTTTCTTTTGTTAAGAAAAAATGTCAATATTTATTTTTTACTTTTTTACAGTTTTTAACACGAAGTACAAAGTTTAATAATAGTAATATTAATAAAAATATTTTTTACTTTTACTTAAATAGGCAGGTCTGGTAGAACTAATTAAAATGCTTTTTCAATGACCTATCACTACAAGAAAAACTAGATTTTCCGGCGACCAAAATCCGCCGGAAATGACCAAAATCCGCCGAAAATGTGGACTTTCCGGTGGATTTTTGGCGCCGGAAAAACCCTCGTCGCAAACAGTTTCCGGCGGATTTTTGGTAGTTTCCGGCGGATTTTCCGCCGGTAATTTCCGGCGGATTTTTGGAAATTTCCGGCGGATTTTAATTTTTTTTTTTTTTTTTTGGAAAATCCGCCGGAAACTACCAAAAATCCGCCGGAATTTTTTTTTTTTTAAAAAAATTTCCGGCGGATTTTTGGTAATTTCCGGCGGATTTTCCAATTTTTTTTTTTTTTTTAAAAATCCGAAATTTTTTAAATTTTTTTTGAATTTTATAACTTAATATGTGTTTTAAATAAAAGTCAAAAAACAAAAGTAAAATCAAATGTTGAATGGTATTTTGAAAAAGGAAAGAATAAAAGAGAATATGAGAAGAAATGATATATGAGAGAATAAGAATGAGGAATTATGAAGAAATAAGAATAAAATAGTGAGATGAAGAAGGAATAAGAATAAAGAAGTGAGAATGAAGAAGAAAGGAGAATTATAGAAGAGAGATATGTAGAGAAATTTTTGAAGATTAGAGAGTATGAGAAAGAAGAAAAAAGATAAGATAGAGAAAATATAGAAGAGAATAAGAAGGAAAGAAAGAGATAAATGAGAGAATGAGATGAGTGTAGGAGAAAGTTGTATTTATAGACGAATTTTTTTCCCTCTAAATTTTTCCGGCGGATTTTTAAAATTTCCGGCGGATTTTTTTCCCTCCAAAATTTTCCGGCGGATTTTTTGAAATTTCCGGCGGATTTTTGAAAAAAAAAAAAAAAATTTTTGGAAAATCCGCCGGAAAGTCCAAAAAATCCGCCGGAAATTATTTTTGGTAATTTCCGGCGGATTTTTGGTATTTTCCGGCGGATTTTTGCAAAAAAAAAAAAAAAATTTGGAAAATCCGTCGGAAAGTCCAAAAATCAGCCGGAAATGACCAAAAATCTGCCGGAAATTTCCGGCGGATTTTTGGTATTTTCCGGCGGATTTTTGAAAAAAAAAAAAAAAAATTTGGAAAATCCGCCGGAAAGTCCAAAAATCCGCCGGAAATGACCAAAAATCCGCCGGAAATTTCCGGCGGATTTTTGCAAAAAAAAAAAAAAAAAAAAATTATAAATCCGCCGGAAAGTCCAAAAAATCCGCCGGAAATTACCAAAAATCCGCCGAAAATTTTCCGCCGGAAATTACCAAAAATCCGCCGAAAATTTCCGGCGGATTTTTGGTAATTTCCGGCGGATTTTTGCAAAAAAAAAAAAAAAATTATAAATCCGCCGGAAAGTCCAAAAAATCCGCCGGAAAGTTTCCGTGGGATAAAAATCCGCCGGAAAGTCCAAAAAATCCGCCGGAAACTACCGTGGGATCAAATCCGCCGGAAATCTATCAAATCCGCCGGAAAGTTTCCGACGGATTTATATCCGCCGGAAAGTTTTCGACAGTAAATCCACTATTTCTTGTAGTGTATAATTAAATATGCTTTTAGAAAAGCCTAAACCTATTCGTTTATAAAAAACTTGGCTTGACCTGACCTGATATAGGTTGGGCCGTAGCCCCTGTCAATCGGCCTAGTATAATTCCACCCATAATGAAGAAGAGATATTTGAAGTTGTCAATTTTTTAATGGGAAACATAGTTTTTTTTGGTCGAGATCATAGTATCCATTGCCGAACGCATTAGCTAACTCCCTCGCTGGAATGGAGACACCTCGAAGGATGGGACAACTAGCCCAAGAATTTATAGCTGTTTCATACCCAGTTTATTTTAACCCACAAAATTGGTTTTGAATTCCATTAATTCCTTTTTTTGTGTGTCGGTTGTTTGAATATATTAGAAATCATTTGAACACCTGAAAATTGACATTTTTCAGCTTTAATGCAAAATTGTCACCACTACGACCTTTGAAATCGGTTATTAACCAATCAACTTCAAATTGGGTTTGTAATCTCATACGGTAGTGCATATTATTGATATTGCTTGTTTACAATTTTCACTTTTTTCTTAAAAAAAGTGTAAACCTCATTCGGTTTTTTATTTATTTTTATTTCTTGTCTCTTTGGTATTATCCATTGTGCTTGGCTCAATCCATACTTTTGTCATCTTTGGGCAGCTGGAACCATGATTGGACTAATTTGTATGACTGTATCAATCCAGTGGGAAGCAAAACGAACGATTTTTTAGTCCTAGAGGGTCATATTTCTAATCCATGCGTGAGTTCCAAATTATTACTTGAACCGTACCTTGAGATGATCTGCGGAGACGGTCAAGGAACGGATCGTCTGATACTGTAGGCTGAGGAGGACCTGAACGCGCGGGGGGGTGTACCTGCAAGAACACTCCGACGCCTAAGTCAGCTATATCGAGCTACAGTAATATCTAGTGAATGAATTCGTACCTGACACCTGGTGACTGAAGGTATTTATAGTGAATAGTCTGGATCGTTGACGTCGGATAGCCCATTTGCAATGGGGGCCCAAGTACCAGTTGGAATGATCATCTTGTTATTGGGCTGGATGATCAGTTGTTGGATCAGGCCCAGTAAAGCTGATCCTTCCCTTGATGGGTCGGATCGTCGCTACTGGACTGGGCTTGACGACTGGCCCAGTCCAGAACAGTTGCCCCCAAGCCAAGGTCGATCACTGAGCGGGCGTAGGCTTGATGCGCAGTCCTGCTGATCGTGCTCGATCAGTAGTTTGATAGGTCTTGCCCCCAGTTCACGACTTGTGAATTTTCGGCGGTTGATATCGTATCGGGTCGTTCGATAATTGATAGACACTCTCCTGGTCGTCCGATTCCGTTGAATATTTCGAATATAAAAAATATTTTAAATAAATTAAAAATTTTTATTTTTTATTGGGCCTATATATATGAGAGTGTGGGGGTCTTTTCTTCTTTCATTTCAACCACTCATTCTCGAAAACTTCAATTTCCTCTTCCAAACAAAAAGGGGCGACCCACTCTCCTCCTTGGCGCAAACAAAAGGGGCGACCTGCTCACTTCTTGGGACGACCCGGAGTCTGGTTGGAAAGAGCAAGACTCGAAATAGGATGACCTAGCCACGGTGCGACCTACTTTGCGCGAGCAAGGGAGGGGCGACTTGAAGTGACTGTGCGAACAAGAAAGCGGCGACCCGTAGCTCCTTGGTGCGAACAGAAAAGGGGCGACCTGAGGCCCCTTCGTGCAAATGGAACAGGGGCGACCTGAGGCTCCTTCGTGTAACCCGAGAAGGGGTGACCTGAGGCTCCTTCGTGCGAACAAAAAAGGGGCGACCTGAGGCTCCTTCGTGCGAACAAAAAAGGGGCGACCTGAGGCTCCTTCGTACGAACAAAAAAGGGGCGACCTGAGAGGAACCTGATCCAAAAGGGGCGACCTGATCCAAAAGTACAGCTGCCTCACGGGACGACCTGACTGCTACAGCGATCCGACCCGACCTTCTTCGTGGAGACCAAGCCTTATCGCAAGTTGTCCGGGTCGATACGACGCGACCCGACTTCACCAACCTGACGCGGCGCGACTTGAGGGGCGATCTGACCAAGCTCTCACGGTCGTCATTCGCGGCCTAACACGGTACTATCCCATTTTTTCTTATTCTTCGTATCATTTAATTTCACCGTAGTGAACTTGAAGGAAATCAATGGTGTGGTATCTTGATTTACTAGGACTTAGTAATTTTTGGCGGTCACTCGCTTTTATGCTTTTTTGCAGGTTTGATCGCGATCTTGATCCTTTCTCTTCTCGATTTGGCGTTTTAATCTTTCGGGTTCATTGACTTTTCTTTTAAGGTACACGGCTTTACACTTCATTGCTAGAAATTTATGAAGATAGTTGTTTGTGTGGTTTTAATTATAAGCTAATCATGTCGTTTTTCTTTGAGTCTGATCGATCCTTTTATTTTTGTATCCAGTGAGTTGTCCTGACCATCCTAGTAGGTGACTTGGTCTTCTCAGTCGGCAGAGTTTGATACAAAGGTATTCTCCCTTTCTTTTTTCAGAGTTGAAGGTGAAGAAGGATGAGGCCTTGGGGCAAGCTAAGGAAGCCAAGGAGTTAGCCAAAGAGGCTGTTGAGGCCAAGATGAAGGAGGAGCTGCAAAACTTGAAGTTAGCCAAGGAGACTGCTGATCGTAAAATTGAAGTGTTTAAGGGGTCGGTCTTAAAACATGAGGCTGAAGTTGAAGACTTGAAGCAGACAAGCGAGGCTGCTGAGAAGGCCAAGGAAGACGCAGATGAATATGCTAGACAAGTTGTAGACGACACGATTAGGATCTCAAAGGAGCAGTTTGCTAACGCTCTAGAGCAAGTTACGTTCTTTAATCCTGCGTTAGTGGTTGATGAGACCATTGTAGATGTCAATCATGTCGTCCTTGGTGACCAGATTGTGAAGCCTAGAGGGAGGCCTGATGGGACCAGCCTGGTGGTCTACCAGCGACCATGAGGGCTAGGTCGGGTCGTTCCACTAGGTCATTCTCTCGTAGTTATGATGTTATTTTATGCTAACTTGTACTTCTACTTGCCATTCTTGGATTTGGTTTGATTTTGTTGTAACCCATACTTTTGATTGTTCATGCTTTTGGTATTTTGTTGCACGATTTATTTCGCCTAAGTATTAAGTGCATTTGCACGTTCATATTTGCACGATCGATGCTCAGTATCTTTGGGTTGCCCATGCCTCCAAGGTTGTCAAACTAGACAGCCCTCCATGGTGTCGATTGCCCATTTTTGTGTTTTAGGCGCCCCAATCTTAGACTGCCAGAAGGGGTTGAGTACGTCCGAATTAGATTTTAAGCTCAACATATGAATTGTAGCTCCGCTTCTAAGCTTTCCAACGCATACTCCCTCGCCCCCATCAGATAAACATGGACGATGTTATGGTCTTCAGACCAGACCATCTTCCAAGGTCGCGCGCGGGCGATCAAGAAGTGGTCGTCCCAATCTTGGACGACCTGAAGGGGACGAGAACCTTCGAATTAGACTTTGAGTCCAACATCAAAGTTGTAGGCATGCTTCTTATCTTTCCAACGCATGATCACACGCCCCCATCGGATAAACATGGACGATGTTATGGTCTTCAGACCAGACCATCTTCCAAGGTCGCGTGCGGGCGATCAAGAAGTGGTCGTCCCAATCTTGGACGACCTGAAGGGGACGAGAACCTTCGAATTAGACTTTAGTCCAACATCAAAGTTGTAGGCATGCTTCTTAGCTTTCCAACGCATGCTCACACGCCCCCATCGGATAAACATGGACGATGTTATGGTCTTCAGACCAGACCATCTTCCAAGGTCGCGCGCGGGCGATCAAGAAGTGGTCGTCCCAATCTTGGACGACCTGAAGGGGACGAGAACCTTCGAATTAGACTTTGTGTCCAACATCAAAGTTGTAGGCATGCTTCTTAGCTTTCCAACACATGCTCACACGCCCCCATCGGATAAACATGGACGATGTTATGGTCTTCATACCAGACCATCTTCCAAGGTCACGCGCGGGCGAGCAAGAAGTGGTCGTCCCAATCTTGGACGACCTGAAGGGGACTAGCACCTTCGAATTAGACTTTGAGTCCAACATCAAAGTTGTAGGCATGCTTCTTAGCTTTCCAACGCATGCTCACACGCCCCCATCGGATAAACATGGACGATGTTATGGTCTTCAGACCAGACCATCTTCCAAGGTCGCGTGCGGGCGATCAAGAAGTGGTCGTCCACGCCAAGCCAGCTCGTCCTGGATATGCATGGCCAGATTGTCCATGCCTGGCCAGATCGTCCAGGCCTGGCAAGCTCGTCCATGCCTGGCCAGATCGTCCTGGATATGCATGGCCAGATTGTCCATGCCTGGCCGGATCGTCTAGGCCTGGCCAGATCGTCCAGGAAAGGCAAGATCGTCCTTGAAAGGCATGATCGTCCTTTCTGCTGAATAATTTGTTTACTCTGTTTATATTATCGCGTAAACGCTAAATTCGTTTAGTTTATCTTGTTATTTGACAGCCTTATGCGTTTGGCTCGTCGATTTTGCGTGTTATCTTATACTTTCCATTCGTTTGGTTCGAGTGGGATCAATCGTCGCCCGCGGACAGTTTACCAGGCTCCTACCCAGATTTAACTCGTCCTTGGGGGTGCGACCAATCTCAGGTCGCTTTGTTTGTACTTAAATTCGTTTAAGTTCATTTGGACAGTTTACCAAGGTTCGACTTGGATTTAACTCGTCCTTGGGGTGCGGCCAATCTCAGGTTGCTTCGTTTGTAATTAAATTCGTTTAAGTTCCTTTGGACAGTTTACCAAGGTTCGACTTGGATTTAACTCGTCCTCAGGGGTGCGACCAATCTTAGGTTGCTTCGATTGTGCCTAAATTCGCTCTCGATTGACCGTTCGTAATTAAAGAGACTTATGAACACACAGATATAAAAGTAAATGTCTTGTTTTATTTAACGGTCGGGCAGACCTCGATAAAAAACCCTGCGGGAAAAAGAGTGTTCTGCCCGTCTTTTATTTCATGACATACAATCAGTTCTCACAAGGCAACTTGCCTTCCCCTTGATCTTCTGGTATCCGAGGCATCATCGTCCTCGTCCTCCTCTCTCACTCCAGCTGCCTCGTCAACTGGTGCCTTTCCCTTTCTAGGTGATCGCACCAGCTTCTGGTCATCCCTCCTGTCAGCTTGCTCTTTCTTTACATACTGGGAGAGCTTCCCCATTCTGATCAACTCTTCTATGTCGTCTTTGAGGGCCATGCAATTGTTAGTATCATGCCCGTTGCTCTTGTGGTACCGACAGTATTTCTTAGATGGGCGCTGCCCTTCCTTCAGGACGACAGGGTCTGGTCTTCTCATCTCTCTAAACTCTGCGTTTGCACATTCTGACAGGATCTGTGCGTACGAAGTATTCAGTTTCGTTCGGTCTGCGAACTTCCTGGTCTTAGAGTCTCCAGGCGCTCCACCCTGCTCCCTTCGTAGTCTCTGGTCGCGTTCATCGCGAAGTTGTCTATTCATCCCTACTTCAGCAGCTTCGATGGCCATTGTCTTTCCTTTGTAGTTCATAAACCTTTGAGACCTTCGGAGGAAGGTTTCTAAATCTCTTGGTAAGTGTAGACCAACTTCGACCTCAAATCTACTTCCTCGACGGAGTCCTGTCCTCAAGAAATACAACCTTTGATTATCATCCAGGTTCCTCACCTGGTCTGCCTCCCGATTGAACCGCTCCACATAGCTTCGAAGGGATTCATGGGGTCCTTGCCGGATCGCAATCAAGACATCTTGAGATTTAGGCTTTATTCTTGACGTTGTGAAACGTGCAAGAAACACTCTGGCCATCTGCTCCCACGAAGAGATAGTGTTTGGGCGTAGCTCGGTGAACCACTCCAAGGCTGATCCTTCCAAGGTTAAGGGGAAGATCTTGCATTTGACAGGCCCGGATGCCCCCCTATATTGCATCATAACGTCGAAGTGTTTCAGATGGGCATCAGGATCTTGCACGCCGTTGTACATTTTCAGTCCGGAAGGGGGTTTTCGTAACGAGCGTGGGATACGGTACTCGTCTATCCGTCTGGTGAAAGGACCCAAACTTGCGTTCGTTGTACCCCTACGAGGTCTTCCTCCTTCCGAATCGTTTCTTGGACGGTTGCGCGGATGGGCTTCGTAAGAGTGACTGCGCGATCGATGGCGGCGTGGAGGCGTTTCGTAGAACTGGCTGTACGATCGAGTGGGCGAGCGGGGTGAGCCAGATGAATCATACAAGGATTCCTGCTGTGAAGATTCCTCTGGCCAGTAAGTGTAATCTGAAGCAGAGGGGGTGATCCTCAGCGGGGTTGGTCCTCCTCCTCGTCCCCTTGCGCAGGGGCGAAGACCTGTGGACCAGGCGCCTTCTAGGAGGCGAGCGGTGTCTCCTAGAGAGGTTGTTCCGGCGATGAAGTTCGGGTGCAGTGTCCGCCCGTCTGGATGTCACTTGACCTTCCATCTGGGTGAGGAGGTCGTTCTGCCGGGCGATCTGCCTATTTTGGTTTAGAAGTTGTTGCCTAAGTTTCTGAACCACGTCGGCTGGGAGAGTGACGTTGACCTGCTGGGTCGTGCCTGGCTGGGTACCGGGGGCGACGACCTCAGCATTGGTCATCGATCCTTCCAGTGCTAGGGGTTGACGGACTGGTATCTCGACCATGCTTTGCAGGCGGGTCGACCGCGGTCTGCCTCGAGTTGTCTTTGGAGGCATTGGGAATGTTGGTGGGATAGTGTGCTCCCACTGTGGTCGCCAATGAACCGTACCTTGAGATGATCTGCGGAGACGGCCAAGGGACGAATCGTCTGATACTGTAGGCTGAGGAGGACCTGAACGCGCGCGCGCGCGGGGGGGGGGGGGGGGGGGGGGGGTGTACCTGCAAGAACACTCCGACGCCTAAGTCAGCTATATCGAGCTACAGTAATATCTAGTGAATGAATTCGTACCTGACACCTGGTGACTGAAGGTATTTATAGTGAATAGTCTGGATCGTTGACGTCGGATAGCCCATTTGCAATGGGGGCCCAAGTACCAGTTGGAATGATCATCTTGTTATTGGGCTGGATGATCAGTTGCTGGATCAGGCCCAGTAAAGCTGATCCTTCCCTTGATGGGTCGGATCGTCGCTACTGGACTGGGCTTGACGACTGGCCCAGTCCAGAACATTACTCCATTAGAATTCACCTTGATACTAAAGCTTGGGAAAATTTTAGGTTACCCTCCAAAAGCATGTGGATATATAATTAACACCTGGCACTATAATTAAATCAGCCACATAAACTAGTAAATGAAATAGTTAATGTTTTGTGATTAAATGTTGGTTTATGAAACAAACAGTGTTAAACACAAATGCATACAATGGCATTTATGTAAATAAAATGTGATTTGTCATTTTATTATGTTACAAGCTTCAAATACAATGTGTAGATTATAGTAAATACTCAGCGTGCATACATTACAAATTTAAAACGTTTAAAATGCTTATTTAACATGCCTGTTGTTCCTTAACACCCGAGTGGATTTGTTCAACAAATTTTAAAAGAATATAGCGCTAACAATTTCACGTACAATGTTTCGTGATATCTTGCGTTAATACCTTCAAACAAACTTTAAACGTTGACTCTTCCATGCCGGTTTTATGTTAACAACCAGCGTGATATAGTCTTTACATAGATATTAACGCAGTCCACCCTTTAATATTTAGTCAACTCTCTCACTCCTTTTCCCACAACACTCAAACCCTACCAAAGATTCTCTCCAGCTCCCTCGCTCTCACCGTCGCTCTCCCTCAGGCTCATCGTCCACGCCGTTGTGTTTCATCGTTCTCATTGTCGCTCTCTGGTAGCATCTTGGTGTTGTCTCCCTCACATCCACCTATGGTTTATGAGGGAGACAATGAAGGTTCCCAAAACCAAAAGTTCCCTTTTTTTGTGGATTTGTGTTGGATTCTTCTTTGCAAGATTAGTTTGATTGGTTCATCTTCTCTATTTGAATTCTTCTTTGTTTGCTTAGTTCACTTATGTGTTTTCTCTCTTCTTTATATGGTTATGTTATATTTTTATGTTGAATAATATTGTGTGGTACGAAACAAAGAGTACAGATGTTTCTAAAACTGTTTTATTCATTCAAGCAGTGAGGTGGTGTATTGTTACTAAATGAGCTTTAATTATAGTGTATTTCGTACATTTCATTGTATACGGTTTTCATTGTATACTTCAATGTATCCGTACCCATGCAATATAGATAACTATATATGTTTTAAGATTTATAGATCTATATGTTTTATGTCTTATATTTAATCTATTCTTTCTATGTTTTATATTTTATCTATTCAATTTATGTTTTAACTTCGAATATTATTGCGGATGTAGTGCAATTTATGTTTTAACCTTTGAATACTGTTGTACTAAATCAGAAACAGTGGCTTGAGGACTCAAGGGGCACCGACATAGTACATAAATGCATTATTTTATGCTCTTCATCTTCCTTTTTTAGCAAAAGAAAGGGTTATAGAATCTCGTGAAAACCTTCTGATGCAAAACCGGTCTCCTTAGGGAAAAAATATCAAAAAGGAAAAAGAGTATCCCCTACAATTTATTGATAAAAAATGGAAAAGATACAAAAGACATGGGAGGACTAAGCCAAAGCCCATGAGTAAGACAACATTACATCCAAAAGAAAAATATAACAATCCTATTAAACAGAGGCTAGTCCAAAGAAAGTTAAAATTGACATGCAAGAGCATCACTATAATATCTTCCTATTTACAATTAATATAAAATAATGCATTTATATGTTGTGGCTCCATTGTGCCGCATTCTACTTTGCAAGTTCTTTTTTTAATTTAGAATTTCTCAATGTTTATGTTGGATCTATTTTATATGTTCCAACTTTGAACAATGTATCTTTTTGCAGCATCTATTGCAAACATAATTTTGCAATTTTCTCTTACCTCTTCTGAGCCCGGTTTGCAAACACGGATGTACAGTTCTCTTAGCTCTGCTCAAGTTGTGCAGTTCTTTGACCTCTTTTTCCAGCCTGATTTGCTGAAGCTGCTTGTGGGATTTTTTAGGGCGGCACAATCTTTCATCTTTGCTAGGATTAATAAACTCCATAGGCTTAGCACCAACCAATCAACCCAGACAGGTTAATTAATGGAGGCTTAGTACATCAAGTCAACCTAGTTAGATTAGTTTTGTTTCTTTACACCACCTACGCAAGCAAACGTCTCTAAAACGGCGAAGGTCACAAGATCGTTGCAATCATTTTTTTGGATGTGTTGAATCAAAGACCTTCTGCTAAATGCATTATTGACTTACATGATCGATGTAATGCTAAAATATTTGTATGATTGGATGATGTGTTTATTATGATTTGTTTTATAGACCACCGTGAAATTGTTGTAAACCACATCAAATATCAAATTATATGCATTACTACATTCCAATATCTTAAAGAAGGTGAAAAATATATCTCGATAATAGATTGATAATATATCATGATAATAAATTTTAAAAATAAGATTTTGTTCTTCGTCCTTGTAAATATACATTTTATCTAGTTTAGTCATTGTGAAAATAAAATTTGTTTTTCATCCTTGCAAACATATGTTTTATCTAGTTTTGTCCACATAATATGTAAAATATTTGATTAGCCATTTTTGCCACTCGTATTGGAGGGAATAAAATCAAATTTTTTACATAATACAAATACCAAACAGAATAAAACATATATTTTCGGAGACTGAAAAACAAAATTCAATTTTTACAAGGACTAAACTGAATAAAATGTATATTTGCAAGGACGTCAAAAAATAAAATTTTAAATTTACAAGCACTAAAGTAGATCAAACGTATATTTGCAAGGACTAAACATATCTTTAGACCTAAGATATTTATAATTTGCAAAGGTAATTTGTGCTAAACCTAAGATATTTATAATTTGTAAGGATTATTTGTGCCAATAACTGCACTAAAATATGGTACTTCAGGACTAGATGGTTCTTCATACTTTTTCTAGGTCTAAAAGGTTTATTGTTCACATCTAGAGTGCACAACATATGTGATTGGTAAACATAGAAATTACTTCTTAATGCACAAAAATTTCATTCTTTAAAAACTCAATTTGAAATTTCAAACAAATTTGTATCCTCCCAAAGCATTTCATCTTAAACTCTTTCTTTGAGTCATTAGCCCTTAGAAGTTCTTCAGAACTTTTGATACGATTTATGTCATCAATAAAAACAACAATTATGACAAATTCATTTCTGTTATAAGTATCCATAATCCTAAAGTCTTCACATTCATTATTAATGGTCTTAGCGTGAGATGGTAAAGACATATTATATTGGACCATATATGCTTGTAACTTACATGATTCATGTTCTATAAATAAGACTCATGTGACATTGTAAAATTTTGCCGCAAAGAGGATAATAAAAAGACTATCTTCTTCTCCCATCTCTATTTCTCCTTTATCTATATTCTTATTTTAGTTATTTCTTACTCTAGTTTTGGTTAATTTTAGAATACATTATCAGCACGAAACTCTACTAAAACGATGACGTAATCAACTTGGAGACTATTCCGCAAGAATACTTCTACAATTTCAATCCTACCAAAATGTCAAAAGTCATTTTTCTGTGAAAATGACAATATATATCACAATATATACATTGAGCTCACATTTAGTTAAAACCAATTCTACAAATTAATTCTTAATTCTGTGAAAATCAATTATCTCTGTTGCAGAAGCAAACAAACACACACAATGTATGATGTTTGTTTCAGCCGGTCCAATATAAAAACTTGATGCTACAATACAACGTTATTTTACAAACATAACTGCAATATTTTTGTTGTACTTGATCAAGAAATTTGTCAGCTTTACTTACCTTGACATGCACCAAAATATGGCATGTGGTAAGACATGTGGCCAACTACTACAATTCTACTTTGGTATTTGTTTTTAATTTGTGTTGGGCCAGCATTTTTGTTCAGTAGCGAAGTTTCTAGCTATGTTTTTCGTTTATTCTGATTCAGATCTACAACATCGTTAATTTTTTGCTTCTATTTGCAACAAACCTTCAAACCATTTTTATGGTGATCTGTAACTATCCCATGACTGGTTTGGTTGGTGGATGACAAAACGATTGAACCAACTCTTTTTTTGCCGTACATTTTTTATATTAAATTTTTAAGGGAAAATAATGCTCTTCTAAGTTGCCTGTGTACGTGGCTGGCGTGAAAGAGGTAATTTTTTTATTAGTGTTTGACATCTTAATTGTAAGTCCAATGAATCACGATGATTAATGGAGGTGAATATGAGGGGTATTTTTTTTTTTTGATACTAAAGTGGTAGCTTTCGCATGACGTCTCTTTCTGAATAGTCTCCCATCTCGAGCTAACTTATTTCAGAGGAGAATCATGTAAGATTTGAAGGTTACATTATGTTTCTTTTGTAGGGACAACTAAGAAACTGAAAGTCATCAATTTTTGAGTTGTGATTTTCTACTAAGGATTTGCAGTATTTAAGTGGTTTGGGGTAATGTTGGTGTTACTACTTAATCTACCTACTTTATTCTCCTTACTCTATATTGTGGCCTATTCCTAACCTGGAATAGGAAGAGTTAGATAATAGTTTGACATGTTGTGCTATGAGCTATTTGGGAAACTAGAAATTGATGTATTTTCTTGAATAAAATTATTGGTCCCTCTAAGACATTACTTGTGATAAAAATTTACTCATGAAAGTGACTCTTGGATAAGACTAAGCCATCTAATTAGTGCTTGTTCCATGATTGGGGCGTCGACTCCTTGGACTGTATTTCAAGGAAATAAGAGTATGTGTTTTGTGGTGTCTGTTATTTGGTTCTGCGATGACCTATCCCCTTTTTGAGTTTTTATTGGTGTACCATCTTTATGAAGGGAAAATAATGTTGTGCACTCTTTTGTCCAATTGAGCTCTCTAGTCATGTTTATAACGAGCAAGTTTCCAAACAAAAGATGTTGGACTTTTTTTTACCTTCACTAGGATTTTTTTCCAATCAATATTTTTTTTAGTAGTATTTTAATGAGACATATCTGTAATAGATATATCTAAAATAGAGTGTTATGAATAATATTAATATGGATATCTATGAGTTACAACAGTTACATATTAGATGAATATTAGAAGTCACCCATCATGTGGGTCATTATTCCTTGTTAAGATGTTTATAAGTTTCGTACAGTATTATAAAATATCCCTTCAAGAGTGAATGCAAAGACTTTTTTCTTCCCTTATTCTCTCTTTTTTTTTTAGTGTAAACCCGCAATTGCAGATGCTATTCTTTTGAGTTGGGGATCACAATGAGCTTTAGAACTCTACTTTAAACGTTTAAACGCTACCAAATCTTTAGGGCTGAATTTGATTTAAGGACTTCTAGTTAAATTGAAAGAGACGTAAACCATTTCTTCCGAGGAGTGAGACTATTTTAATTGCATTTCATAGTAGTTACATTTTAATTGCAGTGAGACTATTAGTGGAAACTTATCCTACACGTATGATTCCTGTACAACAAGTGGATACATGCATGAGTACCATCAATCACTTCCATATCAATTTATTAAAAAAATAAGCAAACATTTTAAAATAAAAAAATTTACAGACATTTTTTAATAAAAAAAAAATTAAAGATGATACGCAATATGAAATTTGATTACCGACAAAATATTACTAATATTTTATACGATACAGAATACTTTTTTTTTATTATGATATAATATAATAGTGAATACTCATAGAAAATAGAGCACCTACAATTTGTTCCTCTCACTGTCTTATTATAAAATTCTTCTCATTTAGAAAAGATGTATGAGGGCATGTATTTGGCAACACAGATTAGGCCTTCGGCTTATAAGTCTCGAGTTGCAATTTTGATTTTTTAAGCCGCAAGCAACAAGATACGTTCTCCTAAATAGTGACATAAGATGCTGATAAAAAAATAGTGACATAACATGTAATTTGTTCCTTTACTTTTATCCTTACTTCTATTTATCATTATCTTTGAAGACAATCAAATACTTTGTAAAAAAAATAAAAATAAATTCTTCAAATTGCATAGGTAAAGTTAAATAGATACCGAAAATATTCTTCTTTTTATACAAATAAAAACTGCAAATATTTTTAATTTTGAGTCTTGTTAAGTCTTTTAATTTTTTGGTTGTCTTAGACCACAATACTTTGCTTTTATCTTTTAACAACTTCTATCTCCACATGCCCTGCCTAATGCTCTCCATAAAGCTCTATCTTGAGGCCTCCTAATAAAATTTCTATTTTGGCCGTTCAAAACAATTTGGAGGCCCTGTTCCAAATTTAAAAACCGGGCCCCTACTTACGATTGAGTAAATTCTTCAAGTTTTTTCTTTGTCTTACGTTTCTCATATTGAGACTCATATTTTCTAGTCTTAGCAGGCAAGTAGAAAGAAAAAATCTGCAAATAGCGGAAGCTCCACATAGCGGTTGAAATAATTATTCTCCTTGAAAAAGCTGCAGCTAAATATAATAAAAAATACATAAAAATAAGAAGAGTGATGATAGAGATCGGTATGAAATGATGTTCAGACACTGCCACACTAGTCCTCCCTACATAGTCTTATCACAAAAATTACATTTACAACCACTAGTATTTTTCGTTCATAGAAACAGAGTCTTAACAAAAAATTTAGAGGGGAGTAAAAATTGTGAGAGACGAATTTAAAAATTTACTACAAAAATTAATAAATGGATTTTAATTTTTGAAACCTATAAATATTTCTAAATAAATTATAAAACATTTAGTATAAATTTAATATTTTATAATTAATTAATATAAATGTAATTCTTTTTATGCAGCTTAGGTATTAATAAATACTTATATATTAATGGTAAAAAATTATTTTTTGATTGAATATTTTTTTTGCTTAATACTTTTTTTGATTACATTTTTTTATTTTTTATTTTTTTTATTTTTGCTTAATACTAGTACTACATTAATAATATAAAAAATATAGATGACAACATCCAGTCAAATATACGAGCAACAGTGAAGAGCTAAGACTTGAAACCAGTAGGCGACAAGCGCTGCTCGCTTTAAGGAAACGTATTAGCCATCGCAACAACTACGGAACTTGTGACTTGATTGCAAACAAACGATATATATGTGTGTGTGTCTATATATATATATATATATATATATATATATATATATATATATATATATATATATTATTTTATACGATCTTTTGGGGCCCCAAAAAAATGGCACTGGGCTGGGGCCCTGTGCGGTAGCAGAGGCTACACAGGCCCAAAGTCGGCCATGTTAAAAAACCTTGTATGCAAAAAGGGCCTCGTAAACAAGATCCGATGAACAAATAAAACCCTTTCCCAGTAGAATCTCTTATTTTTATATTTTCCTTTAGGTTCTAATAAACGCTGGGTTAGCCCTACATCAGTAAAAAAAAGTAGTTCCTTAATCAAAATGAAACTACCGAAAACCCTAGCATTGCTAATTCGCCGCTCTCCCTAGCTCTCTCTCTCTCTCTATATATATATATATATATATATATATATATATATATATATATATATATATATATATATATACAAGCAACGCTTGGTTACTGGCACAGTGATTTTGGGGTCGTTGATGTTGACGGTTTAGGGTCATTTTTGTGGCACTCCTGGTGCCTCTGGTTCGGTGCAAGGGAATTGCATCATGTTCTCTACTCTCTTCAGTCTTGACCATGAGAAGGGGATTTTCGAAGATTTTTTTTTCCTCTATGAGATGTGCTCATCCATTGTTCTGCTTCGACCTTTTGGTTGCGGTGAGTCACCATTCCTCACTTCTTCTGATGCTTCTCATCCTCCACCAGAGCCACCTCGGATTTGCCCCCTTTTGGAGGCGTTTGTTGTCGACGACATTATGGAGGCCAAAGATGAAGCGAATACCACGAAGAATGTCGACGTCGTTGTCGTAGAGGATGACATGGCAACTTTTGGCAAAGTGTTGGTAGGCTTGGAGGATATCAAAGTGGTGGACGACGGACCCCACAGTGGAGACTAGAGCGAAGTTTTGGCTGAAAGCAGCAATGGTTTGAGAAGATGATGTGGTTGTGGTAGTTGGGCTTGGCGTCGAGGGGAGATTGATATTCATTCAAAAACAAATTTTAAAAGATTTTGTGGTGCAAATTAAAATTTGGGTTTTCAGAAACATGTACACAATAGTTTAGATAGAGATGTCAAACTAAGTCGCCTAACTTAGTTATCTATTAGGCAGTGTTTTCGCAACCTAATCCAAATCAATGGGTCAGCAGGCCGACTCAGTCCAGTCTAGTCCATACGTAAACTGAGCTAAGCGAAAACAACACAATTTTATGTACTTCTATTTAGCGAGTTCATCTCAGCCCAGACCACTGGACTATTAGATCAGTCTATTAGACTGGACCCAAATTTACACTATAGGTTTGGATCGAGCACCACAATTCAAATATCAGAGCCTTATGCATAATCTAAAAAGAAACCGTAGTTCAAAAAGATTTAAAAATCTTCATGAAAATAACTTCAAAAATAATTAGGAAAATCTCAACACCACATGTCACATTTATCATAGCTTACATATCTTATAATCGAAAATACACAAAATACTCGAATAGCATTATAATTTTGCTTCTATAAAAAAATCAGGCATCATGTCGTCTAGCTCGCTGGAAGAGCTTCACAATCTGTAGAGAAGTAAAACGAAGATAAGCTAATCAGAACCCAGTCATAAACGAAGTAGACATGGAAGAGGAAAGCCTAAATGAAAGATTTTCCAGAGAATAAATGGTATGATGAAGAGCATATGAATGACCCTACTAAACTGAAACCTTTCAACCCTAAACCTGAAGTCATTTTCACTGATGAAGAGTTGGACCATTGGTCCAAACCATAGCGCAACACACTAATAGTGAAGGTCCTAGGTAAGAGAGTTAGTTTCAAACACATTGAAGCCAAGAATAACAAAGATTGGTTACATGATGGGCTGTTTTTGAGGGTCCTTGGAAAATAGCAGACCACTATCTAATAGTGCAAAGATGGAGACCTTTGTTTGCTTGGTCTGCTACCCTAACTCATAAGGTTGCTGTTTGGGTTAGGATTCCTAATCTTCCCTTGGAACTCTGTAATGAGACTTTCCTAAAGAGAATTGGTTCCACTATTGGGACAATGCTCAAGGTTGATCAACTAACTTCCCTTCATGCTAGAGGGAGATTTGCTCGTATAAGTGTGGAAATAGACCTAGACAAGCAACTGTCGTCTCATGTTGTCATAAGAGGAGAACAACTTTGTCTAGAATATGAAGGACTACATGCTATTTTCTTTAGGTGTGGTAAATATGGCCAAAAGAAGGAGAATTGTAGAGAATTTATGGGGCAAGAGACTCCTATTCCTACTGAAAAGAAGCAAAATACTGCAGAACCAGTACCTCAAACTAATAGCTCTGCTCTGGTTGTTGTTGATAAAACAGCAGCTATGTTCCTAAGATTATCCCTGAGACACAGCAGTAGGTTGTTGATATTGATTTTGGTTTTGATCCATGGAACATTCCTAAGAAACCTCATAGGAAAAAACCTCAGAAAACGAAATTGCCACCACAGAATTCAGGAGATTCTGAGATAAGAGGAGGTTTTAAATACTCCAATGCTAAACAGGGTGTTTCTCGCTTTGAAGTTCTCAACCAACAACCTTTGGTTCCTGATCCAGTGGTGAGTAAGAATGTTAGAAATTTGGGTCACAAATGTAACATTTAAATGTGTTAGGGCCATTATTTGATTAGCCAAAACTAAAGTGGTCTATTTGATATTAATTTTATGGCTAAGGGCATATGTGTCATGAAAGGTCATTGTGTAGATACCATAAGGCAATATTCTAATTTGATGAGGGGCCAAATTAGAAATATTGAAAACTGAGATGTAACTGAAAAGGCAGTTACTTATATGGGTTATGGTCCCCATTTGTAGAGCAACGTAAAACTGGTTTCAGGGTGGCTTTCTCTCTTCATCCCCATCAGAAGAGAATCAAGAAACCCTAAGGTACTCTACAATTGGAAGATCACATACCTACAAACCTTCAACGATTCCCAATGGCAAACTCAGGTACGCTTCCGCTTTATATTCTCATCTTGAATTCGGGTATGGGTTTATAAGGATCAATTTAGGATTGTGCTCCTTCTAGATTTCTATATGGGTAGAAAACATGCGGTTAGGATCAAATCATTGATTGTTAGAAACCAACAAGTGGTATCAGAGCCACCCATACTTGATTCATGTTTTGAATTTTGGGAATTTTGTGAAATTAGGGTTTCAAAATTGGGTTATTATTATTATTATTATTATTATTATTATTATTATTATTATTATTATCTTCCAGATTTATGTTATATTTGTTTCGATTGAAGAATAAATAAAGGAATTAATTCTTTTATACGCGAACCTGCCAAGAATTTGATTGGCTTATTACCATTACGCTGCAAACAATTCGGTATCGACTAGGAATAACGGATGAGTTTTTTATGTTTTGTTCTGATGGTGATTATCGTATGCTTTTACTTTTGATTCAAGCATATACAAAGTCCACATATTTATATATGGATTATAGTTTAAGGCAATTGCAATTGGAAGTTTGCAATTGAACAGGCAAATGATTCACGCTGACTCCCAATTTTTCCTTTACGATGCAAATGGTTGATTGGTTCACACTACTTTTATTTATTTTAAATTCAGCATATATATTAATATGAAGGCTATTGCAATTTTGATTTGCAATCAATTAGCAACACATTTTGATGCTGAAACAGAAAGAAACACGGGCAGGCTGTGCTGGTTTGCACAGCCGTCCCTTATTTGGTATAATTTGGTTCAAATTTTGGCTATGGTTTGTATTTTTATACAATTGTTTAACTTTTTAAATGAACTAATTGAATCAAGAAAGTCACCAAAGTGACCTCTCTTATGTAGATTGTTCGTAAGAAATGTTAAATGTTTGTGCATGTGTTTATCCATGCGAGTACTAATTGACCCAAAGGTAGGTTAGTGTTTGGCCGGATTTCATATGCACCTGTGATGATGAACATGTGATAATTATAAGGTTTTACATGTGAATGATAAATCAATCCAAAGAATGGTTTATTATTTGACATGTTTTATTATCAATGTTTGATCATTACAACAAGAGTACCACTAGCAATTAATATTACTGTCCAAAGACTTGATATTGATGGTGCACTAGGTATCTTGAGATGGGTTATGCCATTAATTGAACATATTGATAATTGAATTTTTTATGATGTGAGTATATTTATAGTGTTCATTTTGTTCTTTTTTCAGCTACTATTGCTTCGATATCTGCTAATCTGAATTCGGTTCCGGTCCTTAGTGGGACAAATTTTAAGGACTGGAAAGAGAACATGGAAATTGTTCTTGGCTGCATGGATCTTGACCTTGCATTAAGGATGGAGCAACCCCCTTCTCCTACGGAATCTAGTACCTCTGAGCAGAGGAAAGATTATGAGAAGTGGGATCGCTCCAATCGCATGAGTCTCATGATCATTAAGCGCGGCATTCCTGAGGTCTTTAGGGGTACTATCTCTGAAGAGATAACAAGTGCCAAAGATTTCCTTGCTGAAATTGAAAAGCGCTTTGCAAAAAGCGATAAAGCGGAAACAAGTACTCTTCTTCAGAACTTGATTTCCATGAAGTATCAAGGCAAAGGAAACATAAGGGAATACATTATTGGCATGTCAAATATTGCTTCAAAACTTAAGGCGCTAAAGCTTGAGCTGTCGGAAGACTTACTCATTCATTTAGTATTACTTTCTCTTCCTTCACAGTTCAGTCAGTTTAAGATATCTTATAACTGTCAAAAGGAGAAATGGTCTCTTAATGAGCTCATTTCATTTTGTGTGCAAGAAGAGGAAAGGTTGAAGCAAGAAAAGAAAGAAAGTGCTCATTTTGTTAGCACCTCTAAAGACAAGGGCAAAAGAAAGAAAACTAATGAGCCCAAGAATGAAGCTGCTAATGGTCCAGCACAAAAGAAACAAAAGCAGGATGATAACTGTTTCTTTTGCAAAATATCTGGACATGTGAAGAAGAAATGTACATTTCATGCTTTGGTCTGTTCTGAGGTCAATTTAGCTTCAGTACCTAAAAACACTTGGTGGGTAGACTCTGGTGCAACTACTAACATCAGTGTTTCAATGCAGGGTTGCCTGAGCTACCGGAAGCCAAATGATGTTGAAAGATACATCTATGTTGGAGATGGAAAGTCGGTGGAGGTGGAAGCTATAGGGCATTTTAGATTGTTATTGTGTACTGGATTTTATTTGGATTTGAAAGACACCTTTGTGGTACCGTCATTTAGACGGAATTTAATTTCAGTTTCTTATTTGGACAAATCAGGTTATTTATGTTCATTTGGAAACAATAGATTCAAGTTGTCGTCTAATTCAAATATTGTTGGAACTGGTTCACTTATGGAATATGATAATCTATACTTGCTTGACACTGTAGCTACCTATAGTGAATCCTTAAATGTGGAATCACGTGGTACTAAGCGTAAAATTGATAATAACAACTCAGGAGCATTATGGCACAAGCGCCTAGGTCACATCTCTAAAAATAGAGTTGAGCGACTTGTGTCAGATGGAATTTTGGATTCTATTGACTTCGCAAACTTTGATGTTTGTGTTGAGTGCGTTAAAGGTAAACAGACCAAAACAAAGAAATTTGGTGCATATAGAGCTACAGACGTCTTAGAATTGATACATACGGACATTTGTGGACCATTTCCCACACCTTCTTGGAATGGTCAACAATATTTTATATCATTCATAGATGATTATTCTAGATATGCATACTTATTTCTTATACATGAAAAGTCTCAATCATTGGATGTGTTCAAATCATTTAAGGCTGAAGTTGAGAATCAACTCAACAAAAGAATTAAGAGTGTCAAATCTGACCGTGGAGGTGAATATTACGGTAGATATGACGGTTCAGGTGAACAACGTCCGGGGCCTTTTGCCAAATACCTAGAGGAATGTGGAATCGTCCCATAGTACACCATGCCAGGGTCACCTAGCATGAATGGTGTGGCTGAAAGACGAAACCGGACTCTTAAGGATATGGTAAGGAGTATGATTTGTCATTCTACCTTACCAGAGTCACTTTGGGGAGAGGCACTAAAGACCGCAGCTTACCTTCTAAATAGAGTGCCAACCAAGGCAGCTGCCAAAACACCTTATGAGCTTTGGACTGGGCGAAAGCCTAGTTTGAAACATTTTCATGTATGGGGATGTCCAGCTGAGGCAAGGCCTTATAGGCCAAATGAAAAGAAATTGGACTCCCGAACAGTGAGCAGCTACTTTATTGGTTATTCTGAAAGATCTAGGGGCTACAAATTTTATGATCCCAAATTAAACTCAATTTTTGAGACGGGAACAGCCACATTCTTTGAGGATATTGAGTTTGGGGGGGGGGGGGGGGGGGGAGAATAAGGTTAGAGACTTTGTTTTGGAGGAAGAGTCGGTAACAATTCCAAAACCGATTCATACAATTGCTTTTGATGAAGCAAATATGGAACCTGTACAAGACATTGTTGTTGAATCTTCTCCTACTCATGATGATTTGGTGATTCATGAGGAACAAACTCAAAATCCTCAAGAACAAGTGTTACAAGAACCAACACCTTTGCGGAGATCCACTAGAGAAAGGAGAAATGCTATTCCGGATGATTACATAGTCTTTCTCCAAGAACATGAGGAAAATAATGGTATGATGGAAGCTGACCCAATCAACTTTCGCCAAGCCATGCAGGATTCTAACTCGGAAAAGTAGATTGAATCAATGAAGGAGGAGTATAAGTCCATGCAAGACAATAAGGTTTGGGAACTTGTCCCATTACCGAAAGGTGAGAAACCCATTGGTTGCAAATGGATATTTAAGACCAAGCGGGATTCTAACGGTAATGTGGAGAGGTATAAGGCACGTCTTGTGGCTAAGGGTTATACCCAAAAGGAAGGGATTGACTTTAAAGAGACTTTCTCTCCGGTTTCATCAAAAGACTCTTTTAGGACAATCATGGCTCTTGTTGCACATTATGATTTGGAACTCCATCAAATGGATGTCAAGACAGCGTTTCTCAATGGTAACATTGATGAGACAATCTATATGGTGCAGCCAGAAAACTTTGAATCAGGAAACCCAAAGGATATGGTTTGCAAATTGACAAAATCCATTTATGGACTAAAGCAGGCGTCTCGTCAGTGGTACCACAAGTTTCACGAAGTAATTCTCTCCTTTGGTTTTGAGGTGAATGCTGTTGAGGATTGTGTGTATCACAAATTCAATGGGAGCAAGTACATTTTCCTGGTCTTGTATGTTGATGACATACTGCTTGCCACTAATGATATAGGCATGTTGCACGAAACCAAGAGATTTCTATCAAGAAATTTTGAAATGAAAGATCTTGGTGACGCCTCCTTTGTATTAGGAATTCAGATACACCGAGACCGATCTCGGGGTATTCTAGGATTGTCACAAAGGAGCTATATCGAAAAGGTACTTAAAAGGTTTGGCATGCAGGAATGTAAACCAGGGGATACTCCAGTTGCTAAGGGAGACAAATTTAGTCTCAGTCAGTGCCCAAAAGGAAACTTAGAAATTCAAGAAATGCAAAAGATTCCTTATGCATCAGCAGTAGGGAGTCTGATGTATGCCCAAGTATGTACGCGCCCGGATATAGCGTTCATAGTTGGGATGTTAGGCAGATATTTGAGCAATCCAGGAATGGATCATTGGAAAGCGGCCAAAAGGGTTATGAGGTATTTAAAGAGAACAAAAGATTATATGCTCACATATAGGAGGTCAGACCAGTTGGAGATCACTGGATATTCTGACTCTGATTTTGCTGGATGCCAAGATAGTAAAAGATCCACTTCAGGCTATATCTACATGTTGGCTGGTGGTGCAGTTTCTTGGCGCAGTGCTGTTTGCTGGTGTTTTTAGCAAACAATCACTAGTTTTATTAGAAGGTTTGTGAGATCAAACTAGAAAAATCTCAAAGCAATTGCCTTTGAATTGCAAAAGTTTTTGTTTCAGAAAATGTAGAAAAGGGGACGATTTGCAAATGATTAACAGAATTGAAAAGAAAAGAAGCAGTAAATGGTGCAGGAATTGTAAAGAAAAGAAGAACAAATTGCATTGAATCATAAAAATGGTACACGATCACATACAGGGATTCTTCCACTCGTTTTTCGCTCTGGCTTGGAAGTTAGAGTTTCAGGAATCGGGTGTGTATTGTGATTTTCGCGACCCCTGTTTCTTCTCGGAAACAGTTATTTATACAAAGGAAAAAGGGGGGAAATTCGAACTAAGTAACTGCTTAACAATTTGAAAATAAGTAACTGCTCCTACTTTCGGCCAAGTAACCGCTCCTACTTTCGACCGAAACCGCTCTGTCACGCTTCGACCAACTGCTAGTCTTCAACGCATAACTGCTCTGTTTTCTGTCTGTCGAAAGTCTGTGTCGAATTTCCTCTCTCTTGCTTTTGCTTCCCTGGAAACTTGTCGAGTTTACCTTGTGCATGACCATTTTCTTTGTCGAAATAATATGGTCTTTGTGAAATAAATATAAGTCAGGCCATGTTGACCATCTTTAATGAAGCCTGTCGAAATTACAGGCTAACAAATTGCCCCCCAAAAATGTCTTTTTCGACTGAACTTAAGGATGAAGAAGAGAAAGACATTTTTGAATTCACCATCGAAATAACTTTGCACTTGAGTAAAATAGCTGTATACCTGATGTCACCACTGTTGAGTGTTGTTTCCATATTCAAACCTTGAACTTGCACAGCCTGTAGTTTCGGCCTTTGACTATGTTTTGGCAACTTTTTTTTTTTTTTTTTTTTTTTGACAAGATGTTTTGGCAACTTAAATGCCATGTTTTTACGCTTTCTTTATATTTATTCCAGCGTTATTTTAACTTCTTGCAACGTTGGCTTATACTTTTTCAAGTATTTGCCATTTATACGCAAAATTCTTTCATCAGCGCCAATCTCTTCGACCTCATATGCGCCGTTTGAATAAACTTGTAAAATTTTAAATGGTCCTTCCCAACTTGGGGACCATTTACCAAAGACTCTATCTTTTTTATCCATAGGCAATAGGACCTTCCACACTAGATCACCTGAATTAAAGGCTTTAGACTTAACCTTTTTGTTATAAGTTTTAGCTACCCTCTCTTTCTGTCGAATAAGCGTATCTAAAGCTAATAACCTTTCTTCGTCTAAATCAACCAATTCATCAAGCATCATATTCCAATAATAATCAGAGGGAATCTCCCACTGTCTTTGAATTCTTGTTGATTGTAGACAAATTTCAACAGGCAACACTGCATCGTGTCCAAATGTTAGCCTATAAGGAGTAGTGTTGATAGATTCTTTGGGTGAATTTCGACAAGCCCATAACGCTTGATCAAGGGTATTATGCCAATTCTTGGGTTTCTGCCCAACATGCTTCTTAATCAAATTAATAATAACTTTATTGGCAGCTTCTACTTGTCCATTGGCTTGCGCATAATATGGTGTCGAAGTTAATAACTTAAAACCAATTTCGGAAGCAAACCCTACCATTTTTCTACCAGTAAAAACTGATCCCTGATCTGTAGTAATGGTTTCTGGAATTCCAAACCTATAAATGATATGGTTTTGAATAAACCTTATCACTGCTTCCTGATCGACATTGGCTAAAGGTATAGCTTCAACCCATTTGGTGAAGTAATCAATTCCCACAAGGATATATCTATGGTCCTTCGACGAAGTTGGCTTTATCTCTCCAATCACATCTAGAGCCCAACCTCTAAATGGCCAAGGTTTGACTATGGCATGCAATTCATTCGCAGGTACATGTTGTATCCCAGCATGCTTTTGACACTCTTGGCATCCCTTAGCAAATTCTATGCAATCTTTCAGCATAGTTGGCCAATACATTCCTTGTCGAAATAATAACCACTTCATTTTCTGGCCTACTTGGTGTGAACCACACACTCCACTATGTGTATCGGAAACTGCTAAATATGCCTCATTTTCACTAAGACATTTTAATAGTACTCCTTCAGGAGTCTTTTTAAACAATTCGTTTCCAAATATCACATAGCTCAAAGCTCTGTATTTTACCTTTTTATTGGTATTTCTTGTGGGATTTTGCAAATATTCCGCAATAGGCCTTCGCCAATCATTATTGGTCATATTGTCAAGAGCAAGAATTTCTGCTAAGTCAAAGTCACCAAAAAATTGACGTTTTTCGACAACAGCTAGTTCCTCGTTTGCATTTGTATCTGTTGCCCCCCCAGTTGTTGGTGTTGACAATAGTGACGAAGAATAGTCATTAGAAATGATTTTATCCTTTATTTCAATTAACTCCTCTAGGCTTTGCTTTGAAACTTTATAGCCTGAAGCGATTTGTGCCAATTCATTTGCCACATGATTATCAATTCGTGGTAAATGTTCTAAGTGAACAAACTCAAATCTTTTTAACAAAGCATTGGCAACAACAAAGTATCTAATAAGGTGCTCTTTAATGCATTTGTACTCTCTTGTCAATTGTTTGACAACCAACTCAGAGTCACCTTTTATTTCGACATGACTTGCCCCCAGCTCAAGTAAAATTTCAAGGCCTACTATTAAAGCCTCATACTCAGCTTCATTATTGGAACAGACATCCCGAATTTTAAACTTATACTTCGTTGGAATGTTAGTAGGAGATATTATTAAAATACCAATCCCAACTCCATGTCTATGGCTTGAACCATCAAAGTACAACCTCCAAGGATATACGTCTACAAAACTTAATGTTTCTTCGACAACAGAATGGTCTACAATAAAATCAGCAACCACTTGCCCTTTAATTGATTTTAGAGGTTGATAAGTCAAGTTGTATTCTGACAAAGCCAAAGCCCATTTACCAATTCGGCTATGCATTATTGGTTTTGACAGCATGTGTTTAATAACATCAAAATGCGAATAAACAGAAACATCAGCTGGTTTTATATATTGCTTTAACTTTGTACACGAGAAATACAAACAAAGGCACAACTTTTCTATAGGAGTGTACCTCGTTTCGGCATCATTTAGGACCCTACTGAGGTAATAAATGGCTCTTTCGATACCACTATCATCCTCTTGTGCTAACATGCTACCTATTGTTCTATCAGAAGCTGCTATATACAATTTGAGCACTTTGTGTTTAACAACAGGCAACAAAACTGGTGGTTTCATCAAATAAGACTTGATTTCGTCGAAGGCTGCTTGATGCATTGGTTCCCATTTGAACTCTTCTTCCTTCTTCAGTCTTAATAATGGCGAAAAAACTTGTGTTTTGCCACTTAGATTTGATATAAATCTTTGTAGGAAATTGATTTTTCCCAGCAACGACTGAAGCTCTTTTTTGGTAGAAGGGGCCTTCGTTTCCATAATTGCCTTAGTCTTATTTTGATTGATTTCAATGCCTTTTTTGTGCACTATAAAACCCAAGAAATCACCTGCACGCACACAAAAGGCACATTTTAATGGATTTAATTTCAATCCATATTTCCTCATTCTTTCAAAAGAACGGCGAAGATGGTCTAAATGACCACTTTCTGAGGAAGATTTAACCACCACATCATCTATGTATACTTGCATAAAATCATCAATGAAATCATGAAACATAGAATTCATGGCTCTCTGATATGTAGCACCAGCATTTTTTAAGCCAAAAGGCATTACTACCCATTCATAAACACCCAATGCCCCTGGACATCTAAAAACAGTTTTCGACACATCCTCTTCAGCAATGAAGATTTGATTATACCCAGAATAACCATCGAGCATACTAAGATAATCAAATCCTGCTGCTGAATCTATTAGCATTTCTGCCACAGGCATTGCGTATTCATCCTTGGGAGATGCATTATTTAAATCCCTAAAATCTATGCAAACTCTAAGAGTCCCATTTTTCTTTATTACAGGAACTATATTGGCTAACCATTCGACATACCTGGCAGTTCTGATGAATTTGTTTCTGAATAGCCTTTCGATTTCCTCTTTGATCTTAGCCAACACTTGAGGAGCAAATCTTCTTGGCACTTGCTTCACCGGTTTCTTCCCTGGTCGAATTGGTAATTGCATTTCCACTACTTCTCGACTTAACCCAGGCATCTCGTCGTAATCCCAAGCAAAACAGTCTTTGAACTCCCTTAGCAATGTAATGACTTGGGTTTTTAGAGAAACATCAATATTTGCACTAATATAAGTTGGCCTTTTTATTGAGCCATTTCCCAAATCAACTTCTTCTAACGGGTCTTGAGCTTGCATATGCTTTGTCAAATCTCTAGGATCCTTTTCAAAACCTAATGGATCATTATCATAGATACAGTCAAATCTTTCATCTATGACTATGCCATTTTCTTCATGTAACTCACTGGCTTCGACAGCCATTGTTTGTTGAATAATTTCGGTCTCCATAGCCGCTTTAAACTTATTTTCGGCCATATAAGCCGTAATTTTGTCCCATGCATTGGGCATTGACATAAGAACACTTTCAAGAACGAGTGTTCCACCCCGTTGGTCGAAAAACACCATCAGGATAGACACTATCATCTCCCATTATTTCTCTTTCCCAAACAAAACCATAATTTGGGTCAAGATTAACTGAGGCAAAAACATTATCCGCAGGAACATATGCCTCATTAGAAGATGAACATGGCGCAATCTTCGCCATTTGTTTCTCAAAATTTTCCTTGGTAACTTGGTTCACATCAGCACGGAAGTAGCTCTGATCGGCTTCAACATACTCTACCAAACCATCTTCCTTCCACATTACTAAACGTTGATGCAAAGTTGAAGGAACAGCACCAACTCCATGGATCCACTCTCTACCAAGGAGTAAATTAAAATTCGCTTTAGAGGCTATCACTAAGAACAATGTAGTCCTCTTTATGGAACCAACAATTAAGTCTACCTCAATGGCCCCCAAAGAGTGGCCAGTTTTGCCTTCATAGTTGCTTAAGACAATGTTATGTGGCCTGAGGTCAGTATCGAACTTACCAATCTTCTTCAAAAGACCATGCGGCATCAAATTCACTGCAGCTCCACCATCCACTAACACTTTGTTAATTCCAACACCATTAACCTTGGCTTGGACATACAGGGGTTTCAAGTGGTTTTGCATACTCATATCTGGCTTCTCGAAGGTAGCCATTTGGTCTTCGACACAACCATCGTTCATCACATAGTAACACATTGGCTTATGATGAGCCATGTCCTCTGTGAAATCTTCTTCAACGTCATTTGGTACCGTGATAACATCGTACTCAAGAGGCAGTATTGATACCACATTGCAAACAACGTCGAGGTCATCTTCAGAATCATTGAAATCAGACTCCATGTCTTCATCCATGTCGAAATCAGCATTTCTTTCTTTCACTGTTGACAATGGAGGAAATATTCTTTCAAGAGCAGGCCTTCTTGGCTTTTCTGTTACCACAGCCTTGCCTTTGGCCTTATTCGCTGCACACACATGACTAGCAGCATCAGCATTCCTCTTTGTGGCAACTTCAGCTTTGTGAACCTCACTCTTCGCCACTATCACGCTGCGTGGAACTTGATTATTAGCCAAGTGACTTGGAACCTGGTTAATGTCAAAGTGTGCCTTCTTCTTCTGTTGTCTTTGGTAACGACGCCACTGTGTTCTAGTCATAGGGTTCTTACCCTTATAGTTATTCTTATAATTAAACTTAATAGCATCAGTACCTGGCTTAACAGCTTTAGCACGTTGATTATTGGGTACCCACGCTTCGACAGGAGCACTAGCACTTGGGACAAAGGATTTACCTGTTGACAGCTGCAAATACCCTGTTGCTGAGGACTTCTCCTTAGCCATTTGTTGTTTACTTGTTGAAGGCTTTGCTGACACATTAGCCTCATATCCAAGAAGATCTCCTTTTGCAAAGTCAAATTTTGGCCTGTTATCAAGCCATTTTCTTTTGCGTTGTTGTTGATCCTGATAACCTTCGACAGCTTTAGCTGCTTCTTTATCGAAGACAGCACTGCACCTTGGGCAAAGCATAACTTCAGAGTTATTCCACTTACACCGATTGAGGAAATCTATCAATTCTTCCTCGGCCTTTGGATACACAGCATGTATCTTCCCATCATATTCTTTTAGGGTCACTTCCTGTTTTTTACCTTCAGCATACATAAAACCTTTTAATTTTTCGGTGGTAATCTTAACACACTTAGGAGGGTCTGCCATTTGAGCATTCACCATGCCTACATCAGCTTCGACAGGTTCAGAATACATAGCTTCAGCCTTAGGCAATGGATCAACATCAATCTGCATAGGAGCTTTCATTTTCTTATCAGCAAATTTGAGTCTTCCTTCGTCAATTGCTTTTTGCACGATATCCCTGAAGAGCACACAACGGTCAGTGTTATGTCCCAAAAAATTATGGAACTTACAATAACCCTTTTTCTTTCTTTGGTCAAGAGTTGGTATTTTAAGGCCTTTAGGCACTAATATTTGACCATCAGTTACTAAAAGATCAAAAATTTCATCACATTTAGTAACATCAAAAGTATAAGTCTTAGGCATAAATCTATCATTCTTAGGCTCTACAGGGTTATTCCCATTCGCAGGCCTTAATAATTTACAGGTATAAGGAGGACCAGGCTTAAGTTCAGCCACGTCTATCTCCTCTTCTTCGACATTACTATATGTAACGTCTAATTCTTCTTCGACATATGCCACTTTTTCTTTTTTATGATACCTATTTGACCTAGATTTTTCCTCTCTAAGTCTTTCAACTTGTCGAACTCTATCAGCCAAATGAGCCATATCTCGCAAATGAGATGTGTCTAATTTCTTTCTAATTGAGTAATCAAGGCCACCAGCAGCCATTTCGACAAGCTCATGTTCAGGGACTTGTGTGAAGCAACGAGATTTCAACAGCCTAAATCTGTTTAAGTAATCATCAATAGTTTCAGGCATTTTGCGCCGAACACTAGCCAATTCTTTAAGACTAATTTTCGACTGGCCCATGTAAAACTGTGCATGGAATGCCTTTTCTAATTGCCCCCATGTGTACATAGAACCAGGGGGTAAGGTCGTGAACCAAGTGAAAGCATTTTTAGTTAGAGAATTTGGAAAGTATTTCATCTTCAAATTCTCATTTTGTGCTAAGTCCCCAGCCTCAGTCAAAAAACGAGCAATGTGTTCGACTGTGGACTCATTTGTATCACCACCAAACTTAGTAAACTTGGGAACTTTCCATCCCCTTGGTAACTCAGTTTGTAATACGTATTCACATAATGGTGATACGAAGTTAGGCCTTTGTAAACCTATGTTAAGGCCATTTTGAGCCAAAATTGTTTCGACTAAAGTAGCTATATTGTTTTCTGCGCCAACATTGTATTGTTGCCCTTGTCGAACAACTTCATCAGCGTTCTGGTGTCTATTTACCAAAACTACTTCAGGGACGTGGTTTACTACCCCTTGTAGTTCGCCTACAACTGTCGACGCTTCAACTGCAACTGCTTCTTGGGGGTTAACTGGCGACGCATTACCCGCAATAATAGGAACGTGCCTATTATTAACCGCTGGAACCCCAAAAAAGTCTGCAATCCTACTCATCTGATTTGCCAACATTTGGTAACTGTTATTGGTATTTTGAATCAATGGATTGAAAACTGTACCAATTTGTTGGGTAAGCATATTAACCATATCGTGATTACTCTCGTCTACTTGCTGTCTTAAGGCCAACAAAGACGTATTGGTTAATGCTGGGGGATTTCGACCAAATACGCTCTCAGAAGAGATATGTGTAGGGGAAAAGGTCGAAATATGTGGCATTCCAGTAGGCATGCCATACATTCCCAGAGGAAATGGGGGTAGACACACGTCATTCAAACGTGGGTCTAAACCGTTTCCCATTGCCATGCGAGGGCTATGAAGCCCTGCACTTAACGGCAAAGACATAGGCAAAGATGCCATTTCTGACTGTGTTGAACCAACATTAGTCATTGATAATGAAGGAACGATTACCGACGATGATGGTCCTGCGCTAATGTTCGCAGAATCCATTGTTGTTCCTTGCCCTTGTGAAACCACAGGGTTGGAACTAGATGCATTATTCGTACCAGAACGGACCATTTTACCACTTCTTAAGTGCATACAACAGCGAACACAAATAAGAGAGTACGAGAATGAACAAAATCAAAGGCAAAGTCCCACTGGGCGTGCCAATTTGTTTGCTGGTGTTTTTAGCAAACAATCACTAGTTTTATTAGAAGGTTTGTGAGATCAAACTAGAAAAATCTCAAAGCAATTGCCTTTGAATTGCAAAAGTTTTTGTTTCAGAAAATGTAGAAAAGGGGACGATTTGCAAATGATTAACAGAATTGAAAAGAAAAGAAGCAGTAAATGGTGCAGGAATTGTAAAGAAAAGAAGAACAAATTGCATTGAATCATAAAAATGGTACACGATCACATACAGGGATTCTTCCACTCGTTTTTCGCTCTGGCTTGGAAGTTAGAGTTTCAGGAATCGGGTGTGTATTGTGATTTTCGCGACCCCTGTTTCTTCTCGGAAACAGTTATTTATACAAAGGAAAAAGGGGGGAAATTCGAACTAAGTAACTGCTTAACAATTTGAAAATAAGTAACTGCTCCTACTTTCGGCCAAGTAACCGCTCCTACTTTCGACCGAAACCACTCTGTCACGCTTCGACCAACTGCTAGTCTTCAACGCATAACTGCTCTGTTTTCTGTCTGTCGAAAGTCTGTGTCGAATTTCCTCTCTCTTGCTTTTGCTTCCCTGGAAACTTGTCGAGTTTACCTTGTGCATGACCATTTTCTTTGTCGAAATAATATGGTCTTTGTGAAATAAATATAAGTCAGGCCATGTTGACCATCTTTAATGAAGCCTGTCGAAATTACAGGCTAACAAGTGCCAAGCAAACTCTCATTGCTTCATCCACCATGGCAGCAGAATTTATAGCATGTTTTGAGGCATCTAACCATGGGATTTGGCTAAGGAACTTTGTCACAGGGCTGCGAATTGTGGAAGGAATTGAAAGACCACTTAAGTTATACTGTGACAATAAATCAGCCGTCCTATATTCCAACAATAATAGGAGCTCGACCAAGTCAAAACATATTGACATCAAGTTCCTAGTTGTTAAGGAAAGGGTACAAAGTAGACAGATTTCCATAGAACATTTAGGGACAAACTCCATGATAGCGGATCCTCTTACAAAAGGTCTTCCACCCAAGGTCTTTCATGAGCACACTGCTCACATGGGTGTTTTACAGTTTGAGGAATCTTTAGTTTAGTGGGAGTTACTCATTTATGAATTTTGTGTTCTATGTTTGGTATTATGTATGCATACTCTTGTATTTGGATATTTTTTTTTGGTTACTTATAAAGTTTGACATTCAGTTATTTATACTTTGTACAAGAAGATCATTGAATGATCTCACTAAAGTAAAGTAGGACCAATTGAAAATTGACATGTACAGGCCACCTTCTTGTGATTTTCATGCTACACATTTCATGATGAATCTATGTCATTTAGTTATGTCAATATTAGTAATCATTGATAGGTTTAGTTATGGTTGTTATAACGAAAATCACTTTGGTTCTATGTACTGGCATAACTAATGGACGAGATTATTTGGATATGCTTGAAGTATATAATGGCAAATTTTGAGCTCATAAAGTCTAACACGCGTGTAAAGTTACATATGTGACCGGTGGGAGATTGTTAGAATTTTGGGTCACAAATGTAACATTTAAATGTGTTAGGGCCATTATTTGATTAGCCAAAACTAAAGTGGTCTATTTGATATTAATTTTATGGCTAAGGGCATATGTGTCATGAAAGGTCATTGTGTAGATACCATAAGGCAATATTCTAATTTGATGAGGGGCCAAATTAGAAATATTGAAAACTGAGATGTAACTGAAAAGACAGTTACTTATATGGGTTATGGTCCCCATTTGTAGAGCAACGTAAAACTGGTTTCAGTGTGGCTTTCTCTCTTCATCCCCATCAGAAGAGAATCAAGAAACCCTAAGGTACTCTACAATTGGAAGATCACATACCTACAAACCTTCAACGATTCCCAATGGCAAACTCAGGTACGCTTCCGCTTTATATTCTCATCTTGAATTCGGGTATGGGTTTATAAGGATCAATTTAGGATTGTGCTTCTTCTAGATTTCTATATGGGTAGAAAACATGCGGTTAGGATCAAATCATTGATTGTTAGAAACCAACAAAGAAGAGACCAAATAATGAAGATACCCTAAATAGGCTTGCTAGAGGTGTTTCAAATGATGAAATCTATAACATCATTAAGAGCTTTGGTTCCTTTAAAGCTCCTGGACCCGATGGATTCCAAGCCATCTTCTTCCAAAGCCAATAGGATCTTATTGGTCCTTCCTTGGTGAGATGGTTCAGATATTTTTGCTGCCCCTGAGCTAGTGGCTGATATAAATAAAACCCTTATCACCCTTATCCTCAAGATTGATTTGGTCACCTCCATGAAGCATTTTAGACCTATTGGTCTTTGTAATGTTTCCAACAACGCTATTACAAAGATCATATCCTATAGACTAAAAGAATCCATAAATCACCTTGTTGGCCCTACTCAATGTGCCTTCATTCCTAAAAGGCCGGGACAAGATAATATCATTGTGGTCCAGGAAATTATAAACTCCAATTTAGTGTATTTTTAGAGATACTCTTGGGTTATTTTTAGAGCAATTATTACTAATAATATAAATCACTGACTTAGTTTGCTCTTTATTTTACAGAAAAGAAAAAAAGATAAAAAATGAAATAATATATATTTTTGATACATATGTATACAATATTATTATAAATATTATATATGTATGTCGGCTTATGAAGGAAAAGGGCTTAGAGCCCATGAAGTGAATGAAGAAAAGGCCATACGGCCAACTAGAAAGAAAGAAACGTGACCTAGGAATTTGGTATAAGAAGGAGAGTGAATCATTCAATTACCCTAGTTTGGAGAGAAAGAAAGTCAACAACAAAACCTAGGTGTGCACTATAAAAACCCTAGGCCTTCAATTATAAAAGGGGATGCACATCAAAATAAAGCAAGCCGTATACGGCAAACAAAACACGTGAATTGGGATCGGAAACGGTAGTGATGGCAACACATAAGAGAGGAGAAAAAGAGTTTTTGGGTACTGTCATTGACACCGTGAGAAAGCTTTGGAGCAGAAAAAGGAGACTAAAGACTCATAATAAGAATCTCTCGGTGGATCTTGTAAGTTTAGAGACATTTTTATGTTCTAATTTCAAATTTAAATTCTAGTTTTATTTCAATTAATATTGTCCTATTATTTTTATCACATAATTAGGATTAGCTCCCCTTTTCATATTCATAATCGATTAGTTGATCAGTGATCGTATTGCAATTAGTTGGTGGACCTATAGGATAATTGGGGCTATAATTAATGCATGACCAAACTTTAATTTAGTCTTCTAATCATTCAACCTTTTATGATTTTTTTGAATTTAAATTCTTGCATGACCAAACTAATTATATCAGAAAACAGGCTCCTCGTGGAATGACGGTCAAAAAGGATATCATCAATCGAGTAAATAAAGAAAAAGGAAAAGTACCAATAAGTTACTAATTACTAATTAACTTATTAATTCAACACTTAGTTTTAATTGTTTGTTAACTAATTTACTAATGACATAATGTAGGTGGTGTGGAATATTAAGGGTCAGCCAATTGGGGAAAATCACGCAGATTTGGTTACCTTCCCCGGTAGTAAGGTAACACAAATGATACCAATTACAATCACTACTTGGAGTGAGAAAAGTGCTGTTTTGAGGAAACACAAAGAGGAGTTTTGGTTAACAATACAGGTATATAATTTTACATCTCTTTAGAAATCTTATTTAATAAATATGTAACCATATATATATTTATATCATTTTCATTGAATATGTGTATGTAGAAATATTTTGATGTGGATGAGTCCCGAAAAGACTGGTGTATGAAGGAAGCTGGAAAGCTACATCGAAATTTCAGGGGTAGTCTAAAAAAAATGGTTGTTTGATAATAGTGGAAACCTCAGATTGAAGCCTCCAACGCCATATAGTGGATTTATTACGGAGGAGGATTGGGTTACATTTGTTAGGAGACGCACCGAAGATGAAGATTTCATGGTTAGTACTATAATCTATTAAGTTATAACTTAAAATATAGTTGACAATTATATATTATACATTAATGTATACTTATCTCTCTAAATAGAAACTATGCCAAGCGAATCGAGAGAGAGCTTCTGGTTGTGAGTACCCTTATAGAGGCAGTGCTAGTGGATATCAAGTTTTTCAAGAGAGATTGGTAAGACACAATAAGCTTGATTTCTCTTTGTTTATCGGATGCTCAACATACAGGCATCGATACCATGTTTTTGGCATCGTGTCTCGTAAGGTGAGAGATTTAATCTATTCTTATATAACATGCATTTTTTAAATACTAGTCAATTACTTATTCAAAGTTTTATTTTGTAGGGATCATTGGATTTTACTTGCAATAAATCCTAAGACAGATACGGTGTACTACATTGATTCTGTGCATGGTCATTTTAACACCCACCCAGAGTTGGTTGCAATATTTAATAGGTGTGTGCATTTCGATCACTCTGCATATTTCTTTGTTTTAGTTGTTAACTATATGTATTTTTAGTAATATAGTTATATCCAATTGGGTTCAGTTGTTTGAAGGAATATTGGGGATTGGAACAATCACAGACAAAATGGGTGCCAATAGAGGTAATTAAGTTTGTAATCAATCTTCTCATATATTTATTTACATTATTGATGTCAAAAAAAATGTATTAAATTAAATTTAACAATTAACTAATCTTTTGTTTTGTAGTGTCCGAAACAACCAAATAACAATGATTGTGGGTATTACGTAATGAGATTTATGAAGGAAATTATTACCCACAACCAAATGGTTATCCCCAGACCGGTATCTTTTTAGAACTCTTTTTTATTTTGATTTAACCATATATTTCAATTCTAATTTTATTTAATTATATAATTTCAGTATTTTCCCGATTGTCGGTGGAAGACATACTCTACTGCACAGATTGATGAGCTTAGAGAAGAGTGGTGCCATTATGTCTCGCAATTCTTTTGATTTTAGATAGATTGTAATGTTGTAAATTGTTAGAGTTTTATTTGGATACATGCATATGAATTGGTTCATGCATATGTAAGTTGCTAACTTGTTTTAATTTAGGTACATATTGTAAGTAGCTTGCTAGTTTTGGATACATATTGTTAGAGAGTTTGAGGATTATATTTAACATGTCCCAAAAATGACCATAATAAACACCATTAACAAGTTTATATGAAATATAATCCTCAAGCCTTTTCCCCAAAAAACCATTTTTGGGACATGTTAATTATGCTTCACAGTTTATTAAGTATTGTCATAAATTACAAGAAATAATGATATTCTTCCTTCTTTAATTTTTTCATATATCATATCCTTTCTTGGTAAAGGATAAGGATAATCTTTTACAATTTTATTTAGGGGTTTATAATTTATTATCATTCTTGGTTCTCCTCGTTTAATCTCGTTATGTTTTCTTACAAGAAAACTGGCAGAGTTGTGAGCACTTTTAGTTTCTCTAATTAAATTATATCTCAAATGTAAAAGAGAAAACAATATTATGGCAGAATCGAACTATTGACAGAAAAATTATATCTCAAATGTTTATATCGTAAAATATACCTATCATATTCTTCCTCACTTATTCTCCAATTCCTGCTATAGTTAACAATCATCTAATATTTTTAGAATCTTTATCTTTATCAAAGAATATGATAAATTAAGCAAATTTCAATCCAGAACAAGAATGTTGTCTAAATTTAAAAATTTAGAACTTGGTAGGAAAAGCTTAGATCTAACAGAGAAAAAAGGTCAAGGAGGTACGCAGTATTTTATTGAGGTAGGTATTAAGTTTGGGAAAAATCCAATAAAATGCCTAATAGATACTGGAGCTGGAACTAGTCATATCACTATAGATTTATTACAAGGAATAGGAATACCTATAAAAGAATTAGAAAATAAGTATTATTATTTAGATTATAACAATAATAAACATCATGTTACTTATAAGACAGACATAGTAATATTAATAAAAGAACATGAAATCCCAATATCTATAGAAGTAGAAGATAGTGTATGTACAGAGTTCTTATTAGGAATGGATTTCCTACATAGTTTTGATGATTATACTATAAAAGATAATTATATAGAATTATGTTATTATGGAAGAACAATCGAAGTTAGTAGAGGGTAAAAGAATAAATAAAAGACAAAACTCTATGGTAATCGAAGTTATATATAATAAAAAGATATATCATGCTAGATTCAGGATCAGGATTTAGTATAACCAGTCATTATTTTCCTAATATTGGGAAAATCGATAAGATTGTAGGAAGCGATATCCATAATAAAGAAACTAGTTTTGATCAGGGATACAACAATTTTTGGATCACTATAGGAAAGTTACAAGTAAGATTTGATAAAATGTATTATCACCCTAATATAGTATACGATTTTCTGATAGACAAGAATTTATAAGTAGAAATTTACCTTTTACTATAGACAGTACTAAGGTCTATTTTACAAGTCCATGTGGAACCCAGTTCTCAACTATATTAATAGGACAGCCCTATAGACATAATTACAAGCACAACCAGCGTGGTGAGATAATGCCACTTTATCTAAACCAAGAAAACCAATCTTTGATAAAGATAAAGATTCTAAAAATATTAGATGATTGTTACGAAGAAAATCCTCAAGCCTTTTCTAAGAGAAAACAATATTACGCCAGAATCGAACTATTGACAGATAAGCCCATATGTGAAAAACTCATGATTTACACAAAAGAAGATGAAAAAGACTACAAGAGTATTATGGATAAACATTTGAGATATAATTTAATTAGAGAAACTAAAAGTGCTTACAACTCTGCCAGTTTTCTTGTAAGAAAACATAACGAGATTAAACGAGGAGAACCAAGAATGGTAATAAATTATAAACCCCTAAATAAAATTGTAAAAGATTATCCTTATCCTTTACCAAGAAAGGATATGATATATGAAAAAATTAAAGAAGGAAGAATATTTTCAAAATTTGATTTAAAATCAGGTTTTTATCAGATATTGCTAGAAGAAGAAGGTAAAGCTTGTACAGCTTTTAGTACACCACAAGGTAGGTACGAATGGAATGTTCTACCAATGGGATTAAAAACAAGCCCAGGAATATTCCAAGAAAGATTAGATAAGCTTTATAAAGATTGTTGTCAATTTATAATTATCTATATTGACGATATATTAATCTTCAGCCAAAATATTAACGACCATAATAAACACTTATTTATCTTTGCTACAAGAGCATATGAAAATTGTTTGGTATTAAGTAAAAAGAAGGCTGAGATAGCAAAAGAAAAAATAAGTTATTTAGGTTTAATAATTGATAAAGGTGTTATAGAACTCCAACCACACATTTCTGAGAAGATTTTAGACTTCCCTGATAGACTAGAAAATCTAAAACAAGTTCAATCATTTTTGGGACATGTTAATTATGCTTCACAGTTTATTAAAGATTGTGCTAAGTTAAAAAGTAAATTACAAGCCAAAATAAGAAAAGATCAAATATTTGAATGGACCGAAGAGGATACCCAATGAAATTCAGAGAAATCTATCAGTCTCTGGTTAATTTTATGTACCAAGGAAATCCAAGAAATCTTGATAATTATATTATTGAATACAAAGGTATCTATCCAAGGATTATGATCATCTTAGATGATTGGGACGATATTACACTTCTCACTAATCTTTTAAGATTTGGTTTTATTGATTCAATATATATTGACCCCAAGAATGATTTATCCAAGCTTAAATATTTTCCTGAACCCATCTTAATGGGAATTAAAGGATATATAAAGGGAGTAAATCCCAAAAAACCATTTTTACCAAGATATATACGGCTAGTCCTGATCAAGAAGGAGAAGCTATGTATTTTGTCAAGATAGGAACTTTAAATGATGAAGAGATTGGAGCTCAAGAATATACTACCAAAGAAGAAGCCCCACAAATAGATGAAGAATGGATTACTAGAAGAAGAGCACTAGGATTCCATGTGCTTCTAATGATGATGAAACAGACATATGACCAAGGAAAATTTTGGAGCTATTCTATGACTGACAAGGCTATAGTAATTTGCAAGAAAGACAAGGACCAGCAACCAGGAACACTTAGAACGCTCCAGTTATTTACCCAACGAATTGAGAAAATACTTTCCCAGGTCAGTTAGAGACACATCAGCAATTCTGCAAAGTGGTAAAGGCAAGTGGAGACCACAAGTGCAATTATTGCAGAGAGAAGGTATGAATAATAAAAGCTAAAGTTGTCGACAAGACAAAGACAGATATTAAAGAAAGAAGGGTGGCCGACAAGAAAACGTGTAAAAGCAGATTCTTTCAAGATAAAAAGTTACGCCAGTAATGTAACCCTAGTTACTTTAGTACTATAGTTAAGGAAAGAATGGGTCTATAAAAGCCCATCTCCTATTATGTAAAGGATCATCAAAAAAAAAATCCGACCTCCTATGTGTAAAACGTACTACTATAATGTGCTAAATAAAATTTCAGAGTTTCTGAAATCCTTTTAAGTCTATTTTTCTTTCATGTTCTCCTAGTTAGACAAGAATGAATATATCATTCGAGAGGTTACAAGCTAAATCGTTTCATCAAAACGTGACGGAGAGCCCGAGATCCTCATTCCACCGTTTGCAAGCCGGGGAGGCGTTTTTAGGTGTTGAAAGGAAGGCAAGCTCGTATCACGACAAAGAAGCGTGGTAAGGCCCATTAATTTTCTCCAGATATATTTTTTATTGTTCTAGGTAGGAAACCTATGTACACGGAATAATAGTAACTTAAAACTGGAAAGTAAGAAACGTTTAACCAAAATGAGTTCACCAACACAATCAGAGTTTGAAGAATATACAGAAGAATATGATATGAGTAGGATAAGTTCAGAACAACTAGAATATGATAACTATATAGAAGAATATGATAGGCATAATCATAGTAATCAAGAAGATCTAGAAGACAATAATAGATTTACTAGAAGATTTGAAGGATATAATGAAATTATAAAAATGGTTACTTATATGATTGAAGATATAAAATTTATTGAGGAACGAAAGAAAGATATTATAGAAGCCATAGAAAGGTTACTAACTAGAAAAGAAGAGATATTACGAAACTAGACAAAAATATGTATAGATCATTGCTATTGTTCAAATCATAATTGTTTAACCCTCATGTGTGGCTGTATTTGCAAGTGTACGTATATGGTATCAGAGCAGAACAAGATCAAAAAAGGAAAACAGAAAATGGATAATGAAGCTAGTAGTTCAAATTCAACAATCATTAATCATGATAAATTACAAGGATTAAATTTACCTCGTAATGAAATAGATGGAAATGATTTATATGATTATACATCTATAGGAATAGCACAATTAGAAATCTGTCTTTTACATTATAAAACACAAATAGAAACTAGTATAATGAAACAATTAGAAGAAGAAAAAAATGAAAGTCAGAAAGAGATTTTAAAGCAGATCTATGTTATGTTACAAAGATTATAAATGGACAGGATAAGAATACTTCGAGATGAAATAGCTATTTTAGAACAAGATAAAAGTAGGCAGTTTTTTATGAAATTAATAAATAATGATAAATTAGAATTTTTAAATGACCAACTAGAAATAATTAAGAAAAAACTAGAAATAACTACAATTTTGTTACAAGAACAGACGGATAAAAAATTTATTCAAGAAATTATTGGAAGACCCCCAAAGTCAAATAAAGACAAGCAAAAATGTATTTGGTATCATTTGTTTTACCTTACTACCGAGGAAGGTAAAACTGGCAGAGTTGTAAGCACTTTTAGTTTCTCTAATTAAATTATATCTCAAATGTTTATCAATAATACTCTTGTAGTCTTTTTCATCTTCTTTTGTGTAAATCATGGGTTTTTCACATATGGGCTTATCTGTCAATAGTTCGATTCTGGCGTAATATTGTTTTCTCTGGTTTCGTAAATCTACTTAGATCTAGTTAGTATAATTTAATTAGAGAAACTAAAAGTGCTTACAACTCTGCCAGTTTTCTTGTAAGAAAACATAACGAGATTAAACGAGGAGAACCAAGAATGGTAATAAATTATAAACCCCTAAATAAAATTGTAAAAGATTATCCTTATCCTTTTATTGGATTACTAGATGAAGAATGGCTAAGGAAGGTAACCAAATGAGTTCACCAACACAATATTTGTTTAAGCCTCATGTGTGGCTGTATTTGCAAGTGTACGTATATGGTATCAAAGCAGATATCACCTACAGTAAGAAATATTGGCTGTATTTTAGAACTCACAGAATAGGTATTCCTATTCCTTGTAATAAATCTATAGTGATATGACTAGTTCCAGCTCCAGTATCTATTAGGCATTTTATTGGATTTTTCCCTAACTTAATACCTACCTCAATAAAATACTGCGTACCTCCTTGACCTTTTTTCTCTGTTAGATCTAAGCTTTTCCTACCAAGTTCTAAATTTTGAAATTTAGACAATACCCTTTCAGATTTTGTTCTATGAATAATAGCCTGGTTTTTATCTCCTACTATTTCTCCTGACCTATCAATGCTTTTTGGTATCTCATCAGTTTCGTCTTGCTATCCTCATTAGCTAATATCCCACCTTCTTTAGAGGAACCAGAGTTTTCCTTGTAAATACAGCCATATTTCATAGGAAGGTAACCAAATCTTTTATTTATTCTTTTACACTCTACTAACTTCGATTGTTCTTCCATAATAACATAATTCTATATAGATAGCAAAAGGCTTGAGGATTTTCTGCCAGTTTTCTTTATCATATAGGATAATTAGAAAGTGTGATGTCTCTTCTTAAGAATCAATTTCTTTCCAATAGAAAATGAGGCAAAACTTTCCTCCAATCTTACACTATTTAAAAAGAATCAGGAGTAGGCTAAAAGAATTTCACATAATAGGGATTTATATGATAAACATTTGAGATATAACAATCTTTATAAATCTTATCTAATCTTTCTTGGAATATTCCTGGGCTTGTTTTTAATCCCATTGGTAGAACATTCCATTCGTACCTACCTTGTGGTGTACTAAAAGTTGTACAAGCTTTACCTTCTTCTTCTAGCAATATCTGATAAAATAAACAAAATATAAAATTTTTAGATGAAATATATGATTATGGTTTTGAACCTATAGAATCAGATATAGAATCAGAATATAGTCTCTATAGTGCTAGTATAAATTCTGAGGAATTAAGTGATGATAATGAAATAGACCTTCGTAAAATAGACCTTAGTAACCTTTCTGGCGTAATATTGTTTTCTCTTAGAAAAGGCTTGAGGATTTTCTTGGTAACAATCATCTAATATTTTTAGAATCTTTATCTTTATCAAAGATAAAGATTCTAAAAATATTATCTGTAGTTAATATTTTCCTTGGTCATATGTTTGTTTCATCATCATTAGAAGCACATGGAATCCTAGTGCTCTTCTCCTAGTAATCCATTCTTCATCTATTTGTGGGGCTTCTTCTTTGGTAGTATATTCTTGAGCTCCAATCTCTTCATCATTTAAAGTTCCTATCTTGACAAAATACATAGCTTCTCCTTCTTGATCAGAACTAGCCGTATATATCTTGGTAAAAATGGTTTTTTGGGGATTTACTCCCTTTATATATCCTTTAATTCCCATTAAGATGGGTTTAGGAAAATATTTAAGCTTGGATAAATCATTCTTGGGGTCAATATATATTGAATCAATAAAACCAAATCTTAAAAGATTAGTGAGAAGTGTAATATCGTCCCAATCATCTAAGATGATCATAATCCTTGGATAGATACCTTTGTATTCAATAATATAATTATCAAGATTTCTTGGATTTCCTTGGTACATAAAATTAACCAGAGACTGATAGATTTCTCTGAATTTGTCAACTAGTTCCTTGACAATATTATCTTTTATCTTATTTTCTAAAAAGGCTTTAACTTGAGTATTATCTGTTTTAACAATAAACTCTTTTCTAGCCAACCAAATCTTAAAAAGTTTCAATGGTTCGGATAACTGCTAATACTTCCTTCTCATTAATATCGTAATTTAATTCTGCTCCTCTAAAGGTTCCTGAAGTATATCTAAGGATTAAATTGTCACCTTGTCGTCTTAAAACTGCTCCCCAATATTTATCTGAGGCGCCTGTTTCAATGTATAAATCATCTTCTTCTCTTGGTAGAGGAAGTTTCTCTAAATTTTTGACCTTATTTTTAATATTTTTTACCCATTGGGTATCCTCTTCGGTCCATTCAAATATTTGATCTTTTCTTATTTTGGCTTGTAATTTACTTTTTAACTTAGCACAATCTTTAATAAACTGTGAAGCATAATTAACATGTCCCAAAAATGATTGAACTTGTTTTAGATTTTCTAGTCTATCAGGGAAGTCTAAAATCTTCTCAGAAATGTGTGGTTGGAGTTCTATAACACCTTTATCAATTATTAAACCTAAATAACTAATTTTTTCTTTTGCTATCTCAGCCTTTTTTTTACTTAATACCAAACCATTTTCATATGCTCTTGTAGCAAAGATAAATAAGTGTTTATTATGGTCGTTAATATTTTGGCCGAAGATTAATATATCGTCAATATAGATAATTATAAATTGATAACAATCTTTATAAATCTTATCTAATCTTTCTTGGAATATTTCTGGGCTTGTTTTTAATCCCATTGGTAGAACATTCCATTCGTACCTACCTTGTGGTGTACTAAAAGCTGTACAAGCTTTACCTTCTTCTTCTAGCAATATCTGATAAAAACCTGATTTTAAATCAAATTTTGAAAATATTGTTCCTTCTTTAATTTTTTCATATATCATATCCTTTCTTGGTAAAGGATAAGGATAATCTTTTACAATTTTATTTAGGGGTTTATAATGTATTACCATTCTTGGTTCTCCTCGTTTAATCTCGTTATGTTTTCTTACAAGAAAACTGGCAGAGTTGTAAGCACTTTAAGTTTCTCTAATTAAATTATATCTCAAATGTTTATCAATAATACTCTTGTAGTCTTTTTCATCTTCTTTTGTGTAAATCATGAGTTTTTCACATATGGGCTTATCTGTCAATAGTTCGATTCTGGCGTAATATTGTTTTCTCTTAGAAAAGGCTTGAGGATTTTCTTCTTAACAATTATCTAATATTTTTAGAATCTTTATCTTTATCAAAGAATGGTTTTCTTGGTTTAGATAAAGTGGCATTATCTCACCACGCTGGTCGTGCTTGTAATTATGTCTATAAGGCTGTCCTATTAATATAGTTGAGAACTGGGTTCCACATGGACTTGTAAAATAGACCTTAGTACTGTCTATAGTAAAAGGTAAATTTCTATTTATAAATTCTTGTCCTATCAGAAAATCGTATACTATATTAGGGTAATAATACATTTTATCAAATCTTACTTGTAACTTTCCTATAGTGATCCAAAAATTGTTGTATCCCTGATCAAAACTAGTTTCTTTATTATGGATATCGCTTCCTACAATCTTATCGATTTTCCCAATATAGGAAAATAATGACTGGTTATACTAAATCCTGATCCTCAATCTATTAATGCATGATATATCTTTTTATTATATATAACTTCGATTTCCATAGAGTTTTGTCTTTTATTTATTCTTTTACACTCTACTAACTTCGATTGTTCTTCCATAATAACATAATTCTATATAATTATCTTTTATAGTATAATCTTCAAAACTATGTAGGAAATCCATTCCTAATAAGAACTCTGTACATACACTATCTTCTACTTCTATAGATATAGGGATTTCATGTTCTTTTATTAATATTACTATGTCTGTCTTATAAGTAACATGATGTTTATTATTGTTATAATCTAAATAATAATACTTATTTTCTAATTCTTTTATAGGTATTCCTATTCCTTGTAATAAATCTATAGTGATATGACTAGTTCCAGCTCCAGTATCTATTAGGCAATTTATTGGATTTTTCCCTAACTTAATACCTACCTCAATTCACAATGATGATGAAACAGACAATTAAATTTTTTATCAGTCTATAATTGATTTTGTTTAAAATCAATTATAGACGGATAAATTTGTAACCATATATATTTATGTCATTTTCATTGAATATGTGTATGCAGAAGTATTTTGATGTGGATGAGTCCCGAAAAGACAAGTGTATGAAGGAAGCTGGAAAGCTACATCGAAATTTCAGGGGTAGTCTAAAAAAAATGGTTGTTTGATAATAGTGGAAACCTCAGATGGAAGCCTCCAATGCCATATAGTGGATTTATTACGGAGGAGGATTGGGTTACATTTGTTAGGAGACGCACCGAAGATGAAGATTTCATGGTTAGTACTATAATCTATTAAGTTATAACTTAAAATATAGTTGACAATTATATACTATACATTAATGTATACTTATCTCTCTAAATAGAAACTATGCCAAGCGAATTGAGAGAGAGCTTCTGGTTGTGAGTACCCTTATAGAGGCGGTGCTAGTGGATATCAAGTTTTTGAAGAGAGATTGGTAAGCCACAATAAGCTTGATTTCTCTTTGTTTATCGGATGCTCAACATACAGGTGTCGATACCATGTTTTTTGCACCGTGTTTCGTAAGGTGAGAGATTTAATCTATTCTTATATAACATGCATTTTTTAAATACTAGTCAATTACTTATTCAAAGTTTTATTTTGTAGGGATCATTGGATTTTGCTTGCAATAAATCCTAAGACAGATACGGTGTACTACATTGATTCTGTGCATGGTCATTTCAACACCCACCCAGAGCTGGTTGCAATATTTAATAGGTGTGTGTATTTCGATCACTCTGCATATTTCTTTGTTTTAGTTGTTAACTATATGTATTTTTAATAATATAGTTATATCCAATTGTGTTCAGTTGTTTGAAGGAATATTGGGGATTGGAACAATCACAGACAAAATGGGTGCCAATAGAGGTAATTAAGTTTGTAATCAATCTTCTCATATATTTATTTACATTATTGTTGTAAAAAAATGTATTAAATTAAATTTAACAATTAACTAATCTTTTGTTTTGTAGTGTCCGAAACAACCAAATAACAATGATTGTGGGTATTACGTAATGAGATTTATGAAGGAAATTATTACCCACAACCAAATGGTTATCCCCAGACCGGTATCTTTTTGGAACTCTTTTTTATTTTTATTTAACCATATATTTCAATTCTAATTTTATTTAATTATATAATTTCAGTATTTTCCCGATTGTCGGTGGAAGACATACTCTACTGTACAGATTGATGAGCTTAGAGGAGAGTGGTGCCATTATGTCTCGCAATTCTTTTGATTTTAGATAGATTGTAATGTTGTAAATTGTTAGAGTTTTATTTGGATACATGCATATGAATTGGTTCATGCATATGTAAGTTGCTAACTTGTTTTAATTTAGATACATATTATAAGTAGATTGCTAGTTTTGAATACATATTGTTAGAGAGTTTGATTTGGATACATATTAATTTGTTAATATTGTAAGTTGCTAAGTTTTGGATACATAATAACTTGTTAGCTAGTTTGTTTTGGTTTGTGATCATATTGGAGCATTTGGATATATAACTAGTTTATATATATGTTGTTATTATATAATGGATTGGATTTTTATTAATTGGCTGTATATGACCAGGAAATTATCAAATGTAAAAAGGAAAATACATAAAAACAGATAAAAAAAAATTATACAATGGGCAGCACTTACAGGGAGAAGCGCTGCTCATTCACCTAGCGTTTTTAGCAATAGGCAGCGTTTGGCAGAAGGAAGCGCTGTCCATTGCTAAACGTGCTAGGTGAATGAGCAGCTGTTGGTGGGAGAAGCACTGCTCATTCACCTAGCGCGTTTAGCAATGGGCAGCGCTTCCCTTTACCAAGCGCTGCCCATTGCTATACGCGCTAGGTGAATGAGCCGCGCTTCTCCCACCAAGCGCTGCTCATTCACCTAGCGCGTTTAGCAATATGCAGCGCTTCCCCTTACCAAACGCTGCCCATTGCTAAACGCGCTAGGTGAATGAGCAGCGCTTCTCCCTTCAAACGCTGCCTATGGCTCTTAATGAGCAGCGCTTCTCCCTTCAAACGCTGCCTATGGCTCTTAATGAGCAGCGCTTCTCAAACGCTGCCCATTTTTTGGGAGGAATCACCAGCGCCAAATTTAGCAGCGCTCAGAAACGCTGCCCATGGCTAAAAAAAAACGCTGCCCATCCCCAAATCTGTTGTAGTGTGGCCTGTGGTTGTTCAAATGGAAACTTTTTACAATGGTTTGGAACCTCAGACTAGATTGATGCTTGATGCTTCTTTTGGAGGAGTCTTGCTGAATGGCTCTTACCTAGATGCTTATGATCTTATTGAAACCATTGCTGCAAACAGTTATCAATGGCCAACAGCCAGGGTTAGTGCTCAGAAGAAAGTTGCTGGTATGCATGAAGTGAGTGAAGTTACTGCTTTATCTGCTCAGGTTGCATCTTTGTCCAACATGATCAAAAATATGAGTGGAACACCTGCTGCAGCAACACCTGCTGTAGTAATTGAATCTGTACCAGAGACTAAAGTGGCAGCAATTGAACAAGTACCAGTGGGTTCTGCTAGTTGTGTGTATTGTGGAGGAGGCTACTTGTATGAAGAATGTCTTGCAAATCCTATTTCAGTCAACTATGTGGGATATGACAAGAACAATAATCCATATTCTCGTACCTACAATCCTGGGTGGAAGAACCATCCTAATTTCAAATGGAGCAACAATGCAACACCTGCTACAGCTCCTGCAACACCACCAGGATTCCCTGCTCAACCCAAGGCAGCAGCACCAGCAGTTGAAAACTCTATGGAGACCATGCTCAAGGCCTTCATGAATGAAACAAAAACTCAGTATCAAACTCAAGGGGCTGCAATCAAGAACTTGGAGAATCAAATTGGTCAAATAGCTACTGCGCTTACCCAAAGGCCTAGTGGATCATTACCATCCACTACTGAACCATCATCATCTAAAGGTAAGGAACGGTGCGAGGCTATATCTCTAAGGAGTGGGAAGGACTTGAATGGACCATCTACTGATCCTAGTGATGGCACCAACAAAAACCAAAAAAATCAGAAAAATGAGAAAAAGAAGACAACAGATGTTGTCACAGTTGATGCTGCAGCATCTGATGCTGCACCAGTTTCATCACTAGTTGTTGATCAACCTGTTCCATCTCCACCTTTTCCTCAAAAGGTTGAAGAAGGAACAGCAAGAAAAGCAATTTGGCAAATTTCTAGAGGTGCTAAAACAATTTCATATCAATGTTCCTCTAGTAGAATCACTTCAGCAAATGCCCAACTATGCAAAATTTATGAAGGATGTTCTCTCTAAGAGGAAGAGACTTGGAGAATTTGAAATAGTGGCTATGACAGAGGAATGTAGTATGATCATGAAAAACAAGCTTCCAAGCAAGTTGAAGGATCCAGGCAGTTTCACTATTCCTTGTTCAATTGGTGAAACCTATACTGGCAGAGCTCTTTGTGATTTAGGTGCAAGCATCAATTTGATGCCTAAATCCATTTTCACTCAGCTGGGTATAGGAATTGCAAGACCTACAACTGTTACTCTTAAGCTTGCAGATAGATCTATTGCATATCCAGAAGGAATCATTGAAGATGTCTTGATAAAGGTAGATAAATTTGTATTTCCTGCTGACTTTGTGATTTTAGATTTTGATGCAGATAAGGAGGTGCCTATAATTCTTGGAAGACCTTTCTTAGCTACTGGCAAGACTCTAATTGATGTGCAAAAAGGAGAATTGACTATGAGAGTCAATGATCAAGAGATAAAGTTCAATGTGATGAATGCTCTCAAGTTTCCTGACCAAGGAACTGAGGAGTGTTCCTTTGTGGTGTCTCTTGATTTTGTGGTTCAGAAACACTTCCACAAGTAGAATGATCATTTGGTGAAAGCTCTTGCTGAGATTGACAAAAGTGAGCTTGAGGAAGAAGTTATTGTGCATAAGGAGGCTACTGTGAAGGAAATTTGGAGTAGACAATATGAATCTCTTGAGCTTGAGGATTCAAATCTTAGAAGAAACTTGCCTACCATTGAGAAACCTCATGTGCTTGAGCTTAAAGAGCTACCCAAGCACCTCAAGTATGCCTATTTAGGGGAAAATGATACATTGCCTGTGATCATTGCTTCTGACCTATCCAAAAGTCAAGAACATGAAATCATTACTACCCTAAAGAGGCATAAGAAGGCAATTGGGTGGCAAATGGCTATCATAAAGGGGATTAGTCCTACCATCTGCATGCATAGAATTATTCTTGATGAAAATGCTAAGAATAGCATTGAAGGACAGAGGAGACTAAATCCCATCATGAAGGAAGTTGTGAAAAAGGAAATTATCAAGTGGCTTGATGCTGGCATTGTGTATCCTATATCAGATAGTGCATGAGTGAGCCCTGTGCAATGTGTTCCAAAGAAAGGAGGGGTCACAGTGGTAGCTAATGAGAAGAATGAACTAATTCCTACAAGAACAGTAACTGGGTGGAGGATTTGCATGGATTATAGAAGACTCAACAAAGCCACAAGAAAAGATCATTTCTCCTTACCATTCATAGACCAGATGCTTGATAGACTTGCTGGAAAGAGTTCTATTGCTTTTTGGATGGATACTCTGGTTATAATCAAATAGCCATAGTACCTGAAGATCAACAAAAGACTACTTTCACATGTCCTTATGGTACGTTTGCTTTTAGGAGAATGCCATTTGGGTTGTGCAATGCACCAGCAACCTTTCATAGGTGTATGATGTCAATCTTTTCTGAATTCATTGAAAAATCTATGGAGGTGTTTATTGTAACATCCCAGACTGTTTCCAGAATTGTTGACTGCCCCCGCAAACCAACACGTGTCTTTTCAGCATGCGTTGTCCTCACTTGCATGCTTTCTAGGAAACTTCCCAGAAGGTCACCCATCCCACTACTACTCCAAGCCAAACACGCTTAACTATGGAGTTCTTATGGGAAGAGCTCCCGAAAAGAAGATGCACCTTGTTGGTATAGGTAGTCCAAATCAATTCTCTTAAGCCTTCCTTCAACTGTACAGTCCCATACCTGCACAGCCTCAGGATCCCTCTCATTCCGGTGCGTATTCGGTTCATTCACGTGCCCCTTGCTTTGAAGCTGCCAGGAGCCGCTCTTTGCCATGCCACCTATTTGGGCACCGACGATCACTCCCCGCCCTCTTCAGCCACGGATGTCACATGCCCATCAGCTTCTGCTTGGTTCGTCCCCGAACCCCACTATACTGAGAGAGGTCTGCTACTCTGATACCATTTGTAACATCCCAGACTGCTTCCAGAATTGTTGACTGCTCCCGCAAACCAACACGTGTCTTTTCAGCATGCGTGTCGTCACTTGCATGCTTTCTAGGAAACTTCTCAGAAGGTCACCCATCCCACTACTACTCCAAGCCAAGAACGCTTAACTATGGAGTTCTTATGGGAAGAGCTCCCGAAAAGAAGATGCACCTTGTTGGTATAGGTAGTCCAAATCAATTCTCTTAAGCCTTCCTTCAACTGTACAGTCCCAAACCTGCACAGCCTCAGGATCCCTCTCATTCCGGTGCGTATTCGGTTCATTCACGTGCCCCTTCGCTTTGAAGCTGCCAGGAGCCGCTCTTTGCCATGCCACCTATTTGGGCACCGGCGATCACTCTCCGTCCTCTTCAGCCACGGATGTCACATTTATGGATGATTTTTCTGTCTTTGGGGAAACATTACAATTGTGCCTTGACAACTTAGAAGAGATTCTGGATAGATGTGAAGAAACCAACTTGGTCTTGAATTGGGAGAAATGCCACTTCATGTTTCAAGAAGGAATTGTGTTGGGACACAAGATTTCCAAGAGGGGAATTGAGGTTGATAAAGCCAAAGTTGAGGTAATTGAGAAGATGCATCCTCCAACAAATGTTAAAGGTGTTAGAAGCTTCTTGGGACATGCTAGGTTCTATAGAAGATTCATTAAGGACTTCTCCAAAATTTCAAAGCCACTATGTCAATTGCTGCAGCATGACACTCCATTCGTATTTGATGAATCATGTGCTGCAGCATTCCAGAAACTGCAAAATGCTCTAGTTACTGCCCCAGTGATAGATTCTCCTGATTGGAGCAAGCCTTTTGAGCTCATGTGTGACGCTAGTGATTATGACATAGGTGCTGTCCTTGGCCAAAGGTATGGAAAAGTCTTTCATTCTATTTATTATGCTAGCAAAACAGTTATTGATGCCCAATTGAATTACACTACCACTGAAAAAGAATTATTAGCTGTGGTTTTTGCATTTGATAATTTTAGATCATACTTAGTTGGCACAAAAGTAATTGTTTTCACTGATCATTCTGCCATTAAGTATTTGATTGCTAAGAAAGATGCAAAACCTAGGCTAATAAGATGGGTTCTCCTCCTCCAAGAATTTGATCTTGAAATTAAAGATAAAAAGGGGGTGGAGAACCAAGTTGTTGATCATTTGTCTAGATTGGAAGGTGATAATGCAGGTAATCATTTTGGAGAAATCATGGAAAGCTTCCCTGATGAGCAATTGTTAGCTGTTGATGCTGCAGCATCTGATGCTACAGCATCGTGGTATGCAGACATTGTCAACTTTCTAGTTAGCAAAGTGGTGCCCTGTGACTTGAATTATCAGCAAAAGAAGAGGTTCTTCCACAATGTCAAACAGTATTTTTGGGATGAGCCCTTCTTGTATAAAAAGTGCCCTGATCAGTTATTACGGAGATGTGTAGCTGATGAAGAACAACAAGAGGTGCTGCAGCAATGTCATGCTGCAGCATATGGAGGACACTTTAGGGGTATGAGGACAGCAGCAAAAGTGCTTCAATCTGGTTATTTTTGGCCTACAATTTTCAAAGATGCTCATGAGTTGGTTAGAAAATGTGATAGTTGCCAAAGGAGTGGGAACATTTCAAATAGGAATGAAATGCCATTGTCAAACATCTTAGAGGTTGAACTCTTTGATGTTTGGGGTATGGACTTCATGGGACCTTTTCCCCCTTCTTTTGCAACTCTTACATCCTTGTTGCTGTAGATTATGTATCTAAGTGGGTTGAGGCAGTTGCTTTACCCAACAATGATGCAAAATCTGTCAGCAAGTTCTTACATAAAAACATCTTTACAAGGTTTGGAACTCCTAGAGCAATAATCAGTGATGAAGGGTCTCACTTCTACAATAGGTTGATTGAAACTCTCTTGGGCAAATATGGGATAAAGCACAAGATTGCAACTGCATATCATCCTCAAACTAGTGGTCAGGTAGAGTTATCCAATAGAGAGATCAAGAGAATGTTGGAGAAAATGGTAGGACCTACTAGAAATGAGTGGTCAAATCATCTTGATGATGCTTTATGGGCTTATAGGACTGCTTACAAGACTCCTTTGGGAATGTCCCCCTATAGACTGGTTTATGGCAAAGCTTGCCACCTGCCTTTGGAGCTTCAATACAAATCCCATTGGGCAATCAAAAAACTCAATTTTGATCATGCTAAGGCAGGGGAAGCTAGGCTATTACAACTGAATGAATTGGAAGAAATGAGGCACTTTGCATATGAGAGTTCTGAATTGTATAAGGCAAAGACCAAGGCTTGGCCTGATAAGAAGATTCAGAAAAGGGAATTAGTTGAAGGTGATCAAGTTCTATTGTTCAATTCAAGACTCAAGCTATTCTCTGGGAAGCTCAAGTCTAGATGGTCTGGGCCATTCAAATTGATGAAAGTATACCCTCATGGAGCTGTGGAACTGTATGATGATGTGAGAAAGCAAACCTTCAAGGTTAATGGTCAAAGGGTGAAGCAATACTATGGAGAACCAGTGGTGAGGAGCAAAATCACCACTGAATTAAAAAATCTTTGATCTTGGAAGGAAGTCAGGCTGACGACTCTTAAACCAAGCGCTATTGGGAGGCAACCCAGGGTTTTATCTAATAAATTAGTGTTTTTGTTTGTTTTAGTGTTTGTTTTGCAGGAATTAATTCTGAGCAATTTGAAGTTTGAGGGTGTGACAGCAGTAGTTGCTGCCAATTCACCTGCTGCAGCAATTGAAGCTGCTAATAGTGAAGAAGGAGCTGCTGTTACACCTTCAAAGAAGCAAAGGTCAAAGAGAATGGCAAGGAAGAGGAAGCTTGATGAAGTACCAGAGGAAGAAGAGCTTGATGCTGCAATGGTGACTGAGAAAGAAGATGCGCAGATTGATGCCACTGTTGCTGCTGTGGTTAAGGGCATTGTTGATGCTGCAGCCCTGGAAGAGCAGAAGAGAGTTGAGGCTGAGAGAATAGCAAGAGAGGCTCTTGAGCTTGTGGCCGCATCAGTGACTGCCCAAAAGAAGGCAGGTGTTTCTGATGTTGGTGGTGTTGTTGCAGATACACCACCAGTGCTGCAGCAATCTGATGCTGCACCAACAGAAACTTCTGATGCTGTTATAAGCCCAAAAGCCAAAAGACAGAAGCCTTACACTCTAAGGACCAGAAGAGGAACAGCCACAAGACAAAGCCCAATGGCAAAACCAGGGGCCTCTGCACCTTAATCTTTTAGTTTATGTCTTTTTAAAATTTTGTTTTTAATGTTTTATCTAAATAAACCTGTTGAGTGCTTTTGTTCTGTGATAGCACTCAACAGTTGTGTTGGTTGTTTGTTTTGCTTCTGTTTTGCTTTTAAATAGGTCTCCCCTTTAGTATGCATGAGCAGTGAGGACACTGCAAGGTCTTAAGTAGGGGGGAGGACCTATGGTCTATGTATTGTATCGGCATGTCTGCTAGTTAGTTGAATAAAATTTTAAAATTTTAGAAGTTAAGTTGAGCAAAACTTAGTGATGAAATGGTGAGAATTGAGTGATTAGTGCCCCTGTTTGTGAGTGAACTCTATTGCTCCTGTTCCCACACTTTTGCATGAAACTCAGGTAGGACTTAGTGAATTAGAAATGATCTGAAGCTAAGCTAGTTGTTGGTAGACCTAGGGAATTGCCAAATTTTTACTAAAAACTTAGGGTAGCATAAGAAACTAAGTTTGGGGGTTCTTTGAGCTATATTAAGGCAAAGCATGAAGGAATGGAATTAGGTCAAGTGCACATAGTTTAAGAAGTAATTAAAGTCAGTATGTCGAGTAATGTGCTATGTTATAAAGCACTAATGTTTGTAAATAATTGTAGATTGTTGTTATTGCCCAAGCATAAAAATAAAATAAAAAATAAAAAAAGCTATGAAAAAGAAATTCAAAGAATAAGGGCAATGCAGCACAAGTGTTAAGTATTATTGTTTTTGAATTCTGTTCTAGTCTGTGTTGTTGCAGCAACTGTTGCTGCAGCACTTAAGTTGAGTTGTAATAAGTGCACTGGCCTAGAGTTCTGAATTGCTGCATCAAATACCTTTGTCATGCTCATCCCCCCTTTCTGTGCTTGAATTGTTAGTCTACCCTTAGTTTTGAAACATCTTTGGCATTCTCAAAAGAAAGCCTCTCTAGTTTTAGTTAAGTGAAATTTTGAACCTTGCTATGGTCTGAACTGAGTTAAGTGTCACACACACACTTTTGAGCAGGAGTAATTTAAGGAACTTGCTACTAAGTAGGCTTGCAATTGAGTGACCAATCTGAAAGTTTTATGCTCAGCTTAAAATTCTGTTTTTGTGACTTTTTGGAAAATTCAACTATCTGGTTTGCTTGTTGGTATAGTGCTTGTCTTTGTCAAGTGTCATTGCTTGAGGACAAGCAATGGTTCAAGTTTGGGGGTGTGATAACACTCATATATGATGGTTATTACCTCTTATTTCAAGCTTAAATCATTGTTAATTCTCAAGCAATATTGTGATTATTATTGTAAATATGGTATTTTAGAGTTAGTCTAAGGTGCATGCTTTAATTTGTTATATTTGGCACTTTGGTGTCCAATTGTGGATTTAATGTGTTTGCCTAATTACTGCAGCATCTAATGTGGCAGCAATGCAAAAATGCGCAACATGAGAGAGAAAGCTGAAGGAAACACGGAAATTGAGGAAAGGACAACTGTCAGTCAGCACCTAGTGTGGGTGTGCGTGCTAATCAAAGAATATTTGCTGATGACCTAGGAATGTGGGCAAAAGGGACTTTGTGCGCTCATGAAAGGACAAAAGGCGCCTCCAATTTAGGGTTACCATTGGATCTTGGGCCTCATCTATAAATAGGACCCTCATTCCTCAATTAGGGCAAGCCGGAAAACGAGGTATAGAGATAGCCTCCAATTCGTGCCTTCTCAAGCTCACCAAAAAGATCAAGTGCTGGAATTGTTATTGCTGCAGCAACACTGAAGCTTCATTTCTTGGAGGAAGCTACGATTGAAGAGCTGGAGTGTGCTTCATTGATATTCTTTGGAGCTTATTTCTCTTGGTTCAACGATTTGTAGTGTAAACTCTCTTCTCGGATTTGTAGCATAAATTTCTCATTTATGTTTAAGTTATTTTTCTTGTTGTTAAAGCTCAACATGAGCTAACTTCGTATAGTTGGGATGCAAACTTGATGTAATGGATTTATTGTGCTATTAATGAAGTATGTTTAAGTGTTGAGCATTTTATCTTGTGTGTTTTAATATTTCCATCTTAGGTTAGGATTGGCCGTCTAATCTAAGTAGCATTTATGAATTCTGAGATGGTTTGTAAATTTGCCTCACAAGATAATATGGTTTGTTGCATTAATAGAGATATTAGTGTTTCTTGCTTAAACCCTAAAGATAGGGAGGGCATAAGCCATAAGGTGAATACTGCGGGTGCCTAAGCAGCCTAGGGCGTAACTTTTAAGGTCTAGAGATAAACTTTGAGAGCCAAACCCTACTGAGAAGTATTTGAGAAAATACATCCATTGCTGCAGCACTAAATACATCCATTGCTGCAGCACCTAGTGCTGCAGCACTTAACATACCATTATGAGCACTTTAATGAAGTTACTAAAAGTAAATGCATCTCAACTTGTTCCAATCATCTGATCTTATTTACCCTGATACTTTTTATTATTTTGCATGTTACCAAATATTTGTTTCATTTACTTTATTTTTACCATCACTAATTTGTTGATTAAATTACTCATTGTTTAAGTGCTAATCCTCGTGGGAACGAACTTTACTTTCACTTTATTACTTGTTGACAGTGTACACTTGCACTATCACGTTTTTAGCACAACAATAGGTTGCAATGGGATTTTGTTATTGATACCTTGAAGGTTATTGGTTTTCCTGAAGATTTGGTCAACTTGATTTGGCACTGTATCTTATCTCCGAAAATGAGACTTCTGTGGAATGGAGAAGCTCTTGATGAATTCACTCCTTCCAGAGGAATTAGACAAGGAGATCCTATTTCTCCTTATCTCTTTGTGCTTTGCCTTGACAGACTTTTTCACTTGATTGAGGCTAAGATCAATGAAAATAACTGGATCCCTATTAAGATCTCTTCTAGATGTCCAGCTATATCCCATCTTACCTTTGCTGATGATCTCCTTCTCGTTGCTGAGACTTCTGTGGAGCAAGCAGAGGTGATTCACCAAGTTCTCCAAAGATTTCGCAATGTTTCAGGCCAAAAAGTGAGCTTGGACAAAACTAGAGTCTTCTTTTCTAGTAATGTACCTTTCCAAGTCAAACTTGAGATAAAAGAACAGGTGGGATTCCAATTTACAAATGATTTGGGCAAGTATCTGGGAATACCTCTCTTCCATAAGAGAGACAATAACCAAACCTTTCAATTTATAATTGATAAGGTTAATCAAAGGTTGAGTTCTTGGAGAGCTAGGAGTTTATCTATGGCTGGCCGTGTGACTCTCACCAAGGATGTTCTTAGGCTCTCCAATCTTATGTAATGCAATCTTGTGTTATACCCAAAGGCGTGTGTGATGACATTGATAAAATTTGTCTGGGATTCATTTGGGGTGAGGAAAATGGCCAAAGGAGGTTCCACCCTATAAGCTGGGATAGAATTTGTCAACCAAAGAAAGAAGGTGGGTTGGGTCTTAGGACTATGAGGGATATCAACATGACTTACATGTTGAAGGCTTCTTGGAATTTATGCTCTCCTAATCCTTTGTTATGGAAATCTGTGATTAAAGGGAAGTATCAAACAGGGAGGGACTTTCCTACACTTGAGAAGAAAAGATCTGGATGCAACTTTTGGCAAGGAATCTCTGCCAATTGAGACACTTTCAAGAAAGGGCTTGTATGGCAACTTGGTGATTTGGAAGTGGACAGGCCCTGAAAGGATCAAATTGTTCCTATGGAAAGCAATGAACAAGTGTTTATTAACTAATTCTGAGAGATTTCGAAGACACATGGCTACTTGGAATCTCTGTCCAATCTGTGGAGGTTATGAGACATCTCTTTATCATATTTTAAGAGATTGTAATCGCATCAAGAACTTATGGAATTTCTTACATATCCCTAACCCTAGGGGTTTTTACACCAATTCTAATTTGTGCAGGAACAAATTAATGAAGAGCATAATTGGAACATTACCTTCAGCATGATCCTGGATACGGTGTGGCAAGCTCGTAATGACTTTGTGTTCAATGGCAAGAGTACCAATTTCCGTTCAATGCTCCATTGAGCGCATGATCTTGCTCGTACCTTTGCTGCGAACAAGGCTCTGTATCGTGAATTGGGACCTCTGTCGCAGAATCACGCAGATCGTCCTCCAATTACTTGGGTTTCTCCGCCTCAAGACTTCATCAATATCAATGTGGATGCTTCGATGAAAGACGCGGGTTTTCAAGCTGGTTGTGGTGGTGTTGCTAGGAACAAGGACGGTGACTTCCTGTTTGGCTTTGCGAAGAAGATCAGATGCAAATCGGTGATGGAAGCTGAATTACTGGAGATTTACTACGGTTTTGAAGTAGCCTTTGGTAAAGGAGTGAAGAAAATGGTGATGGACTCGGATTCGCATGAAGCTATTCAAATATTGATGGGTGGTTCACATTCATTTCACTCCCCTCTTGCATTATTGAGAGTATAGGTAAAATGGTTAATGAACATTGTATTGTTAAGTGGTCCAAGGTGCCTAGGGAAACTAATAGGGTGGCTGACTTATTAGCCAAGCATAGCTTATCTATTAGCAGTAATTGTGAACTTTACAATATTGCCCCTAATTTTATCCTCGCTTCACTGTTAGAGGATAAAATGGGAACAATATTCTTGTAATTGTCTGTTCGTTTGGGGGTGTAGCCCCTTTTTTCCCACCAAAAAAAGGGAAGTAAGGATCCGCTTAAACAATTAAGGGGCCAACGTCAATAAGAGGATGTTTGATGACCAATTGATGCACATTGCTTCACTGATTCAAAATGGAATTCTTTTTGTAGAATGTATAGATGTAGTTGGACTATGGCTGTCTTTGATAAAAAGTAGCAGATAACACATAAGCTAGCAGATAGTGAATGAGCAGATAGCAAATGTGCGGATGAGCAAGTGGATAGCAGATAACAGATAAACGAGCTAATAACAAATGATGTATTTGGAAAAACTAACAATTAAACTAATTGATAAATATAAAATGACATAAGAGTCAGGGATTTACGCTCTGTTTGGCGCGTCCCATCTGCTAGCGGATAGCGGATGAAACTAACGGATGAAATTAGCTGGTAAAGAGTACGTGGGTTTCGCAAGCACTAGCGCTTAGCGTTTTTCGGGTAGCGTTTAGCGTTTTTTCTGACGCTACTTCAAGTAGCGTTTTTTCAAACGCTAGCGGATAGCAGATAGCGTCTCACTTTTTTTAACATTTTTACCCTTTTTATTTTTCTTAAATTACTTATCTTTCCTCATTAAACATTTTTTCATCATTAAGTAATTTAATCATCTAACTAAATATCTTTTTATGTCATTTTACATTTATCAGCTATTTTAACCGCTAGTTTTACCAAGCACGTCATTTGTTATCCGCTAGCTTGTCCGCTATCCGCTAGCTTGTCCACTATCCGTTAGCTCACCCGCCATCCGCTATCCGCTAACTTATCTGCTATCCGCTTCTTTTTACCAAACAGAGCCTTAAAATTGTTTAATTTTTTGAATGAGGATAGAGAAAGAATTCAAGAAAAATAATAAAGGTAAAAATGGCCAAAAAAAGTTAAACGGTATTATGCTATAAGTAGCATTTGAAAAAAACACTATTCGAAGTAGTGTTTCAAAAAACGCTAAATGAAACCGAAAAATGCTAAACGTTAGTGCTTATCAAACGCGCCTATTTGTCATCCGTTAGTCAATTCCGCTTGTGAAGTCCGCTCTCTGCTTGCGGTTGAGACTTGTCAAACAGAGCCTATATAGAAACAATATAATTATTAGACAACTAATTAAAAATATATTTTAAATAAAAAATAAATTATATGGTACAAAATATTTAAAAAATAATTTTGAACTATAAATTTATACATATGCTTCTTGTCAAATATATTCGTAGTATTTTTTAAATAAAAATAAAAAATCGTATAGCATTTTATCAATAATGGAATTATACCAACAACCTGTAGTATTTTTTCGTTGTAATTCAAAAGCAGAATATAAAAAATATGATTATTCTGACCATTCCTCTGCCTCTTCCTCTTCCTCTTAGTCCTCCTCTTCCTCTTCGTCTTCCTCTTCCTCTTCCTCTTCTTCGTCTTCCTCTTCCTCTTCTTCTTCCTCTTCTTCTTCTTCGTCTTCCTCTTCCTCTTCCTCTTCCTCTTCCTCTTCGTCCTCCTCTTCCTCTTCTTCCTCTTCTTCGTCTTCTTCTTCTTCGTCTTCCTCTTCCTCTTCTTCTTCCTCTTCGTCTTCTTCCTCTTCCTCTTCCTCGTCTTCTTCTTCCTCTTCCTCGTCTTCTTCTTCGTCTTCTTCTTCTTCTTCTTCTTCTTCTTCTTCCTCTTCTTCCTCCTCCTCTTCTTCCTCTTCCTCCTCCTCCTTCTTCCTCTTCCTCTTCCTCTTCCTCTTCCTCCTCTTCCTCTTCTTATTGGAGACATCATCATTCCTATTTTAAAGACAATAAAAAAAATGACACATTCTTGCACCAAATAAACCAAACCCCATAATTCATAGCCCAGATTCCAAATACTTGAAAACTATCCTTTCTATTGAATTATGGGGTTTGGTTTCTTTTTTTCTTGAACCCCCATGATTTCTTGTTTTTTTTCTTTTTTCGTTAACAGAATTTAGGGGGAGTACTATTTTTTTTTATCCTGATGATTTTTCCTTGATGTGAGTTTTGCATCAAAATATTTTAACATGCCTCTATATCCCTTTATTTTGCCTCTTTCCTATTTCTTTTATAAGAAAATGTGTATTAAAAGTCTTGGGAAATCCGGAGCACCGTGAGTAACACTGAGCGAATGACTATGACCACCAAGAGGCCTAAACACCACATCTCCACCTAAAACCTTAAGGCATTGAATATATGGGTCCTCTCTCTTATATCCCCTTCATTTGGCGCATTCCTAGTTGATGTGAGATTAATCACTCACACTTGAATTTCCAACAATCTCCCCCTCAAGTGTGAGTCATCGACCTTGCTAGCATTGATTCAAATTAGGATCCACCTCCCGCTCCCCCAATTGTTGGGGGGTCAGGGGGAGCACCAGGAGCAACACAGAGCTAGCCAATGATCAGGACCACTAAGAGAGTTGGACGCCACATTTCCACTCAAAACCTCAAGGAATTGATACATGGGTCTTCTCTCTTACATCCTCTTCAACTTTAACACCAAAAAAACATAATAGCTCGCACTAGTTTTTCTTATAACCAAAAAATTTATTTGAGAAGAGTACTCCAAGCAAAAAAACAACTTTAACACCAAAAAAAAGTTTAAGTACTAAGTTATTAACACATTTTTTTTTAATTATTTATCAAAGTAACATTCATTTTTTCATGTAGGTGCAAGAAATCGGGTTTTTTTATTTGTTTTCGTACTTAATATGAATAAATAAATCATAGTAGTCTCTGTTGGACTTGTTTAATATGTTGTACAGCTAACTTTATGCTTGATTAAGTGATTTAATGTATCTTGCTCTCTAATCATTCAACTTATAAATATGTTTCAATGCTCTTTCTCTTTATTTTTATTTAGTTACGGTCAGTGGCGGACCCAGGACCTTGGATCAGAGGGTGAAAAAAAATCATTATCAAAATTGTTGGATCATAGTTTTGTTTAATTTTTTTTTCAAATATCCTCACTTAGTTTACTAAATGTAAAGAATCAAGTTATCGAACTTCAAGTTTATTTAAGAGGAAATTGCAAAATTCGTCTCTAAATTAATAGGGCAGATTTATTAAAATTTCGATGTAAATTTAAAAATAATAGTACAAGTTTAATAAAAGGGTTTAACTTTTTTCATATACAGATATTAGTACAATTATTTTTTTAAGGGGGTTCAATTGAACCTCAATGGTGTAACCAAAAAACAAAAAAAGAGTGTTGGTTAACCAAAAAAAATTGAACCCTAATGGTTACAATCAGACGGTTCAAGGATAAAGCTACTAAAGTTTTAGGTTTACGCCCACTAACAATTTATTATTATTATATACAGTTTTTCAGAGCGAAATACCATCTATAATGATAAAAAAAAGGCAGATCTATGGTACAAAACTTTGACATGATCTCGATTTTAATAGCTGCCTTGCATGTCTCGTGTTCTTTTATTTTAAGTAAATAATATAATGTTACATTTTGAAACTATTAAAATATATAGAATACTCTAGCCATTGAAAAATACTTTAGGAATTATGTTTTCTAAACCGTACGTAAGCACCTCAAACAACAACGCCTAAAAACCACGAGGAGAAGCGACCCCACCCACATTTAGGGTTTTTTACCCCCTCCTTATACCCATACCCATAATCCAATTTAACCCAAAAATATCCCTCATTTTTACCAAAGTCTGATCAGACCCCGCTATTTTTTGAGTTTCCCGAAATTATCTCATTTTAAGGTAATTCCGGAATTTTTATTCGCAATTTTTCCGTAGATACGATATTTCACAAACATTAATTTGGCTTCCGGAAACATCAAAATTAACGTAATTCCGGAAAAAAAATTCCGCTTCCAGAAACAGGGTAATTCTGGAATGTTTATTTTTTTAACCTTCTGGAAATACGTATTTTTTCAACCCTCCCAGAAGTCATCAAAGAAACAACCCCAAGGTCCTCGCAGCAACTCTCTCAGCTACCATCACAGAGGAAAGCAAATGAGCGGTCACAACATGACATGCATTTTGTAAGTCATTTCCCGAAGCATATCCATAATTAAGTACGTTGATAACATTATTAATGTGGAGGGGGATGGAAATTGTGGCTATAGATGTATTGCTGCCTCATTTGACTACTCGGAGCACAGTTGCTCACTAGTTCGCAATAATTTGATTGAGGAGAAGGACACAAATTATTTTCTATACTCATAGCTGATGGGTGACGACATTCAGACAGTTAGGGAATCATTAGTTGCTCTCCCACAAAAAAATTCAACCTCATGAGAAGGGGAATGTCGATACCTGACATGGGAAATGTTATAGCAACTAAATATCAGATAGCCCTTGTTATGTTATCACCTTCAGATGGTGGGTCTTTCACATTCTTCCCTTTGAGAGGCTCATATGTTTCTAGTCAGAGCCGTTTGTTCTGTGTTGGGGTTGTCCATGGGAATCATTGGGTCCGGGTTATGTTGAACAGTACTAGTCCATTACCTCCTATTCATGGATCTTGGGGTGCATATGCTTCATCTGAAGCTAGATCATGGTTATACACATATGTTGGACGTCTACAGTTATGGAATTTTATAGTTGAAGAGCCTATTGCACCGACCGGCCCAGTTGATTACATAGACATTACCTGATTTTATTTTAATATATTTTATTCCACGAGTTTATTATTTGACGGTCTAGATTTTGCCGACACTTTTTAACGGTCTTGATGTTGTCGACACTTTCAACGGTCTAGATTTTGTCTACAATTTTCATCAACATTGGAAATCCGCTTTAGGGTTTCACATTTTTCCCTATAAATAGACTCATTTAGGTTTCACTTCTTTCACACACAACACAATAAAATGGACCTGGACCACCCTAACATAATACTCCAGCGATTCTTCACTCACTGTCCTTCATCATCAGGGCACCATCACCAACAAAGATGATGGTGTCTGTTTCGAGTCTACAACTATTCAATGCAGGCTTAACACGACATCACATTTGCTGCTCTAAAAGATAAACTACAGAGTAAGGTTAAACTGGAGGGCGACAAGCGAGATGTCACTTGTATCATTTATCAGAGAGCCGAATGGGGTCCTCATGGACATGTTTGATGGTATGCAATAACTGTGAAGAACAACGATGCCATCCGAGCCATGATGGCCAACCATGGTGTGTTTCAATTTAAGGGTCCTTTGCAGTTGTACGTGGAAACCACACAGAGCGTCACAGAGATCCTTCGCCGTTTAACTCCACCATCTCAGTAGTTTATGTCCCTCTCCATTCTCTCTACCTCTCTTAATTTCACTTTCTCTCATCATTAAAAAATTGTAAATAATAATGAGAGAGTGTGTGTAATTAAGATAGAGATAGAGCGCGAGAAGTAGATATATGAGATACACCTCAACTGCATTATGACGAGCATTGGGGCATGGGTGTAACATTAGATACATGGCTGACGCTAATATATATATATATTGTAGCGTTGGTTTTCTCGCGTGGGCTTATTAAAATTCTCGTAGTGGAAGTTGACTCCAAAATACAGCGGGAAAGATGTTCCTATTCAAATCGAGCTGGAAAAGCATTATAAAGAGTCTCACATTGAATGTGATGTGACCTGAAAAAGAGTTTTTAGTGGGAGACACCCACTCTACAAGCCAGTTTTGTAGAATTGAGTTGGACTCAACCCAAATTCTAAAATGATACCAAAGACAATCCATGATCTGTTGGGTCACCCGCTATCGAACCACTTGGGTCACGCTCCAATTGTCCAATCCTACATGTGAGGGAGTTGTTAAGAATCCTACATTAGATGTGATATGACCTTAAAAAGAGTTTATAAGAGGGAAGCGTCCCTATTTCTACAAACCAATTTTATAGGGTTGAGTTAGGCTCAACCAAAATTTTATGAAATATCAACACCTTTGTAGGGTTGAGTTAGGCCCAACCCAAGTTCTAAGATGGTATCAAAGACAATCCAAGATTTGTGGCGCCACCCGATATCGGGCCACTCGGTTGACACTCCAATTCTGAGGGGGGTGCTAAGAGTCCCACATCAGATGTGATATGACCTAAAAAGGGTTTATAAGTGGGAGACATCCCTCTTTCTATAAACGCATTTTGTAGGATTGAGTTAGGCCTAACCAAAATTTTCAGAAATACCAACACCTTGGTATGGATGAGTTTGGCCCAACCCAAATTCTAATATGGCATCAAAGACAATCCAAGTTTCGTTGGCCCGCCCGCTATCGGACCACTCGAGTCACGCTCCAATTGTCCAGTCCTAGAGGTGGGGGTGTTAAGAGTCACGCATCGGATATGATATGACCAAAAAATGAGTTTATAAGTGGGAGACATTTCTCACTTTACAAACCCTTTTTATAGGATTGAGTTAGACCAAACCCAAATTTTAAGAAACATCAACACCTTGAATGATTTATGGAATAGAACACAAGTAGAAATTTTACCAAGCAATGGATGAAAGTAAAGTTCAACATGGTATAGTTTTGATCTCTAATATATATTAGCTTCACTTAAGCTACTTTTGTGCATTAAACTGTTAAGTTAGAGCCAGCATATATATATATATATATGTATATATATATATATATATATATATATATATATATATATATATATATATATATCAGAGTGATACTTCTTTAGATGATCCATAAACACTCTCATCGATGATCCATATCCATGATCCATAAACACTTCAGCACCCTGCTATCCAATCTACGATGGAGATCATTTCACTTCTCATCGTATAGTCCAGGATCGATCTCAGCACACACACTTGACAATGGGGTCAAGCCACGTCACTAGCATTATTCCCTATAAATAAATGAAAAAGATCAAAAGTAGAATATATTGTTGATCAATAAATATGGGTATGATTTATAATAAACAAATAAATAAAGGATAAAAATAGAATTACCACATTAAACCAATAACATTTTGTACTACAAGCATAAAGAATGTGCTTGAATTAGTCAAGGATGTCAGCAAAGTCCTTTATTTAGTATGTTACACTCCCTCCGTCTCATATTATATGACGTTTTGGTCATTTCACACAAATTAAAAAAGTAGTTATTTTTGTCTAGGAAATTGAAATTTTGAGTTACTTTACAAAACTATCCCTCATTAGTCAAGGATGCATATACAATAAAGACCATTTCCAGTGACTAAATAAGTAGTTAGGATATCATATATCACAACAAAACATCACATTCAAGTTGAGGATTTTAATAGATTGTCCACTATATTTTCTGATTATGGTTGTGTTTTAATAGATTGCCCCTAATTTTATCCTCGCTTCTCTGCTAGATGATAAAATGGGAACAATATTCTTGTAATTGTCTGTTCGTTTGGGAGTGTAACCCCTTTTTTCTCAACAAAAAAAGGGAAGTAAGGGCCCGCTTAAACAATTAAGGGGCCAACGTCAATAAGAGGATGTTTGATGACCAATTGATGCACATTGCTTCACTGATTCAAAATGGAATTCTTTTTGTAGAATGTATAGATGTAGTTGGACTATGGCTGTCTTTGATAGAAAGTAGCAGATAACACATAAGCTAGAAGATAGTGAATGAGCAGATAGCAAATGTGCGGATGAGCAAGTGGATAGCAGATAACAGATAAACTAGCTAATAACAAATGATGTATTTGGTAAAACTAACAATTAAACTAATTGATAAATGTAAAATGACATAAGAGTCAGGGATTTAGGCTTTGTTTGGCGCGTCCCATCCGCTAGCGGATAGGGAATGAAACTAACAGATGAAATTAGCTGGTAAAGAGTACGTGTGTTTCACAAGCACTAGCGCTTAGCGTTTTTCGGGTAGCGTTTAACGTTTTTTCTGACGCTACTTCAAGTAGCGTTTTTTCAAACGCTAGCAGATAGCAGATAGCGTCTCACTTTTTTTAACATTTTTACCCTTTTTATTTTTCTTAAATTACTTCTCTTTCCTCATTAAACATTTTGTCATCATTAAGTAATTTAATCATCTAAATAAATATCCTTTTATGTCATTTTACATTTATGAGCTATTTTAACCGCTAGTTTTACCAAACATGTCATTTGTTATCCGCTAGCTCGTCCGCTATCCGCTAGCTCACCCGCCATCCGCTATCCGCTAAGTTATCTGCTATCCACTACTTTTTACCAAACAGAGCCTTAAAATTGTTTAATTTTTTGAATGAGGATAGAGAAAGAATTCAAGAAAAATATTAAAGGTAAAAATGGCAAAAAAACGTGAAACGGTATATGCTATAAGTAGCATTTGAAAAAAACGCTATTTGAAGTAGTGTTTCAAAAAACGCTAAATGCTACCGAAAAATGCTATACGTTAGTGCTTATCAAACGCGCCTATGTGTCATCCGTTAGTCAATTCCGCTTGTCAAGTCCGCTCTCTGCTTGCGGTTGAGACTTGTCAAACAGAGCCTATATATATATATATATATATATATATATATATATAGACACACACACACACACTACCTCTGTTTCACAATAAGAAACAAATCTCTACATATATATTACTAAGAAATGACATCAAAATCAACTATTCTCATTTAATAAAGTTAAAAATGTATCTTCTTTCCAAAGTTTCCCTTTTTATGAGATGATGATTTATACTCCTAATTAATTATATCTCCCGCCTTTAAGTATACCACTTAAATAGGGGTAACGTTGCGATTATTATTTTAATACATCTTCAAAATAGTAAATGTTTCTTACATTTGGACTAACAAAATACACTTTTTGTTTCTTATATTGAGGATTAGAGGTCTTAATAAATAAACACGATTTTTTAAGATTAGCAATCTTATTTCTTTGTCTTGTAAAGTAGAATCAAACAGAAATTGTAATATAATTACCAACTCATAAATTGTAGATGATATGTGTGAATTAATCATGTATCATTTAGATTATAATATTTAAACAATATAATTATTAGACGACTAATTAAAAATATATTTTAAATAAAAAATAAATTATATGGTACAAAATATTTAAAAAATAATTTTGAACTATAAAATTATACATATGCTTCTAGTCAAATATATTCGAAGTATTTTTTAAATAAAAATAAAATATCGTATAGCATTTTATCATTAATGGAATTATACCAACAACCTGTAGTATTTTTCCGTTGTAATTCAAAAGCAGAATATAAAAAATATGACTATTCTGACTATGTGTAATGTTCCACCATAGAGAATTAAAAATAATGAAATTTTATCAACAACACGTAGTTTTTACCATTGAAACTCAAAAACAAAATAACAAATAATTATTTCAACAACATCTAGTGTTTTCTCGTCGAGACTTAAAAGCAAAATAATGATTTATAAAACCACAAAATATTCAATTATCCTCTTTTTTGAAGAGGAGATACTTTCATACAATTGATAATAGAAACAGCATTACAACCTAAATGAAGTAAAAGTGTTGGGGCATTTCCCATCAATAAGCTAGAGTCATATCTAAGAGAGTCTACAACACAAGCCCTGCATCATTAGATCTATTACAAAGAGATTGTTCAAAAGCCATGAAGACACAACCAAACCACTCACAATAGCCTAACATCCAGACTATCAACAGCTTTTGCACTCAGGCTAAGGCATCCATTATATGAGAATCCACTGTCTTTCTTCCAATCCTGTTACAAATGATTTCTTTGACCTTTGTACGCACAATTCGACTATTATTGGTGTCCGAATTGTCCCACATTCCTTGGTAAACGAAAGTTTGTTGATAATTTGTAACACCCTAATATCTCTAACTAGTAGACATATTAGAATGCACAGTTTAGCATACATCAGAGAGATAATTCCTGCTTAGATATTTGAACACCACTAAAATTTTTCCGATAATAATAGTATCGAATGGTCATAACCTCTCATAGCTTAAAATTAAAACCGTATTGGTGTTCAATATCATCACAAGAAAAGAGCGGAAACGGTTTATACAACTTATCATAAATACAAGTTACATAACCGAGATACAGAGTCAACAAGGAAAATCATAAAACATAGACAAATATGCTATGTCTCCATCAACTCCTTAAGCACATCACCTACTCGTGCCGCTTAGCCTTCTACTTTCCTTGTTGCTCTGTAAAAACATCAACAACATAAAGGGTGAGATACAATCTCAGTGAGTTTTACCGTGACCCCTAACCACTCTCTCGATTCAATTATGAAAGCTTTTTATCCCGTAGTTTAATTTATAAACTACGTGCCTTTATAACTAATCACAACACCGACTGCCGTAATGCTAATCCCGGTAATTGTGCCTTTATAACTTAGCGAAACACCGACTGCACGAATGCTAAATCCCGGTGAACCGCACATATAATTGTAGCATGACACCGATACGAATGCTGAATCCCGGTGAACCGTACTACATAACTTTATTACTTGTCAGTCAATCGTAGCCCAAAAAGGATACTATGTGCATATAGCCTTTCAGTCGCATAGAACATCACCGGAAATAACCACGCCATTACCGGTGAACCTCTCCACTAGCTTACGCTACCTTCAAACGGTCACGAGGTCTAGGTTTTGGGGCTCATGACTTCCCCTCCACTAATATACTAATTATGGTCGTCACCCGATCCATGCCTGTGAAATAATATCAATATAGATATACATCTTTGTGAAATTATATAACAAAAACAGTCGCTTGAACTTGAAGTTCATATATATCGTCGCTTGAACATATAGTTCCTTGAAATTACATGAAACATGATCACTCACTTGTACTATTTTTGCGGTTTTTCAAAATAATTCTAGTTTCAAAAGCGTTTCATGAAACTTATCATGAACATGTATAAAACCATGTCATTTGCAACCTCAAATCATAAGAATTTGTTGGGAAGAAGATTAGAGAAGGATTGGAATCAAAAGGAGTGACGAAAACGAAATTTTTGCATTCGGGAACAGAAGCACACGCACGACCCGTGCCCTTGGCCGCACTGTTTTGGCTACACACAGTGACAAGCGCACGGCCCGTGCGGTTGGGCGCACGACTCGTGCTCTTACACCAGATTTTTTACTTCGTTCGATTTCTTTCGTTTTCGCTTTCCCGTTTGCGTCCAATCCGTAACTCAGTCAAAATCCAACTTAAAAACAGAAAATACCACACAATATTCCAGTCCAAAGAATTCAATAATCAACCATGCATCAACTTATAATTTAACGAATAAACCGTAAAAACAAAATTTTCCGAAAAACGGTTTTTGACTCTCGAAAACTTTCGAAACGAAATACCACACATAACCAGCATATCAAAATGATCACAATCGAAATATAAAAACCTAAACGTGAGTAAAACTCACTGATCGAGATGAAAATCATGCAAACCCGAGACTTCGAAATTCACCCGACTCCGAAACTTCATGAAATCGTACTGAACCCGTTCAAAACTTCAAAACCGAAACCAACCCACTTGAACTTTAAAAACAGAAACATCAACCCTCCAATGCCTCTTTAAATTAGCAATGTGGCTTCCGTTATGTACTCTAGTTTGATTGTAAACTTCAACCAAAGCTTATGGAGCTCCAAATGAGAACATGCAAGACTCAAAAACTCCAAAACTGCCACTTTGAGCTTCAAGTATCAACGATGGCAAGATGAGAAGAAGGGAATTTCAGTTGCTAAGATAGGTATCATTGGAAAGGAAATGAAAAATGGAGAAGAATGGAGTAGAATGGACTTACATGCAATGAGAAATTGAAGAGCTTCTTCTTCTTCTTTCTCCCCTTCCTCTCGTCGTCTCCCTCCTCTCCTCTCTCTCTCTCTCTCTCTCTCTCTCTCTCTCTCTCTCTATATATATATATATATATATATATAAAAGTTTTCTTTCTTTTCTAAATTGCTAAAAATGAGGGCTGATTTGGTGTGTGTTATGTTTTAAATAAGCTGAAGGATAAGTTGTGGGTGAAATGACCATCATACCCCTCTCCCTAACTCTCACTTAAACACTCCCTTTCTAACTAAACAATCACACAATTCACACAAGGATTCAATCAATTATGCAATTAAGTCATATGATCTAGCAATTATATATATTGCTTCCGCGACCATCTCAAATCCGTGACTTGATTTATTTTTCACTCGAATAATAAATCACTCGTTAATTTCGTAAAACGAAATTAACGGAGGTAGAGATGTTATTGGAGAGGATATTGGAAGAGGGGTCAGCCACAACAACCTCAGCAATCACAGTGTAGTCCAAAAGTGCCCATAGAAAAGTGTTCAAGCAGAGATAAACTCTTTGGAGAATAATATCAAACACTTGGGCAACGAACTTAAAAACCAAAAAACTGATGCACAAGCCATAAACTAGGGAATTCATAAAGACAACAGAATCCAGCAGAACAAACCTTGAGGGTAGGGGATCATCGTGGGTCCAAGGAGGTTTTCGAAGAGGGCGAGAGGGAACCAAAAGCGTCGCCAAGGGAGAGGTTAAGACTAACTTGAGAAACCGAGAAGTAGAGGAAGAAAGGACTCCAAACAGGCCTTCCCTACTGTATGCTGGTGTGGTGGTTTAGGCGGTGACCAGAGCGTCGGCGCCATCGGCGCTGAGGTAGTAGGAGAATGCAGCAACAGGTTTCCGGTGAGAGTTCTAACCCCAAGAAGGAGATAGAGAAGCTCCTTGTGAGGCGGCGGAGGAGCGAGCGTCAACTCCACAGAGGTGGCGGCAGTTGGTCGGTGGTGAGAAGAAACCAGTGGTCCGGAGGTGGTTATGGTTGGATGGGGTTTTGGTGGTGGTGGTGGAAGGATCGTTGAGTAGGAATCGCAAGGAAGGTTGAAATGGTGTGTGGTGGGAGGTAGCAGCGGCGTGGGGGTTGATGGAAGAGATTGGCGGAGGTTAATAAAGGGGGAAGGACAGCAAGGGACTAACTGGTTGGGGGGGGGGGGGGGGGGGGGGTGTGGAACCTCCAAAGAGAGGGGTGAATCCTCCATGGTGGAGAGGAAGACCTCCAAGGAGGAGTGGAGAGCCTCCACTAACCCTAGGGTTGGGGAGAAGAAAAGAGGTTTCTAGAGAGAAGGAGGAACTCTCTCATCACCTCTCAAATGTTTGGAATACAAAGTGGTGATATGACAAAAAAAATATCAATGAGGAAAATAATGATTTTGGTAGTCGGTGTTTTGATTAAGTAGAAGTAAAATAGAGATTTTGGTGGTGATATTTTAGCTAAGTAGATGAAAAGGAGAATAGATGTGAATGAATTTATTAGTAGACAATTTTACCCTCAAATGTGGTGATATGGCAAAAAAATCGCAATGAGTAAAATAGACATTTTGGTAGTGGGTGTTTAGATTAAATAAATTAAATAGAAGTAAAAGAAGTAAAATAGATATTTTAATAATGAATATTTTGATTAAATGGATAGTACATAAAAGTAGAATAGTAGATTTTTATTTTGACATTTTCAATGTCTTGTAAAATCCAAATTTATATACTTATGTTAACTGTTGTGATTATACTTTTTTTCCTTCTCAATTTGTCAAAATAATTTGGCTAAATTATATTTTGATCTCCATATTTTTAAAATTCAGACATTTAGTCCTTTTATTTTAAAACTCATACATTTAGTTCTACTATTTAAAAATATTTAGACATTTATTCTAATAGGGAATTTGACCCTAAGTTTAATTGATGTGGCAGTTATTAATTGACAGAGCATCTGATACACCCATAGTTGCCACATTAATCAATGAAGCCGCATCATATACCATGTCACTTACTATGATAATAAAAAAATTTAAAATAATTTGTAAATATTCCTGAAGCCAAATTACTATTTTAAAGTCATTGGAGACTTCATCATTCCTATTTTAAAGACAATAAAAAAATGACACATTCTTGCACCAAATAAACCAAACCCCATAATTCATAGCCCAGATTCCAAATACTTGAAAACTATCCTTTCTATTGAATTATGGGTTTGGTTTCTTTTTTTCTTGAACCCCCATGTTTTCTTGTCTTTTTTTCTTTTTTCGTTAAAAGAATTTAGGGTGAGTACTATTTTTTTATCCTGATGATTTTTCCTGATGTGGGTTTTGCATCAAAATATTTTAACATGGCGCTATATCCCTTTATTTTGCCTCTTTCCTATTTCTTTTATAAGAAAATGTGTATTAAAAGTCTCGGGAAATCCGGAGCACCGTGAGTAACACCGAGCGAACGACTATGACCACAAAGAGGCCTAAACACCACATCTCCACCTAAAACCTTAAGGCATTGAATATATGGGTGCTCTCTCTTATATCCCCTTCATTTAGCGCATTCCTAGTTTATGTGAGACTAATCACTCACACTTGAATTTCCAACAATCTCCCCCTCAAGTGTGAGACATCGACCTTGCTAGCATTGATTCAAATTAGGATCCACCTCCCGAGCTCCCCCACCATGCCGAACCATGGCTTGATACCAATTGTTGTGGGGTCTGGGGGAGCACCAGGAGCAACACAAAGCTAGCCAATGATCAGGACCACCAAGAGACTTGGACGCCACATTTCCACCCAAAACCTTAAGGAATTGATACATGGGTATTCTCTCTTACATCCTCTTCAACTTTAACACCAAAAAAACCAGAATAGCTCGCACTAGTTTTTCTTATAACCAAAAAATTTATTTGAGAGTAGGAGAGTACTCCAACCAAAAAAACAACTTTAACACCAAAAAAAAGTTTAAGTACTAAATTATTAACACCCTTTTTTTTAATTATGTATCCAAGTAACATTCATTTTTTCATGTAGGTGCAAGAAATAGGGTTTTTTTATTTGTTTTCCCACTTAATATGAAAAAATAAATCATTGTAGCTAGGCTCTGTTGGACTTGTTTAATATGATGTACAGCTAACTTTATGCTTGATTAAGTGATTTAATGTATCTTGCTCTCTAGTCATTCAACTTATAAATATGTTTCGATGCTCTTTCTCTTTATTTTTATTTAGTTACCGTCAGTGGCGGACCCAGGACCTTAGATCAGAGCGTGTAAAAAAATCATTATCAAAATTGTTGGATCATAGTTTTGTTTAATTTTTTTTTTCAAATATCCTCACTTAGTTTACTAAATGTAAAGAATCAAGTTATCGAACTCCAAATTTATTTAAGAGGAAATTGCAAAATTTGTCTCTAAGTTTACACGTTTTTTTCTATTTAAGTCTTAAAGTATATGAAAATAAGAAGTAGTCTGTAAAATGATGTATATTTGTAAAATTACTTCATAAAGTTTTATAAATAGTCTCATATTATAGAAATTAATAGGGCAGATTTATTAAAATTTCGATGTAAATTTAAAATAATAGTACAAATTTAAAAAAGGGGTTTAACTTTTTTTTATATACAGATATTAGTACAATTATTTTTTTTAAGGGGGCTCAATTGAACCCCAATGGTGTAACCAAAAAAAAAAGAGTGTCGGTTAACCAAAAAAAATTGAACCCCAATGGTTACAATCAGACGGTTCAAGGATAAAGCTACTAAAGTTTAAGTTTTACGCCCACTAACAATTTATTATTATTATATACAGTTTTTTCAGAGCGAAATACCATCTATAATGATAAAAAAGAGGCAGATCTATGGTACAAAACTTTGACAAGATCTCGATTTTAATAGCTGCCTTGCATGTCTCGTGTTCTTATATTTTAAGTAAATAATATAATGTTACATTTTGAAACTATTAAAATATATAGAATACTCTAGCTATTGAAAAATACTTTAGGAATTATGGTGATCATTTTATTTATTTTTGTGTGATCCTAAGTCTATGTTTTCTATACCGTACGTAAGCACCTCAAACAACAACGCCTAAAAACCACGAGGAGAAGCGACCCCACCCACATTTAGGGGTTTTTTACCCCCTCCTTATACCTATACCCATAATCCAATTTAACCCAAAAATACCCCTCTCATTTTTACCAAAATCTGATTAGACCCCACTACTTTTTGAGTTTCTCGAAATTATCTCATTTTAAGGTAATTTCGGAATTTTTATTCGCAATTTTTCCATAGATACGGTATTTCACAAACAGTAATTTGGTTTCTGAAAACATCAAAATTAACGAAATTCTGGAAAAAAAAATTTCGCTTCTAGAAACAGGGTAATTCTGGAAAGTTTTTTTTTTAAACCTCTGGAAATACGTATTTTTTCAACTCTCCCAGAAGTCATCAAATTAAGAAACAACCCCAAGGTTCTCGCAGCAACTCTCTCAACTACCATCACAGAGGACAGCAAAGGAGCGGTCACAACATGACATGCATCTTGTAAGTCATTTCCCGAAGCATATCCATAAGTACGTTGATGACATTATTAATGTGGAGGGGGATGGAAATTGTGGCTATAGATGCATTGCTGCCTCATTTGACTACTCAGAGCACAGTTGCTCACTAGTTCACAATAATTTGATTGAGGAGATGGACATTCAAACAGTTAGGGAATTATTTTCTATACTCATAGCTGATGGGTGACGACATTCAAACAGTTAGGGAATCATTAGTTGCTCTCCCACAAAAAATTCAATCTCCGGGGAAGTGGATGTCGATACCTGACATGGGAAATGTTATAGCAACTAAATATCAGATAGCCCTTGTTATGTTATCACCTTCAGATGGTGGGTCTTTCACATTCTTCCCTTTGAGAGGCTCATATGTTTCTAGTCAGAGCCGTTTGTTCTGTGTTGGGGTTGTCCATGGGAATCATTGGGTCCAGGTTATGTTGAACAGTACTAGTCCATTACCTCCTATTCATGGATCTTGGGGTGCATATGCTTCATCTGAAGCTAGATCGTGGTTATACCCAAATGTTGGACGTCTACAATTATGTTATTCTACAGTTGAAGAGCCTATTGCACCAACCGGCCCAGTTGATTACATAAACATTACCTGATTTTATTTTAATATATTTTATTCCATGAGTTTATTATTTGACGGTCTAGATTTTGTCGACACTTTTTAACGATCTTGATGTTGCCGACACTTTCAACGGTCTAGATTTTGCCGACACTTTTCATCAACACTGGAAATCTGCTTTAGGGTTTCACATTTTTCCCTATAAATAGACCCATTTAGGTTTCACTTCTTTCACACACAACACAATAAAATGGACCTGGACCACCCTAACACAATACTCCGGCGATTCTTCACTCACTATCCTTCATCTTCAGGGCACCATCACCAACAAAGATGATGGTGTCTGTTTCGAGTCTACAACAACTATTCAATGCAGGCTTAACACAACATCACATTCGCTGCTCTAAAAGATAAACTACAGAGTAAGGTGAAATTGGAGGGCGACGAGCGAGTTGTCACTTGTATCATTTATCGGAGAGCCGAATGGGGTCCTCATGGACATGTTCGATGGTATGCAATAACTGTGAAGAACAACGATGACATCCGAGCCATGATGGCCAACCATGGTGTGTTTCAATTTAAGGGTCCTTTGCAGTTGTACGTGGAAACCACACAGTGGGTCACTGAGATCCTTCGCCATTTAACTCTACCATCTCAGTAGTTTATGTGCCTCTCCATTCTCTCCACCTCTCTTAATTTCACTTTCTCTCATCATTAAAAAATTGTAAATAATAATGAGAGAGAATGTGTAATTAAGATAGAGATAGAGAGTGAGAAGTAGATACATTAGATACACCTCAATTGCATTATGACGAGCATTGGGGCATGGGTGTAACATTAGATACATGGCTGACGCTAATATATATATATATATATATATATATATATATATATATATATATATATATATATATATATATATATATATTTATATATATTGTAGCGTTGGTTTTCTCGCGTGGGCTTATTAAAATTCTCGTTGTGGAAGGTGACTCCAAAATACAGCGGGAAAGATGTTCCTATTCAAATTGAGCTGGAAAAGCATTATAAAGAGTCTCACATTGAATGTGATGTGACATGAAAAAGACTTTTTAAGTGGGAGACACCCACTCTACAAGCCAGTTTTGTAGAATTGAGTTGGACTCAACCCAAATTCTAAAATGATACCAAAGACAATCCATGATCTGTTGGGTCACTCGCTATCGAGCCACTTGGGTCATACTCCAATTGTCCAATCCTACATGTGAGGGAGTTGTTAAGAATCCTACATTAGATGTGATATGACCTAAAAAAGAGTTTATAAGAGGGAAGCATCCTTATTTCTACAAACCAATTTTATAGGGTTGAGTTAGGCCCAACCAAAATTTTAAGAAATATCAACACCTTTGTAGGGTTGAGTTAGGCCCAACCCAAGTTCTAAGATGGTATCAAAGACAATCCAAGATTTGTGGCGCCACCCGATATCGGGCCACTCGGTTGACACTCCAATTCTGAGGGGGGTGCTAAGAGTCCCACATCAGATGTGATATGACCTAAAAAGGGTTTATAAGTGGGAGACATCCCTCTTTCTATAAACGCATTTTGTAGGATTGAGTTAGGCCTAACCAAAATTTTCAGAAATACCAACACCTTGGTATGGATGAGTTTGGCCCAACCCAAATTCTAATATGGCATCAAAGACAATCCAAGTTCCGTTGGGCCGCCCGCTATCGGGCCACGCTCCAATTGTCCAGTCCTAGAGGTGGAGGTGTTAAGAGTCACGCATCGGATATGATATGACCTAAAAATGAGTTTATAAGTGGGAGACATTTCTCACTCTACAAACCGTTTTTATAAGATTGAGTTAGGTCTAACCCAAATTTTAAGAAACATCAACACCTTGAATGATTTATGGAATAGAACACAAGTAGAAATTTTACCAAGCAATGGATGAAAGTAAAGTTCAACATGGTATAGTTTTGATCTCTAATATATATTAGCTTCACTATATATATATATATATATATATATATATATATATATATATATATATATGAGAGTGATACTTCTTTAGATGATCCATAAACACTCTCATCGATGATCCATAAACACTTCAGCACCCTGCTATCCAATCTACGGTGGAGATCATTTCACGTCTCATCGTATAGTCCAGGATCGATCTCAGCACACACACTTGACAAAGGGGTCAAGCCACGTCACTAGCACTATTCCCTATAAATAAATGAAAAAAATCAAAAGTACAGAATATATTGTTGATCAATAAATATGGGTATGATTTATAATAAATAAATAAATAAATAAATAAATAAATAAATGATAAAAAATAGAATCACCACATTAAACCAATAACATTTTGTACTACATGCATAAAGAATGTGCTCGAATTAGTCAAGGATGTCAGGAAAGTCCTTTATTTAGTATATTACACTCCCTCCGTCTCATATTATATGACGTTTTGGCCATTTCACACAAATTAAAAAAATAGTTATTTTTGTCTGGGAAATTGAAATTTTGAGTAACTTTACAAAACTATCCCTCATTAGTCAAGGATGCATATACAATCATGACCATTTCCAATGACTAAATAAGTAGTTAGGATATCATATATCACAACAAAACATCACATTCAAGTTGAGGATTTTAATAGATTGTCCACTATACTTTCTGATTATGGTTGTATTTTATCCTCATGTATGGAGTCATTTGCTTATTTTAGTTTAAACTCTCATGTGGAGTTCTCTAGGAGAGAAACTAACAAGGTCGCTCATACTCTTATTAGGGTAGCCTTTGTCCTCAGTTTCTTCTCAGACACTTTTTGACATTTCAGCATGTATCTTTCCTATTATTGCTAATGAAATGAATTAGACTCATTTTGTCAGAAAACAGTATGAATACTCAAGATAAACAATCATTAGCTCATCAATTCTTGACATGTTAATGTTAACAATTCAATCAATACAACAAATAACAAGCAATCAACTCTGTTTCAAGCATCATCTCAACATTTTACCATTTAATTTCTCAAGGAGTATTTCAATCATAAATAACTCAATCATGATCAATCTAACATCAAAACCTAACTTATCCAAAGGGAATTGAATAGAAGAACTCACTAGTTGTGTAGCTCAACCATGGTTTGACGACATTAGAGCTCCTTTCCCAGCTTCCAAAATCACGGAGTTGAACCCTATTTACCTTTGTTACAACACCAAACTTCTTTGCTAGCATAGGGTTCCATTATTCACCACAATATACTGATCATGAATATCGGCATGAAAAGAATTAAGAAGGTTGGGACTTGGGGGGTTAGGTTTTGGTTTTTGTTTTTTCAGAAACAGTGAGTCATTTTGCAACCAACATATATCTAAGTCAATACTTAACGAAATTTATCACAACAAGTATCTATTATGAAGGGAATTTTTTCTAGTTTCCGAGGGTTGAAGTTTCAAACTGGTACAAGTATACGTGGAATTACAAGAAAAACATGGTAATTGGGTCAGAACTGTCACTGCTTCAAAATGATAACTTGTGGGTACAATTTCGCTGTCCATACTCAATGGAATCGGTGATACTTATGCGGCAATTGAAGGGTTTCGTGTCTAGTTTTCATAGAAACAAAAATGAATTCCAAATAAGGTGTTTAGAGAGAGTTATATAGAATATACCGAAAGTGGTTCAAACAGTTTTCTGCAGAATTTCTAACCTGTATCTTCAACCCCCCATTAACCATCAATAACCGCGAACTTGTACGCTATTATATGTTCAATTTTCTGAAGATGCGGTACTGTATTTGGCTACATATGGTTAAATGGATTTGGTCATATATTATTTTGTTATTGAAATTCAATAGGGAATAGATCCAAAGTTTCCAAGCCTCTATCATCTCTAATAGAACTTATTGAAAGCAAAATTTGTGTCTATAACTATTTATTTATCTGCAAACTATTGCTGAATGAGTATGGAAAACGGTATTTTGTGTGGTATTATGTGGTACTATCCATTCCAATGAAACCCAATTGATTTAAGCATGGTTTAAAAAATCATTTGCAGTAGTTATAGAACATGATATTGGGTACCCTTTGTTTAACAATAATCATGACCATTCAATTTCAACTTTTGTTTGGACATTTGGGCCCTTATTCATTTGTGTATGCTTGGAGGTACATAGGGACAATAAACACATATGATTTTCCTCCAGCAAATCTTCAAACACAGAACTTTCATATATCTTTTATCTTTTATCTTTTATCCATAAAAGTAAGATACATAGACCGCCAAATCTTCCCGTCTAAACTGTGATCATTTTGCTGATATCAAGATCTCCTATTAATTATGAATTTTTCAACTTCTTAACATTTAAGGGATATATATATTGTAGTTTGTGTTTGGGTATTTAATGTTATTCAATAATAATTAGGTTGTTTTAGTCAAAGTATTGGATAACAAAAAGGCCAGCATATTCTGATTTTGAATAATTATTATGGTTACTCGGCATTGTGGTGCATTTTTTTGGAACTTGATTTAACTATTACATGAAGGCATACCTTCATAAACATCTTAACGTGTGACTCTTTATTTCTAAAGAGGCATTAATGGTTCTATTTTTTCATGCCCAATGAAGAGAGATGATAGTATCTTTCCATTTGTGTTTAGTTGAACTATCTTTTTCATAAAACTTTATCCCTGTCTAGCTAGCAGAGAGTGTCCAATTTGGGGTAGTAAGGGAGGTCAATGGTGTCTGTCGTGGTTGGATGTTTACTGTAGATTGTGGTCAATTGTAAAATATCTAGATGTCTAAAGTAATATATATTATGTTTAAATAGAGTGTTTTTTTTCAAATGGATACAAATGTGATACAACAGAATATTGTATTCATGTTATCTCAATTAGAAGGATTGTGTTTGTATTATGTAATACCCTAGTATCTCAACCATAGAAAAAATACTAAGACACACAAATTAGCATATATCGAAGATAAATTCTTGTTTTAGACATTGAACACAACTACAACTTGATGAAAAGTCCATCAACATAACACTCATATTTCATAGCCTCGAAATAGAAAGGCATAACTAACATAAGTTCCATGTTTTACATCCTTCCCTCATTCTAGTGTTCAACATTCAAAGACAGAAATAGCGGAAATGATATACAACTTTTTAGTACAAGTTCAAGTCATATAATCGAAATACATAAAACAAGGGAAACTACATAAGCGATAAGATTAAGTTTTCAATATCTCCATATGGTGCACCGTCTAGTCGTGCTTCTTCGCTTTTGCTTTTCCCTGTTTCTCTGTAAAATCCACAAAATATAAAGGGTGAGATAAACATCTCAGTGAGTTCTATCGAGACCCCTTACTACACTCGCGGTTCATCATGCTTCATTTGATCGTGGTGAACCCAATCCGCTAACCACTAATTAGCGGGCAAACCTCATGGGGCCTAGGTTTTGGGATCATGACTTCCCTCCCTTAGTATGCTATCCTCTAGGGTCGTCACCCTATACATTATGACTTGTCATTATTAATACATTAAACATCAATCTTAACCTTAATGAACTTATAGTCCATTAAAATGGGAAAGGACTGTTTTACCCTTGCTCCTAATTTCGTACCTAAAACCCATTTCTAATCACCCAATCAATCAATAAGGCACATATTTCACAACATGAAGAAACTTTGCTAACCTATAATCAAGTAAGTTAAATTACTTAATTTGACCATCAATTAAATAAGAAACGTTTGCTAATTTCAAATATCGAAATTAGCCAAATCGGGGATGTTACATTACACCCACCCCAGCTTGAAAAATTTTGTCCTCAAAATTGAACAAATCTTACCTCATGAAAATAGATATGGATAACGAGTCCGCATATCGTCCTCCAACTCCCAAGTTGCTTCCATGGCCGAAAATCCATCCAAAACCACTTTGACAATAGAAATTGTTCTCGTGCGGAGCGTCTTCTCGCCACGTTCGATGATTTGACATGGATAAGGTTGGTAAGACAAATTCGGTCGGAGATCAACCGTCTCAAAACTCAACGGCTGACTCGGATCAGGAATGTACTTTCGCAATTGAGATACATGGAATACATTATGCAAATTTGACAAGGATGGAGGTAAGGCAATACGATATGCTACTAGCCCTATTCGCTCGATAATTTGGAAAGGTCCAATATATCGACGACTGAGTTTCTTCGCCCGCAATGCTCTACCGGTACCAATAGTTGGAGAAACTATTAGAAATACATGGTGGCCTTCATCAAATTCCAACGGTCTTCTTCTCTTGTCGGCATAGCTCTTTTGTCGACTCTGGGCGGTCTTCATTCTTTCTCTAATCTGCCGAATCTTCTCGGTAGTCTCCCGAACTAAATTGGGTCCCACAACGCTGTTCACCAACATCCCACCGACATAATGAGATTCTACACTTCCTCCCATACAACGCTTCATATGGAGCCAACTCCCAAACTATATGGAGCTAGAATGATAACAGTTATTATACGCAAACTCCACTAATGGAAGATGATCCTTCCATCGACCACTGCTATCGAGCACACAAGCCCAAAGCATGTCTTCCAAGGTTTGAATGATCCTCTCCGTCTGTACTAACAAACACCTTAGTTCCCAAAGCCATATTCAATGCTCTCCAAAACCGAGAAGTGAACTTCGGGTCACGATCCGACACAATACTAGTAGGAATTCCATGCGACCTCACTATGTTCTTGAGGTATCCATCTGCTAACTTGGAGACTTTACTATTTGAATGAACAGGAATGAAATGGGAAGATTTGGTCAAACGATCCACAACCACCCATATGGAATCATTACCGGCTTGAGATCTTGGCAATCCCAATACAAAGTCCATAGAAATGTCTTCCCATTTCCATTCGGGTACGTTCAATGACTGCAACAGGCCGGCAGGCTTTTGCTGCTCTACCTTAACCCGTTGACAAGTTAGGCATCGAGACACAAATTCTGCAATTTCTGTCTTCATACCGGGCCACCAATACAACTGCTTCAAATCTCGAGAGATCTTGGTAGATCCAGGATGTATAGAATATTGACTCTTATGAGCTTCTTCCAACACTTACTTTTTTTATGTCTTCGTCATTTGGCACACAAATCCTACCATTGAAGCAAATAACTCCATCACTATCTTCAGTGAAGTTTGGTAACCCTCTTTGAGGCTGAAGCTCCACATCAATCTCTAGAGCTGAGCGAATCAGATTTCTCAAAGAACTCGTAATCTGAATATGGATCAACACCAATCGGTTCCTCCTAGGTTTCACCTTCTAGTTGAGATCTCTAAAAGACTCCAAAATAGCCATCTCATGCATCGTCAATTCAGCCGTGTGAAGAGATTTCCTACTCAAAGCATCAGCTACGACATTACCTTTCCCCGGATGGTACTTCAATTCAAAATTATAATCTTTAAGGAATACCACCCATCTTCTCTGTCGATTGTTCAACTCCTTCTGATCGAACGGATGTTTCAGACTCTTGTGATCACTAAATTAAAAACATTGAAACGAGAACCATAAAGATAATGTCTCCAAAGTTTTAGTGCATACACAATCGCCGCTAACTCCAAATCATCAGTTGGGTAATTTTCTTCATGAGGTTTCAACTGTCTGGAGGCATATGCTACAACCTGCTGATTTTGCATAAGAACACATCCTGAACCCTTCCCAGAGGCGTCACTGTAAATTTAAAATCCCAAAGACGGATCCGGAAGAGCTAGGATTGGTGCAAAAGTCAAACGAGTTTTCAACTCCAAGAAACATTAATCACTATTAGAATCCCATACAAACGGCTGACCCTTGCGAGTGGGAGAACTAACTGAGAGAATCCCTGAATGAATCTTCGATAATAACCAGCCAGTCTCAAGAAGCTCCTTACTTTTGTGACCGAAGATGGTCGTTCTCAGTTCACAACTGCTTCAACCTTATTAGGATCTGCTGCAACACCGGACTGAGATATCACATGTCCCAAAAACTTCACTTCAGGCATCCAGAAATCAAACTTAGAAGGCTTGGCATACAACTTCTTCTCTCGGAGTACATTAAGAACAATTCCGAGATGCTGCACATGCTCCTCAATAGTCTTAGAGTACACCAAGATATCCTCAATGAATATTACCACAAACTAATCCAGGTACAGGTGAAAGACTCGGTTCATGTAATCCATGAATACCGCTGGAGTGTTGGTTAAACTGAAGGGCATCACTACAAATTCGTAGTGTCCGTATCTAGTCCGGAAAGCTGCCTTCGGAATATCCAAAGCTGTAACTTTGATTTGATGATATTTAGGACTCAGATCAATTTTGGAAAACACTGAAGCTCTTCGAAGTTGGTCTAGCAAATCATCAATCCTTGGTAGAGGGTACTTATTTTTGATTGTGACTTTGTTCAATTGACGATAATCAATGCATAATCTCATGCTCCCTTCTTTCTTTTTGACAAGTAACACAGGAGCACTCCATGGTGAAGCACTAGGTCAAATGAAATGTTTCGAAATAAACTCTTCAAGCTGGGTTTTCAATTCCTTTATCTCTAAAGGAGATATTCTATACGGAGCAATAGAAATTGACCTTGTGCCCGAAACCAATTCTATGGAGAATTCTACCTCACGATCTGGAGGTAAAGAAGAAACTTCATCCGAAAATACATGTAGAAACTCATTCACTACTTGCACAGAAGTTAAATCTAAACCTATTTCAGTCGATGCAGAAAACATGATGACATACGCTTCAGCTCCTTGGAATAGACAATGTCTGGCAGAAGTAAAAGAGATAACAGCTTCGGAAGTTGTCTGCGGTAACTCCACTGATTCGGAGGCAAAAGTGATAGTCCGATTAAAGCAATCTATTGTGACATGGTTCACAGACATCCAACTCAAACCCAGGACAATGTCCATACCCCTCATTGGCAAAAAAATGAAGTCTACCACAAAATTTCTGTCTCTTATGGCAAGTAGACAGCTTTCACATAAAGCTTGGGTCTGTACACTACCCTCAGCAACAGTTAGAATAGAAGTCAGCTGGGGAAACAGAGTTAAAGCCAAGCCCAACCGATCCACACACGGTTGAGATATAAAACAATGGGTTGCACCATAATCATATAATATACTGACGGAGTTATAGAAAAGAAATCTTGTACCCTTCAGTAGGTTGTCTGGAGCCTTGACTTTCTGAGCATCAAAGGCATAGACTAGTCCGTGTGTTGGAGCAGCTTGTTCCTCTTTGTTCCTCTTCCTTGTTGGACATTCATGAGCATAATGACCCTCCTCTTTGCAATAATAACAATGATTGGACCCAAGTTGACACTCGCCTCAGTTGTACTTTTCGCATTTTGAACATTTACTGAACTTGGAGGAATCATATGATTGAGCTTGTTTTCCTTTGTTGATATTGTTCTTGGGACTCATCTGAGAGTTAGATGAACCAGCATTCCTCTTGTTTTACCCATACGCCTTCCGGCTTGCATACAATCTCTTCAAATCAGTCTCAGCAATATAGGCTTGTTGCACCATGGCTGCATAATTGTTACGGGCAAAGGAACTTAAACTCTGAGCGATGTCTTCTCTAAGCCCAAAGTTGTATCTATCAGTCTTCCACCTGTCATTCGGAGCGTACCCAGCCAATCTGAAAAATTGGTACAGTTTTTCAAATTTAGCTGTGTACTGACCCACAGTTGTTCTCCCTTGAGTCAAAGTTAGAAACTCATTTTCCTTCTCAGCCCTCATTGCAGTTGGAAAGAATTGTTCTAGAAACATTTGCCGAAAATTTTTCCAAGTCAGAGGAGTTCGCATGGTCACCATCATGGCTCGAGCGTTGGGCCACCAATTGTTGGCTCCTCCTTTCAGCATATGAGCAGCCAGTCTCAACTTCTCTTCATCATTGATTTGCATGGTGTGGTAGATTTTCTCAATGTCATCCAGCCAATGCTGGGCTTCCATGACATCAAGTCCTCCTCTGAACTCGGAAGGCTTCATCTTGTGGAATTCAGAGTAAATCTGTCTTGGATTCACTGGGTGCTCAGGGGCTTGTTGCGGTTGTGGATGAGCATTTTTGTTGAAATTGCAGCATGTCTTGCATCATTTTCTTTTGCATTTCCATCATGTTTTGCATCCAAGCGAAATGCGGGACAGTTGGTTGATTGTTCCTCGAGCCTCCGGCCATAATTCTGCAAATAATGCACCAAGTACAGAGTTGATCAGTCTCACTATCTCTTAGCATCATAGGAAGAAAAACAACAAAATTACTCCAGGCACATCCCTCTTTAATGTTTCATCCATTATTTTTGATTCATCTAACATAGTTTTGAATATTACTCATGTTCTCATTTATGATAACTTAATGTATCATTCATGTACCATGGTTCCCTCTAACATTGTTGTGTAATTCCCCTATAGTTTTTTGTTGACGAATCATGTTGTATACAATTTTCTAAAAGTACAAAAACTACAATTCTTTTAACAAGTATCGTACAATTTTTTTAATAAAGAATAATTTTATTGTCCACAACCTTTTCCCCGTGCATCACAAATTCAATAAATAATATTTAGATGACAAGTTGCAACTCACATAATAAAATAAATACGTATTCAATCATAAAGCTCAAGTTTATTTTTATAATTTTTTCTACAAAATTTTCTTACTATATAGTTAATTCAATATATTTTTAGAATATTTTTCTGATGTTTTAATTATTATGTTGAAAATAGCAACGCAAACAAATGATATTTAAAATTCAAATATTTAATATTATAATAAAAGTGCATCAATTTTTTTTTTGTCTTTTTAAAGTTATGATTTTGCATAATTTAACATTTTTACAAAACCTTCTCCTTTTGTAAATAATTATTGCTAAATTTCGCTATTTTAAATTATTTTTATCATGCAATTAACATTTCATCAAGTAATCGTAATGTTATATAGAATGCCTTTTCAGCCGAGGTACTACCTCCGTCCTATTTGTATGTAATGATAAGTTGTCAAAATTTTATAAAATGTGTGTTATATAGTTTACCTTTTAATCCTTTATCTCTCCACATAGGTAAATGAGAACCCTTATGTAACACCCTAATATCTCTAACAAATAGAAACATTAAAATGCATAATTCTAGCATACAGCAGAGTATAAAAATTCCTGTTTTAGATATTGAACCAACTAAAACTCTTGAATATCCAAAAGCAAGGCAATAGTCTAAGTACTTAGTGCTCTTGAGTAGGTGACGAGTAGGTGACGTGCCTAAAGAGTTGATGAAGACTTAGTGCTCTTTGTCTATGTCTTATATTTCCTTGTTAATTCTGTATCTCGGTTATGTAACTTGCATATATGTTAAGTTGTATACACCGTTTTCGCTATTGCCTTGCTTTTGGATATTGAACCTTAGACTATGTTATGTTTAAGTAAGAATGAGGATAAGTACTTAAAATAATTAATTTGGATTACCTATACGAACAAGCTGCATCTTCTTTTCGGGAGCCCTTTCCATAAGAACTCCACAGTTAAGCGGCTTGGCTTGGAGTAGTAGTGAGATGGGTGACCTTCTAGGAAGTTTCCTAGAAAGCATCCAGATGAGGACAACACATGCTGAAAAAACTCGTGTAAACAGTCTTGGATGTTACACCTTAAATGAATATAAAAATTCTCATAATAAATAAGGGCATAAATTGAAAAAAAATATTAAATGATTCACCGAAAAAGTATAACAACAAACAAATTGGGGGCGCCAGTAGTAGTTTATAAGCTAAGTTTTTTTTTTGAATTCATAATATTATATTAGAATAGTAGTTTTGCTTTAAAAAAAGAATAGCAGTTTAAATCCGCACTATTAACTTATCTCTTATTTACAATCCCCCAGTTTTTTTTTGAAGCAACAATCCCCGAGTTTTTATTGAGTCTTGAAAATCCATATTGAATACGAGTGGATTGTTTTTAAGTGACAGAAAATCCTGATTGAATATCAGCAGACTTTTTTACTCAAAAAAAGTCTTTTAAAATCCTGTGAAATCCTAAACCAATACAGTACACGCCCCTAATAAGTTTTTATTTAATAGCTAATGGAATCAATAATAAAATAAGATGATCAATAAAATTATGTTAAAATAAATTAATAATTAGTTTGTTGAAGAATTATTGAAAAGTTAAAAGTAACAAACCAAAATAAATGTCTGTTTAATGATATTTTTTTTTGGACAAGTATTTAATGATAAAACTCAATAGTACTATATTTTGCACTTATTGATATTTTTAGTAAATCTTCTTTTTTTCTTTGTGCACAGTTACAGAGACTAATCTTCACACCCAAAAAAGTTACAGAGACAAATCTCTCGAGTTGAGTATGATCAAAATATTAGGCGGAAAAGCTCTCCCTCAAGAGTTTTAACGTTGTTACGTTCGCAAGACTGAATTCGAAATATGAACCTTGTTTAAGCTGACAGACCTAAATCATCTCTTCCAAGCGCTATTGAGTTTAATAAACCTTCTCATATTGTAAAGTTTTTTGTATTTTATAATTTTTTGGACAAACATATATTTTATATTTGAGAATAATATTTAGGGTATTTAGAGTTTCAACTCGTAGTTGCAATGTCTATACAACTACTTGTTTTTTAACTTTAAGTTGTGCTCTTAACAAAAAAACTAATTCCATTTGTTTAACTAAGGGATTTTTTGATGATTAGGATAACGAGACAGAATATTTTATATCTTGTGTAACCCAACATTTGTTGAGCCAACAGGATATGATAACTAAATCTTGTAACTTATCTTAACACGTCTCTCTAATTAAAATTTTATCATGAGTTTGAACTGGTTTATAAACGAGCAAGGATAAGATAAGAAAATTATTTATTCATTTACCGTTCTAAAATAAATTCTAAATTCTAAAATATTAATTATATAAAAATATATATTAAAAAAATAAAATAAAATTGAAGTTAAATTAAAAATTAAAAAATATTAGTCCTTAATTTGAAAAATAATGCATGATTTTATGGTAAGGGTAATTTTGTTTTTTTGTATAATCTAAAAATTTTAAAAATTAAAATAAGTGATAAAATATAAAATTATTATTAAAAATGTATTAAAATAGAAAATTTATTTATTTTTTCAATAAATGAAATATAGTTGTCACAAGGGTAGTTTGGTCGTTAACATAATATAATATATATATATATATATATATATATATATATATATATATATATCATATAAATATTTATTAGCTTACCATAAATATACAATAAAATAACATATTTTATCTTTGTGCCTAAAAGGGAATAATATATATTACATTATATCTTATCAGGATATGATAGTGTTATCCAATCTCCATCATTTCATATTTCTTTCTTGCTTCATATCATATATTGACCACCAAACAGGCTCTAAGGGTTTTTGCGAAAGAAAATATATTCTCTTTAAAAACATATCGTTTTGTTATTTATAAAACTAAAAGTTAATTTAAGAATTAAAAACAATTAGTTATATTTTATAAAGTATAAAAACGTACCTAACCCACAATTAAAACATTTTAATACTTTACTTTTTGACTAAAATCATAATTTGTTAAGATATCTCTATTCAAATTTTAAAAACTAAAATAAGTTGTAAAAAAATAAAATTATTATTAAACCAGTATAAAAATAGAAAAATAATTTAGTTTTTCAAAAAATGAAATATAATTCTCACACGAGTAATTTTTCCTAACATATAATAGATATCACATAATTATTTCTTATCTTATTTAAAATATACAATAGAATAACATAGGTTATCTTTGTACCTAAAAAGGAATAATATATTATATCATATCTTATCAGGTATTGCACTCAAACATATGGTATTATAGTGCTATTGAGTTTCTATCATATCACATCTCTATCCTACTTCATATCATATCCTGACTACCAAACGGACCCTAAGGGTTTTAACGAAAGAAAAAATATTTCCTTTAAAAACATGTCATTTTGTAATTTATTAGAATAAGAACTAAAAGTGAATTTAAGAACTAAAATCAAAAACTATATATTTTCTAAGATGTAAAAACGTACCTAACCCTCTAGTAAAACATTAAAATACTTTCTTTTTTATATAAAATCGTAATTTGATAAGATATCTCCATATTTATTGTATATTAATAGTTGCATGATATACCCCTTTAAAATGACTTTTAACAAAAATAGATATTTTAATAAATATATATAACATTAAAATACTTTCTTGATGTAGAAAAATACTTTATTTATTTATGGTATATTAATAGTTTCATGACACACCCCTTTGAAATGACTTTTCATAATAATAAAAATAGATATTTTAATTAAGGGTTAAATATGTTTTTAGTCCCTACAAAATTTCACTATTTTGTTTTTAGTCCCTATAAAATTTTTCATCAACTTTTAGTCCCTATAAAATTTCAAAATTTCGTTTTTAGTCCCTATAAATGCCAACTAGTGTATATCCATTGAATTTTTGAGTGATGTTTTGCATACATGTTGAGGACATTATAAACATCTCTTCCAGAAAAACTTTGAATTTTTTAACAATGCATAAATTAAATCTAAATTTTTTAAGTGCAAAAGATTCGATAAACAAATTAAAGGAAATACTAACCTAGAAATCAAATTTTGAGTTTATTTTTTGTGAGGGAGATATTTTTAATATCTTTAACGTGTGTGCAAAATATCATTGAAAAATTCTAAAGGTATACACGAGTTTACATTTTATAGGGACTTAAAACAAAATTGTGAAATTTTATAGAGACTAAAAGTTGACGAAATTTTTTATAGGGACTAAAAACAAAATAGTGAAATTTTGTAGGGACTAAAAACATATTTAACCCTTTAATTAATATAGTATATAACATTAAAATTCTTTCTTTTTATATTTATTTTTTCTTATTTTGACCAAAGAAAATAGATATTTAATAAATAGAAAGATAAATATAATTAAATAAAAGAATCATATGATGTGACGATGAGTCAGCATGATTGAGCTTATCCATTTTAAAAAGTTCGTACCGTTATGTCAAAAAAAAAATTGGACCGTTACTAGGTTTTTTGGTTCAAGAATACATCAGTCGTCACTTTTTTTGCCTATAAATATTTGCATTTCAGAAGTGAAAAGAGTGAAGTGTTATAATACTCAGAGAGTGAACTGAGCTTGCGTGTGAGTATTGCTGCTGTGCTGATACTCAATTCGATTCGGAGGCGCAATCCTCTTCATCTTCTTCGACGTCAGTTTTCCTTGAATGACAATGGTATCGTCTCTTTCTTTCTGTCTTTTTGTGTCTTTTCTTTTCTTTCTTCTCATTTCTTTGTTTTCTTGCATGTTTTGTCTTTTATTTGCAACTTTAATATTTTTAATGACGCTGTGATCATGATCATGGAACTAGAATTTTTGATGAGTAAAACATGTCTTTGATTTTGTGCAAGTTTTAATTGTCTTTTGATTGAAGGCTTTAATATTTTGAATGATGATGATCATGGAATTTGAATTTTTGACGAGTTTGAAATTATCAAATACCCGTTTTTTTTTTTAACATGCAAATGGTGTTTTTAGATTAAAAGGAGGAACTTTATTGACGAGCTAACCTTAATATATATGTTTTCTCTAATTTAGAGTAATCTTTAAACTATTTAAGCTGGTTGTGTACATTATAGGAATGAGTAAACCCTTAGAATGTGAATTAGAGATTGGATTGGCTCAACGGAATGAGTAAACCCTTAAACTATTTAAAAGCGGGTAGCCCAACGGATCTTGGATTGGCTCTGATACCATCTTAGAATGTGGTTTTGGGCCTAACTCAACCCCATAAAATCGGCTTTTATGATGAGGGATACCTCTCACTTATAAACTCTTTTTCAGACCATATCACATCTGATGTGGGACTCTTAACATTGCTCAACTATTACCTTGTCTCTAATTTAATCTTTAAACTATTTAAATTCATTAAAAAGTCCCTAATATGTTTCCTCCATCTATCAATTAGTCCCTCGGTTAATGTTGGTCACATGCATTCACAGATGGACTAACTTGACTGCTTGGAGAAAACTTTAGAGACTTTTAATAATTTAAAATTTAAGGAATAAATTAGAGAGGGTGATAGTTGAGGGACCAATTTTAGGGTTTAGTCTTTCAAGTTCTTTGCTTGGGACCGCTTCATTTGCCTTTTGATTGTGTGGATAGGAATTTGACATTTCAATAAATTCTTTATAGGATATGCAACCAACCACCATTGTGGAAGCCAAGGATGCTAGTGTTGAGGCTAAATGCAATGAAGTACTTGAGGTCTCAAAGGTGATTGAGCTTGATGCTTCGAAGGATGAAGACTCTGAAGCCAAAGAAATTGAATCTAAGGCTTCGAAAAATGCTGGCCTTAATGCCTCGAAAGATGACCAACCTGAAATTTCTCTACAAAGTTCTCATGGAACCTCACCTTTGAAGGAGACAACCAACAACGTGGTAGCTGAGCTTCAGAAAGAACTACGCAGCATTATCATCTCCACTAATATAGTTGAGCTCCTCGAACAAGGGCAAGATCCAACAATCATGCTCCAATCCATCCACTCAAAATTGCAACTCCACAAGGATCAAATTCCTCTAAACAAACTTGCTGAAATCAAGAAAACCATGATACTTGTGGATGACATGTTGAAGAGTTTCAAAAAATTGAGATCATCTTGAAGAGGAGGCCACTAGCCACATCAATCAACTTTTGGAGAATGCTGTAAAGGCAGCCCAAGAAGAAGAAGCCATGCTGAAGAAAAAAGATGATCTAGTTGAGGCTAATTCTTACATCCAAAAACTGGAAAAAGAGCTTAGAAATGCCATTGCTTATAGGGACTTTCTACAAAATAGCCTCTCGAAATAGGAATCTAAACTCAAGCCTAGTAAAGAAACTGTTACCTAGGAAGCTGTTTCAAGACAAGAAGAAACTCAGTAAGGTAGAAACTGAAATCAACAAGGCCAAGACCGTTTTCGAAGAGTATGAGAAGAAATAGTTGGCCTTTAGAGAAACTCCACCTTCTTAATTTTTTAATTTTGTCAATTTCTTGTTTTATGGCACATTTTGTCACTAGTATCTTTATATTTATAATAAATAATAATTAACAATAATATAAAACAACATATCCCTTAATTTATCTCTTTTGAATTGAAATGGTTGGCCTAGTGGAGCATGACAGGATTTGTACCAGGGATTGCTCGTGTTCAAATCCTCATTAGTTGATGCGGAGGGTCTCATTTTCATGGGGTAGCCTTTGATACACCATTAACGAAATGTCCTCTTTAAAAAGTAAGTGTAAGTTATCCCAATAATATATTGTTTAGTTATCTTAAACAAGTTATGTAAAAAAAAGTTATCTTAAACAAGTTTATAAATTCAATGAGATATAAGAACACCTGACCACATACGCCCATATTATATTAAAATAATATAAGAATAATATCAAACTTTCCAAAATATAACAACTTGTGTCAAAAAAAGCAGAAGTAGGAAAGTTAAAAAAATATCTGTAACATTCCAAGTTCCTTGTTTTAATAAATAGTTGATTGTTCTAATTGTTTTGATTAGTAGATAATTTTTTTTCTACGTTGCTAAGTGAGTTGGTTAATTGTTGTTTGGGTCAATAATTGATTATTCAAATTGCTTGAATAAAATTGCTTGTGTGATTGTGTGCTAGTTCAAATAAATTAAATTGGGTAGTGTTAGATGATTAGAAGAGGGTTTAGTGAATAGCTAGTGGGAGAGGGGCATAATTGAAACTTTCCTTTTTCACAAACATCACTCATGGACCAAACCACCCTTAGGTTACAACATATACACCAGCACGTCAACTTGAAAACATTTTTAAAACACACACACTCTTTTGAGAAAGAGAGAGATTTCAGAGAGTTGAGGGAGGGAAAAAGGGGAAACATTTCCTTCATTCTTCATTTCCCTTCTCTAATGGTGTGTTTGGATTAGGAGAGAAAGAGGGAGGGGAGAGTGAGGGAAGAGAGAGTAAGGGAAGAGAGAGTGAGGGAAGAGAGTGAGGACCCCTTTCACTCCACTTTCTCTCCACTTGTGGAGAGATTATAAAAAGCACTTAACTAATCTTTCCTCCCTCTCTATTTTCTATTTTCTCCTTAACCAAACATCCTAAAATCACTCTTTCTTCCCTCACTCTCTCTTCACTCTTTCACCCCAAACAAACACACCCTAAGAGTTTTGAACCTCAACACTTGCTTCTACTCATCTCATTATAAAGGCAAGTTCATATTCTCTTCACCATCACCTCCATGTCGTGTAGCTTGAACAGTTGAACTGGAGCCCTTAAATTTCTAAATTCCCATTTTCAACTCTTCTTTGGCTTGAAAGCATGGGGATGTAAGGTTCAAAAATTTCATTTCTTGTCTTGCATGTGTGCTTTTAGAGAGTTGGAGGAGAATCTAGAGGAACTAGTATGGGGATTGAAGCTTCAAAGGAAAAGTTTGGGGCTGACATTACACTTAGAAATTGGAGAGGGTTGTTATGTGGTTAGGAGCTGAAATTTTAGCTTGCATTGTGTTATCCTACTCAAACAAGTATTTTGAGCTAGAGAAGGTACTTGCATGTTGCGATTGGAACAGAAATTGGTTATTTAAAAGCATTGCATGTGTGATTGGTGGTTTGAAGTAGATGCTTGAGGTCTAGAGCTGATGTTAGGAACTCATGAGGAAGGTTTATGCTTTGGCACCTCTGTTTTGGAGTTTTGTTGATGTTCTCTTCTTCAATTTCTAATTCATCTTCATATCTCATATCTCATAATGAAAGACCACTTTCAAGGGGAGTTCTTTTCCTTAGATTGTGTGTTTGTATGATTTTCATTAAAAGATTGAGTCTATTATGAAATGAATGTGATCCATACTGTATGTGAAATGATTTGGTTGTCTCAAAGTAGTCGTAAGTTGAGCTAGAACCCATAGGAATGTCATGATGAATGTCAAATGTTTTTCGACCAAAAAAAAGATATGTCAAATGCTTTCTTGAAATTTAGGTAAGGTTGCTGGAAATTTCTGAATAGTTAGGTGTTGTCTATGATTTGTTCCTTGTTTATCATCAACCAATTTGTATTGAGAGAGAATACATGATATAATGTTAATTAATGGACTTTGTGTTCCATTAGAGGTTTTAGTAACCAAATCAATATGAAAATGTGTGGTGACAACCTCGAGATGTTAGCATACTAGGGAAGGGAAGTCATAAGCCCAAAACTTAGGCCCCGTCCATGTGTTGCACGTAGCTATCCAAACTTGGGCTACGATTAAAACGATGAATAAAACACCGCGAGTTGAGTTGTGAGAGGTCACGAAAGAGCTCACTGAGATGTTTATCTCACCCTTTATGTTTGTGGTGTTTACAGATAAGCAGGAAAAATCAAAGGCAAGGAAGCATGAGTAGCAGTTGTGTTATATGATGAAGACTTTAATTAGTGATCTTGGAGAATCACTAGTTATTTGCTTAGCTCCCTATGTTATAATGTATTTTGATAATATGACTTAGACTTGTTCAAAGTTATGTATCGTTTATCTTATTTCGGTTTAAGATGTTGGACACTTTAGTATGAAACGACTTTGGACCCTTGGTTTAATATTGTTGTATGAAATCCTTTTATTACTGGTTTTAAAAGGATAGTTTGATGAGTTTTCATCGATGTTTAGTTTGTTCAATGTCATAGATTCGACATATTACTCTGATGTATGCTTTTATGTGCGTTCCAATATTTCTTCTACGGTTGAAATATTAGGGTGTTACAATAATATATATATATATATATATATATATATAATTTTCTTATCAGGTGTTGCAATTTAAACACTTTATATGATAGTGTTATTCGGTCTCTATCATATCATATCTCTATCCAGCTTCATATCATATCCTGACCACCAAACGGGTAAAGGTTTTTGCGAAAGAAAATATATTGTCTTTAAAAGCATGTCGTTCTGTAATTTATAAGAAATAAAACTGAATTTTAGAACTAAAATAAAAAACGTATATTTTATAAGATGTAAAAAAGGTACCTAGCCCTCTTTTAAAACATTAAAATACTTTCTTTTTTTTTTTTGACTAAAAACATAATTTGTTAAGATATCTCCATATTTACTGTATATTAATAGTTGCAAGATATACCCCCTTGAAATGTCTTTCCATTAAAAAATAGACATTTTAATCAAAACATATAACATTAAAATACTTTCTTGATGTAAAACAAATACTTTATTTGTTTATTTATGCTATGAATAATAGTTGCAAGATACACCCCTTTGAGTTGGTTTAGAAACTAGCAGGATAGGATAAGAAAATAATTTATTAACTTACCTTTGTCAAATATATTTTAAAATATAAAATATGAATTCTATAATATATATATATATTAAAAAAATAAAAATAAAAATCGATGTTAAACTAAATTTTTTAAAATATTAGTACTTTATTTAAAAATATAATATATAATTTTATGATAAAGATAATTTTGATTTTTTGTGTAATCTAAAAACTAAAAAATCTATTGAAATTTAAAAATTAAAGTATGTGGTAAAAATTAAAATTATTTTTAAAAAAGTATAAAAATGTAAAATTAATTTAATTTTTTAATAAAAATAAACATAATTCTTATTAAAAAAGTATAAAAATGTAAAATTAATTTAATTTTTTTAATAAAAATAAGTTGTCATAAGGGTAGTTTTATCATTAACATATATTATATATCATATTATTATTTATTAGCTTATCTAAAATTTACAATAGTTAATAAAAATATGTTATATGATATGTAATCTTTGTACCTAAAAGGGAATAATATATATATATATATATATATATTACATTCTTATCTGTCTGCTTCATATCATATCCTGACCACCACACGGGTAAGGGTTTCTGCGAAAGAAAAGATATTGTTTTTGAAAGTGTTCTGTACCGTATCTCCGAGCTAGGAGGCAGTCTGAGATAGTTGGTAGATTAGATCCTTGATCAGCAGTTAGTCCGATCCGAGCTGGGGTGTGGTACCTGCAAAGACACTCCGACGCTCAAGTCAGGAAAGTCGTCAAGCAGAGCATATTCTTAGGATGAGATTGCTTACCATTAATGAGCATTGAATGCTTATTTATAGTGTTTGGTGGTGTTTGACTCAATGATCCTGGACCGTCCGATCCAGTGCTTCGATTTGGTCCATTGATGAATGGATTTGTTTTTTGTATGTGGGCCTTTTGATAATGGCCCTTATGATGTAGGATATGAAGGCCCATACCATAAAAGAAAGCATGTCATCTTGTAATTTATAAGAACTAAAAGTGAATTTAAGATGCTTCAGAAAGAAAGTGAATTTAAGAACTAAAATCAAAAAGTGTATATTTTATAAGATGCAAAAAGGTACGCAAGTGCACTTAGATGAGATGGTAGAGGTCTTATCCAACTTTACCAATGTCTTAGGTTTGTATCCAGCCTTAGGCATACAACCGTTTTAAATCTCTTGAAGGAGAGCTTTGCCTCCCATTATGATCCTATTCGACTCAAGAGATTAGTCTTTGCCGAAGATACCCGATTTATACCAAAAATAATATGAAAAAGATACCTAGCCCTCTATTAAAACATTAAAATACTTTCTTTTTTTACTAAAAACATAATTTGTTAAGATATCTCTATATTTAAGGTATATTAATAGTTGCAAGTTACACCTCTTTGAAATGAATTTTCCTAAAAATAAAAATAGATATTTTAATAAATATATAACATTAAAATACTTTATTTATTTGTTCATTTTTAAATTTATTTATGGTATATTTTTGTTTTGAAAGCATTTATGGTATATTAATAGTTGCAAGATACACCCCTTTGAAATGACTTTTCATAAAAATAAATATAGTATATAACATTAAAATTCTTTCTTTTTTTTATTTATTTCTTTGTTGTCACCAAATAAAATAGACATTTTAATAAATATACAAATAAATATAATTAAATACAAGAATCATAGGATGTGATGATGAGTCTGCCTGATTGGGCTAATCCATTTTAACAAAAAAAAATAGGACCGTTACTAGGTTTAGTGCTTAAGAAAACGACTTTCGTCACTTTTTGCCTATAAATATTCACATTTCAGAAATTGCGCGTGTTTTTCAGTGAAAGTGCGAAGTGTTATATAATACTCTGAGAGCAAAGACGAAGAAATTGAATTCAGTTGATTAATTCAATTTTCTTTGATTTTTGATTTCAGAGATAACTGAGTTTGCGTGTGTCTGAGTACTTCTTCTGTGCTTCGTCGGAGGCGGATTCCTCCTCAAGCTTCTTCGACGTCGTTTTTCTTGAACGACAACGGTACCGTCTCTTTCTTTCTGTCTTTTTTCTCTTTTTTCTAATCTCATTCCGTGATTGTTTGTTTGATTGATTGAATTAATGCATCAAAACATGTTCTTGATTTCTTGCATGCTTTGTCGTGTGATTGAAGCTTCAATGATGATCATGGAAGTTGAATTTTCGATGGATAAACATGTCTTTGATTTCTTGCATGCTTTGGCTTGTGATTGAAGGCTTTTAACATTTTGGATGATGATGATCATGGAATTGGAATTTTTGATAAGTTTGAAATTATCAAATGTCAGTCTTTTTGTTTTTTTTAACATGCAAACGGTGTTTTTAGATTAAAAAGAGGAACTTTATTGAGGAGATGAGGTTTGATGAACTGGTAAAACGGGAAAAGGGGGAAATGTAGGAACTTTATTGAGAAGGCACACTTATATATATATATATATATATATATATATATATATATATATATATATATATATATATATATATAGTTCTGGATTATATGTATCTGAAAGTTACCTTTGATTTCAGTCAATTTGAGTCAAGCTGGTTGGACCCATTTCAGGGACAAAGTTCTGTTGGACACTATTTTCTCCATCAGAAGACTCAATCTGAGACTAAGTTCTCTGTGGTCAAAAGACTTGAACCCAACACTTTGATTAAGGGAATCAAGTTCTTTTTTGCTTGGAGTTCTTTGTTATACTACTTATTAGTTCCTAAAGTCCCTACCTAGACTTGGGGTCAATGTGTTTTCAAATAAAACCAATTTTAAACCAAATATAAGGTTAGCTATCTGAGATGAAAATCACTCTGTCATGGTACAGAAGTTATCATTTTGTTGTTCGTAGAAATATTTTGCAGTAAGAAATGAGATACCTTCATCCTGTTTTTGGTTTAAGAGTTATCTTTATCCCAAATTTTTGAACTCTAGGTTTTCGGCTTTTTGGCAAAAGTATAAGTTGTAACTCAATGATACAGTTGCTTGATTGTTGCTACTTCTAAGTTCTAACACTATATCATGTCATTTTAATAACTCGGTGCTGTTAGGAATCAAATTTATTAAAATTTATCAGTAAGGTTAAAACAAGTGATATGCCACAACTTCATAGACCAAAGTAAGTTGTGGGTTTGTGTTTTGTGTGTTCTCCAGTTCAGGAACAGCTGCCCCCGTATTTTTATATCGTACATATAATATCTCTTGTACATTTATGTGCCCCCTTCATATGTGTCCTTTAAGAAACTAACTTGATTGGAATACTCTTTTTCTGGTGCTTCAGATAGTTTAAATTGAATGGATTCCAATAATTCGAGACCTGCTCAGGGTACTGAACCCACTACTGAGCCAAGTGACTGGAGAGCTGAACTGCCACCTGACTCACGCCAAAGAATTGTCCACAAGATGTAAGATTCAGTGCACCATTCTGTACCAATTCCTAATATACAACTTTGCTCAAGATTCTATTTGATATGTGAGAAATAATAGGCAAAGATATTCAAGTTCCATGCATGATCTTTAATATGACTTACTTCTTGCATGGGTGAGCTGGGAATAATCATTGGGTGTTAACTTGAATGTTAATTTTTTTTAATTTTTAATTTCGCCAATCATCATCTGTTGCATTACAAAACAGTTTGGAATAATTGGAATAAGCTTCTTTGTATCATCAAATAGCAATACAAAGAATTAAGAATTATTCGATGATTTGATTAACTTATTACCGCTGATGTTGTGTAGCCTTTAAGGCATCATCTAATGATGATTTGATTGACTATTTATTGCTAATCTTGTTTAACTGTCACATGCATTAACTAATTACGGTACATTTGTTCTCCAATTGTAGAATTGAAACCTTAAAAAAACATCTTCCTGTTTCTGGTCCCGAGGGATTAGCTGAACTTCAGAAGATTGCTCAAAGATTTGAAGACAAGATTTTTAACGCTGCGGCAAGCCAGGTACATTTATTATGAGTATTTGGAGCCTCTATTTTCATTTATGGTTACTTGTGTAACTATGTGGAAGATTGATTGTCTAACTTGGTACTGGTGTTTCTTCTTTTCAGTCTGATTATCTCCGGAAAATATCTTTGAAGATGCTTACAATGGAGAGTAGATACCAAAATCTCAGTGCAAACAATATGCCATCAAATCAAGTTGGCCCTAGCAATATACCGACCGATCAAGGTTAGCAACTTGGCATTTATTAGCTAGGGTTCGGTCATTGTATCCTGACGTTGTACCAGAGTTTGCAAATCCTATTTGATTATTTGTGCATATAAATATTGAGAGATGTGTTTAAACTCTAATTTTGCATCTTAAGAATTTAAGATATTAAAAACTTGAAAGATAAATAAATAATAGATTGTCGTTAGTATTTTCAAAAGTTATGAAACTAGAGTAAAATGATTGCAAACTGCCATATTAGCCGTGTTGTTATGTGGTAGTTTAATAAACAGTTAATGCACATTGGTCCACTGAGTCAACATGGAACTTCATATATGTAGAATGTATAGATAGATGCTGTTGGGACTATGTAGTTATTGGGATCTGATTGATTTATATAATATGCATAAACAAGATTTTTCAACATTGGTCATCATACTATCCTTGTCCTTTGTCTTGTTTTATTTCCTTTTCTTTCTTGATCTTGTTTTAAATATTGTGATCCATACCTTTTTTTTTTTTTCCCCTCTCACCTTGTGAAACTGTTTTTTATAGGACTTGCTTTGCAGCCTCAAGTTCATAATCCAGGGCAGCAACATCCCAATCCTATGCCTAGTCAACCCCAGCCTATGCCTAGTCAGCCCCAGAATCGTCAACAAGTTCTGTCTCAGACAATTCAAAATAATGTTGCACCTCAATCTAACCTTCCATCGGTATCTAGTCTAGCCCAGACTCCTACCCAAAATATCGGCCAAAATTCCAACACACAAAACATAGCTGAGCAAAATTCAGTGGGTAGCAGCGCTATTGGCCAGAATTCCAATGTACAAAGCATGTTTCCTAGTTCTCAGAAACAAATGTTAGGAAGGCAACATGTTGATCCCCAACAGCAACAGCAGCAATCACAGAATCAACAGCAGATTCTTTACCAACAGCAGCAGCTTCTGAAGAATAAGTTCCAGATGTCTCAGATGCAGCAGAAACAACAGCAGAGCCCTATGCAACCAAATCAGTTGCAATCTTCTCAGCAATCTGTTATGCAGCCTTCCATGAAGCAAACATCTCTATCTAGCCTACCACAGAATCAGCAATCTTACAATGTTCAACAGTCACAACAGTCCACGCTTCAACAACATTCCCAAGCTATTAGGCATCAGCAACAACAGACTTCTATTGCCCATCAGCAACAAACAGTAAAGACTCAACAGCCTATGTTGCCATCTCAACAACAGCAGCTTATGGGGTCTCAGTCAAATGTAACGAAGGTGCAGCAGCAAGCTCAGATGCTTGGGAAAAAGAACAATGTTAGTGATATACAGCAACCTCAGAGGTTGCTTTCACAGCAGAATAATCTTATGAACCCGCAACAGCGACAACAACAGTTAATAAATAAGCAAAGCAATCTAACGAATATACAGCAACAACAAAACTTGGGAAATAATGTACCAGGGTTACAGCAGCAACAGCTGTTTGGAACTCAGTCTGGCAACCAAGGCATGCAAACAAGCCATCATTCTGCACACATGCAACAGCCAAAGGTTTCAATGCAGCAACAATCACAACAAAATGCATCAAATAAGCTGCCACCTATTTCACAGCAGTCACAGCCACAGGCTTCACAGCAGCACTTGATGTCGCAGACTCGCACTCAGCCTGCACAGATGCAACAGCAACTGGGTTTGCAGAAGCAGCCGAATCCCTTGCAAAGAGATATGCAGCAAAAACTTCAGCAACAAAGTGCTCTTGATCAGCAAAAACAGTTATATCAATCTCAAAGAGCTCTTCCGGAAACGTCAACAGGTATGTACTTGCATCCATGCATTTATTCGATCTGTCATTATATTCCTTGTGAGTCATTGGCTCTATTAGCAAAATCCAAGTAATCTGGTAGAACTTAACCAAGTGTACGAGTAAAAATAGGAATAGGAGACAGAAAATGGTACTACCTCCGTCCCAAATTAAGTTTCACTTACTAAAAATGTTCTCCTCAAATAAGTGTCATTTTAACCCTAATTAATACTATGTGGATCACTCCCACATCATTATCATCCACTTTGCATTTATGATAGTGGTGAATAAACCAATTATTAATAAGGCTATTTTTAAAATTATTCTTCTCTTTCTTTAATTTACACTTTTTTCTTAATATGTGTGATTATCAAAAGTGACACTTAATTTGGGACGGATGGAGTATATCATTCAACACTTACCCCTCTGATCAAGCTGATACAGAGGTAGGAAGTGATACATAGCCTGAACATTCCTCAGGGTATTTAAGTGGGCATGGCCATATCTCAACTGGCTCTAGGTATTACAATTAGTTAAGTCGGTTATTATCCCATGCCGCTTTTCTGTTTTTCCTTGTGTTGGCCCTTTTTAAAACTACCCTGCTATCATACCTCATGCATTTTCTTAGCATTGTATGTTCATGTGTATTTCATATTACATCTGTTGCAGCTTCTGCGGATTCTACTTCACAGACTGCACAACCAAGTGGGGCTGATTGGCAAGAAGAAGTGTACCAAAAGGTACTAAGCTGTATTTCTTATAACTTGTATTTCCTCACTGAAGTCTTGCAACTTACACCAGAAATTAGTCAAGCAAATGATAAGTAAAATAAAGATTTATATGTTGGTTTTTATTGTGCGAATTTCACTTAACATTAAAAGTATGAACTCTTTTGGTCTTGGAGGAAAGTTCATGAAGTGTTTCTTGTAATTGGCCTTAAACCATTTTTTCCGTTCCATGTACTCATCCTTAGTATGATATTTGAAAACTTGTGCCTTGAAACTGCAGAAACTTCTGATATTTGACAAGAAAAACTAAATTCAGTTTTATGTCTGAGTGAACAGTTTTTATTGGCGCCCTTTTTATTCTCTGTTAGTTAATGCCATCCTGCCATCCAAATAGTGTATGTGTGATTATTAATCCTATGCTATATTCATATGAGCAGTGTTGCTTCAGTGAAAGTTGGTGTTATTATTTAGACCTTAGACATCATCCCAACTTAAACATGAAATTGAAACATGCAATTTATGATACCTTATAATAGGAAAAGTAAAAAGAAAATAACTTCTCGTATCATCTCTAGAAGTGTTAATGCAAAAATGAAAGAGATGTTCTTGCATGGGGGGTTTCAAGGTTATAATGGTTGTGATTATTTCATTACGTCGATTTCGATCTACTGATTCAAACCATGAAAGATTTCAGGTTACTAATGTATTGATTATTTCATTCTGCTGATTTCAACTCACAGATCCAAACCTTGAAAGAAAATTCCTTGGCAGAATTGAAAGACTTTTACCAGAAAATTACTATGCGAATTCGGCAGGTATGTTTACAACTCTAGTTTAAATTTCCATTTTTAAAAGCTGTTATTGATAAAGCATCCTTTGCTATTGGATTTATCGCCGTAAACCGTAGAATCTGCACGCCGTTCTAACCACTAAATAGTATTAAGCTTTAACCCCATTGTGAAATAGATGTTTTGTTCCTATGTGTTTCCATATAATTTATGGATGATGCAGGAATAATATTTTAAAATATTTTATAACTACATAGAAGCATTTAATATATATATTGGAACCCAAAAAAAGTAAAAAGCATTTAATACTTATTTTTCCACCAGTCCGGACGATTTATAGGCAATAATTTTGTCAATGAAGGGTATTAAATACTTCTTAAGTCATAACATGTTCCTTGAGTGCATTTTCATTAAAAGCCATATTTATCAGTGTGTCTGCTTGTACTCTTTTTAATACAATTTCCAATTTTCTTTATCAGCATGAATCAAATCCTCAACAGCAGAAGCCAGATCATCAGATTGAAAAGATGAGGGCATATACAGTGATCTTGGAAAGCCTCATGGGATTCTTACAGGTTTCCAAGAACAACATTCATCCAAGTTTCAAGGGAAAAGTGGAAAAATATGAGAGGCAGATTATGGCTTTCCTTAATTCAAATAGGCCTAGGAGACTACAGCCAGGACAGCTTCCCCCAACTCAAATGCCCTCTACGGCACAGTCACAATCTCAAGTTACTCCAGTACAGTCTCGCGAAAATCAAATGAACTCCCAGCTGCAGCCATCAAATTTACAAAGTTCTGCAGCAACACTAAAGCAGAACAATATTCCTAGCTTGCAGCACAATTCCGTGTCTAGCTTATCGACAGCACAACATAGTATGTTAAATTCAATGCAACCTGGTAGTAATTTAGATTCTGGACAAGGAAGTTCCATGAACTCCCTGCAACAAGTTCCAGTGAGCTCCCTTCAACAAAAATCTGTTAGTTCTCCTCAACAAACTAACATCAGTTCGTTACCGTCACAAGGTGGGGTAAATGTGATCCATCCAAATCCAAATACCCTTCAACAAAAATCTGTTAGTTCTCCTCAACAAACTAACATCAGTTCGTTACCGTCACAAGGTGGGGTAAATGTGATCCAACCAAATCCAAATACCCTTCCGTCAGGTTCCAGTATGCTTCAGCACCAACTGAAACATAAGCAGCAACAACAAATGCTGCAGAATCAGCCATTAAAACAACAATATCAGCAGCCACATTTGATGCAGAGGCAGCAGATCCTGCAGCAGCAGCAGCAACAGCAGCCAGCAAAGCAACATTTGTCTGCACAACCACGTACGCATCAAATGCCTCAGCTTCACCAAATGAATGATACAAATGATATGAAAATGCGACAAGGAGTCGGTGTTAAGCCATCAGGCTTTCAGCAACATCTTACCGCAGGTCAACATTCTGCTTATTCTCATCAAAAGTTGAAACAAGGGGGTCCATTTCCTGTTTCTTCACCCCAACTTCTTCGGTCAGCATCGCCTCAGATTCCACAACATTCATCTCCCCAAGTTGGCCAACAAACTCATCTGTCGTCTCTAACAAAACTTGCTACTCCTCTGCATTCTTCTAACTCACCTTTTGTGGGCCCTACTCCTTCACCTCCTATGCCAGGAGGTTCTGAGAAGCCCACTCCTGGTGTTTCGTCATTACCAAATGCTGCCAATGTTGGACAATATACAGGGGATGCAGCAGCGCCAGCTCAATCCCTTACCGTTGGGACTCCTGGTATATCGGCTTCTCCTTTATTGGCAGAATTCAGTGGTCCAGACGGTGGTCATGATAATGCTTTAGCAGCTACTTCTGAGAATTCGACGAAAGAGAATCCTATGGATCGCCTAGTTCGAGCGGTTAGTCCAACAAGCCAATCTTATGCTAACTTGATCAGTTGTTGTGCGTACGAATTATTTATTAGATGTGACAAATTACAGAGAGAAAAGGTTCTTTAATTATTCTGTTGTGTTAATTTTGGAATTATATATGACAAATTTATGTCTGAATAATGATGGCAGGTGAAATCAATGTCAACTGATACATTAACTTCTGCTGTCAATGCTATGTATTCGGTTGTCAGCTTGGATGATACGATAGCAGGATCAGGTCCAGGTAATGGATCCAGAGCAGCTGTTGGTGAGGATTTGATTTCCATCACTAATTGTCGTGTTCAGGCTAGAAATTCCATTATTCAAGATGGTACTGATGCAACCAAGAGGATAAGGCGCTTCATCAGGACTAAACCCTCAAATGTTGTGTCATCTGCTGGCAGCGTGAATGATAGTATCATGCTGTCATCTGCTGACAGCGTGAATGATAGCATCATGCAGTCATCTGCTTCAGAGTCAACTGCAACATCTAATGCCAAGAGGCCAAAGGTGGAGGTACTAAATTGTATATTTTTAACTGTTGCTTTTTATTTTACAATTGATATCTTTTACTGTCTCTTTGTTCAGTGGCTAAACATCGTGATTTTTGTGTTCGTACACATGGATAGATGCATTTACATGTTAGCTACAACACTTTTCCCCCCTTTTAACACACTTCCTTGCCCAACTCAATATTCAAATTCTTCTATATCTTCGGTTAGGATAGGAGAATCGTTAATGATAGTGAAAAGAACCTTAAATAACAGTAGCAACTGAAAGGGAAAAGGTAACTCAGTGATGAAATTAAACTGTATATTATATGTGTGGCAATCGGTCGTTAATTCCTTCCAAATTCAAAGGGACTAACACGCCATCAATCACAGATGGAGCTAATAAAATATACTTCCTAGATTGTGATGATTTTAGTACTCTTGTATCATTGCTAGCAAACCACTATACACTTTGTGCATTTTCTCATGAGTTAGTATTTAGCTGATGTGATATTTTGGTCTTTGGTTCTGATATAGACTTTATGTGAATTATGCAGCAGGTTAATCACGCCCTTTTGAAAGAAATAAGGGAAATTAATTGCCGACTTATTGACACAGTAGTTGGCATAAGTGATGAAGATGTTGATCCAGCTGCAGCTGCTCTTGTTGCTGCTGAAGGAGCAGAAGGGACATTTGTCAGATGTTCTTACATTCCTGTAGCTCTCAGCCCAACCTTAAAAGCCAGATATGCTTCATTACAGGTGAAGGGCTCTGAGATCTCGCAATCGCAAAGATTTTAAACCTTTATATTTTATCTATATTATTTGATTTGTTTTGTTAGCCTTACATGTGTTTTATCATCTTCTTACAGTCACCTATTCAGCCACTGCGTTTGCTGGTTCCTCCAGACTATCCTAACTGTTCTCCCATACTCCTAGACAAGTTTCCAGTTGAATCCAGGTGAGATAACAATCACTTTGGCATCTTGAGTTATAACTGTTTTAAACGAAAGTCATGTATTCTCCTTAAACCGTCAATAATCAACCCAAGAGCGTTTGGATGAGATGATTAGGGTCTCTTCCAACTTAACCAAGCTTAACCAAGCTCCTGAATTCGAATCCAGCATTGGGAATGCAGTAGCGTTAAAACTCTTGAGGGAGAGTTTTGCCGCTGAGGGAGAGTTTTGCCGCCCATTGTGGTTCTACCAGGCTCGAAGGATTACTCTCTGCAGTTGCGCACAGAGGATATTTGGTTTATACCAAAAAAAAAGAAATCCGTCAATAATCACAGTGCATAAGTGATTGGCTTGCTATTATCAGCAGAAAGGATAAACATTTAAATTCTGTAAAACTTTTGTGATGACTTTGACTCCAGCTTAAGCTATTACATGCATAAAATATTTGTATTGTTTATAAGTCTGAGTAAATTATCTACAGTTTTTAATGCATATCTGTTATTTTATTATGGCAGTGAGGAGAGTGAAGATCTAAATGAGATTACAAAGTCAAGCTTTAGCATATCCATACGTTGTTTATCACAACCTATGTCTGTTAAGGATATAGCAAAGACTTGGGATAAGTGTGCTCGCGGCGCTCTTACTGAGTATGCACAAAAGAGTGGTGGAGGAACCTTCAGCTCTAAGTATGGGACTTGGACGAATTGCTAAACCTTTGCATAAGGATCATAGACATTCTATGCTGAACTTTTTTGTTTTGGCCTATAAGTTTATCAGACATTTTGATTTTCTGAATACTAGCAGTTTTGAGATGTCAATAAAAGCTCATTTATGAACTAGCATACCATAAAGTTATGACAACTTTTATATATCATAAAGTTATGACAATTTTTATATACTTCTCTTCTGGGGTCCTATTTATAAGAAAAATTTGCAGTTTAAGTTCATTAAATAGGATTAGATGGAGTACCATAAAGTTTAGACAGTTTTTATGCTCCTTGGCATAATATTACATTTATCCAGGTGATCATGGCTGACCATTTTAATGTGGAAATATATATGGTGCCTACTCGCCTTTCTACCATGTTTGTGAAATCTAAGTCTTGTTGAAATTTCATAAAATCGTGTTATGGTCTTTTGACAAAATCAAGGCCCTTTTTTAAGTTATCATGTTATTTCGAGTTTACATATTAAATTGATACTAATCTTATTTAAGTAGTTATACAATAGAAGAGTATTACTCCTTATTGTATCTACTTATAAGAAATATTTGTAGTTTTAAGTCTATTGGTTGCGAGGGTTTTTGTTGATGTTCCTCCTTGCTTGTATTCTTTTTTTCTTTTTTTATTAATAAATTTTGGAGGTGCCGTAGATGATTGGTGGGAAAACTATTTAGGATCGAACCCGAGTACTAGCCGTGTCCGCCCCTTTAGATGAAGTGCATTAACTACTAGCACTCAAACTTGGAGTTGATGTCAAAAATATTTTGTAGCTTAGTAGAAACCGTGATTCTAGATTCAAAACAGGCCCTGAATTTTCTATTTTTGTTTTAAATAAATACTATAAATACTATTTTAGATCAAAGAAGTACAATTCGGTTTAATAGTGGTTACGGTTCGCGTAGGAAATACTAGACCCAAGACCCGTGCTACGCACGCGTTGGCGAAGTTGGAGGGGGGATATCGTTCTTGATTGTTAGCGCATGAATAAATCGTAAATATTTATGACGTGTAATGACAATAATAATGAATAATAATAATATTGATTCGTTGAAAGTAGTGTCGTTTGTTTAAATGAAGTACAATTACAATTTGCGTGTATGAAGTGCCAATAGAAGAGGTTAGGTAGCTATTTGTTGTTTGGCAGTACAGTGTCGAGGCACTTCTCCCAAGATGGGGTATGGAAAGCTGGGGTCTAATGTCGTCTCTAATTGTGGATAAGAGGAAGAAACATCGTTGAAATAGATGATAGAGAAGGGTTGGTATGAAGTCGCAAAAGATGGAGTGATTGCATTAGGAGATAAGTTCTGCTCGTTGAAAGTAGTGTCATTCATTTAAATCGAGTACAATTACAATTTACGCATATGAAGTTCCAATTGAAGTGGTTAGGAAGCTATTCGTTGTTTGGCATGAAATTGTGGAAGCACCTCTCCCAAGGAGGTGGTACGGAAAGTTGGGGTCTAATGTGGTCTCTAATTGGTGAGTTATAGGAAGACACATTGCTAAAATACAGGATAGAGAAGGAGACCAAGTATGTTGCTGAGCAAAAGCATTTGGTGTCCAGCTAAACCGAAGTTGCACTTTATTTTGATTACACGTACTAAATATTTGTGAAATGGAAAACAAAAAAAAGATGTTGTTATTCAAGCGGAGACATAAGTAGATAAAAATGAAGTTGGACTTTATTGCTGACTCACTTAGTGTTAAGTCATTGCATAAAATATGCAAATGTAAAAGAAAGTAAATAGTGATAGAGGATACCAAGTGGATGCCCAACTCTATTGATTATGTTGCGGAGGAAGAGAAGTTGGTGCCTAGCAACACTAAAGTTAGAATTGATTATAAAAATATAACTTCGAATTGTAAACCAGCAAATGAATAAATACTGTAATTTATGTAATAAATTATACAATGCCGAACAAAATACAACTAAATGTAATAAGCATTAATATTGTATAAGCTTTTAAAGAAACACTTATCTTACATTTGGTTAAAAAAATATACGCGTCACTCTAAACAATTGACAAAACATATAAACCAAAGAACTGCACAAAATAGGTAAATTTTTGAATGTATGTTGTATTTTGAGTGGCTGAAAGAAAAAACTAATTAGGTAAATTTTTAGAGCGATGTTGTCTACTGTTTATGACACTATAAGGTTAATTTGTAGGTGTTGTGAGTAGTAAATTGTTTTTTTTCCAACATGTTGAATAATTTGTATGCTATATGTTGGTATATTATAAGTCTGAAATCTGTCATACCAATACTCTGAGTTCATGATTACCATGATCATACATAATTCAAATTTGGCGAAGGAGGAGGGTGAATATCGTTCTTGATTGTTAATGCATGAACGAATGATAAATATTACGTGCAACGTCAATACTACGAACGTTGGATTTTTTTGCTCAGCAACACGATCAACAGACTTCAAAATGCACTCTATGTCCTCTGTCACATCTTACTTTCGTTATATTAATCAATTCCTGTCTTTGACATAATCTATGGATACATAAGAAAAATGATTAGGTGCATGCATTGAGTTATCATTTTTGATTTTCTTTGTTCTAAATGTGTTGTCAGGCACCGATTCCTCTTTGTTATGGAGTATGAATTTCTTTGATTTGTTTAAATTTGGGGATTAGGGATTCCATAGGAGAAAAGTTGAAATGCTTGTTCCAACGAAGACCTTGTTTTAATAAAAAGTGCAACAGTACAAATATCAAGAAAATGTAATACGCATACAGAAAATCAACACGTATATTTGATAGCTTTCGACTACAACAGAAGTGACTTTCAGACACCTAAATTAACTGGTCGACACTTAAAAACACAAATAATACAGCTAACGCGTAGACAACATTCGCTAAATAATTTTTTCGTGCTAATAGCATCAGACCAATATTGGATTATCGGCAGTGGATCCAACAACTCTGTGGGGAAAGTAGTAGCCTTGTCGAGTGATTCCATTGACATTTGGGCGAATAATTTGAATGGGATTTGGATAAGTCCACATAAGTGTATGCCTAACACGTTCAGCAGTCATAGAACAGCGTATTTTAAAGCGTCCTTTAGACGTGTTTGTCAACTCAACAACCCTTCTCCGCGATGTCCCATACAACGGATCAGCTCCGAAGATTCTCATAATCTCAGTGGTACGTGTCTTAAGATAAACAGCCCCGCGGACACCCACAAAGATAGTGGCAGGGTAGATTGTACCAGTAATAGTTTCTATCCGAAGTCTTGAAACCGGATATGCCCATATTCATTATAGAAGTCAGTGCCAATCTTAATGAGCTTCTGTAAGAGAAATTAAAACCACGTAAAGGGTAATGTATGAATAAATACAAATTGTAAAAACAGACTGAATGTGCCACAAAAAAGCGAAACTTACTGTATCAAGAGACATAACAGAGGTGAACGAATTGTTAGACATATGATCTGGTATAAACCTATTAACAAATGACTGAAAAGGGGAAAAAATGGACTAGTTAGATGACGTAATTCAATGATTTCCATGTTGTATTCACTTATACATGTAAATTAACTGACATATGCAATTAACCATATTCACTAATGGCACCATAAGTTAATCTGATTACAACAAATGGTATGTATTTGAAAAAATTTCCTTTCTAAAGTCTTGAAGGTAGGGTATGCCCATATTCATTATAGAAGTCACTATGAATCTTAATCAGCTTCTGTAAAACAAATCAAAACCACGGAAAGGGAAATGTACGAACAAACACAAATTGTAAAAAAAGACTAAATGAACCACAAAAAAAAGCAAAACTTACTGCATCGAGAGACATATCAGAGGTTAACGAATTGTTAGACATATGATCTGATATAAAGCTATTAGCAAATGACTGCAAAGTGAAAAAATTTAAGTAGTTAGATGACGTAATTCAATGACTTCCATGTTGTCTTCACTTATACATGTAAATTAAACGACATATGCAATTAACCATCTTTACTAGTGACACCATAAGTTAATCTGATTACAACAAATTGTATGTTTCAAAAAAAAATTCCATACAACTGCAGCATCATTTGTCAAGAGAACTAACAAATACTGATAGGTTGTAAATAAGTAAACTTCGAAAGAGGTTTCATATAAGCCCATCAGTCACATATTGGTTACGTGGGATCCATCATGTAACTTTATAATTTGACTCTACAGGCCCAACAATAACAACTACTTAGCTGTCACATGCCGCAACAAATTCACAATAAAAATAAGTATTACTTAACAAACAATATATGATAGATAAGCATCAAAAAGTTGGACCAACACTGGTGGGAAATCTACACAGAATTTGACACTATCCACTCTAAGTTAAATAATTGATACGTTTTTTGTGGTTCCATGTGTTGGTAATAGAAAAAGACAGATGCTAGAAATTGTAAATAATTTTATGCCAAATGGAAATTATGCAAAGGAATACATCTTTTTATTTATATTTTTTATATATTAATATCAGATTCCTCAACTCCAATTCCACTATATATATATATATATATATATAGATAGAGAGAGAGAGAGAGAGAGAGAGAGAGAGAGAGAGAGAGAGAGAGAGGTGTAGAAGAGCAGAGTAAGCAGAAAAGAAAATCGTAAGTTACTATTGTTTTTTTATACTTCATATGGTGTGTAAGTTAAATAAGGAGATTGGGGCTTCTTTTTTGGTTCTTCTACTCATTTTTGAGATTATTTAGCCAAAATGAAATCATAGATATTAACTAATTAAATTGAATCATGATGATTCAAAACAAATTCTTCATTGGTACATAATCATTCTTCTTATACATGTATAGACTATAATTTTTAAAATTTGAAGCACACACTCTTAAGTAAATGTGAAGGAGATAAAGTAATTAATATAAGGAAAGTAAAAAGTGACAGGAAACACCAAGTGCATTCCCAAGTCTCTTGATGATGTTGCTGAGCAAGAGAAATTGGTGCCCAGCAACACAAACAGAAAGAAGAACTTAATGCATGCGCATAATCATTTGTTGATTTTTTTTTGAAATGTACATACAAATCTCTCATCTCCCACCTCCTCTCCAAATATTCTCACCTCACTTATGTCGTCTTCTTTTTTCTCTTCCCTCTAAGAACGTCGTATCATCTCTCTCTTTTTGCTCTAGATTTCCTCATCAAAGTTCAGAATTCCTCCCCACACCTTCAAATCGCTCTTCACAACTTCAGATTGGCCACGCAAAGGCGCTATTTCACCCTATAAATTTTTTCCAATTTAGTTTAAGCGTGTAGATGAACATGTGTCATTTTTTTGTCCTCAATTTTAATTTTCGGTGCTAGATCTTGTAATTTTTAATTGTCTGTAATTTTAATGAATAGGGGCAACCAGTAAAGGTTATAGAAAAGCCACTGGGAACAGTTTCTCATTCCCATGCCTCACTCTCCCTAATCTCTGATTCTCTCACTTTCCCTACTTCATCTCCCTCACATGTACATACAAATATCTCATCTCTCCCACCTCCTCTCAAAATGTTCTCACCTCACTCATACAAATATCCTTTTTTTCTTCTTATTAGTTTGTCAGCGTCAAAAAACAAAAATATAGGCGTGGAAGTAATTACATTAGAGAGAAAGAAAGAAAATGATTGAATAAAAATGCTACAACACTATAAAATATTACAATCAGTTGTAAATTCAGTGTTGCTGAGCACCAAGTTCTCTTGCTCAGCAACATTATCAAGAGACTTGGGAATGCACTTGGTGTTCCTTGTCACTTTTTAAGGACCATAATTTTATAAAATATGAATTTCATTTTGAAATGATTTCTTTTTTATAGGATGTTCAGTTTGGCCATGCAATGGTGCTATTTAACAGTATATTTTTTCATGATTTTTTTATTAAAAGATTTTATTTGATTTTTGCTCCTCTTCTTTTTGTTTTCAACCAACATTAAAACCTTTTTTCCCTCTTTTTAGTTTGTCAGTGTAGAAAGACGAATGGTAAATATCCGTAGCTATATGATAAATATGTGGCATTGTTTTGGACATATAGGCGTAGAGCTTTTAAAAAACAAAAATATATGCGTGGAAGTAATTACATTAGAGAGAAAGAAAGAAAATGATTGAATAAAAATACTACAACACTATAAAATATTACAATAAATTGTAATTTCAGTGTTGCTGGGCACCAAGTTCTCTTGCTTCAAAGAAATGAACTAAAAAAAGAAACTTCTCAAATTTGAACCAAAAGCAACAATGGTAAAATATTTTTTATTAGTCAATTATATAGTGCATGTAAAATATATTATAAATTTTGGAAATAAGTGGAAGCAAACACATAGGGTCTGTTTGGGAGCTTTGAGAGGAGAGGAGGGGAGGGGAAGGGAGGGGAGGGGATGGGAGGGTTAACCTTCCCCTTGTTTGGATGTCATAAATGGTGAAGAGAAGGGAGATGGAAGGCCAGTATATGCAAATAGACAATTTTACCCTTATCTATAAACTACACATGGCAAAGTGTGCTGTTTTTTATTGGATTATTTTTTTTTGACACAGTTTTTGATTGGATTATTTAAAATTAACGTTGCACCAGTTGTTTAAAAAAATTAACGCTGAAACCACCGTTACTTTTTTTACAACATTTTTTTTAAAAAAAACCTTTCCTTATTTAACTAACCACCATTTGTTTTTATTTTTTAACTACAACTTACTTTTTTTATTAACCAACAATTTGTATTAAAAAAATTTAAATATTAATATCAAGTATCCACCTTCTAAAAATTAAACATACACTTTTTTTATGAAAGTAAATTATATATACACCTTTTTTAACCAAGGTAAATTGGTAATACTCCAAATTTATTTATTACTATTTAATTCCAATCCAAAATTTAATTAATTTATAAAATGATAATTATAATCCAAAAACAAAAACAAGCTGAAATTCAATATTTTAATAATATTAGATGATTCAAACTGAGATAATGCTCATCAAACTCAAAATTACAAAGACATTGTTTTTGAAAGAGTCAACAAATGATTATCTACTTGAGAGAGTCGACTTCAAATAAACCCGCATAAACATCCATTACCTGCACCCAAAAGAAAACACAAGATATGTAAACATAGCAAAAACAAAATGACGAAAACCTATGCAAGTAAAATATTATAAATTACATGTAACAATCTGGGTTAATTACAAGTGTGCTATAATTAGTATAAGCTCACTTCAACAACATCAATATTAGTATCTTCTTCAGAATACATAGATATTTTAACACATAAAAGATGTAACTAATATGGTTACTGTAACCAAGTGTAAATGCATATTTTACAGAAGCTCCACCAGTTGGACCATGAATCCTTAACTACTAGTAATAATTAACCCTAACAACACAGAGATATTTATAACTGAAGCTTGGCACAAGTCAGAATACAAATTGCTACTAAACAGATGCACATCTCAAAAGTACATGGTTTCAATTATACTAGCCTAATAACAATAACCATCAAGGCCAGCTACATCACTACCAAAAACAGCAGAGTAGGATAATTAGCAAAAAACAACTACTAAACTATGGTACTACCAAAAACATCATTAATTCCAGCTACATCAGTACCACAATTTTCAATCCATCATTAATAATTTGAAACAAGTATATAACAAATTAAAGAATACAAATTAGAAACCAAAATTCACACATCAGACTTGCTGAAAAATGGGACATGAGAGTGAGAAACCAAGATCATAGTAATCAAGAAGCAACATGTAACTTTTATTCTAGAAGAAGTTACTTTCCAGAGTAACCAATTCAGGCACTAGATATGCATTACATCAGAAACTTGCTAGCAGATATAACAGAAGCTACCATCTTAATGTTATATCAAAATCTCGTGTGCTTCTGTTATATCAAAATCAGCACCAACCATGTTAATGTTATATCAGTAACTTTGAGGCTAAACATTTCATCAGAAAGCTGATATAACTTGGTTCTTACTTTTTGCTGTCATTTTCAATTTCTGGTTGCAATCAGTCACACCTCAATGACAAAAACCGCATAGTTACATTTCAAGAAACATGTTTCATGTCTGTTTTCATGAACCAGCTATATCAATATATCTTGTTTTGTAATGATAAAAACTGAAAATTAGGAATTTTTTGTTTATATGACCATGTTGGCAGATTTAGGCATATCAATGTAATGGGTGCACTTGAAATTTTCATTTGCTTCGTGAACATCCTTTTCAGCAAAAAACATCCTTTTCAAAGTTGTTAAACTCCATACATTGCATCTGCAAATCGAATCTCCAAATTCCATCCAAATGAAGCTCCAATCATCACACATAAGCATAATTCAATGCAGTGCTACTGTAATCAAACTCAGTGTACAAAGGATCACGACAAAATGAAATGACTTCACCTAACCAAAAGCTAAATTAACCTATTGATAAGTAACAAGTAGCAAGAACACATTCCAACCCAGTGCTAGTTGTTTTACATAACAAGTAACTAACAGTGTACTATATTTTGTCTAGGCTCCTAAGCCTGCATAACTAACAACTTCTATTTTACATAACTAAGAACTTGATGTTCTACAAATGAGCTACATTTTCCTCAGGAGAGTTTCTTAAATCATAATTATGGAAAAGATTATGAAGTGTATTCATATACTTACACAAACTAAATGAAGTATTGGGAACACAATTTGCAAACAAATGAGAGCACAACTCAAACCAGAACTTTATTCAATTATTTAGCACTAACAGATTTACTAAAAATTACTAAACACAACTACTGATCAGTTTATTCTATTCACAAATTCATTGTAATCAGAAGCAAACAAAAGCATTAAAATAGAACCAAAAAGAACCATTATTATTCAATAATCAGAAGCTTAGCAAAGTGGCAGAGGAAAGAAAAACAAGCAAAAAGCATTAAAATAGAACCAACGTGGCAGAGGAAACAAAAAAAGCAAAAAGCAAGAAATAATATTATTCAATAATCAGAAGCTTAGCAAATCAAAAAGAACCACAAGCAAAAGAAGCAAAAGCAAAATCCAGAAACATTGTTTCACAAATCGAAGCAGAAGGAAACCGAGAAACAAAAACAAGAATCTTCGTTCAGAAATCGAAGCAAAAGCAAGAAAGAAGAGATACATACCAGAAGCAGATGAAACACAGAAGAAACGCAGCAAGGAGAAGTCGAAATCGGAAGAGAAGCTGGAAATAGTGAACAAGAACTGGAGAAGAAACAACGCTCAAACACCTTCAGTCGAAATCGGAAAAGACGCCGGAGAGGACGCAGCGAGAGAGACACCGGAGAGGACGCAGCGAGAGAAATGGAGAGAGTGACTCTGAAATCAGGGTCGTCTATTTTTGGAATTTTTGAATTTTAGTGAGGGCAACTTTGTCAATTCATACCCAAAACCCTTTAAAACCCTCCAATTTGGGAGAATGCAAAATTTGACCATCAGGAGGGGTTAGGAGGGTTTGACAAAACCCCCAAACAATTTCCCTAATTATTTTAAGCTCCCAAACAAGGGGTTCTTTCTCCATTAGCCCTCCCAACTCCCTCTCCCTTACCCTCCCAAACAGACCCTTAGTGAAAGTGACAAACCTTTTTGCGCCAGTAGCATCATCAATTACACAGTTTTTTCTTAAGCACACCCACGTTGAACCCCCACCCCTCGGAGCTCCATCTCAGTACGCAATTGGTGACCATCGACTCGAGTCATAGAAGTTTCTGCTTCCGCCACCAAACCATTAGCATTTTAACCATTGCTGCAAAAACAAACTAATGTCCATATCCCTTTCCAGAGAAGGCCTCAAAGTTGGAGTTGGCACCAGAAAATGCCCATGAAAAAAATGATCTTACGACAAAACACACAGTCAGAGACATAGAAATGGAATAAGCACAACAAGTGGAACTTCTATTCTCGCTGGTTTTAGAGCACCTTATTTTTGTATTGTGAATGAGAGTAATGGAGAGAGGTGAGCTCTAGAGAGTTTTTCTATTTATTTTCATATTAGGTGTCATCTTTAGAAGATGACATTAAATTTAAACATATGTGGTAATATAAGTGATTGACAACAAAAAATTGGCAACATATTAAGCGTATATGTGGCAGCCTAATCGAAGGACAACACAAAGAAAACATAATGTTGGCATGCAATGTTGATAAAAAAAAATTGAGTTTCATTGCTTGAGTTTTTTTTTCCCATACGTGCTTGAACTGCACACATTTTGGGTGGCACATGTGGAACTTCAGTGTTGTTGGGCACCAAGTTTTCTTGCTCAGCAACATTCTCAAAAGACTTGGAAATGCACTTGGGTGTTCCCTATCACTTTTTATATTAGGTGTTTAGTGTCCATAATTTTATATTAGGTGTTATGTTTAGAGGATGACATCAAATTAAAATATATGTGACCCCAAATTAAAATTACTATTGGCATGCAAGAAGACACTAAGTAGAATAGGTGTTGAATTAATGTAATGACAACACATAGCAACATTTAATAAATTTTGAGTTATGAAAAAAAAAGAATAATGTAGACTTTTTAGCAACTTGATTTTTTTAAAAAAAAAGGATGACACAAACATGACACCAAATTAAAACATATGTGACACCAAATTAAAATTACTATTTTTTTATATATGTAAAAAAAATTAATTTAATATATTATTTTATTAATGTATTAATAAAATAATTAATTTATAATAATAAAGTGCTTATCACAAAATTTATTAATGCACCACATATTCATAACTCAAAATTTATTAGATGATGACATCACAACATTGCATGAAGAAATACGTGGCTTCCATTTTGTGGCAAAAAAATGGTCATAGCACAATTAAAAAAAAAATTCCAAAATAACACACTTTTTTAATTATTTACCAAAGTAGCACACTTTTTTTTTAGTTGAGAAGTCGTCACCCCCCAAACCGACTTCTCAACGTGATTTTTCAAAAATTTGGTTTTTTTCAGGTGAGAAGTCGTCACCCCCCATAACGACTTCTCAACGTGATTTTTCAAAAATTTGGTTTTTTTCAGTTGAGAAGTCGTCACCCCCCATAACGACTTCTCAACGTGTTTTTTTAAAAATTTGGTTTTTTTCAGTTGAGAAGTTGTCACCCCCATAACGACTTCTCAACAGGTTTTTTTTTTAAAAAATTCAATTTTAATAATAATACCAATTATAATTTATAATTTATTTTAATAATAATACCAATTTATATAAAATGAAAATTAATTAAAATTTTTGTATTTATTTTAATAATTTGCAACATATTTATTTATTAAAAAAATAAATATGTAACACTAAATATAATTGAAACATTTATTTTAATTGATCAAATAAACTCATTTATTAAATTATATATTACAAATGATTACAAGAGTTGTACAATTAAATTGAAAGACAAAGTTTTATTGTCCTAGATGGTGCCCAGTCCCACAACGTGGTGGTCGACGGTTACGATGTGGACGTCGTGCTGGTATTTCTTGTTCAGTGGGGGCAGGTGCAGGGGCAGGTGGTTGTTCATATTGGTACCCTGTTGATGAACTAGGTCCTGCCTGGTCGGGGTTCCATGTTGGTCCAGATTCCAAAATAGATTGATAATATCTATATGGTTCCGGCGTATTATAATCGGGACTAAGCAAAGGACCTAAAAAATCCTAGTCGTAAGAAGCCGTAGAATACCTATGATGATCTTGGACTGGCGTGTATTCTACTAACTGGTTGGCCGCCTCATAATGTTGATATGTTGGTGGGAAGGAGACGGAGTGGCGGTGAGGCATAGGCTCTTCGCTCTGTTCAAAAGTTGGCCGAGTAGGTGTTGCATGTCGACTACGGCTGCGATGTTGAGATTGACTTGTTTGCCTAGTTGGTGCTTCTTCTCGATCATTCACTGCACCACTACCACGTGGGTCCATTAGTTTGATAATATTGGTACCCTGTTGATGAACTAGGTCCTGCCTGGTCGGGGTTCCATGTTGGTCCAGATTCCAAAATAGATTGATAATATCTATATGGTTCCGGCGTATTATAATCGGGACTAAGCAAAGGACCTAAAAAATCCTGGTCGTAAGAAGCCGTAGAATACCTATGATGATCTTGGACTGGCATGTATTCTACTAACTGGTTGGCCGCCTCATAATGTTGATATGTTGGTGGGAAGGAGACGGAGTGGCGGTGAGGCATAGGCTCTTCGCTCTGTTCAAAAGTTGGCCGAGTAGGTGTTGCATGTCGACTACGGCTGCGATGTTGAGATTGACTTGTTTGCCTAGTTGGTGCTTCTTCTCGATCATTCACTGCACCACTACCACGTGGGTCCATTAGTTGTTGGTTGATAGAAAGATATAACCTAGAATTTGTTGTTAGCCACATCATATATTCTTGTGTGTTGATGGGCTTTCCCTGTAATGACTGGCCAATAAGAATTCCTTGTTCTTTATCATTCCAGGACTGAATAAATCGACCATGCCTTACTAGCCAGTCTTCATCCGCATTTCCTCGCATGTCGAGGTCATGCAATTTGTCCAAATTCTCTGGTCGAATGGGTATATCTTGCGCGAGGCCAAACTGCATTTTCACTCTATCTGTTTGGTGCCATTCTACAATTTGGAAACAGACCAACGCCGTTTTTGCACTCCATATTGTACTGTCTTGGAATGCGGTTGATGGCAGATTGAGTTGAATTTCCTGATACGGCAACCACTTAAACTGGAAAAAAATTAAGTGAGTAACGAGCTATTATGCATCGTTTACAAAATTTGACATAACGAAAATTAATTATACGTACCTCAGCTAGTGTCATCTGGTCTATCCTTGACCTGATGTCAACAAGGGTACAGGGAGTATTGGTGAAGTTTAGACCCCTTTGAACCCATCTATAGAAACAATAAAACGTTATTCACTTAATTTTTACGGTAAAAATAATAAACACGTGTCAAAAAAATTTAAACAACCTTAAAAATACTAAACACGTGTCAAAAAAATTTAAACTACGGTAAAAATACTAAACACGTGTCACAAATTAAAATAGTTAGTATTCATAAAATTACCACAACACTTTGTTTACCTTTTTGCTAGTGGATACTCAACAACACGGCTTACTTGTGGGGCTAGAAACGGCATGCGATACCAAACCCATGATTGTAAAAGCAAAGTACATCCACCCATGGAATTTGAGGACGGTGCAGAAGCTCTACACATTTCTCTGTACAAGTTCGCTAGACATGCCGAACCCCAACTGTATTGTGAAACTTCTTCAATGTTTTCCAATAGGGGTAGGTACTTCAAGTGAACTCGATTTGATGATTTATCTGGGAGTATATACCCCCCAATCAACCGCAGCATGTACGCTCTGCAATGGGCTTCCACTACTTCTTTGTGGGCACGTTGGGGAATATCGGTAAATTCCTCCTCGAGCCACTTCAGCTTGACTTCGTTCACCTTCCTTTGATCATCTGTCGGTATTTTACCCAAGAGTTTCTCGCATAGGTCATCATATTCATGTCGTGTCCTTCCTAATCCCGAAACAGCGTATCCGTCGACGGTTAGACCCAATTGTAACGCTACATCCTGGAGAGTTATTGTGCACTCTCCTATTGGAAGATGAAACGTGTGTGTTTCTGGTCTCCAGCGCTCGACCATTGCCGTCACCAAGGAAGGATCTATTTTGAATTTTCCAAGAGTTGCAACATTTAGAAACCCAGCTTGAATTAAGTAGTCCCTAATCTGCGGATCTGGAGTTTCAATGGTAAAATTTTTGTGTGTTTTAATTGTATCATTAATGGGTTGAGAAGACCTATGAATATGTTGTTTTCTCAGCAAAGCCATATGGAATTTGTGAGAACAATGATTTTTGATGAGAATGTAGTCGATGAAGTTTTTGATGAAGAATTGATGAAGTATATGGAATTTGGAGGTTGGGTGACTTTTGTGAGGAGAAAAGGTGATGAATTTGTAGGATGGGTGCCTTGAAGAATTGATGAAGAATGGTTAAATGATTCATAGGATTGATGAATTTGTAGGAGGGATAATTCAATTATTTTTGTGCATGTTCATTTTGGAGAATGACATATTCGGTGGGGTGCCTTCTATCAACTTCCATCAATTTTGTTGGTGGAGTGCCTTATCAACTTCCATCAATTTTGTAGGTGGGGTGCCTTGTCTATCACCTTCCATCAATTTTTTTATCTATTAGCATTTGGTGTGGTTCCATTATATTCGTAGGATTGATGAATTGGTATATCTTCGAGGGGTCTACTAAGATTTAATGAATTCATTTATTGGAGACAAGGTCACATGGATAGAGTGCAAGTCAATAATTCTTCTCATGAAGAAGAAGAAAATAAGCATGACATTATTGAAATATTGTCAATTTTTACCATGGCATTATAAGCCTAAAAAATGACTTTTTATAATTTTTAGATCAATCTTTACCACTTTTATTAAATTATAAAATTTCAAAAAATTATATGACATTATAGCAGAGTTACAGAACTACGGTTTCATGTTTTGAATTAGTACTTACGGACTTAAATTACACGTGTACGAGAATCGAAAAAATGACTAAAAACAGTTTTTTCTAAGTCTAAAAAATGACTTTTTTACCATGTTTAGATTAATTTTGACCATTTTTATTAAATTATAAAATTTTAAAAAATTATATGACATTATAGCAGAGTTACAGAACTACGGTTTCATGTTTTGAATTAGTACTTACGGACTTAAATTACACGTGTACGAGAATCGAAAAAATGACTAAAAACAGTTTTTTCTATGTTTAAAAAATGACTTTTTTACCATGTTTAGATTAATTTTGATCATTTTTATTAAATTATAAAATTTTAAAAAATTATATGACATTATAGCAGAGTTACAGAACTACGGTTTCATGTTTTGAATTAGTACTTACGGACTTAAATTACATGTGTACAAGAATCGAAAAAATGACTAAAAACAGTTTTTTCTAAGTTTAAAAAATGACTTTTTTACCATGTTTAGATTAATTTTGACCATTTTTATTAAATTATAAAATTTTAAAAAATTATATGACATTCTGTCAGTGCAATCTGGGCCTTTAAAACTGTCGGTGCAATCTGGGCCTTTAAAATTGTCGGTGCAATCTGGGCCTTTAAAACTGTCGGTGCAATCTGGCCCGTCAAAATTGTCGGTGCAATCTGGGCCTTTAAAACTGTCGGTGCAATCTGGGCCTTTAAAATTGTCGGTGCAATCTGGGCCTTTAACATGTGTATAAAAATGCATCCTACACCCCAGTAACTCACCACTCTTCCTTCTTCAAACACCTCTTCCACTCTTCCTTCTTCAAACACCTCTTCCACTCTTCCTTCTTCAAACACCTGCTGTTATGGCTCCTGTTTTTATCACAGTCTATTACAATGGACATGTTGATAAGACAACCACAGAAGGTGTTGTCTTTAGATGTGATAACTCGTGCTTAGTCAAACTTCGATCAAAATTCAAACTAGAGGAGCTAAAACAAACAATCCAAAATAAATTCTCTTCAACTCATCCAAAGATGGTGGTTAGACTTATATACCGTTACCCTACAACTCTTGCAGCTGGTCATAAATTCTATGAGGAGTTGCATCTATGTTCCGATGATGATGTGGATATGATGTTAGGTGTGTTCAAGGAATGTAAACACCTAGGTCTCTCCACACCTGAAGTGTATGCAGATTTGATGGATGCTCCTTCTTATGAAACCCAAACACAAAATCCATTTTCAGAAAACAACATTTCTTATGAAACCCAAACACCAACTTCATACCCTCAATTCATTCCATCATCTTTCCAAACCCACTTACCTTATGCTGAAGAAACGCCATATGTAAACACTCAATCCATTCCATCATCTTCAGTAAACCCCATTGACCTAAACATAAGTAACCCTCTAGACACCCAAACTGATACCCCACCTATTAGTATTATTGCAGGTGTTCATAATGAAGAGGTTGGGGAATTTAGTGAGGATGAAGATGATATTCTTGAGCGTCATGACGAGGAGGAACCTATTGTAGGAAACCCACATACGACCGTCTCTTTCCATGACCCTCCACCACACTTTCGCAACATCACACATGACAACATCCAACATCATGATGATGAGTTTGGCCATTCTATGGATAGGAACTGGGAGTGTACCATTGAAGACCCTATCAACCTCCGGAAGAAAATGAGATTCCCAACTAAAGAAATGGCACAACATTTTATCCAAACATACCACCTAAACCAGTGTCTAGATTTCAAAGTCGATTATTCCAATACAGAAAGATGGATGGTTAGTTGTGTGCACGTAAGCTGTCCATGGAAGTGTACAGTGAGGCTCGGCAAAATATCTCAAGTATGGGAGATTACACAATTACAAGGGCCACACACATGCACATCAGGGACTCTTTCACAAGATCACCGTCAACTCACCGCGAATTTGATGTGTGACAATATCATTCAACTCGTAAGATCTGATCCGACAATCTCAGTCTCAGTTTTGATTGCACACATAAGGGAAAAGTACACGTACACAAGTACTTACAGGAAGGCGTGGATTGCAAAACAGAAGGCCATCGAGAGGATTTACGGTAATTGGGAAGGGTCATACAACCAGGTAACAAAGTGGCTCCTAGCTTTAAGTTACTACATTCCAGATACTAAGATCGACTTTGAATGGTTACCTTTTATTGAGGCTGGCCAACAAGTTTCTGGTAAGGGTCTCTTCCACCGCATCTTTTGGAGTTTTGGGCCGTGCATCAATGGATTTCATTATTGCAAGCCTGTTGTGTCTGTTGATGGAACATGGTTGTACGGTAGGTACAAAGGAACCCTACTAATGGCAATCGCTCAAGATGGAAGAAGCAACTGCTTCCCAATAGCATATGCCGTTGTCGAGGGTGAGACAACTGATGCATGGTATTTCTTCCTATCTAGTTTAAGAGAGTGGGTCACACCCCAAGATGGTCTCTGTTTGATATCAGATAGACACGAGTCGATCAAAAGTGCGGTTAGACGTCTAAACAGCAATTGGAAGCATGTGTTTTGTATTCGACACATAGCTTAAAACTTCATGAGACATTTCAAAAATGCGGCTGCCAGGAAACATGTGATCAACATGGGTGAGAATTTTTTAATATAATAAGTCTTAATATGACCTTCATTTTATATTAAGCCCTTAACCATGTTAAATTTTGTTGCTTCAGGATACTCCATGAATGAATATAGCGCCGAACTGTACAAAAGGAAAGTCCAGAGGGAAGCAGGTGAGGAGGCTGTGGCGTGGGTAGATGATATAGAAAAAGAACAGTGGCTACAATGGTGTGATGGAGGGCACCGTTGGGGCCACATGACAACAAACCTTGCCGAGTGCATCAACAAGGTCTTAAAGGGCCTGCGCAATCTCCCGATATGTTCGTTGGTAGAGTCAACCTATTATAGGTTGACTGAGACTTTTGTCCAAAGGGGGAGGGAGGCAGAGGCAATGTTGCATTCTGGTCAAGTTTACTCAGAAAAATTATTGGAACATATCGAAAGAAACAGAGCAGTCTCTAACACACATAGCATTTCAATTCACAATCGAGCACAAAGTATGTTCAGAGTCGAAGAACTTGTCCGACCTCAAAGCGGTAGACCTGCACAAACATTTAAGGTGGACTTCAGGTTACGCATTTGTGATTGTGGGGAATTTCAGGCGTTGCACTATCCTTGTTCACATGTCATTGCAGCATCTTCAAAAATCCATTATGACCACATGATCTTTGTGCCTCCACAATACAAACTGGATTATGTTTTCAAAACATACTTTGTGGAGTTTCCAGCATTACCAATTGAGTTGTCCTGGCCAGATTTCAATGGAATTGAATTGCAAAATGATCCAAATATGCGGAGAGAAAAAAAGGGTCGCCCAAAGTCTTCTCGTATTCGTACTGAGATGGATCAAACAGAAAGGAGTAATCGCACTAAGAGATGTGGTCTTTGTAGAAATGAGGGGCATAACCGAAACAATTGCCCTAACCGGAATGTAGATGAATGAGATAATTAAGTATTATATTCATACTGAGTTGTTGTAATGTTGTAATCTGGTCTTCAATCAATGTAAACAGTTTTTAATCAATGAAAATAAATGTGTTTATTTTTTCTATATATATTTATGTTACAAATTTTAAAAATAAATAGCAATTCTTCAATTATTTTACAATTTACATAAATTAGTATTGTTATTAAAATAGAATATGCTGAAGAAAAAAAGAACATGTTGGTAGGTATGGAATGGAAATTTGAGACTAATTAATTAAAAAAAATGTTAAAGTGTGCATTGTGCAGAGTGCATAGTGCATAGTGCAGAGTGCACTATTACAGTGTGCATTGTGCAGAGTGCACTGTTAAAGTGTGGATTGTGCAGAGTGCATAGGTCTTAATTTCTTTAATGGCCTGGATTTTGCCGACACTATTTGACGGCCTAGATTTTGCCGACACTATTTGACGGCCTAGATTTTGCCGACACTAAACCCTAAAATCAATGGTTAATATCATCCAAAATCAACGGCTTACATACGATCACCCCTATTATAAATACATTCTCACATTACACTCAAATTCACACCAACAGTTTACCCTCAACAAGTCATACCGGAAAGAGTCATCAACCACTACTGTACACTTCACTGTCAGGCCACTGTTATGTACAGGGAAGAAGATGGTGTGTATTTTAGTGGTCCAAACACCATTTATTCCAGGCTTAAGAACAACATCACCTTCGCCGAACTAAATGAAAAACTAACGGAAAAGGCGCGGCTGGAGGATGAGGAGCAAACCATCACTCGTATCGTTTATCGCTGCCCTCGGATCGGCGAAGGTAATCGTATTCGGTGGTGCGTAATGACTATCAAGACTGACAAACACGTTTGACAGATGTTTGAGCAGCATGAGATGTTTCAACCTCATACTCAGAGTCCTATCGAGTTGTGCGTCCAAACCACTATTTCCACCGATGAGATCATCCGTCGGGTTATCCCTCCAGGAGTCCAATGGCCACTACCAGAAAATGTTTGGTGGAAGTAGTTTCGATCATGTTTTCCTCTCGTTTCGTTTTTTATTTTCTATTCTTGTATTTCTGAAAATTTTGTTGTTTATTTCAGTCTTTTTTGAATCATTTCTATAAATTTATTTTTAATTTATTTAGGTATTTATATATTAATTTAGGTATTAATTTATTTAGGTATTTATATATAAATTAATTTTAAAATTATTTAGGTAATTAGTATATAATTGGTATTATTATTAATATTTAATTGTTTTAAAAAAAATCACGTTGAGAAGTCGGTTTGGGGGGTACCGACTTCTCAACTGAAAAAATCAAATTTTTTTAAAAATCACGTTGAGAAGTCGGTTTGGGGGGTACCGACTTCTCAACTGAAAAAATCAATTTTTTTTAAAAATCACGTTGAGAAGTCGGTTTTCGGGGTGACGACTTCTCAACAAAAAATCAAATTTTTTTAAAAATCACGTTGAGAAGTCGGTTTGGGGGGTGACGACTTCTCAACTAAATAAAATGTGTGCTAGATTGGTAAATAATAAAAAAAAGTGTGTTATTTTAGGATTTTTTTTTTGGGCCGGGACCCTTTTTTTGCCCCATTTTGTTTCATTAATAGTAGCAAATTAAAGTAAGAGGCAACACATGACCTCATTACATGTTCAAATCAGCACCTATAAGCATATATGACAACACAGAGAAAACATGTTGGCATGCAATGTTGATAAAATAATTGAGTTTCATTGCTTGAGTTTTTTTCCCAAACAATTTTTGTTCGCACATGCGGGGAGTGGCACATGATTTAAGACTCCTCACTTTATAGTTTTAGATTCGTAGATATACAATAACAAAGTTGATTTTAATTAAAAAGTATTATTGTCAACACCAAAAAATGGCTAAGTGCTGAGCCGACCGAGGGCATAGGCGAGGATATGCTAGCCGAAGAAGTAGTTGAGGTTATAATTAATTTGAAAGGAAACATGAGTCATGCACATGGGAATTTTTATTGAAGACAACGGTCAACAACGCATTGTAGATACACTAGGAATTTGATATGTTTTGTGATTCAAAAGTATTGGGATTGGATTTCATAGTTGGGATTAGAATTGATATATTCATTTGTATGCAGCATATTTGTGCTATATTGCATGATATTTTTCAACAATAATATTAGTATGAAGTAATAAATGAAGGATTTTCTTTTTAAAATTGATTTAGCAAATGCCGTATTTTTTCTGATAAGTAAAAAGAGATTAGCGGCGGTTCAAACCGCTAGTAACTAGCACAAAAAATTGAAAACTACAAGGTAAATAGCGGCGGTTAAAAATCGACGCTAAGTGGACTATTGTTGCCAGATTTGGTGGCGATTTTGCAACCATTGGAAATTAGATAATGGCGGTTCGCTAAACGCCAGTTTTGATCGTCGCTAAATCCCAATTCTGTTGTAGCGTAAGGAAGACTGGAGTAAATTTTTTAATACTTAAAATTACAAATATGGAAGTATAGTTAAGAAAAATAAATTAAGAACCCAACAAATGGTTTATCAATGGCGGATCCAGGACACTGTGACAACGGATGCAAAAAAACTTAATTATGAAAAATGTTGATTCATAGGATTTTTTTTTTGATACAAATGTTGATTCATAGGATTGTTTAGTTTTTTCAAATATCTTCACTTAATTTACTAAAGTTAAAGAATCAAGTTATCTAACTCAGAATTAATTTAAGAGTAAATTACCAAATTAGTCTCTAAATTTACGCACCTCTCCTACTTAGATCCTAAAGTATATGAAAATAAGTAGTCCGTAAAAGTATGCGATGTCGCTAAAATTACTTCTAAAGTTTTATAAATAGTCTCTTACGGAGACTAATATATAAGACAGGTTTATTAAAAATTAGGTGCAAATTGGATACAAATAAGTAGGATTTTTTTGTCAAGGTATTCAAGTGAACCCTTGATTACCATGTAGGTTCCCCACTACCCTTTATATAATGTTATAAATTGTTTTGACAGACCTAACTTTATAGTTATAATAATAATAATAATAATAATAATAATAATAATAATAATAATAATGTTATAAATTGTTTTGACAGACCTAACTTTATACTTTATAATAATAATCTTATAATAATAATAATAATAATAATAATAATATCTCCACCCACATCATCAATGTTTTAGTAAAAAATAGCCAAATTCATCCTATTTTATAGTTTTAATATAACATATTTTGTTTTGGTTAAAACAAAAAAATTATAAATGTAAATAAATATATTTTTTTTTTGGGGGGTCACAATTGAAAAAAAAATTCGTTTGATGGATTAAAACATAGGTGATATTGTGGAGTTTACTTTAAGAACTCACAATGAGTTCACCGTTTAGTCAATTTCCACCAGAGATTTAGCAAAAATATACCCTAATAAACACACCTGTTATTATGGAAATAGAATATGAAACAAATCAACGTTGTTGACTAATTGGTCTACAATTATTCCATTTTTTTTTTGGATAATATACAATGAGTTCAAAAAATTAGTCTACAAGCCATACACATTTGTTTTCCAAAAAAAAAATAGTCATACACATTCTTTGACAAAAAAAACAAAGCTATACACATCCCAATCTTATTGGTTTCGAATCACAATGTCAATCGCTTCAACCTAATTTAATTTTGTTAGCAATGAATCAGTTATTATTCATACTCCGTTGACATATTGTCAATGACTTATTTTTGACACCCTTTATTTGGGCACGCCATTAAATTTAAGATATTTTTTTCTGACTAATTCATAATATCTTGAATAATCATTATATGTAATATATATCAAACAAATATATATTACATACTACAAATACATAAATACTATTATTAACCAATAAGGCACAAATGACAATATTAATAATCGTAAAATATGAAACGATGTATCGTACTAACGTCAAAAGATAAAAACAAAAATGTGTTTATAATATTGATACATTAAAGCACTATAATCATGACTCCTCACACACTCTTGTTAAAAATGTCTTTAATCTATTCGTCAATTAAACATAAATCAATTAAAAAATGCTACATATATGTGTGTTGGGGGGGACATTTAAGAATTTATTATAGTATGCTAATAAATTAGATTTTTTTTATGACCAATGTACTCGAAATGTTTCTCGTACATTGCACGAGCAGGTACACTAGTATTATTATTATTGTGGATTTTATTAATAAATACGAGAATCTAGTCAAATAACCTTTAAGACAATGTATTAAACGTTAATCTCAAAAAAAATGTATTAAACATTTGTAAGTATTTAATTATTTAACTTTACCTTATTTAATAGTTAATACGACCATTCCATAATCAACACAGTTGGCCAACAGCTTAATCTATCTTGGGACACGGAGGCGACCTAGTGTTTCCGGGATCGATTTTCGCAGTGGACAAACTCGATGTTGGCCAATGCGAAATTTAATCCAAAGCACGAGCAAATATTAGTCTTTCATTAAAAACATTAGTACACTCCTTGAATAGTCAGTCATGGTCTAAACCAAAATCAAATACTATCGTTCCTTAAATGTCTTTAGTTAATAATAATATTTAATTGACAAAATTACACCAGATGACCTTTAGGTTATTTGTTTTTAACAAGTTGGCCCTTTAAGTTTTTTTTTAACAAATAAGCCCTTTTAGTGATTACTCTAGCTTATGTTTTTTGATGTAAAACTACTTTATATATTGTGATTACTCTAGCTTGTGTATTTGATGCAACCAAGCATATTTTGGTGTAATCAACGATATGACATTTTACTAAAAGGGACAACGTTGCCAATGTTATGTGATGAACAATGGTTGTGTCGAAGACCAAATGGCTACCTTCGAGAAGCCAGATATGAGTATGCAAAACCACTTGAAACCCCTGTATGTCCAAGCCAAAGTCAATGGTGTTGGAATTAACAAAGTGTTAGTGGATGGTGGAGTTGCAGTGAATTTAATGCCACATGGTCTTTTGAAGAAGATTGGTAAATTCGACACTGACCTCAGGCCACATAACATTGTCTTAAGCAACTATGAAGGCAAAACTGGCCATTCTTTGGGGGCCATTGAGGTGGACTTAATCGTTGGTTCCATAAAGAGGACTACATTGTTCTTAGTGATAGCCTCTAAAGCGAATTTCAATTTACTCCTTGGTAGAGAGTGGATCCATGGAGTTGGTGTCGTCCCTTCAACTTTGCATCAACGTTTAGTAATGTGAAAGGAAGATGGTTTGGTAGAGTATGTCGAAGCAGATCAGAGCTACTTCCGTGCTGATGTCAACCAAATTACCAAGGAAAATTTTGAGAAACAAATGGCGAAGATTGCGCCATGTTCATCTTCTAATGAGGCATATGTTCCTGCGGATAATGTTCTTGCCTCAGTCCATCTTGACCCAAATTATGGTTTTGTTTGGGAAAGAGAAATAATGGGAGATGATAGTGTCTATCCTGATGGTGTTCTTCGACCAACGGGGTGGAACACTGGTTCTTGAAAGTGTTCTTATGTCAGTGCCCAATGCATGGGACAAAATTACGGCTTATATGGCCGAAAACAAGTTTAAAGCGGCTATAGAGGCCGAAATTATTCAACAAACAATGGCTGTCGAAGCCAGTGAGTTACATGAAGAAAATGGCATAGTCATAGATGAAAGACTTGACTGCATTTATGATGATGATCCATTAGGTTTTGAAAAGGATCCTAGAGATTCGACAAAGCATATGCAAGCTCAAGACCCGTTAGAAGAAGTTGATTTGGGAAATGGCTCAATAAAAAGGCCAACTTATATTAGTGCAAATATTGATGTTTCTCTAAAAACCCAAGTCATCACATTGCTAAGGGAGTTCAAAGACTGCTTTGGTTGGGATTATGACGACATACCTGGGTTAAGTCGAGAAGTGGTGGAAATGCAATTACCAATTCGACCAGGGAAGAAACCAGTGAAGCAAGTGCCAAGAAGATTTGCTCCTCAAGTGTTGGCTAAGATCAAAGAGGAAATCGAAAGGCTATTCAGAAACAAATTCATCAGAACTGCCAGGTATGTCGAATGGTTAGCCAATATAGTTCCTGTGATAAAGAAAAATGGGACTCTTAGAGTTTGCATAGATTTTAGGGATTTAAATAATGCAACTCCCAAGGATAAATACGCAATGCCTGTGGCAGAAATGCTAATAGATTCAGCAGCAGGATTTGATTATCTTAGTATGCTCGATGGTTATTCTGGGTATAATCAAATCTTCATTGCTGAAGAGGACGTGTCGAAAACTGCTTTTAGATGTCCAGGGGCATTGGGTGTTTATGAATGGGTAGTAATGCCCTTTGGCTTAAAGAATGCTGGTGCTACATATCAGAGGGCCATGAATTCTATGTTTCATGATTTTATTGATGATTTCATGCAAGTATACATAGATGATGTGGTGGTTAAATCTTCCTCAGAAAGTGGTCATTTAGACCATCTTCACCGTTCTTTTGAAAGAATGAGGAAATATGGATTGAAAATAAATCCATTAAAATGTGCCTTTTGTGTACGTGCAGGTGATTTCTTGGGTTTTATGGTGCACAAAAAAGGCATTGAAATCAATCAAAATAAGACTAAGGCAATTATGGAAACGAAGGCCCCTTCGACCAAAAAGGAGCTTCAGTCGTTGCTGGGAAAAATCAATTTCCTTCGAAGATTTATATCAAATCTAAGTGGCAAAACACAAGTTTTTTCGCCATTGTTAAGACTGAAGAAGGAAGAAGAATTCAAATGGGAACCAATGCATCAAGCAGCCTTCGACGAAATCAAGTCTTATTTGATGAAACCACCAATTTTGTTGCCTGTTATTAAACACAAAGTGCTCAAATTGTATATAGCAGCTTCTGATAGAACAATAGGTAGCATGTTAGCACAAGAGGATGATAGTGGTGTCGAAAGAGCCATTTATTACCTCAGTAGGGTCTTAATTGATGCCGAAACGAGGTACACTCCTATAGAAAAGTTGTGCCTTTGTTTGTATTTCTCGTGTACAAAGTTAAAGCAATATATAAAACCAGCTGATGTTTCTGTTTATTCGCATTTTGATGTTATTAAGCATATGCTGTCGAAACCAATAATGCATAGCCGAATTGGTAAATGGGCTTTGGCTTTGTCAGAATACAACTTAACTTATCAACCTCTAAAATCAATTAAAGGACAAGTGGTTGCTGATTTTATAGTAGACCATTCTGTTGTCGAAGAAACATTAAGTTTTGTAGACGTATATCCTTGGAGGTTGTACTTTGATGGTTCAAGCCATAAACATGGAGTTGGGATTGGTATTTTAATAATATCTCCTACTAACATTCCAACGAAGTATAAGTTTAAAATTCGAGATGTTTGCTCCAATAATGAAGCTGAGTATGAGGCTTTAATAGTAGGCCTTGAAATTTTACTTGAGCTGGGGGCAAGTCATGTCGAAATAAAAGGTGACTCTGAGTTGGTTGTCAAACAATTGACAAAAGAGTACAAATGCATTAAAGAGCACCTTATCAGATACTTTGTTGTTGCCAATGCTTTGTTAAAAAGATTTGAGTCTGTTCACTTAGAACATTTACCACGAATTGATAATCAAGTGGCAAATGAATTGGCACAAATTGCTTCAGGCTATAAAGTTTCAAAACAAAGCCTGGAAGAGTTAATTGAAATAAAGGATAAGATCATTTCTAATGACTATTCTTCGTCACTATTGTCAACACCAACAACTGGGGGGGCAACAGATACAAACGCAAACGAGGAACTAGTCGTTGTCGAAAAACGTCAATTTTTTGGTGACTTTGACTTAGCAGAAATTTTTGCTCTTGACAATATGACCAATAATGATTGGTGAAGGCCTATTGTGGAATATTTGCAAAATCCCACAAGAAATACCAATAAAAAGGTAAAATACAGAGCTTTGAGCTATGTGATAATTGGAAACGAATTGTTTAAAAAGACTCCTGAAGGAGTACTATTAAAATGTCTTAGTGAAAATGAGGCATATTTAGCAGTTTCTGATACACATAGTGGAGCATGTGGTTCACACCAAGTAGGCCACAAAATGAAGTGGTTATTATTTCGACAAGGAATGTATTGGCCAACTATGCTGAAAGATTGCATAGAATTTGCTAAGGGATGCCAAGAGTGTCAAAAGCATGCTGGGATACAACATGTACCTGCAAATGAATTGCATGCCATAGTCAAACCTTGGCCATTTAGAGGTTGGGCTCTAGATGTGATTGGAGAGATAAAGCCAACTTCGTCGAAGGGCCATAGATATATCCTTGTGGGAATTGATTACTTCACCAAATGGGTTGAAGCTATACCTTTAGCCAATGTTGATCAAGAAGCAGTGATAAGGTTTATTCAAAATCATATCATTTATAGGTTTGGAATTCCAGAAACCATTACTACAGATCAGGGATCAGTTTTCACTGGTAGAAAAATGGTAGAGTTTGCTTCTGAAATTGGTTTTAAGTTATTAACTTCGACACCATATTATGCGCAAGCCAATGGTCAAGTAGAAGCTGCCAATAAAGTTATTATTAATTTGATTAAAAAGCATGTTGGGCAGAAACCCAAAAATTGGCATAATACCCTTGATCAAGCATTATGGGCTTGTCGAAATTCACCCAAAGAATCTATCAACATTACTCCTTATAGGCTAACATTTGGACACGATGCAGTGTTGCCTGTTGAAATTTGTCTACAATCAACAAGAATTCAAAGACAGTGGGAGATTCCCTCTGATTATTATTGGAATATGATGCTTGATGAATTGGTTGATTTAGACGAAGAAAGGTTATTAGCTTTAGACATGCTTATTCGACAAAAAGAGAGGGTAGCTAAAACTTATAACAAAAAGGTTAAGTTTAAAGCCTTTGATTCAGGTGATCTAGTGTGGAAGGTCCTATTGCCTATGGATAAAAAAGATAGAGTCTTTGGTAAATGGTCCCCAAGTTGGGAAGGACCATTTAAAATTTTACAAGTTTATTCAAACGGCGCATATGAGGTCAAAGAGATTGGCGCTGATGAAAGAATTTTGCGTATAAATGGCAAATACTTGAAAAAGTATAAGCCAACGTTGCAAGAAGTTAAAATAACGCTAGAATAAAGATAAAGAAAGCATAAGTACGTGGCATTCAAAAGAAGTTGTGATTGCCATATGAGCATTGTCAGAATTATAAGCAGAACGTAATACACCAATATAGGAGTAACGTCAACAACACTTAACAGTGGTGACATCAGGTATACAGCTATTTTACTCAAGTGCAAAGTCTATTTCGATGGTGAATTCAAAAATGTTCTTTCTCTTCTTCCTCCTCAAGTTCAGTCGAAAAAGACATTTTTGGGGGGCAATTTGTTAGCCTGTAATTTCGACAGGCTTCATTGAAAATGGTCAACAAGGCCTGACTTATATTTCGACAAAGACCAAATTATTTCGACAGAGAAAATGGTCATGCGCAAGGTAAATTCGACAAGCTTCCGGGGAAGCAAAAGCAAGAGAGAGGAAAATGGACACAAGCTTTCGACAGACAGAAAACAGAGCAGTTATGCGCTGAAGAACTAGCAGTTGGTCGAAGCGTGATGAAGCGGTTCCTGTCGAAAGTAGGAGTAGCAGTACACCACAAAGGACTCTCCCGGATTAGGCAACGTCAAGATAGGAGACGTCGTCAATCTCTTCTTCAATTCGGTGAAACTCTCTTCGCAACGAGCGTCCCATATAAAGGCTTTACCTTTGCAGGTCAGCTGAGTTAAAGGAAGTGCCAACTTAGAAAAGCCTTCAATGAACCTTCTATAGTAGCCAGCTAATCCCAAAAAGCTTCTAATCTTGGTAGTCGACTTTGGAGTCTCCCATTGCAATACAACATCGACTTTAGATGGATCCACCGCAATGCGGCTACCAGAAATAACGTGACCAAGAAAACTCACCTCCTTCAGCTAAAATTCGCACTTAGACAACTTTGCATATAACTTCTTGTCCCTTAAGACCTCCAATACCAATCTCAAGTGCTCTGCATGCTCTTCTTCTGTCTTAGAGTAAATCAAAATATCATCGATGAATACTACCACAAATCGATCCAAATAAGCATGAAACACACGGTTCATGTACTCCATGAATACTCCCGGAGCGTTAGTAACACCGAAAGGCATCACCGAATACTCATAATGCCTGTACCGAGTTCTAAAAGCCATCTTCTGAATATCCTCATCTTTCACTTTAATCTGATGGTAGCCCGATCTCAAATCAATCTTACTGAATACTTGAGCACCCACCACTTGATCCATCAAATCGTCTATTCTTGGGAGTGGATACTTGTTCTTAATCGTCACTTTATTCAACTGTCTATAATCAACACAAAGCCTCATACTTCCATCCTTCTTCTTCACTAGCAACACTGGAGCTCCCCACGGTGATACACTCGGCCTCACGAACTTCTTTTCAAGTAGATCCTCAAGTTGCTTCTTCAATTCAGATAATTCAGATGCTGACATCCTGTAAGGTGCCATAGAAACAGGTTTGGTACCAGGTACAAGATCAATAGCAAATTCAACTTCCCTCTCTGGTGGTACACTTGGAATCTCATCAGGGAAAACTTCAGGAAATTCGCGCACCACCTGCAACTCATCAATTATGGCTCGATTCTTAACAGATAGCGACACCAGCAGCGAGAATAGCTGAACTTCTTCCCGCATCAACTTCCGCAACTGTCCAGCAGACAACAAACCAGCCTCCTCCTCTTTGGGAGTGGAGAAACTCACAGACTTGCTAAAACAATTAATATGAACATAGTTATATTCTAACCAGTCCATGCCTAGGATCACATCCAATCCGCTTAACGGCAGACAAATCAGATCAACAATAAATTCTCTGTCGAAAATCGACAAAGGGCACTTAGAACACACAAGAGAAGTAGTCACCGACCCCTTAGTTGAAGTATCGACAACCATCTCCCTATTCATAGAAGACAACACAAGACCCAATCTTTTAACACATTCCGCAGCAATAAAACAATGAGTAGCACCAGTATCAATAATAGCTATTAGAGGAACACCATTAATGAAACATGTACCTCCAATAAATCCGTCGTTCTCAGTAGTCTGTGTCCCTGCCAGAGCGAACACTCTTCCACTAACTCTTTCTTTCTTTGGCTTCTGACATTGATTACTAATATGCCCTTCTTCGCCACAGTTGAAACAGACCTGCTCCTTGTGCTTCACTCGGATGATTCGTGCCCAGTCTTACCACAACGAAAGCACCTCTTCACCTCAACCTGGCACACGTTACCCTTATGACCAGGTTTGCCACATTTGTAACATACAATACCAGCAGGGGCGTCTCCCCCACTAGTTCTCTTACCATCAAAATTTTTCTGCTTACCTTTACCAACTGGAGCATCATACGGCTTACCACGAGTCTGCTGCTTGCTCCTCTTCTCATTAACGATCTTATAGTGAGCATTGTTGTCCTCCTCATAGATCCTGCAACTGTCAATCAAATCGGAGAAAACACGGATCTTCTGATACCCAATTGCCTTTTTGATCTCAGGTCGCAGCCCATTCTCAAACTTGATGCACTTTGAAAATTCAGCAGTTGCTTCATTGTAGTGTGGATAAAATTTGGCCAACTCCACAAACTTAGCAGCATATTCAGTAACTGACAGGTTCCCTTGCTTCAGCTCAAGAAACTCAATTTCTTTCTTACCCCGAACATCCTCAGGGTAATACTTCCTCAAAAACTCCCTACGGAACACAACCCAAGTGATCTCTTCACCTGCAGCTTCCAATCTCTGACGTGTATCTAACCACCAGTCGTCAGCCTCTTCTGACAGCATATGAGTACCATAACGAACCTTCTGCGCTGGAGTGCAATCCATCACACGGAAGATTCTCTCAATCTCCTTCAACCAAGCCAATGCTCCATCAGGATCATACTTACCCTTGAAAGTGGGCGGATTCTCCCTTTGGAAAGTCGCCAAACTGCGAGATCCAGCATTCTCACCAGCGTTCTGTTGATTCTCCAATGCCTGAGCCATAGCGCCCAAAGCAGCAGCAATAGCAGCATCATTCCGTCCGGCCATTTCAGCTTATCCCTACAACACAAATTATAGTTTAGAACGAATAACAATACTTGATTGTTAATCGAAGCGATGACTCGACAACTTGGTCGGACAGACCCAACCATGCTCTGATACCACTAATGTAACACCCCAATTCTACCCAATAATACTATAAATCAGAGTGCGGAATTTTCAACATAAATATTGGAGTGCTACACTTACTTCCCAACACAAACAATATAATTCATTCATGGTAAATTCAATTTGAAGCAATCTTAACAATCCTTGTCCATTTGACAACTCAAAATCAACAATTTGCTTAATAGAAATAACTTCGAGTTCAACAAATATTGCAACCTAAATGATAAAGGAAAAAAAACAGCGTTCATTCCCCCGAGTGTTATGTATCAGAGTGACGACACCGACTCAACTAAGGAAGGATCACCGCCTTCATTCGCGACTACCTGCACATTACCACATAGGGGTAACATTCAAACAGAAGGGGTGAGATATCGAACTATATAAGAGCATGTATGAAGAACAATATGATAGGTTAGGTACTATAGAATTACACATATCATCAATAAAATCCTCAATAGAGTCATCAATAGAATCATCGAAGTGCGATGCGGAATGCGACTCAACTGTGCATATGCATGTGGTACCATTGGAGCAAAACTCCCGTCGTAAAAATCGTCGTTGCCAGTAAATAGTGGCTCACAGGGCATAGCCCTCATCGTTCACATCGTAAAGCAAATGCAAAGGTATGCGACACAATGTGAATGTACAAGTAACGCTAATCACAGTCACGCAATCGCACGACAACACCACCAAAACGTCATGGTGGCCATAGGCCTACAATTTACTATCTTTGCCAATAAATAGAGGCAAATCAACTTTTACAACTTCACCTGCAATTTACCACATTTTCGACAAGGTATTCAACGCAACAATTAACCACAACAGCAACTGTGGCAACAATATTGACAAAGCAGCAACATCAACAGCGCAAAACAGCAAGAATAGCAACAACACAGCAGCAAAACGTAACAGCAATGACAACAATAACAGCAAAACCGCAACAGCTTTAACAGCAAAACATCAACAGCATTAACAGCAAAACAGCAACAGCATTATCAGCAAAACAGCAACAGCATTAACAGCAAAACAGCAACAGCATTACATCAAAACAGTAACAGCATTAACGTAACCATCAATTCAATTACGAAAATTATTTATAATTCTTACTAACGAGTTATCTATATTCCTATCATTTTTTTTATTATAATAGTGAAAACCTTAATCCAACAAAATTACAATTCGATTTAATTAGAACTAACGACATAGGAATTCAAGCACACACGGTCAATTCATCAAACATTTCTCATACGATATATATATATATATATATATATATATATATATATATATATATATATATATATATATATAACTACGCAACATACACAAAGGCAATCTATAATAAACCCCAAACCCCGCATACGATCCCTCATATACGCTATTATAGAATTCGAACCCACCCTTACCTCAACTATGGTGGCGCAAACTCCCTCCTAGCCTCGTTCCTCGATTCTCCGAATACGGCGACTCCCCTGCGATAGTAACGACGCGTGACGATCACAAACGTAGAGAATTGCAATGAAAATCAACCCTCCCAATCCAATCCTAGGCTAGAGCTCTTGAAAATTGAGGCTTTCGTGTAACTTAGAAGTGAGAGGAAGAAGGAGAAGAAGGGAAAAGAGGGCGGCTGCGCAAAAAGACCAGCCCTAGCGCATATTTGCGCTATATTTATAAGGAGGAGTGGCGCACAAGCGCCTTCCTGCGCAAGCTGCGCATTGGACACGCTACTAGGGTTGCGTGAGCGCTGCGCACTCGCGGTGCTAAGCCCAATGCTATTTTTAACTGGCCCACAACACGTGATTATCATCTAACTCATTTTCAACATAGCTACTACGCCCATAATTTCAATTCTTACAATTATCCTACGGCAATCCAACTTCGAAGTAATTTGATTAAATTTTAGGGCGTTACAGGGGGAGCTTTCGGGCGCCCCTAAATCTGGCGCTCCTGTTGCCAAACTCTCTACAGGAGCGCGCAAGAAGCGCCCCTAAATATTAGGCAACAGAAGCCCTTGTAGGAAGTGCCCCTGATGGTCTTAGCGCGCAACTAACAATCAGCGGCGCTTTCTGTTAGAAGCGCCCCTGTTGGTCTTAACCAACAGAAGCGCTTTTTGAAAGCGCCCCTGATTGTCAAGTACTCAAAGAACAACAGGGGCGCTTGCAGAAAGCGCCCCTGATTCTATTTTTTTTTCAAATATTTTTTCTGTGTTTCTGGTATATCCAATATTTGGCAGCACTTCCCTACTCTCATTTTCATCAACCAACAACAACCTATATTTACCAAATTTCAAATCAACTGACCAATTGAAAATCAAATTTCAAACTAGCCAATTGAAAATCAAATTCCAACTAACAAACCTATAAATCCATCTAATATATATATATATATATATATATATATATATATATATATATCAACAAAGTACCAACAAAAATTACATAAATCATTAATCAAATTCTGAATGTCAACATAGACAACAAAAATGATATGACATCCAATACAAGTTAACCAAAATTACTTGAATTTCGATTTTCATTAATCAAACTAGCAACATGACGACACCACTCTCCTTTGATCTCAGTAAGTTGGTCATCAGAAAATGGAGCTCCAACCGCGTGTCCTGGAAAAAATTGTAAAAATAAAATAAAATAAAATAAACTTAGAACTAAGTGGTTAAATGCTAGATATGGAAATACTTATCGAAAAACAAATTATAAAAAATTAAAATTACATACATTTTGGGGAATTTCCATTTGATTGTAAGTGATTGTGTCCTTCATAAACTTCATAACATAATATCCGCAATCATCATTGTTGGGTTGTCTCGAACACTACAAATCAAAATAACAATTAATTATTAAAATGCGAGCAAAATTTACATGGATAAGAATATTGATTATAAACTTACCTTTATTACTATCCATTTTGTTTTATTTTTCCCACCTCTAGTCCTGACCTCATTTGATGCCCAATAAGTTGCTACACAACTGAAACATCATACATATAACTATTTTAATAAATCGATATATATATATATATATATAAAATTTATATGATGAAATATGCGATGTATCTAAATACACACCTTTCAAACATTCCTCTCATCATGGTGTGGTTGCTATAATGACCGTGACACGAATCCAAATAGAAAATTCTATTTCTCCTAGGATCAACTACCAACAATATCCAATGCATCCTACAAAAAAATTGGATAACCAAATAAATAACACATGTTTCAAAAACACGTTATATAGATATATATATATATATATATATATATATATATATATATATAGATTAAATTTCTTACCCTAAGTTGATGGGTGCCAAAAACAAGCAATCACAGATGCTTTCACGTGCCAAAGCCAAGCGACTATTGATATATGCTTTTACCGCTTCCTTGTTTTCTTTAACCGCTTCCTTGAATCTCATTCCAACTAGCTTCTCGCCTAGACACATGCTTCTTGCGACCAACAGAATGGGAGGGTTGGGATTTGCCAACATGCCCAGAAATCTGAGATCTTGCTTTCTTTACCTATATATTTAGAAATATAATTAGTTATGAATATATGAGACAATAAGGCAATGAATTATTAACAAATATATTAATTGCTCCTTACATTGATAAGATTTGATAGCCATGCCACCAAGGTGCCAAGTGCATCATTCGCAGTTAACAAAGTCATCTCTGCAGTGTCAACTGGTACCGGCAATTCAACATCATCCACAACAACAAACTCAACTCTGACTCTCGCAGGATTTGGATGCATAGGAAGATTGTGCAAGGTGGAGTCCTCATTGTTACAAACAAAACCCTTTGCGACCAACATAAGCAGGTTTGATATATATAATTCACAATGACAATTGTTAACCTAAATTAATTGATAACCAAATATTAATACTTATAAGTTATTGTAAAATATAAAAAATAAAAAAGAGGTCCAACGATAATTACCTCATTGGACGCAATATTGCAACTATCCCTGAAGCTATCTGGGTTAGGAGATGGTACATCATTAGTCCTTGGACCAACTCTTTCTTTTAGTTCATTAAGTTCATTTACAAGCATCAATACAGTGGCTTCCAACCGTCTTTCTCTACTTTCTCGTTCCTCTTCTTTTTTTTGCTTCTTTGAACTCGAAAAAGTCGTTGGAGAAATGCCAAATCCCAAACCCCGTAGACGTCCTGGATACTCTTGAGTTCCCAATGCACGACCAAGGATGTCATTTGGAAAATCACAATCAATAATCTCTCCTTGTGATACTGATTGAGATATTGACTCCTCATTCACAAACATTATTAGACATTACAAAAAGATAAGAAGTTTATTCACCTTCAATGAAAGAATTCTTTTTTAATTTTATCATACTTACAATTCTTTCAGACACCTCTCTCGTTTTTGGGTGGTCAATGACACCATCTTTGTTTTGTCGGGCTTCTAACCACAAAACTTGTCGGTCAATAGATTCAAGAGCAGGATCTTTTCCGACCTCCCGCAGCTATTAAAATTTACCATTAATTAGTAAATAAATCAGAATATTAATTTAATAAATGAAAGATAAAATATAAGATAATGTGCCTACCAATCGTTCTTCAATCTCGGGATAACCAGTAACACCGGCTCTATAAAGACACATCTTTTTACATTAATACCTCATAATTGTCAAATATAGGTATATGTATGATAAGTAATTGTACAAACCTGGAATTCCTCATCTTCGCGTGAAATAACAAATGCAGTCCAATCCTCCAATGGTATAATCCCAGCATACTGTGGTGGAGGATGGCTTCTGATGTTCCCCTCTTCATCTTCCACCCACTTTATTAGAGCTGATCTGAATTTTCTGTGCGCCTTTCCAGCTTTCATAAGACAATAGTCTTTTCGAGAGTCATCCACATCAAAGTATTTCTGTTTACATTCAACAAAATGATTATAAATATACTTACATATTTAATTATAAAATAACTGAATAGTCAAAAATAAGACTTATACCTGTATCATATGCCATAGCTCATCTTTATGCTTCTTGATAGAGGCATCTTTTTTACTATTCCAACTGCTGATTTTAATTGGTATATCCTACCTTGCTCTGACACCAATGAAGATTCTCAACTGTTTACCATTGCCACCAATCGCTTGGTTTTTAACATTCCATTCGACCTGCATTATTACTTAGGTAAATTAGATAACAAACAATTAAAAGTATGTAACAAAGTTAGTTAATTAGTAAGTATCATACTATAAGTTTAAGAAGCCCTTTGTTCCCCCAATTGATGATATTCTTCTTAACTGTCATTCCACGAGGAGTGAACTTTTTTTGGACTGATGTTCACTCTCATGACCACTGTCAAGTGCACTATCATGACTCTCATGACCACTGTCATGTGCACTATCATCACTGTGGGAAGTCATCTCACCTGGAACATAATATAATCATTATTATTAGGCTAAATGTTATTTTATAATAACAATAAGTTAGTTAATTTTTACAATATGAAAAATGAATAAAAAAGAAACTACGCATGATATATTACCTTTTCCTTTTCCTCGATCTAACGTTACTAGCTACTTGTTTATTTGTATGATATTTTGTTTTTTGCTTCTTGGTACTTTGTTTTCGACGAAATGTAATTCCATCGTTATGATCCTTTCTAACATACAAAATATCCTCATTAGAAATACTTTCCCCTATTATTGGTTGCGATGTCCCGAAGAAAGGGTCATCCTCAATGTCAACATCTTCGTGCACTTGATCCCCAATGTCATTCACCGATAACTTTTTGTTTGTCAATAAAATAATGAACCAATTGATATCAACTGGATCAGTGACATAAAACACTTGTTGGGCTTGCGAGGCTAAAATAAAAGGTTCATCTTTATACCTTAACTTGTTGAAATTCACTCGCATGAAACCCAAGTCATCCATCTGTACACCATTATTATTGTCAACCCAATTACATTGGAACACAGGCTCCGAAAACATATTGTAATCCAACTCCCACATGTGTTCAATGAAGTATGACATATTCGCGTAAATGAGATTTCTGTCTTTGGCACTTGATGTATGCATAGATTCAGCTACAAGAGTCACCCCACTATTTTGCATTTTACTCTGATCATCATGGGATTTTGTATAGAACGTGTACCCATTTTGTAGATAACTAGTGTAAGAGAAAACATGTATATTTGGAACTTTTGCTAACCATTTCAATCTTTCTGAAATCGAGGTAGGATTCAAAACAAACTCAATATCAATTTGATTTTTTAGCCACAGTATGAAACTCTGATTATGTTCTTTTTTTAACCAAACTTCACTCTTAGTTGGGTGATCACTCTTAAGAATCTCCATGTGTTTGGCAATATATGAATCAACCTGACTATCATTATGCAGAACATATAAGTGTGCTTGCCCTAGTTCTTTCCTAGATACCATCACTATTTTCCTTCCTGTCATCCCTTTACCAACACTTCATGTGTGACGCTCCCTTGGCATCCCAACAGAATATTCAACACTAGATAGATAGCCGGTGGAGAACTCAATAGCTTCTTCAACTATGTAGCGCTCAGCAATGCAACCCTCGGGTCGTGATCGGTTTTTAACATATCCTTTTAATATCTTCATGTACCTCTCAAACGGGTATATCCATCTCATGTAACACGGGCCACACAATTGTGTCTCTCTAACTAGATGAACTATTAAATGAATCATTATGTCAAAGAATGAAGGCGGAAAAAACATCTCAAGCTCACATAAAGTGACAGTAATTGATTTTTGCAGATCTGGCAACTTTCCAGGGTCAATCACCCTACTACAAATCGCCTTAAAGAAGAAACAAAGTTTAGTTATGGCCTGACACACTTTATTGGGCATAATGGATCGTATACCAATGGGTAGCAAATTCTCCATGAGAACATGACAATCATGAGACTTTAGAGACTTTAACTTGAGGTCTTTCATCGATACAAGGTTCGTAACGTTTGAAGAGTACCCCTCTGGAACTTTAACTCCATGAAGAAACTTACAAAAGACAGTTTTCTCCTTTCTAGATAGAGTATGAGCTGCCGGAGGTAGATATGTACGTGTACCCTTCTTAATCGGACCCAATTCTGGTCTCAACCCCATACTAACCAAATCCAACCTTGTGTTGATGGTATCTTTAGTCTTCCCTAGCATATTGAGTAAGGTACCAATGACACTTTCGAATACATTTTTTTCAACATGCATCACATCAATGAAATGTCTTACGTGTAATGACTTCCAGTATGGCAACTCAAAGAAAATCGATTTTTTCTTCCACCCTCGTTTGGCAAGCTCTCCTGCAAAAGGCTTCCCAAACTTAATGTCCAAATCTTTCACCTTTTCAAATAGTTGTTCACCGGTCAAAAGCGGAGGAGCTTTACGAGTTTCGGAATTCCCATTGAATGCCTTTCTCCACACTTGATAGTGATGAGTTGGAGGCAAAAATCTCAGATGGCCAAGATATATATTTTTCTTACCATGTTCCAACCACATCCAATCTATATTATCTTCACATATAGGACATGCACATTGAAATTTTTACTGTACCCAGATAGATTGCCGTATGCTGGAAAGTCATTAATGGTACCAAAAATCATAACCTTCAGAATGAAACTTTCTTCTCTGAACCCATCATACACCTCTTCCCCAATCTCCCACATTTGCTTCAAGTCTTCTATTAAAGGAGCCAAGAATACGTCAATATCATTTCCTAGTTGTTTGCGGCTAGAAATTAACAAAGACAACATCATATACTTGCGTTTCATGCAAAGCCATGGAGGTAAGTTATAAATCGCTAAAATCACAAGCCATGTACTGTGGGAGCTACTCTGGATACCGTGCGGGTTAAATCCATCAACAGACAATGCAAGGAGTAGGTTTCTTGGGTCATACCCAAAATCGGGATAATCAATATCAATCTTTTTCCACTGCGGAGAATCCGCCGGGTGTCGTAGCATACCATCTTTAATCCTTTCATCGTCATGCCAAGTCAACTGTTTTGCGTCTTCCGAACTACGGTACATACGCCTAAATCGAGGAATTATGGGAAAATACCACAATACCTTTTCTGGAGCAGATTTTTTCTTCTTATACTGCGATGCATTACATTTAGGGTAGGACTTTAACAACGCATGTTCATTCCGAAATAAAATGCAATCATTCGGACAAGCATGTATCTTCTCATAGTTCAAACCAATGGTGCCTAACATTTGTTTTGCATCATACATCCTAGAAGGGAGCACATTGTCTTCCGGCAACATATCTTTCAATAGTGCAAGTAATTCCGTAAAGCTCTAATCTGCCCATCCGTGGCAAGTTTTCAAGTTATACAGTTTTATCACAGCCAATAACTTTGTGAATTCAGTACAGCCCACATACAACGATGTCTCCGCATCGGTTATCAACTTCTCAAACATTTGAGGACAATCATTAAGATCGTCTTCAACCGCCTTTGTCATCTCTTCAAATTGGTCGTCATCAAATGTATGTGTTTCAGGATAATCAACCGGATCACATCTCTAAGTACTATTATCCATATTTGAAGGTTCACCTCTTTCCTCACCATGCATTGTCCAACAAATATAACTTTGATCGATTTCGTTGGCCTTTAAATGTCTTTCCAACTCAAGTGCAGTAACTCGATTGGCGTAACAACATCTTAAACAAGGACACTTGAACTTACTAGAAGTTCCTAAACGTCGAATGGCAAAGTTCACAAAATATTTCACTCCATCGACATATTCTTTCGACAGACGATTGGCAGACAACCACTTTCTATCCATATTAGACCGAAATTTATTATAAATTCCTGATAAGAGAACTTAAACATATTAAAGGTGAAAAACACACAAAGTACAACTTTTTGAAACTAAGACATTGCACTTTGTTCTTTTATAGTTTCACTTAAACACTGTGTTATATTATCAATCCCACTCCTTAGGAAAATCCTATAATTCAACTATTTTCAAAATAGAGCCCCCTAGTATATCATATATAATATCCAATAATATTCTTGAATCCATTCTTGAATCCTTTTAGCTAGCTATTGAGTGTTGACATACACCATTTTATAACAAAATTCCTAATAAGAAGTGTACATAGCATATTAAATTATAATGACAAATTATCATTAGTTTCCAAATTATCATTTATTTGTTTCATCAGTTGCCAAATTCACATTAGTTGCCAAATTATCATTACTTCACGCAAGCTTATTTTCTTTCAAACAGAACCATGGCCAATTCCTAATTCCTCATTCCCAATTCCTAATTCCTAATTAGTAACATCAACATTAGTTGCCAATTCCTAATTCCCAAATCACACAAACCCCAAAAAATAGGAATCAAGAAAAAGTAAAACAGACTGACTGAAACAATGAAAATGAAATCAAAGAAGCAATGAAAACGAAATGACGAAGTAAAACAGATAGAAGAAGGGCTAGTAAAACGGATTGAATCAAAAAACCCAGAATCAATATTGAAGCATTGTGGTAACCTAACCTTGAAAGTAGAGAATGACTGACTGAGAAAGAGCAGGGACGACGACGGAACAAGTGGAGACGGCGGCGGCGGAGCACGACAGAGGGTGGTGGTGGTTGACTGGCGTCTGGCGGTGGCGTTGGTGCTGTGTGGTTTTGACGTTTTTCGTTTGGGGTATTTTCAGTTTTCACGTGTTGCTAGTGTTGGTGAGTGGTGACTTAGTGTTGTGTTTTACGATTAACTGAGTGAGTGGAGAATGATAAGTTTTTTTTTTGGTCAGCTAATGGGAAGAGGGAGAGAAGAGGGAGAGTGTGAGAGACTGATGAGAGTGTGAGTGAAGAGGGTTTCAGGTAAGAGAGACTGAGAGAAGAGGGAAAGAGACGAGTACTGAGAGTGAGAGGGAGTATGAAACGGTAATATTAGAATATTAGGCATCAGGGGCGCTTTCTGAAAAGCGCCCCTAAAGGTCCTCCATATTTTGGGCATCAGGGGCGCTTTTAAAAAGCGCCCCTGATGCCCAAAATACGGAGGGCCTTTAGGGGCGCTTTTCAGAAAGCGCCTCTGATGCCTAATATACGGAGGGCCTTATTTTGGGCATCAGGGGCACTTTTTAGAAAGCGCCCCTAAAGGACCTCCGTATTTTGGGCTTCAAGGGCGCTTTCTAAAAAGCGCCCCTAATGGGTGCGCCCTTTTTTAACAATTCTGTTGTAGTGGTTTTAGGTTTGAGGGAGAGAGATTAGGGATTGAGAGTTAAAGAGTGATTGATTGTGGTGGTGGTGGCTCGCCGGAGGTGGTGGTGTCTCACCGGAGAAGATGAAGATGGAGATGGTGTTGGGAGGAAGAAGATGAAGATGAAAGTTTTTGTGCTTGTGTCAATTTGGTCCTTTATGTTTTTTTTTAGTTTCAACTTGGTCCCTCATTTGCCACATCACTTAATGAATTCCAAGTCAGCCCAAACACTTAAGATGTCACGTCAGCAGTTAACTGTCAGCGTGGCGTCTGTTTAAGTTAATGGATGGAAATTACAAAAAAAAGGACCAAAATAATACAAAATGGAAGATGAGGGATCAAAACGAGAAAAAAAAAAAGATAAATGACCAAAATAAAACCAGAATTAAAGATAAAAGACCAAAAGTACAATTTAGCCATTTACAAACTGAAGGAATGATACAAGCTTATCTAACAGAGGCAATGTTACATTACACCAAATTAAATCAAGCTCCAAACATAGACAACCATCTCAAAGAAAGGATAAAGTCAACTTTGTTGAATGGATAATAATAGTAGTAAAAGTTAGTTGCATAGTTTGTCCATGGACATGTGTTATATGGAATTACAAGTAGTAGCAAAATAGAATTTGGATAGAGTGTTTTAGTGAAACAAGTAACAATAGTTTATATTATCTCTTAGTAAGTCCTTGCCTATAAAAGGCAGAGCATGTAAACTTGAATGGCATCAAATCTAGATGAGTTGAGATAAATATATGGTTTAATCCTCTCCTATTAACATCTAGTGTTTGAGTGTTGAGTGAAAATACATAACCAATTGATAACAATGCACGAGATAAAATCTCTAATAAATACAAAATTGTGGCAGTAGAAAAATTTATTGGTCAAATTGCAATATGAAAAAGGCTTGTTTAGATATAAAAATGATAATTACGATTCAAACAAATTGTACCATACATATAATCTATAGTTATAATTTTAAGTAGAAAGTTAAAAAACATAAGATGCATAATCATTCACTTAATTATCTAAGTTAATGAAAATAGGATGATTAGAGTTTGCTTGATGTGCATGTTGGTGAGGAAATTCCACTCGAAGAGGTAGTGGTTGGTTACATATTACACGACGACAACGATCAAAAATGTCTCCCAAAGTAGCATGAATTTTGAAGGAACCTTGGGGGAGATATGTGATCTCAAAAGTGTTGAACCTGAAGGAGCAAAAGCCCCATGATAAAGCAGTCTAACATAAAAAATTTAGTATTTTATTAATAAAGATAAAAGTAACTATATCTCGTAGAAATATATAACAATGTAAACTATAGTTAAAAATATTATTTTTAATTACCAAAGACATTGATATTGATCATCTATAGATAAGAGAAATCTAAAGATCTTTGAGTTTGAGTATTTGAACAATTAAACACTTCACGTATTTTGTCATGAACTAAACTATTTTTTCACCAAACAAGCTATTGAGGAACAAAATTTACATATCTAAATAATTAAAAAATATTCGGAAGGCTAAAGGAACCCAAAACATACTGCCATCATCGTACTTTTCAATCTAAGTTTTTTTTTCCTGAATCCCAGAACACACTGTTTAGTGTCACACTTTACATATTCTAGCATGAAATTAATTTTTTGTTTGACCAAACCAATTATTGAGAAACGAAATCCGTAAAACACATTGTTTAGGGTGACACTTTATATATTTTGTTACAAAATTAAATTTTTAAACAAATTTGGTTATCGAGGAACAAACGTCGCATATTTAAACAATTAAATTTTTTTGCGGACCCTAAGGTACCCTAAAGCACACTGCCAAACGTCACAGTGTACATAATTTGTTACAAAATTAATTTTTGTTTTCACTAATTCAATTATGGAGGAACAAACTTCGTCTATTTGAACAATTAAAATTTTCACTGTACCGTAAAATACCTCTATAATATAATAATATGAAGAAGAAAAAAGAGAGGAGAAAAAGCGAAAAAAAAAAAGGAGAGAAGCGAGGAGTTTTGGGGGAAGGAAACAAAGAAGGGGGGATTGGCGCCACAAAGGGGGCGAAGGGGGGAAGTCGCGCCAAAAGTGGGCGGAGGGCCCACATGGAGACTACCACAAGATATATAGATCTAGTAGTTAATGTCATGTCACCCCGGCATTTCCGCCCTACTACTGTTGATAGTTAGATGTTAAATAATAAATTAATAAAAAAAACAAGTGTTTTTTTGTAGGCAATGTTCTTTTCGGGGATTGAACCCGGGACCTCCTTCTTGCACTCCTTCGATTTTGTGTTTTGTGCTGGAATTGAATCTATTCGAATCACGAGTTGAATAGTAAGTTGTCCATTATATATATTAATAGAAAGAGAAAGAGAGAGAGAGAGGGGTGTTGTGTTGATACATACGTGAAGATCACTAATACTAGAATCATAAGCTATGAAGCACAAACTCTGACATGGACACTGATAATGTCAAATCACATGACACCGACACCGTTATATATATATATATATATAGAATTATAATAAAATAAAATATGATCATTCATATACAACAATGTAATCCAAGAGCACTTGATGAGATGGTTTGAGTCTCTTCCAGCTTAACAAAGGTCCTGAGTTCGAATCCAGCTTTCGACAAACATGAGTCATGCACATGTGGAATTTTTATTGAAGACAACGGTCAAGAGTGCATTAAGAGCCTAAAATCAAGGAGTGTGATAAAATCCCACATTGTGCACTAAAAGTGGTAAGTGGGCGAGTTTTCAGGGATCCAGTTGCGTAATTAGCTGAGTGGGGGTTATTCGTAGCCGAATAATTATTTGTTGAAGTCATGGTTAGTGATAAGACTTTTATGTGGATCAGTCTTACAATCGTCCTAACACAAAGTATCAGTTATATCATATCCACAGAGATTTGATAATATTAACAAATCATTCAACTATTCTTATATTCAATTGAAGTTTAAAGGAGGTATTTGCCATTTGCTTAAGAACATACACTAGGAATTTGATATGTTTTGTGATTCAAATACTTTAAAAGCATTGAGATTGGATTTCATAAAGGAATTATATTCAGTTGTATGCAACTATATTTGTGCTACATCGCATGATATTTTTAAACAATAATATTAGTATGAAATAATAAATGATTGATTTTCTTTTTAAAAATTGATTTAGCAACAATTCGAAACGTTGCTATTTTTTTATAAATAAAAAAGGAATTGCGGCGGTTCAAACCGCTAGTAACTAGCGCATAAAATTGAAAACTACAAGGTAAATAGCGGCAGTTTTTAACCGCCGCTAAGTGGACTATTGTCACTAGATTTGGTGGCTGCTTTGCAACCAATTGAAAATTAGATAGCCGTGGTTTGCTAAACGCCAGTTTTGACCGTCGCTAAATCTTAGTTTTTTGTTGGTATGGAAAGATTGAAGTAAATTTTTAAGAAATTTAAAATTACAAATATTGAAGGATAGTTAAAGGAAAATAAATTAAGAACCTACAAATGGTTTATCAATGGGGATCCGGGACCTGAGACAGGGGATGCAAAAAAAATTAATTATGAAAAATGTTGATTCATAGGATTGCAAATTATCTAACTCGAAACTTATTTTTTAGAGTAAATCGCCAAATTAGTTTCTAAATTTACACGTCCTTTTTTACTTATGTCCTAAAGTATATGAAAATACGTAGTTCGTAAAAGTATGTGATGTCGCTAAAATTACTTTCTAAAGTTTTATAAATAGTCCCTTATAGAGATTAATAAGATAGGTTTATTAAAAATTGTGTGAAAATTGGGTAAATATTTGTGGGACTATTGCAATTTTAAAACTTCAAAGTAGTTTAAAATATTTTAAATATGTGAGAGTAACTAGGATTTTTCTTTTCACTACCACAAGATGCTAATATATAGATCTAGGCGTTAATGTCATGTCACCTTGGCATTTCAGCCCAACTATCCTCGATAGTTAAATATTAAATAATAAATTAATAAAAAACAAGTGTTTGTTTTGGATGTATTAATTGGATTGAGTCGATTCGAATCACGAGTTGAAGTTGTCCATATATATGAGAGAGAGAGAGTTGGGAGTATTCAACTCTACAACTACTCTACAATAAATAATTTTCAACTCTACAATGCATCACAAAAACAAGTGTACTGCATCGGTTACGAACTCCCAACTCCACAATAATGAAGACAAAGAAAATTGCAAATAATAAAATAATATTAAAGGTTGCATCATGCAACTTCAGAATATATTAAATATACATAGATTGATCCGTCGGTAGAAGCATTGCCTAATTCGCCTGCTTGCGTGATTTGCTGTCTGTCTCATATCATAACTAATTGGTTTTTCAGTTCTCCCTTCCAACTTGTCTCCATTGAAATGGCTTCTCAACTACATCCTCAAGATGACTCATTCTTTGATCTCTCTAAGGTAAATAAATATACGTTAAATTAGTTAATACTATACTATGAATATTCAAATGAGAAACTATATATGAGTTTGTTGATTGTTATAATGCATGTAGAAAAAAACATGGAAGCAAACGATTCTGGTGTCATTTCAGATAATTGGAATAGTTTATGGTCAGCTAAGCACTGCACCCTTGTATGTGTTTGGGACAATGCAAGTGGAAGATCTAGAATCCGAGGAGGTTGTCTACGAACTATTTTCCTTCATTTTCTGGACTCTCACTATCATTTCTCTCATCAAGTATGCCCGCATAGTCCTCGAAGCCGATGATAAAGGAGAGGGTATGTATCTATAAATTCACCATCTTTGAAATCCCCGCCACTCTAAAATAGGCCAAATATTCGTATCTGATACCGATACGTGTTTGAGATGTTGGGATACGTACCCATGGAGTATCTTGACCGACATGTGAGGATACGTGACCGATATACTCTTGGAATATGATTGGCTTATACAGATACACACATGATACAGTAGGCTAATACGGATACGGCATATGAGCTTTTTTGTTTTATTGATAACCAACATATCTCCTTTTTTAAGTGTTTTTAATTTATAAATTTTAGATACTAAAAATGAACTATAATGAAATTTTAAATCCTAAAAAAGTTTCTACATATGTCACTTAGCAATTTTTTCTTAAAAAATGTTACTACCTTCTAGATAAACCGTGGCTCCTTTCTGTTCATCATTTTTTTTGTGCGATGTTTTTTTTTTCTATATGAGCAATTGTTAGTGAATATCTCTTTATTGTTATCTTTAGTTATGTTTGTATACTATGTTTTTATTTTTATATATTTGAATTTTTAATTTAATTTTTTATTAAAGTATTTAGACCGTATCGTTTCTTGACGTTTAAAATCTTTCCGTATCCCCGTATTCGTATCATATCTTGATGTTTAAAATCTTCCCGTATCTCTGTATTCGTATCGTGTCATATCCTATATCGTATTCCTATTGGGCCTCATAGTTCACCATCAATTGTTTTATGGTAGAATTGAATGAAAAATTAACTAATTAATTAATTGATTTGCAGGTGGTATTTTTGCTCTATACTCACTACTGTGTAGAAATGCAAAAGTTGGACTGTTCCCAAGTGAGAGTGAGTGCGACAGATGCACGGTGTATGAGTATGAGGCTCTTCCTCGTTGTTCTAAGATCAATAGCAATGTTGTTGATTCGAGAGCAAAAAGGGCCATTGAGAAACACAAGATTTGTCACTATTTGATACTCTTCTTGGCTCTCTTTGGTTCTTGCATCACAATTGGGACTGCTGTCCTCACTCCAGCACTTTCAGGTATAGTGGTGCACAAAATATTTATGGTTTTTTTTTTTCGAGATCAGGGTATCCACTGCCGAACGCAGTGACCAATCCCCTCGCTGGATTGGAGGCACCTCGAAGGATGGGACAAGTGATCCAGGGATTTAAAGCTGCTTCATACCCAAGGCGAGGATCGAACCCTCGACAATTGGTTCAGGGAGGATGAGCCCCAACCGCTCAACCACACCCCATGGGTTAAAAAATATCCATGGTTACAAAACTAATTCATAACCTTGAAATATTCTAACGAAAGAAAGAGATATAGAGAGAGACCATAACTATTTTTGAAAAAATTGAAATAACCAAATAAATTCTCAAGCAAAAATCACCATCGTTGGATATCTAATGAACGTCCATCCAACACATAATTGGATAAAAACCATAACCATTTTTGAAAAAATTAAAATAATCGATTATAAAATTAACATAAATATCTGGATTTATTTAACTGGATATAGATATTGATGTGGTTTAACCGTTCAACCATTTATTTTGTGCACCCCTAGCTACACACAAGTCACAACACAAGTATTTGATTTAGAGTAACATTATTTAGCCAAAATGTTTCAACCAAAAATAGCCAAAAACCAACTTACGACACTACTTAACCAAGTTTTAAAGGTCACTAACCAACCTGCTTTTTCACAGTTTTTAGCCAATCACCTAGAAATTTGTGAAAAAACATGTTGGTTAATGACCTATAAAACTTTGTTAATTAGTGTTATAACTTGGTTTTTGGCTTCTTTTGGCTGGAACATTTTGGCTGAATAACATTATTGTTTGATTTATATTCAGCTGCAATTAATTAGTGTGACTTTTTGTTTGTCTACCAGTATTATCAGCTTCGTATGGTGTTAAGAGATCCTTGTCAGACATGGTACACCTTTGTAAGTTTGTTAATTCTTAATTTTCTTCATAACAATATTATAAATTCGTCCTTCTACTTCTGTTTTGAAAATTATATCATTAGTTGCTATCCTACTGTGAGTGAGTTTTTGATTGCCTTGAGTTTTGTATGTCTGTTCTTCTATATATAACCAGTTTCCTCTTCCCAACATACTCAACATTCCATGTCAAAGGCTCTAGAAAGATGTAAGTACAAGAATTATATATGTTGTGTGTCGTTTGTGGCTGCATATATATCTTGTATATGTATGTGTATGTAATGTTCACCTTAAATCGATTTCGGTTAACATTTCAGATGTGCCAGTTCCCTCTGCTTGTGCTATATTGCTTGGCCTATTCATGTTGCAGCCTTGTGGTACGCGCAAAATTGGATTCATCTTTGCTCCAATTATTGCTCTTTGGCTCCTCTTTGTTGCTGCAATGGGAATGTATAACCTTTTCCACTGGGATGTTAAAATCATGTATAAGATATCCCCGGTATATATGTTACGATTCATCAGAAATATCGACGTCGGTAGATGGAGGTTGTTAGGTTGTGCCATTTTATGTGTAGCAGGATCAGAGGCAATGTTTGCAGGCCTAGGCCATTTCTCCAGGAAATCAATCAAGGTATATATTCATTCTGTAATTCTTCTAGCTAGCTAGCTAGTAAATTGAAAATTATAAAATTATTACTAACTAACTTGGTGGTTTTTCTTGTATTGCAGATTACATTTGTATGTTTGATCTATCCGCTTCTCGTATTATGTTACGCGGGTCAGGCTGCATTTATCTCCAAAAACTTACACGCTCCAGATTTTAATCATCTCAGTGAATCTATGCCCCGTAAGTTTTATTTCTGTTCCTGTACTGATAGTAAACCGAACATACGCACATTAGTTTTCATGTGACGATAGTAATTAAAGTGATTGTGTGTGCAGGTCATTGCAAACACTTGTTCATAATATTGTCTCTGCTGTCTTCGGCCGTAGGAAGCCAAGCAACAATAACCGCGTGCTTCTCTATCATTAATCAGTGCTTGGCACTAAATTGTTTTCCCAGAGTCAAAATCATTCACACATCAAAGACAATCCATGGTCAGATATACATCCCCGACGTCAACTGGCTATTGATGATTTTTAGCATCGCGGTCACGATTGGTTTCAGAGACATTGTCAAGATTGGCAATGCAACAGGTTTGGCTATCATTTCTGGAATGCTCGTCACCACGAGTCTCATGTCGCTAATCATAGCTTTGTATTGGGAGAAGCATTTGATCATATCTGCATGCTTTCTAGTGTGTTTTGGCTTTGTTGAGGCTGCATATCTCTCTGCATGTCTTCTGCAATTTCACAAGGGAGCTTGGTATCTAGTTCTCCTTCTAGTAGTGTTCATGACAATCATGCTTTCATGGCATTACGGAACAATGAACAAGTACGAATTTGATTTGCAAAACAAGGTTTCGACCGAATGGCTAATCGATGTTAGTCCAGGCCTTGGAATTTCTAGGGTAGCTGGAATTGGCTTCATTTACACAGACTTAGTTGAAGGAATCCCAGCTTTCTTTTCACATTTTATCACTAACCTTCCTGCATTTCATCAAGTCTTGATCTTGGTCTCCTTCAAGTCTATGCCCGTGCCTCATGTTCACGAAACCCAAAGGTACCTCATCGGTAGGATTGGACCAAAAGACTTCAAAATTTATCGTTGCATTGTAAGATACGGATACTGTGATCACGTGCGGGATACAGGTGATTTCGAGGAGCAGATTATTCGATCTATAGGAGATTTCATTATTATCGAACATAACGACATTGAATCCGTGGTTTCCCCAGACGAAAGAATGATAGTTGTTGGAAACTCGTCGCCGAATGGAAATGGTTTGGTTCCTTTGGAAGAAGAAGATGAGATAGTTCCCCAACTCCAACAGCAAGTGAGCAAGAGAAAGAAGGTTCGATTCATGTTACCTGCAGCAACTATTAGTAGCCCTAAAATGCAAGCATGTGTGAGGAAGGAACTTTTGGAACTAATTGATGCTAGGGAGAGTGGTAGTGCCTATTTCTTAGGCCAATCCCATTTAGTAGTGCGTGGTGGCTCCAACTTTTTCAAGAGATTCTTAATCATGGTCTATAGATTCTGTGAAAAAAATAGTCGAGAACCTCTAATAGCTATTAATATCCCTCATGCTGCTCTTGTAGAAGTTGGTATGATATGTACTATTTAAGGTGAACAAATTAACTAATTAATTAATTACAACGTGCGATGTATACAAAGTAATGCAACAACTTTTATCAAATGTTTGCTTGAAGATACCAGACTATACGAGATATAAATTATGAAAGAAACAAATAGAGTTTTGGGGTCTTGTACTAAAAGACATTTTTTAGATAATTTTGACCTTATGATCATATAAATTATGATGTATATCAGCTACTCTATAGAGTATTATTTTTTCCTTTGTAACTCTTCCTCATTACGTTTCTTGGTTTTTTTGACTAAAAAGATATCCATTTATTCAAATCTGGAGAATACCTCGAAAGTGATACAAACTCAATATCGCTAAAAACAAAAATGATGAATCCGTGAAAAACCTCGCATCACCCATGTTAATAGCATAAAATGGCTACAAATATGACAAGATCAAAGTGAACGAAATACCCATGCTTCTGAATCTGCAATGATGACGCCGAAACCATTGATTGAATTTGTAATTGATCGAAGTTGGTCTCTAAATCTGAACCGAATGAACACTGCAACACAACGGGCTAACAAAAATAGTCTATGCACAATCAACTACACTCTATAAAAACAATGAGCTTTGTAAATTACAATTTTGTCATTCATAATAAATTTACTACATTTCTCTCTCTCTCTCTCTCTCTCTCTCTCTCTCTCTCTCTCTCTCTATATATATATATATATATATATTATATTTTACTTTTTTTATTTCTCTCTCCATCTTTACTTTTTCCATTTATCTCTCTAACTTCAACTACACTATAAAAACAATGGGTTGTGTAAATTTATCTCTCTACATTTATTTTACTTTTTCTATTGTGATTGAATTTTGTCCGAGTCTACTTATAAAAAATACGATGTTACCCATGCATATGCACAAATATACTACTAGTTAAGGACTAAATTAAGTGTCTATTCAAATATTAAATCTTTCAACTTCCAAATGGTCAACAAAAATAGTGAATGCACAATTCATTGCAAATTCCAAAATTCAAAAGTATGCAAAAGTATGAACAATTCACTCTTCACTCGGTTTCTTCCAAATGGACAACCAACCATGCACTTTGATATTGGCAAATCTCAAGGTAATGTTCAGAGAAGCACGGGCAAATAATAGAGTAATAGACTTATTATTGTTCTTATATCCCTTAGGACCAACAAAGTTATTTGAGAAGACTAGATAATATACTATTGGGGTGGGTAGATAATAATATGCTTGGTTATTTGAAAGACTAATATTTTTTTGGGTAGCCTAGCTACCCCATCACTGGGAGACCTACGCCCCTGCTCCTCCCCCAAATGGGCACCATAGAAATTGGGCACTACTAATTAAGGACTAAATTAAGTATCTATTCAAATATTAAATCTCCGCAGCTTTCAAATGGCCAACAAAAATAGTGAATGCACAATTCATTGCAAATTCCAAAATTCAAAATGCAAAAGTATGCACAATTCACTCTTCACTCGGTTTCTTCCAAGTGGACAACAAACCCTGCACTTTGGTACTGGTAAAAGGTAATTTTCAGAGAAGCACCGGCAAATAATAGAGTAATAGACTTATTATTGTTTTTATATCCCTTTGGACCAAGGTAGGGTTTTAACCCTGCGTCGTCGCTGTCATCATGGTTGTCGCTGACAGCCTGGCAGATCTCCTACAAATCCTGCCAATCGGCCCAACCTGCGCTCCACTGTTCAACCCTGCTGTGTAGCTACCTCTTGCAGTCACCGACCAATCAGAGAGAGAGTGCAACAAGAAGCTGTGTGATTTTGCTCCAAGATTTCAACGGAATGAAGACTCTATTGTTTTAGACTTGGATCCACGCGCGACACTTGCTCCTCTGCAACACGTGAATCAAGACTGGATGGACGAAGATGCTTGCGTCTCGCGAGCGTGTGGTGTTCACGCATCAGTACCACAAACGGTGCAGTATCCTTCAATGCAGAATGATGATGTGGCCCCTGTCGTGGGACTTGCTGCAGTCAACAATAAGGTCCCTAATGCTGAATTTGGAGGTAAGAAATCTTTTGCACAAGTTCTACAACATTCACAGAACGCCTCTCGTCCTTTTTTTATACTCAGTTAAACTATTTACCAAAACCATGTTTCAAAGGAGATGTTTTAGCTATTAAAATATCTGAGAATGAATATCGTGCTGGTATTGATGATTAGAAGCACATCTTGTATGGAAGACTTATTTTATCTAAGGGAGATAAACATTATTTGATCAAGGATTTGCGGTCACGCATTTCAAATCTTTGGCATCCAGTCAGGGGCTGGTCTATTATTTCTCCTGGAAAAAGATTTTTTGAATTTAACTTCTCATCAATGGATGACCTCAGATGTATCTGGGCTCAGAGATCCTATAATCTACATCCTGCGGTGTTGTGACGATCTGGTTGGACGCCTGATTTTGATCATTTTTCCACAAAACAGACTACGGCTCAATGTTGGGTCCGACTACATGGTCTCTCTCGTGAATATTGGAGGCCAAAAATATTGTTTGAGATCAGTGGAAGTTTAGGTGTCCCAATTGCTTTAGATGCAAGCACTTCCAAAAGAATTTTTGGTCACTTTGCAAGAGTCTTGATTTATATTGATTTAACAGGGAATCTACATGATCAATTGTTAGTAGAAAGTGAGGGGTATGCATTTCTTATCAGTGTGGAGTATGAACAAGTTCCTCAATTTTGTAAAACTTGTCAATGCATCGGTCACTCATTCCAAAATTGTAAGCATAACAAGGGATCTAATAAGTATGGTAGCAAGGCAGATGTGTTTGCTGCAAAGGAGAAAGGGAAGTCATTTGTCGTTGAGCAGCAAGCTGACCACGAGACTGTAATCAATGTTGGCCCTTCCAAAGCGCGACAACCCATGGCTTTACCTGGTACTGATCTGATTATTTCGGTGGAGGAGGATAACGATCCTAATCGTTTCAAGGGTATTCATAACATTGTCTTATCCCCAAAGGAGGTGGAAGAGGTCTGTAATCCTCTTCTTGGTTTAGCACAACATACAGCTGTAGGGAATACTATGCAAACGAAATCTTCATTTTTGCATGCTCCACGGGAAACCTCTATTGCAGATTCTCATTCTGGTTGGCACTTCCTCGTGAAGAGTCATAATCTGAGAAATTTGAGGATACCTTCCTCATCAAATAACTCAACGCACCAACATTTGCAAGGGTTTGATGCTACTTCTAATTTAGTGGTAGCATCTGACATGAGAATAATCGGTAAAACTTGGGGTGATGTGTTAGATGAGGTTCCTGATTCTTTTGACTCATCCTCCACTCAACCTCCCACCACCAGGCAAGATTTGCAACCCTCAGAGTCAACTGCTACTTCTAATTCGGTAGTAGCATCTAATATGCAACTATTGAGAAAACTTTGGGGTGATAGGTCAGATGATGGTGATCCGGTGGCTATCGGCATTCAAGGAACAGTTGCACAGAATGATAACTTCGAACAAGTTGTGTCTAAGACCCAAAAGAAGAAACTGCGGCAAAAAAAGAAATTGGTTGTTGGCTATAATACTCGTTCAAGAGCAAACCCTGTCTCCGTGTCTTTTTGATATAGCTCTTGAAATTTAGTTCTTTAAATTATCTTTTATTTGTCTCTAAGATGGATTATTTTATAGGGTCTTATGATTCCCTGTTATTGCTTTGACATTCTTTTCTTTTCTTGCCAAGGGTATTGGCCTAATCCACCATTGGTCTCTCTTCTGTCTTCTATTTTATCTTTCTTTTAATAAAATTAGGGGGAAGTACTCTTTTTCCTTCTCGATGTTCTTTACATCAGAAGGTTTTAACGAGGCCTCTTTCCTTATATTTGCATAAAAAAAAATATATCCCTCAAAGTTATTTGAGATAACTAGATAATATACTATCGGGGTGGCGAAATAAAAATACGCTTGGTTATTTGAAAGACTAATATTTTTTTGCGGTAGCCTTAGCTACCCTATCACTGTGAGACCCTCTGCCCCTGCTCCTCCCCCTAAATGGGCACTGTCATACCCCAATTTTGTCCGCTTGTTTTTTAATTTTACTACTCGTTTAATTTATTCGAGTTAGCTTTTTTCGTTTATTTGGGTCTGCACTTCTTATTTGGGCCTAAGTCTAGTAATTTATTTAGTTGAACCTATGCTTGTGTAATTGGTTCTATGCCTAACAATTTGGGCATGATTTTAGCATTTGTTGATTGGGCTTCATTTTAGCGTTTGTTTAATTGGACATGTTTAATGTTTAGTCTTTTTGTTTAGATTGGTCCCAATTCATTTTGTTTACTTTTTTCTATTTAATAAAAAAAGCCATAAAAAATAAAAATAAAGATAAAATTATAAAAAATTAATTTATAATAATACAATAATTAAAAATTGTCCAAAAAGTCCTAAAGTACAAAAATAATAATCCAAAAATACAACAAATTACGAAAATTAATCAGCAATTCACACAACAAATACGGAGAAAAATTCAGGGAAAAAACACCCAAACGATTAGGTTTTCACGCTAAAACCCTAATCACAAAACACCTAAAAATTCTGAAACAGGAATAGAAGCAGCAGTAGCAGTGAAAGGAAAAGCAAAGTAAGGTTCAGCAGCAGAGCAAACAAAAGGAAACTTATCAGAAGCTGGAAACTAGGTTGGCTTCCCTACACTATTAGGTAGGAAATATGTACTGAAACTTTTTATGCGTAGCATATACAAATCATAAGATTACACTTCACAGTTGTTACTAGATGATGTTAGCCTGCGCTTTTGTTTGCCATTGCTCAGATTCTGAAAAAAGGTGCCAGCATCTTTGTTTGTTTATTTAGTCTGTATTATTTAGTCTGTACATAACTTATTATTAAAAATACAATAGAGATCAATAGATATCAACAATAAACAGAACCAGGAATAAAAAAAGGGAGAACTTAGAATCCAAACTCATAACTATACGGTAGGAGTTCTTAAAATTAAAAGGACCAGAATCAGAAATAGCAATTGAAATTAGGGACTAAAAGATTACAAACAGAATTGTTCTTGAGATAGATACTGCTTTTTTTTAAACGAAATTAGAAAAAAAAAAAAAAAAAAAAAAGAACCAAACCAGAAACGTTAAAAAAGAGTTGCAGTAATAGGTGGAAGAAAAGAAATGGGATGGAAATGGAATAACAAAAAAGCAAGGACCCATACCTGTATCGCTATCGGAGAAGAACTCTAACCACCCTCGGACGGTGGCTGTTTTCCCAAACGTGCCACTACTCCCACCGTAAGCACCCTCAAAATCACTGTTGCGAACAGTGACGAATCCAGGATTTTAAAGTAGAGTGTTCTTTTTTAGAACAGTGGCGGACCCTTAAAAAAATCAAAATTTCAAAAATAGGGGATTAGGGCGATTGTACAATCGGGTTAGTCAGCTTTTTAGGACAAATGAGCTATAAATTCATGAGTCCTAAAATCCCTCATTAAAAAACACCAGCCAACAAACCTTTTTCTACCCAAGAACTACGTAGTCTTTGATTCTCTACCTAGAGATACGTAGGAGCAGAGGGTGGGCCCACGTCTTTAAAGGGCAAAAATAAAAAATAAAAACCTTTTTAGTTTTTTTCTAAATAACTCTTTTCCTAATTCAAAAAATATCAAGTCTCTTTCTTTTAATTCATTTTTATTCTCAATAAAAGGGTAAAGTAAACATTTTCAACAGTAACATTATTTTACTACAACTAATAAGAGGGTAACCTTCTTAAGGAAGGATATCGTGGGGTGCTAACACCTACCCCATACATAATCAACTCCTGAACCCAAATCTGGTCTCAAGGACCCTTATCCATTTCAAAAGGATTTATCACGTATGCCCTTTATAATTAAACTTTGGTGGCGGCTTCCTATCGATCTTCGAATTATCCTTTCCTGGATTTTTCGGTCGCTACAGCTGGCAACTCTGCCGGAGACAATTTTAGAGAGTCAAACCTATTCTAATTAGCTGTAGGAATATTAGTTGTTAATTTAATTTTACCCTTCTCTTGTCTTTTATTTTATTGCATATTATATTTTCTTTTTTGTGATATGTAAACCTTCGGATAGAAGACCATTGTTGTTTTGTATATGTGTTTGTTTATTTTGCAACTTGAGGGTATACTTGTCATTTTTCTCCTACACACACTCCACTCTCACAATTCTTCACATACGTGAGTATAGTCCTATACCCGGGCTCGAGCATAACCTAAGTTAGAACGATGTTGCATAGTGATGGCCTTCTAGATGTACGTCCAGTTTGGTGGTCACGAAAGCCTCGCCTAGAGTTTGATTCCTTTTGACGATACTATCACTCCTAATAGTTTACCTATTGTTGGGATTAGCATTCTTAACTGGGGTCGTTGGCTCTAGGAACCTTATTTAGGACTCTATAGAGCTACCCTTGAAAGGTCCACTCAATAGAAAAAGTCTTAGATCTATTCCCAAAGGAGCCCTCTTACGACACAAAGGAGCTTCAAACTCTTGCATTTAAACAAACACTAATACATTTTCTTCCCATTTTTGAAAAAAAATCCAAAAATCATATTTTATTTTTTGCAAGTTATTTTTGGAAACATATCTCATGCATTCTTATTTTCTTTTCCATATCATAAAAAATAAATATATAAACAAACTCATGTTGCATGCATTTCAAAGACTGTCTGGGAATTATAAAACTGTTTTTATAAGAGAGGTGAATGAAAGTATAAGAAATAACATGCATTTGAAAGTCAGACCACCAGAATCATATTTTACTCTTCGAATAAAAAGCTTACGATTCCCTGACGCGATGAATAAAACCATACATTCACATTTCATACACATTCATTCATTCATGTTCTTACGTTAAATATTTTGAAAAAAAAATCAGAGCAAATAGGCAAGCTGGTTCTTCAATATCGCTAATGGACTCGTTCTCAAGCAAGAAACATGGTCGGAGAAGACAATCAAATGCTGAGGGACAACATTGCAAAACAGAAAGATCAAATGAGAGAGATGATGCTGAAAGATCAAATGGTCGAAATCCTGAAGCTTCTCGAAAATAGAAATGTAGATGAAAGCGCTTCGACAGGGAATACTGAAAACCACTGGAGTGAATGACCAAAGCTATCAATGGCCTCGTTATGGACTTCCGGTAGGTTACACACATCCTACAATGGAAGCTGCTCAAGAAGGTGGTCCTTCGGGGGTCGCAGTTGTGAATCGCACCATGCCTACAGGTTAGAATGCAAGTACATAAATACCACAAGTTCAACTCCCAAGTCTTGCAGCTACACCACAGGTTGTGCCACAAGGCTACACTCAACCTCCAGTGACAAGTCGTCAGGCTCCCGTACCTAATCTTGGGAACCCTTTTCATTCGCATATCCCAAACGTGAACCTCGTTGTAGTTTCGATGTTTCATCCTTGCTACGGTATGAGTGGGTTTTCTCATGGCTACCCTACAGAGAATCCTCAATCCAGAGACAAGTTACAAATGCTCGAGGAGCACTTAAGGGTCGTGGAAGGATCTAATATTGGGGCAAGGGATGCAAATGACTTATGTAGCAATATTAGATCCTTCCACGGCAGGGGGAGCAATAGTAAATGAGGGATGCAATTAGTAGTAGAGGTGTTGTATTATTAACAAAAGGGGGTGCACTTAGCAGAAGCAATTCAGTCTGTTTTTGGGTTAAGAGGCTGACCTGCGAATTGGGCTTTTGCAGGTGGGGGCGTAATACTAAAACACTGGGGATGTGAATAATAACATGATCCTTTTAATTTTAAAATAAAAATAATTTACTTAACATTCAAATTCAGATCCCAATTTCATCTTAACTAGTAGAATACACGTGCAAACGCACTGATGCTGTTGTGTTCTTTTTATGAATGAACTTAGACAGTATTTAAATAGTTTGAACATTACCCCGTGAAAATAAAGACAAATTTAAAGTAGATAAAAAAGGAGTTTCAAATAAAAAATAGATAAATATTAAAATCTAAAAATGTAAAAGTATCATTTAAAAACATTCTATGCATTTATCCTGCGTTTTTTTACATATCAGTGTAGTGTTTTTTTATATATCAGTGTTATTATCCCGTGGTTTTTTATATATCAATGCAGCTATCTCGTGTTTTTATATATGTATCATTGCAATTATCCCTGTATTTTTTTTATATATCATTGCAGTTATCCCGTGTTTTTTATGTATCAGTGCAGTTATCTCATAGTTTCAATTGATTATTTGAGTTGATTAATAGATTATGGTAGATAGTAAAAGATAGATAGTAGATTATCAATAAGAAATATTTATCCTGTGTTTTTTTATTTATCAGTGACAATTATTTGTCATTTTTTGGTCATTACCGGCGGATATGGCCCGCCGGAAATTCACTTGTCGGTAATGGTTACCGGCGGATTTTTCACATTACAGGCGAATTTTTCCGTCGGTAATTACCGGCAGATTTTTCACATTACCGACGGATTTTTCCGCCGGTAATTTCCGGCGGATTTTCCGCCGGTAATGCACATTACCGGGGGATTTTTTTTAAAAAAAATTAAATAAAATTAACCCTTTTTTTTCAATTTTTCCAAATTTTAAATTTTATTATGTATTTTAATTTTAATAAAAAGTAAGAAAAAATGAAAATGAATGAGAATGTAGAAGTAGGAACGAATGAAAGAGAATATGTGAGAATAAGAATGAAGTGGGAAGAATGAACGAGTGAGAATGAAGAATGAAGAATGAAGGAGAGTATGAGAAGTATTCAAAATTGGAGAGAATGGGAAAAAAGAAGAAGAAATAAGAATGAATGAGTGAGAATGTAGAAGAAAGGAGAGATATATAGAGAAATTTATGGAGATTGGAGAGTATGAGAAAGAAGAAGAAATATAAGATAGAGAAAATGTAGAGGAGAATGAGAAGGAAATAAAGAGTGAAATGAGAGAATGAGAGGAGTGTAGGAGAAAGTTTTATTTATAGGTGAATTTTTGAAATTACCGGCGGATTTGTGAAATTACCGGCCGATTTTTGAAAATACCGGCGTATTTTGTATAAAAAAAACAATTCATTTTTTTTACAAAATCCGCCGGTAATGTTTTTGGCGGATTTTCCGGCGGATTTTTGAAATTACCGGCGGATTTTGTAATTTTTTTTTTTGCAAAATCCGCCGGAAATGTTAAAAAATCCGCCGGAAACATTACCGGCGAATTTTGTAAAAAAAATAAAAATAAATTTTTTTTTTTTAAAAAAATCCACCAGTAATTTCAAAACTCCACTGAAAATGTACCACCGGTAAAAAACCGCCGAAAATTCATGTTTTTCTTGTAGTGTTATCTCGTAGTTTCAATTGATTATTTTAGTTGATTAGTAGATTATAGTAGATAGTGGAAAAATAAAGTGAGTGGATTTGATTAGAATTTTGATATTTGAAAAAAAAGTATGAGAAAGTAGGAAAAAAGTAGGAGTGAGAAGAAAATTTGAAAAAAGGTGTGATAGTTAATTAAAATGTTGTCCTTAGTTAGATGAGTTTTAAAAAATAGGGAGGCTTGTTTGAGTAATTTAAATGTGGTTTGTTTGTATAAATAGATATTAGATTAGATAAATAGATATTAGATTAGATAGTAAATAGGAGTTAATTGTAAATTATTTAATATTAATTTAATTATATTATATTATATAGTAGATTAAAAAAGATTGGAAAAAGAAATATTTTTAAATAAAGGGTGTGGGGGCCACAAATAGTAGATGTGTAAAAAAGTGAGAAATATTGAGAAATGTGAGATTGAAAGAGAGAGAGAGAGAGAGAGTTAGATAGGAAGAGAAAATATAATTAAAAAATGAGAAATAGAGTGATGATGTGTCATAAAATGAAGATATCCAAAATTGTCTTTTTGTAAGTTGTTTGTTTGATTAAATAGATATTAGATTAGATTCAAATTCAAATCTAAATTTCTACTATGAAACAGATTTTGGAGCACTCAAAAGCTACATACATCTCTACTCTTGATCATTACCGGGAAAGGGACATTTGATTCAAATGCAAAGTACATTTATATAGGACTCCAATTTCAATTGGGTTGCCATTTTCAATGACAGAGTACATCTCTACTCTCTTTAAAGTTAATTGTCAATTTCATTTTGATTGTCGTTCACAATTTCAATTGGGTTGCCATTTTCAATGACAGAGTAGCTTTTAGACATTGCTCCATGTTTACTACCTATTGGTTCTAAAACCTTTTGAGATTACTAGTTATTGCTAAATGTTTATCTACTAAACATCTTATATTTTTCATGAAATCAAAAGCGTGCTTATTAGGTGTATTAGATCCTAACAATCCAATTCGTAACTGATGCAGTACTTATATATATGCTCAATTTTGCTAAGGCTACAATTTTATATCTAAAACAATTCTCAAACATCAGATCATTCATCTTATATGTAGATGTCGATTTTTAATCCAGTTTTAACATCTTTCATGTATATGTCAATTCATACGACTTAGTAAAAAAAATACACATGTACTTGATCAAATAATTTTATAGGAAAAATTGGATTTTCACAATTATCTTTAACCATGACTTGATCTGCTGCAATAGAGAAAACTTTTATCTTCCCTGCAAACTACAGGGACAAACGAATTTGAGAACAGGTGATGCATTGAAAATTTATTTCTTGGAAGATCCTATTGTTTTTCTGGCTCTAATATTAGTTTTCTTGCATGCAGGGTGTATGTCAACAATACAGATGGTGCAGGTATTAAAAACAAAGAGGCCCAGAGTAAGTGAGGCCCAGGTCCAACTTAACCCGGTTCACTTAAACACGAAAAATCCCAATTATGGTTTCATTTTCTGATTTCTTTCTCTCTTTTCTTCTTTGAACGTTCTTGCTTCTCTCTTCTTCTCTCTCTCAGAACATGATACTAGGGTTTGGAAATTTCACCAGCAAGCAGTGATTGAAGCTCAAGATATGCTTCAATCACAGAGATATGGTGATAATATCAAAACACAAGCAAAACCCTTCTGGTTTTGCTCACAAATCCCTCACGAATTTGTCTTCTCACTTACGAACAGTGAGCCCTCTTCTTGTTGAAGATGATAGTTCAGAACTTGTCTTGAATCCTTCTAGCCTTCAACACCAGCATAAACCCAGGGTACCACAATCTTTCTTTCTTGTTTTCTTCGTTTATATTCTCAGATCAGGAACCCTAATCTGTTGTTTCTTTGCTTCGAAGGTACCAAAGTTTCTTGTTGAACTCACAGTACACTTGTTAAGGTAAAATCACAACCACTATATGATTTTTGCCATTAGACTCTCTGTACTGTTGTGAACCCTAACTTGTACCTTCTGTTTTGTGTATGTATGTGATTCCGTGATTGTTCCACGATGAACAATCACACACCAAAGCACTTGCAAGCTTCTAATTCAGGCCTGCAATTAGGTATATTCTTCCCTTTTTCTTATTCTTCCTTTTCCCACTTCAGTCACTGAAATGATTTTCTAACTCCCTTTTCTTTCTATGTTTTGCGAGGCTCACAACACTCTTGTAATAATTGCACAACAAGGACTCAAAGGAATTCAGAAAAGAACTTTGAAGAAGAAGACTTGGAGAAAGATATAGAACACTGTAATAAACTTGTAAAACTCTTGTTAATTTTATTTCAATATTCTCTATGTATGTACAATGTAGAATAGAACTATATATATACACAATAAACTCTGTTGAGTTAGTTGAAAGGTTGTCACACAGTTATAATAGCTTTTAACTTCCATAACTGAATCTGTTAGGCCTTAGAAAACCGGCTGGGCAACGGTTATGTAGGTTGAGTGACCGTTGCCACACTTCAAAGGTTGTTTTCTAGGATTTTTCATTAAATCCAACAGATCCAACTATCACAGCTCACAATTGAGAGATCCATCTTTTTTCCAGCTTCTGAAAATCGCTCCAAAGTTGTTTTCTCCTTCTTGTTTTAGAATTTGGGTGTTTTGGTGATTAGGGTTTCAATATGAAAACCTAATGATTTCTGAATTTCTTGTCTGTCCTTTTGTTCTTAAAATTTATTGGGCATTTATAGGGTATTTGAGAATCAAATTATTAATGTTGATTGATCATGATTTTGTTGTGATTGATTTTAGTTTTAATTTTGATAGATCTTGATTTTGATTTTGATTTTGATTGATTGCCTTCTGTTTCAAATCACAATTAGGTCAAAATTAGGGTTGGAGGCTTGTTCACCAAGGAACCGAGAAGATGCGCAACTGCCTATTATTTCTTTTTTATTTTTGTTTTTTTGTAATTTTTTAAATTATTTTCATTTTTTTAATTAATTATTTTTGTAGTATTAATTTTTTGTAATTTTTGATTTATTTTTATTTGGTAATTTTGTTATTTATTTTTATTTCTGTTTTTTTATTAAATAAAAAATCTAGACCAAAAAGAGAAAAGGCTTAATTGAGCCAAACCCCATCAAATAGTATACTAGGTCCAATCAAACAAACTATATAGTAAAGGCACAAATAAAACGAGATAACATTCAAATGTGCCCAAAAACTAACTCGCGGTAATTGGATTTGAGACTTACGACACACATACTAGCAACAATAAAAATGACGGTAGTAAAAAAGAGATCGAACAAAATTGGGATATAACAAGCACCACTGAAATTGGGAAGAAAACATTACAAAATTGGGGCTAACAGACACCAAGATAAACAAGCTCAAATACCTAAGGGATTATGTAATCTAAGAAGAACAATCTAGTAGATTCTAGAAGCATATGAGTCACCATTTTATATTCCTTTATTTTGTCTTTTAGTTAGACATTAGATTTCTTATCTTTTTAGCACACTATGTATATATACCTTGAATGTAAAACACAAATCCATAAACGAAAAAGAATGTTAAGGGTTTTTTATTTTCTTTTTAAATGAGGTCCCTCCCCTCGAAAGGAGCATTTTATTTTCAACTTAGTGTGATTTGAAGGTTCACCAATTTTGGGTACCTTACATTGGTGCTTTCATTGCAGTGGATTCATCTTCCCACATTCAATCACATCTTAATTAGCTTTTGGATTGCCAAAGAGCCATGCAGCATTCGCTCTCACTATTTTCTGATGAAGTTTCCTTTCTAAAAACCACAATCCTTCCTCCCAACTCCTCCACACCATCACTACTCCCACACCCAACATCCAGCAACCACCATTCTATTCCACCACCTCACCTTGGAGTTCATAATGCACCCTCAACCACCCACCTCCACCACACTCAACCCCCCAAAGCCATTTCCACTCTCTCTAGGCCTCACAAGCACCAATTTGGGACTCACCACCATCGATCTCATCCACTCCATTCAAGCACTACTCTACACTCATTTCCAGCGATTTATCTCTTCATACCTGTTATCACCATTACCACTCCCATCTCCAACACCAGCACCCTCTGTAGTATCGCTTCCATCTCCTTCGCTTCAAGAGTGATGGAGGGTGAACTTACAGAGAAACCGTAATAGGTCCACGTCGGTGAGCGAGACTTTATTATAGACCATGAAAGCAACTCTTTGGTCACTACTGATTTTGTTGAAGCCATCGAGATGCCAACAGGGCTTATCACCGACTTTGTGTCTCTAGCATATCTGATGACCCAAGACGAGTTGTTTCACTTGAACATGTCTACAAAACCTTCTCGCCTCCAACTATGGCGGGTGGAGAAGAAATAGAGCAAGTGCTCATAGGGAAAATAGACAACTCGAATTCTGTGATCACTACTTGTACGCTTTTCGTCATTGATTTTCCAGATTTCTCCACATCCACTACAAAAAAAACAGGGATTGGCGAGGGAAACTGACCAAAATCCCTCGCTAATGGTCATTTGCGAGGGAATTAGCGAGGGACAGGTTCCCTCGCTAAATCCCTCCTCGCTAATTAGCGAGAAAATTTTCCCTCGCTAATATTGAGGGACATGTGGTCAAGTTCTGACAGCCACGCGTCCACTATTCCCTCGCTAATTCCCTCGCTAAATCCCTCGCTAATTCCCTCGCTAAATCCCTCGCTAATCCCAATTTATTTTTTTTAAATTTTTTTTTTCTGCTAAACCTATTTTTATTTTTTTATTGATAGACCTGATTTTATACCTGATTGAAATAGCTAAAACAGTTTTAATTCCATCCAAATCAACATAATATAAATCCAAATCAACATAAAATCCGAATTAAAACAACATAATATCCGAATAAAAAAGTACTGAAATGTCAAACTATCCTAATTCTGCCTTCAGACTCCTCTGACTCCTCTGACTGCTGAGCTTGCTCCTGATCTTCCTCCTCATCTGGAAAAATATTCTTGCACTTAAAATAGTTATACATCAGCTCCTGTCTCCTTAGCACCTTCGCATGGTCTGCCCTCCAGCCCCTAACCTCCGCTTGAGTATCCTTCAGCTGCTGTTTAGTAGATTGCAGCTCCTGCCTAAGCTGCTTTGTCTCCGCATCTGACTTAGTAGAAGCTGGTCGACTGCGTCCTCTGCTGCTCCCGGCCCCAGACGAGCCCTTAGAACCCATAATAGGAGCCATTGGCCCAGTACCATGCAGACGACCCTTGTACCAACCAACTAATTTCTCCCAATTGATGTTTGCCAGATCTCGCATCTCCGGAGGAAGTTCACCAAGTGAGGCAGGGTCCCAGCTCCCCTGAGTCAGCTGAGACATGATCTCATTAATTTGCTCCTGTTTTGCATAACCACAGAACATAGCATAATTAGCGCTCCATTTTAACAAAGCAACTTTATATAATACAAATCAAGTTGTATATTTACCTGAGTAATCCTAGCGCGGTCATCAACATACTCGTTAGTCCCTTTCCTCAAATGGGTGACTCTATGCAGCTCAGGAGCAGTGATAGGGCGTCCTGCCTTCAAACTCTGTAAAATGAAATACATTTTCAAATATTGCAAACTAATTAACCAATGTAAAAATAACACAAAGATTTTTAAAATAATATACCAATCTAAGAGCATGTTGAGCCTGGTTGACGGACCCGCAGGTGTGAAGCGAGCCACCCTTCTCTGAGTTTCTATTCTTCTTGGCTGCTTCAGATTTTGCTTTGAACTTTGTTGTAGCCCAATGAGCCTGGAAGGCATTCCAAACTTCTTCACTCATGTAGTTTGGCCGCTGATTTTTAGCCCGCAACTTATAAAGCAAATCTGATAACTGAGCGCTCATCCTTTTATTAAAAACTCTTCCCACTTCTTCATCATCTTCTTCGCGCCATGTCACTTTACCCTAAGTAAAACAAAAATATGTATTAGTAATTATATTAAACATTAAATTTAAACTAACAATATAAGTAATGACATAATTGACATTTACCCTAAAGAATTCCAGCAGTTCCTTCTTTTCCTCGTCAGTGACCTTAGTCCACTTTGAACGAAACTTTTGAAAGTACATTTTTCGGATGACACGGGTAATGTTCGATGAAGCTACCTTTGCAGGAAGAAGCCTGCATAATGAAAGATATATCAAACAATCAAATATAAGTCGTTCCATAAATTAACTTAAAAAAAAAACAAACAAAATACTTACGCGTCACCACTAGGATAAATGACCTTTAGTTTAACACCATCGATAACAACCACCTCCACCGTCTCTTCATCGATGTCAATATCATCCTGCTCGGGATCAATATCAGGATCAATATCATCCTGGGGCGATGGGGTAGGCATAGATAACCCAGCTGGTCTGCCCGTATGTCCAGATGGTGCGCCCATATGCCCTGCTGGTCTGCCATGCCCAGATGATGAGCCTATATGTCCATGTGGTGCACCCATATGCCCTGCTGCATACATATATGATGGGCCCATATAATGCCCATGCGAGGGTAAATGAAAAAATCCGGGACCAGATGGAGACGGAGGTCGTGGGGCAATTGGCTCGGTACTTGGTGGGCTCATATATGATGTATGACCCTGCCTCATGTTCCCAATGTTGAGAACCACCTCACGATTACGACGATTACGCCTCCTCTTGGGAGGTTCATCGGCAATCTGCTTCCCTATACGTCTCGGTGGGTCAGAACCTCCTGGATCCATATCTATGAAAAAAGAGAAACCAAATGTGATACTAACAACATTAATGATGTATATTATAAATAAATTAAAGAAACTAAATTAACAAGAACAATCATGATATATTAATGATTCTAATAAATTTAAAGACAACATAATGAGTCAACATAAGAAAACACAAGAACAATAACTCTAATAAATTTAAATACAACATAAGATTAATAAAATTATTCATCTTCATTGTCTTCTTCATCTTGCTCATATTCGTCATATTCATTCTCTTCTTCATCTTCATTATGTTCTTCATCTTCATCAACGTCTGCTTCAATTGCTTCAACTGCTTCAACTTCTTCAACTAGGAATCGATCATCACGTAAGGAGTCAATTTGTTCAACTTCAATTACCTCATTTACTCCCGAAATTTCATCCACCTGATAAGGAACGTCATCCTCCGCATCATTAGCTTCAATGCGACCCCAAGGTTTTGTCTTAATTGCAACAGACCATCCTCTCCGAGTTGATGGATATGGAACATAATACACCTGCCTCACATTCTCTGCCATGATAAACGGATCATAAAGTTTATACCTTCCATTCATTCGAATGTCCACGGTATTACATTTTGGATTCAATTTTGTTCCTCTAACGGATGGATCAAACTATCTACAGAAAAACAAAACTATTTTCTTTTCATAGTCTAACCATGGGTATTCAAGTTCATATATGTGTTCAATCACACCATAGTAGTCATTTTCACCTCCTCCAGTTTCCCCTTTAACATATACCCCACTATTAATTGTTCTTTTTCCCTCACTCCATGATTGAGTGTCAAATTTGTAACCGTTAACTAGGTATGTGTGCCACTCGGTCACCTCAAGAAAAGGACCCTCAGCTAAGTTCCTCAAGTGTCCGATTTGGGGAGTTGGTTCCGCTTCATAAACCTAAGTAACCACATATGGAAAAAATAAGTCATGTCTCATATCTACTTTAAACATATGACATTAAAATTAGTTTTATCTACTTACTCTAGCCTTAAACCAAGATGGAAAATTTTCATGTATACGAATAGAAGATTCTTCAGCGCCTATACCCTCAATTCGTAAGAATGCACTGCAAAAGAATTATTCATATATTGAAAGTTGATCAAACCTTGATTTAACTTCATACTCTAAAGGTGTATAGATTAAAAATGAAATTGGAGCATACTTACTCAAGATATGGTTTAATTTCAGTGCAATTGATCAAGACATGAACATGTGCTGATTTATGCTCTTTATCTGATAAGTAGCTGGTTGACTTCTTTCCCGAGGGGCGACCAGGTTTGCTAAATACAGATAAAGCGAGCGGGTGTCTTTCTTCTTCAACCTCCATTTGGTTTCTATTATTTGTTGACAACATAAAGTTGTTGAAATAATGTGAACAAAAATAAATTGTTTCACGGTGTACGTAAGCTGCGCAGATCGATCCTTCAACTCTTGCTTTATTCTTCACCGATCGTTTATAATCACCCATTAACCTACATATATATGAACGAAAGACACTTAATTGAAATAGATAATTACCTCACAAATGGATACATCCACCTATAATGAACTGGTCCACCAAGTCTTGCTTCATACGCAAGGTGAACCGGTAAATGCTCCATGGAATCAAAGAAACCGGGAGGAAATATTCTCTCCAACTTACAGATAATGAAAGGAATATTCTGCTCCATCTTAATAAGATCATCCCTTCTCAATGTTGAAGAACACATATTTTTAAAAAATTGACTCACTTCAATAAGCGGTTCCAAGACACACTTTGGTAATGAATCAAAAGCAATTGGAAGCAAACACTCCATGAGTACATGACAATCATGACTTTTCATCACATACATCTTCCCGGTGTTCACATCGGCGCATCTCGCAAGGTTAGAAGAATAACCATCTGGCATCCTCAATCCTTTCAACCATCGACAAACATCTTTCGCTTCATCTGGTGTCATACAATATTTGGCTTTGGGTTTGAACATCTTCCCATTAGGCATTTCCACCAAATTCAAATCAGATCGATGTTTGCTACAATAAAGAGAAGAATCCAATCTTGCCTTATTATTGTCTTTGGTTTTATCTTTCGCATTCATCACAGTGGCAAATACGTTGTCAAAGAAATTCTTCTCAATGTGCATAACATCAAGATTGTGCCTCAACAGATTATCTTTCCAATATGGGAGATTCCAAAATATGCTTTTTTTTGTCCAATTATGCACCCGTCCATAACCATCCAATCGGGTGAGCTCCCCTACCTCTGTGGCTTGTGGCAAATCCATAACTCTGCTCCAGATTTCACCTGATGTCAACAAAGGCGGTAGTCCATCTGTTTCAACTACCCCTTTCTTGAAGGCCTTCTTGTTCTTTCTAAATTTATGATCTTGTGGTAAGAATCTACGATGTGAGTCAAACCAAGAACTCTTGCCCCCGTACTTTAGCGTAAACGCCTTTGTGTGTTCCATGCAGTGGGGACATGCCAATTTACCGTGAGTCCCCCAACCAGACAACATACCATATGCAGGAAAGTCGTTAATTGTCCACATCAATGCCGCTCTCATCATAAAATTTTTCTTTCGTGCTGCATCATATGTCAAAACACCCCCCCCCCCCCCCCCCCCCCCACAATCTCTTAAGATCATCAATCAGAGGTTCCAAAAAGATATCAATATTAGCCCTTGGATTGTGTGGACCAGGTATAAGACAAGTCAAAAACATATACGGCTTATTCATGCACATCTCAGGAGGAAGATTGTAAGGGGTAACAATGACTGGCCAACAAGAGTAGGGTGACGCCGATGCTTGGATATATGGAGTAAATCCATCAGAGCACAAGCCAAGCCGAACATTCCGTGGGTCTGAGGCAAAATCAGAATGCACTTCATCAAAGTGCTTCCATGCTTCACCGTCAGATGGGTGGCGTAAAATGTCCGAGGTACACTTATTGTCATAATGCCAAGTCATTTTCTGCGCAATTTCAAACATTCTTTGCAACCTTGAAACTATAGGCAAATAGAACATCGACTTTATCGGGATTGGTTTATAATTACGTTTTTCCCCTTTACGATCGTGATACCTCGGTCTTCCACAGAATTTACATTCAAGTAGCTCACCATCGTTTTTACCAAATTCGTTGTTGTAAAACAACATGTGCCCTTCTGAACAACAATCAATCTTCTTAAAATTCAATCCCAGCTTCGAAACTAACTTCTTTGCTTCATAATAACTTTTGGGCAAACTATCCTTATTAGGTGTCGCTTCCAACATCATTTCAGTCACATAGTCTAAACCCACCTCAGAAATATTACTCATCGACTTGAGAGATAAAAGCTTCACACACATAGATAATTTTGACTGTGGGGAGTCTTCAAACAACGGTTTGTTCGAATCTATTAACAAGTTATAAAATCTTTGTGCTTCTTCATTTGGAAGTTCATCATAATCGTCATATTGAGGCTCATCAAATGGCACATTCACCCTAAGACCATCACAAATCATGTTTTCCATCGACTCAAAAATTTCATTACGTGCAACACCAAAACCAGAACTGCTTGAAGCCCCTGCGTCAAAAATTGGACGTCCTTTTTCTCCATGTTCCACCCAAATCCAATAATTAGGCTTAAAACCCCAACGATACAAGTGCTCCCTAATTTCATCATCGGTCTTAATAGGTATTCCGTCGCATTTTAAACATGGACATCTAACCCCCTTTTCCCGTCTAGCCAATTCATGTCGCCACGCTACAACAAGAAACTGTTCAACCCCAATTACAAAACTTTGCTTTAAACCCGCTCTTCTAGGAAATAACCGATCATACACCCAATCACGATTAAATTCATACCAATTCATCTACACATATTTAAGAAAATGTGTTAGATTCCCATAACATTCCCAATAACCTATCAAGTTAGTGGCATCGATATGATCTCAGTGGAGATGATTCCGAGCCGAGTATGGGGGTCAAGGACAGCACAAAACCCTTTTCCATCCAAGTAGTGAAGGAAGTTATTTCATATAACTCCCAACCTTACCGTTGTTAGTATCGTCTCGCAATTATCTCAATGGAGATGATTTCGAGCAAATTATGGGGTGAGGGACAGCACCTCTCCCTTTTCCATCAACACCACACAGTCATCTAACCTAGGGTTCATCAAAACAACAATTAAACAATTTTCAATTAACAACTCTAAAATAATACACTTTTCAATTTCAACTATTTGACACAATTAACAACATACACAATTTTTAATTCTCAACAATTTTCAATATAACTCTTCTCAACAATTTCACTTTAACAAATTTAAATTCATTTTTCAATTACTAACATTCACATTTCACAATATTCACTCAATTTTAACTCATATTTCACATTCAATCCTACAACTCACATTTTACAATATCACTTAACCAATCCTAACCAATTCACAACAACACACAACAACAACAACAACAAATAATTCAATCCTAACTAATTCAAAACTTAACACACAACAACAACAACAACAAATAATTCAATCCTAACTAATTCAATCCTAACCAATTCAATCCTAACCAACAACAACAACAACAATTTATTTTAAAAACAATAATTTATTTTAAAAACTAACTGTTATGAGCGAGATTGACGTCTGGTGCGGTGGTTCGGTGACGGTGCGCACTCCGGTGCGATTGTAGGCTTCAAACACCAAATTTCAATCCTAACAAATTTCAATTTCAAGCAAACAATAAATAAATTAAAACAACTTCAATAAATAAAAAATTAAAATTATAACAATATCATAAAAAGTGCAAATCAAAACTTACAAATTGAGGGAAATGGGAGCTCCGGTGGTGGTGGTGGTGGTGGTTTCGTGGGTGGTGATGGTGGTGGAAGAAGAGGCAAATCGTGAGAGAGAGAGAGATAGAGGAGAGGAAAGGAATAGGAGCTCCGGTGGTGGTGGTTTCGTGGGTGGTGGTTGTGTGGTGGTGGAGTGGTGGGAGAAGAGGGAAATCGTGAGAGAGGGAGAGAGGAGAGGAAGAGGAGTTCCGTGGGTGATGGTGGTTTCGTGGGTGGTGGTGGTGTGGTGGTTGTGGTTGTGGATTTGAGAGAAGGGGGTGAGAGAGGGGAGTATTCGGATGGGTGGTGAGAGAGAAGAGTGAAGAATGAAGTGAAGAGTGAGAGAGAAGAGTGAGGAAAAAAATTGAAACGGTTCATTTATTAAAGTTAGCGACGGATTTTGCGAGGGAACGCATTCCGTCGCTAACTGTCACGTGTTCCTAGGCACTGCAACGGACAAAAATTAGCGAGGGATCCCCAATTTCTGTCGCTAACCTCCTTAATTTTCGTGCCCACAAATTTGAATTGGCGCCTAACGATTTGCGAGGGCCAATTCCCTCGCTAATGACCCCTAATTCCCTCGCTAACCTTAAAAAAAAACGAGGACCCTATTCCGTCGCAAAATCCCTCGCTAGTCTTTGTTTTTGCGAGGGACAGGGGTTCCCTCGCTACTGTCCCTCGCAAATAATGTCTTTTTTTGTAGTGATCACACATGTTCTTAATTCCATAACCTCACTCCCACTGCTGTCGTTGCCGTCGAAACCAACGGATCGAGAGAAACTATCATTTGCTTATCAAATCTACGACGCTCACTTTTGTTTTCCTTGGATGTGTTACAGGAACCCACAAGCTCCTCAGCATTTCTATTTCCCATTAAGTCTCCAGGTTGGATCCGATTATGATTTCGGAGACTCAATCTCAATTGTTGGTGGAAAGTTTAATCTTTGTGCATTACTTCCAACAAAAATAGCCTGATGCCACATGTTAGTCTCTATCGGTCAAAGTTTCCACCCGCCACTTGGGAAGGTCCTTCATTTCTGTTGGATAATACGAGAATTTTGATTTCACAATGCCTAAATGTGGTGCACAAATTTATTAAAATTTCTCACTCCTCACTCCAGCTGTTAGATCTTTACAACGCCTTTCCTAATATTTCTCCTACACTCCCTACAATTGAGGAAAGGGGAAACGAAATTTACAACCACATGAGCACGATTATAAGGCCTAATGATCTCCGGATCTTGTTCTCCCTTATTTTTCCACATCCACAAATGGAAGCAAGCTGTGGCCCAGATAGAAGGCCAAGGAACCTGAAATGTCTCTTTACAACATAAATTAATATTCTACATTATGCATTGAGAAAGGTTACCTCCATAGAATCTCTTGGCATGCACAATGGGAAGGAGGTGACACCACAAAAACACACCAAGAGGACAATCACAACGAACGTGAAGCAGCGATTCCTCCACACTAGAGAAATTGGAACAATAGACATCTGAATTACTCCATTTTCCACACAACTCCTTGGTAGGCAAGCACCCGTGCATAACTTGCCAAAAAAAAAGCGAACCTTTCAGGCGTCTTAAGATTCCAAACACGGTCCCGGATGGCTGCATTAATAGAGAGGGGCAAATCCTGCTATATAGTATATGCACTAGCAACAGAGAACTCAGAATTCTTACTACCTGACCAGATTCTTTGATCCTGACCGTCAACCTCTCTAAGAACAGGAAGAGCTTTGAACTTTCGCATAACATCATTTGGAACAATGTTCTCCAACACACTCAGATTCCACTGCCCATCTAGGTCCACCAAGTCTGAGGCTTTCCAATCCATTGACTCAACTAGGATGTCGTCAACAATCTCTATGAGCCTAGTAGTTGAGTCAACCCAAATTAAGGTTAGATTTTTGGTTCTGGTGGAAACCTCCCTTTTATCGGTTGCCATTTAAGCTTTAAGCATTGAGTTGAGAGCAGGTAGTGTTTTGAAAAAATATCTTGTACATATTCTATTTTTATTTTGTATTAATTTTATTTTGAATTTTTGTTAAAAACGTAGATGCATACCGAATTTCAGTTAGAAAACTTAGTGAATATTGAAAGCTCCTCCTAATATTTTGGGCAAGCTCTGCCATGTATTTACTGGTAGTTGGAATTAGAAAATAGAAACGGCGCGCCTTAATTCTTTATTTATTATTTATTATTTATTATTATTATTATGGAATTTATATACTAAAAATAAATGATTTATAACCCTATAATATCCGGTATCACTCTTCCTCAAAAAGAGTGTGACTTAGGATACTAAGTCAAAAGCTTAGTAACAAATACCAAAGGGGTATATGAGTCATTTCCACAATAATTAAAAACATTCGTAACCACAGACTTCACATTTGTGGTTAGTGGAATCCAAAACACTAACCATGGCCGTCGCCACCAACCGTCGTCGGTCGCCGAAGCACCGTCGTCGGTCGCCAGAGCTCCGCCGCCGGCCACCACCTGCAACCGCCACATATATATTTATATTATATTATATAATATATATATATATATATATAATTAATAAATAAAAATATTTTTTTATTAATGGATGGTTGGAATGTGTAAAATTACATTGGTACCCTCTTTAATTGACAGCCTTTGGATCAGATTTAATTAAAAAAAATACAAATCTAATGGCCGATACTAATTTAATATAAAAAACTAAGGAAATCCTTAGTATCCTAAGCCAAAGCCCCTCAAAAACTAGTATACTTAAATGCTTTGTTATTGATTTTTCAAACACAAATCAATCTATCAAAACAAGTTACAACTTTGCAAGCACCAAGAGATTAGTTTCATTATTTCTGATTGATTGTTCTTGGGGACTGGCTGGCAACTATGAACTTTTTTTTTTGATAAGCAGCAACTATGAACTTCTGTATCCATTCCCAAGCAAGGTCATAAGAGGAGGAGGAGGAGAGGGAGGCTCTTGGTAGTTAGAGCAGTATCCTCTTCGTCTCCGGACAAGTCCAAGTACTTCTCTATATTGTTGGGGTTTGAGCACCTCTAATGCTCCTTTAATGAAGTATTGCTTATTTAAAGATAAAAAAGGCTAGTTAAGAAAAATGTATTTTTAGAAACAAATAAAATGGTGATGTTTTCGCATTTTCAAATTTTTTGAAAATTTCAAAGTTTATGGAGAATTGAAAACATGCAACGATAAAAATTGAACAAAGTTAATGGACCAAGGTCACCACTTTGACATAAAATAAATGGACATTATCTTGTCACATGTGGAGGGCATGTGATAGTTTCCTCTTTTCCCTTCTTGTTCATTCTTGAACGACAAAAAGGGGTGGAGATTGATGCGTTTTTCTATAATTAAAAAGTAGGGTAAATAGCTTTTGTGTTTACCAAATAAATACCGATCAATTTTATCTCATTTAAGTTTTTTTAGTGACTATTGATAGACTAAAAACACGTAGGGATTAAATATTTAAATATAAATAACTTTTGATGAAGACTAAAATTGAACTATCGTTGATTTGGCACATTGTCCTCTGAGTGATTTGAAGAGTAGAAATGGGATGATTTTCTCTAAAAAGACTATTGACCTTCCTGAGACTTTATTTGTGGCTAAAATGTATTCATGGAACTGGTTTTTAGCTAAGACTAAGTCAAGTCATTGCCTCTTCTATGAGAGGTGTGTGGCCTTGTTGAAATGTATTTCCAGGGGTTAGGAGTAATTATGTAGATTCTAGTACCTTTTTGTTGGGGTGTACTGATTAATCTGTTTGGTCGGAGATTTTCGTCCTGCTTTTTGCCTTTGAGTTGTGACTTTCTAGTCAGTTGATCATATGTACATGGGTTTTTGTGTTCCTGAAAAACACTATATATATATATATATATATATATATTACATATTTTTACTGCTCAAAAGAAAATTGAACTATCATGAATTTATAAGGACGAAAAATTTGTTCAACTAAACAAGTCAACTAACATCTGTTCATTGGGATAAAGACTCGCTCGAGAACTTTTATTCAAAGTTGGAGGCATGAGTGGTTTGATGCTCTCTTCCCTTAACCAAAATTGTGTGTTAAATCTCGGAGTCCCAGTCTGAGTGTTAAGAAATGAGCACAGTAGCGGACCCAGGACGTTGGGTTAGGGGATACAAAACTTTTCAAACACACATCTATAAAATATAATAAAAATAAAACTTTAACAGATTCACAACTTATGTTGTACTAGATCAACACAAATTAATTAACACTAACAAGTTCCTAAATACAAATTAGGTAGCACTAAAAGATTCAACATACTAACAAAATACAGAACAAATTAAAATTAAATAGACTAACATAATCAAAATAAATTAAATAGCACTAAGACAAAATACAAATTAATTAAATAGTACTAACACAACTTACCAATTAAATAGCATTAACAGAATCAAAATTAGGATAATAAGAACAATAACCAATTTAAGGAGAGATAAAAACTTTTTTTTAAATAAAATATTTGAGAGTGTGGTGTATTAGAGTGGTGCGAAACTAGGAACTTTGGTGCAAAATTAGGAACTTTGGTGCAAAAGATATTTTTCAGGGGTTCAAAAATTTTTTTTCATAAGGTATCAGTGCTAATCCGGCGGTTCGCCTGAACCCTTGGAATACTATAGGTCTGCCACTGAATGAGCAGCGCTATTTCCGACGAATAATTTTCGCAAAAAGTGTCCACGAACTGACGTGTCAGCAAGTCCATCACCAAAAGTAACACATGGTAGTGATGCCAGAGAAAAAAAGTAACACATGGACCTACATATCCCCATACACCTCATTCGTGGGTGGTTACACAAACTACTCTCGCGACAAACATTGTAGTACTTCTCTATGTTGTTGGGGTTTGAACACCCCTAATACTCCTTTAATGAAGTATTGCTTATCGAAAAATAAAAAAAGGCTAGTTAAGGAAAATGTATTTTTAGAAACAAATAAATTGATGATGTTTTAACATTTTCAAATTTTTTGAAAATTTCAAAATTCGTTTTCGCTATTACTTCTTAGTTTATGGAAAATTGAAGACGTGCAACGATAGAAATTGAACAAAGTTAATGGGCTCCAAGGTCACCACTTTGACATAAAATAAATGGACATTATCTTGTCACATGTGTAGGTCATGTGATAGTTTCCTCTTTTCCCTTCTTGTTCATTCTTGAACAAAAAAAAGGTGAAGATTGATGCTTTTTTCTATAATTAAAAAGTACGTAGGGTAAAAAATATCTTGTGTTTGCCAAATAAATACCGATCAATTTTATCTCATTTAAGTTTTTTTTAGTGACTAGCCTTTCTAATCTAATGAAAATTTCCCCTTATTAAACCTTAAAAAGATAAAAGACATGAACATGCAAAAAAAACTGTGAATAATCATGTTCCCTTTTCGTTTTGTTTCTTCGTTCTTAGTTGTTCCTTTCACGTTTTTCAATCACACGAACCTTCATTCTCTCCATCGATTGTTGCCCATACCTTGGCTCCATCATCTTGAGTCTTCGTATACCTGCAAAACATTCAGAAAACTAATTAGGGTTTTCTGTGTTTTAGAGAGAAACGAGAGAGAATTCGAAAGTAAGAAAGATAGAGAGAGAGAGAGAGAGAGAGAGAGAGAGAGAGAGAGAGAGAAGCAGAATTACCAAATGAATGATTCTGATAGGGTTGCTTTCGTCGTTTAACCCTAGCGTGATGCGCTTCTTGGATCGGGTTTTAGAATTCGGTTCTAGTGCACAGTAACCTGCACATGTCCAATACAACTAAACTGACATGTTCCTTTTTTCATTCTTTGGCCCCAAAATTTGCTATTTGCACCTAGTAGTTTCTTGGAAGGCACCAACAATTTATACCTGTATGAGTTTACAAGTGATATTTATCACTTAGTCTGCTGACAAAAAAAGATGTATGTTTACTCTAAACTCCATGAGTTGGTGCAATTGTAGCGCCCAAGGGTAGAGCTGAGTTACTCCATAGACAAAAAAGATGTATGGTAAGTGCTAACTTGTGTTTTTATAATAGTGTCGAGTAAGTGGTTAATGCACTTATAGGGGTTGACTTGGCTAGTACCTGGGTTCGATCTCCGACGATGAAACAAATTGGAGTCAGGCTTTACTTACCTACCGGTTGAACTCCGGAATATTCATAGCCCTTTTCTCCTGGATACTGGAGCGGGGTCAAAGACCCATAGGACCAAAAAAAATAATAGTGCCGAGTAAATAAAAAAAAGGATGTATTTTTACATGGTAGTAAATGCTAGACTAATAATTATATGAACAAAAATGGGAGTTCACCTACCATAAAAAACGTGAGTTTGGTTGTGATACCGTAGTGTCAACATCTAGAATCAAAAATAAGTTTACTTTATAAAATATTTTTTCTTTTCATTTTCTAGAATATGTGTTTTTTTTTAAGACCACGGTATCTACTGTCAAACTCAGTAACTAATTCCCTCGTTGGATTGGAGACACCTCGAAGGGTGCAACAGTTGGCTGAGAGATTTAAAGTTGTTTCATACCCAATGCGAGGATCGAACCCTCGACACTTGGTTAAGGCTGAATGAGCCCCAACCGCTCAACCGTCCACACCCCCTAGGTTATTTTCTAGAATATATGTTGATTTTTATTACTCCATTTTGTTTTATTTATAAGAAGAAAAAAATGCAATTTTAGGTTCATTGAATAACTGATGAATTTATTAGTTATTCAAATAAACTTAAAACTGCACTTTTTTCCTTATTTTCCTTATAAATAGAATCAAATGGAGTATATAAGAAGATAAAACACTACTGGAGTGAACAATTGAAATAGAAAAAAGGTAAAAAAAAAAAAAAAAAACTAGTTAAGGAGCATATATTTTTAGAAACAATGATTTTGACATTGCCAACATTTCTGAAAATACAAAATTCAATTTTACTAATATTTCTTAGTTTAAGTAGAATTGAAAACACTCAACAATGAAACTGGAAGAATGTAAATGGGCCATAGGGTCACCACTTTGAGATAAATAAGTGGACATTATCTTGTCACATGTGTAGGGCATGTGAACCTTCCTCTTCTCCCTTCTTATGCATGTTTAAGGCTCCACCCCAGAATGATGCTCTTCTATAGTTAAAAAGTAGGGTAAATATCTTTGTGGTGTTTACCAAATAAGTGCCATTCAAATTTAATTTCATTAGACTTTTTTTATGACTATTGACAGACTTTTTTTTTGTTACAAATGCTAAAAAGAGAAGAGAAAAGGGACGCTCAAGGCCTTACAACCTGAGGCATCCGAATTAAGTAAACTAACCAACTCTGTAGGGGGAGAGGACAAGAAAACAAGGCTATCCCTCCCATGAGAACCTATTTTAGCCAACAAATCTTCACAACTATTACCCTCACATAAGGTATACAGAGCCTGACAAATCAAGTTCTTTCTATAGAATTCTTGGTAACTGCAATCTCGATTGTTACCGCACTTGAGAGACTACAGGGAGACTAAAAACACATAAGAATAAAATACTTACATATAAATAAATTTTATAGGGACTAAGACTCTCTTTGGTAAAAAGTAGCGGATAATGGATAAGCCAGCGGATAGCAGATGCGCAGATAATGGATAATGGGTGAAATAGCGGATAAGCTAACTAATGCAAATGATGTGTTTGGTAAAACTAACGATTAAACTAATTGGTGAATGTAAAATGATTTAAAGTTAGGGATTTAAAATTGTTTAATTTATTTTGAGGACACACTCACTTTTATCCAAGGCAATTTGCGTGAGTGGTTCAGCGCTCTCGTCCCTTACTCAAAATCGTGTGTTCAATTATTGGGAATGAATCTCAACCTGAGGTAGCCATTTACCCCACGCGCGCCAACCGTCGCGATGTGACTGCTCACTTTGCCCACCATTTTATGGTGAAAATTAAAAGAACTCAAACCCAAGAATGCCAAGGCAAGATAGTATTAGATAATAAATAAAATTTGTTAATGTATATATTGTCAACCATAATACAATACATAAACTCAGTCAAACAGACCCAAGCCTAATTGTTTGGTCCTTAACTATTACTACTATAGAACTAAACATCATTCTCCCCACAAATACGCTAATCGAATGCAAATTTTCCCTTATAAAACCTTAAAAAAAGACAAGAACATGCAAAAGCAAAGTAAACATTAGACACACTCATTACTGAAGCAGACATGTG